>CM052016.1:209500-2609500 GCA_028476595.1 Obolodiplosis robiniae | reverse complement strand
AATGAGGCAATGAAAGTGTGTTTGTCTTTTTTTCATTTGTTTCGCAATTCTTAATGTGCAATGACAAAAGCACGTTGACACCATACAATTACATGGTGCACACTGGCAGGCAGGCGGGGGGGCGGGAGATGGGAGACAGGCGGTCAGCGATCGGTTGCATTGTAAGACCAAGGAGTCAGTTTTCTTCCTCAAAAGTCCAAATGCTTTTTCAACAAGGAACACACAATTTCCCATATGAATATTTCAAATCGAATGAAGAACAATAATAATTATTTTGATCACCATTTTCAGTGTACCCATTGACTTAAATATGACCTGTTTTATTTACGATTCGATGTCATGCACTTTTTTCTGTCTTCTCTTTCTCTCTCTCCCTCTCTCTCTCTCTTTCGAATAAAGGCATTTTTTTGAACTTCCCGAATACGTCATTCATGAATTGCGCGCCCAGTCTCATATTCTCTTTTATTTATTATCTTCGGCGAAGGAGACATGCCATTCACATTGAGTATTAGGCAAACAAAAAAATATTGGGGTAGGTCGGGATATGATGAGCGTGTTACGTTCAAGTGAATGCATAAATCGGTAAGCCGAAAAATAAACGGACGATAAATTCGAATCTGTCTCTCTTTCTTGCTCGCTTTCTCGCAAACTTTGACTGGGTGGTGTGCTTGCTCTGTGCATGTTCGTTTGTACCATTCGTTAGTTCGTTGATTCGGCGGCGTACGCGTACACATGTTCGCACCGCATCTATTATTCACATGCATACGCAGAACGCACATATGTGAACCGATTACAATGAACTATTCGAGAATAAAGACTTCATTTTTCGTATTTTCTGACATGGCATTTTATTTATATAATGCGTTGTTCGGTATGTGTGTGTGCGTATGTTTCGTGCCATTTTATATATTGAATGTGGCCCTGTTCATTTGCAGTCGAAAAAGAAATTATTATATATTTTGTTCACATTTTTTACTGCTTCTTCATCACCATGTTCTTGTTGCATTGTGATTGAACAACCGTTCAAATACTGGCATGCAATTACTAGCATTTGTTGGCATCTGGAAAAGTATACAGTTTGCGGAGCATAACCGAAAATTAAGCATCATTGAGAGTTGACTTATGGCAATTGCAGTGGAACAAGAAGCCGCTTTGTTTCATTGTAATTAAAAAAAAAAAAAGAAGTTTGAATTAAGAAAAAAATAAGCTCGCGCGAAAGAGAGAACGATTATGTTCATGTGCATGATCGTTTGTGTTTTATTATGCTAGTTCTAGATGTCGTTTGAGCTACACAACAGCTAGGATACTTGTACGTTAAAAGCATTGCTAAAATTAGTGTTATTCGCACTCAATGATTTATGAACTTATGGTTTTTTGGAGCGGGAAGGATTGTACATGAGGTTTCAAGTGCACACATCCAAAAATTTTAATTGTGAAATACCAAGCGAAATGATAAGGGTTGTTAAAAAATGCACGCATTCGCAAAAACAGACACATACGAAGTAGTCAGGATACGCCAAGCACGGAACATTGGCTTTACTCTTTTAATGAAATCACTTATTTTAGATAACCGCATATTGTATATGTTTTAAAACGAATCTCGGATAAAGATGTAATACTCGAAATGGAGCTACCAATTATATGTTATAAGTGATATGAGACACTGAACACAAAGAGATCTCGAAATTTGTGTATATCCTTTAGTGAATCAGGACTAATGAAATAGTTGCGTGTGGATGTAAGTAAGTGCACGGCAGCAAATATTGTACACACAGCTGAAGCAAACATCAGTGAATCGAATGCGCTCTGTGTGCAAGATTAGAGACCGAGGTTATTGCTTAAAATGTTATTGGCCGATTGCAATACATGCCATACACAGGCCGTAGCAGCAGTAGTAGCAGCAGCAACAACAACAGTAACAATACGCAAATCCCATATCTGTTTATTATTATTCGGTGATACTCTTTTTTTTTTCACTTCATTCCTTTCTGTGCTTCATTTTCGCTCATTCGTTTATAAATAATTTCGCAACAATCGCATAATGTATTTTCGATAAAAAAAGTGCCATGCAAAGCCGTTGTATGCGTTTACAAATATGTAGATATAAATCACGCACACATGTCAAATCGAGCATTCTGTGTTTAAAATTTATTTTTTGCTGATGATCGTTAGGGTTGATGACTTTTTACATTGTGATGTTTATTGCATGTTGTTGGTGTCGTCGTCGCCGTCGTCGTTGTTGCTTCTGTTTCTGTTTCTGTTTCACAGTTGCTGTTGTTGCATTTCATCGCTGTCGATTTCTGTGACACTGAACGGCAGCGCTATCCAAATGGTATTGTGTAAAATAAGGAATTACTGATTGTATTTATATTTTTGTATGTCATATCTCTCATTTTTATTGACGAAATCGGTCATTGGATTTACACACGTAAGTGTTGGATGAGTGAAGCGTGCACTCAATATACTACGGTTTTAAACACCAACGACAATCACTAATTGCACCGAAATCGATTCGTTCAAATTTGGGGGAATGACCAATAAAATACTCAGCACAAAAATACGAACACATTTCGTCGAATCAATTTTCAGGCAATAAATTGACGCAAGCTCTCACTCTCATTCACCGTACACGGGTGGCAAACTTTTCAAGCAAAAATCAGACCAGCAAAACCAATTGTTCAAACACAAAATATTTCACATGAGCTTGGGCGTGGAAAAACAAAATAAAAAATCATATGAGATTTTTTCGGATGGTGCAAAATGACGCACCGAACAGCAATCGAACCAAAACTTAATATATATATATCATCAATATCGTGAACATTTACCGCCAATCCTCCTTCTTTCGTGATGATCATGTGCACTTCACTTCCATTCGACTCGGCGATTCTCTTAAACGTTATTTAATCTTTCAACTAAGAGAGAAAAAAATGTTTTTTTTTTTTCTCGTTTTTTACGATTTTTTTTTTCTCTTCTTTTATGTCACACCAGAGCTCTACTTATAAAGAGTTGCTGCCAATGTAAATCAGTTTTTGATAGGCATCACTTATGTTTCATAAAGAATTAAATAAAATCCATTTACTGTTTCATTAACTAACGTTCATATGACCAAAATCACAAAACTGCTTGAATTTCACACCAATTTTACATTCACTTCATTTAATAGTTTTGTTTCGAGTGATCGGTTTTCTGTAAATTTCATTTGTTTTTATTTTATTCAGCTGATGAAAAATGATACAACAAAATGCACTAAAAAATTTCAAAAATGAACGAAAATATGCTCATCAAATCCTTTTGAATACTTGACACATTGTGTTATTTAAAATTTATTTAATCGATTCAAAATGAAAATGTTATAACTTTATTCGTTCAATGAAATTCCACTAAAAAATATCTTTTTTTTTTTTAAACAAAACGAACAAATGATAAAAACAATCGATTCCTATTTTCTTTCAAGAACCCTCGATCATTTATAAATTAAACTTCTTTTTTTCTCTGATGCAAACCAATTTCAATAAACTGTCATTTTTTCCACTAATATCAATGATAATCATCGTTTTGTCGATTTTTTTTTCAAATTCAAACAACAGAATAGAATCAATGTATTTCACACAATTTCAGAACATGTAACGATTTTGAAGTGAAAAAATGGTTTAAACCGAAAATGAAAACTTCGGATACGGTTAGGTTGAGAAGCACGATCGATTGTTTTTTGATGCGACTGATTGCCGTCCTTTGCCGAATAAATCCGTTGTGAATATCAGTTTTCGTGTATGTGAATTATTTCGCAAAAATCGTAATACATTATTTTTTGAGGATCAACCAATGTTTAAAACACCCGCGGCCGGTTTTTCTTATTTTCTGATGATGTTCAACAGCTTTGCTGCTTTCGTTCATTTTGACTGCACGCGAATTGTATACATACTATCATTTTTTTTGTCGTTTCGTTTTGTTTTTGTTGAGACAGTGCATCATGTATATATTATTATTATTTTTTTTTTTTGGTTGTATTATTATTGTTGTTGTTGTTTTTGTTGTTGTTGTTGTTTTTTAGACAGCGTGATGTAAATTAAATAATACGTTTGTATAGAGAAAATTATTCTGAAAATAAAATAACGCATTCGGAACGCTAGTCGGATCTAAGCGAAAAAACGCGTTCGCGTCCGAAAATGCGTTCCGCTGCATATTGTTGCGTTTATGCGACTGAAAATTCTATCAAACCGACATTCAATTCAGAGCGAACAGTTTTCCAGCGTGTGATAAAGATAGGATGCGCATGCGATATATTATACTATGTACGGCTTGAGACGGAAATATACAGCCACGGCATTGTGTGTTTCATTTTAAAATGTTTTTCTGTTTTATTTTTCATTGCTCTTCGTCTTTCCTTCTTTTTTCAGAACATATACTTTTAAATATATACAAATATTTTCCAGCGTTCCGTTTCATTTTTATTTTCTTCTTCCTCTATTCTTATTTATGTAATGCAGCCAAGTGTTTGCATGTGTAAGTGTGCATGAATGAGCGTTTCAGTGTGCTGATGTGTGCAACGGATGATTCGCTTTTTTATTTTTGCGCGCCTTGCTCTTATTATTGTGTGCGTGTGCATGTAATGCTCTAAGTGCATCGAACACAATTATGCCCTAGTACTAAGTACTGGAGACGTGACGAAAGACGCGAAATCTACAGGAAAAAAAAAATGTGTATTCTCACAGTGCCCGAAGAACGATTTTAAAATGCATCTGCTCGACAGCGGTAGGCTCGGTTCCCCATCACGGATCATTTCGGCTATATTATCTCAAAGTTGCTTACACATGGGTTTACGAACACTTTTTTTAATTTATTCGAAAAAGGAACAATCATTCGATATTTTCATCATGAAAAAATTATGAACTTGCCCAAAAAATCCATGCATAAACTGAAGAAAAATAGCAAATCACGCATTTATAGCGACATTTTAACCGACTTTTTGCGCCAACGCATTTTACGTTTCATCCGTTTCAAAAAACACGTACGTTACAGCCGCTACTGACTGATTAGCACCGACATACAACTCTCAGCAAGTGTGTATTATTATTTATGATTGCATTATACTTGCACGGTCTACTGTGTGTTTATGCAAACGGGTTGCTACGTCTTTTTCTTGGTTTGACAATGTGAAGAGTACGGAAATCATGGTGTGCTCGGTGTGTGCATGTATGCTTTGCTTGGATGCCACTGTGTTTGTAGTCGCTTTTGGTTCCATATCTTATTCGAGAGAGTGTAAAAGAAATGCAAGACGCTGAAGCATAACACTGCACACTGCACACTGAACTCTTGTGTGTGATTTGGTGGCACTTTGTTCCTAGATACTTTTCTAAAGAGTGTGTATGATGTACGGGTGCCATTTGGATGTGTTCATTTTATTTGCAACGCAAAAGAGTTGGTGAAGAACGGACAGAGAGAGAGAGAGAGAAAGAGAGAGAGAGAGAGAGAGAGAGAGAGAGAGAGAGAGAGAGAGAAAGAAAGACATGAATAAAAAGAGTGAAGTAGGGAGCTTGTGTGAGTGTCGCATAGAGAGCGAGAGAACATTGAAGATGCCGACGTCAACGTTTATTGTCATGTATAGGTTACGAATTCATCGTCATCATATTCAATGGGCAAAAGCTCCTAAAAGCCATCGCAGTACTCATACTCTATGCGATACGCTGGCTGCCATCGCACCACACAATTATATTTATATTTATAACAGTAGATTGGATGGACGTGTGCAGCGCTCGTTCTCCGTGCTATCGCTTCTTATTGCACATTTTCATTTAATTCGTTCTCTTCGTGTATTTTTCGTAGCAGCGAAAATTGTTCCTCTTTTCGCCGTTGTCGTTCCATCGGAAAAGAGTTAGCACGAAAGCAATTTTTACGACAAGCTTCAATTAATTTCTGAAGGGGAAGCCACGGGTTTTCAAATTCAAAACGTTCCCAACGAGTGTTTGTGCATGTGTTTGTGTGTGCGCGTTTCAAATTTTTTTCCGCCGCGGCCGCTGCTGCTTTTTTCCATTTTTCCCATATTGGTTCTATTATTATACTTTGCACTGATCTATTCTTGCATGGTTTCGTGAGTGTATACGAAAAGGTTTTGGTTAATAAAAATGAAAGAAAGAAAGAAATGAACACACTGCTGCATTTCGGTGCTGGTAATATTGGAGTGTTGTTCCATCGAATAGGACCATTGGCGGCACTGCACTATATACGTATAGGGCGATTCAAGTAGAGCATTTTCTTGCTACTTAGATGCACTTGTTCCTGGTATGTTGATGCCGTTGTTGCCGATTTGAGGCAACACTTATTTTTACAGCGGGGTCGAATGAACATATGCACTAGTCGCATTCAACAAATGAATAGTCACAAAATTACATCATGTTCCATCCCAAGGGTTTTATTCGGTCTGTCGATCGACAGGTCAGCTTTCTACATCGTTTTCCCCTATTTTCATTCTTTGCTTGCAGAAAACTGTTTAAGTTTCTTTCATTTTTCTACAAAATTTGAGATTTTGTGGTAGTCAAATGAATGGGAACTACTTTTTACCATTTGATTGTGAGTGACTGACTCAAATTGACGAAAAAATTGTTATTAAACGAGTTTTTAAACGCTCATTTTTCCTAGTTAAACGTTTGTCTTTCTATCGAATTCATCAATTGTTTACAGGTAATAATGGTGCATAAACAGTTTTCCTCATTTTTGAAACATGACCATTTTATAATTTTTCAGAATTAAAAGTCAAATGAAACACAAAAAAGGAAGGAAGAATGAATCGAGCAGCGTACAGCAATTGAAGCTTAAATCGAATATGAATCGTGAAATCCGTAGAAAAAAGAACGATTTTCCGACGTATTCTAAAATCAAATCCGAGTTTTGTAGTGTTAAATACATTTCAAACAAATTTGCATATTCGATAATTGCTGAATGTGATGGGCGCCTATGAATATTTTATAACCGAATTGCCGCATTATATTGCGTATTTCAAAAGAACACTCACACAAATTTCTAACGCGCGCGCGGACATATTTATTTATACGATGCATTTCTTTCACCGATAAATTATTCGTCAATTTCGTCGGCCTGGTATTATATCTTATACTCAATTTTTTTTATTTAGCTCCAACATAAAATTAAGCGAACGAAAAAATAACAAATTCCTTATAAATCAACAGAAAATGCCATTGATTGTTTGACATATGGCAATTGTGCGCTTCTATATTGAATTGCTGATCCTCATTCGAGTCTATTTACAACACATTGTTTTGCGATCGTTGAAATGTCTTTATTTCGTTTGAAAATGAGTCATGCGAGCGAGCGGCAGTAATAAGCCTAACAACCAGGCTTAGCCAATCGCCATTACTGACACTTTGTTATTTGGAATTTGTTTGCCATATCCATTTCCAATATTTGACATGGCATGGCAACTTTCAATGAGCCAAATGCAAATTCGCTCGAACCAACCGAGAAATTAATTATTCAATCGGAATGACCAAAACTTGCGAAAAATTCCACGAAAACTTATGGATATGTGGAGAAAGTGTGTGCGAGAGTGTGTGTGTGTGTGTGTGTGTGTGTACAAGAAATAGAAACAAACTATCGCACCATGAAACGGTACTTCCTTAAATTATTCAAATAAGCCACAATGCAAACACAATTTCATTTTTTCACAATTTAAATATTGAAAATGATGAGAAAGCGAACGAAATAGTTCGAACGCATGAATTGAAAATGCACATTCATCGCAAACGGTTTCATCACAATTTTCAATTTGAATTCTTACATTATTCAGAAAATAATTGCTCGTACGAAATTAAGCTCTTCATTTGAAAACAACGGCAGCCTTTTATTTATGAAGAAAAATAAATTATAATGATCCATCAATCAACAAAAACTAGAGGGAAAATATGCAATGCGAAATCTCGATCTTTTTACCGTTTGAAATGTATCGATTTAAAATTTGAAAAAGGAACGTTATTAATCGCAGCATGAACAATCTTCGTTCCTTTGCGATTTCGGAAAAAATCGAAATATTTCGCCCAAAAATATCATTTACCATTTCATTTTTGGCCATACGTTCAGAATTATTTGCACCGACACCAAACCGTTCACATTTTCTCAACTCAAACAAATCAAAAACATTTTCATGTCTCTAATAGATTTAACTTGTTGTACCCGAAACTGAACTCGATGCAACAACTGAATTTTCACTTCCACTTATGTTCTACCAAGTCGAAAACCAAAAAATCACTATCACATAAAATGAACTCACTTGTTGCTCACGACCAACTTGCAAACTTAAACTTCGCCAAGCTCAGGATCAACAGCAAAATACTGAGATATCTTTCGTTCGCCGGATTTTTTTTCTCCAATTTTCTGCCATCAGCAAATTGGAAAAGTGGATAAAAATGAAGTGTGTTGGTGCGACAAGGAACGACGACGGCATAGCATAAGGGTTTTTCGTATTTATCTTTATGGCGTCGCATGAAACTGCATTCGGATGGACGGTTGAAAGCACGCTTTTTCACCATGCATTCGAAATTCGAGCCGAAATGTGTGTGGCTGATTGGAATCGAGGCCCCGGCCGGAGGGAAAACGGTGCACGAAAGATATTTTAGATCCCCACTAGAACTTTTCCCGAAAAACTATACCCCACAGAAAAGAATGCAATATGCATTGAATGGTGTGATGATGATGATGATGGTGATGTCGTTAATATCGTTGGTATTGGTGGTGGAGCCGTTACAGCAGCAACAGCAGCAACACAGAGAGAGCAGACAGTTGCCGCTTGCTTTTTCTCTTGTGAAAAGATTGTTATGTGCAACACACAGAGTGAGCGGAATGGCACAGGGTATGGATGGTATTTCGTGAAAAAAAAAAAATCGTTCGACGGGCCAAAAATCGGTCTTTTTCCAGTTTCAAGTGAATGGATTTCCGTGGAGGAGTCAGTCGCTCGCCACAAAACCGAATGCACACCGCATTTTTGAGCGGAACGTAGCCCGATCCTGGGTCCGTGCGCAACGATAGCGATTTTCGTGTTGTTGAATCGAGTTTGTACACAGTCAAAAGACATATATAAATGCCATATACTCGAAAATTGGTGAGAGAAGAACAAACGAGCGATGATACATATAGCGCGTTCGAACGTTCGTCGAGTGATGCACACATACCTCCAGGAGTGTGATAACAAACGGCGAAGGACAAGAAAATAAGAGAAGAAGAGGAAAAATAGACAAAGAATGAAAAAAAAAGACAAATCATAGAGTGGGCTGCTTTTTTAGGGTGTAGTTTTTATAATATTTATAGTTTGGCGAAGATACAGACACACAAATACAAGCGACAGAATATTTGTACCAATATAGTGATTTCTTTAGTCGTTGCAGCCGCTGTTTGTACGTTTCCGTTTATATGTTAAATCTCGCACTCGTATACGATTATATGTACGGTGTTATTGTTGTTGTTGTTTTTGTTAATACTGGCGCTTTTTTTGTGAATGACGTTTTTCTTCAATATATGCCCCTGAAGTGTAGAGAGTAGTGAGAGTAAGCAGTGGCTGTGGCAAACTGTTACCAGTAGAAATAATGGAAAGGTTTGAGCCCTTTCACATTTTTCTTGTTCATTAATAATATTCTCGGGTTGTTCGGGAAAAGTGGCAGCAGCAGCAAAAATATGTGCAATACAAAAATTAAAATCCATTAATTTTAAATTTAAATCCGACGCGGCGACGTTCAGGAAAAACAACAAAATGAAGCTTTTTTACCAATTAGTTTTGGGTGCTTTTTGCGCTGCTTCATTTTTAATTTCTGTCGCTTTTTCTTCGTTTTATTCGTCGGAAACTAAAAGTAATGAATGGGAAGGGACAAAATACGTGGCTATGTAATTTGTTTATGTGCAACAAATAATACGAAAAAAAAAAATGCATAGCTCTTATCATTTTTTGCTGCAATTTCGAGGCAAATATCTGTGCAACCTTCTTCTCATACCGCGGCAGCTAACACGTAAAAATTATTTACGTAAGTTTGCTATATATACCGTTTTTAGATAGTTTGAAGATTTTTCTGTTGCACTTCATTCTCAGCTAACATTTTTTTTTCTCGCTCTCTCTCTCTCTCTCTCTCCCGATTTTCTACTTCTCTTTGATTTAGGTGTGTGATAGAAAATGAAAAGAGCATGGAGTCGTCCGCATTTATGCACACATTCCATCTCACTCTCCCTGCCCCTGCCCCTACCTTCCCTTTCCTCCAATCCGACACGTTTCGCACTGCCAAAAGTGTGTGCACGTCCTGGCTACACACACATTAAAATCGATTTGGCATCCAATAAGAAATGAGTTCGATCACCTTTTTTGATAATTTTTTCTCATTTATTTTCCATTTTACTTTGCAATACTTTTTTCCCTCCCGCGCGCATCCTGAACTGATTGTGCTCTCGCTTCGCTATGTATTCGTAACCAAATTCTTAGTGCCTGACTTAAACTGTCTCATTCATTCCTTTATTTACCAGTTCGAAATCTCGTTTATTTCGTAGATTGGCGCACTATGCGCTCTGAGCTGTGATCACCCATAATTCCATATATGGATAAATTTCTATATAGATATAGATTTATATAATCTGCTATAGAGATGCATTTGGTCCTCTGTATAATAATACCAATATTTATCCATGTGCCGAACGTATTTATACAAAATTCGTGATACGTTATTTTGGTTGGCTCTGATGTGCTGTGCTGTACTATGTGTTCGGCACATTGCTCACACACAACACACCGAGTAAAGCACTGCAAATATCGAATATACAAAATATGCAGCACTCTCTTACAATGCACTTGCTCACATCGCATATATAATCTGGGAACAGCCAAAGCTATAAGCTGTTCTTGCGGCGCTCGGCTCTTCTCATTCAGCCAAGAAAAATTTCACCTCAATTCTTTTTCCATATCTACACATTCATTATTCTTCGTTTTCTGCTTTTCTTCTATCTTTTTTTCGTTCGTTCGTTCGTCGCAGGATTCATTTTTTTCTTTCGTTGTTGCTGTTTTCTGTTCTGGTCCTGAGCTGGTTCGTTATGTAAGCCGAACCGAGAACCGAATGAATAGATGACGATGATGTGTTTGTGCGAATGAGCATGAAGAGAGTGTGTTGCATTATCAGCACATAAGAATTGGTTTTTCCGACTTTTCCTTTTGCCTTTTCTTTCCTGTACAATGTTTTCCTTCTTTCTTTTTAACGATTTCACGTAAACTGATCTTTAGCTCTAGCGTGCACTGTGTTTTGTACAGCATATAGAAAAAGAACAACAACTGCAACGCTTGGACAACATCAATCTTGCACAAAATATAAGAATTCACACGAGTGTGTAAGCATAAACAATCTATTTGGCAAGTACAAAAAAAAAACGGAAGACGAAAAAGGAGGAAAAAAACGAAAGAATAAAACAGCATCATGCACCGGAGCACAAAAGCGATTCACTTCTGTAGCATGTCATTCCTGTATTGCCTTCTCGGTAAGAGCTCAGACTATCTTCTTACTTTGTAATGTGAGCTGACTTGCTTATTTCGGCTCTGCATATATTCATGCTAAAGAATTTTGGATGCTTTCGTCCAGACATTTTCCAGACGTGATAGGTATAGGATGGTAACCGAAACTGGGGAATCACTTTTTCGCTCGACAACATATATAAAGGACAACTTTATCTAGCACATAAGTGCGTTTGTGCAAAGCATTCTTGAATAATAAGCCCAAGAATAGAGAGAGAGAGAGAGCGAGAAAGAGAAATACAGATAAGAACGAGACAGCGAAACATAACAGCGAGAATAAAATGGAGAGAAAAAAAAGAAGTGTATATGCGAATTTCTCTTTCTCTATATATTTGTATATATTTGGCAACAGGTCCATTAAATGGACTTTGTTCGCTTTTCGCTTCTCGTTTCACATTTCTTGAGCATTTTATTTAATTTTCCCACTGTTATATACTCCGAATGCTATTGTTGTATGTTCTGGTCGGTCATTGTCTTTGTTTTCGCACATTCAACAGTGTTTTTCGTCGACGTTGGATTATGTTTGCTGGATGAACGAACCCATAAGAGACTTTTTCAGTGAAAAACAGTGCAAAAATATTTGTGTTTCCCTTCAACTATTAGAAAATGTCTATTCAATAGCTTGAGTCCCAGCAGCTTTTTTTGCTTGACTTCGCCTTTCTCTCTCTTGCTTTTAATTTCGCCTGTCCGTTCTCCCGTCTCGATTTTTCCCGGGCTCGTTCTTTTTTATCGTATAGAGTCTTATGATCATTTTTGACGGTGCGAAAAAATGGAAGAAACCCAAAGTTTACTGACCGCAGATGAAATTGCACAATAAACAGTCATGAATGGAGACACTCTTAATACATTGTTTAATTATCATCGGAGTGTGTTTTGAACAGCGAAATGGAATATGTATTCATGATATAACCGCTAGAATCGATTCAGTCATTAGAACTATTCCAAATGCACAACCATACAAAATGAGACAAATTCCATACCGAAATTTACTTATATTAAGGCGATTCACTGTTTTTGTGTTTGCCATTTTATCTTCTTATTATTTTCGTTAGTCATTATAAATACATGCAATACATTTTTCAGATACTCACCCACAATGTGTACCATATCTTTATTCCATTTCTGTAGTTGTCGCTTTATAAATCGTCTTTCTTGAACGCAACGCGCATAGGAGCAATCCGCCATGTTTTTCCGATTTTCAAGCTTTTATTTTTTTTATGTTCGATTCGATTAGCAATTTGATCACTGGACGAAAACAATAATTTTCTATTTAAACAAATTAAATCCTTAAAAGCAACACCAAATTTCACTTCGATTATCTTCTTCGTCACAGCATTGTGTGACGCAACAAGTAATGGCACAAACATTTGCGATAACTTTCACATGTGCATTTCACATTATATATTTGTTAGATTTGATAATGGTCTCCTGGCGTAGCGCTCTTTTGCAATTTCTTTGTAGTGTTTGTAGTAGTATGGTTGGTATTTTCTCTTTTTCTTTTGTCTATTTGCAAACTGAAAATCGGCATGTGGCACACGATACACAATTGTTACTCATTGGATTATGTTCGGTGCCATTATTGAAGCGTTTTATCTCTTGGCCGCCGTCGTTTAAAAAGCGGCTGTGTCCAGATTTTTCGTGAACACTGGAAATTTAATGAAACCAATTTTTTGCACTCGCCTTTTTGATGAGTTCATTTTTGAGTACTGAATCTTTATCGTTCGATTACACTTAAAAGCAAATTTGTAGATTTTTTTAGTGTTTGTATATAATTTATGAGAATTTTTGGAGGCTAACTCAATTGACAGCAACTGCGGGAAAATATAATAGTTTTTGTGGATTTCACGATGGGTGTTTTTTCATTGTCTTTAGAACAACAGTTTTTTGTCATATTCAACATTCGGTGAATTCCGTCTTCCAAGCGAGTCGCCCAGCCAAAACGTCGTATTGTCCAAATTATCAAAATGGAATTATTTCAATATTTTCTGCAAAAACAAAAATAGTTTATTTTTTTTAAATGGTTCATTTAAAACAAAATCATCTCCTGAATGTATAAACTGCAGCTTTTTCATCGATCGGCCGACGAGAGTTGCGTGAATTTTCAATGTGAATTGACGAGAGAAAGGCAATGGGCAAGAGGTTAACATACACACAAAAAAGCAACAACAACATGAAAAGAGTAAAAGAAGTAGACGACAAAAATCGGGGATTTCGATTCATAATTGCCACATTTGGAATTATCGACAACCTGTATGTTAGTCTGTGAGATTGAGTGAATCGAATGTTATGTACAACGTGATGTGCAACAAACAAGGAAGCTCGAAAATGCTCATGGAGAAGACGATGATGGCGAAAAGTTCGGGAGACGAAAAATACACATGATTTTCGAGGAACTCTGTGTAACTAGCGTTGCGTTGGTGCAGTGGGGCAAGCCGACATCAGCAGCAGCAACAAAAAACCTCGAAAAATGTAATAACTTTCAAATGATTATACTTGTCGCGTGTACTCTCTTTATTCGCTTATTCTATCTGACTTCCTTTCACCGTTCCCACCATGCACAAGTGATGTGTGTATATCGTGCCGTGTTAGTAATCTATGTGAAATGTGTAATATTTGCGTGGATGAGCAAGCAAGCGAGCGATAGAAGGTGTGAGAGTGAGAACGAAAGAGCGACAATACGTGCGGATGGCACTGTGGATAGGAAAAGCGGTGTGTGATTTGCGTTATGTGTATAATGTGCCAAACGCTCTATGAAATTCGATGTCCGAAATGTAAAGCTCGAAGCTGTTGTGTAGTGTGCTATTCCTTTGCGCCGCCGAAAACATGCATCTGGACACCGTATCAATCGGTACAAAATTCTTATTCTCGATAGCACCAACATTCAAATACAACATCACCATCGGCCACCACCGCCACCACCATCATCCATGCAAGAAAGTATGCACCGAAACCTCATAACTGAATCGGTTTTCCATCGACGACGAGAGACCGAGCTTTTCTTTCACACTGTGAAATGTCCCTTAGTTTCTTTCATTTTTGCCATATCACGTAGGATTTTACCATTTTCGTGTATATCTTGACACCACGTTTAGATGGAAAATGTGTAATAGAAAAGAAGGCAGCGACATGTGAAACAGAAGAAGGGAAAATGTGGTTGGCAGAGTTCGAAATTGAAGTTGGCTGTGCCTCTGCCTCTGCCGTTGACTGTGTGTGGTGCTGCTATGCATGTGCGGATGGGTGATTGTTTGAAAAATATTTAGTTCGGTCGCTGCATTATTAAGTAAGAAACGACAGCTCATGTGAAAATTCAGTGAGGCGAGCGCAACGCGTTTTCGATGCACACCAAGCGAAGCCATTCGCTAAACAGCACCATGCATTTCTAACTTGTGTATTTTTCGAATGGGAACAAGCAGCAGTAGCAGCAGCATTTCGTGTCTTGCAGAGCCAAGACGATAGAGAAAGAGAGGGTGCGAGTGTGGATAAAACCTCTGTATAAGTGGATAAATTTTGGTGTGTCTCGAGCTCTCAATATTTGTGTATTGAAAGCTTTTTTGTGGATTGTCGCTGGTTGTGTGTGTGTTTCTGTGTACATTTCCACATTATTGAGTTCAAAGTAAATAGCTGCGTGTATGTGTAAATGTGCCAGTATACGACAAACCCTATTGCCAGATATCCACACCACATTGTACGCCATGAACGTGTAATATCTTTATGCAAGATCGGAAGAGGGTGTTCTTTTCTCCCATTTTCTATATGCTGTTGTTGCTTTTTTCCTTTTCGTTTTGAAAATGCTTTTTCACATGCCGAATCGGACCCAACCGACAGACCACTCTCAATTCTCTTTCTCTTTCTCTCTCTCCCTCTCTTTCGCTCCACACCAACCGTACAACAAACGACAGCTCCGTTTTTCCTGTTGCACATTCCATGTTGGTGTTGGCCCGTTGAGAGGGTTGCTCGCAACCGATTGTTCGTAACTTGTTTCGGTGTTGTGTGTGATGTGATGTAAATTGAATGGTACGATAGTGCGATTGCATTGGATTGATTTGACTTCGGCAACACACTCTCTCTCTCTCTCTCTCTCTCTCTCTCCTTTTGTCTAATAAACATTTTCACAGTGTACGAAATGCATATCCAATAATTGTTATACATTTTCGTTCTTTTGTTCTCTAACCGTTGACATCGATTTTGAAGCGACATCGCGTCGCCTTAATGTGTATTGCAACAACTAAATTACAATACGTCCATATTAGAAAATTCCATAAAAACGGGCGAAAACGTACACGAAATGCTCGACATCGATGAAACTATATGGAATGTTCGAACTGTTCATCCCGCTTCTCAAAATTTATTATTAAATCGACGAGAAAGAAATGCATCTACAATTGATTGGCTTAAACGGTGTAGCGTACATATATTATCGCACTCGCATAGACACACATATTCGCAGCTTACACCGATCATGCCGCTTGTTTATACTCCAAAAGATAGAGAGAGCACGAGAGATCAGTACACGACATCCAATATTCCAAAATATAACGTAAATTACAGTGTTTCAAGCTGTTTGTGAACATTATTGGTTTTTCTATCACTTCGTGTTTGGTTGATAATGTCAAACACTGTGTATTTTGCTTGTCCACCATTTAGATCAGCAATTGCTCTTTCGCATTTTCTATTTTTCATTCAACTGTAAAACGACACACATACAAATTCAAATGAATATTTTCCGAGAATTTTGGAATGCACCGAATTTGGTTTTGAATTGATTTGCTCACTCCCCACAACACACACAATTGTTCACTTTGCAACGGAAAGCTCTGAGCGAAAACGAACAAAAGAATACGATTTACGAGCGTTCAGTAACGAAAACGCACGGTTGTTCATCATTTTCGAATCGATTGTCGATTTAAATTGCGTTTTGCAAATTCGTCATCTGAAAATAAAGAAAACAAATAAAAATAGAAATACAGTTAACTAATTCGTCGGCATTAATTGGTTGTGAACAGCAAGACAATTGTTGAAATGAAATGTAGATTAGTGGTGGTTTCAAGGTCAAAATTTTCCATTGACCAAGCAAAAATGAGCGCACACGCGAAAATTGCACGTATTCAGCGTTTGTAATGTACTCATGGCATGGACGCTGCATTTGATTCACATTACTTTCAATTGCAAATCGACCTATGCCAACTACTTAGGATACATTCCACATCTGAATCGCACTGAAGCACGAGTAAAAAAAACCACTCATTTGTTGTATTGCATCATTTGCAAAACCTACTAACTTGCATAATTGTTGCGGCACGATTTTCTGCAGTTCTGTTTCAATTGTTCGATGTTTTTTGTTGGCAAGAAATACTTTCTATCATATCTGCTGGTCAGACATAAGAGAACATATGTTTGTGTTTTTTTCTCAGAATTTCCTCGAAAATGCAACGCATTTCATTTGAATAGATCCTTTTTTGAAGTGATTTATTGGAGTTTTTATTTCATTTGAACGTATTCGCCAGTTTGTTTCGCAACATAATTACTATTGGTGACAGGTCAGTATTTCCGATGCATTGGATCAAGAGACCATTTTTCCATTTATTTGAAGTTTTGAGATCCCTTTGTACGTGGCAAAGTTAGAACAATTTTCTTCCTCGCGATCTTTCAATTTCACAAGAAAACAGCTATTCTTCGGAATTTTGAAATGGTTTTAAACAGCCATGTGATTGAAGCAATTCGAGTCGTAACCTAATTCAAATTGTAATTGCATATTTCTGATGTTTGAAGTATATTGCAAGCGATTTGATAAAAACTATTGCTTCGTGGAGTCGACCAAGTGGTATGGCGTAGATTCAAAGGCTGCGGCCATCACGTGTTGCTAGCAAACTGTATCGGGAGCACGTGCGTTGTGCTGATTCCGATTACGATTCCGAACTAAATCTAAATGCGGTTGTTTTTTTTTTCTCTTCCTTTCATTTCGTCAGTTTAATCGAAAATGGTCCTTTGGTCAGATTTCGATTGGACGCATAAGTGCGGTCAAAATTCGCGTCTAATTTGGGGGTGGTGGCAAAAATTAGTGAGCGAACGAGCAATTGAGTGTGTGTGTCGTCAATGTCGTTAGTTTAATTGGTGCCATGCATCCGAATAGCGCGAATAACCGATCGCTTCGAATGATTTCCTGCAGATTGATTTCCTATCATCATGTTTTGCCAGATATATCGCGCGCGCTTGTTTTGCGCCATCATCACACACAGAGAAAAAAAAAATAATCGAATTTGAATGCCAAACACGCGTTGCCCTGTTTGCATTTCCAGTTTTCAGCTAATGCAAATGCGAATGCAAAAAAGATGCATGCATCAAGTATTTAGTTCGCGTTTGAAATAGGCAGAGAGCAACCGTTAACCAATTTACGACCGCGATCCAACACACTTTGCCAAACAGATACAAAACATAGCACCCATCCCAAAAATCACGGTCACAGATACACGCTGAATGGCGAATATATATGCGCTGCTCGTGTCATACAACGAATCGACGAGCCAAAATTGCAGCAGCTACAACAACAGCAGCAGCAGCGCCAGCACCAGCAACAAGCAATACACAGTGGGGAAAATAAAAACACACAACAAACGAAAACTCCGAAAATGTGCAGAGAATCAAAAACGACTTTTGCAATGGCGTAGTTTTCAATTTGAGGTTTCACATGATTTCGGGTTTCACCTGTTGCTATGCCATGTTGTAAACGAAATTAATGTTTATTTGTGTAGTATGCACTTGTGACTTTTGTCATATAGCATTTTGTTGTTGGTGGGTCTAAATGCAGGCAGTACATCACATCGCGCAGACATGCAGCTCAGTTTCGGAAGTTTTTGTTGATCGTCTTTCTCTATTATCGTTTTAACTCTCATGCTTTCGAGCGCCAGCCAGCGCTCGCTTCCGCGCTCCCTCGTTCGCACTCAACAAATCGGGCAAATAGCACCGACACGTTCGCTGTAGCATGTTTGTGATGCAGAAAATGTGCACACAGCTAGCATTTACGTGCATTGCCATATATCCGAGCGCAGACACATTGCACATCAAATTTTGGCTGAATAGTTTTCTGAACATGGGTAAAATTGGTGTTTGCACTTTGAAAACATTAAACTGTTTTGAGTTTGTGGGTGATTCTAACACTTCTATTAATTTTATACGGGCAATTTTACGCAGCAAGCACATACAGTATCATATAACACCGTCTGTAAATAATGTGCCACGCTGTGAGATGAAATCTCAAAAATAAACATGCAATTTTAATAAATATCGATGTGCAATAAATAATGGCTTGTGTCACGGTATTTCGGGTACCGATAACTTCAACGGGCACATTGGCAAAACGGGTGTTTTGCGATGAGAATTTTTTTGGTTGACTATTTCCAGTGCAGATTTATTGGATATTTTTTGACGGCAGATAGATTCATTTGAACGATGCTCACCGAACGAAAATAGAGTTTGAACTTAATTGATTGTTATATTCTGCTTGCATTCTACACACTTGAACCTCGATGCAAGTTTGACTTTCGGAAAAAAGCAAAGATGTGAGAAATGCAGCACGAAAATCTTTTTTACCTTCATTTGTTAAATGTTTTCCGAACAAAATCACAAAATAAATGTACAAATGATCATAAAAATATTTCAAAGATTTTCCTTCAAAACAAATTCTCCTTACACTACGTTATATTTATTTTGGGAGATGATTTTTAGGATAGTTTCGATCAATTTGTCCCAAATTTCCATGAGCAATCCAAATATGGATGAACTGCAAATATAAATGTCGCACATAAAAGCGCTACAAGAATCGTGTGACACGGCAAAATCTTTGATGCGTTGAAGACAATAAGCAGTATTATCTGTGTAAGGAAATAATGGAGTTGTGAAGAAAGTGTGAACGAACACAGGAAACCGAATTATTTTCATTGAGAGAGATGTTGACATGTTTCAGCGTTGGCATGAAGCGAGTGAGAATGGTTGTGTGCTTTGTTCGAGTTGTTGCGAATTCATAAATGCATGCTTTAACTGCGGTGCCCGGTGTGCCATAAGTTGCCTACAGCAATGGACGGTTCGAACTATATAAATCGGTTTGACCGCTTTGGAGTTTGTTAGATAGAGAGAGAGAGAGCCATTTCATTCATTCTCAGACAGAAAGGTTAAGTTCCAGAGTGCAGCTACTCATCTTATTACCATGTCATCACACAGAAAGAATGAGTGAGAGAGAGAACGATTGTATGAATGCAGTCAGTCAGTTGCAATGATAATGGCAATAAGCGCGCTTTTGCTGCCGCATTCAATGTGTTCCTGTGAGGCCATTTGTTGTTACTCTAGTACAAATGTTTAACCATTACAACGTCATATAGTGATAATACAGCTCAACAATATCCAGCGTAAGTTTGCATAAATAGGCACATTTTATCTTAATCTCGCTCTCTGTGAGTACATAAGTTGTGCTTTGCCGTGCTGAGCTAAGTCGTGCTGTGTATTGTACTGTATGGCATGCATGTTTTATATATATTTATATATATTTAAAGTGAGTAGAGTGGAGCGAAAGTTTTGCTTTATGCAGCTTGGAAACTCAGGTATTGGATCAAAATGAAAAACAAACAAAGTCGATTTTTATGTGTTTCGTTTTTTCGTTTGTAATTTTTTGTTTTAATATATATGAAATTCCTTGAAGCGACGAAATCCTATGCATAAAATTATCCCGATTAAGGAGAGAGGTGGCATATGAGAGAGTGAGCGGATTTTTGAATTTCATAATTTTCTGGAGCAGAAGCTTGGAGTAGTGCGGCAAACACAACCTCGCTACATATCGCCAGCCATCGCCAAATGATTAAAAATGTTTCACTCTATTATAGCGAGAGACGTTCATATTATAACAGAAATATCAACTAAAACCGTGCACAGCATACATCCATACCGTACACTATTTATGCAAACAACACTTTATGCTTGTTGTGTGTTTCTCTCTATCTGTCTGTATCGTTTGTTAGTGTGCTGCACTGTGCGGTACGGTGCTCAGCTCCGTGTACTTGCTCTCGATGTGTTTTTTTCTTCTTTCTTTTCTGTTTTTCTGATTCTCTTTCTCTCGGCATGTACATTCTATGCATGTGTATCTGCATTAAATTTCAATGATTTTATATAAATAGTAAAATAGTAATAAATGTATAAATGGATAAATGGTGTAACTGGCATTCGTCTTTAGAGTTATGTATGACCTTGTACCATTTACTTAGTTTAGATTCACCACCGATAGTATGTGAATGCCGTTGCAATTGCACTGAAGCACAAGTAATAACAATTTGACAGTGCAGAAACCATCTCAAATGCTTGCCAGCTCTCCGTCTCATTCTCTCGGTCTATCTAGCTGCTTGCCATGATTTCCATTGTATTTCAGCATTGTTGGACTAACGAAATGCCACAAGTGTCATAGCATCAAATGCAAAATAGAAGGCGTTTAGGCGAACAAATGTGTTCTTTGACTAAGGATTTGTTGTTCATTTCAGTGATTTTGCAATCATGGTTCATATTAATCGTTTGAAATATTCATCCTTTAAGGAAAAATAAAAATTGGAGAAAAATATATCTTTTCTTATTGAATCGGCTTGGCAATTTCGCATGGCAAGCAACGATTTCCATTTCAAGCTGAAAAAGACATTTCAAAGTTCTTTGAAGTTTTTTTTCAAATCATTTTGTGCACGGTTGAAACGAATCGTTTCCAAGATTGTTTGAATCAAGGGATAAGATACTTTTCCACCAAAAAATGAACTGCCAACACAGGCTTATTTTCGCATCCGGTTGCATTTTGGCCAATTTGCAAAGATGCAAGAGCAATAAAGTAACTCAATCAACATTCAATGATAAAAATAGCCATTTTTACGCTTTGCATAGAGTCCCTCCGCCGGGCAAGGTAAGTGTTTAATTTTAATTTTAAAATTGTGCAAAAATGACAATATCAGCAAACGATAGTATTGTAACGAAAACTACAGCTTGAGAATTGAGAGACATGTACTTGATATAGTTGTTCGATAGTGTTATCCTAAACTAGTGATACGATGAAGAACAGAACACGCAGCTGCACTGTTTTCGTTCCATGCCACAACAACAACAAATTAATAACCGCAGAATAAAGGAATGGATATGACTTTAGACATTAAAGACAAAACAAACGAATATAAAATATGAGGTTGAAAAATTGCAGTTTCGTAGTGGAAATATTGCGCGCGCTATAATAAAGTCTAACCATAGCTATTTGGAAGTGAATATCAGCCATTTAAAGTAAATATGCAGTCAGAGAGTCGTGATAAAAGCAGCGAACAGGTAAAGCGTTGATAAAATAATTTATCATGATGCACCTTGTCGTCGGTCGACGACGTTGTCGTTTATTTTGAGCTTATTTGTCTGTTCCACGTCTGCTCTGGATAAATGAATTAATTGTACGCTTTACTGTTATAAGCAGAAGATGCCAAGTGAACACCATGTCCGATACAATTTTACATTAAATTATTTTACTTGCGGCTATAAAAACTTGTTGCATTCACTATTCGCCAGATATTATGCACTGTACACAGATGGAGAGATAGTGTGGCAAAGCGTCGAACGCACAACCGTGTATGCACTCGCTGTTGCTCTCGCTATCTGTGTCTGGGTCTCTGTGTGTGTTAAAGCGAATATGATGTGTATGGGTTGCACTATTTTGAAAGTCATACCATGCACTTGATACGGCTTTTGTTTATTCAGACCTAATGCTGTCGACCATTTTAGACTTGATCTTGGTCCTTGGCCAGAGAGACATAAATGGTATAATCAAATATCACTATTTATGAATGCTGAATGTACCTTTTATGCTGAACTGGACGCATTGAAAATGTATGCAACCATCAGAAAGCGCTTAATGCCTTTATGCCCCGAACACACAGACAATGAGATATTCGAGAGCTGTTGAATCAACACCTCTTCATGAGATACTACGATGATGGGCTCTGTTGGTAGAGTGCAATTGTTTCTTTTCGGCGAATTACGACAGAAATCATCAAAACGGCACCGAATTGAGCAGAAAAGAGCAGGACATTTGCAACGCAATCAGTGTACATCCAATTCTACATGAATATTTTTGGGTCTACTGCGCCATTATTCTGTCTGCCATTTCAAATTGGCCAATAGGACAACTCAAGCTTTCAATTGGATCTCTTCGAAATATTTTGTATTTTATCAACTTTTTTCGAAAAGAAGTTCAACTTGAAAAATAACATATTTTACAGATGAACATTTTAGCATCTCACGAAATATTGAGTGGTCAAAATCAAAACTTTTCTTTTAATTACTAACTCACAGCATGTTTGTTTAAAAAGCTCTATTTAACCAAACGGCCAAAATATTGGCAGATAAAACAGAATGCAATGTGAGCAATATTTTTCGACGGAAGGATGAAAATTGTTGGAACAACATAATCGAACAACTTTTGAAGCATTTAAAGAGAGAAAATTGCACAAATTCAAAGGCAAACAAACAGAATTTTGAAAAAACTACTTGCAATGGTAGGAAAAAAGACGTCGTAGGATGTGCGTAGAGAAAAAAGAAGAATCCGATTGGAACCGGGTGTTGCAAACGACAAATCAAAATATAAAACTTCATATTTTGTTCAGAGTATGTTTTTTTTTGAAAGAATTTTTAGGGGTACAAGCGTGCGTTCCGAATGAGAGTGTGTGTGTGAGAGGAAAGAGAGAGCAATCGACGGAAGAAGAAGGGAAAATATACATTTCAAAGCTATTTGTAACCTGTTATATGTTCGAAGCAATTTTCAGCTTGCTGGAGATACATTGCAGACATGCAAAAAGTGCATATTTATTTGATTTTATTGAGGTATGTCGTTCAACCGTACGACAATTGTACACACTGTATTTTTTTTGCCCGCACTCATTTTCTTTCTCGCTCACTCTCTTCGCTCTCACAGAAGGAAACTTCTGTTTCGAACTGTGATAATTGTTTTTTATCGTTCGAAATGCGCACACAAAATCCATTTATATTGATATAATAATATGGAAGAAATGCGAAACGCTTCTAAATATTTCCCAATAACTCATAAAAACGTCGATCGAGAAATGCGATCAAGAAACTGTGTAGTCTATTTAATGCTATTCAGAGGAATCTATTTGAAATTTAAAGCAGAATGCGAATGAAAAAGAAAAAGAAACACCGCAGCACCGTGCAAACACACTATTTTTATATAATATGCTCTGTAGACGTATAGAATGGCAATGTGCTCATGGAATGAGTACAGTTCTTTTTATGACTGGATTTTTCCATAGCAAGTTATTCGGTGTAACAACGGTCGATGCAAAAAATAGCAGCATTATTGTTGCTGAGCCCAAAACAAAATCAGCAACAAAATTACTTAAAATGGGAAATCTGGAAATCAGAAATCAAAGAAAAACATGAATTCTGCATCATCAAGAATCAAGAATAGCATTAAATTACAAAATGGCCGTCGCATTATATTCTTCAAAAACAATATACACGCACATCGCGCGCGCACTCAACATGCAGAACTAGCGAGAGGAAATGAGTTACTGAAAAATGAACAGGGGGAGAAAAGAAGATCTGATCTCGTCGTATTATTAAGAAAAAAAAATTAATGTGGAAAAATAATATGGATGCGCTAGCCAAACCGCACTAAATTGTGAACAAAATTGTGTACTCAACCAAAATTCTGCGTTTGACTGGTGTGTTCTCAGTTCGCTGTGTTCTGGTCAAGAAGCAGCAAGAAAAAAGTGGCAGAAGAAGAAGAAGCTAGATGTGCAAATTATCTGATGGTGATCTATTAAATGAAAAGATCGAGGCGATACTTGCGTGTATGGGTGCTTTGAGATGCGCGTATCTGCGTTCGCAGCGAGTAAGGTGTATTTTGCGAGTGAAAGAGAGCTCAAACAAGCATCTTTCATGATCAAATCGTGGCAACTGATTAACAACTCGTTTTTTTTGCAACGTAACCGACTCAAACGTCGTACGTTTGGAGTGTCAAAGTGTGCGCGTGCATTTGATTTAATCGTTTGAATAGCACCTTGAAAAGATACGTCGATCAGTAAACAGCTAAAAGCAAAAGCATTCTAGCGCTGCCAGATTCATTTGTAAGTCAAAACAATTTGAATGTTTTTTTTTACATTCTCATTTATTATACAGGAAACGAAATTTATTTTGTTATTGTGGTTGCGAAGAAATTCAAGTTTTTCTCCGATAATGATATTTGGAATGAGTTGGAATTTAAATTGTATTCAATTTGATAATGAACAAAAATTTGTAAGTGTCAAAAAATAATATCCTCGAATGGTCGTGTGCCGGTTTTCAATGTTGAATGCCTCAATTTTATGAACGATTTTTCCGAATAAAACCACTATCTTGGAATAATTTGGTATATGATTATTATTAAAGAAAGAATCTAAACATGCTCTCTCTCTCTCTCTCTCTCTCTCTCTCTCTCTTTCTCTATGTGTATGAGTGAGTGTTCTACTCAACTGAAAAATTGAATGCTCGTTAAAGCGCCGCATAAAATCGTATTGAGCGAGAGAAAGACTATTTGATGCGACTACGAATTACGAGCGCGCACAACCTATCAAATACGTTAGTTTTACACTGCAACATACTATAAATGTTTCACATTTAAAAATTTGAAAGGACAACGGCGTTGATGTGAAAGCTTCCACCATTCACCAAATATATTTGATCAGCATTTAAAAAAAGGAGCGTTTATATTTAAGGCATTCAATGCATTTTATCGCATCAAAATGTTTACTGAAATGTTGGAGCTGGAGATGAAGGTTTCTATCGTTAATGGCCAATCAGATGAAATACTGCTTGAAGGAGGTAACATTTTTACATTATTTCGTCGATGTTGTTGTCGTTTCTGTGCTGCTGTTGGTGGTGCTGAAACGATGACTCGGTGTGATTGTATTTTTTTCACTTTATCTGCTTTCCACACTGTTTTCATTTCGCTTTTCTCATTCCGTTTTTATTATGAACCTTTTAATGTAACGAACAATAAACATAAAAACTATAAATCCGGAAGTGCAAAGCCAAAAACTCGTAAAAGAGAACGAAATTTATATACATGGCTGTAGTTTTCTGCTCGTTTTGTGCTGTATTTTGTTTGCTTCTTCTTTTTGCTTCTCACTCCCCCCCGAATGGACTGGCTAGTAATACAAGTGGACTGTCTTTTCTCCACTAGTGCCATCGCCGTCGCTGCCGCCGCCGCCGCTAAGATCAATACGATAGACAGAAACAGAGAGAATTTTCTGTTCGGAAATGCGAGATTTGCATTTCGAAACCTCTTAAATGACCGTCTATTTTAGTCAAAACCATTTAAAATCCTTTAGGAAAAGCTTCCAGGAGCTGATTTGATTACGCTCCAACTTAAATTGGGTTTCATTTTTTCGCAACACCGTCTTCAGTTTCAATTTACTCGGGACAATCCGAGGCGGAGACTTTGATAGTGCTATTGGTGAAGGATATTACGATGAACGCGCGCGAAAAAAAAACCAACGAAAATGGAAAATGGAACGTGTGCGAAAAAAAATTGCGAAAAATTGGAATGAGCGAAAGCGAAAGAGAGCAATAGATAGTAATGGAAAGAGCGAGCGAGCAGGAGTGGGAAAAAAGAAGCAAAGAGAAAAAATCGATCGATATTTTTTAAAGTCGAACCGAAGTAAAGAACTAACGATGTCTGCATTTTTTCACACTGTAACTATGTGCATGAACCCACTTTGGCACAGTGTGTTTGTGTGTGTAGAAGTGCTGATGTCATATACGATACGCTCATTTCACTTAACTTAATAGACGATTTTCGTATGTGCATCTACGTACGTGCAAGTGCTAAAATACTTTGGGTGCAAATGTGAGTGAGCAATTTGCACTGATATATTTCGTCGTTTGGTGTATTCTTTCAGCGACAAAATTATATACGCAGCAACTGACAAAACAAAACGATGGCATAAATAGTATTGCTTAGAAATCTCTCATTTTTGCCTGTAAAAATACCCGTTTGAATTTGAGTGCGCTACGGAAAAATGCAACGATAAAAGCAAACAAAAATGGCGAAGAAAAAGTCAAACAAACATCACTTCAATACAGGGAAGTGAACAAAAAAATGATACGCAGGACAGACTGGCCAAGACTGACTTCTTTGACGAACTCATCGCTCTCTCTCTCTCTCTCCCTCTTTGCTTGCCCAGCTTTATACGAATGTGTACGATATTCCGATGGTCTCTTCCACCAATGGCACTTTTTCATATTGTCACACTCTTGGTGCTTTGCTGAGCTACGCTGTTTCGCAACAAATTCAAAGAGATGACTCTCTCTTTCTCTCAATTTAAATAGAGCTATTATGTACACCGAACACAATATTAGTCGCAAATGCGGTAGATAACTCACGAAGGATTGAATACACACGCTCAAGCATATAGAGGATATGATCTCTTGACGGTGCGAAAGCTACTAAAAATGTGTTCTTTCACACGTTACCAACCGAATAGCTGACTTGAAACAATGAAGTCAAACACTCACATACACACAACATGCAGCGCCGAGTGTGTCTCGATTGCATCGAATGTCCTTCTGCTCTCGTGCGAACGCATTCCTTCATATTTTCGAAGTTTCAATCGAGATGCATGCGAAGAATCAACGACAAAAACCACATTGAAATTGTAATTATATGACAGGCAATGCTCATCATGCAACTCAACTTCATCCTTGATATCAAGGGCTTCTTAGTTTCGCATTCAGCGTTGGATCAGAAATTATATGTTTTTCGCAATGAAAACTTGAATTATGATTTCGAACCAAGGAACATTTAACCGAAATTAGAGCAACTGCGCAAGAAATGCATATGCGATAAAGGCCTCGTGATGATTTCATCTTCGTCCCGCAAATTGATTTTATCGCACACGCGCGCCTCATAAATTTTGTGAAATTACATTTTTCAGTTGATTGTGAGCTAATATCGAAAACATTACTTCCGCATTGAGATAAGTGTGTAACGAGCGCATATATGATTAACCAAATGGAGCAATAAATCGTTTGGTGGAATGGAGTCATTCGACGGAAATGAAGTCTTCCTTGACGCGTGGTTGCCAAATGATAATTGTAATTCACGAATAACAAAACTCGGATCACACATCGAACATAATATACGAATCAAATGTTTTTCGTATTTGCGAATTGCCGCGCCATGGATCATTTCGTGCATTTGCAATGATTTTCTGGGCGGCGCATTCCATTACGAAATGACAATGTTTTCGTATGACTAAAAAAGCTGAACTTAATTTTCAATCAGGCTCGTTATATGTCCATCGGAATTCATTGATAAAGAATATGTGCGCTTTTTGCTGTCGTCGTGGTTATGGTCGCATAAGAATTAAACCGATTTTAAATGCCCTGAGTGAGCGCTTTGATTAGGATGGCAATGAATTTGGGCAATTTCACGAATATCTTCTAATGAACCTACGCCATTGTGCAACTGCAGAAGAATTTCAATAACCATTTGCCAATCTAATTAAATTTTCTGATGTCAAAATAATGCTTTTTGCGTTGCATCGAAATTGGAGCACAAATCGAATAGAGATGATGCAAAGCATTCACTAAAATTGCGAATGCACTTCAAATATTTGCGACCTTTCAGCAACAATTTTACATTTATTTATTTGAGTTGTTATTGTCTTTTTCTAATCCGCGTGGCGCGAGAGCGAACATAAAACAACGCAGACCGAAATCAATAAAAATCACAACGATTGCCATCGAATATAGACAACCACGAATATTTGCTCATGTATTTCAATTTAAATTTTAAATTTGTTTCAATTGATGATGCACAATCTGTCGCACACATAAAAAAAAAAGATACGGCCAACGCGACAGACAAAAGCCAACCTAACAGCAATAAGCAAATTTCAAATTCAATTCTTATTTGGGATGACATATTTGAATTGTTTATTTTCACTGATAGCGATTTGAATTAAGCAAATCCACAAAACAACAGCTTAACAATGAACGGCAAATCGTTTAATTGGCGAATGACACTGAAAGCACAGTGCAGCGTTTTTAATTATTTTTCCATTGCATGACAGCCAAATTTGCTTTTAGATATATTGTGTTTCAATATAATCATTTTTCTGTGTGTTTCGCCCTGTCATCCGTTCGCCTATCTCTTTCTCTGTCTTATTTGCTCCGCTTTTCAATATTGAAGTATTTCCATTATTAATTGAATGTGTGTTAGCGTGCGACGGAGACGGTGACAGATAATGAGAGAGAATAAATCTGTGCTGTTTTTCATGAAAACGAAATAACTTTAATCAAATACTCTAAATATTTGATTTAGAGAGAGAAAAAAGTGGCTTGCAGCTAAAATGTAATAGATTTCATATATTATATGCATATGCATGGAGACGTCAATGCGAAACACAGCCCGAAAAAAGTAGCAAAAGCAACTGCACAGTGAATTCAAGTAAAAATATTGACAAAAACACTATGAACCATATTGTAAGTTATCGGCACAGCATGTATGCACAGGATCGCCTCTATGTATGCGCAATCATATACGCGTTAAATGGTTAATATATACGTGTATACGCGAACATGTGTCAGCCATCTTCGATCAAGATTCTGGCTCTATAAATTCCATGGAATTTTCGTATAAAAATTCGTTGTGTGGCTGGTACGGCGTTCAAAGTATTCTGGTCGTAAGTTCTAAGGCGTTGCTGTGCGCATTCAGTCGTATTAGGGAAATGACAATGAATTTTTTACATCGTTGTCGCCGTTCATTTCATTTCAATTCGGTCGTTCGATGCACGCGCTTATTATCGGACTGACACAGTCGAATAATGCGGCAAATTCGAAAGCTTTTTGAGAATAGTTACTGGATGATAAAGCATTGCAATGAAGAGAGAATAAAGTCCAGCACATAGAACGACGGTGTGTGATGCGTTGCACTACACTAAACGCTCACGATATATCTACACGACAGCAATGACGATGATGACGGAAAAAAAAACACATCAAGAAAGTGTGATGTGTATGCGTACTCGAATCTGCGCCAACCGAAACCAATGAAAATCGTTTAGAATACGAATTGCAATCGAATACTTCAGCTTAATTACGTCGAGTTGGCGATATATCAAATCGCCCAAAAATCTCGAGCGGTATCACGAAATGGAAGAAATGTCAAAAAATGTGTTTAAAAAAACCCATGACTCATGCGTGTATGAGATTCGGCTGATTTGGTTTTGATTTTGGTATGCAATCGAAATATCGCGTACAAAAGGATTTAAATAATCGATGTGATCGAGTCCATGAATGGTGCACTGTGGCTATAAAATTTTCCCTTGAATTTCGTGATTCGTGCAAAAATGAGGAGAAAAAACTGCAGCAACGGCGATGTAAACAACGCTTTTTTTCGCAAAGAGTCAAGGTGCGAATCAATAAAAACATCACCGACATACGATTGTCTTTTCATCTAAAGAGCCAATCGATCGTATTGCTTCTCAATTTTGTCTGACATCTAGTACATTGTACATAAACATAGAACATGCATTGAATCTGAATATAATTCGTGCGCAACTTATGAATAAAAATGTATTTAATAAGTCTACAGGTTAAATCAAATTTTATAAAAAAAAAAAAAAAAAATAATGACAACAAGAATGTTATTTTCCACATTACAAATTCCTATATTTCAAATGGAAACAGCAAAATTCTTAAACGTCTATTACATCAATAAATTTTAAACGAAAGATAAAAGGAAACTGAAGAAAAGTTTATAGAAAAAAAGAAGAGAATTCAAACGGGCTGAACACAACAAGTAATTTAATGAAAAACAAAACTCAAATCAAATGACAGCATGGAAATCCAAAACGCTAATTACCTTGATCAAACTCGTTTCAATTTTATAGAATTGTTCGTATGTGTTCGCTTGTTAACTGGTGTGTGTGTGTGTGTGTGTGTGTGTGTGTGCGTGTGTGTGTGTGTGTGTGTGTGTGTAAGTGAGTACTTTTTTTGCGCGTTCTCTTCCTTGTTGCGTTTGAAGTACCATACGTTCGATTCGATGCAATAAATTAATAATGTCAATTCACATTGAAAACCACGTCATCACATTTAATGTGCATGTTTTGTGCATGTCTTTTCGTCGGCCCGAAAATTTTTTTACACAAATAATAAAAATTGAGTCACTGCAGCGCTGCTTTCGCAATCAACTAGCTCTTACTATGCGATTTAGTTTAAGAAATAAATAGATAAGATTGTTGCTATTTCCAATTCACAAATGCATCTGTCGCCGTCACTCGGAACGCCGTTTCATCGATCCGAATTTTTCGGAATGGTCGAAATGTTATCGCCGATAGTTTATTTATGAATTGGCAATTTGTGTATGGAAAAATAAAAGCAGAACAGAGGCGGATGGAGATTGATTTAACAGGATAGGACAGATGGAAATAGACGGAAAAAATAAAGCCACAAATTACACAGAAAATAAAGAGTAGTATATGGTTTTGTAGATTCACGTCAGTACATAATTTAATTTAACTTCTTATTTTTGTGATCGTTCGAAATTTAACGGCGTATACTTGTAACGCAAGTGGTCGAACACAAATAAGTCTGTTTCACTTACACAAAATTGCGATTAGTTTTGGCGAAATGGCTATAAGCCGCTTGAATTTATGCAAACTTTTATTAGGACGATTGCGGCAGAGAGACAAAAAAAAATGTTTTTGTATATGTATTAGATTGACGACAAAAAATCAAATCCGTACAATGATGCGTTGTTTAAGCTCAAATACTTCAGTTTTTCGGTTCGTTCGTTTTTTTTTCTTTTTTTTGTGTAAAGTAAATGACGATTGCACCATAGAGTATTTATGTATTATTTCTTCTTATTTCTCTCTCTCTCTCTCTCTCTCATTCTCATTTTTTCGACTGATGTTTACTCTTTCTCATCAACATCGTCATCACAAGTCACTAGAGAAACAGAAATTTTCCACTCTATCAACGGCATTCAAAATGTTTGTGATCGTAATTGGTTCAATCGTTCATCAAATGAGGATATTTTGTACTACTGGTTGATTTTTCTAGATTGAAGTCACTTTTTTTCACATGTCTTTATGAATTTGCACAGTTGACATTTGCAGTAGTTGATTCGATACAAGAAACATGTCCGTTTTTCCGCTTTTTTTTCAGAAGCTTTAGCACATTATTAAATTGATGTTACAAGAACAAATATCGTACGACAGTAACGAAAAAAAAAATCTATACAATTTCACTGCTTGCTTTTTAGACGGCATTTCAACGACATCGTGCCGTGTTCATGCTGTGAGATATTGTGACGCCACTGCATTTCTATTTAATGGTCCAAATTTTATAATTCATTTTAAATAAATGTGTATATCAATAAAAAAAAATCAACGGTTTTATCGCATTGGCGCGACCGTTTTGCGAGTCCTTTTACACGTTTCAATTGCATTTACGATGTCAAAAAAACCGATTAACATTTCTCAAGTATAGAACTTAACCGAACCAAAATGCTGCTCGAATGCGGTTAATGTTTACTCGCGGATCGTATTTTGTATAGACTTCGTTTTTAAATGTGTACCAAAAATTATTTAAAATTTAGTCGGTTTTATTTACGGAATTTTACGGCGTTTTTTTTTTCTCTCTTGCTGATAATTTATTGGTTATTTATTTGATTTTCGGTTTTTTTTTAAATGAAAATTGGAAAGAGGAAAATGTGAAATAGAAGAATATATTTGGTTCAAGAAAAACTAAAAAAGAAAATCGATAGGAAAAAAACACACACCAAAAAATATAAATTTTTTTTATTCAGTTCTTTACAATTTTAGAGCGACTCAGTAACTAAAATTTTATATACATTGCATATAGAGAGAAGCGAGTGTAACCTTCATTGCCTGCCGTCCACGCCGTTCTACACCCTTTCCAAACCACTACTCAGCACAAACGCACACATACAACGGTGTGGTCTCGAACCGATCCGAACTCAGCACAGTCGAACTCAAATCGCTTGCAAAGGAAAAAATCCGAACGTGCATTTTGCCTCAACACGAACATGCAACCGTACGTGAAAAACAGAAAACACAAAACAGCAAACAGATAATGCTTCTCATACTTTTATTATGCATATTTATCGGTGAGAATGCTTTTTTTTCGGTGTGTAAGTGTAGTTTTTCTCTCCATACATATAACTTAAACCATACAACAATACCCGACCGAACCATCAATATTATAGAGCCAGAGAGCTGTACAGCTCTCTCGCTCTCAATGCACACTCACTCGACTACGACTACGACCACGACTATGTGTGTTAAAGCGGCCGAACGTCTACACATGGCATACAAAGTGCATTTTATTCTTACCGCTATATCGTCTATGTCGCGCGCGCGAGATCCAGCGCTTTGGTGTGCTATCTATTTCTCTTTTTGTCATGTACTCGTTTTCTTTTGATTGAAACAGTACGAAGCACAGTAATTGTACCAATGCTCTTAGTCTCTACAGTCGACAAAACAGCGAATCAACAACACTCTCACAACGAATTATATGCATCGCCGTCATAAAATGCCTTTTTTATTATTATTTTCGCTCGTTGTATTTGTGCAGTACTTACTTAAATGTGCAATGTGCAATTTGCAGTGTGCAATGCTATGCTATGCATATAGTCGCTTTACTTAGCTCTGGCACCATCACATACACACGCACGCGGCTCAAGACCATGCCATAAGTTCGGTTCGTCGATGACAACGAAAAAAAAAAAACATTGCAACTACTTGCAGCGAACAACACACATTAACATTAGCGTTAACGCTATGGAAATTTGAGAGTGCAGTAAATATGAAGTGGCACCAATACACACAGCCACGCAATTCGCACCAAACAATTACGCTTCTGCTGCTTTTGCCGCCGTTGCTGCTGATAAATACTTTGTACGACCAAGGCGATGAAATCATTGCCAAAATCTCGTTGTTTTCGTTGTTTGTTCTACTTGTGCAATGGCACAACATTCCAGGCAACCAAGAAAATTCGCGATTAAACCAAATAATAATAGATTACTTACTTCCTTCGTGCATGAACATTTCATGTGAATTAACCACATATAGAATGTGTGGTCTCGTCAAAATAGCGCCAATTGTTACTGAGCGAGCGTATCCACTTCCCCAAAGCCCAAAATCATTATATTTCGATTCTTTCCTTTGGTTGCATTTTTTTTTTTTCACTGAACCCGGGAGAATTGTGTTTTCAGCAAGTTAAGAATATAGCTCGATGAACCGTCACTATTAACATCTTTTTCGACGATCTATTGTCTATTTTAAAATTCAAGACCTTGCGAAGCTTTTTTAATTTCAGTAATCGATTCTATCAAATTGAAACTTCCAAGAGTTTCTAGATGTGTTGCTCCCTTCTCCATTTGTTCATTTGTTAGAATTGTTCTGATCGGTCGCTTGCACGAGCGCGCGAATGCAAATGCTTGTTTCGAATGTGCATGCTGCATACCCAAAATGAAAACAACATACCACGTTGGAGCAACAGCCGTACAGATTGTGTATATGCATCAGCATCTATTGAGGCAATTCACTCTCAAATTTGTTGCCATTTTCTTCGTCAAGGTTATTCGAGCCGTTCCATATCATTTTCATTTAATCAATGGAACATTTGAATAAACGCCTCGTGGGCTTTGGTCAGTTATCGTTTTCAATTTTTTTCGATTGCTTAAATGACAATCATTAAGGTCAGCCCGTTCTAAGCCGACCGAATGTTTGTCAAAAATTGCATACAGTCGCACGTTGATTCTGAAATTGTTCTAAACTTTAAAATGCAAATATTACTGTACAATTATAGGTTTACATCATAACCATGAATCGTGCGACACCTCTGAATGTGGTGCGCCCAAAATAGTAGTGGTCTCAGAACTAAATTTTCTATGTTATCGTTGTTGTAATTGTCGCCGTCGTCTTTGCTTCAAAGCTCTGGTTTAAATAAAATTATTTGTTATTAACGTTTCTTCATATTGATATCGATATTTACAATTTTATTTTTATTACGATTGGATCTTCAAATAAGATTTTTTGCTTCTGTAGTGCTTCAGACTTCTGTAGTGCTTCAGAGAACTTCATTATATTTATCAAAAAATTAATAATTTGACATTTAAGAAGGGGCACATTTTCTGACAGCGAGAGCAATCTGAGGTTTTTTTTAAAGCGTAGCATAAGACACAAATGCGTGACGACAGACCAATACACACGCACAGCACGAACGCTGCGCTCTGAGTGAAAAAATAAGCTGTAATTGATTTTTTTAATTAAATTCATTCATTGGTTTTCAATATCAAAAAAAAATTGAATTGTTGGAAATGTTTGAGAATTAATTAGGTTTATATTCATAATCAGAGATGGCGCACTTGTTTGACATTTACCATGTAATAGAAAAGCATTATGCACCCGACATTACTGACTAACATTATAATACTCTCATTAAGATCCGATGTTAATAAAATAATATCTAAATATCGATATTAACCACATACTTTTTAAAATACCGCAAAATAAATCTGAACGTATATGCAGCGTGAATGATTTCGGCGCGTATGTGAAGAGTGACATCATCGCTTCGGTTGTCATAAAACCGAAAGGGAAAAACCTTCAATGTATACGCAAATATGAGAATATTTTGTATCTTTTGTCACAAAAATTCTCGAACAAAAGCGAAACTAAAACAAATATGGAAGTAATAACAACAACGACAAAAACCAAATACATGAAAATGAAAATTGTTTTGAATGCACACAGCAGCCATAAAAAATGTATTTGCGTGCTTATTTTGCCAGCAATTCTTAATTTCGGTAAACAAAAAGTAAGCGCAAACAATTGCATGCATTGGTTATTTTTGGTTGGATAACTCCCCTTTTCATGCAGGAAAAAAGTGCACACAAAAAACGTATAGAATTGGTGCGATGGATCAGCGATAATGAGAGACACATCGTCCATACCCAATGCAGTACTTATCAAATACACAGAATTCACAGTGAGCGCACCGGAATAAAAATGTTTTTAATTCTCGTGAAGAAGGATGAAATTGCATGGTGAAATGAATTGATGAGAGTAAGAAGCCTTGATATTATTACAGTGCACCAGAACGAATCTATCTGAAAAGTGCATTTGTCGTTTGTTTTGTGGCCTGGTGCACCAACATTTGGTTGGTACTAATAAAAAATGGAAGAAGACCGGGGAGACTGAGAGAGAGAGAGAGAGAGAGAGAGAGAGAGAGAGAGAGAGAGAGTGGTTACAATGAGAACATAGCACGACAAACGAAATGCATCGAGTTCTGAAGTCTTTCGTTGGTACAGAATCAAACAAATAAAATGCAATGCAGTCTTGGGAGAGGGAGCGGAAGAGCGAAAGCATGCAGTCGAAATTCATGTAATATTTCATACTTGCGAGTGTTAGTCATTTGTTTGTGTTCAATGCTGCGTATAGCCACGCAATCGTGGTGGCAACACAGCCAATATACAAATAAATATGCTTCTTGTACCAATAACAGTAAGTATACGCGCATTAATTGCATTAAATGCACCTTTAAAGTGTCTACGCTGCCCATGTGCAGTGTGCATAATGTATGGCAAATATGAGCGGACGAGATGGAAGACATGCATACACACACAAACGCACACAAATGGCAAGCTTACCAAATAAGAATACGAGAATACATGGCGATACTGAAGAAAGCAAGAATTTCGTTACAACAAGAATGCAATGCTAAAACCTGCCTCATGCTGCAACTGCGTCGATGTTTAACGACTATTTTTCATTAAATTTTTGTCAAGAAATCATATTCTTAATTCGACAATTCAATTCAGAGTAATACGACCGATAATATGAAAACAAAGAGCGAGAGAAAGAGAACACAATTTACTGTCGAGGTTTTCATATGAAAACAGCCATGCAACCAACTTATACGGCAATCGAGCGATGTGCTCATATTCAACAATGACAACAACCATTTTGATCAAGCAAATCAAATTGCTCAAATCAAAACACACTGACCGCATGACCTTTGTGATTTTGCTAATTTTCGCATGGTGAAAAAGTTGCTGAGCTGTGAAAAATTGACGAAACTGTCGAGAGAGAGAGAGAGAAATTTGTAGGGAAAATGTGCAGCAGCAAATGAGAAGCGCTGCCATTGGCAGGCACGAGGTTGCTGATAGTACTTTCAAGTGATTTAGGCTAAATTTAAGTTTCTAAATGCATCATTATCATAGACATTTGATAAGCGATGCGAATTGCTGTTTTAAAGTTTTGTGTTTTGCCATTGATAATATTACTTTGCTTTAATTGCCTCTAATCTGTCACTTTTTCTCTCCCTCTCTCTCCCTCTCTTTCTCTTTCGCTTCACGATGAATTCACGATTATAGCACCTTTGTTCTTACCCATTTGACAATAACTCACTTTTTATTTAACTGTCACAATCGCGAAGTGGTACGCGCATATATTGATGTATTGCGAAATGCATGTGAAAAGAAGGACGATTTGAAGTGAAAACCAAACACTCAGGACAATTATGATTGCCGTTGGTTTTTGATGCTTCGCTGCAACAACTTTTTAAGGAGAATGAACAGAACAACGAAGAATTATATTGAAATGCATCAGTTTCGCCTTTCCTCGTTCGCCCAAAAACAATGATTAACCATGAACTTTATGGCATTTTCATCGCTCTTTCTTCTTCATTTCGGCCGCTCTCTTTGTCAGCGGAGATATTCCTTCGTCGAACGAGGAAAAGAAACGAATTTTAGTAATATCAACGCCAAGCAACCGAAGAATTCAAAATGTGAGCGCGCACCCGAAAGAAAAAAGTTTGATTTGTGCAATGCAACAAACGAAATGCGATATGAGCGCTCGGAGAAGTGGTGAAAAACAACTAAAACCGAAAATGCATTGTATTGGTGACATACTTTACTAAATTGCCTAATTTATTTTAATGCCTCTCTGTACGAACGCGAGTGCATGATCATAAATTCAAACACTCGAAAAGATGTTTATTAAAAGATTATTTAAAAAACTGGAGCAGACTGTGACGCTTCGTTGTGTTCTCTTTTGTCCGCATGCTTTTCGTTATAAATATTTTTATTTTTTCAACGTTATTATTATTATATTTTTGTGTATTCGGGACAAAACCATAATGTGCTCTGCTATCATATGCGATATGAGAGAGTAGAGTTTCGTACACAAATGATTTCGAGCGAAAAAATAGCGACACAACACATATTGCACAGTGCAACAACTGCATCGAAGTGATTTTTTTCGTCGCTAAGGCTACATGTTGCGCTTGTGTTCGTCACCAACCGTTTTGCGGCACTTTATTTGAGTTTACTTTGACGTCGACGTCTTCCTTTATTTGCTTTCTGAAATCGCATATCTGAAAATTATCAACATTTTTTTTTTTTTTTATTCAATTGCTGAGCTGCACTTTATCTCTGAGAACAGTGTTTGCCCAAAATAAAAATAAAAACACATTTTCGTGCAAGGCAAAATTAGCGCACAGAATTGTAGTTTTTCGACCGTAATTTTCCAGTTGATTATTTGAAATGCCAACATGGGGGGACGCGATGTTAGGTTTAAACATGGCAAATTTGGTGATCATCAAATATTTGAAAAATCAATTGACTGCAAACTTCGAATTGAGTGAGTGAGCTATTGCAAACGATACTCACACAGACACACACTCTCCCATAATCGCACACGAGTTCGAATGCAAATCGCAAATATACGCACTTTATATTGAAGCCAATGGGAGAGACAGAAGGCTGAAAAAGAGATAAAGAGCATATTGCGTAGCGGTAATGCACCAAGTACATATGATATCATTGACTTTGTACAGTATATACAGAAGCAATTGAAGTGACCTCGTGCTTTGTTTCATTCTCATTGTTCGATTATTATTGTAATTCGTGCATTCGCAGTGCAGTGCAGTGCAATGCAAAACACCAAAATGGAATATTTTCTAGGCCGACATTTCGACTGTAATCTGTCAAAGATCCCAACTCTTCAACATTCAATCAGCAGCAAAACTGTTTTGCTGCATACTCTTCATTCTGCCCGACGTATTTTTTCCATTTTCTATTTTTTGTGTGTTCGTTATTCGAGTGGTCGTCTGAGATTGAATAGTAACAAATAACTAACACTGACCACAATGGGAAATCTATTTCTATTTCAGATGATAAAGCCCAATCAACACATACTATGTGTGAATGGCTGCTGCTGCCTATTTCTTCTCATTTTTATTTTTGCAGCAGTTCTCGTTCAATATTTTACGTTCTAAATACGAAAAAATTGATTGAAAAAAAAAAAACAAAAAAACTGCGCTCACATTTGCTGCTGCTGTAGTGAACGTAATAAGAAACCAAAACGGCAGAATCAACGACAGCAAATCATTAATCATCCAATGTGCAATTCAATAAATATATTCCCGTGTGCCAACCATTCACTCGACGTGATTGAGTTTATTGGTTACACTGACAAATGCACACGGGCAAATGGACGGCGTATTGCTCGAATGTTGTGTTGATTATGTTCATATTTGTGCTAAAAATCAAGTGGAAAATTTGAAATTGGCGCAAAAACCTTGAGAAACTTAAAAATTCAACAAAAGAATTTAAATTTTTTTCGTTATGTTCGTTCGTTCATTCGTATTAGCTGTTTTTGTATCGCTCGAAACAACCTGTCCTGATTTTTTTTTTTTTTTTTTGTTCGTTTCAATATAACACAAACGGTAATTGTTTTGCCTCGCTTGTTGCTGCCGTTGGATTTATTTTCCATTCATTTGAGTGTGGAGCTTTGTTTTCTTGCCAATGCCTAAGTGTTTATGTGTGACCAAATGTTCGCAAGAATCTATCGGAATTGAGAGCGAAAATCTTGGAGCACAAATGAAAGACATCGAAGCAGACCCAAATCAAGCGAGCAAGAAAGAGAGAGAGAGAGAGAGAGAGAGAGAGAGAGAGAGAGAGACGAGAGCGCACGCTAACAAAACGGCCATACATGCAATCAAATCGAAATTTAGCCGATTAGATACATATTCGTAAAGTGGTTGATGAGTGTTCGTTGCGTCTTTTGGTGTATGTGTGTAAATGTTAGAATCTATTAGCTGGGCAATTGAGTCAAAACACATTGACAATGGCACGAATGAGTGCCGGCTGTGATGAGAGCTTTACAATCTAAATTGTACACGGCGATCAAGACAACAATAATAAGCTGCTAAAACGAACGTTCGAATTTGCGTGCACTTCATAAAACCAAAATTATGCACATATCGCTAGATAGCTGCTCACATATTATTCGCGCGCATTTCAAAGTAAATGTCATTATAACTGCGCGAAAGCCTATTAATGTTTAAATTAGGCGAAACAACAGCAACACACACAAAAAACGCTGAGACCAGAACTGCAAACGATAATGCGAAAGGCAACGATGATGATATAAAAAAAGAGACAGAGACGGAGAAAAAAAGAGTACCTGATGACATTGACAGTGTGTGCTTGTCGTACTACACTCGTAAGCAATCAACCATTCAAAAAAAGGTACACTTATGCATTTGTTTGATGCACGTAAATCGTGGGCTGTCTATACTTTCACGTCTTTCTGTTCGTTTTTATTCCACCGTTTTTGCATTTATCTAAGCACAGAGTGCAGTTCGGCTCAATTCAGTTCGGAAACACTTGAACTGAACAAATACACCATATTTGCGAAACGTTAAAATGAACTGTGCGCTGGCAACTAATGTGAAGAATTGATATGACTGCATTTCAAAAAATGTATGAATTCGTTGCTAAAAATCCTTTCGTTCCACTAGGAACCATGGGAAATTAGGTACAATATAGTTAGATGGATTGTCCAAATCCGATCCAAAGGAAACACGACTCGCACACTTTTGATAATGTATGAAAATTACAACCTATTTCGATGATGATTGGAAAAGCAAGCCGATTTATTCATGCATTCTTCGCAGGCACATTTCTACGGGTGCGGTGAATACGAGTTGAATGCAAGTGCGTGCGTACGTGTGTGCGGGTGTGTTCATGTTTAAGGATTATTGGCTCTATGCAATTTGATGCATTGCATCTATCAAATTTTATTTTTAGTAGCCAATAACATTTCAATGATCATGCCGATAATGTGGTCAAGCCGCGCTAATCGTTCATTAATTTATGTGATCCGCTAATTTGAATTTGATGCATGGCCTGTTCCAATTTGCCTTTTGCCCTTACTCGCACCACGCGCACGCACACTCTTCTGCCTCATTCTGTATCGAAACCGACACCGTATTCCATTTGAGAATTAGAGTTTGTCGATGCACTTAACGCAATTTAGTGTGCAAACCAGTGGATCCATTGCCCATAAAACTTAATATATAAAATTGGCAACAATTATTATTTATAGGAAACTAGCATAATAAAATTATTCGCTATAATTAAATAACAGAATGTTGACAGGCCAGTGTAAATTGAATGTACCCATAAAATCACTACACACAGTGTTTATCCACAACAAACATGATACACGTCGGCCACGGGAGAGAAAGAGAGCGACCGAACGAGTGAGTGCGTACGCCACTGTTTAGATATGCAGTCGATTTGTATGTGGGTATTCGTGTGATGATATCCGCATAGGTGCGTGAAGCAGGACTCCACATAAATTGCTCTACTCACCATATCCAAACGCCTCATCGCCACGATGTCAAATGCGCGCTAAATATTATGGTCAAGCGATTATTGTGCGAATACATATAAATAATATGGTGAATCAGATTGTGACAATGACGAAGCTATAAGTCCCCGGCCAATACATACCGTGTGTGAGAAGACACAAAATAGAATACACACACGAAAAAAAAATACATTGTGTCCTCATCAATGAACTGAATACGGCAATAATTTCATTAAGCGCACACTACAACTTGGCTATCCGGCTTGTCAAGGGTCTAATAGCTTGGAAAGGCGTTACCACCCTCATATGAGATTCAGCCACCTTCCTCCCTAATTTTCATTATTATCATTCAGCTTTCAAATGTATTTGATCCATTTAACAATTTCAAATAATGGATTGGAATCCGAGAGAAAATAGTTTTAAACAAAGTCAGCCATATTCAAATAATGGATTTTCTGTCAATAATCGGACTGCTGCAATTCTTCTTTGTGTCAAAGAAAAAAAAAACCGAGCTGGAAAATGCAGCGAATCCATTAAATGTGTCCTCAAACCAGGCGAGCACGTTCTCAACGCTCTATCACACTCACTCACTCCTTTATTTCACAATTTAGCCGTAAATTTGAAAAGTATTTGGAGAATGAATAAAGGCATGCAATTTCGTCTATTGTGAATTCAATCCACTGAAGCGTTAATATCGTAAAAAAATCGTTGCATTGTGCTCTTTGCGAATTATGTGATATTTTTTTTTCTGTCGTGTGCAATATTGTTTTTGGCAAAACATCATCGTATTTGCTGAAAAGAGACGGATTTATTCGCATATTTTGATGCATCGTTTGAACTGATGTTTTATGAATTGCGTCTTTTGGCAAAAAACAAAAAAACACCCATGCACATCTCCTTATCGCACTCGTAATGTTTTTCCATTCACAATTTTTCACTCTTTCCGTGCTGTGAAACGGGCTGTTTGTGTTTTTTTTCGACGTTCTTCTTGGGCGCGGAAAACAATTTCCAATTGTGGAATTGCAAAAACCAAATACGGTGTATGAGATGCATACGAGCCGCTCTCTCGCTATATATAAGAGTACACAACATTTTTGAGGGCTCTTAAAAGTTTTTGACGGCTCCAGATTCATAGCAGCCGCATATCATCAATGTCGCATGTTCGTGTTTTCAGGTGTTAGATTTTAATTATTCGAGAAGCAACTGAACAAAAAAAAAAAAAAAAAAAAAATACGAGCAAGATGAGTTTACATAATTTTGCGTTGAAAATGCTCGATGGTTGGCACACACCGATGATGATGATGAATATGGGAAGTGGGCGACATCTTCCATATGCACGCTCGTTCAAATTATGGCGATGATGAATATTCGTACCACAATAACAAATAATATGACATTCATTTGCTAGGTGCACTTTTGATTCTTCGTTCGTTCGCTCGCTTGTGTGTATGGTTTTTTTTTCGTTCGTTCATTGCTTCGCTTTTTTTCATTTTTGAGTGTTTGACACTCAAACAATGCGCACATGCACATTCGTTTTGAGCATGCAAAACGGGTGAATGATGCATTCTATAGTCTCGAATTCTTGTGTGTATGTGTGTTTTTTCGCCTATTTTGAATATGCATGTCATCAAATCAACGAAAATTGCACATTTCCACGTTTGAACGGTGAACGCACATACGCGCACAGACACAAACACACACATCCAACGAAGTTTCGAAAAAGTCGTTGGAATTCGGATGGCGTGCATTTTCAGTACATGTTTTTTTTTTTTTTCGTGTGTAGCAACACATCTACAAAGTGGAGATCTGTCGTCAAATTGCTTTGTCATTAACGAAAAAAAGCGTTTCCTTGCAACGCAGATCAAATGAAAAACACTTTAGAAACCATAATTCGACTTCGGCGCAAAACACCTTTTATCCTATCGTATTTTCGAATACGAGTTGTGATGAATAGATGATAGTCATTATTTGAATGATTTTTGACGCATATTTGAATCAAAGAAGCACTGCATCGCGTGCATTAGTATCATACTCAGCTACAAGTTTGCATGAGATAAATTTTTATTAACATCTTTTAAAAATTATATCAATATTAATAAACGTTTTTGTTAGGATCGGATCTTAATAAAGATATTATCATACCATTAAGATATGTAAATATTATCGAAATATTAATATTAAGATCCGATCTCAATAAACCCGGACAAATCTTGATATTTATCAAGATCGGATCTTAATATCGCATTTTTTGCCACTATGAAATGAAAAATCATTATTTTGTTCAAAAAATATTGAATTTGGAATTTGTAGAAAGACAATTTTTAGGAAAAAATTGCAAAAATTGCGATATTACCATCCCATCTTGATTAATATTAAAATTGATCTCCTGTAACAGCAACAGCAGCACGAATGAAGAGTTAGGCATCATTTCAATCTTCAGATGCACCTTTGAGTTGCGTACGTGGTGTTAAATATGTAATTTGATGTGAATTTGTGTGAGCGCGTGTGTGAGATGACAAGAGCAACGAAAATGCATCAATTTGGATCATCAAATGCTATTTCGGAAGTGAAAAAAAGTGCAGTTAAAATCATCTGAAAAATGTTAAGGGGCGAAGATACGGGCACTTGTTTTGGCATGGCACATAATTTATGCGCCCGAAATTTTCAATTATGAAATGGTAAATTCTGCGCGCATACGCACACACTTGAAAGTGCCGTAAAGAAAGCGACAATCGCGCGCCTGCTCGCGCATATATTGAAACTCGGTTGCTGCACCGAAACGAAGAGAGAAAATTATGCATAAAAAAATGAAAGACAAGTCAAGACAAGACAAGACAAATGCAACATGCGCCTTTAGATTGAATGTTCAATAACACAATTCAAGGTCAAATTGCAAAAAGAGCGGCTACAAAACGGCAACAGCCAGTTACGACGAATGGCGGTAATCGCAAATGCCACAGCACAGCACACGGGCAACAGTAACAACCAACAACAACAACAGCAGCAGCAGCCGTACACGAGTATCGTGCTGCATACAGAATAGTTCGAACAAATGTACGACAGAAATTGTACCGCAATGTATGTATATCGAACAAGCGTTCGCCGGCTATGAAGCAATGCGCCCGTGAAAAAGACAAGCTGAATTTTGAAATTACCAATGGGCTGTGTTCATGAGCCGCATTTTGTGCTCTAGCAATAATTGCCATAAGATGCAATTTTCAGAAAATAGCAACATGAATGTTCTTTTTTGCAAAAAATTGTGCGTATTCCAATAGAAGCCACTTTAGAATACGTTAAATTAGCGAAAGATTCAACAATTGGCGTGCCACATTTATAAATATGCAATTTGGCGCATTACATTTCAAGACAATTTAAAATTGTGGAGCCTTCGTGGCAGAGAGGTCGGCTAGATTTCACAGCATCTTTGGCGCTCACTCTAGTGCATACTAACAATGTGCCAACCCATTCCAATAATTTCAGAAAAAAGAGTGCACGAATCGACAGTAATAATGATAATAAAAATAATATACTAAAATAGACGAATTTCTGGAATTGCTCGAACCACATTGAAAATGCACACAGCACAGGTTTATTATGTGTGCGTTCTAAACACCAATCCAATCGCGGCTGCTGCTTCTCAAGTGCGAAACAAGAAATAAAAATACAACAAGTGAAAACCTTTTTTTTTTATAAAAAAGCAGAAAATATTTTCTTTTTTCGTGTTGTTTCGTCCAGAAAACTAATAACATGAGAAGATTTGCTACTAACAACGACCTCGTCTATGGCAACTAGTTCAATGCAGTTGCATTTGGCGAAATACAAAAAACGCAGATTGTGCAAATAGCAAAAAAAAAGCAATCTGAAATGAATGCCGAAGAAATGCTGAAAAGCTCACTACATAATAATAATGATTGTTCTTTGGCAAAGAGCGCAATAATGCATTTCGTTGTGCTCACAATGTATGCTCATTCCTCTTCCTCTATGGTTATTACACTAGCCGCTACTATTCTCTCTCTCACTCTCAATGCTGCGGTTTCTTCCCTCTCGATTTCGCTGTGTGTTTGCTGCTCGCTCTCTGCTAATGAATTCAAGCAAAAACTTTTGTGCGCAATTTCTGATACGAAAAAAGCAAGCCGACCGATCAAGATAAGTGAATTGTGGTAAGAATACACAAGATCAATAGAGATGTGTGTACGAAAAATCGTATCACGGAAAAGGCCCTAGAAATGGGATTGGAATAGTCATAGCCCAACCGAGAGATAGAGATAGAGATAGAAAAACTATGCTGAAAAGCGACGGCGGAAGACGATGAAGACGATGAAGACGACGACGACGACAAAATTTTGCACACAAGACGAGGCGCAACAAAAATCTCAAAACGAAAAATTATTTTTATTATTATAATTGTAACCAGAACTGGGTAATTAAATTACATAAATGTTTAGCACGCACATATTTCTTGGGCAAATTTTTTCTCTCTTCACTGAAACAGCGACGAAAAAAGCGAACAAGATTTATTTCACCAATTATATTCGGAAAAAATGGACAATTATTCTGTTTTATATGCGTCTCATTGTTCCCGTTCGTCTCTCGCCCCGCCAATCAGAAATGCACAACGAAAATCTCGAGAAATCTGAAATTTTTTCCGATTATTTATGAACATCGAACTTGTTTTAATTGTTCGCAGCTAGCCTATGTATTCGTTTCATTTAGTTGTGGCTGTTGATGTGCTTGTTGGTGATGGCGGTTTTTTTTTCGTTCTCTTTACTTAAATCGCTATTCCACACAAAAATGGAACGATTTACTGGATATTCTTGCTATTCATGTTCTGTTTCTGTCCAAATGGATGACGCGAGCTGCAGTGACCACATAAATACTGTAGAGAGTGTGTTTTTTTTACTCGATCTCTTTTGCATCATACGAAAATAAATGTGAACATTTTCAGTTCTCATCAAAACTGTCGGACAGACTTTATTCGTTCAATTAGCACATTTTGCACAAGCAATTTGTGACACTGAATAACTGAGCTGCAATGTTCATCATCGATGCGACTTCTTTCTTGAGTCTCGCGCGCACCGTATTCGGCGAAGAAGTCACTCTTGTTTGTACGTTACAAGCGCTCTTTGGCCACATTGCATTCGCATCTCTTTCATCAGCCAACATGCACACAATATGCGATATTTATGCATTTGATTGTTGTTACTGTCGCTTATGCGCTTATGCATATTATGAATTTGGTGTTCAAGCCATTTTTATGCGTACAAGCTATAATCATAAATGCCGAATAGCCGATCACACGAGCCAGCAGACGACAAAAAAAAATTGAACGCAATTGCAATTGCAATTTACAAATAACGACCAAACGAAGCGAAGCCAAACTAAACACGACACACACACCAACAACAACAACAGCAACAGTGAAAAATTGCCAGATCCAAAAAAAGAAAAACGAAAAACGCGCCGCTGCAATTTTCATGTGCATCGCCCAAGTGCATGTCGTATGTGCAGACAAATGTCGACAATGACGAAAATATAATATTTTTTGTTCGCTCTCGTTTGGTTTTGTATTTTAGAAAACAAAAAGTGCATACATTATTGTCGTTTTAATTAACATTAAAATGAAAGAAGAAAACGAGTGGTACGCATTACATTTGGAACGTCAGTCAAAAGACTATACATATTCAATCGTATCGCGGAGAGTTGCACATGCAGAACCGAAAAAAAAGAATTTACTTAGGTCGTCTGTGTGTGCGTGCGCGCGCGCGCGCACGCGAGGAGCGACGAGAAATTGTAATATAGGAATGAAAAAAACGCAGCATAACAATAAAATACAGCAGCACGCATATTTGCGGCTGCACTGAGCCCATTTTATTGAGCGGTGCATGTGTAATGCACTCACATGCGCATGGTGAAGAAAAGAAAATCGAAAAATTAAAAAGAAGTACTCCAAAATAACAGCAATTACAACAACGACTATGGAAAATTGAACATATCCGAATAATATTCGGCGAATATTCATCTTTCCAATAATTTATTTATGCGAACAAGAACCTTGAATGCAATTTTTGACTCAGAACGAATCCAGACGGAAAGTTCGAACCAAATTATGTGAAGCAAAAACACACGAATCAACCGACCAACCGACCGACCGACCGAACGGATCAACGAACGAAACATATACACACATTTTGTACGTATGAAAATGAACCAATGAAAAAACCACGCAAAATATACACAAAATGTTCATGAACCCACCGCACAACTGACTGAGTATAAACAAAGCCGGGCCGCGCGCGCACATGGGAAGGATGTGATAAAAGAAAGAGACAAAGGCCAAATTTTGCATTACGAACTGCGAGTGTAAGTAAAATTGCTTGCATGAACATTATACAACAACCAAAAATAACCGACGAAATATAAAACCCATTCAGCATTAGCATGCATGCAGTTTTTCGATATGTTCCATCGTGTGCTTTTTTTATTTAGCGTTGCGTTCATTTGTTTTGTTGATTCGTATATTTCTTTTTTTTCGGCTGTTGATGTTTATATATTTGGCCTTGGTCATGCGCTCTCAAAAATACACTCCGTTGAACTGTGGCGTTGCTGTTCAACGTACTTCTTATATCGTACTTACACATTTCAATCCCCTTTTATTTTCGTTCTTATTTATCCGGATTCGCCTCTCATGCGAACACTCACGGGTGATTCGGTGTGATTTTTGTGCTTTCAATATTTAAAGCCAACACACCGAAATAAAACCCGAACCGAACACGAAAAAGTGCGAAAGAGAAGAGAGAGCGAAAGTGAGAAAGAGAGAAAGAGAGAGAGAGAAACTTCGTCATTGATTTTGGTTATTGGCATTCGTTTGCGTTGAGCCGACACTGGCACTGAATTCTCTCATCCCGCACCAAAAAGCAAATATTGATAAGTTTAAGGACGAATATCTTCGTATTGAAATCATGCGAGTTTGCACTTCGTTGATTTGGGTTCGGCCGAAAATCCTAATTTTAGCATCGAACATTTTCGGAGCATCAACCCGCAAAACCATCGAACGTGAAATTACACGTATCGCTTATTCATTTTTTTTTTTTGTCGCTTCACTTTCGCATTTACGCGTACTGCGTACGTAGATATATCGTATTTGATGGTTTTTTTCCTGTTTATTTTCACTCTGTGTGCTGCTCTCTTTGTGCTGTCTGCAAGCATTACGCGTTTGACATGAAAATCTGTTTGCATCTATCTTCTGCATGCTGCTATTCGGTGTGTGCATGAACACACCAACCAACCAACGAACGAACGATCGTGTGCGATGTGTGGTGTGCGAGAGAGCCGTATATTTTGGGCGTTTGGCATGTTTAACGTGAAAGTGGTTGCCCTAGGTCGGATGCGTATTTGAGTTCGACAGACAGAAATAATGTGCTATATATTCGTTGGTACATATTCAATGCAGCAAACGACGAAAAAAGCGGTAACAACAACAATACCAGCAAATTTGATGAACACTTTCGTTCGGATTGCGGATTTCTGTGGACATTATCGGAGGGAGAGGCGGAGTGCGGTACGACGAAAGCACTCGAAAACTATATAAACAATGAAAATGAGGAGAAAACACACACAAACACACAAACACATTTTGCTTTTACATTTAGTTCAATAGCATCTGAAGCGCAAATATTTTTGGGGGCCAACAAAAAGAACAGTTCAAATACGCTTTTCATGAACACGCAGATAGACAGCAAATTCGGCATTTGGCTCGATGCAATATGCAGTTTATACGCGATATTTGATGAAATTTTCGGTTAAAATACGGCCGCATGTACACATTGCTGTGCATTGTAGCATTCGGTGTGTGTATCACATATTGCCATATGTTTTTCACCCGGCAAACAGCAACAACAACTCGGCATTATATTTAAAACAAACTTCGAACAGCTCGAGCGGCGCTCGATGAATGAATGGATATATATATAAATGTATACTTGAATTTTTTTTGGCAATCGATTTTATGTATTTGGGCTGTTCTCTGTCGCTATTATTACATGTTCCGCAAGAGCGAGAGAGAGTAAATAATTTCACTTTCATTGTCTGGCTGGCTGGCTCGATGTGTGCTGTGGGCTGTGTGTTGTGTGTTGCATTTTTGTGTATTGCGAGTAAATGTGCCTTTACCCAATTTCGCTGACTCGATTCAATTAGCATAGCACTTTTTGGGAAGTACAGTCTGTGGCTTGTTACGTTTTCCGCTTTTCTGATACATATTTTGAATATGCATTCTTCGCGGTTTGATGTTTCGGTTTTGGGCCACCATAACGAAAGCGAATGTTTAATCTCATTTTGCAATCTTCTGTGAATCGTTTCATTGAAAGCCAGCTAGCTCATTTCGCTTGGTGTGCAATAAGAATGCATTCATTATTCGTCAGACAGAGAAATGTGCATATGCACTCCATTTCTGTGCGCATCTCGGCTGTGTGCAGTGCATATGTGTATTTGAAAAGCATAACAAGATTCTTCCAAGAATTTCAAATCTATATAATTAAGTCGATTACAAGTTGGCTGTTTTCACCATTGAAATCGTTCGAGAATGAAATCGAAATTGTTTGTTCTTGTTAAGTCAGTGTGTACATCAACTGAGGAGCATGCAATGAAAACACTTTGACTTATTGGTAACCTTCGGCATTTTCGGCGAAATTGTTGCTCTGTACGGAAAAGGGAAGCATATGGATCAGTTTCAATCGCAATGCACAACCTGATGGAAATAGTTTGAGCGTTTCACATGCAATTCCCCAACTCAATTGCTTACTTTGTTCTTACTTCAAGTAGATCATTTTTACTTTAAGGAAAATGGAACTTAGAACCATTTCTCTTCATCTTTTTTCGTGTTGATGTTGCTTGAGGGCCATTTTTCTCAAAAGCATCACTTATGCCGGATGCCTCAAACGACATCCCAATTCAGTGGCGAAAGTATCTGCTGAAAACAGCAAAAAGGGGAATATTTATTTAGTTCATTGAAAGCGTCAGAGATTGTTTTTCCTCTGTCTTTGAGTTTAATTGTTTGTCGTTTCTGGATCTGTACCATTTTTAATAGTCAAAGATTTCAATTGAACGCATACACGATTCAGCATTCGAGATTATTTGCTGTGCATGTGCAAAAGAATAGTTTAACATGATGTCTTCTTTATATGTTAGATTACAGAGAGCGAAAAAAACGGAACAGCCGGACAAATTGGATATGTAACGGGAGCAAAGCATGAGTGTGAATACGTCAAAATCTGATCGTTTGTGTGCTTTGAAATATTTTTCTTTTTAAAACGTTGCCATTTCCAAACATGTCGCTGAAATGAAACTGCTGCATTCATTCGCATGGACAAAAAGAGTTCCAGTGCAATTTTTGCGTTTACAATTTACAATTCAGAATTGCACATTTCTTCTGAATTTTTCCTTTTTTTTGTGTATGTGATTGTTTGTGTCTGACTTTGGATGCATGCTCAGCTCTCTTCTTGCTCTCTCGCGTGCTTGCTGAACTCTTTTCTCGGTTTCGACTGTGTGTTTATGTGCATTTGCCAGAGAAAAAGATTGAATGAACAGGATTCCAAAACCATTTCGAACAACAAAGATACTTTAATTATCATGCAGTTGGTCTCTTGTGCCGTTGTCATACATATTCCATGGCATTTTCTCAAATTAATACTATCAATGCGCATCTAGCACAAAGGACTTGCACACACTTCACTTTTTGATATGAATGGCGAAAAAAACGTGCCTATCTCGTCTTGTTTCTTGTCAAATTGAACCGACGAAAAAATCGCAACAAATGAATCAGATGTGGTTGTAATGAGTATTTGCGGTGTGATGATAGACAAAAGGAACAATCAAATGCACTGTCTGAAAACTGCATCATTCACAATATATGACGCATTTGTTGTATAGACAAAGCCCAAATCTCAGTCACATTCTTTCCCATGTGTATATACATATAAATCAAGCGCACAATTTTTGTGTGATAAGTCCGAAGAAAAATTGTTACAAATGAAATATTGTGCCTGAGTCAGCAGATTTACACATTTTCCATTTTCAGATTCCGATGCGAACACTCACACACAATTTTTGAACAGCACTTGAATCTTGTTATAAATTGTTTAATTAGCGTGACCTTGTTCAGAGGCACGAGCTCATCACTCTCTCTCTCTTCCACTTCTCACTTTTTTTCTCTATTTGTCCAACAAAAATCACAATAGCTGCAATTAAAGATATTTTAGATGGCGATTTGCTTGAGATTTGTCAACGAAAATACTGAATTACTCAGCCGGTCGAGTCGAAATTTTGTTGCTTGGCATTTGTGTATGATGTCAGTGCAGTTGAGTTCAATCACAAATTAGATCGATGTTTGACTCAAATGATCAAAGAATTGATTGAATTAGTAAAATTTGTATGGTCCAACTGGAAAGCGGAATGTTTCTTGCAGCGAAGAATTATTTCGGTGTATTTTTCTCCACATTTTATTTCTTGTTGTTTTGGTGCTCTTTCGGAAAATTGTCACGATTTTGCTTTTTGTGAGATGTGATTTACTCAGATTTGATGGGAGTAATTTCATTTACAGATAAAACAATCAGGATTTAATATGCTCGGGATGAGTTTTCAATGAGTTCAAAATTCCAGCTGAATGTATTCCATCGAAACGAGCAGATCGACCGATTTTTTGTCACAAAGGAAATGTATGTTGAACATTGGGTGCATCCAAATAAGTTGAAATCAGTCGAAATAAAAAGATTACCAACAAAAGACGACGACGATACAAACGTAAAAATAACAATAAAAAAGCCACGCAGTTAAGACTACGACAATATTAATAAATAAATGCAAAAATATGCAACAGGCGAGCTTGAAAAGCGAAGCACATAGCACAAGAAACCGGCACTGATGAACACACAAATGTACGAAAAAATGACGAATAAAGAGGAATGGAGAGAGAGAGACGCGGCAAGAGGCGAGAGAGCGAGACCGAAATGAAATAATAAATGGCAAAAATTGTACACAAAAATATGCGGAGAGACTGACTCGGGCGCGCAAAAATTTCGGTCATGTATTTGTTTTGTTGAATTCTTATTTCAATTTTAAGTGCTGGACGGTTCGTCGTTGCTGTTGCAGTAATTTTTTTTTTTTTTTTCAGAAATATTCATTCGCTGGCTAGCCAAGAGAAAATAGGTGCCATTTTTTGTGCGCAATTTTACGTAGCTAAATCAGGAAGGGAATACGTATTAGATCGTCACCGTGTTGTCGTGTGATATATACACACAGGCCAGACAAGCGCAGAAATAAGGAGAAAAAAGCAAACAAACGAAATGGAAAGAGATAAAACAACAGAATATGCAGCAACCGAGAGAGAGCGAGCAAAAAAATAAAGACAAACTGAGTAACAAAAACGGCAACCACAACTCATAGCAAGTATTTGACGAATTGCAATAAAAGTGTGCAAAGCGACATAGTTGAAATTCGAAAGCAAATAAATGCGCGCGCACTCATACAAACGTAAGCGTATAAAGCGCATCGCGATACAAGTTTTAAACCAATAAATTTAATGCAATTTATTCACGAAATGAATAAAAGAAGAGAATCCGTCGCATTATTTTTCTGGTATTTCGTTCACGCTTTGCGGCGACCGACGCGTTTCGATGATTTGCTGCTGTTACAGTTGTATTGCCGATGTAGCTTGGCGCACACTGTTGTTGCCGCAAAATGACTGAGTGATATGAAAATGAAGAACCTTGAAATAAAATTTTCGGAATGAATCAGAATAATTCAAGTGAATATGACTCTGCTCTCTACTTCTTTTTTCTTCTTTCAATAACTTGACTACGTTTATTTAAATGAGAACCGAGTGCCCATTTTGTCCTGTTGCACATTCATATTTATTTGCATATTTCGGGGCAATTTGCAGTACGATGTGGATGATGCACAGCTTCCAAAATGAAATTTCACAATTTCAAGTGCATTTTCGGCGCAGCCATCGCCGCTGAAACGCGTGCAACTTTGAAATTGAAATTGTAATTGAAATCGTAGTTCATCTTGTTGGCTAATGCTTTTTTCCGATGGAAAATCATCGGTAGCGTCTTGCAATCAACGAATCAGACAACTGATTGGGAATCGCATAAGAGCTCTTATTGCAAATCGTAAAATGTGTATACATTTCGATGTTCATGCCAATTCGCCGAAGAATGTGCGCGAACGCGAGTCGTGTTTCTATCCCATAAATTTACCGATTCGCTCGTTGCGATAATAATAATTAGCCGAAAAGTTCTTGAAAATGCAACCACTTGAGAGATAAATTGTTTGACGTTAGAATGGGAATATTTAGGACGCACGGAGCGTGTATGAGTTCGTTTATCTACCAATCAAAAGCGAATGCCTTAAAATTGATTCATTTTTGTAGTTGTTGTTTTTCGTGTGTGAAAACGGGCAATGCAAAGACAACGCGGTAATTGCAAAAACTGCACAAATATGTTTGCGCAGTGCATTCAAGTTGCATTTGGATGGCAATTGCAAGGCAGGCAGTCGGCAACGCCCTACAAAAATATTTTCGCGCTTTTGTAGTTGTTATTTTAGCGGTATTGTGATGATCAATTGTCGAAAAAAATACGAGCAATAACGTCGACGACACCGACTACGAAATATGGCAATAAAGACGAGTTGTGTGCATTCGCTTCGCAAAAATGGTCACATGCTTCAAGATATCAACATGTTTTGTAAAGAAACCGCTTTCGATTAGGCTATGTGCCCGAGTGCTCGCAAATGCCATTGTCTATTCGAAATTCGTACATACACAACTTCAGTCATTTTTTAGGAATCTATGCGACTTCAATAAGAAAAAACCTTGCGATTATAATGATGATGATGATGACGACTATGCAACGGGAAGAGAAAGAGCAGAAAATCAGCAGCAGTAGCAGCGGTAAATTGGCCAAAAAAGAACAAATGCCGCTATTTGATGCACACAGCATTCTTAGTAGTTTCTATCGCTCATTGCGATTGTATGAAGCCTTTTCCGTCATCTCGCCATCCATCATATCCGAGAAGACCGAGTGCTATTCATCGTCATCGCCATCGTCGTCATCTTCGTCTTTTCTCTTCGTGCTCATTGTTTTCTCTGGCTAATTTTCACAAAATACCTTTTGTTCCAACTACTACAAAATATTGAGGGAAAAAAAATTAGCGAAAAGAAAAATAATACAGACACAGCAAATGAACATTGTCTCTTCTATAAAATGCCTAAGTGTATGTGTGTGTGTGCTGGTTGTTCGGTTGACAGCAAAGAATTCGAGCCATTCTCAAAAAAAACTCATGGACAATCTTATATATACGCCAGATAAATAGAAACATATAAAATTCGAGATATGAAGCAACGAAAAATAGGGAAAAAAACCAAACACGCGTACTCGTCATCGTCGTAGCGCGAGTGCTGGAGCGGCAAAACAAATCAACCAATAGAGATCCATTTCAGAACAACACTTACACTGAAAGACAAAGAGAGAGAGAGAGAGAGAATTACAGAAAGTTCTGTGATTCGTTTCTTGACGTATTAAAATGAAAATGTTTACAATATTTAGCTAAAATGCATTTTTGTTTTTTTTTTTCTAAAGCAATTCGATTAGCTCAGCAAGCTGGCGAATGATAGCTAAACGCTGATGGAACGAAGAAAGACAACAACAAGCATTTCAAATATAAACGCAACGCGTACACATGAGCATGGGGAACATTTTTATAGCGAAATCACTAAAGACAGCTTTAGAGAGAGGTGAACGAAAGATAAAGAAAAATACAACCGAACACAACAACAACAAAATATTATATGGACGAGAATGGGAAAAGGTTTAACGGAAATTTCAAATTATTATGATTTTTTTTTTCTTTTTTTTTTCATTCGTGAGAACCAGTTTGCTTTGAACTGTTTTGCGCGTGAATAGTAAAATAATATGCGTACCAAAGAAATTTGCAGCGGTATTTGGCAAAATGCATTCATCTGCATTTCGATGGAAATGAAAGAAGAAAGGAAAAAAATCACTATTCCTATGTAATGAGTTTTAGATCTTTTCTTTTTCTTTGGTTTTGTGTGTGAGCGCAAGCAGCGCTTCGGTTTTGTGAATTTTTTCGTGCGAACAATGCAATTTTTAAATGTGATAAAGATCTTGGAACATTTAGCACACAAATGCGTGTGTGACATAAGCATGCAGTGCGTATATTGCACTCTCTCTCTGTGTGTTGACAAAAGTAAACGGAAGAAGGAAAGCAAAACCTTTGCGGCACAGCCAACATTCTATTGACATACAAAGAAATATTCCCAATTTAACTTAATCCAGTTCTTTGCTCGCTCACTCTCTGCGTTTTTTCTTTCATTATTTTCGTGTATTTTGTCTGGAAAAATTTCATCAAAATGCAACCAGACCCCTATCTTTTTAATTCCTGCATCCAATGCGAATGCATTTTGAAAATCCGCTCTTTACGACTTCTTAACGAATTAATCACAATGCACACGCAGCAGCTTCAGTATTGAGCTGTGTGCATCACATACATTTTGTTCACTTCCTCCACGGAACAGCTCATTTACAATTTTCGTCGTTTCGAATCACAAGTAAATAAAAACAAACAAATCTTCTCAACGATTGCATTCACCATTTAAATGCATACTTAAATATTATAAATTATATTGCTAACACCCGATTGTGTTGTCGATTTATTCGCCTTGACATTTACCAAGTGAAATATGCACGAGGCACGAGAGCGAGCGCAAGCGAGTGAGCAAGTGAGAGGGAGAGCGAGAGAAAGAGAGAGAGAGAAAAGAACAAAGCAAGAAATCACACAGCGAATTTGCACTACTTGTAAATCATTGAAATGGTTGTGTTAATAAAATTGTCTAATCGACAGTCAGATAAATTCTGGTAAATCAATTATGCATTGGCAATGCCCATCAATTTTGATTGCACCTGATTGCTTTTGGCTTCCTACATTCAGTGCTTGATTCGATTTCCATCGTTTTTCCACATTTCTCTGTCTCTCTTTCCCTCTCTAGGACAAAGCGAACGAGAGAGCGGTAAAGAGTGCGTGCGGCCGCGTCGTTGTTGCAATTTGTGATGGATGGTGGCCTACTAACGACCCGTTCGTCAATTTTCGATTGATTGAAATGGCCACAGCCCACACACAACGCATTTACATTTATGATCGCAGTCAATTTCCAATTTTCAAAATGGAATCGTTGAAACGTGTGGCAAATTTTTTTTTTTTTTTTTGAAGAAAACGTAATTTTGTTGGTTTCCCATAAATTCATTTATAAATTATTTATAAACCTGTTGAGCGCAAATCTGTTGCAATGTGGCTTTTGAATTAACGCGTTGTGCATGCGTCCATGTGCAAACACAAACGACACCACCAGCAAATTAATTAAATTGTAATTTGCCTAATGAATATTTTTACTGCCCAGTTATTTCGCTGAGCATTTAGCAACTATTGACATTTGCATCCGTATTGCAGCCAGCGGCCAAACGCTGTAACGATTCGTGTGCTCCACGAGTTACCGAGAGCGAAAACAACCGTGAGCATCGCCAAAGAGCGAGAGCGAGAGCAAGGAAAACAGAAGAGAAACAATGAATGTATGTGCCACTAATATCGTGTGTACGTATTGAAGTGGCAACTCTATCAGGTTCTAATAATTCCGTGAGATGGTGACGATGAATGATAGAAAAAGGCAACATTTTTTTTTTTTAATTAAGTATCAGTAAATTTACATATTTATTTAAGGCGTTATTCACGAATACCAAATTGTCGCTTTGCAGCTGGAACATACGAATGGATCGATGTCATTGTGACATCCCCATGACATTTCAAGCTGTCTACTTCCTTGTGTTGATTTACAAGAAAATTGCCGCTGCTTCGAACGAACAAAACTTTGAGTGAGATGTATAGAAGTGCATGTACATTTAAAATAACGTAGACATACAACACTCTACGTCTCACCCATAGAAAAAAAGAAACAAGAAAATCACAGTTAGTGAGAGTCACAAAGTCAAAACCAATGACAAGGAAACTAGGCCTCGATTCCGACAAATTACAGCTAACTGGAAATTACGTTAATTTCACATTCAAACACCAAAGATTGTTAGTTAGCAATTCGAAATAATCAAATTGAAAATCCAAAACAAATCTGCGATTACAGTTAGCGAACGTAAATCCGCAAAGTGTTCAATAATAACCGATAATCAACATCGATGCATATAATATTGAAATCGATTCTCATGCGATCGCAAACAGACGACAAATTTATAATTATAAATATGCGTTTACGCTATGATTAGAGGCCAGAGTGCAGTTTTTCGGCTCGAATTATATGGTGTATATGTCGTTTGCACGAAAGACACTGCACTCAACTGCCAACAAAGCCGCGATGCGATGCAATACAAAATGTGAATGCATGTATAAGCGAGAGACAAAGCGCGCGCGCACACTCCAGCTCACGCTTACGCCCGTCATAACTACCGATGATTGAATACACCAGCCATATTATTCAACGTTTCGCGAAAATCGCTAACGCCAATTCAAATCAACAATAACCATTTGCAGCGAACAAACTTGACCTAAAGTCAAATTCATTTTGATTACATGGAAAGAACACGAAAATTGCAATCGAAATAAAAACAATTCCAAAATAGTACACCACAAAATGAACACATTAAAAAAAACATACACACACAACTCTAATGTGAAAAAATCAGCAAATAGAATGTCGATTGATAAAAATCGATTGAGAAAAAATTGCCAATAGTTTGAAATAACGCTAGGAATTACGAATGATAATAATCATAAAATCATATATGGATTCGTACTTGATTTTGATCGAAGTTAATAGAACGTTAACATATAAAGTTCTAATTTGTAAGGTAAGCTCGCTTCGGCTAGATGATTGTTTGAATTGTTTCCCTTTCAAAACGTTTTGCATAGATCAACAAAAAAAAAAAATTGTTTGCTCGCCGAGAACGGACGCTGACGACTGAAGACATACCATAACAGCACCGAAAAAACACATCAACTCATCGTAGTTCCATGAATACTTTGGCGCTATGCATCAGCATTTTTGAGTGCTGCTACTTATTGCACAGTACCGAAAAATCATGCAAATAGCATGACATGTAACCTAAATAGCTGCGAATTTATTTTGTAAGCTCAATTGGCCACAATTATACTTCAATTGAGCGCAATTTGCGTGCGGGAAGAATGTCTTAGGCACAAATTGCCAATTCAAAGACAGCAACGAAATCCTTTGGACTATTATTGCTTAATCATTCATCACCCAACTTCGACATATAAAATCTCACACAACAATTTTTCGAAGAATGAAGAAATTGCTTGGAGTATTTCAAACGATACAGAGAGCATGAGCTTTAATATTAACAATCCAAAAAGATTGTGCTTTTAGTATTCTTTTGATGGTCTCAAATTCCGAGATGTTTCAATTCGATATCGAATATATATGAATGCATGCATGATATAAATTCCTCAGTTGAATCAAATCGCTGAGCAAAATTGAAGCCATATCGAATTCTATCAAATTGCATGCATAACGATAGACGACACAATCGGATAGCCATATGTGCAAATGGATTAAAAAAGAAGCACACAAATAATAAAGTTATTGCTGTACAGTGTTCACACTAATCAGAATTATGCATAAACAACTGCATCAGGAAATCGTGGGTGACCTTGGTCATTTTAATTTCATACAAGATATTATTTCAATTCTATTTTAAAATAAAAAAAGCATCGAATCGTATAGCCACATTCAAAATGCAGCAAGACGACAAAGCAGCAACAGCAGCTCGTTGCAGTAACGAAAATTAAACGAAATGGGATTGCGCGCTCGCACGCGCCTTCTGCGACCGCGTACAATACTCACCAAAAGCAAGTGATCGAGCGGATAAAAATGCTTGAATATAAAATATGCTCAAATTAAATAAGAAAAATGACAACCATGATTTAGATTTTTGTTGCAATTTGCGTTGAATGTATTTGTGTGTGTGTGATTCTCTCCTTTTTTTTCGTTCATTTTTCTCGCGCTCGCATTTTGTTGATTTTTATGTGTGCAACATATTTGCATGTGGCGTGCGCGAGCGTATTGTCTATGACAAATAATATATCAATAGAATAAGCAGCGTGACAATGGAGGTATTGAAAGTGCGCCAGACGCAGCAGCGACTCTATAAAATGTTGTTTTTGTCCATTCATTTTGTGTTATTGCTGCTGTTTTTTTTTCACTGTTGACAGTGGCGTGTGTATGTCAATTTAGTGAGTACCTCTGTTTTTTTTCGTATTTTCACTTCATTCTCTGCTCTCACAAGAGAGTGTGTGGCTGGAATATGGATATAATTGAAATGCACAACTCGGCATTTAAATAATGGTCGATTTGATACTCGTTAAAGGTTGGCCGATAATCAGTAGCAATTTTGTTACTCTCTTTCTATGCACATCGTCCGTTTGCTTGGCCACTTGTGGTTATTATTTATTATAAATTTATGTCATTCCATCAACTTGAAATGTGACGAATTGTTTGCGATGGTTTTAGCTTTTGTTCGGGCAAATTTTCTCATTCCACTTGAATTATTTTTATCGATTTCCTTTATATGTCCATCGAATATCCTTCAAAAGAACATGGACACGCCACGTGTCTTATTTGCATGATGCCGAAAATTATGTGTCCGAATTGGCCCCTCTTTTCTGGCAGCGCATCGAAAATGAAACACACAAAATTCGACAGAATTCTTAATGAATGAATAAGTTGTTGTTCCACATATTAATTTACTCTGTCATTCTATACCGCATGCGGAGTGTGCTAAAGTATCGTATGAATAAATTCGATTTAAAATTGTTCAATGCCAAAAGTGATCGAGTGAGCTTCAGTTGACGTTGCATTTTGCTGCCAGTTGTTGTTTAAGAATGGGCGACTAGAGAGATTTTCTGACTGCACACAAAATTTATGTAATAGAAAATGCGCGAAAATAGAGCAACATCCAATTACAAACGCAATGTGCAGCAGCTTGAAACACAAGTCAAATCGTTTTCAGTTGCATCTCATATTTTCGCTTCCCAATTGTGTGTGAGGTATTCTCAAGCTATTTGAATTGTTATTAGGTTTCCTTTCCGAACCATATAACGCAAACACGAACACACACCGAGACAGTGAGAGAGAAAGAGAGAGAGAGAGCGACGGAGCACAATGCAAAGACGAGGTGTCTAAAGTATGAACGCACAAGTGATGAAATGAACAAGCAAAAAGTTACAACTGGAAGTTTTCGGAAAATGTTGTTGCTATGTTTGCGAAATGTTACTTTTCATCCAACTGTTGCTATGGCTCTGTTTGAATTTGATTGTGTGTGTGTGTGTTTTTGTGCACTGAAAAAGTCTTTCGGTTGTGTTTTTCCCGCTGCATGCGATGGATAAGGATCCGGCGCACAAATGCTTCTGTGCCACAGCACAATAGCACAAAGCATTCTATTCGTAAGATGTTATTTAAGACGTTAAACTTGAATGTTGCATTCAAATTGGAGATGAATAGTTGTTTTTTGCGCTCTGGAGGTTGAGTATTGCACGTTTTTCCGTTCGACTTGCAAATGAATCGTGAGCAACTCTCGAGAGCCGAATGACATTGATATTTGAATTTTGTCGTCGCAAAATATCAATGGAAATTTCGATGTTTTATTTAGCATTACATTTAATGCAATTTATGCATGTATTCGATGATCAAATGAGAAAAAAAATGTACGAGTAAACATGCGACGTTAGATCCAAAGCCACCGAATTTGAAATTCGATTAGAATCGTGTGCATTGCAAAGGTTTCCCAATTAATCGATTGAATTTCGATTCAGTAGGTTGATTTCTTTTGCCCAAATGACAAATAATTACATTTTGCTATTTGATCGAAATCATAGACGAATGAAAAAAAAAACTGGTTTTCCTCTACGATTAGCCCCGTGCATTTCACGACCACTCAATAGAAATAACATTTAATGGCCGTTAATGGGTTTTCTATTCGGTTCGGTTTCGATTTGTTTTATGGGTGAAAATTCGTTTTTTTCGTGTATTTCCATCCAATAAATAAAAATGCAGTTAATTGAATGATTGACATGTAACCGTCAATAATTTGGCTATAAAAAAACAGCTGCAACAACCGGTGCAAATTCAAATACACAAATCAAAACCGGTGCCGTATGTTTTGTGTGCGCGCGTGCTTGGTGCCCTGGAGAACGCATATGAAAAATTTAGATCATGTTCACAAAAACAAGTTGTAAAACAACTTGTTCAAATTTCGCGTGCGCTTTTATCAAGTAACAAGGCTATTGGCGTGCACTTTGTTTTTCCAACCGATCCACATCTTGGCCTCTGCAAATGTTACACACACACACACAGTCAATCCAAATTTGAAAAAAAATTCGTCTATAAAATTTCATGACTTGTCTAATAGCATCAAGGATAATGCGCGCTGTTTTTCCGTCTAATAGCATGTCAATTTATCGATCGGTCGGTCGGTTGGCAATGCACTTCGAAAATGCTGTTGCATCCAATTTAATGAATCACCTCTTTTCATTCGGTTTGTATCATTTCTTGGTATTACAATCTGGATTCCTCTTCGAAATAGATAACACTCAAATATTATGATCGAATATCTTTTACATGTTTCTTTTTTTTGAAATGGCCTCATTCAACATGCATTGTTCATCGCATTCGTGATGATCAAAACACTTTGAACGACACACAAACACTCACTCACATGCAGAACCAGTCGCTTCGTCTATTACCGTGTGCTCAACACTGAATTTAGGCATTATTTCTGTCTTTTGCCATTCGCTTAGCATATTGCACACAAAAAGGAAGTCGTCAACTGAATGAAGCTAACTCCAGTTGATATTTTGCGCAAAATATGGTCTCGAAACCATTGGATTTGTATATTTTTCTGTTTCGAGCAAATTTCACGAGAGAGAGAGGAAATAGAGAGAAAGAGAGAAAGAGAGAGAGAGAGAGAAAGAGAGAGAGAGAAAGAGAGAGAGAGAGAGGAGAGAGCGATTGATTAAATGTTTTGATACGATGTCACAAATTCAACCATATGGTAGATTGAGCATACGCTTTTCTTTCCGTTTTTGTCGATGTCATTTCGAGCATAATGTTGCCACTATTTACAGTTTTGTTTGTATCGTTTTATGTGCTCATCTGAACAATCAATGAAAAATGTAAATTGATTATCAAAGGTGCCAGGAGTGGAAATGAAAAAAGCATGGGATATTGGCCGTTTTGATATGGACATCTTCACTGCTTGCTGATTGTGTGCTTCGGTGCAGTGTACGCTCGCTCTTTCTCACTCTCTCGCTTTCCGTGCGTGTGTCTCTCTTTTCTTTTCTCTATCTGTATGAATATGTATCTACACTTGTCCTGCGTTTTTTCCCTTCAGTTTGTTCATAGTTTGAAGTTTCGGATTTAATTATTTGCGATATTTCGTTATTGCTCGCGTTTTTCTTGAATTTGCTAAACCCATTTACCGCACACATAAACGTACATAATTATTCCAGTTATCGTTTATGTATTCATTTAGTGTATAGAAAAGAAGATAGAAACAGAGCGCGCCCGAAAGAGGAAAAAATGTGATGATATTTTTTTTGCTGCTGCTGCTTCTTTCGAACGAATCTCATGTTACATAACGCAGAAGTATACAACGAAAAACATCAGCGGAAAAAGAGTTCCTAATAATTTTTCATGGAAGATATAATGAGAAAAAGAGATTGGTTGCATTAAAACGTGCCCAAGCACATAGAGAAGCACGAGAGAGCCCAGAATTGTTATATCATCTTATATTTTTTGTGTGTTGTGTGTCCTATGCCATTTTTATCGTTGTGCACAAGTACATATGCATCACACACAGATTTTTACATGTATCCATTCAGTTCGTGTTTTGTTTTTGTTGCATTTCCTGCCGCTTTTTTGTACTGTGTCTGTGTTCGTGTGCAGATCCTCTCGTTTTATTGTATGCATCTTTTTTTATTTCGCATTGTTATTATTATTATTTTTTCGGTGTGCACACCCAAATGTGGTGAGCATCATCTTCATTCTGACTACGACGACGTCGACAAAAAACCGTAATTCATTTTAGTTTTTTATGTAATGTCGTCGCGTATTTCCTTGTGCATTGAGAAAGATTTTTACCGATGAAAAATGTTGACATTTCGTCGATGGAGAAAAACCGCTGGATTCTTTCAATAAATCATGCAAATAACTAGAATTCAATCGATTGAAAATTGAACCAACGAAATGCCATGTATTTCGAATTTAATCAAAATCGATGCGCGCGGCAAAATCACATTGAAAAACCGAATTCGTATCTGACCTTAAAGATTTTTCTCCTCATTGCCAGAGATATTTGCCAAACAGCCAAAGCATCATTTCTGCATCGTGTTGGTATCTTTTTTTTCGTATATCTGTGTGTACGAAATGCATAGATACATACGTTTGCATATCTATATATGCTCGTACACATTCTCTCCAGTCTATATGCATATATTTGAATGGTGACCCCATCCCCTTAGGTTCAATCCATAAGACTCGAAACGTGTGCATGTATACACGAAAAAATCATACACCCCAAACCACATTTTTTCCGACTGGCGCAAATTTTTCAACGTTGCTGTTGCTCTGCTGCTGCCGCTGATGCTTTTTTTTCGACACAATACAAAAAAACGAAGGAAAAAAATAGCTGACTGGCGAAAGAAGAGGTTGTTTTAAAACTTGTCTTGCGCGATTCCAATATTTGCTTCTCTCGTTCTGGCTCCTTCAATGTATCACATTAAGACAAATATCTATGTATTTTTCGTCCCTTTTTAATCTGCAATTTTTTTTCCCGTTGGTTTTCAGCTTTATCTTGGTTGCATGTGTGTGCTGTGTGCTGTTCAGTGCAGTGTTGCATGGCTACATCAGCTGGAATGGTGAGCACAAAGTATCTCGCCAACAGTGTCAGTTGCAATCATTGTAGATTGGGTGGTTGAATGCTTCGATTTTGACTGCTTTTGCTGTTGCTTCGTGTGTCGTTGCGTTTGGCTTTCCTTCTCTCTCGCTCTCAAGTCAGATTGCTTCATGCTCTGCAATGGTTCGGTGCCATCGTCATCATTGTCGCGCGCGCGTTCATTTTTCGTTTTCTCGTGTACATAGTCTTTTTCTCTTTCATTCTACATAGATCGTTTTTTTTTCTCTATTTATACGAGAACAGCAACAACAACAACAACAACAACAACAACAACAACAACAACAAACGAAAAATGGTAAAAATTAACGTCTGTATCGCATCTTCGAACTAAATGGATCGATACCATTGGGTGTCCTAAATGTGAACTTTGTTACCTCATAAAAATTGTAAGCTTGAAAAATATAAACGCAGCGAGGAGAAAAAGGACACTATGATAGAACGAAAGATGTGAAGAGAATGGGCGACGATGCAAGGATTCTTTCCGTCGTAGGCGATATAAAAAATGGTGGATGATGGTGGTGCTGCCGCTGCCGCTGCTGCTGATGCTGTTTTCGTTGCAACGAACATGGTGCTGACTTCGCTGAGCAACGACAGTGGTGTGGTTGGCGAACAGTTGGAAAGCGATAAAAATAAAAATGGAATATGGTCAACATTTGTGAATATATCACAACCCCATGCGAAAATTTTCTGATATTAATGGTATTCAGGCTATTTCCATAATATATTTCTTTCGGTTCTGTAGAATAACGCAGGCGTTTCGAATGAAGGAGTATATTTGGAGGATAAGAGTATATACACACACCGCTCTTCTCGCAATCGTAATTTCCAGCGTTGCAAGTATGAGAAAGAGAGAGAACGGGTATGCGGGGGGAAGGAGAGCAAGAGAGCGAGAGAGCATGGACGTTGGCAAGCAGCCGTAAGTGAAAAAAAGGAAGTTCAAAGGAAAACAGCGTTATTATATTACTTTTGCTGCAATACATGGCCGTTAACAAGCTTTCATTTATACTTTTCCGGGCTCTTAATCCTGTGAGTATGCAGTCACATACTGTGCCTTTTATTTTTCTTCCATTTCGCGAAAATGATTCGCATAAAATGGCCATTTTGATCAATATAAAAAGTACACACATTTAAGCGATCAAAATCAATTGGATTTTTTCTTTAGCAGAAGAAGATATGCTCGTAATTGAAATGAGCTCAATTTATTCCCGGAATTTGTTTAATTTCGATCTCTGAATCGCTCACTCTAAATCGACGGCTCAATTCAGAACGTGCAAGACCGAAACACACCAAGATTTTGAAGCATTCAAACATTGCGCGGCTATTGAACTGTGTACAAATCAAATGGCAAAGGTCCATGACTTTCGACCAAATCGTTTTCATTTGTTCGTTTATATGTGTTCGCGAGCAATTTTTGTTTTTGCATTCGCTTCTTCTCGCTAGCAGATGTTTGCATTTCCTTCTGAATAAAAGAAAAACATTCAATCCTATTCCTATTGTTTATAACTTTTATAGTGCATAGAAAAAGAATCCCCAACTACAGTAGAAGTTCATTACATTTCTAACTCTCGTTTCCATGCACATTCGCCAAAGCGCGTAGTAACTTATAATCTCATTTCTAATAGTTAAACAAAGCGTGATATTGAAATTTTATTATTATAAAACAAGGAAACGTTTCTATATGTATTGTGTTTGGTGTGCATATATAGAGATAGCGTCTAGCTAACCATATATCGAGGAAAGGAAGGAAAAATTTCAAGTAAATCTAGGCTAGAAAAGGGTTGAACTGCTCCCTAGCTTTCGCTCTCGCTCTGCCACTGAATGCATTGACTTGGCTCTTGGCTTGTTAAGCACTTCTATAACTATAATCATATCAAACGCTGTCGCCTGCCATGCAACTCACTCGTACACACTTTTCCCACAGACAAATACAAAGCGCCAAATGTACGATGCATTTGTGCGTATTTCTTACATTTTACTTACATTCCATATGTTCAAAATGATTTCGATGACGACACGTTCAATATACACTTATAAACTCACACACATCGATGGCATTCTTCCGATCCATTCTGCATGAATTCAAAATTATAATTACATGGATGTATAATGTGATACAATTTCCTTTATGCATTGTTTAATTTTCGACATATGCACAGGAAAATCTATCTATAGCGCCAATCAAATGAAAAGAAAGAGAGAAAGAGAGAAATTGCATGCCATAGATTTCGTAGACACATCTCATCGCCTCACAACGAATGCCCAAATATGGTATGGCATCTCAATAATTCAGATGAATTTTACTGTTAGCATTGAATACAGTGAATGGTAAAATTTTTCATTGTAATTTATACACATTCGTTGAAAACCCTCACACCATATCGCTCATAGGGCTTGAGCCGCTCTTTCTCTCTCCCATTTGCATCAACACTGAATGTATTAATGGGTCAAAAGTTTTCCTGTGATTATCAACCGGTAGGTGAATTTCTTACGCATAGTCATGTTATCGTAGGCCCTTTTTCGCCATGCAAGACACACACTCCCTTCGGCACACACCTCTCCATATATTGGTATTGTATGTGTGTGTGTGTGTGTGTGTGTGTATGAGCACACATAAAACTTACATTAGAGCACTAAATTAAATCGAAGTATAGGTCATCGACCGATTTTTATGCGTAAAGAAAAATTTCCGTTAAATTGTTTTATCAATTCACTATCTCTCTTCCCAATCAAACAACAAGCGAAACCAAGTGAACCTCTATTTCTCCGTCAACTTCGTACTTCTCTCGTTTGCTCACTCGTTCTCTGGCACACTCACATAAGCAGGTCGCTCGCTCTCTCGCACCGAGTAGCATAACATTTACGCGGATCATAGATATTTGTGTGTTAAATGCAACTATATTTTGATTGCAGTGCGTTCAGGTTAATAATAATTTTCAGGTTAATGACTCTTACGTATGGAAGAGTCGAGTTGGAAATTCGAAGCACAGTTTTTTTTTTCAGTTCACGTGTAGTTGCTACGCATTTTCCATCATTGTTTGTGTTTTGTGTATTTTAGCTTACACATAATGTGCCACTAGTAGCAATGATTATTATTTTGTGAGTTTTATTTAATTCTGTCTTCTTCGCTCGCCCACTGTATGTTTGTGTGCGCACATTTTGTTATGGCTTTTTGTATTTTCTCCATCGTTTGAAGAGTTTTTCAATGGCTGGAAATATCCAAAGGTAGATGAAATGTGTGGCAAACACAAAAATCAAAGAGTGAGTTAGCGACTGGCTGTGAGTCAGAGTACATATATTCAATAAATTGTGTGTGAGCATTGAAGCGTAGAGCATTGATACGTTTTACAATATGCGGCCACGCGTTCATCGTTTGATGATTGAAAATGCCATCATTAAACTGAAAGACCGAAACGGAAGCGCAGAAGGAGAAACAAATATAACAACCATTTGCATCCCCCATTTTTTCGCTGAAATTGCTGTTCGCACATTCTTTTCGAAATCAAACTTTGTCCTGCACAAACCGTACTTTTCGTACGCAACAACATTGAGCTTTTGTCATTATTTTTATGCACATTTTAGAAAAAAAAAAATTGTTTGATTATTTACTCGAGTGAATGCCTGCGCATTTTTTTTTTATTGAATTCCGCTTTCTCTCTCTCTCCTTCTCAAGGTTGGTGTGGCGCGGTGTTTAGCGAGATGCGTGCATGAAATCCCGGATAACCGATGCAGAGAAAGACAAATTTAAATGCATACATAAAACGGAGGCATCACAAGATGAACCTCAGATATGGAGTTATCCTAGCCCAATCACACGATAAGCTAAAGTTCTTTGGAACATTAGTTTTGCACTGTTCTTTTAATGGGCAAATTAATCCTTATATACTTTTCTGTCATTTTTTTGAACAATTTCCCGCGCTCATTCGCTTTCGTATGCATGTGCAGAGTGCGAACATTGAATAAACCACTAGGCTGTATTAACGACAACGCAGCACATCCACTGTGCAAAAGTTTATGAAGAGTCTAAATGAAAACCAAAACACATAAATGGTGCGAGCACTCACAGCATATACATTCACTCTCTCTCACAAGCTCACACAAGCAACATACAAAGTAGGCAAATGAAATTTTTTTTTACATAAATCAGGTAAATCGTAAAACTTCCTTCATTAAAACAGTTTTCTACTGCAATGCAACACACATATTTATATAATGGAGTGCAATTGTAAAACAAATCAAACGATCAGCAAGTCGAAATTGTGTGTGTGTGTGTGTGTGAGTTAGTTTTGCGCAATTGATAGAATGCAAGTTTTCATGCATAAACATATGCATGGTACGAATTAAATTTCCTCACCAAGAGCCTAAAATATTCGGATTCACATTTAAAATCAACGAAAAATGTCCAAACCACATTTTGCACGGCGGCCATCGATTCGACACGCACACTTTGCGAACGAAGGGGATTTATGTGAAATTGGGGCAACATTGAGTGACGGTGATGAATAAAGGAGGATCCTTTACTTCACAAAATGATTGAGCCTTCAAGCAAATATCACAGAAAATAAACTTTTTTGAATGAATTTCAAGGAAATTCAAATAAGATTTAACAAACTAGTCTAAATGACAAAAGTTCAAAGGCTTCTTAAGGACAAGCAAAAAAGCTCTCAATGTATCACCATCCAAATGTCAAATCGGAAAATGCGGACGACAAGAACATTCATTTTACGCTGTGTATAGTTTTGGTTTGATTGCAGCCCCCCCATTAAGATTTTTCTGTCATTTTCTTAGCACGAATAGTTACTGCATTTAATGTACCTAGATACACTGCATATTCATCTGATATAAACATGCGTGTAGTTTTACGAACGAATACATTCTTTCTCTCTCTCACTCTCGCTCTCGTTCTCTCTACCCCTCTCTTTCTCTCTATGTATACTTCCAGTTTATATGATTGTTGTTGTGTGCGATTCAGCAATAAACGCACATTTTCCAAATGCACTTCTCAAATGTAATGCAAGTGTATAATGCATGCGATTAATTTTGGATTTCTTATGTGCTACAAATGAGTCGAATAATGCTTACGTAACATGTGAACAGTAATAACAATTGATCTTATGCTCGCTCTGAGTGAGAGTGTGTGCGTGTCCCATAAAATGCTATGCGAACTTATGAAATATGCATGTGAACTATTTCCAAGTAGGATTCAAGCTAAATCAACAATTTGTAATTACATTTCTAGCACGCACTACATTTATAGTTCAGATAATATGCACTTCAGTGGATTTGAACAGAACGAAAGCTGTGCTCAGATTTTCTTGTCGAATTAAATTGAATGAAGTGCCCAAAATAAAAAGAGCACAGTGGTTTTCTTGAAACCTTCATGATAAGAGATTAGATTGCTTTATGCGGAAAGCTTAGAATGAGAGCGAAGAAAACGGGCGATGGCCGTACAAAAAGTAAAGTTCAATGAAATACACCGGTTGAATGGCGGTGAACGAATGGTGGAAATGCAATTCTGTGGTTTATTTTGAAATAAACGTTGCTTTTTTTGCGCGCAATGCAAGTTCGATGGCATCACACTTGAACATCTACTTTACACCTTTAGGCTGAAAATTCACCTATCAACTATTTGAATGAATATAGTCGCATAGGCAAAAACAGAAAATAGGCAGAATGAATACAGCAACATCACTCAGCGATGAACACCTGCCTCATTTATGTTGCCCGAATTCGAGACACGTTTTTATGACCGAACTCGTAACTGCACTCAGTACGTATGTGCAGTGCAGTGCATGAGATTATTTTGTTATTTTATATGCGCTCTTTCTCTCTCACTCTCGCGCTGTCTTTCGGCTGCATGCTTAAATTTTTCGTTCGTTCGTTTGCTTCTTTTGCGCCGAACGCTTTGCTTATACCACTTATGACTATCTCTTCCACACAATATCATACAATTGTCCGAGAATTATTACACGAAATATTTGTTGGCTTTTCCCTTTTTGTTGCCTTTAAATTGACGTTGCGGCTTTCTGCCTCCGTTCATATGCGTATTATATACATTTATGTGTGAAGTTATTATTATTATCATTTCGTACTTCTTTTTATTTTTATCTAATACTTGCTGCATCTATAATTTTCGTTATTTATTATACGATCAGCTTCACCATTTCCGTTGGCAGATGCAAAGAGTGCCAGAGAGAACAACGAAAAACGAACGGCACACAAACGAAACCAATAGAAATATATTTCTTGCTTTGCTTTTATTTTGCCTTGAATTTAATGCAGAGATGATTCGTTTTCATGTTTGCATCGGCAGATTTTAAGCGTGAACCAAGGAAATGGTGCCCGTGAGTGTGTTTGTGTGCGTTCGAATTATTTTTGCACACTTTGTGGCAGCTCATGAGAATGGCATGAAATTCTGGCAAAATATTTTTATTTTTCAACTCATCAACCACAAAATTTTATGGCAACCACTGCACATTATGAACCAGCGTAAACGCTCATTTGCCAAACTACGCTCCAGTAACAAATTACTCATCTGAATCTCTTCTCTTCTTGTTTATCGAATTCGCGAACGTGCTCTCTCTCTCTCTTTCTTGCTCCCCATCCTCTCGTCGAATTCAGCTTAAATGCATGTGCGTATTTGGTCCGAAGCTTATTTAGCCAGCGATCATACCATTTTTGAAAGCGCAAAAGACGTTTACCAAGGCAAAAGGCGTTTTTTTTTCCTTCTTAAAAGTGTGTATGGTGATTGTGGTTTGGAATATTGTGGCCTTTTTTGAAATCGCAAGACCTGCGACATGCCGAACCGAAATATTCCGTATTAATATCGAACTATTTTTATAGTTTTAATGACCCAGTCATTGAAAAAGCGAAGTGGATGCGAAATTCCAATTGTGCGCCCATTAAAGCAGGAAACATACGCACGTCATCACGAGACTGCATTCAAAATTTTGGGCACAATGCAGAAGGGCAATTGATGTACTTCCCTGTTTAAATGAGTAACGTAAAACATAGGCACACGGTGGGATGCAGATACAACGCCTTTCAATGCATCAGCGTCGAGTACATTTGCATATGATAAGAGCTCACAAAAAAAAAAAAAAATGAAAAATTAAAATTGATGCAGCTCCAGTCAAAAACAGAGGGAAAGAAAGAAAAACAACAACAACAACAACAAAGAGAAAAAAAAGTGAGTCAGCAGTTTTTATGACCAATGCAATGGCAATGGCTCTTACCGTCTTTTGTTTGTAGTTCATGTGTAGAAATATGAACTCATTCTTTATTCCTTCAATCAAAATATAGCCATCGTACGCTGTACATTCCCTCAAGATAAATTTACAGCAAGAGAGCGAAATGAACACATTTTCCATGAAATCCTTGAAAATAGCTGTAACATTGAAATGAAAGAGGGGACACTGGAAACAAGTAATCAGAAGACAGATTCAAAGAAAACGGAACAAACGCACTCACCCGCTCGCTTGCTTACGACAAAAAAAGCGAGAGCCAGAGACGAGCACCAGATAGATATTCGACAACAAATTTCGTTCCCAATGTTTTTACGTCTGGGCATTAATTAATTCGTATTGAAATCCGTAGGCATGCCTCATCCATGCAATGGGATATTCAGTTATATTTTTGAAGAAAAAAAAAGATCTAACGTCGCTTCAAAATCTATAAATATTTGAATAGCTTTAAGTGTGCAAGAACAAAAACCCCATGCGTAAAACAATGTACGGATGAAATGGCTCTCGTGAATTTCAAGTATGGTCATGCTCTTCAGCAGAAATTATTTAAAACCACTGATTCGATGCATCGGTGGTGTGCGAATGGACGACGAAAAAATCTTTTGGGGTTCTCTTTCCGACAGACCATTAAAAGTGTTTCTCCATCAAACGTACTATCGATTGAAAACCGTGAAAAGAAGATGTTCAAATTTAGTTTCGGTTACTATAAATGAGCAATTTTTCAACCTTCATTCACAAACCACCTTATATAAATGAGCCAGTCCAATTAATTTGAACATTTACTGAAATACCTTGCATTTGGCAGGGGAAAAAATGAGATTCATACGAATATTATTGTTACTGAACTGCGTCAAATGCTTTCAGCAGACGAACGTTCAAACGCATTTTACCTCAAATTAACTTAGGGAACCTAAATTCAGTGCGAAAGATACGGACCGCGACCGAGAATATCAGAAAATGCGATCATTATTTCAAGCATTTGACTTCAATAATTGTCGCATTTGAGAGCCAACAGCTTCGAGGGTGAGACAACGAGCGTATTTTTGGATTTTCTGTGAATGAATAAAAATGGAAATCAAATTGGAAAATGTTTCAATACCATAGAATTGTAATTAAATTTTGAAGCGAAATAGAAACGAGACGTTAAGATTGTGCATTTCGATTTGTATCTCAAGTGATGTAAAAAATATGAAGGTAAATGACAGGATTAAAATGGTAATCGGTCATTGATTTGCAACTGCAATTGGAGAAGGCACACGTACACCCAAGCAAAAAGTGCGAAAAGAGATGTAGAAAAAAAAAATCGGATTTTTAATTTTTTTGATTTTCTCAAGTTCGTTGGGTTTTTGTGTGGTTTTCATGTAAAAATATCACTGTGACAATGCACATTCGAGACGAATAAATTCCATCAACCGAAGAGCAACGCATTTAAAACAAGTTCTTGCAATAGAACTCAAAATGAAATCAAAGCGCTCAGATTAGCGAATTCATCAACAACGACGAAAATAATACGAAAACAATGAAAATATAGACAAATACTTATGCTCATATCCGAACGAAAACTCTGCACTGCGAATAATAATAATGATATAAGCTAGAAATAAAATGATGGGTTGTCATTCATTCAATCGGAATAAAAAAAAACAAGAACAAAAACACGCGCAAACATAATCTATGCGCTGGAACTAACCCGACGAAGTCAATTCAGAGTCGAGAAAAAACCACAACAGAAAGTTGATGCGATTGGTAATGCTTTTTTCATTTTTCTTTTATCTTTGCATTTGTTGTGGTTTAAAGCAGTTAGTAAAGTTGAGAATGAAAAAAAAAACATGATGAATTTAAATCCAAATGAATTTGCGAACAAGGTTTGAAAGCAATCATAGCTTTTTCTACCTTTTCGTCCAAGAGAGGTGTCATTGCGCTTCTCAAAACAGGATTCGATCATCAGAAATAAAATATAAGATTGAATGCTAGTTTCATTCGATTTCAGATCGTAAATAAATCCGACGACAAATCATCATTCGACTGACCAAATGAGGTTTCGATGGTCGCACACATGAAGATGGGATGAAAGCCCACAAGAGAATTTATGCAGGAGACTACGAGAAATTTGATACTCATTCCAAAAATAGACGAAAAATATCTACCTAATAGGCAACTCCAATCATCATCACAGTCGTCAGCTTTCGGATGAAAATGTCAGTTTTTTATTGATGTGTTTGGAATACTTAATTCAATTGTTAAATCGTTGCGAAACTATTTGAAGCTTACTATTCACGAAAAAAGAAACAGATTACCAGACAGTCCAACTTAATTCTTTTAGATTTGATTTGAAACCGCAGATATTTTGGAGTCTTGAATCACGATCGCTTTCTATGCGCAGCAAAAAAGTCATCAAAATTGAAAACTGTAGCAGCTATGTAAATATTCGCTGAGACTATGCAATCATTGAAAATAAAAATAAAAATTATGAAACAAAATCAAGCACAGATCGTTGTGGATGTTTCGAGTTTGAAATTACCTCGAAGGGAAATCGATTCGTGGTTTTGAGCTTTGCATATCGAGTTACACACCAAATGAATATTCAATGAATGCTCCTTTTGTTCTTGGGCTTCATAGCTTTTCGCAATTATGGACGCTAATTTCGTTATAACATTTTATGTGATGCAATTAAAAAAAAAAAATCTGATCGGAACGGAAAGGGAACCAAAAGAGCTAGAATCTGCAGATGTGCGCGCATTTTAATTTAATGCATTACAGAGACAGAGGCTTAGAAATGGAGAGACAAAAATTGCAAAATCGAAAAGATGACGGATATCTGCGTGCATAAAATTAAAATTCAACGCAATAGAAAAATGTGGAATTAAAAATTCCGAGATGCTATATAATTATTGCTGCGAGAAAGAGTGAGAAGATAGAGAACATAATAGAAATAGACAGAGAAGAGAAAACAGGCAAACTAAAGACCTTGTCTTCTGAATTGCCCATGCTAAATTACATGTGTGTTCTAAATTGCCGCGCTCTGGCTACATTTACATGAATTTATTTCGTATGCATAATTTCATGCAAAATGTGGCGCTGTTGCGCGAACGAACGAGCAAGTTATGGCTTGAAATGGGCTCAAAAATTAACGTTAAAAGCGATTGATATCAAGTGCACGACAGATTATACATTAATTCGCCGCATCCATCAAGACATTAAGAGCCAGTAACAACAGTGCATCATCAGTGCCAGCCGAACATGCCTTTGCCTATAGTTCATTTCCTTTTTGCTATCTCATTATAAATAATTAAGACTTTGGTACGCAGCAAATGATGGCCGAAGAAAAGAAAAGAAAATATAAATTGAACGGACGCTCCATCACTCTCTGAATGTCTCGCTCAATGAATCTATGAATGATCGATACTCACTATCGTCACACTATATTCGCTCTCTGAATACGCAAAAATTAAGCGGCCTGCCGGTTAGCCCATTATTTCTTATTTTTGCTGCTGCTGTTGCTGCCGCCGTTTGTGTATGCTTTGTGTACAGTCGCCAGTATTGGTTAATACTGGTTCATTGTGTCGTCTTATATTGAAAAAGATGGTTTGCCCACTGAAATTGAAGAATCAAGATTGAAGTCGACCGAGCATCTGCTGGACTTTCAAGTGCAGAAGACGCATTATGCGTTTTCCTGTGGTGTTCAATGACGCCACATTCATGTTCATCAGTTTCATCACACATCCAGCCACCGTCGAATAGAAAATCAATTGCGACGAAAATCACTGTCTGAAATTGCATACACGCGCGTCCTGCGATTATACTATTACGATAATAAAATCAAAGAGTAATATGTCCAATACAAATGAGAGCTTGAGATGCTATAGTCTCACTCACGGGCACCGCGCACACAAACGGAGGCCAGAGAGCGAGCGAGAGAATGTGAGAAAAAAAAGACAGCACATCAAGAGTAACACGAGCATCAGCAACAGCAGCAGCAGAACCAAAAGAAGAACAAACGAGCGGCCGTTCTTCGTCTAAATAAACGAGGGCAGTCTATGATATGTCGTAGTTGTAGCTTTTGTTGTTTCTACTTCGCCATCAGCTTCATGATCTTCGATCGGCCGGATGTTGCAAATTTCGTACCGACAAAAGTTGACACAAATCGTTCGAGATGTGAATGCTTTGAAACCGTTTTTAGCTTGAGCCAGTGAATGAGAGGAGACTGCTGTGAATGAGTGCGAGGTTTTGTTGGCATTTGGCAAAAAAGTGCATTTAAATTGTTCGATTATGTGTTGGACCTATTGTCAAGCTGGCATCTGATCACTCGCACACATGCCATAAGCACCATCAAACTAAAAGAAGCCGTGTCTTCATCTTTCGCTCAATCGTTTGGCCGATTACAAGCTGAATTAAATGTACATCAGGCATGTATGTTATTATCAACGCAGCAGCTCTTGATGCTTTTTTATTTGGTTTCTTCATCATCAACATCAATATCACATAATCTTTGGCTAAAAATCAAGAGAAAGAGGTAGAGAGAGGGAGAGAGAGTGAATTTTTTGTGTGTGTCTTCGCTATCTTTGTCGTATTTTTCAATGTGTTGATCATTTTTACCATTGCACATTTTATTGGCAACACAAAATTGTAGTCGTTATCTATAAGTGGGAGAGGCATAATATAGAAATATCGAAGAGAGCGCGACCAATTCGATCTGTTACAAGCTATGTGTGGAGCAGCAGCAACACCAGCACCAGCGTACAGGTACATTCTCTCTGCCGAATGGATTCGCGCGCGTATTTTGGTTCACAAATATTTATATAGAAATGCGCGATGCCGGAGGACAAGACATTTGTTGTTGTTACTTATGCCGGCTGTTGGCATCTACACAGCTTCTGCTGCCATTGTCGCTGTGGTTCTTGTATAACAACATATTTTAATATCATGTTTTTTTTTATTGTTGGCTGCTATTTTCGATTGCTGGATTTGCTGGATGTGCATTCGTTCGCCTTTTTCAACGGCATTTTTCGCCATTCTCCCGTCATTTTGTCTTCTTTTCAACAAATTTATTTTTCCTTTTGTTATTATTCTGTTTTACCTTATACAATGTCGGTTTTCTATCTTTTTACTGACTATTTTTTTCGATGTTTCGTTCAAGTGTTTTTTTTTTTCTTCTGTTTTCGTTTTTTGTGAGTGTACTTGTTGTGGCTGCAATAAATGACGTTGCTGTGTGTGTGGCTATCTCGGCAGATGCTTCTTGTCACTTTTCACAACTTTAATTTCTTACCACTCCAAATACCTAGTACGTATGTAATATGCACATATCTACTTCGCTTCTCTCCTTCAGCCGGATCAAACACACTATCGCATGCATATAGTATTGCACAAATGAGAATAATTGCAGTTGGCCGGAACCGAGTTTTTCTATTTGGAAACATCAATTTTGGTCCTATCCAACCGAATGTGTGTTGTTGCCTCATTCCATGCCATCGAGCTCAGGAGAGAGCGAGTGAGTAAACGTACGTACACATTATATCTCGCGCGCTCGCTTTCTTGAGAAAAAATGGTTCAAACAGAAAATCGCACGTCGAGCAGATGATTTTCAAAACAAAAGACTACAAAATGAACTAAAATTGTTTTACTATTTCCACAATTGCTTTGATGATTTTAAAAGTAATTGTCATTGTAGTCGTTGCCGCTGTTCGGCGGATTGTTCAACTCGGGATTGACTTTTTTGCTATTTCAGTGGTAATATGCATTCACTCCTTGCTTTCTGCCGCTTCGCGTTTGTGCACCGACCGATGTGAACCTATTTCAGTTATTTTTGGGTTGCATATGCTGATCAACTTTGGTGATTTAGTAGTTTGGAATGTGAGATGCACGTTTACAATTCCATGTCATTTTCATTTCAATGCTTGGTTTCTTGTCCAATATGATTCCATTTTTGTTATTAATTTTATTTATAAAAGAGCGAATGAAAACGCCACACAACAGCTCAATTCAAGTCTTTTAACATCCAATTCACACGATATCATTTATTGCCCTTCAATATTTGTATATGATGAGTGTGAGCAGGTCTTAATTTCAAACGAATGAACGAACTGATGAACAAAAATAATAAATATAATATGAACGGTGGGCTGCGAAAGCAATGCGAAAAATGCTCGAAAATATTCTCACTCGCTTGAATAATTAGCAAGGGTTTTTTTCTCTGTGTTGTGTTTCAATCGTTTATGCATTTGGAGCTCTGTGTACCTAGTTAACTTCTTTTGTCTTCCGCTTTGTTCTGTTTGCTCTTTAGTCTCCTTTTTTTCTAAATGACTATAATATCGACCATAATTACATTAGTTTTCGAGATAACGATCGCGTGTTGAACTTTTTCAGGCGAACGAAATACAGAAGAAATGTACATGAAACATACGCGATAGCTGCTGCCGCCGCCACTACCACTGTTAGTGTTGTTGCTGCTGCTGGTTCACTCTCAAAAGCCCATTGTTTTCGACGTTTCAATCAAATGGATAATGCATGCATCGAGAAAGGACAGAATGAACGAAACAAGTACATGAGCACGCTGTAACTAACCTTACCCAAATTTTAAATTGTTATTCCTTGGACACATTGTTTTGTTTGATGTTCCATAAAATTTGTGCTAAAAATGGGGTTGCAATTTTACACCGATGTATTGAATTTGCCTAGTTTTTCCGCCGCTTTTTCTCTCTCTTTCTGACAGCCAATTCACATTCGGTCGCTCTATCATTTTGTTTCTCTGTAACATTTGTTCGGTGGCGTCGTTACATTTATGCGTTCATATGTGCAATTTTGTTGGCATTTTATGCGTAGCTGGTGACTTTGTTGCGGCTTCAAGCATAACAACAAAAATGAATTTTGTAGTTTTTCGGGTTGAGTGATCGCATTATTATCGGCGCGTATTTGTATGTTAAGCAGGTGTATTCTGTTCTAAACGCCAGCTTAATATATGTACGTGAAATGCGTACAATATTATAAAACGACTGGAAGAAAAAGAGCACAAACATAACACACAGACACACTCATACGGAATAATTATATTGGACAGAAAATCGTTGACGGATCAAAAGAGCTGGGCTTCTTATATGTGTTTTGTTTTTTTCATCACATTTGTTGTTGCTGTTTCACCGTTGAAACGTTAAACGTCTCGATCACTATGACAATTGGACTCTGTGACTTCGTGACTTTATTTGTTTGAAACATTTTGCGGTTGACCATTCGTGCGTACGCCGTTTGCTCTATGTTACCGTCCCATTTAAACAATATTAAGACGTGCTCCTTAAGGCTTTAAAGCCATCATTTTAATATACGTGTAATATACGTGAAAATATCTCACAATTAGCAATGAGCGCGGCAAGAGAGTCGCGGCGTTCGGGTGCTTGAATTCAATTGCGCTGGCAATGCTGCCGTTTTCTGCGGAAATTAAATCCCCAGAAGAAATAGGAATGCGAACATGGGGAAATACGAAATGGCAATATTATAAAAAAATTATATACTACTGCTGATAGAAAAGAAAATGTGTGTGCTTCGGCTTTGGTTTGGTCGTCGACAAATATGCATCGTAAACATGCCTAATTGGAAAGTATATTCCAAATTGGAAAACTCCTCAGAAAATCATTTTGAATCATGAATGTTGGTGATTTGTTTGTTTGAATTGAAATATGAGAGATTTTGGCGAATTTTCTACTTTAAATGTGGTTATTTAATTCAAATGAGGAAAATTCAGCAAGAGCAACAAAATGCATCTATGCATTTGAAATTCTATGCTCTTTCAGAATATAGAAGCTTACATTTCAATTTGGCAAATTACAAGTTATCGCCGATACACTCACCACACAACGCAACGAGCAAAAATGTGAGCAACCTGTTCGATAAAACGAAAGATGTTTCACTCTTACTCGCTCTTGCACGAGCACTGCCTTCAGATCACCATCAACAAAATGAAGTAGTTTAGATTATAAACAGTTTACTAAAACCGAAGAAGACTCTGTGCTTCTGTTTAATTTGAATAAATGGTCATTACGTTCGTAGTCTTTTGCTTTCCACCCATTTGCTGGAGGAAAGGCGGTGAAACGCGGCGCGACGATGTCGCATTGTGCCATTCACTTCGTTTTTTTTATCCTTGAAAGATGTGTGTTTGAAACCGAACGGTAGAACGGGCAATTGAGTCTTTTGTAAGACATCTGCACACATAATATTGGCCAGTACTGTTATGGATGTGAGAGAGCTTTGGTGGTGCAACAAAGCATAATTGAGATCAGAAAAGTACGTTCACATCACCAATTGTCGTTCACACGACACTCCAACGAAAACAACGAACGAACGTCGAAAAAACATATGAAATGAATTGTGAATGGCGGTTTGTATGAGGCTGCGCGCGGAGATGATCATGCAAACAAGACTTACTATTTTCAAGTCGTAATGCGGCGATCAATTAGATGAAAACCTATAAAACTAAAATTATATCATGTATTATGCTTGGCCAATTCTCCCGACAGCGAGAGAAAAATAGCGAAATCATAAAAAGCAAATCGCTACCAATAATAATTATGAACAGGTAGATGCATTTCATGGTGTGTTTTGTGTGAATGTGAACGAAAAAAACACGCATATTACAATTCTGTTGTGCACGGAGCCGTGATATCGGTCGGAAGCTAGCCAGAGTGACACTGATGTTCAACATTTATTAGCATCTGTTTAAGATTATTGTTTATACTTTCAACGTGTTCATAAATATTTAAACGTCGTGGCTTTGCTCTTTCCTTTTCTAAATGAAACATTGGAGCAAAGAATATTTGAAATGCTGAAATGCTTTTAATTGCATATCAAACGTAAAAACAACCTTGCTTCGGATAAGAGATCATAAACAATTATTTTACTACGTGAAAAAGTATGCAGCAGCAGCAGCCAAAGAATATGGGTGTCGGCGTTTAGTTACATCGCGGTCGCATTTCGAGATGCAGATTAAGTTGTCGGCAACCATTATTATGTAAAATTTCGAATTTTCCGAATTGTTCGCTCATGAGCGGATTCATATAGAGAACGAAAAACACAACAAGATCCCTTCAAATAGCCTATGTGTTAGAAATAAAAAAAAAACCGACCGCCGAATCGCTACATTGAGCAAGCCGACTAATTATCATGAAAAATGTACGCATGTTTGCACTATTCCAAATATTTTTCAATTGCACCAAAAGTATGCATTTTATACAATGTATATGTTAAACATATTGTAGTGTTTCGTTTCGAATTTGCATATTCGAGTGGGTTTTCTCTCTCTTTCACTCTTTTTCTCACCTTCCCTCTTTCTCTCATTTTAAAAATCGTACGAGGAAAAAAAACATTGAATATAATGAGCATTGAAGTACGTGCGTTGTGTGCACACGACTCTCTCTATCTTTCTTCTCTCTCTCGCTCTCTCTCTCTCTCTCTCTCTCTCTCTATCCAGGGAAATTTATCAAACAAATTCATAATAAAATCGCTTCATCCCTTCGGTAAACATGTATTGTTAATGAAATTTTCTCTGAATGTGCAATGGCTTCATCAGATTGAGGAAATGATGGCAATGGTGTTGGGGGTGATGAGGGTGAAAGTGAAAAAGCGAAATGGCAACGGGAATTATGAGTCAAATGGAATCGAAACGTTTTGAACTAAATGCGCTCTTAATCTAAATTGATACTGGACTCTCTCTCTCTCTTTCTCTCGTATTGGCCAAATTTGTTTGCCACTTACCGTCATAGCAAAATAAAGCATGTATTCTATTTGATTGGCTTTCGTGCTGCTGATAGTGGGGAATATCATCAACGATTCATTTTGACTATCAATAAAAGATAGAACAGTTATTATTGACGTATCAACAATTTTACCCATTTTTTTCGCTCATTCGCTCGCTCGCTCCATGCTCATTTTAGCCATTGTTTGCATCACTGCTGTTGCCTAGAAATTCTCTCGGTTGCATTCGATTACCTTCATCTCGAAATAAATGCGTACATTCGCTTTTATTCATCTCATTCAATAGATTACGTAATATATCAAAACTTTAGGCCGATGGTGGGTACTACATTAGTTCGCTCTCGCTCTCTATCTCCGTCTCTCTCACGCTCAATCACTTGCTCTCCGTATGGCTCTCAACCATTGCAATTTTCTCCCCGTTTTCCGTATGCAAAATGTAAATTAGAAAACTGTGTGTATGATACGGAATACGTTCATTTCATGTAGATTATTTAAATGCACATTAGATTGCTGCAGATCGGGCTCTGCGGTCGCTTATTTTATTTTCAATACTCTTTTCCATTACCAATTTGAACGTTATTCCACACGCTTTTTTCTCTCTCTGCCTAACAATATTTTCATTTTGTATCTTGCAATGCACACACACACACATACAGAGAGAGAAAGAGAGGGGGGGGGGAGAGAGAGAGAGCATATACTTGCCGTCTCCACCGCTTCGTTCGTTCTCGAAATTAAAATAGCCGCGCAATTATTTCACAAACAAGGCTTGAAAAAGCAAAAAAAAAACACACACACACATTGAATAGGTGCATATAATATGAAAATAAAATCGAAACAAAAAACGCATATTATGAATTGGTGCATTTGTAATTGTGAATATGTGGAACAGTGAAATTGGTAATATGCGAAAGCGCAGCAAGATGAATACGCCAATTTTAAGCACATTTCGCTGAAGAGCACATTCACAATTATATTATATAGAACAAATAAATATGTTGCAAATATCAAATGAGTTTCCTAAAAAATTCTCGTGCATACGATGGTCAAATCCATTGCGTGAATGCATAATGGTTTAACTAGTACACCAACGGAGAAGGACCGCTAAATTGGAGGAAACACGAATAGAAAAACCACTCATTTTCTCTACACACTCAAAATCAATTTGACAATAGTTTTCCATTTGCGGAAGATTGGAGGCAATTTTTAATTGGAACATTCGACATGAAGTATAAGGTGGGATATTTCTTTTCCACATTGCCTTCTTCTAACGAATCTTTAACAGAGAATTAATTTTTACAGTTTATGCTTTGATACACTTCCATCATATCGCTTAAAAGGCTCAATTAAATATCCAATCATTTGCATAAAATCTACACCGAATTAAATGTTGAATTAGGCCAATTTTCGGTCTGAATGTGTGTTTTTATCAAAAAGACAGCTCAACAGCATTTAACACCGTTAGGTTTTTCTGTGTTGGAAAAAATCACCCGGGCCTGAAGCAGCGACAATGCCGCTTCAGTTCCCTCTTAAAAGAAACACAGAATTGTGTTCTTTAATTCGAAGGGGAGTTCCTTTTGATATCAATTACGTGCAAGTCTTCTCTTGAAATGTAGTTATTTTGAAAAATTGAGCTGGAAATGGAAAGGGCCGCATTTCTCGGCATAAGAAATAGCAGCAAGCGCGAGTGCAATCCACTGCATTCAACACACATACTTGCTCGCTCGCTCTCGCCCTCCCTCTCTCTATCTTTATTCGCAGATGAAACATCATCAATTCGCCATGCATCTCCTAATTAATATACTATACTTTATGCGTATGTAGTTTTCATTTTTTTATATTAACTTTTAAATAATTCGCTTAATTGTTAGACTTTGTTTTCCCGTTGCACTTTTCGCGATTCGATTGAATTTCTACGCTTTTTTCGCGTTGTTCAATCGTCTTATTCTGTTGTTTCTTCCTCTCTTATATTTGTATTATTGTTCTGTATTTCGTTGATTGCATGTAATTCTATTAATAGAATTTATTTAATTTATTTTTATTAAAATTCATACGCGTAAAATGATGCGTGTTTTTACAAAAGTAAATTGATTGTTGCCTTTTAGTAACATTGCAAGTCGTACTTGGAATAGGTAATGGTATCAAAAAGAGCGCACCGAACAGATACGATGAACACGGTGCAAGCGCGGCGTTTCAACAAAATTATAAGCAAATAAATAAAAACACACAATAGATGGATGGAAGAAGCAAAAAATTTGCGTAACGAACATTTCTACTCTTTGTTTTCTTGTCATGTTAACATGTCTACTTCGTTCAATAAACATCATAAATACAAATAAAATTATAACGAATATTGGGGTTTTCTTGGTAACCGTGCTAAATTACAGCAGACCAATTAGCGTGCGATGACGTTCATGCCGTAGTCGTCTTTTTTTCTCTATCAACTGCATGAATTGTGGTGCGTGGTGAAACTATTTCAACATAATTTTGCCATCGAACAAGGCATTTTTCATTATTGTATTTAAATTATCGCGCACTACACCTCAATCCAGCTTCGGATCACACCACACAATCTTCTCAACGATTTGCCGTTTCACAGACTTCATTCTGAACGTAAACAAAAAAATCCGTAGTATTTGTTCTGAACAAAGCAAAGGTGGTTCTATTGTCACCAACAATATTGTTTACCCTTTGTGGATTAGCGAGCTATGAACTGGGTTATCTTGAAAGTTATAAAAAATGTATTATTTCGATGGGATATACAAAGAAATTGCTCATCATTGGATTATCGCAATTCAATTGAGATAAAAATTTATTGCCAGCTTTCAGCAATATGCTCGTCGAAGAAAATCCATCGACCAAAATTACGCTGATACTTCGATGAATCGACGCTTTTTATGCCAATTTTACCGATAAAAACAAGTGAGCGCTCGATGACTTTTGTACACCAGCACTTTCGCGATTAACGGATCTGTTATTTGGAATGACTTCAATGGACATTAGTTGTATGGCTCCAACTCGAGCATCTTTCGACTTGGTCTCTATAGCGTCAGCATCCAACATCCAGAGAGTCACAAAACCAAGACATCGAACGGTCACGGCTATAGCGAAACGAAAAATAGCTATAAAAAAAACCTCTAGCTTCCGTTGGTACGTTCATTCATTGGGTTTCTTCAATACATATAATTTTTATAAATTAGATTTCCTTCAAGCAGCTCACTACAAAACCGATTGCCATTCGTCGTCGACGTCGTTCAGAAAACATGAACACGACATAGCATCATGCTAACATGCAAACACTATTTAAAAACAAAAATCAAACTATGTGCATAGTGCAGCAGTGCTCTTGATCGATTCAAATAAGTAAGAAGTAGTTGGTTGTTGCTGCTGTACACATTTTCTTTCTCTATTTTTTATTTTTTTTTTTGTGCTTCGTATTCCTTTTTGGCGCAGCAAAACAAAATCATTCATTCATCCATTCATTCATTCATCGCAAACACATTCAAAAATGATCACATCTAGCTGCAGCAAACCGTGCATACGACCAGATAAATAAAATGCTCTATTCCACATTCTCAATCAATACACACCGATTTGCTCTTCACTCTCTTAACACTGTAAACAGCCCACAAGCATCTATGTACAAAAGGTATGATAACCGATAGATGATTGCATGCTTTCACCGGAATAATTAATATTGAAAACAGTTCAAAGGATTGATCAATGATCGTGCGCTTCGTTCGTTCGTTCTTTCGTTCCGTCCATCTGTTTCATTCATTCCGTTCTCTCGTTTGCTCTTTCGTTTGGATTCAGGTGCAAGATTGTTGATCAATTGGTGTTCTATTTGATTCTAAATACACGCATCATCATTTAGTTTCGACATCGTATCGTACATTATTTCGTATTCAGCTTCCGATCAGGCACGATCGATACGCTTATTGACCTGATCATTATCTTAGCGCATTTAAAATGTGTAATTAAAGTGCGATGTGATCTTATTTCGATTGAAAGAAACGCACGTCGACCGACGAAAGAGCAATAGTAGTAGCAGCGATAAAAGCTATTTAGAGCAAGTTCAATTGAACTAAAAAAGAATAAAGTTGAACCAATGGCTACTTTCAACGGAATACTACACCATAAGCGGCGCAGATGAACGGCTAATTTATTCGGAATTCGAATGGGACGGGAAGATTTTTTGTTGTGTTTGATGAATTCACACCGAAATCATATTGGAAAGCTAGCGGAGGAAGGGGGAGAGCGGGCGAAAGATAAGCGGTATTTAGCACGCATGACGATCAATTAGAATGCACAATAATTCAAACCCCAAACAAACGCACAAGATATCGTAGCAACTGCTCGATTTGGTATTTCCAATTGCAGTGAATGTCTGAAAATAGAGAAACATACGTATATTATAATATACTCTAGTCTATGAAAGCAAGTTTCTTTGAGTACACCTAAAACCGACATATCAGAACCGTATTGAAGCAAATGATTGGCGAATTGAATCCGCACAGAGTAAAAGAGCGAGAGAACTGGAAACAATACGGAAAAAGCAAGCGATCGGTCGGAATAAAATAACTGTTCAAATATTCTCGGAAATAACTACATATGTTTTTTCCAATCAAATAATTATTCTTTTTGCTCCTTCTATCTCTGCAATGAGACATTTGCCATTTCATTTTTGCGTCAGAGCAGAATAAAGAGAGAGGGAGAGAGAGAGAGAGAGGGAGCACGAGGAAGCGCACTTGCGCGCAAGCAACAAGAAAAATGCCAAGCAAAAAAGACAGAAGAATAAGCAGAAATACTTCTGTTTGCAGCATAAAATCGTTTTTGTGGATTTATATGGCAAATTAAAAAGCTGTAAATTGCGCAAAACTGCGACAAGAACACTTAATGAGAATAAATAACAAAAGATCATTTTAGACCTTTGAGAATGGTACACATTAGGTAATTAACCTAATCAGAATGTGATTCTCTGCTGAGTTATTAACAGCAAAATAATTACTGTTTCGATCAATTGCTGGATAATTGGAATCAGTAACATGACCGATTAGTGAGAAACTCCCTCTCTTTCTCTCTCGCTCTGTGTCTGTCTGGATTATTGGGGCAATTGTACTGTTGCGAAATATCTTTGATGAAATATTTCTTGTACCCAAACCGGATTGCTCGCTTTCATCCTCTTTTTGTTATTGGATTTTGAAACTAGAGCCATTCCCTGTGGTTTTCAACGGAAAATTCGCATGCTTTCATTAATGAAAATTAAAACACTCCATTTTTCCATCATCAGCACAACGAGAGTGGGCACTTTGCGGAATTTTTCAATTGTATTTTTTACATTTTTGTTGTAATCTAGCATTGTTTAAATTAGCTGCCGATGATGTTCAAACAATCGAATGTATTTTTAATTGTAGTACATTGCAATTATAGTTCCGAATGGCTTGAAAAGATTCGCAATTTTCATTACATCACTATTTTCAGTGCGTGCAAAAGGCAAGCATATCAATCTGGTGATTGTGTGTGCGTATTTTTGTTGGTTTTTCTGTCACATTTGTAAGTTTTTTCCGATTAAATGTGAGTTCATTGGAAACAAAGGATACATAATCCATTGCCATGAATATTTCGAAAGCGTGTGTCTCTCTATTTCCAGAGTGTTTCCATTCATATATCATTTTTGTCAAATGTGTTTGACTTTACAAATGTGGAATAGCGCGCGCACACGCGGCGTTTACATCACGGGTATTTTACAGTGTGTAATTGCAATTTAAGTAGTTTGACTCAAATGAGGACCTCGCACATGAAGTGCATTTGCGATTCAATATCGGTGCGCACGAACGAAAAAAATATTAGCGCGCGATGTGGCAGTTCCTTAATTCGAGTCGAATATTTCAAAGTGGAATGGAAGAGCCCATTTGAATGCATAAGCCGAAAGTAAAATGCGTACAAAAATCTCTTGTAAGTACATCAAGCAAGCAAACAACGTATTGAATGCTCGCATATAGAGAGAGTTATACCTAAAACAAAATATAGGCTCTTAACAAACATCAGGCCGCAAATATTCTTTGCTCTGCGGCTTAGACTCAGTCGTTGTAGCTATCCGCGCCTATATATCTATACGTATCTTTATATATGTGTACGGAAGAGACCGAAAATAAGAACTGCCTCGAATGTTCTGTAAAATTGGCATCACATGTACGCAACGTTCATTCATATAACAACATATTTTATATAATTCAATACGTAATTTCCATGTGTGTGTTGCATACTTTTACACTACCATGCCAAAACCAATACAACGAATGTATTTCGGGCGAAGGAAACAGCAACGTGCTGTGTGTGCTCAGTGCTGTGCACGTTGTGTGTGCCATGCACACGTAAAATTGTATTGGGCTCTCTGGAATAAGGTGGGTCATTGAACCTGTCTCAATTCTTAGTTTGTTGAGATAGGTTTTTGTCCACGAAATCGACTCATTTACGAGCTTTTACGAAGCCCAACATAATTGCAATGCATTTTTTTCTCCTTTTATATTTGTTCATCATTCTTTGGCTGTGTGCCGTATATGTAGAAGCGGTTACGCGCGTATAGGCAATAGCAGCACCACCACAACTCCATATTTGTGTAAACCAACGAATGAACGAACGAACGAGCAAACGAAAAAAAATCGGCTTTTTTTATTATTTTACTGCTCGGTTTTTCGTCATCGTGGATTTTTATAAAACTGTCAGGTAGGTAGAATAATGTTTGGAGTAGAGCAATTCTATGCATTCGGATTTGGACGACGATGACGACAAAGCGATAGCGGTGTGGTGGCGGAGCTAGAATGGCTCTCACATTGGCTGACACAGGCAACACACCAGATTGGGTATCTGACTGCTGTTACTGCGCTTATTTCACCAATTCTCTACTTTTCTCTCAGCACTCTTGCTCTCTTTCTTCCTTGTTGACACGTACGTAATTTTTCTACAACTGAATTAAAACCATAAGAACACAACCACGATATATGCGACGAAAAATATGCTACAATGTATGATGATATTCTGAACCGAGAATTGAGAACCGGGCATACACATCGAGAAGCATAGACGTATCTGAAATTCATCGTTCGCTGTGATTATGAAAGAAAACAACAGCTAAATTATTACCAGAAAGAGAGAAAGAGTGAAAATATACACATATATATCACATGCACCGAAGAGCCGAGTGAACAAATGCTGGGGAACAAAAGGGAAAGAGCACGTACATTTTTCGTCGCTTTTTTCATGAGTTGATGTGCACTCAATGCATAAGAGGGAAAAATTCGTATAGGTTTTTTTAGAATTTTTTTTTTGTTTGTTCATAAATTTTATCTGTCATCGCACCGAATATATAACATGCAAGTGTGGCACGTATGCACAAGCACCAAATGGAAAGAAGAAAAAAACGAGTCACACACATCAAGGCATGTGTTTGTGCACGATCAAAGCGGTGCACTTTAAATATAATTGAACCTATAGTAATTTTTGAAGCGAGGTTGCCATCGTTGCTGAGGCGCTGTCGCACACATTTGATTTACATTTGCAAAGTACGTTCATTTTTCTTTTCCCTGCTAAATTTAACGCAACGGTAAATGAATTTGGTGATATTGCTGCTGATAATTTATCGCCTTTATTTTTTTCAGCTACCTTAAGATTCATTTAGAATGAAACTGAATAGCTCATAAATTCAATAAAATCAATCATACCGTCAGCTAAAGCTAGTAATCATGCCATCGTTGTCTGTGGTTTTTTATCGTTGCGATATCCATTATTTTTTGGCTTTTGGTCGCATATTTATGCCAATCGGCGATTTTTTGTTATGTGCCATGCAATTGCTTCGTCAATGAAACGCATGATGCATATCAACATTTTCATTTATAGTATTTATTTTAGTTCATTCCTTGCAGGCTCATCATAGAAGAGGCCATCCGTTTCAAGTTAAGTAGTGTTATTAAAGCCATTGGCAAGTATTTCATATACGAGCTTTCAAGTCATTCGAATCGCCCGGCTGATGAAAAAAAAAATTAAAATGACGATTTCATGTGATCTAAAAGCAAAGTTGTGTAAAAATGAGCCTTTGGAATCATTAAATACATATCGAAATATAATTAAATGAAACAAAGCTAGGAGCAAAAGGCAAAAATAGCTCGCACACACAAACACACACATGGATTTCTCGGGAGCGATTAAATTAAGAGCACATTGCCGTGATAGGGGCATGCATTTATCAGGCAACCTTAATTACTTTTTATCTGCGACATTCGTACACATTTGATAATCTTAAGACGCTCAGAACTCAAGCATACACATTCGACGTCGCCACAGTCAGAGTGTGTGCAATTTTCGAAACGATCGAACAAACAAATAACAACGTTCCACACCATACCGAACAGATTAACGCCAAAGTTGATCATTGCCCTGCGAAGATGAAACGAAATGAACCGGTTGATGAGAGAGGGAGACAGGTGATGTGCATTTTCATTAGAAAATTTGTCGAAACGCGATGGAAAGTAAACCAATTGAGTTATTGATGATAGGCTAATTATGCAGAAAAAAAAATATGGTAAAAATCAACTTTATCTTACCTTCCATTCATTCTTCGCGTCCCATTATAGATAGATTCCGTCGACTTCTTTCTATTGCTTCAATCTTGTTAATCTTTCTACGTTATGTTCATAATCGTTTCTGCTCCTCTGCTGAACGGAACTTGAAACTCGTTCGTTCGATAATATTGCAAAAAAATTTATCTATCTATATACAAGTCGCATTAATTTTTTTCTTTTTTCTACTTTAGCTATGGTGTTCTTTTCAATTCATGTGTTGCCGATATATTTATCGGTTACATGTTTCGAGACGACATTTTGTCGCAATTTCTTGCCGGGATAGTCGATACGCACATGTGAAAAAATTCAAAACGAACACATTCTTTGCCGTTGGCTCGATTCGCTCGTGTTCGCCTCGAGTTTTCGAGACTCACCAGACGAGCGACAAATTCCCATTCGATTTTCTTGACTAACCATCGAATCAAATTAAATGGAAACAGGTCGGGGTCCCATTAATCAAGGCAAATTTTTGTCGACAAATAGAATTTGTTGTTGACAAAATATATAATTGTTGGTTTGGATGTTCCTGGCCAATCAAAAAGTTTGACTATCCGGTACATCAGGCGATTCTTACTGCCTTCTTTTTGTTGTTGCTGCTATCATTTAAACTACAAAGAGTTCTGCCGAAAACAATCGAAAGGAGCTTATGTCTTTCACTAAGTATTGCACATAATAAAGACTGAATGATTGGGGATGGAGTACAAAAAGCGGCACATGCATTAATTCAACGGCACACAGAGCGCTCATCTCGTTGTAAGCCGCCACAGCCAATGTTATTATATCACAACGACATTGTTGTTGTTGTTATTGTTGGCGATCTTGCTGGTACTGTATTTAATTTCGTGTCATTATGATTTTCCAAAAGTCTAGTTTTTGTTGTGGTTTTAATGCCAGTTCTACTTGCTGATAATGCTGTACCCTCTTTCACCTCTCTCGCAAGATCGAGCGAGTGAGTGAACGCGCGCGCAAATCTTTATTTTTCACATGAAATGATCTTTTCGGCTTTGCTTTCAAATCAATAAACGGTACAATGGACTTGTCGATTTGAAACTTAACTCGCACGCACACCAATCATCTGTCATGTGCACGCACTGCAAAATCCCTGCCTGTTTGCTAGCCAGGCACGCACGCGTGTGTGTGTATGTGAGCAAAATAAGAGAGAAAGATTATGCGCAATGTATTTAAACGCATTGTATTTCGTCGTCGTCTTTTTTTATTGTCTTTTATCGAAGCTGTTTGATTTTGTGTTTAATTCAATCTTCTTTTTCCACACTTTTTATCTTCAACTTTTTTCTTCGAATTTCTGTTCTGGTTTGTACAATGCGGCCAGTTTTCGCACAAAATATACGCCTAGAATACAGAATGAAAAAAGAACAGCGCGCGCGCACACGAATAATAATAAAAATGATGGAAGAAGAAAAAAAATATGAATGCTCTTTTCTATCTGAAGGCAATACCAGAAGAATGAAAAGTCAGCGCACATTCAACATTAGTTTCGTCGTACGTACGAAAAACAGTGAAGAAGACGAAACGAACAGCCAAGAACAACAGCAACAGCAACGCAACGAAAAAAAAACAGCACATCATAAAATGTGTATTATAGATCTTATTTTGTTTTTGGTGTGCTGGTTTGCAATGCACATGTGTACAACTTATACAGAATATCGGCTGAACTGCGAAGAAAATGTGGTTTGAGTTTTGCACATGTACGTACCTAATTGCATTTATACTGATAAATAGAATACAACATACAGAGAGATAGATAGATAGTGGTGTTATTAAGACTTGATCAAAATGAACGAAGAAATGTGTAACAAAAATGAAGGAAAAATAACAAATTAAATTCGAAACACTCGAACGACCGAACGAAAAAAAATAGCGATGAAATATCTCGATGTATTGCGTAAAAGTGCATCATCAACAAAGTTGTAGCAAACGGAATGATGCCTTTCGAAACACGCATTAAAGAGATGATAAAGTTGACAGCGGAAAATGAATGCACAAAATCGCATCACCCAATACATTATTACGGGGCATAATCGACGATAAAAACGGAACGGTAGACAAATAAAAACATTGCCTTGAAATTTATACATATAAATTTCGTAGCACTGCTTATTTCGTCGTTGCTATCGAATGACTGATGATTGGTTTTATTATTGCAACGGCTAAGGTCATGCGAAAATATCTTCATTTCCTCATTCGATCTCTTTTTTCCATGAATGATCCTAATATTTCGCTGGCAATTCCGAAGGAAAATATCGAGAGAGAAAAAAAAAACCAATGAAAAAACACACAGATTTCCCAGTTTTTCATCGCTGAATCAAAAGATAAGGAATAAAAGTGCTATTCATTAAGTTATTATTGCTTATTAAATTATTTGAAATAATGATGACATTTAACGGCAGTTCTTTTTTCACTTAGCAAATTGACGCCGCTTTATCGGATGCAACTGTGGCTGCACTCATTTGTGCACACCATTTATATAATTATCGATAACATTTTAGTGAAAAACGTTTCACTTGTTGTCAGACTTACAATTCAACTGTGAACTTGAACGTTGAGCATATATAGAAGCAGCAGCCTGTTGTTTTCTTTTTTTGTGTGTGTCACATAAACGCACAAATAAACATTTTTCGGTTTTGTTTAAGCAAATAAATGCAAAACATGTTCACATTGAAATATTGGAATTTCACAATCATTGGTTCTCAGCCATTGGCAAAGTAGTAATGAATTTAGACGTCGAATTCAGTGCATTCGTACCATGAGCAGAACATTCGTTAGATGGCTGCTATTCATTTTGATGAGAGCATGCGGTTCAGTAGAAGACATTTAAAATGAATTTGATAAAGAAATAACGTTCGTTCCCGTAGCGCATTAAATGTTTAAATCGGAAGCAATTCTCGCTCGAACAATAAATAATTATATGTGCACACACACGCTACACATCACCCGTAATATATCTCTTTATCCGTGACTACATTTAAAGATTTCACTGTGCTTTCCATTCCATTTCATAAATTTGTATCGTCAATTGTAAATAAATATCGTAGAATATTTTCGAAACAAACAAACTGAAACAATAATTTTAATGCCGTCTGCTTTGAATAGCATCATATTCAATTTTCCAATTAAATGTAAAAATAAAAAAAAAATATGTTGGCAACTTTTCATGTTTATTTGAGAAAAAGCGGGCGCACACGCAGCCAATGAGAGAGAGAGAGAGAGAGAGAGAGAGAGAGAAAGAAAGAGAGAGAGAGAATGAGAATGAAAAGAACGTCGAATGAATATGAGGGATGCAAGTTAAAGGATATAGGAGCTAGGAAGTATATGAGTGAATGGATTTATTTATTCTTCATTGAATCGGAGCGAAGCCGGCGCTTTATTCAAAATAGGTGATAGAATGCGTTCGTTTTCTCAGCCAATTTAGTCAGTTGTTGTGCCATCGGCTTAATTTCATTTCGTTGAACTGTTGACATCCGTTTGAAAATAACACACACACAAGCAAATAAATTATCTTTATTCTGCGTACGCATCTGAATGCATTGGCAATATATTAATAAAATAAACGGCGTGTCGTTCGATCCAACTGAAAATATGCGGAGCTTTTCGACGGTGCAACTATCGACCGTGTTCATATTCGATAAGAAAAGTAGTAACAGCAACAGTACTCTGAATTGTTAGGAGCATTATGAGGAGCATCACCTAGCATTATGCACAAAAGACTAAGCACAAATCCATGGACAAGTCTAAAAATAGCGATAATCAACATGTATTTTGGTGCATCCGAAGCATAACAAAGTCCATCATTTCGCTATCTCGCATTGAAAAGCTATTAAACGAACTGATAATTTGCGTTGCAATGATCCATCGACTACTGCATCTCCAACTTTCCTTCTCTTGTGTGTGTGTGTGTATTTGCGCATGTTGTTGACTTCTTTTTATCCAACCGACCATCGCAATTGCCTATCAAATCATTTAAAAAGGCCCACATTGAAAGTTGGTTGACGCATATCGACGTTTATTTGCGTTCAATCATCATCGTCGTCATCATAATACGCAGGATATGAGGATAACAACCTTACGTGCTCAGCCTTTCGAGTGCGTGCCAATGCACAGTGCAAAAATCTCCGTATCGAAAGCATGCGAAAACAAGACTCTGAATGCATCATCTGCCTGTCCGTTTCGCCATCACACAGAAATCACAACAAAATTTATCCACAAGCATACAAATAATTTGTTTGCCTGATTTTGTTTGTCTTTGAATTGACTGATCGAAACAGGATGATCAAGTCAATTTGGAGCAAAATAAAAACGATTAAATAAATAACAAAATGCGCAAATGCACACGACTGCAAAATAAAAGATGAAAATGTAGCATCAAATGAGAGAGGCAAATTTATTGCGAAAAAAAAAATCAAATAAATGAGAGCAGAGCCGAGAAAATGCGCACACAGAAGAAACTGGCAGCAAAATCCTAAATTCAACGTTAAATTCGATGAATCAAAATACATTTCACATTCGATTTATGTAATGCATTCACTGTTTTCGAACAGAGAAAAACGGAGCAGAATGCCAACAAAATAATAATAAATAGTGAATGTGCTCGCGATATAAAATTTCATTCACAAATTACATGTTTGCGATTCCGTTTCACTTGCATAGCCGTGATTGGCCTATAACTATGTATACACGATGAATTACAGATTACACACAGCATACGATACTCGCGTGCGCCCGGCATATGCACAACAATATAAATATATCTTTATATGCACGGATAGATCTGTGACTGTACACAAATGTAGGTACAGATCTGCATAATTTGTTCTTGTTTTTGTTATTAGTTGACCATCACCACTTCTGCTGCACATTTCAGAGATTCGTTTGCTACATAAGAAAATGTCAATGACCCACAAAAGTCATGCGCTTCGTTTGAAAAGCAAATTGCAGCAAGTGCATTTGGAGTTTCGAGTTATTTTCGCAGGGATTATGCTTAAGTTCCGATTGATTGAGTCGAACAATTACGAATCCCATGAACCAATTCTCTATCTTCTAGTGCACACTTTTTTCTGTTTCTGTAGCTGTTCTTGCTATTTTACATTGCACATATAGCTACAAGTTGAGCAAATCATCTACAAATGAAAATGGGTAGCGATTGAGAGAAAGAGAAGGAGAGCGAGGGAGGGAGAGGGGATGCAAAATGAATGAATGGTTGGATGGAGGAGGGTGGATAAGCGATAGATAAAGAGAATCATATGGATAATAGAAGTGTGTAACACCTAATAAAAAAGACATAAGGTCAGGTTAGGTCAAGTCAATAATAATACGTGATCACTGAATAATAGTCAGCTATGGCTGAAATGTGGTGCAACATAAAGCATTTGAAAAGGTTAGCTGGAACATATCGAAAGTGTTAGTGTTGCTCGAAAATGCACACTTTTTCGCACCTGAGCAGCCAAAATTAAATGCCAATAATCCAAAATTTGCCGGTGTATTCCGTCGAAGTTACCTCGTAATACATTGGTGAAATTTAGTAAAATTTCCATGAACCCTTGGATTCTAGTTGATGTAGGAATATGGGAAAATGATAGACTTGTGCTTCAAATATTGATATGACACTCGAAATCGAACTCGGTTGCCGCAGATGAGCGCAGTTTAACCAGCAGTAATTATTGTAGCAGGCGGTGCGCTTTCCAGTTTATTTGTTGAATTATTATGAGTGTGTGTGGTGGCAGCCTTCAGAAATATATCGGGGTCGAACGCATCAGCACATTTCAAAAAGCCAATTTTCGAATAACTCTAACGTGCATCGGGCGGATTTTAAATGAGGTGCGCGCTCGTTGCTCAGCTCCGTGTTTGTGTGTGAGCTCCATTTGTACAAAAAGGGGGTGAAAATATTTGTTGGCATTGATGAGGTTTACGGATTTTGAAAATTCAACATACATCATCATCAATATTTCGCTTCAAGCATAAAAGCATTTACGAGGTTTACAGCTATAAATAATAATCATGGCAATGGTTTGACTTTCATTGCTAAATGGTTTGGTCGATTTAATTACTTAATAATCAATAGCCATACTTAGAGCGTGAGATTATCGATGGATTCCATCGAGTCGACTGCACCATACATCGATAAATCGTCATTTTCTTTGGTTTGGCACATTACTAATTTCATCGTAGCACTTCAAAAGCGAACGAAATTTTCGTAGATTAGTTTTTTTTTTTTTTTGGTTTGTAGGAAGCGTATTGTCGTGCGATGGTTACGTTTATCTAGCCAATTTTTGAGCGCGGATTTATTCATTGTGATAATATGACGCGTGTAGACTGAAGGAAACACACGAAAATTGCATGATCTAATCACACAAATGAACAGAACAATGGAAATATTTATCATGGTACGTGTTTTTATTTTCACGGTACATTTCATATTTTTCGTTCATTTTTGTCCGTGTGCTTGCTGGTTCGCACATGAGATGGTTTTCGATGAATTCGCAATAAAGCCAAGTATCGTCGGCTCTCAACTCCTTGCAGCTGTGTGCTATAAATGAATAAAATGTTCTCCCTGTCTTTTTGATTCGTTTCATGTATGTTCATGTACGGCCTGTCTATCATTCGAGAGCAAGAAAAACATAAACATTTCAATTGTACACACCGAAATGATTTCGAGGAAGATATAATATCAAGCTCGAAAATGAGATAGGTCAGTGAAAAATGGAATGCACGACGGTCCCCACAAATAATGGGAACGAATTTACGAAAATAAAAAACACTCATATAAAACATCAACGAATATATATACCGGAAAAATTAAAGAAGTGCAACGATAGAATGAAGCGAGGTACTGCAAGAGAGCCGAATAAATGTACACACAGGCGTTGAATGTATTTTTCGAAATGTGCATGTGAACATTCATTGTCGCAGGTCAGGTTATCCGGTTTTTGAAGAGTTACGAAAAAACCGCTGGCACTGGCAATCACACACAGCCGAGAGCGAGGGAGCCGGGGAGCAGGCAAGAGGGAAAGAGCCCGTGCATTCAAAATTCGTTAATTTTTTCGTTCTTCGCCCGATGAAATCTTTATTGTTGTTGTGGTTTTTTTTCGTTCTCTGCCTCTAGGTTTTGTCATCGGTGCTTGGAGCTTTTTGTCAACGGAAAACGATCCCAATGTGTGTGTGTGTGTGTGTGAGTGTGTGTCAATGTTTAGTATTGGCTTCGACGCTAACATTACATTATTGTGCATTCATAAAATTCACGAAATAGAAGAAAAAATATAGAGAAAAAGAATATAGCCGAGAGAGCGACAGCGAAAAAAACAAACTCTAAAAATTCAGCACACACAAATAATATAATATGCGCCACATTATTGTCGGCATACGCGGAGAGAGACAGATTAGCATAGCAAACATCGAAGACACACAAAATGTTCTGTGCCGCACTCATTTTTTTTCTCGCTGCACTCAGTTTTTCGTTTTTCGTTCAAATACGAATTTAAAGTTGTATGAACCATTGTGTAAATAAATTTTTGCATATAGTCATATAGCGTACGCGATTCGATAGGATCTTTGTGCGGAGTGGTTCACGGCTGAGCGTGTGTGTGTGTGTGTGTGTGTGTGTATGTGTGCTGGCTGTGTGTTCGTATATATTTTTCGTCGATTGTAGCACATTGGCATATGGTGCGAATGCATATCGTAACCGATGCAAACTGAGTGTAGACTTGGTTGGGTCAGTGACCGCTCGTTTACGCCGAATTCTCTCGTTTTTTTAAGCGAGCGAGGTCAGTTACACTATACCGCAATTTGAGCACAGCATTTTTCACATTCTGCATATGTAAGCAATCATATGTGTGTATATTCATTAATATTATTTTTGTTTTCACTTCTTTCTTCGGCTATTTTCGTTGACGCGGCCGCTGCCACTGCCGTTATTGTGTGCATTTGTCCGTTGTTGTTGCTGTTGTCGTGGCTGCTGCTGCTGCTTTTTTGTCAGATTATTGTTATCGAATGTTACTCACTCAATTACTCATATAAAACACAATATAGGGCTTTGTTAAGCCATAGGGATATTCTGAAAAACAATATTCTTAATGCGTTTTCATTTCAAACGAAAAACAAATTGAATCAAAACAAGGCGAGAGAGAAGAACTAAAACAAAACAATTTTTAAATGCGTTTGTACACTAAAATATACAAACAATATTGAAATGTGGTATTTTCTCACTTGCCTGTAAGCTGAGCCAAGCTGAGCCGAACGCGAACCAAACCGGGATGTGTTTCCTGGCATGTGAACGTCGCCGTATATGCATGTTTTGTGCGTGTCTACGTCATTCCCGTCCGTTCATTCTGGCATTTTTTCTGCACTCGCTCTCACAATTTAGTTTTGGCAAGAATGAAAACTGAAACTGATATGGATAAGGCTCATTTGAGCTTAAGTGTGATGAAAAAAAGAAACAACAAAGAACGAAAAATGATTCCTGTTACGCGATTTGATAGGAAATCGTGCAAAATTGCGTTCGAGTTCATGCACTTGAACATTGACATTAAACTCGAATTTATTTATTGAACACACCCACCATTTTGAGCGAATACTTTGGGGCATATTTCAATAAAATAACAACAGCAACAACAAAAATGTGAACTTTAAATGCACCATGCAAGACATAGTTTTCTAAGAATCGTTTAATTTCATTTGAGAAATATTTCAATTAAAAACGGCAAGCCAACAATTTTAGCAGCGGCCAAATGCAACAACAATAATAACAATCAAGAACATCGAAGAAAATGATTCTGTGTGTGCTTTTTTCTCTCTTTCTGTCTCTTAGTTTGTTTGTTAAAACAACAGCCGTAAATACTTCGATGGCATAAACGAATGCATTCGCAAAAATCAGAATGAGAATTTAAATGTATTGAATTACCCTGTTACAAAATTGCATGCTCAAAATATATTAAAAGTCAAACCATTTTGGTTAAGGTTCTTTCTGTTGCTTTTGCTGCCATTTTCATTACACCCATTCCAATTCGTTTCGAAAAAAAAAGAATCCAAAAGCAACCGACCATTTGGACGATTGTGTGTGCTGAAGCCAGTGCAAAATGAGTGTACGAAATTATATGTATATATTGTTTGTGTGTGTTCTTCCATTCGTTTTGATGCGCTTTTTTCGTATTTACTTTTTTTTCGTGAACACACAAAAAAGGAGAACGCCAAATGAAACTATTTTGAGAGCGACCAACCAAACGATAATAACGATATTTTTTTCGTTCATTATTCTGTTGTGGTCATTGGACGCATTCAAGGCCGATGTGAGTGCACATGCATCGCAGCCAATAACACACTCACCGAAAATCAAAATGAACAAATAGCAACTACGAAAAAAGATAAAAGAAAGAGGAAAATGAATGTAAGAAAAATGAAAAAAAAAAAAAAATTACACAGAGCCAGCTTTTTTTGAGTAGAATCGTTTTAAAATTGTTTAAGGCAATGAGCCGACAGAATTCTTTTTTCGTTACATGTCGGTATTCCTTTTTCCGCATGCTCACATTTTGCTTTTTTCGGCTCAGCAAAATTGAAAAATTGACTTCAACAATAGGGAGCGAAACATGTAATGTCTACGCTCCGCATCGAATATTAGCGGCCACAGAGCAACAACAACAACAAAATTAACGTATCTTAAGAAGCACACACAAAAACCACTCAGAACATTTTTATTTCTTTCACATTCGCTTATTTATGTATTGAAAAATGGCGAAACTTTATGTGTGCTAAAATTGTGTGCATACATTCTATATTACATCTCTCTCTCTCTCTCTCTCTCTCTCTCTCTCTCTCTCTCTTGTTTTTTCGACAGACTTATTTATATAAACGAAAACTGAGTGGAACCAATGACCGACCAAAAGTGAACAAACCAGCAACGGCATCAACGACAGCAGCGCATACGCTCTTTCACGAAAACAGCTCAATGCGAAAAATGTTACTGTTGGTCATGTCCCTGTTATGATACTTTTTTACATTTCATCGACGTTTCCTCATTTTCATCAACGTTGGCATCATTATTCGCAGCCTTCCGGTGAAATATGCTGTCGATCACACTTCACGCACTTCAAAGGCGTACATTCATCGTGATGCGCTCATCTTCCTAATAATTTCGTTTTTATTATTGGCCATTTTAGAAATTGAAGAGAAGAAAATTCGTTGCATATTTTTATGAGTATAACCGAATAAAATTGGGGCTCAGCAGACTTTTCTATGCCTAATTTGCGTATCGATATATTTATGGCATTTTTAAAGTTGCATTCCAATTTTTCATGCGTGTGTGTATTATTTCGCGTGTTGTCGAACAAAATCAGCATTACTAGCAGGCAAACAATCATTATTGAATGGTTCAAAGAAAACTTCATTTAAATTGTGCAATTCAATTCGTAGGTACCGAATCAATTTATGCATCATCACGACGAACAATAAAAAGCACACATGGAATTTGCAATTTGAGTAATAAGAGGACAAAACAATTAAAAGAAAACGTTTCACTTGCTGTTTGTCCATCATCCGACAGACAACCGAAGGGCAGAAAGGAAGACGAGCATTATCAAACCGTACTATACAATTTGCATTTGCCCAAGTACAAGGATTCAAGTTCGATCTAATTGTAGTGCAATCAGATCATTTCAAATGAGAGCGCACAACACATTTGTTGAAGCCACACTGTGCGAACTAGTAACGTTGACCGGTCTCTCCCTCTCTGTCTATCTTTCTCTTTCTCTCTCTGTGATAGAAAAGATAGAGATCAGATAGAGATTTCTCACTTCTTGGAAACGATGCTAAATCATTTCAGCATAAATGTTGCGCACGGCTTCGGCTAAATCATCGAAAATTGGTTTAATATCAGAGACCAGAATTGTGTTTTTGTCGTTCGTGCGCATTTATTGCGGCGTGTTCACATTCGCCGGCATGGTAGCCACCGAAAAAGGCCATAAAACCATCATATAAATTATGCCCTCAACTTACCTATGTGATTAACAGCATGCAAAGTCAATCATTTGTGAATAATTGTTGGACGTTGACATCAATACCTTGACTTAAGCAAGCGTCAACGACAGCAACATAAACAAAAAAAAAGCAGCAGCAGCAAAATGAGAAGCAAAAACAATGACGAAAGCTGTGCCCGTTTGCCCTGCCTCACACTACATCGCAATTTCGCCTTACGCACAAATGAGTGCGCATCGGCAAAAATACACAAAAGGCGATCCAAATAACAGCAACAGCAACAACATCACCATACAATTTCGCTTCTCTTCATTTTTAATTCTTTCTCTCTCACTGCATTTTTGCACATCGAAATGCATTTCAAAATAGCCGCAAGAAGATAATATGTCGATAAAAATAACGAAACAGAAGGAGAAGAAACAAAATCGCGCGAGCAATGGTAACGTATGTAAAGCAATGAAGAATGACTTGTTTCTCGCTTGCCAGAAGTGTACACTCATCAACTAAGAGTAGTAGTAGTGGCGGCAGCAATCAACAAAATATAGCAACAAAATAAAATCGAAAAAGACGCGATAAGTCATTCATCCAAACAATAATGCAACATTGACGCGATATCATTTTTTGATTTGGCATCGATGTGTGTTGGTGCGGTGTGTATGCACGTTCGCTCGCTCGCTCGCTCGCTCGGTTGTTCAGCGCTTCAATGCAATGATTATGATGATGATTGCGGCGACGATGACATCGCCGATACACGCTGCATGCACAATACACATCTCGATTCACAGGCTATCGATTTGTTCTTCTTTCTGCTCCGGCCACTTTTTTCGCGTTCGCATTTTGTTTGTGTATTCTTATTTTCCATTTTTATTTTGAACACACACACATACAAGCACACACCATTACTAATTATAGATTGAAAGCAACTGATCAAAATGGACGGATACCCGACCATCAAATCGTCTGTCAGAATTCGGTGTATTTTAAAATTGTAACTGTGGCGGCCGAAGTAATTCATTCGAAGAACCCATTTGAACGAAGACCGTGAATGAGCGAGCGAGCGCGAGAGAATTGTGCATTGCTGCATTTAATGCCAAGTTCGCAATGAAATTGCAAGAAAACCATTGAAAAATATTAAATTCCAAAAGTGTATGCACGAGCACACAGAATGCGTCTTTTCAAGCATTTCGCAGTCGTCGTCGCCGTCATTGGATTTTGATGTGGCGTTATTGTCGGTTGTCGGTTGTCGGTTGCCGTTGCTGTTTTGTACGCCTGTTTTTTTGTCTTATTTTCGATATATTGCTTGAGCATTTTCATTGTCTATCGTCATTATTATCGTTATTGTCATCATCTGAAAATATGTTCATTGTTCCACTCATACACAGATCTCTCGCAAATAAAATGTCGTTTGTCTTTTTTTGCTAGTATTTTTGTCCTGTTCCTACCATTTTTCGTATATCTATCATTAAAAATTGTTTGTCAAACTATTAGAATGAACCGCTTTCCGCACACCCAACACACATATAGCCCGTTCTCTATAACTATGTATCTGACTAAAAATACGGACTGTGCGCAGCAACAAGTTTCTGCAAAACTGTAATTATCATTTTGTCTATTGCTTTCTTTGCTCTCTCTCTCTCTCTCTCTCTCTCTCTCTATCTCTCTTTCTTTCTCGAGTAAATAGTTTTTGTGGCAATCTTACGCAAACTTGTTGCTATTGTCGTTCATTCTTTATTCATTTTGACAATAAACTGGCAGCTTTGACTTGGCTCTTTGCGTCTGCTTTATTTTTGGTTTGCCGGATATATGTTTCTCCTCTTGGTTGGCGCAAAGTTATGCTCCGTATGTACAAAATACGGATTTGAACAGATTAAATACAAAGAACACAATATGATAGAGTGCTAACTATTCGTTGCTGGAAATTTACGGTGCTGAATTTTCAGCAGTTGATCCTTTGACCAAAACAAATTTCGTCTAAAGTGTACGAATGATGAATAGCAGTACAGACAACGCCATCGCCGTCGAGTGTTTTGCCGCGGCAGTTCAGCGAACGATGCCCAAAGCTAGTTCTTTCTCATTGAAACCATTAGCTCGAACGGTGGTTCGACAGCATTGATATGGTGGCATCGAGAAAATGTTGAATTCATGAACGGCATATTTCCGAGGTTGTTATAATTTTTTTGTACCATTGCGCGCTGCTTATGCTTTGTGCTGCAGTCTTATTTGGAATGCCACATTCGCTGCCATATTACAGCTTTAAAAAAGTGCCATTCTATTCGGCCTAGTGTGTATTTGGAAGGCATACATTTCTTCTCTACGAAATTCGCGTTGCTATGTTTCTTTGCAGCAATCGACGTACAGTAAAAATTTTATTAATGCAATTGCAAGTGACGTTTGAAAATTAAGTATTCTCGGTTGGTACACGGCCGCACGGAGCGGATGCGAAGTGGGAATAGCAGCAAATTCCGTAAAATATTTATTCTAGTTGAAATCCTTAAAATGTTATTGAAGCAAACAAAATCATTTCCAGTTTAAATCTCAACAATCAAGCATCTAATTCGTGGCCCCAGTTGAGCTTCTGCACACACATAAACACTTAACAAATACATATAAAACAAAAACTATCACACATCAAAATGATTCGAATGCAATGCACTCACTTCAAGCCAATGTGGAAAAACTATGTTTTCCATTCGTTCACAGAGAATAAGCGGATGTGACGAACCATGATAACGTAACGTAAAATAAATGATAAAATATATGAATTTAAAAAGACAAAACGCAAGCCAACAACAACAACATGTGCCTTGGCATATATTTGTTCATTGAATAGAGAGAGAATTTGAGAATTATGGCATGAACAAAAAACCCGAGACACTCGGTACATACATACAATTCACTACCAAATTGAAACAAAAGGCGAATGGCTAAAGAATGAGCGCGCGGGCAAACGAGCGAGCGGCAAACGAAATCAGCGATCTTTAATGCACACACACGAAAAAAAAACACACACAGAAAACCAACAAAAACAGTGGAACTAAGGCAAAAATAAATAAATAAATAAATTGTGGAAGGCAGGCAGGCAGGCATCATAAGAAAAAGAATACGTCAAATCGTCAATTTGCTGCTGTTTTGTTTTATTCCATCTTTATGTGGCTGTGCATTTTGCCGATCCGGTTATATTTTTTTTGCGTAAAGTTGGCCTAGGTAAGTTTCGTGTTTCATTTTCGTTGTTCTTTTCGCTCATTTTCGTCGTCTTCTTTTTGTTTGTGCTCGGCGCGCACTTTTGGCATCGTCTTTGAAAATTGAAGCAACAGATTGTGCGGTACAATTCACAGAAGAGCCAAAGCTTGCAACGCCATAATCTCATTATAATTTTGTTACCATATTTTTCTCTCTCTCTCTTCCTTTTCATTTTGATTGTTTTGTTCTGCCGTTGTTAGTCTTTCTCATTCTCTCCACGTTTTTTCTCACTCACAATTCTGCATTTCTGCCGTCATTTCATATTATTTTGATGTTTGTGTTATGCGCGATATACAAAACATTTTGCTGCAAATGCTTGCAACAAAGTCATAATTTAGATAGTTATAATTTAGATGTTAAGCATCACGCGAGCTGTTCGATGTTATTTGTTTTTCCGATGAAGCTAACAAATGAGCGAAAGGAGTCTCACATAAACGTTCACTTTCCAGAGAGAGAGAGAGAGAGAGAGAGAGAGAGAGAGAGAGAGAGAGATTCAGGGATTATTCGGAATAAAAAGGGTGCCCACAAATTCCGAATGCTTGATATGATATCGAATAGTCATTTGTAATAGACAAATGACATTTGAAATGATGTTTGGTTTTTCATTTTGATGTATTCCGAATATGAACGGAATGCAAGCGCAAAAGGTGTGTGTGTGTGTGTGTGTGTTGATGATGTAACGATAAAATAGATGTATCGAATGCTTTTCTGTTCGATTCAATCACACTCGACTTCACAAAAGTGTAAATCATCAACCTTCATTACTCTGATCCATATGCTGCGCCATCATAAATTCGGATGGAATTTGATTGAAGGTAAACGGATTATCCAAAATGCATTCCAATTTATATAGCTTGCAACTTTAAGCTTGGCAATTTTTGTTATTTGAAACGATGGGCGCATTATCCATCTTTCAAAATGATGCATTGAATATTGAATTGTCTTGATAGAAACGGGATGTGACCTGTCATCTCCTTCGTTTATTGTTTGCGGTTGATAAAATTGCTTTTGACATGTGACACGCTCAAAAGGAACCCATCAAATTCACGGAATTCAGATGAACAATGTCATGATCTCTCGTTGCATGATGCTTTTGGTTCGATTTTGTACATATTTTGCGTAAATGCTTCTGATTACAAGGGAAATATTCAGAGTATTCGATTTTCTGAACAATCTCAAACGACAGTGAAATTTACTGATGAATTTGAAATATTTGAAACTCCTTCAAGTTTAACGTCAGCCGAATGGAAGGAACAAGTAAGCTTTCTTCTGATTTAAGATTATTTGCACTCAAAAAAAGAAAAATTAAATTGGACAAGGTAACAAACAGTCAAAACTTGATTTTGTCAGAAAAAGATTAATCAAAGCAGTAATTATTGAATATCTTTGCATTTTTATTGCGCATTATCGTAAAACTATTCGATCAACTATTCAATTTGTTGCGTAGAATTTCGATATTTGTATTTGTGCAGCAATTCAGAATTGATTTCGTCTAAAGCTTTGGAGACGTATAATTTTGAGCTGCAATAAATGATGCAACGTATTCGAATTACTTTATCGAATCGTGTATTTCTATGGCATACGTTTAAAATTTAAATATGCTCTATTTCTCGGCAATCGGAAGTCGGTAAAAGAAATTAGCAAAGGTACGAAAACAAACAATTGTATGCGGATTCGAAAGGATAGAGGGGCAATAAAAATGTGCGTTAGATCATGAAACGTGTATATACGCGTGAATGAACATAAGCGCAATGGATATCTTAACCCTTTCAAGAGAAAAGCATAGAAAAATAAAAGAAATTATTAAAGAATTGTTCTTTTATGAGATGATTACCCACGTTTAGCGCTGTGTGCGTTGAATGCAGGATTTCTGATCCCCTCAAGTAAGAATTCAAAATGAAAGAGAAAATAAAAGTAGAACGAAACGTTCGGTAGAGAAAACTATTGGGGAAGTCATGGTGTTCGTTTTAAAAGTGTTGAAACTGGCATATCGTAAGCATAAATTAACGTATAAAACAGTGTAAAGGTTTAATGATTGTTTCAGGTAGATATTACGTAGCGCGTGTATAGTACTAACAGTTTGAAGAAGAAGTCGAACATAATGTGTGTTTGTGAGTATGTGCTGTGCATATTCATACAATTTTGCATGGAACATTCAATGGGATGGAGCTGGGTGCCAGCGAGTGAGTGCGTGTATGTGTGTACACATCTAAGATACTATAATTTATCAAATTGCCAGGCGAAAAGTGTTTACTTTAAAAAGCGCATTACTCGACAAATGTTAAGTGTTTGAAATCGAGAAGAACCACTTATTTTCCATATATTTTTCCCAAAACGCCCGCCATATATGCACATTGGCGTGAATGGTGCTGAAGAAATGCAAAAACTACACGGCAACTGTCGAGTCGCAACACAATAGTTTTTGAGAGAAAACTGTAACACAACAACAATAGCAACAACAACAGCGGAGCCGACCAGTTTGAAGTAGCAAAATAACAACTAGAATCCGAATGCTCGGCGTGTGTATGCTCGTAAAACGGTAGCAAAGAGAATCACAGCATATTCAGTTAGTTGGTCGATAGTCGAAGCGAATGATGAATGAGAAAAAAATTGGCCGAGGCGAGTGCTAGAGAAAGGGTATACCAAAGAGAGAAGTAATTGATGTAAGAGGTTTCACCAATCCACTGCCAATTGCTCCCGTTCTATACCATCTACAATACACGGAGAAAGATATTTTGTAAATATGTGTACCTAAATTATTACTTAAGGTAATTATGAACGATGTTGAGCCATTGAATTGTTGTACACCTTTCTTCGCATTTTCTATATGCAATTTTTATTCATTCTGGTTTTCTGGCTGCTATTTCGCTGGCTTCTTGTCTAATCGCTTTACATCGTTCGTATTGACATTACATTACTTGATGGCCGCCTAATAAAAATAAAATTATAAGTTCTATTGATTGCTTGCGGAAAAAAATTATATATAAAGAGAATGAAACAGCAGCAGCTACAACAAAAATACACAAAAAATAATCCATCGCATAATTTATTTGGTTAAATGTCATATCGGCCAGTTGGCATATATTATTTGGTATTGTATGAATGATATCTGATTGTTTCCATCGCTCTAAATTTATTTCGTTCTTTTCATGAATAAATTTCATGTTTATTGTTGCTTCTTTTTTTTCGTCATTTGTTCGTTCATTGCTTCAATTCAAAACAATAAAGCAACGCATGAATATTACATTTGTGCAGTAGGGTGGATCCACAATTGTACATTGTGAGAGAAATTTAAGTTTAGAACTCGTATTTTTCTAACGATCCGAATAGAAAGAGGCTATAATTTTTAAACGATCATCATTGAAGAACCAATGAAAATATGCGTTTTTTTGTGAGAAGTTTTGCGATATTTTTTCATCTGATAACAATTCATTGTTTCGTAATCTAATCAAAAATCATATCCTCTATTAGCAGCACCCTAATATTGCACATGTGTCCATTTTCCATTAGTAATATTTACTTTGATTCTAATTGTTTTTGACAGTTTTACCTGGATGCAACTGAATGCCATTCCTAATGTTCCGTTATGCCATTTATTTCAGCACCGGACATGCAATTCGATTGATGACGTTTGATAGTTAACGATTGCTGACGCCTTTTTTCTGCTGTCTCATTTCTGTTCGAAGATAATCGAAAATTCAAGCGTTTGCCTATGATATTATTATATTTCGCTCAATTTTCCCACACACACTCCAAATATATGACGAAACGTAATGCTGTGATTGCTTTTTTTCGGGAAATATAATAAGAGAATCCAACGTGTGATGGCTGGTAATAAAAGCCACAATGGCAGTTATATCACTGACACGCAACTCTTCTCTCGCTCATTTCCTTTTCTATTTCCAACTTTGAAATTATTTAATGAAAGCAATGCTAATGTGAAATAAATTACATTTTTGTTTACCTTCGCTTCACAACCATCTGACACTTTCTTGAGTCTCGTTTCATAACCAATTTTTTTTTTCCGTTTTAGAATTCTCATTATTTTGTTCGTCGGTTTTCTTTCTGCGCGCTCACAATCCAAAACATACTCCATTCTTTCTATTCAGCTTGCAATTTTGCCCATAATAGTTTATACAGATGCAGACAAACTTTTCACCTGAAAAACAATTCTTTGGACGGCCAATTGGTGTTCAAGTGAATTCAAAACGATGTGCAAATAACATATTCCTTTTTGACATTTTATAGATTCAATTTTATTCTCTCTCTTTATTTTCCATTCGCACGCTCTCTACGGAGTTGGGGGATTCAAACAATTATTGATCTTTTATGCAAGAAAATGTTCCAGATTATTCCATTGGTGGTTATTAAACGAAACTGGTACAAATAGAGCACGGTGAACTTTTGGTGACTCAGTCACATCCAAATGACCTATAATCTAATGACTTACAAGATTTTTGCACTAAATATCTATGATTATTGCTCGCTCATCCATTCAATGGTTGGATCGTTTATTCACACACCATTTGCAAATGTTAACGGTGAGCGCTGCGCAGCAGAAGGAAACAAACATTTTCAACTTGAAAAATATGTCGGTTTTTTTTTAAATCAAATTGTGTGAAAATGTCAATAAACACATTAGTTGGAAATAATTATTTGTCTAACCCAGACCTCGGACCCATCTTACCTGATTCATTTTATTTCTTAATCCATGCCTATTGAATAAAATTTTCAGCAGTAGCAGCAATATCATCATCACCACCGCTAACATGTGCATCTAAGTTTGGATTTATTGAGTATCGAATACAAGTTTTTAAACTTGAAATGATCCAATGTTTTTCATTAGAGCATTAATGATTTCCAGTGAGCGAAAAATGATCAAACGCGACATAATGTACTGCAAGTGGAATTTATTTAGCTTTGTTAGTGATATGCTGCAATGAAAGAGGAATCCGGCTTTTGAATTTTTTCTCCATCAAATGCCAGATGCCCCAGTATCATGATGGTGCAAAATAATGAACAAATCTTCCATTTATTTTCACCACCATACTTTGTGCGTAGCGCACATTAAAAATACCATACAAAAATAAACAAAATGGGAAAACTTTCACAACGTTGAAAATGTTTGCTTTTATTTATATGTTCCCCTCCTGAAATTGCTGAAATCGTTACGCATTTTAAGCCGATGCATAGACTGAACATTATGTTTCAAATGACATTGCCGTTTAAACGAAGATGAATACAGAATGATCTCTTCTGCATTGAATAATATACGATTTCATATTTCCTATTCATTGGTATCTTCGATTTTTATTATGCAAATTCACGCGGATGTCAAAAAGCCCAAATCACGAAGATATTCTTAGAAATCCTCGCAAACTCTTGGTCAGCCTAAGGACAGTGTTTTTCTTCTCGCATTCAGTCCTTTTCAATTTCCCTCTCACTTGACGTGTAAATGAAAATGCGTAAACACAGATGAATTTCGCATGCTCTTCTGAAAACTCCGTGGTCTACGGAAAGTGTATGGAAAATGGTTCGGTGCCGGGCATCATTGCCGTGATGCAAATAAATCTAGAATTTATTACTCTCGGTTTTTTTTTTCTTGCACCGGTGTTTTTCTGGTAGTGCTGTTGTTGTTGTTGTTATTTGACGTGTTTACATGTGTGTATTTATTGTGCAGTGCGATTCATCGAAAGCCTTTACAATTGGCAACTTTTCATTGTGAATGAAAATTAGCTGCATTCTACAGCGCATTTTCCAGCATTTCTGTTTTATTGTGGTTTATATGTTTGTGGAAAAAAAGGAACTATAAACGCTTCACTAATAGGCAAAAGAGGTAAAAGAGTTGCTGATGCCAGTGATGTTGATGATGAGATGAACCGTTGATGTTAGTTCGAGTACAGGTGCTGCGGGATGCATCAAATGCAATCCACTACAATGCACTCGGCTTCATTTTTTCCATGTGCTCGCCTGCGTGTGCATTATTATTATTATTGTTATGATTATGGTTAAACACGCTTCTTACCAGCACCGTGAACTACATCTTGCCGCGCACCTGAAACATGCAAATGTGCATAGAAAAAAGAGAAAAATCGAGAAAAACGCTCGCTCACTCGCACAAATATCTACACGCATACACGAGTCCGGGCAGATTAAACGATTTATAATCCTTTTGACTGAAAGTTTTTATTATTTTTTTTCCGCCATACGCGAAATGTTATGTTTACGAATGAAAATTGAAGGTACCTAAGCATGAGATGTGCAATTTGTTCGCTCCTTCGCTCTCAATGGAGTGCGTATTTTCAAACATATAACCAGCCACATTTGCACGCGCTTTGATTTAACAATTAAAAACACACGTATGAATACGAAGAGTCAAACACAATATTTTTTATGTTGCTTTGATCTCTTTAATGCGTTGCTGTGCTATCGGTAAACTTTTTTCGCTCTTGGACGTTTACACAGTCATTCCACGACCATACTATGTTTGTTTTTGTCACACACAAATGCTCGTTGGTTCGATGCCATTGATTTTTTTATCACGGGCTTAGACATTTTATGTCTTCGATGATATGTCGCTATTAGTTGATCCAGTTGTCATTTTCATATGCTGGAATCATCACAGAATCATTTCGAATTTTCGAATAGAGTTCTAATCGGTTAGTCAGAATCAAATTGTCAAAAGTTCTATTCCAGCTTAAATCATAACCACTTTTGCAATATTTAGTTAATATCATTGTTATGCACCATTTTTCTCAAGGCTCAAGTCGGCTATTTTGGGACATTTTTGACTGGCGAACTATGATTACTCCGAACAAAATTGATGGCTCTAGTCAATGCCACAGTCTTTGGGCCAATTTTTTAAGAGGTTTTGTTTCCAGGGCGCACAATCATGGACGATCACAAACTTTAACGATCTCTTGAGCATTCGTCCGTCTAAGAAATAGATCAAAAACACAATCGTTGACGATTCAATCAAACGATTGAAATCATTCACGATTTGGACAAATAAATCTACTGATGGAATGGGGAGGCGAGTACGTACATTTGAAATAACACAGATATACTCGCCTCTCCCTCTCAACGGCAGAAATAGATTCAAATTCTTATCCAAATCGTTGACGATTTTAAACAGATCACAAGGGATCATACTCGATCAACACCTATAAAACAGCGCCTTCGGAATATTACCTTTGAAATGAAATAAAATCTAATATTAACAAAGATTTGCTGGCATAATGCATTGCACCGAAATTGTTGCAAAATGTTCTCGGTAATTGATATACATTGCACAGCATTTCAATTTGAAAATCAAAAATTCATTCGTCAATATTTCTCATTCGCAAATTATGTTAATTCACTTGCTTTCCTTTTCTTTCATTTCCAACTTCATTGCGTTGCATAATTGTCACGCTCTCGTTCTCATTTGATAAACTGTTTGAATGAAAAAAAAAAAAAAAAGAATTTTGTCGTGTTGCTGAAGATGACAGTCTCCAAATGCACATAAAATGTAATTTGTTCTTTGAATAAAAACAAATCGACTCAAAGTTGGGTCAAAATAATGGTGTTGTTTTTGATTGAAATGTTTTTATGAAAAAAAAACCAAATCCATGTTTTTCATATTTGACGATATAAAATTGACGGCTGAAAAAAATGACCATTTTGTGGCGGATTCAAGCAAGGTCATTCTTCTCAAATATTATTTATCAGCTTGCATGAGAAATCAAAAGCCTCGTGGCTATGCATTTTTGCACGATCAATCTTTAATTTCTATATGATTCAATGAAATTTATTCAAGTTCAAGTTTGGCATATGTTAATATCGAACAGTATTTTTTTAAATTCGTTTGAAATGTTGAATGCAAAGAGATGACACTAGCACCATCTAGCCTTTCATCATAACACCTCTGTCACTTTTTGTCACAGTGAACTTGCGGATAAAGAAAGTTTAATGCAGCGTTTCAAATATCCATGCTTGTATAACAGTTTCATTCAATAACATTCTTTGACAGCAACAACAATTACGCTCTTAACAGGGAGAAAAAAATGAAAATCTATCTTTTTCGAACTATTTGAATATAACAGCAAAATTACGAATATCATTTTCTTTTAATAACCATAATATTTTCATCGAGTATTCTTTTTGAAATGCTCTGTAAACTTTAAGCCGGTAAGTTTGAAGTTGCGTTAGACGAGAGAAACGTGAAGACAAAATGGCTACCTTCAGGTTGGTTTGCCCTTGACAATATCAGACATACTTATGCAGGCGTTCAGTATACACAACACATTGTCGTCAATCAGTGGGAAGTCAAAATATACACATTTATTTGTTAAGTAATTATTTTCACAACATAAACATGGACGAGATCCCAAAAGAGACCATTCGCAAAGAAATTCACGGTGAGTAGATGTTGACAGCGACTTTTGTTTCGGGCACTCCAAAATGATGCGATGTGATTCCATGTAAAGGTTTCCCTGCGAATCCATTAATTTTGTGTGCTGTGTGACGATGAAAAGCAGAGCGACCGTAGTCGAATACAATGCATACAGTGCCGGTCTAGCATTTGCTCTGCTATAAAAAAGTGAAATAAAATTTGTGGGATTCACTTGAATGCGATGATTTCCAATTAATTTGGATGGTCCGCGATTTAGTCACACGTTCACTGACGTAGCATTTTTGATAACTTGCTATAGCGATTTGCATAAATATTTTGTTGATTTATTTTAGCCATACTAAAGAATGCCGACCTTGATAAGACGTCGTCGAAAAAAGTGCGCTTGACACTCGAAAATATGTTCAGCTGTGATTTCACAAGCCGCAAGAAGGAAATCGATAAAATGGTCATGGACTATGTGGATTCGATACAAAATGATGATGAAAGCGATCAGTCGTCTAATGAAGAGGAGGAAAAGAAAATGTCACCACCACCGAAAAAAGCGGCGAAAAAGCGCAAGGGAAATAGTGACAGCGCTAGTTCAGGCAACAACGATTCTAGCGATGATTACAAACCAGAAAAACCAGCACGAAAAGCAAAGAAAGCGAAAAAAGATGAGACCAGCAAGAAGAAGAAAGGCGCCGGAACAGGCAGAAAAGGTAAGTCAAATGCCATACATGACAGAATGTCGATTTGAAAGGTCATACACCGTATTATCCGGAATAATCTAATTATTTGTTGAATTTTGCAGGCACTGGATTCACACGACCATATCAACTGTCACCGCAATTGGCTGCTGTGGTTGGCTCGGATTGTCTGCCTCGCCATGAGGTCGTCAAACGGGTGTGGGCCATCATCAACGAACGCAATTTGTACGATCCGAAGAACAAACAGTTTGCCATTTGCGATAGTCAATTACAAACTGTAATGGGCGTCAAACGGTTCCGAACATTTGCCATGCTGAAATATCTCAAAACGCATTTTCTCGGCTAATTTCTCGGCGCATCTGGTGCGCTCTCCTTTTCTATGCGACAAATATGTTTTTTTCTGTACATTAATTTGTGGCAAGAAACAAATTTGATGCTTTAGTCGAAAGATACGATAATATATTAGATTATAATTTAAGGATCCGTGCTACAGCAGAAATAAGAAATAACCACATAAAAACCGGAAAAATTCTATATGCACATGATTTTCGAAAGTTTACAAAGATTTTCATGCATTTTTAGAAATTGTACTTTAAGAATGAATTCAAATGGTATTTTTATAACACACCCCAACATTATCTTCTGATTATAATTGTAGCATTTTTTCGAAATAAATGTTACTTTTTTATGTTTTGAACTCTCAAAATGTGTGTACCATTCGTTCAGCATCGCACATTGAATTGAAAACACACATGCATACACAATGGCCACAAAGTCAACACATATTTCATTTGTGGTAAAAATAACTAGGTTACATGTTTAATTTTCCACTAATTAAATTTTTTACTTGCCATTAACGTATTACTTATCATCAGTAGAAACAACGATTCAACGCAATTCAATAATCGAATGAATTCGAGTGAGAGAAAATGTGCCGATAGTTACACAAATTATTCCTATCAATAAAATATAATTTGAACGGAATTTTCCTTGATAGCATGAATAACACATTGCTTTCGATTTGAGTTTAAAAAAAAAAACCAAAGAAAACACGAAAAACCCATTTTGACATATCAAAATATTTGAAGTTTAGTTTCAATTTCAACAGACATTTTTTCGACAGCTAATAAACAGTGCATTTTATGTATTTTAATAAATTTAAAACGTATATGATGTAAATTTTTCGGGCTCTCTCTGCTTTTTTTAGCTATTTGTTTGTGTCCCAAATGAAGATTGGCAGGATGTTTGCGTCGAGCGTGTTTTGCATTTTTGGAGATCGGCCAATTTGATTGCCATCCGTCGCAGATCCCATACATTCCATGCGTAGTCTTTATGCTTCGAATACGGTATTGGATGAACGTCCGTTTGAATGCCAACCGTGCATTGTTCTAACGAATCACTGGCCATAGTTTCATTGCATTTAAAAGGCACCTGATGCGATTGCATTCCGTTCTGTTCCAGCAAATCGTACATATCGAAAAATAGCGTTAATTCGGGATTTCGACAAATCATCTCAATTATGGCTTGCAAGCAGCTGAAAACCAACGAAAAATGCATAAATCAAGGGGCATACCGATTCCGATAAATAATCAATCGGAATTGACCATTGCAGGCAAATTTTGCGTATGACACATAATGATGAATAATCGACTTACATGTCAGGATTTTGAATAAATAAATCAGCCGCTTCTACTGTACTGAATGCATAGTATTGATTTCTGTACTGAACTAAGCCCAGAGAGAGATCAGGGGCGAGCAATAATCCGTTGGTACATGATAGAGTCCATGCACAGAACGCTTCATATTGAACCTTTCGATAGAATAAACTCAAAAATAATATTAATCAGTGATTGATTAAACAGGTACTGGATAATTATTTGCAAATGGATTGCCGATATAATGAGCTCCTTTGAAGTTGCTTTAAAGCGATTCTTTATGTCAACCAAAGGAAATACATTGAGTATCCGTTATATGCTTATAATTAAAAGCAAACAGGCTTTGTTAATGAAAATGAAAAAAAAAATATATATATATTTTCATCTACGCCCATTATTTAAATATGGAAAATTGCGGTAAAAAACATTTTAATTTCTTCTCATATCTCCCATAAAATTGATTTTTCGAACAAATGAGCGCGGCAAAATTTCAATCTGAATCGCAAAGTTGGACCCAATAAGCGTGCAAAATTAAACACCATAAATTGTTAGGGCTGGGCGATTGGTGTGAAAACTTCGTTCCAAATTCAAAAAATAATTTTCATTTCCGTTGTGGCTGTGATGCCGAATGTGTATAAAAAAAATCAGGAACATTTTGAAGAAAAGTGGATAACAAGCAAAAGCTTTGTACGTGTACATACCTTTAAATTAACTTCGTAGGGAACAATGTTAATCTGCACATTCTGTGATGCGTTCCTAATTTTAGGTGCGCCAACCTTTTGGTGGGCACCACGGCCGTAAATGCTTTTATCTCCACTAACGCCATCGTTAGCACCAATATAATCCGGCGACGTTTCCAATGCCTGACAATCCCTTGCAATGCCATTCGACGACTGATTTTCGGCAAGTAGCACTAATTGCCCATTTACCGTATTTATTTCGGATAGAATGTACGTTTGATGTTGTAATTGCTCCCATAATTTTGCCAGCTCAATGAATTTTGGCTATTCACAAAACGTTGTGAGGTAAATTGGGAAATAAAAAACGATTGCGAAATAAATGCACAAGATAAAAAATTCAATGGGCACATGCATAGAAATGCTCGCAGGCCGGTTGGTGAAAGACAAAAAGTTGGCCGATTGAATGTTGACGCTAACCCAGCGAATGAAGAAAGGAAAAAACAAAACTGACCCAAAACACGGACCATCGCATCGACTTTTTCAGAGAAAACTCAAACACGATGCAAATTTGACTGAAATTAATGTGTGTAAGGGCACCATCCTGCTGGCGGACAACAATACACAGGAACACAGGAAATGAAATAAAGAATGAAATATACTTACGAATATGCTAGTGATTGGGATGGCTGTGCGGAATTTCACTATTTCATGTATTTTGTTCAGCTGATTGCGGAAATTCTTCAAGCTATTGTCAATGTTCATTTGAAGTTCGGCCAAAGTGCTCAATAAATCGTACAAAAAACGCTCACATTGACGATTTAACGCAATTAACTTGATGATATTGTTAGTTCGAATCAAGTCAGAAGGAAGTCGATCGAACGCTGGCTGACGTGTAAGTGGCCTCATCAACCATTCAATGCGATTTGCGATCTCTGTTAGTGACGCGTTTAACTGCATTTGTGTTGTTTTGTATCCGTTGTGTACAGTTCTCTCGACTGATATTCGGCCGACAAATAAATACACATACCGACACAGTGGAGGATGAAGACAGAGGGCGAGAAAGAAACAATAGTGACATCAATAAGCTAAGATGGCCAAAATTTGTCAACAACGGAGAGAAGAAACATGAAAATCTCCAAGCAACTCATCACTGAATTAACGATTGAATCGGTTCAAGTGGGGCCGTATGGTTTGAATTTGGCTTTGGCTTGCTTCACACATTGCGCAACAATACTTCGGTCGGACGTTTGAAGTGTGCGTGCGTTCGTGCGTGTGTGTGCCAAACGAATAAAATATTTTCATTTATTGCGAAAATATGGTCATGCAGCACACATTTTTTAATTCTCATTGGTCCGATGCGGAATGTATGTTTATTTTTCGAATTTTTCGCATCGTCTGTTTCAGAAGAAAAATAAATGTTCAGAATATAGTTAATACAGCATCATTCATTATCGTTGTTAGCGTCTTTTGCTTCTGTTGAAGTAACAAAAGTCGATGTAATACGCAAGACATCGGCTTGATATGGATCAAATGTGTGTATGTGAGCAAAGCGATTGTCAAGTCGATTCTCTCTGATTCCGGTTCATCTCTAAGCAAAGAACTTACACACAATTTTTTTTCCTTATTTTTTTATCTCTCTCAGAAAAAAAAGATCCTTTATTTATGATTGCGCGACGTGATTTAGGAAAAAATGGAATGAACGAAGAAAAAAATCTAAACAGCCGTGATGACCTTTGGTATCACGATGTAAGAGCTCAGCAACAGTTAGTGCTGGGCAAAATTATATCGTATTTACAACTTGAACGATTTATTACATGACTAAAGCTGACCATTTTACTAAAGTATTTTCATATGCAATGTAGAATGTCGTCTAGCCAAAATTATGGCATTCAAAAAAATTCAGTACAGCACACAATTCTATTCACTTTATTGATAAGAAGTGTTAAAGTTCATGTTCTTCATTATCACCACCATCATTTGCCTGTTATATACTCATTTGATTGTGCTTCAACAAGAAAGAAAATGAACACCCACGCATATTGTGCAATATTTTCATTGTTTTTATCCACCGAATTTATCTTGAAAATAGTCGACGTACTTGCTATTAATTAATCAATGGCCGAACATTTTTGAGGAGCGCACATTTTTAGATGGAACGCATTTCCATTTTTCTTCTTTTTTTATATATTTTTATGGTGTCGCTGGGTTTAGGTGACACGTTCAAAGCCATTTTTATGGCAAATAAACGGTACTCGGGCAAAAATGTACTTACTGTCGACAAGACCTTCACCGCAGTGGCCGGCATCTCTATTAAACGTTCTCATTCCGCACACAATCTCTCGGATACCCGATAATGATTCGATTTTATCTTTTTCGCACAACGTCGAAAATGCCATTACATCATTCGTAGACATCATACTTTTTAGAGCATTTATTGTCTCCTGGACAACCTTTTCTTCCCAACCATAATCCAAACGAGTACGTCCGTAAAACATGAAATTGATCATAAAAAAGATGCCAAATATTTGAAATGAAATGTTTATGTGCGATTGATATTTTGTAAAGTTGCCGCTTTCGAAATTGAAATGAAAAAGAAAAATCACACAAACCGAAAGCCCAAGAGTCTAACCTGCGCGTTCTCTGGATTTCCCAATGCATAAAATGCGATAATATCGACGGCCAGTTTCTTCACATATTCGTCGCACTCTTTCTTCGATTGCAATCGAGTTGTGAGCACAGCACGCGTCAATGGCTCCATTTTCGCATCCATGTCGGCTCGATGCTTAGTAATTATATGATTTTTATCAATTTGGTGTTTGATATAATATACTTGCATCTTAACAACAGCAACAAATAGATTGTCTGGGGCTACCGTTCGTGAGATGTGTTGTCATAGGATTCCAGCCGTACAGCAAAAAAAGAAAAAAAAAAAAAAAATGAGAAAGAAATAGACACAACAACTTTATTCAATTGGAATTGGAGTTTTTCTCCACATTAAATGTCAAATTACCCGACACAATTTGCAGATAGTCTTCAATCAATGGATCCAGCGAAGCGCGATCGTGCAACCGATTGAAACCGATGTCATATTTCGGATTCAAACTCATCAGCCGAATTAACCACAACGTTAAATCATAATCAAGCGAAAAATTGAATTTTTTTTGGGTTTCGTGATCAATTTCTTGGGCAATCTTTTGGAATAAAATAAAGGGTGGCCTTTTTTTGTATCGATTCAATCGTAATTTGGGTCGAATGTATTCCATATTTTAGTTGGCTTATTCAACAGAAATAATCAAATGGAAAATGATGAATCAAAACAGCGATAAAACTTCACAACGAAAAATGAAGAAAAATTCAACGAAGTTATTTTTTATATTATTAGTATTTCTTTTCTAGATAAACAGGCACAAAACAGAAGATCCGACTGATTGCTTCGTTGTTATGAAAAGTCGTAATGCGAATATTGTACACGCCAAATTCAATCTGCACGAGAAAAGGCGTAAAACTCGATCTCTTTTCGTAGTGGTGATATGTAGTTAAAAAGAAAGCCTTTTACTGCAACGAATTCAGTTATTTATTTTTATATTTGCAACTGAATCATTGATTCAGCGCGCATTTACGCCGTAGTCATGACAATAAACGTAATAAAATCGATTAAATCAATGTAGATTTATATTTGTGTTAGTTGCCTAGTTTGCTTCACTGTGGCTGTTATACTTCATGTCACAGAAGCCGACAGTCCGCACGAGTGACGAAAGCACCAATAGATCTGAATTTCTAACTCGCCTATATTTTTATTCAAGAGGCTGCTGCAAATGAAGTATAAATGGGCCTCAAAATGTGAAAAAACTGCCAACTTTCTAACGGCTTAACCTACAATGGAAATATGGATACCTGTCGAAAAGCCGTGAACCATCAGCATTCTTATCCAAATCTCGATGATCTCCATTTTCCAATCATCCAAACCATTGAAGAATTATTAGATTTAGCTCTTCCAACAACGTACAAAATTAATATGTACCCATAATTACCTGATGCTCAATGCTCTAATATAGAGAATGTGATGATAACATGGGAAGTTAGATTTTTGCGAAATAATAAATAGCCCGTAGTCTCAATTTTAAGATTGATAGGACGAAGTATGGGAATCCTTTTGTGAATTTTCGGCAGCCCATGAAATTTGGGTAATTGGAGTGTGTCCGGCTCAAAAAAGACTTTAAGGCTATCAAAGAGTCATTCCAATTGGTTTTTGTTGAGAAGAGATGCAACGATATCTTTTTCAATAGCAATCAAATTTTGGAGAGGATCATAATTGATCTGAAAACTATTGTCAATCTCTAAGAATTATATCAGTTTGGCTTCATAAATGGATTATAATGCAAATTGTACTTTGATTATTACCGCATGGCCTTCATGTCATGTCCCTGTCGGATTTGGTGGCAAATAAATAGGAGCTTTTGCTTTATATTATTTTTAATTCACTTCTCATTCGCTCGCTCTCTTATTTGCGGCGTGCAAAAGAGCATTTCAATATCAAATGAAAGAAAAATTACGCTTTTAACGCTCATTTCATTGCATGACAACACGTTCAGCGTATCTTAAAAAATATTCCTTTTTTTACTCCAGCAATGTGCCTTCGTCTCTTTACTCAATGAGATATCCTTTCAATTTATTCGCAATTTGTTTCACTTCAAATTAAAATCATATGATTTTATCAAAACCCCCTAATTGTTGACGTGATCCCTAGTGATGGATACGCACAAATTGAAACAATTATAATCCAAACGATGATTAAAAGCGCCAGATTTGTGTTTATGAGAAATTTAAATGACACTGGACCAGCCGTACACAAGCCAACGGATGGGTGTGAATGGTTTTCGAGATGACAAACTGCAATCAACTCAATGTGTGCGCTTCTAATGGATTAAATGGATAGCCATAGCACACAGTAAAACATGCTGTGACCAATTTAATGTTGTTGCTTTTGTAGTTGACCGTAAGATTGCATCGAAACTAGGTTACGGCTCCATATCATCGACAACCAACTTACTTTTATTCTGGATGAACAGATGTCCCTTATTTTCTTTACTTATTTTCGGGAAGAGAAAAAACGCATGGGAAAGTATCCGAATTCTTTTTCAAGAGCATGTATTCTTTTCATATGCATGTTATAAAGCGTTTTTTTTTTCATGGGTCAAACGATCGTAGTTAATTTAATCGACATCCAATCCCAAAGTGAGAACCTGCGATCGCATTTTTTTGTACTATACATCTCCAGCCAGAGTTATCAGAAGCACATTGACGCCAAAATGATAAATTGAATAGTAAATGTGTGAAGTTACGCCATTTGAATTTACATAATAATCCAAAATCAACTAATTACGAAACTGCACAAAGTCGTAGCATTCGAAAGCGTCAATGCAAAAACAAAAGAAATATTCAATTTTTTGTGTGTGTGTGCGGGAAATATTCGGAACGAAGTTAACCGTAATGGTTTTTGGCGCTCTTATTAACAGATGTTGTCAACGGAACAATTTATTCCGCGATTTTTCCCCGCCGGAATTGACGCAAATCGTTAAAAATTCCAAACAATTTGTGCTCACAGTCATGTTAAATTGTATTCTAGTAATTTTACCACTTCAATATGTAAATGAAATGAATGAACACGTTTTCATCATATTGGCGAGCGTAAAAAAGACCACTCTCTCCACGTGATGTTTTCCAAATTGTACGTTTACGCCTCTCCATTGCAACAGCCATATGGGGCAAAAGTACGGTAAGGGAGCGCCAAAGCGAGAGAGAGGGAGAGAAAGTGAGAGAAAGATTGGAGTAAAAACTTTGATTCAGTTTCCTCTGTGAATTTATGAACATTTGATTAAGTTATTGGAGAGCATGAAAACAATCCAATTGAATTGGCACTCGACTTGACTGTTTCACTCACTCAAGTATGTTGAACGTGTTTAATTTTTCAATGAAGAAGATAATCAAGAAAACCCACGCACGCCACACACGCGACGATCCACAAATTCTTGTCTCGCTGAGAGTGACACTAGCGCAATGATATGAATGATGTGCGAGATGATATTTTTTTTACTCAATCTCTGTTTCCCTGGTTTTGGTTCTTAAGATTAATAGAAAAGTGGATCGATTCAGTGAGTAGAGATGTGAGAAATGCTTTCATGCATGTGCATCTTGCTCCTGTTGAGATTTGCTGTGTGTTGTCCTTATTCGGGATTCGGAAAGAAGTCAAGCACGTTAATCGATTTATGTGCATGAGAGACAAAGAGGGAGTGGCTGGGACAAGGGAAAATATGTGTGTTTGGAATATAATTACAAGCAACCCCAATGGAACGTTTGATGGTACACATTAATTCATTCATCCAAATTTCACGAGAGAAAGTATTTTCGTTCAAGAATCCAGCGACAGAAAATGAATATACTCTAATTTACTGTACGATGAAAAACAACAAGCTCATCGCCTTATTTTCGTTATTGCTTCGTGAGAGATAAAGTGCTTGTCGATTCGATGTACAGTTGTTATCATCCTTGTCGAGTGAGCAAGGCTATAATATTAATAACAGCACCAACCCCTGGTGTGCTGTTTTGAAAGTTTGTGTTGTGCGTCGAATTTTGTTTGAATGCAACCGCAAAACTTGAAACATTTATAGACAAGCCAAATGTTGCGGACATAAATTGAACAGATCACACACTAGCACACAATGCGTGCTATCATCGAATCAGCTTTTTTTTAGGGGGGGGGGGGGGGTAGGTTGTTATTCGGAGAGTACAACAAATAAATCGCATAATTTGTTCAAATGATTGCTTAAAATGCGAGAGCAACCGGAGCGACCCCGTGCTGAATAGGCAAATGTAAATATTGTTGTAACGAATCAGTATTATTTAAGCTATTTGTTTATGCGTTGCATGACATATTTCGTACATATACGATATCGTGTAAAGTCTGGGTTTACCAGTGTTCACTCTGGATCAGTTTTGTATCGCTGTGTGAAATTAAAATTTCAGCTCATTCTCAAAACGTTTAAATGCTGCTGTTTCTGTTGCTGCTGCTGCTGATGCCAGAAAATTGTACATCGTACACGCTCTTAAATAGGGGAAACCTTGTAATGTTTTTAGAGAAACCGAAGAATATCTCCGCTTGAATCGCAAACATTCATCGCGATTTTCCGCAAAATATCAGTTGAATACTGTAGGCATTGTGTCAAACAGGGGAATTAGGCAAACAAGTTTGCTGTCTACATATTTCCCCATAAACGGTGTTATCCATTCATGAATGTCGCCAAAAAGTAAGAATCATGTAGAATCGAGTGCCATCGTGAACTAGTAATATTTATATATATCATTGTATCTGTTGAAAGATCATTACAAATTCGTTAGTCGAAGCTGCATTGAAGAAAACTGAACAGTTCTCGTGGCACATCCAGTTTTGTTGCTGGAAAAAATGGTGCGACGTCCAGTCACTGCCGTGAAAGCAGTGTCTAGCGACACTTCAATTATAAAAGATACAAAAGATTATCACCTTTTTATCTTCATTGATGAGTAAAAGCGCCAACATCACTCAATCCCTTATTATTATTGCGGCTGCTACTGCGGTCGCTCCTCCTGTTGCTGCTGGTGATAAAAAGTTTACTGATGAAGCAGTTGAGCCAGTGGCAAATGAAATCCAAATGATCAATCCCGTTTAAATTCGTCTATGAATCCAGTGATTTGCAAGAAATGGCGAGTATTTTGACGAAAACATTTAGCGTGAAAAACAATTAACTCGGATTTACGATTCAACCTAATGGCAAGTATAAAATCCCTTCTCTCTTTCTCTCTCTCTCTCTTGCTCTCTCTCTCTCTCTATCTCTATCTCTATCTCTCTCTGTGTAATTTGTTGTGTATGTTTTGGAATTGAATTTCGTAGTTATACGTGCTTCGAGGACGAATACAGCCACCCCTCAAGCATTCTTTGGAACGAATTTAGCAGTATTTTGCAAAAACGACGCAACCTGATAAGCAAATCAAGCAACCGAAAAGGTCATCAAGCAAATAAATTAAATGAAAAACAAAAGTAAAATTCAAATTAAACAACGTAAACACAATTTTAAATGTCATCCATGTATCTGTATATATTTGGAAATTGAACACTATTGAATTTCGAGGGTTGGAGCGCTACCGAGTCGATTCTGATTCTGACAAAAATGAAAATCGTCTTTGAATAAAATGGAGTATCTTGAATGGGTTTCCTCACTTTCCTCACTCAGCTTATTATTTTCTTTGTGGCATGTTCGTTATTGAAATTCAACTAAAACCCTTTAACAATTATTTTGTTCATAATTAATGTTGTTGTAGAAAATCGCGCGGGATCGGACGGGGAAATGTACGGCGCGTACAACATCTGTGTTTCCATAACTAGATGGAAATCATTGAACTTTGTTCCGTCGTAACCAATGGAAGAACACACAGCTCCCACTATTTTTGCTAGTTGAACAAATTTGTAATTGCTTTTATGTTGGATCTTCCCTTTTTTCGGACGCGGGACCCACCAATTGCCATTAACATTTACGATTTTTCTAAAGCCATCGAATGCCAATGCGAATCCAAATTGGAAACGAAGCGATTGCATATTTGTACACATAAATCGACCCGAGATTTGTTCGAAAGCTAGCTGTGCTTGTCCCGCTCAATTCCGTGTGATGCTTTAAGCTCTGCATCGCACACACACACACAATTAAAGAGAATATTTTGATGTGAGTTTGAGTACAAAAGCTCCCCAATTGATGTTTAGCTTATGCGGATGCCAGATTTCGAATGCGATTTGGTACGTGAACGGCGAGAGCAAAATTTCATCTGTTGATTAAACATGTCATCGGAAATTCGTGAGATTCGAACTTCTCAGACAATTTGTCATATCTCAAATGAAAATACGTGAGTTGTGTGGATCGCGATGTGTGTGTGTGTGTGTGTGTGTGCGCGCTCTTCATCGGTTGTGCTCTGTCGATTTTGCTTAGTCGGCTTTACGTGTGAAATGAAAGGATGGGCCCGCACATCATCGACACAAAACGCACCCAAATCGAATCGAATCGCAGAACAATTGAATTTTTCTAGAATTATCGAAAAAGAATTCTCTATCCAAATCAAATCTCTATCCAAATATCTTTCGACTTCATCGGCAAAACTTTTCGTCCCAAATATCTTTTCCTTCATTCTTTCAAGGTATTGGAATGTTGAATTTGCTATTGCTGCAGGAGGAAGGAGAGCTTTTGTTGCCGGATTTTGATAAAACGGAAAAATAATTGCTTCTATCAATTGCCATCTACTTTTCACGGTTCCGTGAAAGTAAGAAAAAGTGTTCCTCCAGTGATAGGAATATTAATGTGTTGCAGGAGCAAACATTGTCTTCCGGATATTAGAAAGGAGAGGGAGAGAAAAAAAGGAAGCGATAAAATAGAGGAAGAAATCGAAGAAGTGAAAGTGTGTTCGAAGAGTGAAATTCCCTTACTTTTCGTTCCTTTTCACAAGCGTTGAACTCATTTGTTTGTACGTTACTAGACTATTGATGATATTAGCAAAGAGTTCGAAATGATTTCACTACGACTGATTTTTATGAATGTTTCATCAACGGACTAATAATTCCGCGAATGCATGGTTGATTTGATATTCGCGCTGATCCTGAATGCGCATTTGAGTCGTTCCCAAGAAAATTCGGATTTTCGACGACACATTTAACATAAATGCAGAATAAATGATGCTCTTGAGCAGTTATCGTTATCGTTGATGGGTTTTGTTTTTTTTCTCCGAACTCTGGTATTGCTTTGACAAAGACCTTCGACATACAAACTTTACGCGCTTTACGCGTACATAACAACACAACGTTCGAACTCCACCATGAAATATAAATCATGCTGATGTAATTTATGTTTTGAGAATACGATTTATTTGAGTATGTCACCAAATGTCATTTTTGGGTTCTATTCATTTCCAGCTCGAGTCGTTGCATTCCATTCGGTTTGTATCCTCATTGCAAATATAAAGCGAATGGCGTCATAGAATTTTTGATAACTTTGTCCTCGCAAATGGATTTAACTTGCTGATCATATTCACTTGAAATGCCAATTGGAATGAAAGTCGATTTTGGTTCGATACAGTTTTTTATCGATGCAAAATGGTTTTGGTGTGGAGATTTTTCGACCACCGTTTTGAGAAGACGAATTTCTGTTATGGTTTTTTTTTTTAATTTCGGCAAGACGGTAAGCATGGCAATCAATTCTCTGCGTCGTTGAATTTATGATTTTCCATATAGACAACGCCAGTACTTGACACAACCTTTTTTCTAGTTCAGTTCATTTCCAATTTTTACCGCCTCAAAATGTATCACTTGAAAGCATTGAACGTGAAAACCGAATTTTGCTTCATTTTTTGGAACGAAAGAGAAAATCAAATATGAAATGGATTTGCGACGAGCCGGTTTGCCATTTGCCATAAAACGTTTTCGCACTCGGTTTTGCGACGACTGTATATATTTATATATATAGACTGTATGTATTTATACCAAGCTTCCGGCTATTATGTGTGTATTTCTGGTTGAATGCAAAAGATTCGCTTAATTAGTGAAAAAGTTACTCAAATGAATGCCTGATTTCATGATTGACTCACATTTTACGATTTCCTTCAGAAGCTGATCCGCTGATTCAACGAAAATCAATGTCAAATTCAATCTCGTTTGAAACGTTCTTTTTTAACTAATTTAAATCGCTGCTTTCCGACTACGAATGAAGCGCGGTCACAGATTTCCTCTTATTCCACACATACAATTCAATTTGGAATAGAGTTTTTTTTTGCAGCTGCTGTGAATCATGCATCGGATTTTTATGATACAGCTGTTGAACGCAATGTTACTACACGCAAATAAAATTTTTTTCGAGAAAATGTCTTGGGCGCTAACTGCACACAACGGCAAAGTGGGAAAACGGCCACGCCAACCGAATTATCAGAACGAATTCTCCTACAAGATTGTACGAAGTAATTCGAAATCAATGAAACGGTCGTAACAGTAAATGTGCCGACATTGAAGTGGCTTGACATGCTATGCTGGGCCATCTCAAATGCTCAGAAAACTCAATCTGAAAACAATGAATGACAAAACATCTCACACCAAATGAACAAAAATAACGGCACGCACAAAAAACGTGCTTTTTTGCATTCCATTTTGATGCTGTCCAATGTCATCATCGAATGAAGAAAAAACCATTCGCTCAATCGCCGGAGCAGAGACTATTAATGTTATGTGCATAGACATTTTTGAATTGTGATTTTTTTCTAGCCGCAATCATTTTGTAATACTATATTTATTATTGCACACATTATATGCTGTTGTGTCATGTACTGACACAGATAAACACAAACATCAAATATTCTCATTTTCATTCCTCTGTTGGTTTGTTTTGCTGCCGTCTCCATTTGAGTTGGCTGTACAGAATATTTTGAATCGCTCGTGAAAGAGTATTATAAACGATCAGGAAGCATAGTACGCAGACGAAGCGTCTGAGGCAGCCAAACGAATAGCTAGCATACTGCACAATACTTATATGCCATAAATGCTAGGCCGAATGAATTTCAAAAAAAGCGAACATAGGAACTGTGTTAAATCATTGTGCGCTCAACAAAAAAGAGAGCAAAATCGTTTAATGTAAATGATTTTGTTTAGTTTTTGGTATGCGTCTTTGTACCGCCATCACAACAGCTTCGTTCCAGCATCCTTTCTGCCTAGCAATCGCTCGAGTGTATTCTTCTTTTTTGACAAATGTTATGTGATTACTGGAGCCGCATCTTATCATTATCGTATAGAGTGTAAAAAGTTGTTACGCGCCACCTAAAACATACACTTAGGACTGAGCCCAATCGAAATGCTGATAAAGACTCACAAAAGCCTATTAAACAAATCAGATTCCATTATTGTTATGATTATATATTCGTTTATTTATAACAAACAGTAGGATTATATACGAAGCGTTGCAAGCCTTCATCATCACCCTAATGGTTGACTGAATTGAACTTTTTTCAATACATACGGCACTAATGTATGGCGCACAGTCTACAATTTGTATTTCATTGATTCATTGTTTTGTTCGTTAAAAACCAAGGAAAAACGTCTATCAGCGTCTGTAATGTGCAAACAACAATCGGATAAATCACCTAATATCCCTGAAATGGTGTGTCGGCCCACGGAATGCCTCGGCCAAATTCGATAACATTGTTTTCGCATAAATTGCCGTTATATGTGCTGTATTATGATGACAAAAGCGAGAATTGTAAGTTTGCAAGAGCGTGTTTGTGCATCGGCATAGGCGACGATTAAGTATATGCATTAAAATGTACAAACTGTCACTAAAGCCGTCTCATTCTGCACGCAGCAGTCAGTACATGCATCATGTGCCGCGGATGTAAATGTGCTTGCACATTTTGCAAGACTGCTTAAAATACTGAAATACAAGCACTGAAATTTGAAGTTTTCGGAGATCGTATTGATGCAAAAAAAAATAGCTTACGATCAAGATTCTGTAGCTTTGACACTCTCGGGTTTTTTTCCGCTCTGCGTCTGGCTGTAATTTCAAATTGCGCCAACTCAACTGTGTGCTAATTAACCGAGTAAAAACTTTCATTTATCAAGCGATTTTGTGTGGAGATATTTCTCTCTCACATTCACAACAAACATCTTCAGCACAGATTTCTAGTGGAGAAAGAATAGCCTGCCTCGTGCAAGTAATTAAAGCCACGTTGCAAGTTCGAACTAATGGATTCCGTATTCTTTTTTGTTGTATTTCATGCGCCCAAAATCAGAATATAACGTTCACTCGATTCAACCGAAGCGATAAAATGACTAAACAAGTTAGTGAATTCAGTATGGAAGCAATTACTTTGAGTACTTTACGTCGTCATATTGTCGAAAGAAACAAAAAAAAAGAAAAGAAAAGAAATTATGGCACATTACATGCATTTGCGGAAAAACTGTTCGCTACAGCGAAATTTCGAAATCATTTTCGTTTACAGTCTGATCGGATGTTGATGGTAAATGAAAGATCATTAAAGCGATTGTGACAACAGCTTGAATAATCGAAAGCAAGGGCAAAAAAAGCAGTTTTCCTGATGGATAATACGGCGGATTGTGTGATTTTGTTTTTGCCTTTATCCAGGACATTCCAACGTGTATTATTTGAGATGCCATTGCTAAACAGGATATCAGATTGCTTCGCATAAAGCCGATCTGTGTTAAAATAAGATGGGGGGGGGAGGGTGAATACATTGAGTTGTGCTTACGTATAATCTCTGTGTACACAATTGCGTCTTTGTTGGAATTAAACCAGGCTATGGGGTGAACTTTTAATGGTAATGGTGAGTTAGGCGTGAGTTTCCTGTTGAAGATACGCGTTGAATCGTGTTGATTGTCCATTCCTTATCACCTGAAATATTTTTAATAAAAAAACGTATTCACCCTTTAATGTGATCAAATGCCTTTTGACTTTGTTGTGTCTGTTTGTTTGAATTGAATAGGTAATGGAGAACGTAAAAACTGTGTGATTCAGCGCTTTTTTATGTTCTCATGTTATGCAAATACAAGACACTTTTTTCTGATTAAAATTTCTCGGTCGACCGGCTCACTGACATCACGTCCACCAATTCGTTCATATCCGTATGCGTACGGATATCCGACTCTTCGATTACGAATACGGATAAAAGACTTATTCGTACCCGCCATGATCTCGATATTATCGTTTTTGTATCCGTCAAAATTTGGTTACGGATATTTATGAAAACGTTCATACAACTACGGATAAAATTGCGATCATGGCTGATAAGGATTAGTGTTTTATCCGTATACCTAATAGAAGAGACGGATATCCGTGCGGATACGGATACGAACGGATTGGCAGATGTGATGCCATTCTCTTCGTTGTCCTCTTCTTTTTTTTCACTCTCTCTGTCTCTGTCTCTGTCTCTGTCTCTCGCATGCGTACATTCATGAGCGATTGTATCCAACCACGATGCTTGCCACATTCTTCACAAAATCGATGATACAAAAACAAAACGCGCACGGAAAAATTGGAGCGAACCACTTAAATCATATTTTATGCGTGTCTTTTTGATGGAAAAACCATACCCTTTTTAGGATTTGCATATTTTGAATGCTGGATTTTTATGCTTTTATTCGACAGCGAGAAAGCGAGAGAGACAGAAAAGCAGCAAATAATTCAAAGTTGAGCTGTTCTGTGACGCAAACGAAAAAGATCCGTAAGGAATGCTTAATTCGATGTAGATGCCCACTTGAAATATATGTCTATCGCATGAATGGAGCATTATCGATTTACCGCAAATTATCATTAATACTTTGGACTTTTATTCGATGGAAACTTCTTACTTACTCTTGGCTCGGGTTGGCAGTTCATTGGACCACCTACGCTGTCACAGCCGATATTGACCTTGGCAATTGTCAGTTTGAATTGGCAGTTGCTTTATCGAAACAATCGATTAAGTATAAAGCTTTTGACTTTGACTTTTACATTAGTTTTTGGTTGTCTCAAAGGAAAGATATTGTCTCACCCACGTTGGTGTTGATTTGGGAACGAACATTCGACACTGATTTACCGGCTCCGAATTAGACGAATCATGGCCGAGAAATGCAAATATTGTCACCTAAATTATTAGTGTGAACGCAATTCCAGCGAAAAGGAGCACATGAAAATAAAAGCCAAATATATGAATAGCGCATACGAAAATAACACTATTTATTGAATCGTGTGAACATCACACCAGTGCAACTCATTGTTCATTCATTTGCAAATGGTAGCTCTTGATTGAAGGCTAGTTATTAATAAAATTCATCATTTCACGCTTCCAATGTGCGAATTCATCATGTATTATTGTTGCATACGATATATTAAATTTCAATTCGTCATTTTTGTTTGGTAGCATTGTTATCATTAAGCGTGTCTTTGGTTTATCTCTCTCTCTCTCTCTCTCTCTCTCTCTCTCTCTCTCGGAAATGCGTGTGTCGAATGAAGTGTTTGAGCCAAAAACATTTCCGAAAAATTGAGGCCATGATTACATTAACTTTATTGCACATCGTAAGTGGGGACAGAAACAATTGGCTTGAAAAAAAAAATAAAATAAAACTTACGAAAAGTTTTTACTGCAATTGAAATGAATGCTGACATATAACCGATTCAGAGCATTGTAAAGCATTCCTCGTGCACATTCTTTGGGATGTTTGCGTGTGTGTTGTCGCTATGTGTCTAAATCTAATATACATTTGTAATGTGAAATGTGAGACATTTCGAAATAGTCATACATTTCATTTTCATTGCTTGTGCATGTTGATACGAGCAATTGAATTTTGTGCGTATATCCTATGTAAAACAGCCGTATCGTGGAATTTGTATTCAAATTTCAATGTATACGTTAAAGAACGAAAAGAAGGCAGAGCCACCACACGGAATGTAGTGCGATAGTAATCAATGAGATTCTAAACTCAATACAGATACAATTTCATATTATACCCAAATGGTGTGTAGCCCTCCAACTGATCTAGATTAAAATGCCCTCATTTGATTTGTTTTTTTTTTATAAATATCTAGAAAAAGAAGAAGAACAAGTGATACGCACCGCAAATGCCACCATATCACTACGACAATATTATAAGCGAACAAGAAATAAATGTATGTTGATTGAAAAAAGAGAGAGCAAGAGCAAGGAATGAATTCCCCAGACGAACAAAATAATACAGTCAAAATTGGACCAGCATAAGTTTGAATGGCTTGCTCTCATATTGCTACAGTGCACAGTATCCAGATTCTGTATCTTTGTGCACAGAGTGAAAGTTGGAGAAGATGCGTGTGCCCGAATATAAACGAACATGCATACGGTCGGTGGTGGTGTCAAATATAACTTGTCTATCGAGGATATGCCATTTCAATTTTATTTGCTTCATTCTTTTGCAAACGCATGAATTTCAAATGGAAGAGAAAAAAACCACGACTCACCTCTTCCTGTTGCCATCGATATGCAATGCAATTGAATTGAAGAAAAAAACGTTGGTTGCTCTCTGATTTTTTTCTGCTGATTTCTTTCGCTACATTCATATTCGTGTATATTATCTCATTTCAAGTGCTTCAACCTAGACTTAGCCTCGAAAAAGATTTCGATAAGTTTTACTATATGCCAGTTATCGATGCGAGTACGCATACACCGAAGAAAAAACACTAGTTTCTCTGTTTGAAAGGCGATTGGTTAAGAAAAGATAGAGAATAAAAACAAAAATGAATATAAAACGCATTCAAAAGGAAATAGAAAATCTCATCTACTGGGAAATCTTCAGCAGCTGTGTACAATCCAAAATGTGTGTTTTTTCTCTTCACAGCGCGAATCACAAGTTTCACAACAAAAACAACAACAACAACAAAAACACCAACGGAGAAAAACTTAGATTAAACTCTTACTTGAATGGCGTAGAGAATCAAAATCAATAGCCAGTGAAGCTTAACCGGATGCTTTGTTTACGTTCGGTGAACAAACGACGAACTAAAATTAGAACGGTATTTTTCCGGAAGCACTTTTAAGCATAGAGTTCTCAATGGGCGGCCCGCCCGCAGCCCATATCGGTTCATCTCGCTATCTGCGAGCTTCGGGCAAGTGCCCAGACGATGAGGAATATTGATTCACAATTTAAATGAGGCTTTGTTGATATCAGAGTTCTCAAACGGATGCCATCCGAACCGAAAGTGTACCGTTTTGCCCGACAAGCTGTCAAAAGGTTGGGTGGAATCGTTACTCCCGTTTGAGAACTCTGCTTTTAAACCATTTATTTTTCGAATGAAATTTACTTTCATACTTTTCCAAGTCGATTCATCTCTCTGTTTTTTCCCGCTTGTTATTCTTGCTTTCCAAAACTTCACTTTTGTATAAGTTATCATCATCATGTGACGAGGGTTCACGCTATTTATTCAGCCGAAAACTACTAACACACTCGCGTAACTATCACCGATTGCGTATGTTCCTGTTTGTTTTTTTTTCTAAATCCGGCTTTCAAATTTATGCTAAGCCCCAACGACACACATTTCCATTTCAAACGTGTACGCGCAATGTTTTTTTCGCATCCAATCTGCTATCGTTAAAAAGATTGCTCGATTCCCGAATTTAAATGCTACAGGATAATGAGAAATGTAAATTTCGGTCGATTATTTATGTATGCCGAATCGATAAATCGGAATTGAAAGAATCTATAGAATTCATTAAAATCACAAGCTATTTATTGAAATTGGTAAGAAGGGATTTTTTTCAATAAGACGTTTTCTCGTCGAACCATCTGCCATTTGGTAAATACTCGATCAAGGTGTTTTAACCGGAATATTGGTGACAGATTATGTTGGATATGATTGATTGTGTGTGCCGCGATGCGGATTTGATTCTCAACATCTCATCTAGATATCGATGGAACATCCTTCATTTTGATTTTAAGTATGGAAATTAAATTATTTTTGTTACACCGAAACGGTTGTGCCATGGAAATAGAGACGCATTTGTCTATTTTATTTATAATGTTTCATAATCTCAGATTATTAGTCAATTATGTGGTTGTCAGTGATATTTGTTGACAATTTTCATTACGGCCCGCCAGCACTAGCAACAGCAACACATTCCCAAAGCAAAGCAACAAGAAAAGAGATTTTTAACAAGAATGCTTCCATTTAATATGCTCGCCTTCGCGATCTCATTCGCATTTTGTGTGTACTTACATGAAGTGCGCAAATGAAAATGCACACACTCCTGTTCATGTGCATGAGTAGATACAAATGTAATTTACGAGCGCCAACCTTTTTGTCCATTGGTTTTCATTAGATGCGTTAATCGAAGCCACTTATAATTTAATACTTACGTTTTTTCCTCAATTTACCTCACACATGTTTCCACAAATTTCAGCGCTCTCTCAGTTTTTCCTCGTTTCAATTTCACTTACGCACACAACCGTTCGCCATAATTATGCGCAGAATGATAAATACACATATTAGTCAACTAGAAAATATGGCAAATACTTATTGTGTAGCACGTTTCTTTTGGATGTTGTAGGAATATATGCACATGCGGTGTGTTCGTGTGTGCGGAATGAACGTTTGAGTTCATGATCGTATAATTGTAGGCAGTAATCTCGGAGCGCGCGGATGAGCGAACTTCATTCATAGGAATATAGGAGAGCTTTTTGTTGGCACACTGGAATCCCAGACGAGTCAAATTACTATGGTTACGTGAACAAGTTGGAAAAGAACCAGCAGTGAATTCTATTTCTTACGCTTCTCACATAGAAAATATCAACAAATTACCATAAATTGTGTTTTCCATAATATAGCCCAATTGATGCGGTTGCTTCTATTTTTGATGTTTGGATCGGGCGCATGGCGCCTTTTTGCGTGATATGTTTGAAAATGAGAGCATTTTCTGTAGATTTCCTACAAATTGAAATGACTAGAGCAATTTTTTTGCCACAGACGCGGCAATTTGTGGGGTGCCTGCAACAGACTCAACATGAAAGAGAGCCAACAGTGCATACACCACACAATCACATTCAAAAGACAATAAAAAAAAGAGTGAATGATGAAAGTTGTGAATTATGCTTTACAATCCGACCTATTGTAGCATAAATCTAGCCTAGACGTTCAGTGAAAAAAAAAACTGTTGATGCTTCTAGCTGCAATTAAAGGTCCATACAGCTTTCATTTCTTCAATGATGGATTCAATTTCCACTTTATTCTTCATTCGTTGTATTTGTTATTTGTCTTACATCTTAATTAGAACACACAAAGCTAACGTTGCATGGATTTTTATTTGAACTTACAATTTTCCAACAATTAAAGATTTTAATCCATTTTTTCTGTATGTAATTTGTGTGTGATTCACTGTCGGAATCAATTTTCCAACAATTTCGATCACATTTTAGTAATTTTTGCCGGCAATTCAAGGAAATTGATTTACATTTTAAGTGTGATATTTAGTAAATAGTGCCCAAATTGTGCACCAATGCCATTTTCCATTGGCTTATATTTTTTGCGTGGATTGTCTGGCAAAATGAAATGCGAAAATTCATTGAAAAATGTGTTTCCGGAAGTGATGCAATTAATGCAACGACATTTAGATAAATAAATGCCATTTGCTTGTCAACATATTGTTCGAATCGGTGAAAAAGAATTGGCCACCAATTTTTGACAAATTGTTGAGGAGCCATTTTTATGCGCTTAATGGATGACTTCTGATTAAAATAGAGCTTTTTGTTATATAATAGCTATGAATATTATGATTTTGTTGTTGATTGAAATTCATTGGAGAATCACAGTATAAATGTTCCAAAATAAATTATTCAATTACTTATTTATTATCTAAACTTTTTTTCTAAATAACATCAAATGGATTTTCTCAATAATTACTATTAAAGTCAGTCGAATGATACTGATTGAAATAACATTGTTTTTAGCACTATTGAAATGGATCTAAACGTTTTTTTTTTGTTAAGATTATGTCAATATACGTCGTGGCATTTGCTATACACAACCATACAGATCGATCTGCAAATGTGAAAATAAAACATTTTTTTGTTGCTGTGAAATGAGTGGAATATCTCGTTCTCACTCAGCAAATGCAGTTTTTGTTGATTGGGAATAAGCGACTCAATTAACAGCAATAAAACAATGTTATTTTGCAACGCCCAATAGATGAGGAGGTGAAAACTTGCAGAACGAATTCCGTCCATTGATAAAAGTAGCGGACAATGAAATAAAGATACTTTTAAATGATTTTTCTATGAAATAGAATTGAATGGATGAGAATGATTAAGAGTCATCTATTTGATACAAAAAAAAAATATTTTTTGAAGTGTAATATCATGAAACATCTTTCCCTTTAAAAACTGTTTTGACGATGCACTCTGATCTATTTTTGATGTTTCAATGATTTCATCACAACGTTTTTAACTGTGTGGATTCATTATTGTTTTGATGATTCACATTGAAAAAAACCATCTTTATGTAACAGTTACAAAAAAAATCATTTACAAATCAATATGTTGTAAATATCGTAATCATTCGAATCCATTCAATTTTAAATGAGATAATTTTTATTTATTCATCCTACGACGTATAATGAAATTATTCCGATCAAATGATTGAAAGTTATTTAAAATTCTTTGACAATTGCACGTTTCAAAATGTTGTGATTATATCCAGCGCCCCACACATTCACTGGGCATCCCATTTCAATATTCATTGAGTGCGCGGAGCGGGAAGAGCGTCCGTGGGAAGAACGTCCATGCCAATTCATGGTGATTTATGATTGTATTATTAATGAATACAGTATAATATTTTATTAAATGCTAACAAGTGTACATTGAGTGTTGTTCATAGTTTCGTTTAATCTGACACATTTTCTATGGCCGACAGTCATTCGTTGATATACCGGCTGGATGTGAAATTCGCACGAAATTTATCGCAGAGAGAGTGAGACTTTTAAAAAACAACAAATTCAAAAATTTGATGAATATCTGACTCCGGCGAGCACCAAGCACAATCATATCATTCGTTAGTTTCCATTGTTCTTCTATTCATTTTTTAGAAAGCAAATAGAGAGAAAGAGAGAAAGAGAGAGATAGAGAGAGAGAGAGAGAGAGACAGAAAATGAAAGAGAATTAACATTCTGAAAATGACGTTTAAAATTAACTACTCTTTGGCAAATGACTCGTTTGGATCATTGTGCGTCAGTCAGGCTCTCTTTCTCTGCTCTCCATTGTTATTTATTTGATACAGCGCTTGCGAAATGAACGTACAACCAAATGGCACAAATCAACTGCTGATATCATCGGATCACGTTCAACCGCAGATAAAGTGCGAAATTAAACGAATCTTTGATATTATTACACAATCAACGGCATCAAACAGTTTTCTAGCTCCTTAAATTTGTTATAATTATCGAAAACGGTTCATTTTTGTTGTGGTTCATATCAATAAAATGGAACAATCACAATAGTCTTGGAATTAAATTTAAAAAGAAACCTCAAATTATTTTCTCTCATGTTATTCTCTAAATATCGTTCTGATTTTCGTTGATGTTGAAATATTGCACGGATCGAAAGATCTGAATAGTTTTCTTTCTCACCAAATCATTTATGAATCTTTTTTTTCTCTTTCTCTCTCAGTTTTTTTCTGAAGATTTTGATTTCTCTACCTTCTAGTATTCTATTATAAATTCTCCGTTGCATCGACGACCATTTTAGAAATGTTCCGTAAGCACCACATTATTGTGTTCATTATTCAATGCGATGTCAGGAGGTTGACGCTATGTTCGCGTTGTTTTGGTTGAATACTTTCCATCGCTCAATTTGTACGATTGTGTCGTTCGTCGTTTCACTGAAATTGCACACAGAGGGTTTTTTTGCGTTTCATAATTGGAAATATTGTCATCATTCATTTTCGAGCTCATTAAAATACGGAAAAGGCGAAAGACAGAAAAAGTTACTTCACAAACAAATTACAGTTGGAAATGACTTCTTAAATATTTTTTCAGAACGGCTATTCATTGGCAAAATAAAAGGAATATTTCGCAACTCCACTAACTATTTCGTGAACAAAAATGTTGCATTCGGAAATGCATAATGGTGTAGCATACAAAAAAATCACACAACTCGGTATTTTCTATCCAGTGAAACTGTTGAAACAACGTTTGACCTGTATTCCGCAAATTCATTTACTTGAATAAGAGATGGAAACGAACGAAATGTGTTAACAAAGAAAATAGATTGATTCGTCGAGAGCAATTGGTTTTTGGTCCAAAATGGCCTGGAAATGAAGAGAGCGCAGCAATTCAAAAGAGGATTTAAACCACTCAAAATGTTCCATTTCGTGCTCAAAATCTCCATTTGACACCAAACGAATTGTATATATCAAATTAAATGGAAAGTGTCAAAAATACCAAGTTGATTTTCATAAAATCTGTTGCAGAGGCATGTCGGCGCAATGAAATATCAGAACCACTCTTTCTTTTGAGCCCGCATAAACTATGAAAGAAAACGTTCAAGAATTGTGTAGTTTCCTGATCATACATTTCTATCAATAGCGTTTAAAAAATCAACGGTTTTCCATCGAAACGCGGAATGAAAACGAATTCAGAAATAATATTATCAGGCAGACATGAAAAGGACATTCATCTGTTTGCTTGAAATATAATTTAAGCAGATCAGTGCTTTTTTGTTTGGGTTACACAACAGGACTTTCGTTGATAAATTAATATTGTGTTCATAGTTCACAGCCCGAGAGATTCGTGAATACATTTTTTTTATAATTTATGAAGTTTGTTCGTGCGCTTTTCCATTCTGTCCGTTTAGCTCGATTGGGTGGTTAAAAGTATAAAATAAAACGTATTTTGGAAAACTTGTTTTTGTCACTTTTATAACGTCCAAACTTCCAACAATTCGCACAAAGCTGACATGCAAACAAATTCGAGTATGTCGACGAACAACAGAAGAGAACAATGCTCAAAAAAATGGAATAACTTCGGGATTTCCGTCACAATATTGAATTTAAATATGATGCTCAAAATTTGAGCAGCAAAAGAAATACAACACTGAAAAAAATATTTAGTTAACGAAACCATTCGAAGTTTTTCAACACGAATTCGTGCATTTTACGAAAAAAAAAAAAACGATTTCTCGATCAATTTCGTAAAACTACCAAATCATGTCGGCATTTGACGAATTTTCGTATATTTTACGTCGCCCCCCGTAATTTGTTACAAATTGTTGTTGTTTATGAATTTTGTATAAAATATTGGTAAATTTGTACAATTTACGAATTTCATTCGTATTATTTACAAAATATTTTCTTCAGTGAATGAAAAAAAGCCAATAAATAAAAAGTAATAATTCTATTGAAAAGTTTATATGTCACGTCGAAGCGAGAGCAATGCGGGGATGCGAATGCAGAGGATATTGAAAATCGGGTGGAAATGGAAACATTGAAATACTTACATAGTCTTGGCTTGCGTTCAATTGACATCGAATTGCGTTGCACAAAAGAATCATCCATTTTCCAGAGGCTGAAGCAGCAAAAGCATAAAATTCGCTGGAAATAATGTCGAAAGCGCCGATTCATCCAGTAGTAAATGATGGGATTCACCATACTATTTGACATGGCGAGCCAATAGAATGCCAGAAACAGGTGCGGTGTAATATTGGTGGACGTTATATGAGGCTGATGATATGCATACACGTAAAACAGGTGATAGGGAAGCCAGCAAATGGCAAATATTGTGACAACTGCGATGAACATCCGCACAACCTGCAAACGATCACCAAACACAAACAGTTTGTTTACAAACATGAATCACACAATCCGTATATGAATCATGATAAAGTGGTGAGATATATAAAGAAAGCTTCATACACAATTGCCAATAAAAGGATAAAATGCAGTCTTTTGTGACAATTTCTCGATTGCAATAACTTGTGCGCCGTGTAAATCCAAAGAACTTATGAATAATATACTTTAAGTTACTGTCTCACATGCGGGCAAAGTGAGTGACAACTCAAAATGGCATGTAAGCGGAACATTTTCGCTCCTTTTTTTAACTTCATTTCTGGAAAATCCGTATTCGGCACTCGTCCATTAGATTCTGAGAGATATGATGCCGATGTTTGTCATTATAACAATAGCATTCTCATCCATTCTCTTCATATTTCACATAATATGATACGATTTACGAGACGTTGAACAAATACAAATAGAATGACGATCCAATAAAAAAACAAGTATGAAAGAGAAATGGTGGAACAGCAGCGGGGGAGTCTGGGTATCACATTAACACAACAAATGCTCATCGTACTTACCTTTTTCTTGGACTTAACTGACTCCGTTTGACCCTCATTGTTTTCGCCGATCGATTGACTTCCCCAGAGCTCGCGACCCATCACAGTATAGCATATGATCATAACGGCCATTGGTATGCCGTAAGTCAGCACCAAAAAGACGATATTGTATCTAGAAATATGAGAAAATTGGAAAAAAAACAATGGTCAACAAAGGTTCGACTCAAACATAACGCAAAACCACTAGATTGAACATGAGACATAGACCGATGCACACACAGCTGGCTACGAAGTGTCCGAAAAATTCCCACATTCGCATACAATACGAATTTGCAAACCAAAGAAAATGAGCTTTGATATTCAACAAATACTATCTACACACAAAATAACACAACACACAGCAATAAATTCATGAATAATGTCTAGTTAATAGATACTTTATTTATAAAGCTTAAGCGATTCGAGCTGTGAAACAGAGCATTGTGTTTACCAAACGAACGGTGTGAGTGAGCGGAAGAGGGCAAAGGAGACCAGGCGACAACAAAAACATCAACTGAGTAAATTTTTTATAGCCGTGTGCTTGTTGGGAATTATAAAAGGGTACCGAACCTCATCGGTGTATCGTCCGTCTCAAGAAATAAAATGTACTATTCCCAGCACGACTGGAAGGCTTAAATGCAACTTGAATATGACGTGCTTACGCTCTCGTGTGCGTTCGACTCAGCATCTAGTTTGACAAATTCTCTTGCATTCTGGTTACTTGACTTTATTCATTTTTCATTTCAGAGCCGCAGGCGAAGACAATAAAATCCTTTTTCTTAGCTCACATTTTTTGCATATGCAACGTCGAAAATATTTTATACATACGCTCAAGATAGCATGAATGAAAAAGGAATCTCATCAAAAAAATATATATAGATTCATTTTAGACGAAGCAATTTTAGTGTTTTACAAGACAGAGATACAAATTGACAAATGTTAAAGCAATTGGCATTGCAGATAACGTTGTCGTTGCTTGGAATTCGTTAAATTTATGATTCGCATGAAGTGAAACCTTATAAATTCACCGAGTTTTATTGCTGCCAGGCATATAAAATTTGACGGAAACGAGTTAAATTAAGTGAAGTATTCAATTATGAACTGGATTTCCTGTAAAATAATCAACATGTTTCAATGCCAACGCAGGATGCTGCATAAATTATGCGACCGGGTTGTTCTTTCCAATTCAGTTCAACTATCTTTCTCTTGAAATTTCAAAGCGAGTCAAAGGAATGCAAATTGAAATATGAGTAATGTGAAATTTTTTGCTATAAAAATGATTGGCATTTTCGTGTGTGATTCGAATTTCTTACTTGTGATCTCTTTGCAACAAGTCATTTCTCGTTTAATAGAATGGGAACAATTCAAATGCATATCGTCTGAATTGAATAAATTCTATCAGTGAACTGAATAGCTGTCAAGTGACAACAACTATCACTGTCTCGATAAATACAGAGGAATAAAAGAAGAAGAAGCAGTGAGAGAAAGAGAAGGAGGTCGTGTTGGTCGCTCACTAACAAACACAAACTAATCAAAGACTAATCAAAAACAAAAATGTCTGGACAATACACAAAGGTAGCCTAAAATTCAACTTACACATAATCTGCTGTCGATGTTGGATATTTTCCGTCTGGCCACAGCATATAGCATACGGTCCTCGTTTTTCCATTATAATATCTGAACGTGTCCGTTCAAACAAAAGATCCCGTAAATAAGATTGGATATTGTTAAATCGGCAAATCACATTGGACCGATCATTGAATTCGAAGCGAGGGGAGGCGAAGCGACCGGATACCAAAAGATTCGTCGGTGTTTTGGTTGTTTTTCCGATGACGTAGGCAGCAGTACCGTTTCCAACATTTGCAAAAAAACAAATGAATACAATGAAAGATAAGAGTTATAAGCTTTGCACAATGAAAATATGCGATTTATTAGGTATTATCGTGTTCGGGGTTCAATAATACGACTGCAAGTGTCAAATAGATATGGCACATCGATAATTGTATGTGTCCAAAAAAGATCAGCTAAGACAAATACCAGACACACGGGATTTGGATTGTCGACAAAACATTGACCCTGTCAACACAAGCCACAGGAAATTTACGATTTACTCACTGTTTTGATTCGGTCGTTGAATAAATGAAGCATGGTGCTGATAGTAATGTGCTCAATATCCAAATGATGATCAACAATCGACGAGCTTTCTTCCGTGAATTGCGACGAAGTAAGGGACGCACGATTGCAACATATCTTCCGAATGACAAAGTGAAGAAAATTTCATACACACACACAAAAAAAAAAAACAAATAAGTCGGCTTTTATTGAGTTATATTGAACCAGCATGTCGAGCTGGAACTTTTTCTCGAGATGAGAGAAAGAGAGTTTTCTTGTGCACAAACGATAATGTCGAGAATCTAGAAACTTTATTATGATTGTTGCACGAAAAAAGAAGCAAACTCAATAAGACAAACATTTATAATTGTTGGATGAAAGACCGAAGAAAAAGCAATAATAAAGAAAAATAATGGAAAAAGGATGAAATTGTTGGTATTTAAAGAATTCTTCAGAAGAAACACGTTCGGGCTGTGGGAGCAAATCAGCACAACCGCTAAAGCCATCGAATGAAAACAAAAAATGACACAAATGGATGGAATACTCCCTTTCTCTTTTTCGAATGTGGGTGCTTTTATATTTTCTCTCTCTTGCATTATTTCAACACATACCGATTCAACGAGATTGCAACGAGAGTGAATACTGACACTGAAACCGTTACGTTTCCCATAAAGTTGTTTACTCCGCAATACACACTTCCGAATGGCCAATCAGAATTCAACATGTATATAAAATTGAACATACAATTTAATGAAGACATAAGCAGATCAGCAACGCTTAGATTTAATAGAAAATAATTGGTCGTCGTCCTCATTTCCCGGTGAGCTGCAATAAGATAGAAACAAATGAAGAGAGAGACAGAGAAAGAACAACAAAATATACGTGAACTGAACGAAAAATATTTCAGTAAAACTAAATGTATTACGGCGTGAGTATGGCATTGAGGTTGGCTGTTTATTTGAGCTGGCTGCAGCAATTCGATTTGCTACAATGATCAATTATATGCCATCTCATCACGATAATGTGAACGATATTAGGAATGGTGCACGTGTTACAGGTCTTTCGACGATGAGTGCGAGATATCTACAAACCAAGTTTTATTATTTGGTCAATGTAACGGGATGAGCGTGTGTGTGGTTCGCATTCACATACCCTATGTTAATCTCTTTGTATATATTGAATGAGATTCCTATTGATCATTTGAAATGCCTGGATAATTATTAAGGTTCTTCTAATATTGGTTAACAAAGACAAATTATTTTTTTTACAATTATGTTGCCATGTCATCGATCCCACGAATTTTTCACCGTTTCCACAGCTTACCCTTCAATTTCAACATAATGACTTATTTTTGACTCCAATAAGGAGCTTTTGAACTTCTCTCTCACTCTCGCTCTCTTTTCTGGCCGTTAGAGGTTGAATTTTGACTTGATAGAAACGTCGGAAGATGAGCGTGGCAAATGAATATGTTTCGAAATGTGTTATGCGTTAACTAACACAATTTCAATGCGAACTCGGTAGTTTCAATCCATTCTAATGAATATGCACTCAGATTTCTATCGGGACAGCAATTATATCGTTAAATTGCTCCGGCAATTTCATTGATATTGGAATCTAATATGGAATTTTCCAGTTTTTGACCTCTACTGAGGTGAAAACAACGCCCATTGTAGAATGATTTATCACTTTCAATAAAAACTTTATTTGGATTTTTAAATGCTTTAGTTGCTACAGTCTTTTGTGTAACTTGATTTGAAATTCTACGAATTTCCTATGCAATACCCTGAGGTCATTAATCTTGAAATTCGTTTCCAATGAAACAATCAATTCATTTGCTTCTATTTAAAAATAAAGTGTCAAAAAACTTCAATTCAAATGTGAGTTGAAAGCTCAGAAAACATAAAAATATAATGAAAAATATTGTTATCAAAAGTCATTCATCATTCCAAAGCTGTAATAAGTTTCTCGCCGCTTTAACAGGGTTTCAAGAAAACAAACACATCTGTTAGTTCAATGGCATCTGTTGAGTTCAGTGGTGCACGTCTTTGATCCAAAGTTATATTGTTGCTCCCATTCAAGTGCCGTTAAAAAAGCATCCGACAAATGGCAAACGAATCGGAATTTCGGAAATCTCATCGAAATACCGGAAACGTGATAATGAGTGGACCGACCCACCGAGTTCATACTGTAACAAGAAATTCAATATATTGAATACACTCGCTTATGCGGACTAAGCAAGTTCACCAGCTGTATGAATGTCTGACGTAATAAGAGAAGTTAGCTACAGTACGATTCCATTGAACATGCCAAGAAACAATGGCTTGACATATTTATTAACGCATAGTGTATTCGAAGCGTTTGTTGACAATATCAAATCAAAGCTGAGCCGTACACTTAACTGGAAGAAACGGAGAAAAGAAATGGAGGGAGCGGGTGATAAAGAGCATGAACCAATCTGTAGTTTTGTGATCCAGGTTCAGGGATTACATATGTATGATATAAAATGCTGGAAAGCACAACGTAAATGAGGATTTATACAATAATATAGAGTAAAATGGAATAGAGACAGAGCGATGTACGGATAAGGTGTTTGGTTCTATGCTCCAAATGAATCTTAGATTTATTTCAGTAGATTCAATAGACAATCTTTCGTTTTTCATAAACAATTCAGCTATAAAGGTTGATTTCATTTGGCTCAATCGATATTTTTGTCCCCCTCGGAACACACAGTAATAAAGATTCCAATTTGATTTTAATTTTGGTTTCAAAACCCTTTTCACCAATTACAAACTAATATATTTGTTTGTCTAACGATATCGAAATGATAAAACCTGAACACAATGCACACAAACAAATTGTTTCTTTACAATGGCCAAAATACTCTTCGAAACTATAAATTGGACCCTTTTAAAATGAGCCGAGAGGGGGAAAAAATGGAGAGCAGAAAAAATCATGGGTTTGAGATAAGCGGAAAATACGGCATTTTATATGTCGGAAATAAATAATAAAATTTGATCGATACGAATATATTGTGGAGATTTGTGACTCTTTTGGGAATTGCCAATAAAAATTTATTCGCGAATAATGTGTGCTTCGGTTTTTGTGCTGCGTATACGCATAAAAATAGACAAGAAGACACCGCAATGCACGAATATCGAGTGTATTCCTTTCGGGAGAACGCGTGGTTCCATTCGATCGAACCAATTTTATTACGTTGAACGACACAGTTTTTTTTTATCTTCGTAAATTATGTGTTTCGAAGGGATTTATGTGATATTCAACACGCTGCCAGCTAACAGTGGCATGGGATGGAACGGTGGCCAATGGCCATGCTATCCCAATTTCATCTGTTGCCACTGTAAATATAAATATTTTCCCGTACAATTTGCCATCATAGAACCGTTTGAACGTGTTATGCTTCTGGACCATATTCTTTAGTCTTGCCTGTATCCTCAAAGACGCTGCCATGAGAGCATTCCCAGTACTAACGACTGTAGGAACAAATTTAATGGACCTTTCCTCTTATAGAAATGTGGTTTAGATTCTTTTTTTTTATCGTTAATGGTTGGTGTTACTTGTTCAGCCTTTCGAGCTCGATCCGGGGCATTTTCTATGGGCACGGTTGCTCCAAAATGAATAAATATACCAAGAGGGCAAAAAAATTACATTTTAAACACGAATTACGTGGCTAAAAGTTTAAATTCTAATTTTTTTCTTTTATTTCTTACCCAATACGATCCAAATAACAATGCTGTTTCCAATGATGGCTGTGAAAAGCATCGTGCCGAATAAAAATGTCCATAATGCTTTTTGTTCTACGGAGATTTCGTAGGGTCGCATCGGTGGCGATCTCAAGCATTCACTTATAAATTCCCTGCAACGAAACGAAAACGAATTCAAATGAATGCCTTAGAATAAAAGTACATCTTCATTCTGCTGCGTAGTAAAAGCAAGTGGACCGTGCTATTTGAGACATTTTAATCATATCTATTCTCCAGCGCCATCTATTAGGCAGTAGTATTGATGTGATATTTAAATCGTTTCAATGACTCATTTGTTTTTATTATTTGTGTCAATAAAAATTTTGTTCGTATTACAATGGATCTAAATTGAGTTCACATATGTAAAATAAGATGGCGCGGTCAATTGGCATACTCTCGAATAGCTCTCCAATCCCATACAAGCACGGTACGCTTGAGTAAAAGCGAAGCTCAAAAAGAAATCTCAACGGCACAAAATTTCTTTTTTTAAGTGAAAAATAAATATTTCACACAAATTTTTAAGCCGGGATTTCAACAACAATTTGCACCGCTTTCATGCAGCAACAAAATTTTGTATTGCTTTTAAAAGCAACGCGTCTGAGTGTCGCTAATACGTGTAGCAAAATTAAGATATACTTTGTGCAATAAATTCATCAAAACCGTTGTGAATAATGCAAATTGAACGCAAGCAAATAATAGATGAGAATGGAAGCATACACTGCAAAAAATCTAGTACTTAAAAAAATTGATCTATGTAAATAACAGAGAGGTTAATTGACAGTATGTCAATTATTGACAAGCGGACCGTGCTTGTATGGGATTGGAGAGCTATTCGAGAGTATGCCAATTGACCACGCCATCTTATTTTACATAGGTGAACTCAATTTCGATCCATTGTAATACGAACAACATTTTTATTGACACAAATAATAAAAACAAATGAGTCATTGAAACGATTGAAATATCAAATCAATACTACTGCCCAATAGATGGCGCTGGAGAATAGATATGATTAAAATGTCTCAAATAGCACGGTCCCCTTGATTATTGACATAATAAAACAATACATGTAAATAAACTTCAACGCTGAACACTTATCACTGTACACAATTCTCACATTTATCCAAGTACGCATCTAATCGAGCATCGCTCAAAAAGATTAATTTGCTAACGTGATTGTAACGAGTTTCAACAACAAAAGAATAATTGTGTTCAGCCATAATTTCCTTACACTAAATAAATACTATTATTATTAGTAGAAACGTGTTCCGAGATCGCTTACATTATAAAAACAAATGACAAATGAGGTTATATACACCATTTGTTTTAGCGGCAAATAATTGACATAATGTTAATTAACCTCTCTATTATTTGCATTGGGCAATTTTTTGAATTACTAGATTTTTTGCAGTGTACAATCGAGATTTGGCTACTTACTGATAAATGTTACGATTGTACGATGGTGAATCGAGCGCATTTGTATCCAGACTGTCGTTGTCGACGCTGTGGTGTTCGAATGTAAAATTGAAGCTGCTGCTGATGTTGGCGAAATTCGTGTAATTATTGTTGTCTAAATCAGCGTGCTGTTTTTGAAGCTTTTGAAACGCAAACAGCATACAATTCACCATGAGCGACGCCTGAGATTCCATATTTAGCTGCGTGTGCTTACGCCTGTATTTGTATCCGATTTTGTGTACGTGTGTCAAAAAACCTTAAAACCTCAAATAAAACCTTAATGGAATAATAAAATGGAAAAAGGAAAAATGTGTAACAAATTTTTTCTACTCTCAGTTCTACAGAAAATTTGATTTTTTTTTTTTTGGCAAAAGTTGAGGTTTTGTTGTGGCATAGAAATGAACTCACAGCGTGTGCTATTTACGGAGTTAGCTGCAGTGCAATACTTTATTCGGTTGTAGTATCGCCGTTACTAGGCAATTCTACTTGAGCCCAGAGTGGAGCAGAACTCGAATGAATAGAAATCACTTGTAATGACTGGAATTATTCTTTTTTTCCGTCGCGTTAGTGGTTTTGTGGTTTTTCATTATAAAAAATTTGAATAGCCATCGAGGCATTTCTATTTTGTATTCTCTGAAAAAATAAAGCACGAAATGCGTCAGAAAGTTTCAATGGTAACGTGCAAAATTTCAGAAAAGAGTCATTAACATGGAAGACAACCATCGTATTTCATGCCACTAACGGGCAAATTCAACACTATTTTTTTTCATTTGTTGACAAACAAGCATAATTCTCAAAAGGTTTCATTCAACATCTTTATCGAACCTTCAGTTAAGAGAAAAGCGCGTACGGCAAGCAGGTAAAATCAAAAATTTATTCACCAGCCGCATCTTTTTCTCGTTCCATTTCAAACCGAAAACCCCTTTTGTGAAGTATATTAAATTGAATATGCTGAGCACACATTTCTTGTGCCATTTCCTAAGAACAAATGAAAATTCGCAATTTTTCGTTCAGTACAAATGCAATCACTTAATGCTTTTGATTGGTCCCAATCATTTTGAAAGAATTTGCAGCTTATCGCAGGAACGAAAGGAATTGCGTTTATGGCAGTAATGTGAGTTATCGAGAGTAATGTGCACCATGATGCACCGAGTAACGTATTTCATCATCATCCAATTGTTGATGGACATTCATATCCAAGCACTGTCAATTCGAAAAATATGCGAACGAAAATGAATTATTCTGAAATGGTTTCGCAGAAAACGGCCATGAAAAATGACGTTTTTGAATTGCATATGGGGAAAAAAGTGTCTGCCGCTGTACGTGCGCCTATTCAAAACCACATTTTATTCCACTGATGATTCTATTCAGCTTATGCTTGAGCACAAATCGTTCATTGCGCTGCCCAAGCAACACACAGCAGAACCACCATACAAACGACTGATCCACGTTGCATTGCATCAATCATTCATTCTTTGGTTTCCTAACCTTTTCAGTGCGATTGAGGCGGTTATTTGAGTGAAACTACCTGTACAGCATCGGTACAATCAGGAATACCTAAACATAGACCTATGAAATGTAAAGTACATTTAGATCTTGGCGAGATGAATGATATTTTTGAATGCAGTGGCACGGCAGGAACACTCGCGTAGACAGTTTTGACAAATTCGATTTCACAAAACGATTCTATCACGTAGAATAATGTTATCTGTTTTAAATACTTTCACAATCGAAAACTCTAGCGAAAACTCAATGAGTTTTAATATGATTGGTTTGGTTTAGTTTTTTCGGCAAATTATTTGAATGTTCGGCGATAATCTGCGGATATTCCGGCTCAATTTGAAACGGTTTACCTTAATTTCATTTGAAATGGGTTAAACTATTTTGAATGGTTTTAACCATTGTGTTCATTCGTTCGAGCTTGTGAATGGAATTTTAAAATATTTATCACAGTGCTTCAATTTGAATATTGTTTATTATAATTCAGAATACTCGAGGATATCGCGTATTCAGTTTGACTGAAAAAAAGCATAAATCACTGACCATCCCATTATCTATGTTGCAACTTTACTAAAGTGAGTGCTTTTTAATAAAGAATGACTTTGGATGAAAAAGTGTTTTCGCATTTTGCATTGCGTCCTGATGCAATCAATCATTCTAGAGATTACGTGTTCAGGTTAATGTTATTTAAATTGAGTCCGGAAAAAGCGCATAAATTCGTTTTGGGAGGTGAACCATATTATTATTTTAAAAGCGATCAAGCTGGCTCGTTTCGTATATGGCACGGAGCAAAGTGTCATTTTTTTCATTTCTCATGGCCGAAGTTGAGTATTGTTTTTGCAATATGTGGTCGCAATTTGCGGTCATAACTCAGAATTGTCCTGGACGACCCCTTGAGCCTAGCCATTGCAATTAGATGTTATTTATTACGTAAGCGAAGGCCAACCAGTGTGAGTGACTGCTGCTCTCAGACGACTCCTTGTGACCTGTCCAAAGGTTTTCTCGGAATATTCGAAAAACCGCTTATACATAAACGTTTTGCTTTGTGGTTTTCATTTAAATAAAATTTAATGCAGTGCTTAAGTAAAATAATTCAAGCGATATAAAATATATTATGTCTACTCATAAATTGCTATGATCATTTGGTTCGCAAACGGGCTTTCTTTACGCATTCAACAATAGATGCTTTTTTAAGTTTATTTTTAATTTTGCTTACGTCTGAAAATGTGATGCGTTTTGTAATACCGCAGAGATCACCATAAACTATCAAAAGAGAGAGACTAACAGCACTTTGTAATTCATTTTGTGTTGGGGCGAATTTGGAGTAGCACGCGCCGTCACTCGCTCGTGAAGTATATTTGCAAATTCCTTTTGAATCATGTCATATTCACCACACAAAGATGATACTATCAATTTAATTTTACTTTTCAACCGTTCATTCATGCGATGACTTGCAGCAGCAGCGACAGCAGCAATGTTCGCAGCGACAAAAAGGCTGGGCTTGCGAAAACTTCACATACAAATGGAATCGTACAACCACAAAATATATATGCACGCACACACACACAAACATTCAATGAAAAGCAATTGGAGAGATTTATTCGTGGAAAATGATCCAAGTAAAATGGAATCGAAGTGAAAAATGGAAAAAAAGAGGAAGGAGAAGAGAAAACAATAAAGGAAGTAGTTGACTTTATTCAAAAAATTTAGGAACCAAATCTCAGCATACACACCACTTTTTCATTGGAATATATATTTAAGCCCTTCTTGTCAGAAACAAGAATTCGAAAAGTTTGCCCTTTTTGTCAATCGCACCGTCATTTTCACAATGTCGTCTCCATTTCAACTGCTCTTTTTGCGCTTGTTCGGCGCTTTTTTCCGGTACTTCGGGAAAATGTGTTTCAACTGAGTGAAATTGTGAATGTTTGTGTGTCTGCCTCGATATCATGTATTCGCTTCGAACCACATTCTTGCTTCAAACAGAGGACATAAAACCATAAAACACTTTCCTTATCGACTTGATGTTTAACAATCTTTACAAAGCGCTACATTTTTTTTGCACTCTCACATGATGCCGTTTGCCTGACTACAACCAATTCGACGAGCCGCAATCGACACAATAGAAAGAGAGGAAGAACGAAAGAGATTATAGAAACCAAATGAAATGCGATAGCAAGTAATTTTATCGTTGCAATGAGCCAGCGGGAATTATGTACCCATCCGAAAAATATATGTAATAGAATAAACGAAAGTGAAGGGTATGCTTGGGAAAAGCATTTATTGTTGAGATATGCTAAATTTTCGAACACACATATGTGCTACAATGAAGCGCAATGTAATTTTTTTATGTACTTCGATTGGCATCATCTGTGAGATGACACATTTATAAAACTAACTTGATTCATTCATATTCATTTCACAACATTTCACTTGACCAGCTCGCAACAAATAATTATTTGCAGCAACAAAAAATTCTGGTCGGCCAATTATTTGTATGAAAAAGCAAATAAAAAACCTCACAAAAAAAAATCCGCGTTATAAAAGATTTTATTATCGAATTTGTACATCTGCTTCCGCTTTCTAATGACTTCCGCCCCGTGCGATAGAGCAAATTATATTCAAATTAGTAATAACACGCAACCAAATTTAGCAACAGCAAATGTTATTGGAAGTGATGTTTTACGATGAATCGAATAATCAACGGTATGGTGCTTTGCACCGCAAACTTCTCTACTACCGCCGCTACCGGCCAATGCACTTCATTTCATGTAATTTGATACGATATCCTTATGACATAGTCAATGACACGCATTCACAAACACTTGATCGCAAAAGAGTGGGTAAACGAAGTCGACGAAAATCTAATTTAAAGCCATTCGAGTGTGTGGAATATATAATTTGGCACTTTACTTAACTTCGAAGAGCTTTTTCACAGTTCACCTGTGACGTCGCATACCAATTTTTATTTTCTATTCAATTTGTCAATTTATCAATTCGAAGTGTGAAGTACGTGTTTACAATTTTCAAATAATCAATCTTCGAGCACTCTTACAATTTGGTCTACGGCTGAGTTTTTGGTTATGACGCATGATTTCAATCTCAACGAATGAGTAACGCATATATCCAAAAAAATATAGATGAAAAATTCGACCCAAAAATTGGTTTATTTATGGATATAAATTTTTTTTTTCTTCAAATATAAACACTTACACACAAACAATACGTGAGCGGAACTCACAAACGAATGGCCTAGAGCCGTGCATTGAGTCGAGCAAAGTCGAATAAACGCATTATTGATATTCACAAGAATTTTGCGTCAAAATCATAATAATCATATCGTTTGAAGTATAACATTCCGGTTGTTGATATACAATAGCCCTTGGTACGAACCTATCTAACGCGAATGAGCACTCCCGCGCACCGCATGAGCCAGCACAAAATCATACTGTTCATTGACTACACCATTTGATCGAGCAACAAGTTCGTTCCAGTAACCTGATGACATGTATAACTATTTCACCACAAATCGCAACCGACAGCGGCAAACAGAACGACCATGAATACAATTCCTGCTGAAATATAAACCTATACAATATATTAATTCGTATTCATGTTTCTTTTCAACCGAAAGGAGTGAAAGGGTTCTTTTTTTATTTTTTCACCGAAAAGTTATTGGCCAGAAATTTTGTATATCGATTAAAATAATCACCATAGCTAATTTTAACCCAAAGCCAAGGTCTATTCTATTTCGCTGAAAAGCTGGTGTTTATAAAATTATTCGAAGGTGAAAATCGCGTGACGGATGAATTGATTAATTCAATACGAAATTAAAACGAAACGAATGTTTTTTTTTCTAAATGAGACAGCAACGGAAATTAAAAAGCCCAAAGAATCAAATTTAATCAAGATTTTCAACACTGATTGATCGCTATGCCATTTTGGATTTCCTGAAAATCTCCATCGACAAATAATCTCGTTGATTGTGATTGTGATTGAGATTGTTGAAGCAAATTATAATCAAGTGTTGTAGACGGTACAAATGTACATTGTGCGTTTTTACTCGGGAAAACATCAATAGTGTTCGCACTATTTCTAACACGCGTTTTTTTCTTCGTTTCGTAAATTGTTGATTGCTCTTAACGTAATTCGATTTATTGGAGCGTTACGCACTTTTTCGACATTTTACTAGATTGATCCAATTGAGTAGAATTCCATTCATGGATGGGAAATGGATGCTTCTTCGATTATGCATGTTTCTGACAAATGGAGTCTGAGTCATTTTCCATTATATTCTCTTCAGTTTTCTTATTCATTTCATTTGCGAATTGGTGTATTGTATCTCATTTCCATGTCATTGGAACGTTCGGGAGCTATTCAATTCTCACGAAGCTCAGGCAACGGCCGCCTGGCAAATGCTAAATATATTATTTTCCTTGATTTAGATTGTGCATTGAGCGCAACCGACCAAAAGCTTTTGCATACAAACAGACGGACAGACAGAGAGAGAATGAGAGAGAGAGAATGTGAGCCTAAAATTTTTTTGTCTGGTCCTAACATTGGGATTCACACCTCGGAAAGCTTACTGTTAACATGTCAACGGTACAGAGAATAATGAATACATGTATGCAAATAAACATTTCATCAACAGCACTCACACGCATCGACTGACTCTGTATTGAATATTTAGATCGCAATTTTTTGCATATTCTATGACAAGCTGTGGCCAAATCGCACTCACTGGCATGTGCTAAAACGTGTTAGATTAATTCCCGCATTGCTCTTTCCACAACATTGGGTTTGTTTATTGTGCTCATGTTTGTTTGTTTGAAAAACGGCGAAATTGTGCGATCGCTAACAGCAGTAGCAGCAAATCTGGCAGTAGTACGAACAAAAATATGAATTCAGGGTAGCAAGAGATAGAAACGAGAAATAACCGAGCATCGAAGCGACAAAAAGAAAAACGTGTGTAGCAGGAATACACATTATACACAGGAAGTAAAACTCAAGAATAATCAAAAATGAATCTGGCAGACGTTTTACTACGCCTCCATTACCGAATATTATATCTTTCATGGAACGTGGAAAAAATAACGAAACAAATATGATATGGTTGCTAGATATTTGAATTCAACCTCCACCATGCTACTGCCAACAACACCATTCTTCCATAGCGATCGTCTACTCAATTCGACATAAGTAAATCAAGGACGCTTTTTGTGGATGCACGTAATGTGTGTGCTATGCATGCTCTTGCTCATCCTGATTCCCATCCAAACATTAACGTATTGAGCGAGTAAACTGCGACTAAATTTTTTTTATTCAAATTCAAGTGCTTTGCTTACATTGGTAATCACGTTTGCTGTTGAACGAAGCCGTTTAGCTCTGATCCGGCGAATGTCTATACACTTGGGTGTTCAACTAACCCTCATTACGAATTAATGCGGAGAAATCAAATCTATTAGAATCGATTGAAGGAGGCGCGCAGCTGATTTGTTTATGTGACGGTCGCTGATATCACGATATCAAATGGCGAAGAAACGAGCGACCGAATGGCAGAAGCAACGAAAGGATGAAGTCTCTTGAACGCCAATGCCGAATACCGAAAAAGGAAAAATCAAATAAATTCAAAGTGTTCTGTCGGAGTTATTTCTTGAAACGCAAACTTGATACACTGAAGAAAGATGCTGCTGCCGCTGCTTGTGCAGCTATTGCACATTATAGATAGTAGAAAGCACCCAACGAAGTGAAAGCGCGGGATATTCAAGCGATGTAAATGTATTACGAACTTTCTCGATTTCTTAGAATGTGAAACTAGCTGTTACAGTGTTGCGGGCGCTGATTTAAGTCGTCGTCGTTGTTTGACCTTCGTCGAATGTTTCACGTCCTGTCTCCATTTTTATTACAAACATCGGCAAATAAGAAGCGGACTACGAATAACCTCCGGCACGGATTGATGACCGAAACACACACACACACACACACACACAGAGAGAGAGAGAGAGAGAGAGAGAGACTAGCAAAAGTAGTTTCAAATGATGAACAGCACAAATGTATTATGTAGAAGTCGTGTTAATGCCGAGTTTGATTCTCGTTCGTAAGTGAAATTTACGTTTCATGCATTTATTATAAAATGTGTTGAATGATGGCACCTACGAATGTTGCGTGCGGATAAACTGGTACAATCATCTTCTCTTATTATCTGCCATCCGAAACGAACGAAAGAGCGAGCGGAAAAAACTAAAGACAAGCTGAGAGATGAGTGAAACGTATCTATTGAGCGCAGTCCCAAGTAAATACGGAAGCTTTTTAGATAAACTGTGCCAAACGCATACATAGTGTGTTGATATTCGACTTAACTGAGAGCGACGAGGAAATGGTAGAGGAAGATGGGCAATTCATTCATATGCGAACTCAGCAATGTCAATATCGGCACAATCTAAACATGAATCAGATGTATGGTCGGTTTTGTTCATTTCACCCAATGCGATAAAGGAGCGTATGTTCCGTGAATGAGTTTAAAATCAAATAGAAACAAATGCTTGTGCTTCGAGTAGCTTATTGACGGAAGACAAACAACAACCCAGAATCTGCTCGTTCTATGTGATTTTTTTAAAAGCTGCATCACGATTCATGTCAACTCTTCTGAGTTCTGAACATTCTTTTTGAAGAAAATGGAACAAAAAGAAACCGAAATGAGCGTGAGATTTAAAAAGAAAACTTGAGTCAAGCAACACAAAAACATCTGACGATTGACGAATGCTCACAATTTGTTCTCGCAAAATGCTTGAGCTGTACAATTGAATTTTTTGCGTAGGCACTCAAAATGCTTTTCAAAACCGATAAATAGCACCTTCGGTTTTATTCTGGAGTTATTGCACTATAAAATCACATTTTCCAAAGAATCGTTTTGAATTTACTGAATTTTTCTACTACCAGCTGAGAGACAGAGGGAGAACTAGGGAGTAGTTAATGGAAAAGATTCAATATTTACAATTTTCCGACGTTTTAATCTCATTTATTTAAGTGTGTAAAGAGTGTAACATTTTTTGTTAATCACTTGAACCATTTTGGCACGGCTTTGCAATGAATTTGCGTCATTTAAAAGCAAGAAATACATTTATCCTCATCCCATTTTTCTTCAAAAAACATGAAAAACAAATATTTATTGCGAAAAGGGCGAAACAGCGATTTAATTAGATTGTTGTTGTTGTTGGTGCTTTTTTCATCAGTTTACAGTTGACGTATTGTTTTGTTACTGTTTCATTATTATGTACTTTCATATTTCTTTGCCATACTTATTAGATAAAACCAGTCACTGATCCATGAATCCATAAACTCACGCATATATTTAGTTTTATAATGGACTTTAATAGGGATTTCAAAACCAGTTATAGAGGGTGATTTGAATGTGAACAAAAAAGCCGCACTGTGCAATAGCGTGCGCGTATTTGTGCTTCACGACATCCATTCATTCGCTAAACATGTTTGAATTTATTATTGCAAACATGTGCACAAGCTGAAACGAAATTAGCTTTTTCAAACACAAAATTGTCGAAATTACGGTCGCATCGCAACATCGGTGATCGTTTTTTTAGAGCTATTGTGCAATATAAATGCTGCGAATCACAACAATATCACTTCTTACATTTGGTGGTATTTTCTTATTTCATTATGAGCTTTGATAAACTTTACATTGAGGTTACACACAATATGTATTCAGCTCATCCACCAGTGCACATAAATACACAATGTTTGCCCAATTTATGCCAATAGAATTCGATTAAGTGCTATGCCGAAAATGCGTCCGTTGGCCATTTACTTTGCGATATTCTCCGACCAAACGACAGCCCGACCAATCCACATTCATATGTAAATGTAAAAGCTGCTTCCGCACTGTCTAATCAAACTAGCATGAAAACTCGAGAATAAACTCATTGCTGTTCAATTCATAATATTTTCCCGCATAATCGCATCGACAGCATGGCTTTGGTTTATCGCAGTTTCTATGCTTGGGATTTTAACGCCCAAAATAATCGCTTGACTAAAGCATTTTTCAAATATGTGCAAAGTTTATAAGTTATTGGATTCGAAGTTATGGATCATCCATTCATGGTCCATGGTTGATTGCCCGAATAGATGCCAACTATCGGGGAAAAGAGTAACTAATAATTGATAAAATATGCCAGCTTAAGCTGATGATTCTTTGTCGTTTTTTTTAAGCTGATGAATCATTTGAGGCTATGTCGCTGCCTTGCAAAAATATAGTGGGAAAGATGGACTAGCCTAGCCTGGTATCATCTCTCTCTTTCTCTCTCTCTCTCTCTCTCTCTCTCTCTCTCTCTCTCTCTCTATCAACAATTTTGAATGGTTTTTATTATTCGTTTTTTTCCCTTGTTTTACAATGAAAATAGAAAAAAAAACTGAACACGATGCTACATGATAAATTTTCCCATTTATCTTTTTGCAGTGTTGGATCGCTGGAATGCATGGTAAACGAATTTTTTCTGTAATTATCTTCGTATACAGTTTTTGAGCAGCGCTTTGTAAAACAGCGTGCAACGCAAAATCTAGGCGTGGATCGAAGCAGAAAACGACGACCAAGGTAACAAATAGCACGGGACTTCTATTTATTGAGAACTCAGCGAATTATGCTCTATATAGTCTCCATTGAAGCGCGCCATCTCTACCTATTCGAATAAACTAAACTCTCCATATTTCATTAATTTTTAGTATTTTTCTGTTTATGCTGATTTTTTTCATTTTGAAAAAATATTGAATAATTCAGATTAGATATACAAATGTGCACATTCGGCATTCGATTTAATAATGTCCATTTTGATATTTAAAAATATTGCTGAAAAATATGAACAATTTTGAAAACTAAACAATGCTCCTAATAAACACACGATGATTGTTTGTTGTGAGAACGAGACGCCAAACTATTTGCGCATATATTTGTCGTACTCACGTGCATTTCTCCGTCGCAAATACGTTTTAACACTCATCATTCGCCACATGCACAGATTTAGAGCAAAGAATTCATTTTAGGCAACAACACGGGAATTATTAGTGTATAATGTTCTTGTTTGAGAGATAAAGTTAAATGCATAAATGTAAACAGAGCCGAGCATTACTTTATGGTATGAAAAGATACAAAGATGGTTCAGATGGTGCCAGCATCGAGGCTGAATTGGAAAACTCGGTTCAAATCTTTCGGCCGTTGGAAACATTTACAATAGCATGTTGGGGGTAAGACAGAGATTCTAGCATAGCAATTACGGATTAATAAATAATTTTCCATATTTTGTGCTTAGTAGCTTATATTCTTGCTATTATTTTCAAACGTGCAAGTAAAAAGGCGTATATTATGCGTTATATTTGTTGCAAGCCGAATAACAGACGCACAATTGTACAAAAAATGGTTGTAAGAAAATGTTGGATTCGTGTTTTCTACCTGCGTTATTGTCGGGAACACTGCATTTGCTTATGGATTTAATTGTTTACAACAACAACGCATGTAGAAACAACAGAGTCGATTATCTCTTAAGGAATGATCATATGATCGAACAAACTTGGCGCATTACACTCTAAAATACATTATTGTATGTATTCCCAGTGGGCATCTATTGTAAAGTGGCAGTCAAACCCCTAGACAGTATAACTGGTAGTTTTTTTTTCCATTGCGCTGCTTCTTCCAGTCGTTTGTCGTTTCTGCTCGCCACCTACGTCCTAGCCACCTACTCACTCACTAGCTTATTCACTGTGCGTTGAAAAAGTTAACGAAAATAATTGAAGACATATACTTGCGATGCGAACGAACATCAAAACGACGATGAGAGGAGGAAAAACTCGGCGGCTCAATTTTTGTACTCAGATTTATTCTATTTTATTTTTGCGTCATTTGGATGCTTTTTTCAATGGTTACGATTCGCTTTTTTCTGCGGCTTTTACTGCTGCGTTCGTATTTTTGTGTGTATTTCATGTGAAAGTATGCGCGCACGTAACTATGAATTGTCGTACGTGATTTTACATTCAAATGATGGCTGAGGTGCGGGTTTATTGAAAGGAAAAAATGCGTGTCGCCACGGCAAAGACAAAGCCAGCGGCTCACATACACACCGCAATGCATGCAGATGCAAATTATACATGAGTACGAATGGCAGCTGGTTTTCAATGACGAAAAAACCACAACAAAAGCTAATGGTAGACAGAAAATGGAAGAAAGAAAGAGAGAGAAAGAGTATTCAAACATATTTACCTCCCAGCAAAATGTGTGTGGAACACGTTTTAAATTAGTTATCGAATATAGTAGGTGCGTACACGATGCAGTGCCGAATGCTTATGATTGTTAGCAGCCTGGCTCATGTAATCAAAAGCATGAATACAAATATAAGGATTTTAAATTTATCACACATTGTTCCAGCATTTCCCCAGCTACAGTTGATAAATTGGCAATTGGAAAGTGGGAAAAGGAAAGAGCAAACAGTGAATACCGAAGATAGCTTTAAGAAAAGAAGAGAACAGAATGAGGTTGAGAGAAGCAGAATAAAAGAGCGTCGTTTGCCTTGATTTTTCTGTGGTGAAACCGCTTTAAACGGTGCGACGGATTGGCTGAAAAGTCTCTGGCAAAAAGGCTCGAAGTAAAAATCTCATATTAAATGTGAAAAACCCAATTAAAAATTAATGATCAGAGCACGTTTCAAAGATAAATTGCAGGCTTTTGCAACCGAGAGTCAATTAATTTATCGAACAATAGAATTCAAGCTGAAGAGCGGAAAATGTAACGAATCTGTCATTTACACGAAGCGTATGCATATAAAATAGCATCATAAAATAAAAATTAGATCGACAGCTGTTGCCATTGCCACCAGCTCATTAGGTGCTGCCTTTAATTACGACTAGGAACACCAATGATAAAACTTCAATCACATTCATTTGCCTTCGATTGTGAGAAAACACCTCTGTTTTGATGTAATATTTTTGCAATTCAGCTTTTGCGAAAATTGACATCGACTAGATAGTACGAACTGCTCACAGTATTAGAATTCTGTTGAAAGATCGTTTTTGCTTTACCAAATTGTGAATGGGAATGAGGACAATTGTTGTCACTCATTTTATTCACACAGAGTTTTATACAATTTCTGCCTATTTTTCTGTCTGTTTGGAACTAGCAAAATATGTGAGCGTATGTTTTTCCAGATTTTATTGATTTGATTTAATTTGCTCATAAAATGTCCATTACTGACGCAATGCGTGTTGTTGGATGACAGCTTTCCACCAAAACCGCCAATTCGCCTGTGTGCGTGTATGAATTTGTTCCAGAAGTGTTTGGATGAATATAAAAAGTTTGATAATTGCCAAAATTTCGGGCATTCTCCCAATGGGCAGTTCGGGACTTGTTTTCCTCGAAACTTTAATAAACAATCGAACAAGAAATTTATTTGAAGAGTACGTGTTTTTTAACAGCACAAGATGTGTATTTTAATAGCGATGTGGGGTCACCTACATATTTAATATCTGACCGAAGCTGATTTTCAGAGCGTTCCAAAAATGTCCAAGCAACAACACAGCAACATAAAAATTCCAAACAACAACACACATTTAACGGAGTGAACAACGAAAAAAATGTTGGAACAAAAAGAATTTATGTCAATTTTTTTACGATGCCAATGTAATAAATGGGATGCGACGGCCGCAAAATTGTCATTGGTGTGATTATCTTGATAACATTTAAAAGCATTCATAAATTTGGCACAATTGCGAAAGTGTTTTTAAACCGAATCATCGAAGATAAACGGCAAGACAAAACACATGAGCATAAAGATTGTTTATCAAATATCAGGAGCAAAAATACAAAAAGTAATATCACTGGAATTCTGGCTAATGAACAAAACAGCTGTGAAATATGGAAAATGTACAACGCCACTTTTTGGTTGTTGTTTAGTCTGGCATGGAATCCTGTCGGATGGACGGGATGTAATGAGTGCGCACTCACGCACACAACAAAAGAATCAAGCGAAGCGAATGGAGTAAAAATAGAATACAAATGACGGAAATCCCGTCAATAAAACAAGCAACAAACTTATTATGAATCTTATTTACTTGGCTTGTAACCATACCACATTTATTATAGAAAAAGTTCCCATTTTATTTCTTTTGGCGGACATTTTCATATTCTTCCATCCCTTCTGTTCATCTTCCAGGAATGTGTGATTTTTTCACCCACAACACAACAAACGAACAGATATTTTTTTCCTTTCACTCGCACTTTTTTGTGCAAATATTGCCAAGATTCGTACGCAACATTTTAAGTGTCATCTTGACTTCCATTCATTTACTCACCGAGCATAGTCGTTCTTCTTTCGAAATGTCTTTCGCTCTCTCTCACGCCCTCGCTCCCTGGCCCAATCAATTGATTTCTCGCAGTTATTTCTTAAATATAAATATGTGGTGCACTCAATAGAAGGATGGTTCGGCCCAAAATCAAAGTGAAAAAATTTGATTTTTATTGTGTCGTTCATGCTACAGCTGTCATATGAAATGAGCATATATAAAATGGTTTTATTTCGACTCTTGTATATGAGTGTATGCTGTGCCGCTGCTGCTACATCAAGTATAATATGGAACAATTTTATATGGTATTACATATTGTATTGATATCATGTTGATATTCACTTGGTTCCTTTTCATCGTATATTGCTTTTCGGAAGCGATCAATATGTATTGTTTTTGTTTTCACATGTGAAATTCGCTTCCTTTTTTGGGAACCATGAACGAATGAATGAATGCATGAAGCAGATAAGCTTCCAAATAAACTCGCGTATAGTGCCACTTTTAATTTCGTTAAACATCAAACAAGCGGAACGAAAAAGCTCTTCCTTTCTTTCTTTTAATATAGCGTGTGCACACAAACACTATACGTTGTTGCTTATACGATTATAAGGATACTAGTATTATGGTACCGAGTTCGTTTGTTCATTGTGACCAAAAAGGGCGCGATTGGAATCAAAATAAATCGGAAATTTAACCTATTTGACTATTCCTGATGATTCACCAAAAGCAAAAACGATCAAAAATGGCCGGGCAAAAGTGCAGCATTTATATTACACCGCCGAGCACTTAACGGAGCACATAGGATCAGTTGGTCGCCGGAAAATAGTAGATGAAACGGAAACAATGTTGTGTCGCGTTCGATGAATATTGACAGGCGTGCACAATATTGATGAAAATTCGGATATAATGACATCATCTGGAACAACGCATCGTTTTGTCAACACTGTTTTTTTCTGATTTCCTGGCTTCTTTTCTCTCACTTTCTCCCTTTCTCTCGCTCTCTCTCTCTCTCTATGAATTGGTTCACCGTCAATCAGACCTTCATTCATTTCGCAATCACTTCATTATTGTCCTCAAATCGGTTATTATTTGCTGAATCGTAAGCTTGAACACGACATTAGCGGATGGCAATTCCAGGAAGAAAGGCAGCGGCACACACAAAAATAAAACATTATGTGTTGCATTTTCAGACAAATTCTCTCTGACAACCAGTGCTCACTTTTAAAAGTCGCACACAGCAAAACAAATACTGCGGTAATTAATATTGCATCACGACCAATGATCAATTTTTTTTATTGTTGATCAATTTTAATATCTGACAATAAAAATTGCTGATCCTTTTTAATGGAGGATTTTAACTTACGGGCTTGCGTGCAAATTTCAATCAATTGTGCAAATGCGAACGAGTGAATGAAAATGAAGGAATTATCCTTGCTTGCCGCCAAAATGATGAAAAAAAAAAAAAAATTATGAATTCGTGGTGTGTGCGCCACATTCGTGGCTTTATGGAAATGTTCACATGACAATGCCGTTCATTGAATTTGCATGTATTTCCAACATTAACGCAAATAATGCGTATCGTTTGCACGATTTTCCATTTCCGTTTCGAATTTCCAATGCTGTGCTTTTCAGCAAATCTGGATGAAATCTTAATATCCCTCACTCTCCATCTTTCTCTCTTCAGCCAAGGGCGCTGTGCCATTTCGACAATATGATATCAGAAATTAGTGTCAAAATGTCATTTGAATTTGAAATTTGCGACGAATTTTCGTTCGAAAATTTCAATTCTCAAAATCGAAAGAATTTTTCACAGAAGCGCACGCCTGACCAAAAAATAGATTTCGAGCAATCAAATGTGATAATGCTTACGCATATAAATGAAATCCGAACTGCTAAATTCAAATTGGTTTGTTTTATTTGGCTTCGCACGAAATCGACAAAGTTGTCGTGCATTGTTTGTGTGATGTTTGATGCTGGAATCAATCGAATGCCAGCGACGAGCAACCATCTTCAGAACAATGCCGCCTGTGTTTCATGTGCTAATATTGTTTTGTTCTCGATGCTCTCTTTTAATCTCTCTTTTTGGCGCGCCACGTCGTCTTTCTGCTCAGTTCTGATTCTCTCAACATATCTTTCCGCATTTCCTCTCGTCGAATATTTTGACACGTAGCTGCCTTCACTTAATATGTAAGCAATGTCTTCAACAGCATTTCTATTATGATTCATAAAAGTGTATGTGCGGTGCCATTGGCGTGCCAATGATTTCCCACTGCTCCTCACCTCACTATTTTTCTTTCGCACCAGCCAAATTTATTGAATTTTTCCAGATGAATAAATCTGTACGAAGCAATAGCAGACGCATATCGAATGCATATTTCTAAATACGCACATCGGCTCAGCGTGCATACGAATCCGTTAAATCTATTTCGTTCGGCAAATATTTGCCGTGTTTCTCTGTTTGAAAAATAAAATGACGAGCAAACAGAATGTAGCAAGAAAATAAAGAAAAAATGAAGACGAACGTATTCTTCACGATCGCTGTATGTTATTTTTATCCTGTTTACATGCCGAAAGTTGAAAATTTCAGAATGAAAATAAAATTTACTCAAAGCGACATATCCCCAATAAAAATTAACATTTAAAAAAATGTCGTGCAACAAGCGGGGCACGCTATTATTGAAATAACGGCTTGAAAATTGTTCATGCCTCGCTTTTTACGCGACACCTTTCTGAAAGGTCGTTAATACAGGCGGTTTTTATTCCCAAAGCTTCAGTTGTTACGTGTGAATAACAACATTGATCATTGCGATTCCTTTCATTACATTCTTTAAATCCTCATTCTTTTCTCGTAAAAAGTCCCGCTCGCTCTCCTTTCCGACCTTCTTCCTGCGCTTATCTGTCGCTGTTTTGATTTTTCTTCCTTTGTTTTCTTCTCTTCCACTTATTCCCCCTCGCTGTTGCTTTCGCTGTCTTCCGCCCTCACCGACACCGGTCTGATTGTCCTGTCGTACTTGATTGTAGAAACAGTGAACTGCTCCAGCAAGTTCTTTTATAGTCAAAGGAAGACGATAAAATTCATGATGTCTTTGGAATGGAAATTTGTGAGACAATGATTTGGTTGTTTATTTAAAGATTCTTTCTATTATTATCTTCCGTTTTGTATTTTCTCATATTCGCAAAGAATCATGATCATCAATCATTTGAGCACATGAAAAAATTGATTGAGCGAATATAAAATAGCAAAAAAGTAGAACCTATGCAAATCATTGAGCCTTTCATAATTGCATTGTTGTCGCGCGCTCTCTTTCTCTTGTTCACTCTCGAAAGGGGATAATTCGTTCCGATGCGCGTTTGCTCGAAAATTTACTTCCTTCGTACTTTGTTACATGAAATTCCAATTTTCGGTTGATTTCATATGCGTGGAAAAAAACATAATGAAAAAAATTGAGAGCTATAAATATTCGAGTCAAATCGATAGCGAGTAATCAATTTATCGTATTTCAACGGAACGCCATTCTTTTTAACAGACATGCTGTTTTGAGGATTTTTTTTATGGAGAGCACACAGCTTTAATCCATGCAGAATCTCGAATCAAAAACCAATGGAATGAGCTCTGCATAAAACTTAATTACAAATCGCACTGTATTCGAGAGTTTCAACGGATGGGAGAGTGAAGAAAAAAGAAAGTAAATATAATATGTTCTAAGGTTCATATAATCCAATTCCAAAGCTCGCATCCCACACTGGAGTGCATGTTAATGGTGAGAATTATGCTGTCGATTGCGCTGAGTTTGGATTTACATGAGTTTGTACTTTATTATCAGGAATAGATTCATCTAGCGATCCGGATAATGGATGGCGCTCTAACAACCACTGCCAGAATTGTGCTGATCAATTGAGAGAATTCATTTCATCCATATTAAAGATATTGAATTTCCCCTCAAGTCTTTTTAATTTAATCTTTAAAATAGGATAAAGACAAACTGAAAACGATCTCAATACTGTGCGAGAGCGATGCTTGCCGTGTGCTGCAATGAAATCGGAAAAACCAAAATTCGTCTGTTAGGAATATACGTGATGAGTTCAGTGATGGCGATGACATTGTGCTTTGTCTAACACAGAAAAATCCAGACATCTCATGTGTTGCTAGACGAATTCATATCGGCACACAAGCAAAAAGCATTTTTTGATTGTTTTGAATTGCTCATCGATTTAATACAATCTTACGAGACGGCATTATTGGTACATACGAATGAAAAAAGTCAGATACCTCTTGGTCTAAGGCATCTTTGTCCCCAATTCGAAGAGAGAACAGATTCTTATCGCCGCAGCATTTGCGCAGTTTTTCATGGTGCTATTATCAAAAAGGTTGATAAATACGATGATTTGGTCATAAATATACTGGCGGCCATACTTTCACGGAACGGAATTTAAAATATTTAAAAAAAATATCCAACCCGAAAATCACGTACTAAAACGAACGATCCGCGCCATAAATTTCTTTTCTTTTAAATGTGTTCATTTTATAGTGTCTCCCATATATTCCACATTGGTGTCGGAGATCGGGCCGATTAACACTCGCTCTGCCATTCGGCATTGCTTTTGGCCGGCCAAGTAGCAGGAATTTGTGAATGAACAACGTTAACCAAACATTCGTTATTGCTTTCGAAATACATTCGTTTTTCTATCTGCCTCTTGCTCTCTGTCCATCGCTCGGTCTCTCTTTCTCGCTTTTTCTTCATTTCCTTTTTTTTAATTTAATTATCGTCCGTTGTAATAGTTCTAATTTCAAAATTGAACTTCACCACACAAATTGTGTGCGTTTCTTGATAAAAAAAATCACAGTTATCTCTAGTTCATATGCATATTCCCCGGTTTCAGAATTGGTAACACAAGCAATGAATGAATAATTAATATGCAACGACGTAAATGTGGCCGAAGCCTGAAATCCATTCGACTACAGTAATTGGATTTGTATTTTCTGCCCTCTCTCTCTCTCTCTCGCTCTCTCTCTCTCTCTCTCTCTCTCTTTCCTTGTCTGTCAACAGTCCGAATTGAATTGGGTATGCAATAGTTTTCTAGGAAATATTCAATATTCATTAAACCTTACGACGAGCGCCTTGGTTGCCATTTTCAGCGGAGAAAAAGAGACAACTATTTGAAATCGGGTTAATGTCAGTTCGATATACTGTTGTGTATTTATCGTGTGCAATGACGTTACATTGAATCAAAGGCGCTCCCTATAAGGCAAAACATCAAAGTGAATAAGAAATAGAGCGACATTTGACATTTATCAATTTAAACCGACCGAAACAATGTCAAACGATGAAAAAAAAACCGAAGAGTCCTGTAAAGTTCATCGATCGTATCTTTATCTCAGTTGTCAACTGAGCGTGAATTTCCAAGATTCACTTCGAAATGCAAATATTTAGCAGAATAAATTTTGCGATGGTGGATTGCGTTGATCCATACTTTTGCGCTTCAGTCGAACCCAATGAAAAATAAAAGACGTGCTTAAATCGTTCTTATTTTATTCATAGCATTTTCCATGTTTTTACTGGCAATCGTGTGAATACCGTTTTCACAAACAATAGGCATACAATTATATCTGTAATAAAATCGAATTACCATCGAAATTCCTTTTCAAACATTCAATCATTGTCAAATGTGAATGGAATACCACTTCGTGAATGAAATAAGTAATTTGATATATACTTTTGAAACTTTTCAATACTTGTTTGTCCACCATTTCGAATATCAACAATAGATTAATGACAGGGGCCTAAAGCGCGCGCTTTAGGCGTTCGTCAGACGTGGTCCACACTTTTCAACCGCCAATATAAAAAAATAGGCGATGTCCATAATTCCAATGGAGCATTTCAATTGAATAATAATTACAATCATCACAAGCATTCATTGTGATTCAGATTGGTGCCAAATTGAAATGCATCCATTTAAAACGTATTTCACATCAACTTTACAGGCTGAACACTTTTTGAATTGTACAATTTTTTAATTGCCTCCCAAAAACAACGAAATTCCAAATAAGAAAGTTGCGTTTGCCGAAATCGGCAGCATTAATTTGGGAATCAATATCACAGTGATGACCATTTTGAATGCGATATAATAATATAATTGAGATTCGGTGAAATCTACATATCAATAGGAGAGCACACATTTTGTGGTTCCTTTTTGGGGACTTTCTAAAAAACTTTTTTAAATAAAAAAAAAATCATATCGAAAAAGGAAGTTTTCCCCTCATAAAATATACGTGCATTTGCAATGAATTCAACACCTACTGAGATTTTATTGCTTGAAATTGTTTGTTTTGCATTGAAGAGATTTTTTGCGAATGAGTTTTGTGAAATAGGGCTCTGGACAATACTAGGAAGCCTGAATTCGTTAGCAGTCGTGTTAAGCGTTACAACGTGAGCGCGTATTGGGTTATTGTGTGTTGGTTAAAGAACAAGTGCTCGGTGAAATTGATATCAGCACGCAGTGCCTGCTTAAAAGAGAGAGACGGAGAGAGAGAGAGAGACAGAGAGGGAGAGAGAGAACGGAAAAAACACTGAATGATGAGTATAATGAGGAAAATTAGATTTGTTATTTGTCATTTCTAGAGTGGCGGTCAAATTTCGACCGCTGGACGACCCTAGTTAGGTCTAATTTGTCGGTTATCGTTTGAATAAGATTATTTTCTTAATTAGATGAACGAATAATCGATTAATTTGAACAAAAAGTAGGATGAAATTGAATAATTTTTTATTGATTTAAAAATTTTGCCAAGAAAACATAACACATTATTCTCAAATTTAAATAAGTAAATGTATTAATAATAAAGAATTATCATATTTCGGAAGATTTTATGATGCTGTGTTCAAATGTGATTCCAGATGAATGATTTGGAGCCATATATTCCCTAAATAGGCATCTATTTTCTATCACTTTCCAATAAAACGTACTATCAATTAGGCATGTTTAAGATATTTCGAGAAATAAAAATCCGTTTTTTTCCTATTGTGAAATTTCATCATGATTGTCTCGTGTCAATGAATCACCCGTGTGCAAAATAATTGGCTGAAACTCATTTTATGCCTTTTTTTATGCAGCTCAGTGGCCATGGTAACAATGCAATCAACCATGTCAAAATTGTCTGTCGAATTTAATGACATAATCGGACAAAAAAACGAAAATATCTCAATTAAAATAAAAGCAATCACGAGACATTTCAAAATAATGAACTGTTGCCAAGTCAAAATATTTACACTCGGGCTTGTTACGCGGCATTCTTATATCATTCGACACGAAAATACTTAGCAATATCAATAGCCTATAGACATTTACGCGACATTTTCGATTTATCCTCTTTTCCAAAGTAAATAAAAAGATGCATAAGAATCAAGTATTCCTTTTTTTTCATTTTGTTTTTAGGCATACAAAAATATGGAATTCGCCGAAGATCTTGTCGTTGTTCGAATTTATATTGGTTGCGTCGAACAATAATTCTTGTAAAATGCGTAACATTTCGCAACTATTATGCTTCGTAGTGTTTTGAATCATATTTTCTCCGACTTTCAAGTGTGTGGTGTCGTGTTGTTTCAAGTTTCACGCTGGAGATGATGTTAAGCGCGTGCTATGTTGTTTCACCGAAGGCCAATGCGCACACATCTTATCTATGAGTGAGATATGCATGTACATTTAAAATAACATATACATACACCACTCTACGTCTCACCCATAGATATTGAACCAAGCAAAAAAAAGAGGAAGAGAAGCTTTGGAATACAAGGAGATGATGTAAAATATCGCTAAAATTAACAGATTGTGGATTTCAGTTAGTTCAATGTTTTTAAATTATCTTTTCGTTTCATTTCGCATAAGTATATTCATACATCGAAGAGTATTTAATTATAGTGTTGGACTATTTGCTCACTGGATCTTCATTTTCATAAAGATAGAAAATTGGTCGGGCCCGGTTCCATTCTTCCTCGTCTAATGCAAATACAAATAGAAAGAAAATGCGAAAGAATATTATGCCTTGAGGTTAGTACTAAATTCACATTCAGTAGCCGATTATGGATGCTTCATATAATCTGTGTGTATTCGACTGATTCGAACGAAAAGAAAGCCGTTCTAGAACATAAATATTTTGCCTCGTTTATAACATCAGATGCAATATATTATTTGTTAAGCAATCCTCTTTTTCTCGCTTAATTTACGTCTTTTTCTTTCTTTATCACTCTATATTTTCTTCGTATCGCAAATTACTGTTGACCATGGCCAAAACTGATTCAGATTTTGTTTATCCCAGTTTAGCTGAGCGTTTATCCGATTACTTCCTCAACATGAGCCGATATGGGTGCGTTGTGTACCTTCTGAATAAATTTTGCAATTTTAAGACGTAGGAAACATCTTGAAGACAACGAAAATGGGCAAACAAAAGAAATTGGCAATGAAATATGTGTACTTCGCCGTTCATTGTATATTTTGAAACCACGCGCGATAACATAATCTAGTTGAAAGGTATCGAAAGACGGGTATCCTGTATTACACAGAAAATTTGTTTAAATTATCAGATTATATTTCACTTAACTCTGATCATTTTACAGACTTCGATCGAATAGCAACAACAAAATCGATGTGTTAGCATGTTCATTTTTTTCTCTAGCCGCGATGCCAATTTTTCTTTCGACGATGTTCCTGTAAAATGTGGAATGGAAGGTGGAAGAAAACAGATGTGCATTTATGCTATCGAATTCAAATTGATTTTCACATGCAATTTTTAACAGAGCATACAATGCCGTTCAATAATATAATATCAGTAGCCGAAGTTTGAACGATGCTCGGCAGCTAAGCCATTATATGTTCATCTATTCAACATTTTTACCTGCTTTTGCTATATTAATTTTTAGTATGTTTTCCCGATGCTGCTTTAGATGCGGTTTCTCACGATGTTTTGTGATTTTTTCTTTTCTATCCAAATGTTAAATCCCGTAATTCGGGTTTGTATTTGTTTTTTCGCAGAACGACAGTCGAAATAGAAAATTGACGGCAAATAAGTGCCAATACAACAGTGAAATTGTGGTTAATATGTCACGTAACACAAACTAAAATCATTCCTTTGCAATAAAACGACGGAAGTAAGGTAATATTGACACGTGGGAAAAGGTAAGCAAAAAGAGTGATAAAGGGAAATCTCGAAAACAATTATTCGATAGCGAAAGCGATTTGATGAAGCTTTTCATTTGAATCCTGTGTGTAATCAGCGCCTGTGTTAAACGGTTATAGTCTTTGAACGTCGTCGACGTCGTGATGTGCGGAGAAAAAGGGCACACAAAATGAAAGAATGGAAGAAAAGAAAACAGCCGGAATAACACAGCAAAATGTGATTTGGGTTTTCGACGTTTTTTTGCAGAGTACACCTGCTGATGGATTAAATGTATATTGAAGAAGACACCGAGTATGACGATAACGACAACGCGAGCGTTTCTGTTCTCTGCAATTTTATTTATTTATCTTCAATTTCCTTTACAGTTAAAATGCTGTCGATTTGCCTTTGCGGCTTTGGTGTTGTGTGGCTCGATTTCTATTCTATATTATTGCTTAACATCACGCGATAATGTGCACCATATCAGCAAGCGAGCACGTTCTCAACATTGGCTTTGAATTTTGGAAATATTCATTTAAATACAGACGCATATAATCGCTAGAATAAATTCAAGGCCTTGTACTAGCAAAAGTGGGACTTGAGTCCATTGTACGAAGAAAAACCCTTTGTAAAGTGAGCATGCAAATGAAAATCAAATTTTTGTAGTAATCACGGCAAAAAAATCTGTTTGCGACAGAATAAAGAATGATATTTGCATATAAACTTTTCAAAATAACTTTTTTTCTTAAAACGATTCAAGTCCCACTTTTGTTCATACTGTGATAAGGTCGTGCATTTATTCTCAACGATTCATATTTCATGTTGATCTGTATAATTTACATTGGCAAAACAACCCTGTGCTTAGAATATACAATTTATTTTTAAATTCCATTTTATTTTTGCTTCTTGTCGATGCCACTGTCATTGAAATCTTTTTTCGACAACTTTTCATTCAACGCTGTTAAGTTTACAGATCAAACGAATTTCGCTATTTGGTCAATAATGAGGATTATATTAATTGCGCATTATATCTTCCGTTACACATAAATTGAATATTACAAATTTTAACGAGAATTCCGTAAGTAAAGTAATTTTAGATTATTATTTTTGTGCAAAGTGTGAAATTGCTCATGTCACAAAGCCAAAAACTTGCTTTTATCTTCTCTTTTTCTTTGCTCATTCACTCGATCGATGCTCTGAATCCGGAGTGAATGGGCCGAAGTGGTGCACTGAATGTTTTCGTATATTTTCGGCGTTGAATTGTGAATTGATGCCATTGAAATATTTTCCGGCACTTGCAATTAAATAGACGCCAAAGTTTTTTCTTTAACTTTTACGGTATCTGCCAACCCAATCATCATATCTTGTCCTATTTGTATATGTCTACAGAATATATGATCCACTACGTGTAGAAAAACGCCCGATATTTGCTCGTTATTCTCATCATATTTTATCAACTTATACTAAATTGAACCTTTTTGGCTCTGTCCTGATTTCGGAAACGCCAACCAGGGTGGATGGCTGTGAAACACAAAAGAGAATATACGATAGCAACGTGTGAGCGCGCTTGAGAGGAAGCCTAGATGCAAGACCAATTCGAATTAGGTTTCCGAACGCCGTTATCTATTCACTTAATGTGCGAATTTATATTTTGATAACATAAATCAAAAGTTACACCGTCAATATATGAGAAATGCATGTAAATCGTATAGTATTCCAACAAATGTTTACACGAAAAATACAATGGTACTTCGATAATGCGATTGGCTTCGTCTCACCATTATTAGCGAGCGATACAATCTCTCAATTCGCGGTTTGCTCGCGTTGTCTCTCGGTCTCTCTTGTGTCCAATTCACATGTCGCGTCCTCCCTCTTTCTCCCATTCACTTTATGTGTGGTTTTGTGGATTTTTCGAACAATTTACACAAAACATTCGGATACCAAAAGCCAACGAATTGCAATGCAAGACAAACAAGGAATTGATTAAATTTTATCAGCTTGGCACATCGACCAATGAAAATTGGTTTGTGGTTTTCAATGAACTCAAGCTTCAAAATGAACACAATGCTGCGGAAGTGACTGAATCGACTGCGTTGATTTATTTCGTTTTGTGGCATACCGCAAAATCTCTCTCGCTCACGCTATTTTTGGATGGTATAAATAATAATGTTTGATCATCGATTTCGATGCTAAATGAACAGATTCGCAGATGATGGACGAGTGCAATTTATTCACTGTTTGGACGATCAATGGCTGATTATGTGCGTTTAAATTGATCCATTTTAGTAATTTAATACTGTTGTTCAATTTAAATGAACTCGACGAAGGATCGGTAAAAGGAAATGAGTATGTGCAAAAGTTTGACATATGCGAATAATGTCGTTTGAAGAAATGTTTTTTTCACATTTTTGGAGCGAGAAATGGCGAAAAACGTTGATGCTCTTAGTTTCAAGGTGCAATCACACCGAAAAAATCATTAAAAATGCAGGTAAGCGAAACGCAATTTTGATAAGATCATTCTAATTTAGTTTGTGTGTGATTCAATTTTCGCCCAAATTCCATTGATGAGAGTTTTGTGCTCTCTCGTTTGCATCGGATCGAAAGTTTTTCGGTCGGCATCTCCTTCGTGCAATGCACCACTTTCTGATTGCTGATCTCATGATAATTTACAAAATATGAAGAATGCACATTAGTTGTTAATTTCTTCTTATGAATATTTACTAAATGTAATATTTTATCAGCGTATGTGTGTGAATATAGCAGTTTTGTGCTGTGCAACGAATAAAATACGTCCGACTGCAACCAAAAAACTATCAACTTTTGCCAAGTGAAATTCATTTTCTAAAATAACTACATTTTCAATTTGCTAAATGAATTCACGTAATGTGAACAAGTTTTCATTCAAAAGAAAAATGACGAAACGTTGAGCTGAACAAAGTTTGCCCACACGAAGCGCCAGAAAACGCGCGCACAACAATTTCAAGTAAAATATTTGGAACGATTTAACATATTTATCCCCAGCATTAAAGCGGGAGGTGTTTAACGAAGAAGTTCAATGGTTGGAATGGTATGCATATTTACGGTTTCGCTGCAATGAGCTACAAAATAAATGGAATGTGAGATGAAAAATATAAAATCGGATGTTTTCTTATTTTTGCATTACCATTTGATTGATTCAATTTGAATAAGTAAATGCAAGTATTCCATTAAATGTATATGTTTTCCGCACACACACATTTTGGTGGATAGTTTCGGCACCCCCCCCCCCCCAGGTGTTCTGTGTCATTGCCATTTCACCGTTAAGCATCCTTTTTTTCGTTTCTCTCTCCTTATATATGTTTATCATTTCTATTCATAATCCGACCCATAAATTGTGAATACACGCATACAATTCCTTTCCATGCCATAACATATGCATTTGCATTATATTACTTACCTTCACTTGATTTATGTGTGTTTTATTTTTTATTTGTTTCAACAATAAGTCAGCGGTAAACGCTTGCAGTTCATGAAAATTATGTCAGCAATAATGTTGATGCATTACGATGAAAATGAAATATAAACGTCACTGCCGAAATCTAGTAGGTGTTGGTGTAAATCAATGGACCCCGGCAAACGATAACACACATATAAATGCTCTCTTTCTTCGAATTTATATGGAGCGCCCGAAAGGAATTTCCAAACAAAATATTTCAATGCGTCTTAGTGTTTATTTGTTGTTGTTCTACTTTGCTTCGGAATGTACATATAAAAAAGCACCGAATTGTGATCGTTTCCGAAATGAATGGTTATGGGTCATGATTGCCAACACCTTGTTGATCCATTTCTCTTAGTTTTTCGTGAATTTGCCCACCTACAGAGATGGCATTCTCTTGATCACAAATCAACTGTGTGTTTATTTTATTTTTTTCTGCTTCTTCTTCTGGGCCGTCAGCGGCAGCGATGTCTAAGGGTTTTTGTGGTTCGTTTTATTTACACACACACAAACGTCACACTGTTTCAGTTAATAAAAGCTTCGGTCCATTTTAACAGTCACTTTTATTCGAAATCGCTTAACATAAATAAGAACAATGCCAAAATAAATAAAATTGATAGTATTTGATATTGGTGGGGATTTTTATGCTTTTTGGTAATACCCTATTACATTGAGTATCGCGAATATACGATACAAATCCATCGCACACGCACTTATTTTTGTCGTTTCAGATAATATCTCATTCGCTTCTGGGTAATTCGCACTGCACGCGGTTGGTATGTCAGATTAATTTGATATTTATTTCAATGCATTACTTCCTGGTCGCGCGCGCACGTCTACCTCATCGTGTTGATCCTAGAAATCCGAATGCCGAATATAAAGTTTGATTTACTCGATGATAGGCGATTTGATATTGTCAATATCTTATTCCTACATTAATGCCAAATTCGACAGAGAAGCACGTGCCAAATTCATTTGTAGTTAATTGAAATGCTTCAGTTGATGGTGTTCATCACTCATCGTGTCATATTTCCTGTTTGAAACGCAACTCAGTTGCAAACGATCTTGACTCATATTCGATTATTTGTTTTATTTTTGATTTTTCGGTTCGTTCTCGATTCGTTAGCTGTGATATCAGTCTTCCCGTTTTCGCTTGAGTTCAACCAGTTTTCCCGTTAACAACCACTAAACTTTCACTTTGCTCAAAGCGATAAATCGCACAAAATTTCGTTGAATTTTTGTTCATAGTTGAATTTTAGTCAAAATCACGTTTATTTGTATTTTGTGTCACTCGATAAGCGATTTATGCGAAATTTCTGTGTCTATCTTAAGTGGATTGGTGATCGGTTCAGTGGCTCTGGGAATGTTTGTTTTATGCGTTACGAACAGAAGAACAGCCAAAGAATACTGAATCGTGTGCTTCATACAATGCTAAATAATCAGTTTAAGTTTTGGAAGTGGACTTGCGATTGTCGCACAGGATGCAGCTGGCATAACACATTTGTTTGCCGATGATGTTTGCACAGGGAAACAAATTCATGCGCGTGAAGTAGGTCGTTTCCCCTTTATTTTTGCACATTTTGTGTTTCATCAGTGTGAATTTGTTTGCGTCTACTCAATGACTCGCTCTCATACTCGCGTGTGGATGCCAGCAATGTGAGTTCAATGGGGAAATTAATTTTCCACACGGTGAACAGTCGATTGTTAGCCTTCGAGCGATATACACTATAGTCTGAGCGTGGCGTGCCATTCGCTGGAATGGAATCGATCTCAAAATCATTGGCTTTCTCGATTCGCACATGAACTGCCGCTCAATAGGGGTGACGGTGATAATTCACACATTGCAAACTACAACTCATTTATAGCATACATATGTCACATAGAAGATTGCGTATGGTATTGAATTAAATTTCATCGATTGGAAAATATACTATCAATCGCACGTTTGACTCACAAATCAATATTTACATTGCACCCCATTTTGATTTTATTTACCGCTCTCATAAAACTTCGAATGCTCCATACGACATAACGTGTTCGACAGGTGAAAGACCATCTATTTTTTGATTAGTTTAAAGTTGATTTTGACACTGGCGGCTTTTCTCTTTACACTCGAAATGAAAATTAAGCTTTTATTTTTTTATTACCTCTTTTTCTAACGGAGAGTTTATTTCGGTGAATGATGACGGGAATCCCTGTCAAATAAGCACTTGCATGACAAACCTTTTAGAAGTGTTATTTTCTGCAGTGCTTTCATTTAGAATTTAATTCAGGTTTTATAATAATAAATAAGCTTTAAACAAAAAAGGGCGGTATAGCAAAATACTACATTGAAAATTGCAAAGTTTCGTTTCTACATTAAAGTCTAGACTACACTCAACTAGGTGAAAGAGCACAAGAGAAACCTGAAAAACTACAACATTTCGCATGTAAGCGCCAATTCCATAAAATGCACAACAGTAATACACTGCAATAAATACTCTGTGCTTTCGAACGAATCCAATGCCGCACATCTTTTCGCACGACATGCACGTATATGACGCATCATAATCATGATCTATATTTTTATTTTATGCAAATATCACACAGACATTAAGTTACATTTTGCAGGCTTACATTTTTCGTACTCTTTTCCTGCGAGCAATTCAATTGCACTACAAACTTCAATGCATGCTGTTTTTTTTTCAATTAGTTTTGTTCGAATGTTGTACACCCTTGAAGAAGTGAAATGCTTCGATGTGTTGTTAACTACATCGTTTTGTCTTTGCTCGGCATATGTTAAATAATTAGAAATTATTGAAATATGGGAAATATGTCACTTTCATGAACATGCGACCATTTTAGTGCACGCAAATTGTTGCAAAAGAATGCTGCTTTGAATAGAGGGAAAATATTAGTGAAGATTGTTATGCATTCAACTCTTCTTGCTTCTGCCAAGGGGAAATGCTTTTAAAAAAAGGCAAAAATGAGGCACGATCGAATCGCTCGCTTGGTGATAAAATCAATATTATTTTGACACGTTCATCATCTTATAAATCTCACTTGAGTCAACTCTACCGGCGTCTGTGGTTGCACCGAACGGATATTTGAAACGCCACACGAAAGCTTTGCACAATTTGAAATGGGAAAACAAACATTGGAAAGTCTCAAGCAAAACATTTGGAAGCCGGGTTATAATGCAGCTTCCCCTCGGCAAATGTTTCCTCTTCAACTCCGAACAGAAAACATGAAAATAAAACAAAATAAATAAATTGTCCAACTAGTGGATAGCATTTTGCTGAAACTTTGGTGATACTTAATGTGAACCAAGCCAAAATGACGCACGGTAATGCATTCCAATGTTGTATATCTATAATATTCCAATACTTAGCTGAGAGGGTTGAAGTTGGTTTGTATGGTTCTTAACGTGTATTGTGTGATGTGGAGATGGAAAGTGAACAAAGATAGAAAAGAGAAACGAAAAAGTCACCTTATTTAAAACGAAGTCGGGAATAACAGAGTAAAGTGACTTTGGTCTATTATTCTTCGAATCAACAGCACATGCGAAAGACTATTTATTTTATAAAGTGAAACCTTGGCAGACAAATACAAGTCGTGCATTGTCTCTCAGACCATTTTTTTGTCTCTTTCTTTATGAGCTTTCGAAGATAGAGAGAGGAAGATAGAGAGAGGGATAGAAGGAGAGAGCGATTGTGTGCGTCACATGATTGTAATGCTAATGAATCATTATTGGAAGTCGATCGAGACTTGCATATTGAGTCAATTAAGGAACTACATCAATCGATAATTATTTATTTTACCACCTTTTTGTTGTCTAGACAAAAGTAACGCAACTAAATAGCGTTCAATGATCCTTGGTTTTGGGAATAAAGCGTAATTTCCAAAATATTAATCAGCTTTAAAGTCTGGTTTTCACTTGCAGATGTGATCAGCAAAATAATAAGCGCAGAACTGCAATTCATCTAATCTTTGCCCGCACACATACATAAAAATTTTCGAATTTTCTGTCTTCGGTTTTTTTATCGATTCTGAGAAAAAATAAATGACAAAATGACAGAGAGAAATTGAGATAGGATGACATTGAGGTAAAATTCAACGTTTCATCTTCAAATGTGGAAGATTTTAATTAATAAAATGGATAATCACAAATACAAGCTGCACTCGCTCTTTGTTTCCGTGGAAAAATCTTTTCATTATAGACGCCGCTGAACCGTCAATATATCATCATCATACTCGGTGCGTTTCATTTGAGAGCAGTTGCTCGTAGTCAAGTGATCCCACGCGTACACCATTGAATACCATTTTAAAAGTTCAAATCCATTGAATTTAACATGAATCTATTGCAAATGTGGCAGCCGAGCAGGCTGTAGCTTTTGTCATTGCAATGCCATTTGCAATTTTCCATAAACACCGTCGCCACCGTCGCCACCGTCGCCAGTATTTTTCGAGTTTGCCACATAAAATATGTGCTCATCATGAGCACCAAAAATGTAAATGACAAATATTTTTCATTGTTTGGTAAACGTTTGATAATCGCTTCGTTCGCTTGGAAATTGTTGAAAATTTTAACCCTGACTCCAGACCATAACCAAATAATAAAGTTAGCAATGAATATATTCTCGCGTCGTTCTACTCACTCAAATCTGATATGAAATCCAGTGTTACAGATATTTCACGGACTTATTTCAAATTCCATTCGCACTTGAATTTCCATTGAAATGTCACAGAAGTGAATATATAATGCCGGTTTTTCAAGGTGTTATTTATCACGAGAGCCTCTTCAGCTTAATGTGCAGCAAGTTCGGCGATGATTACGTTACATTCAGGTGAAAGACAATAGAATTTATTAAGATTTTTTAAATACAAAAATGTCGCTCATTTCATTCTAACATAATTGCTTCTATTTAATTAAATGCATTTTGTATTCACGTTTAGGGCTCACACTTTGGCGAATTCTGTCATTTATTAATGATTTAAAAAACGATACAAAAACATATATCAGTCAATTTTTCAGAAAATGCGCACACAAGTCGATTATAATATAATGTGTTCAAAGCTCATGGCACAGCACCGTGTGCACATGTTCGAGTGGAGGATTTCATTTGTTAAATCGAAAGATTCTTGGCATCGGCAGCAGCATTAGCAACAAATATGTCAAAGCAAATTAATGAATATAACAACATCATTATTTCTTGAATTGCTTCGAATCACTCGATTTAATGGAATTGTCCCGTTATTTGCCGAAAATTCAATCATATACCGAATATGTGAAAATCATTGTGACGAAAATAAATCAGTGACACTTTACGGCCAAAGTGGCCGTCGAGTCGCTATGGAAAAAAAACGTGATAATTTGTCGCTTACATTCGTAGTTACATAAAGCTTAATAAACGTTTTACCATTTGAATGATGAGCAACAAGTACGTCCAAAGCATTCTGCTGATTCAACATGTAGCAGCTGTACAGCAATGAATACTTCTGGTTTTTTCGCTCTGTATCTCTATTTCGACGGAACTATGTGGGCGAAATGTTCATACAGGAAATAATGGAATTTATATGCATGTGGAAAGGATTTTTATTCTAGAAACAATAAATATGTAGCTTTGATCTCGGCAGACAAATACAAGTACATTTAAGCAACTTCACTCATTTGCCAGCGTGATTGGGACGCTATATTGGCCCAAATGTAGCCAATAATATTACAATTTCAGTATCTGTGTATGGTGAAAAAACAGAACAGGCGAAGGGATTGCCCGAGTCTGCAACAGTCGAAACGAGATGGCCCGGACAACAAGTTAATTACTCTCTGATTGAAAAACCATGGTTGCGCTTCGATCACTATTTTGCGTAGAAATTAACGAGAAATCACCATTATTTTCGAACATTGTTGAATTATTTACATGTTATCTGAAGTATATTGAAAGGAACAAGAAAGCAAAAATTAATAACGTTCTTGAGGAAAAAACTTTTTAAAGCTCTCGATGCGATGGAACATCCCACAAGAGCAAGCGGAAGCACATCGAAACAATAAATTAATACCAAAGAAAAAACGAAGAAGAAATACGACGAACAACAGCAAAGTACATAAAGACACTCAATGCGAACTTTGTGGATTTTTGGAGATTTCAAAAGTGACAATCTTTTAGTGGCACAACCAATTAAACGTGGCCAGTAACTAATCATAAAGTTTTCATTTCAGTTCATTTCTGTGTGGGCTGGCATTAAGACTTGATGTACTAACGCTATTGAGATGACAGTAATGAAAATCCCAACTGAATTTATTATAAAATGCCCAGGCGAAAAGGTAAGAACGTGCACGAAAAATAAATTGGCCCATCCTAAATTAAGCGAAAGTGAAGACAAAAGAAATGTGAAGCAGGGAATTTGATTGTCCCCTGTTTGAGTGATGGCATTCTCAATTTCCAGATGAAGTTATCACTCGCTATATTTTTATGTTCCACTGTGTGTTCTGTGTCGGTAAGTTGGCCCATGATTGCAGCCAACAAAGAAAGCACAAGTGAGAATGAAATATTAGCAAGACGGCTTAACACGTACCCGTTGCTTTTGCTTGTTTTAATATCTTCATTCATTTGTGGAATGGTTTGAAGTGCGCCGAGGCAATCTATCGAATGAATGTCCTTCAGCAATTGTGCGTTTACTTCTCGGTATTTTCTTCGCTTGTTGACAGTTTTTCCTCAGCACATGTGCACCGTAAATAAGCTCACCAGATTGCAATATATTTATATTTACTGATCTTTTTCACGCATCATGAATTTTCAGACAGCCTCAAAAAGTGTCAACCTTTTTTTATACTGCGTGCCATGTGACAGTTTTTTTACGACGGAAAAGTTATCAAAAACTGTTTAGATAAATTGAATGCTGCTGACTTTAGCACACAGCACAGAATATTCTTTTAATTATAGCAATGATGAGACCATCAACCGCAAACTCCGCAGATTATTAAGCGCCGGATCTCATTTTAAGCAAGATTCAAGCATTCCAAACATGCACGAAATAAACGAATGAGACAGAAAGAGAGAGAAAGAGAAAGAGAGAGAAAGAAAGAGAGAAAGCGGGAGAGTGGGAGGAGGGAAGAAGGGAAAGGGAGACAGTATATCAGCTGATGCATTTTAGCACCAAAAATCCAATGCAGATTATTCATCGCTTAGTTAATGTGGCTGCAGGCCAGGAAACAGCTTGGAACTAATTCGGAATGAATATTATGGAAAACAGAGCACAAAATCTGAAATACAGTGACAGTTGGAAAATATGATTGCTGTTTGTCGTCTGTAATCGGTAAGTTCAACAGATCATCTCAGCAAGTTCCTTTCTTCCCAACCTCTCTCCGCTTTTTGACTTCAGTTCAACCAAAGTGAGTTATAGAGAGAGAGAGAGAGAGAGAGAGAGAGAGAGAGGAGATAAAGTAAAAGAAAAATGAGATGTTTGAATATGGTCGGTTTTGTAAATCTGTCCAATGAGCTCGACGCAATTATCGTTTACACTCACTCCGTCTGGAAGAATGTTGGAATTTGCGGACAGTGCTCGTTTTGCAATACGAACCTCTATCTAGGTCTGCTTGTTGTGCTTGACCATATAATGCGAAATTTATTGCATATTTACTGTTATTTCCAGATGTGCTGTGCTGAGCTGCAGGCCTTACTTTTGTATAAACTAACCGAGAGGAGTTTGCTTACATCTCGGTCGGTCGACTGTGTCATCGTCTCAACACGCTGTCACACATTGAATTTGGTTTGCACAATTTCATTTCATCACCTACAATAAAACTAATAAAATAAGGGTAAAGTGGCCATATTATAGATCTTAATTAGACACGTTAAAAGTTATTCCAGAGTTTGCCCTTATATGTAGGTGTACTATTTGATAGAAAAGTCGAAAAACCTATAAAATATTATGATGCAACTTCAGCATAATTTCGTCACTTTTCGCATCGTCTCCAAAAAATTTCCATACAAACTGTGTGTTTTCGTTTGCCGCTCAAACCATTGCAACTTAACTCGATGCACACCAGCAAGCCCATATAAATTAAGATTGTAATAAGTCAAAGGATTATCTATCGCGGATTATGTGCTGATGAGCGGTTGCATCTCACTTTTTGTACCCTTCTCATCCGATATATTTGTTTAATGCATGACTTAATAAATTTATAGAAACTACGTGCAATGAAACTGTTGCCATATTTCATTTAACAGATCATAAGACCATATTAAATGCATTGCAAAAAATGTTCACGTTCCGAAGTAATTGTTTTGGAATGGCGCATTGGATTTTGAACTTGATTTCAAGTGAAGTGCTGATGGTGTTGCTTTTATCAGCGGTCACAGATTATCTATGTGTTAAATTGCTTTTGGCTGTTGAGTTTTGCCCAGTTAGGCGCAATTTCTTCGCAGCAAAGCTTCATTTTATTTCTAGGAATTTGGTTGTCGTCTGCGCGTCAGAGAATTCAATTATTTTGAGACGAAAAAATGTTTCGACAATACAGTTAAACTTCGTACATTAGGACATTTGTACTCGCATTCGGTGGATTCAGTTTTCCAAGAAATACGTTGTGACCTTTGGAAATCAAAATTATCCGACTTATAACTACATGTTGATGAATATTTATTGGAATTTATGCAGTAAAATGCTGAGAAAAAAGTCATTTGTTCATGCCAATTATATGTTCAATGTATTTGTGAGGGTTCAGGCAGCTTCTAAAGAATGACACGAGACCCACACAGACAAATGTCTCAAAAATCCAGTCTTTAAAAAAATCATGTTTGGTAGGAACGGTTGTGATAAGGCAGTTGCTATGAATGGGCGGAGGGGATGTAATAAAATTTCACGAAATAAAAACGACGGGCTAAATCGTTTGCCGTTTTTTTCGCTCGCTCTCCTCCGGACGCACGCTTTTACTTTCTCTCTCTCTCGCCGTACAACCAACACATTAAATTTACAATTGCCATTTACGATCGCTTTTATTATTCCAACTCCAAATTTCGATTTATATTTATAACAAGGGATTTTAAGAGTGGTCACCATGAGCAACAAATGTGGCACGGCAGCGACCGAGAAAAATAGATATACGATAAATGATTCCAATTGCAAAATAATACCCTAATTATGCATTAAATTTATTTCTAGTGCAAAATTGAAATATTTTATACCGAAAGATTACGTCAGTCTCTCTGGTGTGGAACTAAAATTCACATATAAACGCATTAAATTCACGATTGTCATGATTGGGGCAGTATATTGTAATTGGGACCTTTTACAGTATAAGTGCCAACACGCCACTGATATTCGGCGGATAAATCGCTGTCAATAAACAACACATCAAACATTTAATTTGATTTCATTTTGTATTCTCGGTACTTATGTTCATTTATAATTTGCACATTCAAAGTATTTTATGGCATTATTGATCCTCGTGTCGCCTTCATTTGTGTTCGATTTTGGGTGATTTGCCATTTTTTTCCTTCACCAAATTTACGAACTCGTTGATGATACACACGCACACTATTTCCGACGATACAATTTTCTGAAATACAACCGAAGTCATCTAGCCTGAATGCGCTTAGATGTGACATTACAAAACACCCTTATTTCATTTCGACGAAAGTTGGAAAATCGAGCGGAAAATGGGAGATCTTTAGCCGAATGCGTCATATCTTTATTGAATCTTTTATATGACTTCGGAAAAATGGGGAAAAAATCCTTATGGGAGCTAGGTATATCAGGGAATTTATGCGTTTCAGTAATAGCTTGTTCCGTGATTGCAGCCAAAGTAAGATTCGGTTCGTTTTTATTCTACTTCTGTGCAGCAGCAATTCAATTGTTAAAGATAAATTTTAATGTCTGTTGCATTAAAATCAATTCGTTTAAATTAACGTGAGATCGCCTGTACACGCGCTGCATCCACATGAATGACCCTATTGATGAACTGGATAAAATTTTATCATCATCTTGCCCTAGCTCGTTGTTCTGTCACTCTATCTCTCTCTCTCTCTCTCTTGCTCTCTTTTGAATTATGGGTGAACACAACAATTCCAAACGAACTTGGAGAATGAAAATGAAATATAGTATCAAAGTTTTTCGCAGCAATTTCATGAATATGAAATGAAGATTTCAAAAAAATATGAAAATTCAATAGAAAAGTCAATAGACTATTTTACTCAGTCAGCAAAATTGCTCGCATAAATCTGAAGTGTCTATTCATTTAATCTTTCAATTTACAGAAAAGTAAAGAAATGTATATCCAAACAATCCGTGGCACACACTCGCGTACACTTTCTATGATTTCTGCATTCATTTCAATGGAATTTCGTACTGCGTCAATTATTTGAAAGTCCAAAAGGTTAATTAAATCAACTGAGCGCACCTGCACTCATTTATTCGAATTTGTTTTGCAGATCTGTTGCTTTGCTGTATAGATGGGCAATTTGTCGAAGTAAACGAATTAACACACCTAACCACAAATTCGTACAAAACTGTCATTTCACCCGCCACCGAACTTAGAAAAAAGTTCAAAAGATCTCTTTCAAATTGGTCCAAATTGTTATTCAGAACCAAATTACATAAACAATTCAGAAGTTCGAAATTTGACATCTCCATAGAATTTATCGTTCAGTGTGAAGTTAAATAATACAATCCTAATATAAATGCATTATAATAGATGGCATCTCAATAACGTTAATACAATATTTAATAATCAGGAAATGATAAGCTGTTAAAAAGTTATCAAGATCGTCAAGTTTTTTATTAAGATCAATCTTACAAAATTTAGATTTTTTAATGAAACAAATCTTAATAAATTTTGGATGTGGAAAAATCTAAATTTATTATCAACTCATAAACGGCTTATTATTTACAACTCAATAAATATTTTACTATCGTTATTAAGGTGCCATCTTAATAAAAATGTATAAATATGGCAATTTAATAAATCAAAAATTAATCAATAAGTTATTTTACTTGATATTAAGATTTGTGTTGATAAATGGTTATTAATGGGCCATCTATACTTTGCTGCTCCCACTCATGCCATGCCCCACGTGTGTGTACTTATATGCTATTCCATTTATTACCACAAAATAAAAACGATTTTGAGTGAATTGTTTGCGCAAATCGAGCACATAAATTAAAACCAAATTTCAGCTCTCAAAGTGTCAAGTGTAATTTTGTAAAATAATGGCTTTGGTGAGCTTTTTGAATGGAGATTTATTCGGGTAACATTTCCGTAGCAAATTTTGATCCTGAATTTGTTCCTTTTTCTATTCCTTCATTCTTATTATTTAGCCAATCCGTCATATAGCGAACAACGCTAAATATCAAAATAATTCGCTTGACGTAACATAACATAAAAATTTTATGTGTTTCTCTCAACAATTGGCCTGGTCGTTTGTTCGTGAAAGTTCATTCGATTGTTCACAAAAACACTAATTTGAAGATTAGTAAAATTTGCGCAACAGCCGTTGGTCATTAGAATTGATTGTAATGAACGTAGCGTGCAAATCGAAGATAAAAAAATGCTCGGGCATTTATGCTGCTTCTGTTGTTGTTGTTTCGTTTCGACGGATCGATAATGGAGTGAGAGAATAAAATTATGGAACGGCGGAAAACTTTATATGAATCATAATTTCGTTGTGCGACGTCATCAAATGACGAAGTGCCCGTCAAAGAATATAATAAAATTTGAACTCGCCACTTCTTCATCTTTTTCGTCGTTCTGTTAACAAAGCTTTTGTTTTCTGTCTCGTAACCCCGAATATCTACTTTGGACTATCAACTAAGCTCAAGCATGCAGAAAACAAAGTCATTGTAAATCATTTTTCGAATCATAGAGACAACATTTATTGCCAAAATTAGCGAGCTACCATAATGTGGTGAAATAAATCAACAACGCATGTTTAAAGTGATAAAATATAATTAGCGCTGCTGTACATCATAAATCATAACAGACAGGAATCTGGCTAACGATATTTAGTCATGGACAGCTTTTTTATGAGCATTATGTTATCTTCATGCGTTTGAGCTAAGGAAAAATCGCACAGTTTTGGATGAACAAAGTTGTCGATTTCATCCTTATTTTCATCAAGCATTTCATTTTGTATGGCAATTTTCGCGTGCAAAAATATCAACAGATTCTCCCTAATTTCAATACGAACAAATATAATATTTTTTTCAAAACAATCTTTTGTTCGATTAAATTTGCAATTCAAATCGTTTTTCACTTGTTGATTCCACTGAAACTACAAAATACCATATTTTGCAACAAAATACTACATACGGGGACGAAAAAGAATAGAACAAATTATGCCATTTAAGCATCTGAAACTTTTTGGATTATTTTTTAAAATCAATGGTTGATTGTTGATTATTTCTATGGCCCACTTTCGACAATTGTCCGGCCCATAGAAATTTTATCCATAAACGAATCTAATTGAGTGAATCATATAATGATGTTATGTTGAATTGTGAAATGATATGCGGAAAATTGGGATGGCAACTCTGCGCTGCCATCATTCTTTTCGCTATCGTTCCTTTCATTGAAATCTCAGAAGAAGTCCTGATTAAAGCAGTGATTCCGGAAAGTCTACCAAACAAATTGATTCGAAAAAAACGTTGCGAAAAGTTAGCAAAACAAGATAAAAGTTCAAATCAATGGGACTTCGCATGCGTTTTCCATGAATATTACCAAGATCATCCGTTCCAATGGACACGCGGCTGTTATTCAACATTGAAGTCAGTTCACTCATAATTCCAAAATCAATTTGAATGTCATGTCCAACTGCTTAACGGTTGAATTGCACAGGAAGATATTCGCTCAGCATGTGGTCCATTTGCAAACTATTGATCGTGATATATGCTGGCGCCAATGCTCTTTTCCTTGTGCAACAATAGACGCCTGAGTTTGCACAGTTGAGTGCTGGGTAAAATAGGTCGACTCTGTGTCGTAATACAGTTTTAATATGATTACGGATTTTACTCGTTAAGCTCAGTGCTCGTGATCGAAATATTGCGTAGCATCTGAATGCATTCTCATGCATGTGACCTCCCGAAAACTCGGTCGCTCGACTTGCACATTTATCAGAGACTCATTAGTTCCAGAACCAATTCGCTTTTTCAGGCGCCCGATTATTCGTCCGACATATGCCTGCTTTACAATTCAGCAAAAAATTAATCAGTACAAACATTTCCCAATCGATTTGAAACTTCAACGTTTTGTACGAATTCAAGTCTATTGTTTGCTAGTTGTACGATGCAAATTATAATTAAAATTCATTTTTTACACATCACATTGTTCCTCTGATCACCACAAAAAGGTTGTGCATATATCTTAAATGTAAATAGAATATTCATATGGGAAAAATACTCTTGAGAAAGAATAACTTTAGTGTAGTAGATTGAGTAGAACATACAAATGTGGCACAATTGAAATGTTTGTCTCATAAAATAAAATTGAATTCCAAGATGAATTTGACTTTTTCATAATGGAAATTAAAAGCAAAAAAAAAATTGCATGCAAATAATCGACATTTAAACGAAATGTTTTTTTTATAACGAATTTGAATCTTTATTAATTTTATTTTCTGCATTGGACATCAGAGTCCTAATAAACGATACAGTCATGTTTACATTTGAGACTAACTCAATTTCATTCGGACAATTTATTAATCCATTTATCTTTTAGTAGGTCCAATTGAAATTTTTTATGCCACCGATCTTCGATTTCTAAATTGAAACTGTTCATTATTTGGCTTGGGAAAGCTTTGTTGCCTTTTTGGAGCACATTTTCCAAACCCTTTTTCAATTCCAAAGCGACCCAAACCTCGATGATGAACTTTTCAACGTATTCAATTTCTGCTTTAACCAGTTTTTTTAATTCTAACACATAGTAACGTTGAATAAAAGTACCTTCCGCCAAATTCTCTCGTAAAACCATCAAATCTTCGTTTTTGGCAAGACTCTTTTCATGAGATCTAGAAGCTTCTCTGATGGAATTTGCAAATGCTTGATTGTCTTCATCCAAATACTGAACTGATCCAGTTAATAAAACCAATTTATTGTGAAGAGCTTCAATCAATTCAATTAAACTGTTTTTTATCTTCTTCTCAGCTTTTGATGAAGTTATTCTAATTATTAGCTCTTGTGTGTTAGTTTTTCGATTAAATTGATCTAAACGTGCGCTCAACTCGTACATACGATTGGACAAAATTATTCGCTCGCCTATTTCAAGAAAGTTTGGCGGTGGTGGTGGAATTATCCGTGTGCCTGGCTCACCTACACTGAGATCCTTTATTTGACAGACAAATATTATTATTAATTCGAATTGATGGGTAAATAAAGTCGATACTTACAGTGTATGCAATTATCAAAAACAAAGAAATAGTTCGAATTAAAAGTGCCATTTTACTCGAAATACTCAAAATGTGTGGTGTTACATGACAAAGGCTCCAGTATTTATACGATTCTCTGCCTCTGAACGTAAGTCCTAGCCAAGGTCTGAGTGAATTTTTTTTTTTAAATATTTGCATTATTTTAGAATTTTTTACCCAAAATTTGCTCTCTTTAAATTGTTCATATGCAAATTTATGTAATAAATGTGTATCCATTTTAAAAGTTTGTTTATGAAGTACCTGCATTAATAAATGAATAATTTGTGTATTGTACATACGTCAAACTGGAAAAAAAGCCGATTGATTTTTAGATAAAATGTTGAAAAATGGGAACAATTCTACCAACTACCTATGTTCATGACAAGCACACTCGCGCATATAGCTGTCGTGCTCGTTGTGGCTGTGCGCATATAATACCAATCAACAGTCGATCAGCTTTGTTTTCAGTTTGACGCATGTACACGAGTGTTAACTAAATATTTGATTTAATATATTCAAAACAAATTCTTGGTGATTCATTTGCCTTCACACATTTTCACAATCATATAATTGTTGAAACATCAAAATTCAAGGCAGAGATCACTGCCCACATGGTATACGATGCACCGCTTGAAATTGGTACGAAATTGTGTACCATACTGAAATCCATTGCTCCATAATTTAGCAAATCGGCTTTGTGTCCATTTGGGAAATCACGGGACAGTATAGTATTTTTTCAGGCTTAATTTTTTTATATGTTCTGTTAACCGAAATTTTGACCAAAGGCAAAATTTCAATATTTTATCTGAAGAAAAAGTATCGTCCTGCCCTTAAGGCTCGCTCTATTTTTAAAGCATCCAATCGGCTCCGATTGCAATCGGCTGCCATAGAAATACAGGCTTAAACCTAAATAAAAATAGAATTATGTTATTCTGACCTTACATTTTTCAGGCAATAATAGCACCACTATATCTGTTAATTGTCCAATCCCTGATGGGCAAATCGCAGCTAGATTCATTAAAAAATTAAACCAATTTCCTCCAAAATTCACTGAATTGCTATTATTTTGTTATCAGCTCATGATTTATCGCATTCATTGGCGCTGTTTTATCATTGATGAAGCTTTTTACCGCATTCCAAGTTGATTCCGCTTGAAATCATGTTCAATCTATATCGTTTTCTCATAAAAATGCGTGCCAATGAATGTGTTCTATTGATTCAATAAGAAAACGGTGACGATGTGGAAAGATTTGCTCGCGTACCCCATGTGTGTGAAATACAAACATCTAGTTTACGTCGTGTTTGCTCGATGGAAAAGTTTGCGAAGAAAACTGGGTAGAGTTTGCTGTGAAAAAAAAGCAACCCCAACCAGTCATCTCCGAATATAATCGAATCAGAGAATGTAAACTGAGCAAAAGTTAACATGAAAGAGAATGTGAAATATACCTTATGAATGATATTTCCCCGCCATACGTGTACACGTTCGCACAAGTCGGTAGACTGCGAACATAATTGTTGAGCTGACGACAAATTAGCATAAATAAATTATCAAGCTTTTGAATCTCTGTATAAAATTCTCGTGCGGCCACTGCTTCCTCTTTCTTGTCTGCCGAATATCATTTTGTGAAGGATGCAGTGCACGAAAACCATATCGAGGGTGATGAATCCGGCCAATTCCATCATCGAACAGCCTTTTTGCTTGTACCGATTCTACTGAGAGCATACGATTATGGCAGATTTTTCAGAAAATATGTTAATTCATGGCATAAAATTTGAATATAACAAAATTAAGTCGATGCTTTGGATTGTTCACTATAAAAATAGTCGGATTAATGGTTGTTTTGGCTAATCATGGGCGTAAAGAAAAAAAAACATAATAACAAATCAAATGCCATTGGCCTTTGTCGACAATGCTTGCAATATGTAAGCATCTGAATGAGTGCAGTGTGCATATCTTTATAGAGTCGATGCTCTTATGTCTGTTTTTTATTTCATTCGGCTCATTGACATCGACTGCATTGGAACGTACACCAATGATAGTTTGCTCGACACGCTTTTCTATACGATAGACGGTCGTACTTCAAAAAAAGGTTGCTCAACTGCACTCGAAATTTACAAAACAATCGCAACAGTTGAGCAGTGAAATTAGGAAGAGCAAATTTATATTTGATTATTAGGATAAATGCGAAATCCGTATTTTCAAGCAGGATCATCTTGAATTTGTATGCAGGTCCACGTAGCAATTCCATTGTAATCACATTGAAACCAGCAAACACGTCAAAATCATTCAGCACATTATACGTGTCTGGGATTATGTTCGAATGCGTGATTTTTTACTCGGTAACAACTTGGATACACAACATATGCACGTGTTTTGTGCTGTGTTGGTTGTAAATGAACATTTAATATTGAGAGAAACCGAGCATATTCGCTTTAAAGAGGATTGGCCTAGTTGTCTTAAAATTATATTGACCCTACTGACATTTTGTTTTGATCATTTTTCGGACCAGCATTCGTGAAAAAGGTGGGAATCCCAAAAGTTTTTCATATGAAAAAGTGGCGTTTTTGAATCAAATTCCGAAAATATTTGGTACACATTTAATGCACATCGAACGAAAATGAGTGTTCGACAAAAGAACCTGTCGAAATGTCAGAATTTGGCACAAAAACGCCACTTTTCCATATGAAAAACATTTGGAATTCTTACGGTTTTTTCCAAATGTGTTTTTTTGAAACTATCCAAATAAAATATCAGTAAAGGACCCACAAAGAGCATTTATCGAGAGCGTTGGGTCTTTGAGCCGTTTTTGCAACAATTCACAATTCAACGAATTTTATATTCATTTTGTCGACGTCAATCTGAAATTCAGCATGACTCACCCATGATGTTGACATCTCTTTCCACCCCCCCCCCCTTTCTCTCTCTCTCTCTCTCTCTCTCTCTCTATCTATCTATCTATCTATTTCTCTTTCAAAAAACTCAAAGTTGAATTTAGATTTGCGTGCAAATGGAACGGAATTAACGATCACGTTAATGTCAAAAAGTTTTTATAGACATGATGAATCCATAATGAATATTTTATTGTCATAGCGTCATTCATCTTGAGCGTGCCAAAGTTTTTGTTTAAGCGATAAGCAGCGAAAGCGTGGAAAATGTAAGTAACACTGACCGCAAAACACAAGATGCGTATTTGAACGATAGCCACCGGATATTCCACAAAACGTGCTAATAATAGCTAGACGTTGGGCTGAGATTAGCTGATGCGACGAGATGCTTAATGAGATTTGCGTACACTTGAAATATTGTTAAATTTCTTTTGGCTCAACTCAAATAATTGAAGCAAAATGAAAAAAGTGTGTCGCACCTCTACGCCAAAAGCAAGTCTCACTGATGAGCCGGTATTAAATTGAGGCGAGGAAATGCTTACAGAGTTTATTAAATGATTAAAGTCATTCACTCAATCTGCGTGAGTTTTTTTCGCCATCAACTCATCGCCGAATCGCAGAAAACAAAGGACACAATGACAAAAATAATAAATTGAGATTGAAGAAGCAGTCTACGGCTGTGGCAGTGTTTCACCTTTGCAAATGTATAAATTCGTGAGCATGAGTCGATTTCGATTCGGGTCTATGGTCGTAGCTTCGTTTACATCATATATTTAGTACACGAATTTTCAATAATAAGCCATTTTATTTCCGCTTCTCAGCAACTTATGGTTAGTTTGATTCATAAGGTTGGTATATTCCATGAAGGGAACCATTTTTATCGATCATAAAAGTGGGAAAGCAAGTGTGTGCACAAGTTATATTCAACAAGAATCGCACAATGTAAAATATGTACATAGGCGATAATTGAAAGGAAGCCTTTTTCAGCGGAAGACGTAAAAAAGCACTAAAATTTGCGGTACATTCTGCAAAAATGCTCGACTGAACGTTAAATCAACAGCCACTTCTCACTCAACATATAGCACAAACGACGCAATGGGAAACCGTTATCACGGTTATCGTCACAAAACAGTCACGCGTTTTCCCAAGATGAAAAAATGTAGCTCGATGGCATTATTTTGGGACACACGCAAATAAAATTGTGCACACAGTCACAGCAGATACATTTTGGTGATATCCATTACAAAAACTGATACGAAAAACATAAATGAACATTTCCTTGTCTAAAAATGTCCGAATCTAAACACACTCTCTCTCTTTCTATGTCGATCCATTCATTCCAGTCTAATCCATTTGAGCTCAATCCAATTCCATGATCACAAGAAATTTCGTGAATGGATCGATTAACATTTGCGTGACTTAATGTAAAGCAGGAAATTCTGGTGGAACTGAATCAATCGACTGGGTAACAATAAAATGGAATTGAGAAATTAAACACTATCGAATGGTTGATGATTTCATTATAATTTTATTTGTTCAAACAACTTGAACATTGATATCGTAAACAACGGTTACTTACTAATTATTATTTGGAAGCAAAGCCTTGAGTGACAAATAAGACTCGACATGCGAAGATTGAAATGTTCAATTTTCGAATAGCTATCATGCAAATGGCATTCTCCAATAGCACTTCCTCATATATTCAACTCATATCCAAATGAAAGCTTAAGTGGCATCATTGGTTGTTGCTTTGCCCATGTATTTTCTATGTAATTACAAAGCTCAGTGAACTTTAACATAATCAATAAGATAAACCATTTTATTGTTGCGTTCCTAGTTTTTGCATATGTATTTTATTCAGCTGTTTTCCATATCAGCGCATACAACGGAATGAGTTCGGTTGAGAACACCACTTTGTCAAAATGCTCACTACCGAACACAATGTACAGCTATTATTAATCTCACATTTCACACACGACATAAAAGCAAAATGTGCATAGCTTATTCGAAGTAGAAGTCATTGAAAGTATGATTCATGAACCATTTTATGATAGTAGGCATATTCTTTCTTATCCATTTGCTCTGTTTGTGGGGTGATTGTGCTATTTTAGATTACGCATTTGATTTGAGCTGTACTGTTTGTGTCGTGCTCGTATGAATGCCGACACTGGATAAAACCACATCGAAAAACTTTTTCGTATTCGGGTAGTCGAAATGTCTCCAGAGAACGATATAAAAAACTATGTCAACAACTATAATATAACGTTCAGGCAAAATGCGTCGCATATTTCATTCGATTAAATGATAGGGAAAAAATGCTTGTTTTTCGGAAAACAATGTGCTATGAGATGTTAATTAAATCAAAAAAAATTTCGAATTGAGCCGCCGTTTTGCATGTGAAAGATGGGACTGATAATTCGATTATTATCTGCAGTTATTGCTGCGAAGCCAACGAGCGTCGCGTGTAGTCGACGAGCCATTCGGCTCATTGCTCTGAACACGTTATTTCAGTATTTGGCCCCATAAAAATCGTTTACGGAATGAATAATGTGGGAAGGAAATGGAAATGCTAATGGTTTTAGGCCATATGGAGCCAAAAATCCGAAAAATGCGATGCCACTGCCATTGAAATCGATCGAAATTCGATTGTAATAGATGGTTTCATTTATAGATTAAGCCGAAAAAGTCCAGCGCAGAAACTATTTTCGAATTGAATGTGGCGCATTTTTATCGTTCAAATTGGAGTCGATTGTTGGAAATAAGTCACGTATTTGCTGATTGGTTACTGTTCATCTGTTTGCACAATGCCAACATATTTTTGCAATCAATACACATCAATTAAAGATTGATTGGAAAAAAAAGCGAGGATGCTGACCAAACGATCTCAGATAATGATGAGCCATTCATCGAAAACATAACATCAATTACATACTCGGAATATAATGCAACTTGCATGGAGACTGAGAGCAACATGCCCATATCTCCGAATGGTTCGTTTCAATGTTTTGTTCATCCGCTTAAGAATTATATTTATATTTTTGTCTGGTTTCCTGCTTAACGCATCCATAGATTTTTTTTATCGATTAACATCTTTTCATTGCGCCAAATCTTTAATAAAAAGAAGAATTCATAGCATTGATTAAATACTTCGAAATTGATGTGATTTGTAATTTTTATGGTTAATTTTTTTTCGAATAATCGGATTAATAAATGATAATTCGGCATGGGATCCGTAATACTTTGGCACTGATTCTTCAATCCGGCGCTCTTAATGTTTTTATGAAATATATATTAGCTTTTAATGGTCCATTCAAAATCAATATCTCTTTTTTGCGATTGCTATAGAGACATTTTGTTCATTTTATGGAAAAAATTCGGTAACGTCTAACTATTCGATTTCTATTAGATTTATTCTCTGATATTTTATTGTATCATAACAAATGGAGAATAAGAAGAAGGGACGAGCAAAAGAAGCTATTTCCTTGACTCAAACGCAGTCAAGGAGAGAGAGAGAGAAATCTTTGAAAAAAGGAAAAGTGCTATAATTAATTTGATTCGCATACTTTGTCGCCGGAAGATTATAAATTGTCGGTTCAGTGATTTTCAACGGTTGGATGGTTATATTAAAATAAACACAGCAAATTAACATTTCTCTTTGCACATTCACATTCTCACCCACACACGTATCGGTGTGTTTTCAATGTTTGTAAATGTGGTTGCTTGACCACTGAAACACATCTCTGAAAAGTGAGTAATTTGTATTCTCTTATCAGAATATCAAATCGTGTTGTAGAACAAATCTATTTGTATGTATGGGCAATTTGTCGCTATAAGATGGCTGTTATAGAAGGTTGATGATTGCTTGCCAGCGCATTCTAGTGAATTGACTGAGCTGCCTCGATTTTTCTCTGTATTTTGCTGTAGGGTGTGCATGTGTGTGCTAGTATCAAAAATAAATGGGCCAGCAACTTCGAACGGCCCGAGGGGAATGATTATTATGAAAAACGTGCACTAAGTACCCAAAAAAACAAAAATGGACAAATCAAAATCAAAACAATGAAGATGTAACAAGCCATATTCTATGTCAAAAATATAGCCAGGACATTTCGCACCTTGTTCATCTCCATGTGCGGGAAAAATGGGAATATCCTTTTATATTGTTATCTATTATTTATGATCGGTATGAATAAATCTTTTTTTGGATTGATATACTCCAATACGCCTGTTTATTGGAAACGTGGGTAAAATCTACAAATAACTACACTTTGATTCTGATAGCTTCGTGTGTATCTGCGCCATGACATGCGATCAAAGGAGAATAAATTAATGTAACTTGTGAGTCAATCTCGGCGAACGGACAAGAAACAAACCAATCGGTACAGACTGTGAGATGTCTTCGTGTGCATATTTTCATGGAAAACACTCAACATTTTCAATCATTTGTTTTGTGAATACGAAGTTTCAAGTATAAGCATATTATTAAAAATGGCATTGGAAATGAATGAGAGCCGCAAGCCGCAAGCCATTTCCAAAGAAAATGACGAAGGACAAATATTATTATTACCCACACAGTGTTTTCACGACATAGCTGCAGAATGCCAATAGAATGCAATGCAGCGGATCAAAGTGTAACGGCGCAAAGCCATAAGCATACATATTAAGCAAAGTTTATGCTTCTATGATATATTATATCGTAAATAATTCTTTATGGAGATTCATGACCAGAAACGCGCAACAAATGTTTCGTTGTCACTAACATTGAAAACGAATATATTTCACTAGTGCGCCATTCCAAAACCCTTTCATATTAGTTCATGTATTTTTTTATTTCGATGCCACACATTGTACTGTTTCTTATTCACTCAGTTTAAATTCAAAGACTTATTTTCGTTTATGTTCTTAAGACCGCTTTATCCATGAGCAAAAAAGGCGAGGATTGCAACTGATCAATATTGAGAGTGAACAAAGAGCGTCGAAGTAGTAAAAGCATTTGGTTATTCTCATATTCTGCTTTCATCGGAGGGTGAAAACGAGAACTCAACACGCGATACCTCCATCATCTTGATGTGGAAATTGATGTAGCACGGAAGTGATGTACGTTTTCTATACGTAGGTTGTTATATGAGCTGTCAATATTCGTACGAATATGACATGTGCCCATCTGATATAGTGTGATAGTCCCGAACGACAGAATGCTTCGCATGGTCTGATTTCATTTCATTTCATTTTTGGCTCTTTTTCTCGGCCAACCGACGTTCGCACCCCTATGAAAACTTAATATGAATTTAATACTGTTATGGGTGATGCTGATGGATTTAGGTACTGAATGGCTGGATGGTTGCCTAGCTGCACGTTCAGCATTGCAAGAAAGAACAAGTTTGACTATAAATTTTTATCTATAATACTAAAATGGTGTGCGAATAGATAGTGGGATATCATGCGCAAAAAAGGTAAATAAATATATAATAAGGAAAGCGCTCGGTGCTAGCAGCAGTAGCAGCGTCTTTGCTCGAAATGTTACAAAAACAAGCTATGGATTGCCTAAACGGTGTTAAGCACAACAGCAAAAACATCATCACAAATGTATATGTTGTGTTTTTTTTTTCTTTTCGTCTTACGTTACGTATGAAATTTCCGCATTCCATTGATTTCAATCGATTTTTCATAAATGCTCTATTTCCCCATTCGATCTACACTGTTCTATATGTATCTTTCATGCGGTTGGAGCTACATTTTTTTGAAACTTTGTCATTCAAATGCATTAGAAAATCTATTATTTATTGTGTCATTTTCGTTGTACAACTCAACGTTTACACATCCCAAAAAACCAATGCAATATGTTCTGTATATATTTTGTGAACCACTGTGAAATCAAATGAATTAAAAATTGATATGAAAACAATGTGATATAGAAACGATTGGTTCCGGAATGTTATCATTCAATTCAGATGAGATGATGTCAAAATGTACTTTTACTTGCCAAGCATAAGTTCAAAGTAGCAGCGTTCTTTCGTTTATTTCACCTCATTCGAGGTTCTTTCTGAAAGAAATTTGACTTTGATTCTATCCAAATTCTTTCTATGTTGGTATTTTTGTCGTGGCCTATGAAACACATTCTTTTGGCAGTGCGATAAACTCATCGCTTTGTTTTGATTCAGGAGGGATTTTTATAGCAGGTCATTTTGAATTGAAATCTGTTGTATTTTTTTTAAATCGGAGAATCTCGGATTTTGCATGAAATTATAGACGATCCAAATTATCAACCATGACTTGACACTCTGCACAAACCTTTTTTCGTTTCATCAATTTTCATCACTATTCACAACAACTCCAAGTAAACAATTCAAATTCAATGCAAAACTACGTTCATTGAAATTCAATTTAATTTTATTTTATAAAGTGATGCGGGTGAAATGAATCGTTTTTGATGAAAAATCCGCATAAAAACTTGTTATTCAACACGAATTCGATAGTCACAGCATTGCTTTTATTTGCCGTTCCCATATGCACTGTCCATTCATTGCTGGCGATTGCTATTTATCGAAATTTTGAATTTGCTATAGTATAGTAGTTATATAAATATTGAATCTCATGCAGAACCGATAAACCTCGACTATATCGAGTGCTTGGTAGATATTATGCACTTCATTTAGAGCTTTGTATATCAATTCTGCATTGAGTCAAAATACACGTTGAAGTGCTCAGGGGATTTATATATGGGGACAGCAAGATCCAAGCGCCACATGCGACAAGCTTCGGAACTACTTTGGAGACGCCACGAACTTTTATTGAAATTCTACGGCATGAAATATGAAGTCCTAACAAAGTTCCTCCATCTCTGCAGCCCAAAAATGTCAACATTTCAACTCCCAGTTTGTGCTCGCTACCGATTTCTTTGGAATTTGCAAAATTTTATGTAATAATTTACTACTGTGCCTTAGCCAAATTATCATATACAGATTAAACGCTCAAATCTTATCCTTTTGTTTTATATACCAACAATCAGCAAATTCTCCATTCGGTTGAAATCGACCAAAAATATTGGGAAATGTTTGTTTCTAAATGCACAAAAACTGGAATTTTGATAATTAATTTTAATAAAACTTTGCAAAAGCACTATAAACCCATTGGTTTATTCGTGTTGAAACAAAGTGTCTCTAAATTAGGTTTGTTGTTGTTATTTCCTATGATTTACAAGCAATTGTGTGACCTTATAATTTGATTTCAACTACTGCAACTTGAGTACAGCTTAATTCATGCGATGAGTATCGTGCATCAGAATTTTTTTCATATTTTAGTTTTCACATGATTTCATTTGGGATGGAAATTCCCCAAGCTATGCTAACGAATACGTTAAGTTCATTTGTGATTTCCTTAATTTCAAAGTAAATAATTTGTCGTTGTTGCTTCACAACGTCAATCACTTTTGAAAATCAATTTAATTACAATGAAAATTAATTCCTCATCCTTCTTCATTCTATTGCACAGCACATTATGGCTGTAAAATAATAGCGACGCCCGCTAGAATCCATTTCGATGGTTTTTCTCTGGTTTTAAAGTTGAATGTCCACACATATGTTGGTCCTCGTGAGCTGGCAGAGAAGAGAAGTTTGAATGAAATGAATTGAACAAATTGAAATGAATGGCAAAAGTTCCCAGTGGAAAAAGAGGGAAGCATAGAAATGGCGCAGTCCTTCTCGCCGTATTACCGTGTTCTGTAAACAGGACATTCGTAAACGTTGCGCAACTCTTGTTTATCCTTTGTTATGGCACGGATATGTATGACTGGCATTTCGTAGAATAATTCTTTGAGACGCGAGTTCGTCAACGAATTCATCAGATTATCCCATCTGGCACCTTCCAATACTAATCCGTCGATATTCGCACCCTCCCGTGGCGCATCTCTGCAATTTAATCCAAGTAATAAATTGAATGAATGTGTGTGCACAAAATTGTCTGTGTGTTTGTAAGTGTGTGTATATAGAGGGTGTTAATACAATAATACTTCAAACGTACGTGCAATCGTCTCGATGCTTTCCAGTAACATCAATTGTCAGGCACATTCGATCCAATGGCCATTCATTTTTACGTGCTGCAACCTGCATGATGCTCGTTAAAAAGCTTTGCGGATTGAATAGCCCGGGCAGCCACACGGATATCGGCAAACTGAAGTCTATTGACCATTTGTACAGTTCTTGATGCCGCTGCAATAGATTCGAAAACCATAATTGTAGACCCCATGTGCTTGGATATGCGAGTTTCGTCCACTGTTGAGGCACTCTATCGAACATTATACATTCATCGAGCAATTCCATTTCCGACGTAATTGTAAGTTCGCCACGATGACCAAGCATCAGTTCACGCAGCGATCGTCTCATTTCGCCCAATAGCTGATTCATTCGTTCGCATTCTTGATACACAACAACGACATACGGTGTTCGCTCCTCGAACCTTGTCATTATTTCGGCCATATGAAAATCAACCGGAATTTTATCTTGCAGCTCTTCAATCAATTGTTTTACCGTTTCCTCACGAGATACAAGAATGACGGAACTCGAGTTCGAATCTCTCGGCTGAAGCTCGAAAATTTCCGAAAACATGGAATTTGATAGCGTTGTGAGAAAGCCGATTTCAGCATTTAAATGCATCCCATACAATTGTGGCGATTCATTCGGTAAAAAATCATTAATATACTGGTGGTAACCGGCTAAATCAAGATTTGGCGGTGCTTCAAAATCCGGGCAAAACGATAAATCACCCGTTAATAAGCCGGGCTGCATAAATTCATTGAGATAAGTTTGACACAGTTTTCGATCCCAAAAGTCGGTGATGTGACCGCCGTACATAATTTCTCCAAACAAATATCGTAGATCATCCCATGGAATATTGCGATTGCCCTCCAAATAATTGAATAGCACATAAACGCTTATAGTTAAATCACCAATACTAAATGGATACGACAGATTCCAACCTTGTGCGCCGAATTTGCGCCGTTCGCACACACATGCATGAAAATAGCATAACGAAAACAGTATCGATTTGAATTCGCTTTCTTTCGAGCATAATTCCTGCAACAGAGGAGAAGATGAAGAAAACATCTATTTACATCCATTTTATCAGTTTCTGGATTATTTCTAAATTTTGGTCGCTCTCTTAAGAGAATTCACCAGCATTCGCCGTGAATTATGAATTTTATGTGTTTATTATAACCTACCAGCATCTCTTGTGTGAAATTGTCTAAGGCGCGATGCAAATTCGCTTTTATTCCTGTTGGAGATTCGTTGGTAATTTTTATGGACGCTTCTAATATTCCTTGCGGAATGGCATGAAAATCAGGTGATGGCGCCGCTTCTGCACTTACAAATAGTCGAAAGTGTGGATTTGCATTTTCCAACGATTCTTCAATAATCTTTTCTAAATGCGGCAGCCATTTTGTGACTAAATGTATATTCTGTAAAACCACCCAGTGCCCGCGTTCGGTGGCCAGTTGAATGGCAGCCTCGGCCAATGTCTCTTGACCTTGACCTAACGAAATGTTATGAAAATTGTGATAGTCAGCCGATATGCTCATGGATCTTCCGAGCTTTTCAACATCTTGTAATGGATCGACTCCCGGCGACAAAATGAAAAACAGCGGCGTTGATGCGCAGCTTTCCTGGAATGAATCGCCGAATGGAATTGTTCTCACTCCAACGTATTTTTCGCCCATCGTTTCTTCGATAAAGCATGCGGCCGCATATATCATTCGATCAGGCCGAAGTGTTCGTAGGATGCATAATTTCTGCATTGGCGTTTTATGTTTCCATTCACCCGGCAACTTTTCCATTTCTGGCGCTTCGCTTTCAATGAACTTTTTCCACCGTTTCATCGACAAATCGAGATCTCTGTCCAATCCATAGAATGGATCAATGTTTGAAAGTGCTTTCACGCCGCCCCACAAATGCGCCGGCAAAAAATCGAACGGCGAGTGGAGATTCGGTACATACGGAAATCTCAGCACAAAATCCAATTCGACCAACGATATTTGATTACTTTGAATCAATATTTGAAATGCTAAATGCATTTTATATACGAGCTTATCATTTTCAAAGAGTCCGCGGCATGTGTACAAATAAACGGCATAGGTGATTGAATCCAACAACGACATTACCCGCTCTATGGTCGTATTTTGTTTTTCCGTCTGGTTAATGGCTCGCTTGAACACAATAATAAATGCCTTCAATGAAAATTGATACATCGGATTGATTTTGCACAAGTCATTCAAAATGAAATACAAAATGGACGCTCGTTCGGCCACACAACGATATATCTCACGAGCCGTATCAATTTCTTTGGTGGTTATTCGCGTTTCGGAGACTTTTGCTTCGATTTCGGCGGCTGTTCTTTTCGTTTCTTCCAAATTGACGACGAGAGACGGATCTTCGAGAACGTTATCGCCAGCGGCCGCTAATCGAGCCAACAGTTCATCCTCAAGTGATTTTAATGTAATTTTGAAATGATTTTGTTGCATTGTTAGCTCTTGCTTAGAATGCTCCAAATCGGGTCGTTCGGCTTTAACAACTTCGGCGAGCAACTGTTGTTCGAGCCCTTCTCTTGTCACCGTAAAATTGATCAGCGTTGTCTGGGCCTGCATTTCTGGCTTGTAATGAGGATTGGCCAATTTTGTTTGTAAAATCAACCGAAATTGTGGATTGTAATCGACTTCTTTATCTCCGATTTTGATTGTTGTGCCACGTTTCGAAAATTGTCGACTCAGCAATTGATCCAACCTATTTAAAGGGAAGCAAATACAGCATCATTTTCACTTTTGTTCGTTACCCAAAAGAATTTGAGCAATTCTTCTCTTGTTATTTTTTTCTCCGTTTAATGTTGCTGTGATTCATGTGAATTGAAACATACACTGCGTCTATTGACTCGTCAATGTTTTCCAACAGAACCGTTCGGCCAGCGGAAATTGCTTTTTCTATCTCCTCCAAATATGATTTTTGATTTGGACGTAAAATCACCAATTCCTTTGCATATTTTTGCCGAATCCATTTCACTCCCTGCCTATTTTGCAAAAAATTAATTAATTCAAATGAATGCCTTCCAGAAATGTTATGGCATTGTTTTTGGGTGGCGATCGTACGTACAATTGTGGATCGATGATTAATGGCCATCGAGTTGCATTTGTTAAGATGATTGCATTCTCCGTAGACATTCGATCATTCGGCAAACCCTCATTGTGCCATGTGGCAATTGTTGCATCATCGCAAATTAAATTCAATGTGTCAATTCCGTCAGTGTGTGGGATTTCGGGCTGTCGAACAAAACCAGAGCAGAATGAAGAAAAGAAAAAAATGGTTTTGTAAAATGAATAAAAAGAGTGGAGCGTGAATGTCACCTTCAATTCACGGAAGGCTGATCTCCAAATATTTTCTTGTAGCTCGTGCCGATAAATTGGCGTGAATCCACCGACGTACGATATAAAGCATGCGATCAATAACATATCACCTGGAAGCTTTTCAATTTGAAATCGCAATCTGTGAATAAACCGTTCGAAACGAATGAATAAATAAAACAGCAACACCATTTCGCTTAAATCCATTTTAATTTAAAACTACTTTTCAACTGATTGATGCCATCGAATGGCTTCGCTGCCAAGGCCATTCACCAATCGATGTGCCAGCGAAATGGTCAATGCCGTTTTCTCCGCCTCCATTTCCAAATTCGTTTTTTCTGCGATGGCCGTCTTGAATTCCCTTTGAATGGAGTTGAGTCGAGACTCAATTTCCTGAAAAATCGCTCATAATTCGTTTCATTTTGTTTTGTTTAGTCTTGTTATTTGGTTTCATTTTTCTGCTGACAGATAATAAACCCATTGTTCCACTGACTTACACTTCACTGTCCCTTTCCCTTTACCGTTCTCCTTCATCTGTTTCGCTTACCAATATTTTGTTGTTTAGAAAATCCAATTTGTCCTGAGCCGCTTTCAATTCGTTTTGTGCATCTTCTAAAGCTCGCTGCTTCGGTTCGACTACTAAAAATACATTGTAGAAGTTGTGAATATTAATGACCCATGCACACAAGCCGCTCGCAGCCGACGATTTGGCAAGAATTTTTTGTGGGTCGAACTCTGAATCCTAGCAAACGAGAAGCAGTGAAAAAATAACCCGAAAAACACATCAAAAACATCTAACAATAATAATACCATATAAAAGCAAGTTCTGAAAAATGCAATAATATTATAAACTTTACTTTCAAGTACGGTTGTAACGCTTTGATGACTTTTGTCGGTATGTTTTCTTTGTCAAAGTTCTCCAATTTGTGTAAAAATTTGTCGACGGCGCCCATCATTTGCTGAGATTATACACAAACACATACGAAATTGTAAATAAGAAGAGTTAATGAATGAAATAAACGTAACCGCACAGCTCGATAAAGAAAAGAAAAACACTAACTTTGCAAGCTCGCCAACTACGGTCTTTCGGAATTTTGCCTTTGCCCGAGAACAACACTAAAACGGCGGCACACACGTGAATTACCGCTTTTGGAGGCGTCCCAAATGATTTCAATTCCGTTAAATTATTTTTGTTCAATGTATTTAGTGCCTCATTTGCAGCGATAAGCGACGGTTCGGCTTTGCGCAAATCTGCTTCGCATATTTTCGCTTTGATCGTTACATCTTCTTCAATCGCTCTGACCTTCCGTTCCTCTTCGGCAGCTGCACAGTGCGATTCAATACAATACCATCCCATTAAATAATATAAACATAAATCCAAAATGTCTTGTATGCAATATCTCTTCCACAATACCTATTAGTTTTTCCTTTTGAACGATTTCATTTTCCGCACTGACGATTTTAATCAATTTATCGGCAGCTTCATTTTTCGCCTTCAGCGTTGTCTCTTGATCAGACAGAACATACTAAATTGTGCGGTCCAAATAAATGTTCAAACATAATTTGAGTCAATTTGAAAACGATTTTGTTTTTAATATTTTAATCTGGACATGAATGCAATAGATACCTTTAATGAGTCAACCTGAGATCCACACGTGGCCAGCCGAATCAAGCCATTTTCCAGACGCTGTATTCGTTTTATGTGGTCGTCAGTCTTTTCGGTTAACAATTTTGAATACAATGATATGAGCTCGAGATATGATTTCGGTGTTGTATAATTAAAGCGTTTCTCGTTGGCCTGATAGTTCTTTGAGATTTCGTTGACACTTTCCAAAACATAAGCCATAAAAACGGCCACCGAGCCAGTCAGATCTTTCTGCAATTGATGCATAAACGAACAACAGCTTGTGACGGTCATCACACTTGAACAAGCTTGCATATACAATAATAATTGGACAAACAACACAAAGCAAAAGCAAAAAGGAAAGAGCAGCGGAATGAACAAAAGCAAAAGACTCACCGGCAAAACATCGATTTTTAACAAGAATTTTTTTGCCACCGATTCCAAAGCGCTTTTAGGCCATTCAAAAAAGAAATTTATAGCGGTACAATTCACAAGGGCTGGAAACTTTCTGGACCGGCGTCGCAGTGTGTAACCGACTGGCGAAAAGCATAAAACCACCTGCATTAAAAAAAATTTATTAGTCTCACATGTGTAATACGAAATAAGTGTCAAAATGAAACGAATCGCAACGAAACGGCGCTCTCGTACAAACCTTTAGCAGCTTCTTGACTTTCTCGATGAAATATTTCCAGCAATTTTCTCGAGTGTCGGCAATGCCAAGTTGTTTCACCTCATTTTTAACTGATGCTATGATATTGTCGGTTTCTTCATCCGTAAATAGATCCGGAATTTCACCCGACGCCAGCAAATCATTGATAAGCACAAGAAATGATTCATCGGCAACTTGGGCATCAGTCAACAAAAACATTATTGACATATTCTTAACGCCGACTTTCTGATACAAAATGTTCAAATCGGATCGAAGGTCATTGATGCTGTATCCTTTTCTCAATTGGATTTGATATACAGACAACGATGAAATGAATGCTCCTAAACGGGCCAATGATTGTTTGCCAGTTCCACCGACACCAATCAATAAAGCGTTGCCTCTCGGCATTTCAAGTATTCGATTAATACGACATATATGAGACATGGCATCCTCAAACAACACTAAATTCATTTGACCCACGAACTCATTGTAACTGTTCATTGCTTCCGTTAACAAATTTGAGAGCATCGTCCAATCTTTGATTTGCATGTACTTTGGTTCATGCAGTCCGTCGGCGAAATGACAAAAAATCAATGGTTCTCGGAACACTTTCGCTTCATCGATTTCTTCCAAATGCTTTTTGTACACTTCACGCGTCAACTTTTTGAACGCATCCAAATCGGACTCTTCAATCAATTTATCGCTGTACACACGATACGCTTCGTGTATATAGAGGCGAGCGAGATCCTCTATCTCGGGACATGTGTCTTTTGTTGCGAACAAAATCCCTTGATAAATATTAGTCAAATCACGTAAATTGAATATGTAATGAAATTTTAGCGCTGTCGGCAAAAACAGCTGTGCAATTCGACAATGCAAATTCAATCCCATCGCAACAAGGCTTTTGCAAATGCGTTTGTGATGATATGTGAAGCGTTTGTTGTCGTTATCCAAATGTTGACTCAAAATCGTGTGATAAATGTGAAAAAGTGCCGAATCGTTTGGAAAATTAACGGCAAACGTGAAAAAGTGGCGTTGTAAGCGGGCATCAATGGTGAATGCGCCGGCCGTTGGGCACATGCATGTCAAAAATTGACAATTGTGAATCTCTTTTAACGTCAATTTCGATCGATCATACCAATGATGGTAATCCATAAACTGTCGGATTATTTGATGCGGTCGAACGGTTTCAAAGTGATCTTTTTCCGGCATATTCAAATCGTCGACAAAATAAATCATGAATTTTGATCCGACTGGCGCATAATTTCGACCCGCTTTCTTCTCCAGTGGTTTCTCCAACACCTTCTGTAGCATTTCCGTTGTCGTATAATAATTGAATGGGATATGGGTCACCGAATAATTTTCACTCAAATTGGATATTTTGTCATTGATTGTTACGGTTTTTCCGATGCCGGAAAAACCAACCAACATAATTGGCAGCTTTTTATCCAACAAAATATCTAAAAACCATCGCAAGCAACAATTCGTTGCGGTCGGCACTAATGTCGACTTGATAATGGAATTCGACACACACACACACCGAAAAAAAAAAATGAATTTCCATCATTAATGCACATACAATAAATACGAATAGTAGATAAGATGTACCTGCAATGGTATATCGATGTCAATTTCATATTTCGGCACTAGCTCTGCCCACAGCTTAAATTGCTTCGTCGTTTTATCGACATAATAATCAAAAACGCATGAATTATCTGGAAATTGAATGGTTTGGTATTCGTTGATCCAAAATTTGCTGAATTCCATGCGCCAATCAATCTGTTGGTCTTCGTAGAAGCTCGAACCGAATCCCCAAATCGCAGCAAATATAAAATAGATTTCATACCAATCTTTTGGACAATTTTTCGGTAAGTTTTCGGGTGTTAATAGACAATCGAGCAAATGGCACGTCATTTGAACCAATGATATTTCCGGTATTGGTGTTATTTTTTTACATTTTTTGTTGGCATCGAGCAACGGCGGAATGTACCGATCAAACAACAATAATAGCAAATCATTCGCTTCATCGACATTATTTCGATTCTTCAACCAGGAAGCAACTATCCTATAAATACATATTATTATGAATATATGCAATGAATTATGTGTAGTTTGAAATATATATCGGATGTATGCAACGAATACATACGGATACCATCCAAGAACTGTGTCATTGACATACAAAATGCCAGCTGCCAAATGAAATGTGAAGATCATGACACAGAGATTAGGCAAAAGACATTTCAATTCGAATGTGATAGTCGGTGATGATATCTGCCTTACCTCGAGACACTGTGGCCGGAGTGGCACTCTGTAAATGGCCCACTTCAAACAACAACCGCATATCCTTTGTGAGTGCAATACGCTCGTTGCTAGCCAACGTTAACACCTTGTTGTCATCCATAACCGTATTCAAACTTTCAATCCACCTAAAGAATAAACATGATTATGAATTTATATAAAGCCGAAGATTGAGTGAGCTTTTTCGTGTGAATTGAATATGATGAGGTGCACGTGTGCGTGAATGATACTCGCATTGGATCTATGTCTCCGTCCAAAATGATCCACTTTGGATTATCATTAGCATATTTTGCCTGATCCCTTATCAATGATGAGAGTAAGCCATCCTTCCATTCACGTGTTGCTGGATTGATAAAGCCGAACAATTCGTTATTTGACACACATTTCGGATTCAAATCGTATACGACTGGCTTTCGCTCTAGTGCAATGTATGTAGCAATCAATGTTTTCCATATTTGAGACTTGCCAGTGCACGCATCGCCTACGATAAATACTGAATGGCGCACCGCTAACAATTCCTCTAATTGTACAACCTGTTCGTGTTGATTATAAATCAATTATGCATTATTTTTCATGCCATTCTTTCGGGCGGTTCAAAATCATGGACAATTTGAATAACCTTCAGAACATAACCATCTTCGGCTTCTAAATTCAATTCAAGTGCCGATTTTCGGATTAATTTCTCAAAGTCGGACGAACGTTTCCGTGGAACATCAATGGACGGAAAAAGATCGCCAATTAGACCCATAAAAACCGGAATGTCATCGGTAATAATTTTCGGTATGTTGAAATCACGCAATGCTCGCATCAATACTTGCTCTTCGGGTCGTTGCCGGTCACTTCGCTAATCGTTCAAAAACAAAACAATAATCATAATCGATTGCAAAATAATTCATTAATTTTCGTTTGTTTCACAAACCTTCAGTGTACCAGCGACGACGAGCACCGATTTAACTGCACGCAAACCCCAATCGTAGTGATCTTGGTGAGACAAAAGCTCCTTACAAAGTGTATATAATGTGATGAATTTTCTCGCCAACACTCTTGCTTCCTGGAATCCTTCAGCAACAAGCATTATCTCGCAAATGAGTGCGATGTCGGGCACCACCATGGCGCACGGACGGAATAGAGTCTTCAAATTCTCAGCTGCCACAAAATCAAATTAAAAGAAACGAGAAAAAACAATGAAATCGCACTTGATTGCCATCATGAAATTCATGAATCTCATTATCATACTTACGTAATTCGGTGCGGCCAGCATAACCTTACGCGGCGCAAACAATAGAAGATTTGAATAAAATATGGCTGATTATTGGGAAAATTCAACAAACCTGGGTTCATAGTTACCTGTCAAGGGTAATTTATGCAATTAAAATTTTAACATTCACGCGAATCTGTGTATTTATACAAATGTGTGTAACTTACAAATAAGCCAACGGTGGGCACCAGTGAAATCATATCGCCCATAAACATGAATGTCGATTTGTTATTCTGCGTTTTGAATTGCATTTGTTATGCGAGCAATGGGAGTAGAGAATGTGGCAAGGAGACGGAAAGATGCGGAAAAAGACCGAGAAAAAGTGCGAGAATAAAAATATTAGTGATTGCTATAATTGCAATATTAATTAAAAGCGTGTCCAATTCGAAAATGCCAAAATACATTTAATCGTCATAAAAAGATTTTGTGTGCCAATTTGTATTGAACTGTAGCATTCTTTCATAACATTCGACCATCATTTACCTTATCTCTAAGTGTGACAAAATGCCTTCCACCCTTAATATACATTTGAAGGACGTTTATTTTGAATATAAATGAAAATAGCGAATAATCTACATCGAAAAGCTTAGCTACAATTTACCTTAATTGCATCTTGAATGCATTTTACTTGAACAGCCACCACTGATAAAACTTCGATGGAAATCCTATTAAATTCTATGCACAACACAAACACAGTTTAATGATGATTTCAATGTAGTTAATTATTCACACAGCGTTGAATGCTAATAATAATATATTTATGTACGTTTTGAATAATTAGGTGAATTTACCATCGAAAATGCCGAAAGCGCCTGACGAAGCCAAACCCTTATAAATTTGGCCGCATGATTTGTAATCCATTTGTTCCGAACAATTGAAAACGTAAACCATCATCCCCAATCCTTTTGCTAGGTCTTTCGTTGTTTCCGTTTTTCCACTTCCAGATGGGCCAGCGGGTGCTCCGCCATGGATTAAATGCAAAGACTGCGTTAACGTTATGTAGCATCTAGAAAATTGGAGAACGCATAAATCAATCATCAGCCTTGGGTCTCATTCATTTATTCGCTTCGTTATCCGTGCAAAGTATTTGATCATTTGATTGCATTCATTTTCTTGATTTGATGAAATGTGATACCTGTCCGTTAAGGGTGTTATTACTAGAAACAAGAAAAAAGAAAAAAAGATGTCGGTTGTTGTATGAATTAGTCAAAATCCGGATATCACCAAGCACTCACCCAAACGAGGCGATATGCCTAAATATTCATAATCGTATTTGAATTCGGCATTACAAATGTTAACATAGCAATCTTGGTCGTTGCGATCCCATCGATGTCGAATTTGACATTGCCATTGAAATTCATAGGCCTTCGTTACTTTTTGCGATATCATTTTCGACACAACATCACGTGAATGTACATCAATTGTGCAAATGGTCATCACCTTCTGGCGATCACCACTACTCAAATCGCCTAATAGCAAATTTATGAGCGCATTCAATTGGGAAATTTGCTTACGTTGATAGTCTTTCATCGCATTCTCATATCCTTCCTCGATTTTCGTAAATATTTCATTGATTTCGATTGACCAATAGATCTGTGATATGCATAATGCAACCTGTAAAATCAATCCCATAAATCGTATGGAATTACACATCGTAATCACGCGACAAACGACAAATGACCAATTCAATCACATTTCGATAACATTTTAAGCAATCAATCAATAAATACACATATAACGCACCTGTGCTGGCCAATCAAAAATCCAACTGTCCCGTGCTTTATCTTCATAAGATTCAATCGATTGTGCAAACAAGCGATTCAATGTATATCTCATGATATTCGTCACGCGATTCAACCAAACTTCAACTTTACCGCTGCAATTACACTCTGCACTAAAACTCACATATTCATCGTGGTCTTTTGATAGCATTCCCAACGCATATTTACTACCTTCCTTGTATTTCAATCGTCGAATTGAATCGTATAGTTTGGGTAAGTGTCGTCCAACGACCATTGGATCGTTACTATTCGATAAAATGTCTAATAAATCGACGGAGGAGATAAAATAAAAGCGCGGATAAACCAAACGTTTCGTTTCCAAGTAATTATTTAGCGCTTTTTCACATAAAATCAATTTCGATAATATTTCTTCCATTTTAGGATGAAGTTCGCATCGATTAGTCACGATCAACACATTTGGCTCTTTCAACATTTCAGCGAGTATTCCATGGAATGCCGTGTTCGTGTTCACAAAACGCTCAGAATCGGCCGGCAGCTGTTCGCGAATATCTTCCGAGCCCGAGAAAATACTTTCCAAATAAATCCATTTACGTTGAACTTCGGACCATGTTTGAATGATTGTATCGACCATGCTCAATGTTTGTACCCATTGTTTTATCTCTTTTTCAAAAAATTTCATATATTTTGAGGTGGCCATATTCTGAATTTGCACTTGATTCTCTTCCAACTTCTCAATCATATCTTCGGAAACTTTTACCATCATTATTCCACTTGGATGTTCTTCATGATCGAATGTCAATGTTGCCCATTGCGTTTCAATGTCCTTCAAGATTTTCTCCATTTGCATTTCTTTGACAGCCTTGTCAACCGTTTGTTTCACTTCCTCCTCAAACTCATGCAATCCCAAATTCAGTAGATCCGATAGAGTTGTTGATTTGTTCAATCGAATATTTAACTTCGTGTTGCGGTTGGTATGGGGATTGATTATTTCGTGTTTTTTTTAGTAAAACAGTGATTCAATAATCAACCAGAAAATTTAAATTAGATTAATGAATGACTCATCATATTAAATCACATTTACCAAATAAATCATGCCAAATTTTGAGAAGAGCTACAAAGAAAGACGGGAGGAGAGACAGCAAGAGATGAAATTCAAATTGAGAATAAATGTCAAGCACATCTTATCATCGACCATTATTATGATTCATTGAAGAAATTAACTGATAAGATTTTTCGCTTACCCCAGTTGATTTCATGAGTTCAAGCCAATGACGATCTTTGATCGCTGTATTCTGAAGTTCGGTAATTGCACGCAGAGACGTAACTAAGTTCCTCAGAACTTTTTCAATGTAGACAAAAGGTTGCCAAGAGCGGATTAATTTGCCCAACGACCGTATGTCTTTGCTAAAGCGTTTGCATTGTTGTTCAATTTCCTCAACATCGAGCCGTTTCCATGCCGTTTTCTTCCAATTACCAACACATGATTCAATAACATTCACAAAATCCCATAGTTGCTGTAAATCATAATTATTTTGTTAGGTAAAGTTCTCAGTAATTCACATTTATGCAATATCACACAAGCTCATTCCATTTGCAATAAGACAGATTAGAATAGATTTAATCTGTATATGGCACCTTAATCAATTTAATTTCCATTCGGCAACTATCCAGTTCGGTTCTCGATGGGGGCGGCAAACCGAAAATTAAAGCCGATTCAACTAAATCCATGAGCTGATGCTCCAAGTAAACGATTTGTAAATTGCACTCATCCAACAGCCCATAAATGTTTGCGCATGGAATAAGGAAAAACTGAAGATGAACGAGCGATGGCGAATGAGCGGGCAAGCCAGAGCGATTAAGATAAATAAGAGAAAAAGAGCGAGAAATGAGAAAAGGAAAGAGAAAATTGAATAAATTCCAAAGTGTGTTAAACCTGTATATCGTAGAACGTCTTTTATTCTTACACTTTTATCCTTAAATTCTTGACGAAAATGCTTTGAAAGCTGATTAAAAAATGTTATCCGTTTGGTGATCAATTCAATTTGATGTGCCTGAATTGGAACGATTTCGTATTTAATCGTAGTTGCGGCTTTTGCCAATGCGGCCCATTTCTCCGGCAAATCTGAGAACTGAAGAGATAAACTATAGTGTCATTGAACTGGTCGCCGCCGTCGTAAACACAAAAATGGCAAATTTATGTATATTTACCTGATTTAAGCACTTCTTGGGAATTTTGATATCATACTGCATTATCATGTAAACGATTTTCTTGAGTGATGGAAAGAGCCCTTCAATTGTCGGCTCGCTTTCATTTATTTGATTTAACACACTTAGAATGCGTAATAATGAGTTTGAATCATCCCAGTCAAATACCAACGACAAAATTTCATTCGATTTGTTTATGAAGTCTTCGAGTTCCTGAAACCACCGCCAAACAAACAACTTACTCGATATGATTGCACAAAAGAGAATTTTGGCAAATAGTGCAAAATGGTGCACGGAATGGCAGCAGCACGAACACGATGAAAGCAACATCAAGTTTGTTTGTTGTTTTGAAGTTTTCATTTATTTGCGTTTGCGGCCGATCCGTTGTGTGCTACGTTTATTTATTTATTTTACTTCCTCCTACATATTTTGCTTTTATGCTTACATTTAATCGATTTAGTACGTAGTTGAGTAGATGATCCTTGAACATGTTAATCCATTTTGAACATTGATTTAAAATAACATGTTTAAATGGTCTGATGTCAATCAATAGCCAGCCGTGTATCGTTTTATAGTTGTCAAGTTGTTCAAAGTACTCGAATACGCTTAACCAGTTCTCTATCTGTTGGTGGATTTGCAGTTTTGAAAATCGGATATGTGTTAAATAAATAGTACACTGCATTAGCAAATGCCAAACCTGTGCCTGAAATAGGTCTATTTGCGCGTTGGGATCCAGTGTTTGATCTGCCGGAAAATCATTTTCTTCAAGGCATTTCTGTTCGCATTCATTCAAAAATCGCTTCAAATGCGACTGTTTATCCTCCAGCCAAATATACTTGTACTTTGTAAATGTTTGCATATAACTCAGCGCTTCAGCGCTAGCACTTTGAACATGTTTTAAAATCATGTTCTGCATGTTTTGAATATCTCGACTTTCATCTAAATCACCTACGATAATATTGACGTTAAAGAGAAAAACCAGCACACATAACGAGTGAATGTATGAATATTGAACCGAATGCGTTCATTATAAAGTTCAAAGCTTCTTATCGAAAAATCACCAAGCCACATCCTCTTGCTCTACATTCGCTCTTTACTTACTTTGATAAGTTCGTTTCAATGATGAGCACTCACTAATTGGCTGAGCGATTCGATCAATTTGTTGCAAAACTGAGCAAATGTCTTTTATTAAACTCTTAATCGCATATATGAAACTGTATTTGTCATTTTCCTGTTGCATCAAAGTTGGACTAAACTTTAACTGATTCTCCCAAAATTCCAGTTTGATGCGAAATAGCTTGTCGTCATTATCTTTGAATGCGTTTTCCTGCCCCATTCCATTCAGTATGTAAGATAAACTTCAATGAAACACAACATTAACCATTTTTATTTTGATCGGATGTGATGTCATAACAAAACTATAAACAAACACGCTGATTATTACAGGCGGTGAATGAGTGAGAATGATTTTAATTGAAAATTTCTATGTTTTAATTGAAAAATCGTTCGGAAATTTGTTCAAAATGGAACATTAATATAATTTTGAGTGACATTAAAAAAATATATTTTGATGATACACTTATATTCTTGTTTGAATGTCTTAAAACCACTTGTTCCACTTAAAAATACCTCTGGAAAATTATTTTCGTCTATGTTCCACTGAGAAAAAAATTAAAAGGGATGTTTCATTTAATTTCGTTCTCACCTATTCATATTCAATAGAAAAACGCAAAAATCACATGAAAATCCGTTTTGAACAATTATGCAACGAAATCCAGAATCTGGATTTCAGATCTTTTGGAAAGCAACCTGTGAGCTGCTGTTTTTGTCTTGTCCGCCAAATGTTATCTTGCACTCTGAATAAAGTGTGTGAATAACAGTTTTCATTTGTCGGTTTTTGAATCCAGCGTATATAATTTCGCAACGAACGTGTGCGATATGCATGGTGAAAATGGACTGATAAAATTGTATTTCTTATCATTTTATTACCATGCTATGGATATTTAAGTACTTTGGGTAGCACTCAATTTTGCCCCATTTTCAGATAATGCCAGCCATTGGTTATTGCTGCTGTGGTTGTCGGAATAAATCATTTATTAATGCAAACAAAGGATATGCTATTTTTAAACACATTTTTAGTTGAACATTTTTCGAAAGGATGAAATCAAGTTCTTGAGCTATGCCCTATGCTTGAATCCTAGAGGATTGCCATTGTAGAAAGGATTTTGCCAAATGAATAGTGTGTGCGAAGAGAGAAAAAGGGGCGTGCATTGGTATTAGCGGAAAGGGGGAAGAGGGAAAGAAAGAGAGAGCGAATGGAAATTGAAGTACAATGTTTGACAAAATATAATGGACGATTTGCACTTGGTCAGTCGGACCTTATTCATTCGGTGATAACAGCGGTTTTACAGCTTGATTTCACATACAAATGTTCCACGTAAAACCCCGAAGTGTACGGGTTTTTCGCCGACTGATAAAAGCAAATCAAAGTTTAAAAGATAAAATATTCACGCCAAATGTTCATAAAATCATGTCAATGTGCTGGCGCTATTTGGTATATCGTAATAGTTTTATTCGGTCTGCTCATTGTCTTGTATCTGATAACGCCGAGTGTCGAGCATATATTTGGTGTTTATCATTAGGGATTTTCATTATATGTCAAACTCATGACTGAAAACAGTCCACAAATTCGCAGGGTTTCATATGTTCGCTGCCAAAGACAGATGATGAAAATGCATATTCATTCAAAGAACAATATTTGCAAGTTGAAAAATTCAAATAATTGCATAATTCTGTTAAATATTTGACTGAATGAATTAAAGCGGTTTAACCAGTTTTAAATTATTTTTGTGTTTAGTTGGGCCATTCATTTGTGGTTCCATGTTAAACGCAAACACATGCACACACACATAATATGGTCGACCAGATTAATGATTACGAATAGGAAAATCACTTGCATAATCCACAAATAGCTTAAGTCTGGTGATAACTAGCATTATTATGCTTGGTCTAAATGTTTACCATAAAGCAGATAATTGAGGTAAATCTGAGCAAAATAAATGGAATTTTGATACCTAGCACAAATAAAAACACAAACACTCACATAAGCTGAGCGAAAAAGAAGCATACCTCGATTCAACGCCACTAAGAAGTGCTTGAGATATCAGTTTGTCGACATATTCTTCATATGGACGAAAAACTTTTAAATTTTCTTCACATTTGGATATTTTTTCCGTTTGAAATGTTTCAACTGGCACGAATTCGATGTGAGGCAGCTCAACCTGTAAATTAAAAGAGAACAAAGAACGAGAGTGGAAAAAAAATTACAAGTTCAAGCATTGAATGAATTATGATAATTTGTTTAATTCGATAAATGTTTAATGTCTCACCAGACTTGGGCGCCGTTCAATTTTGTCATTTGCCTGGTGCTTACCGAATTTTCGCATAATTGTTTTACGAAGTCGATCTTTACCGAATTCCCTTTTTTGCTCGAGCGTCGGTAAACCGAATAAAAGTCGATAATTCTCTTCCATCGTATATTCGATGAGTTTTTTGGAATTATTCACCTCAATGCTGCGACTTTGACATTTTAGTGATCTATCATCAAAATCCAATAATGAACTTCCGTTGCTCTCTCGGCGCTGATATAATGGCACTTTCCCCCATATTCTTATACTTTCCAGCATATTATTGATATTCTCGTGAGTCTTTATTATTCGATTATAAAGATGAGATAATTTTTCGTATATCGTTTTAACACGACTTTGGTCTGGGCCAGGGTGCAAAAGGAAATGCCAAATCAGAGAGAAAGAAAACAAAAGCTCAGCGACAACAGAACGCACGAAAATCAGCAAATAAAAGTGAATGAAATGGATAAAACTTTACATTGCCTATGGATTCGTGCACATAAAATACCAAGTTTGAGTGCGTCTATGTAAAAAAATAAAAATAACAAAATACAACCGAATAAAACGTAATACCAAAATATCTTTGCCATCTATCTCATTTGATAGCATTGGTACGTTATTACTTATGCAAAACAACTTGGAACAGAATAAATAAGTTGAAAATTAGAAAATCAACACATAGCAACCGTCAGCAAGTGCCGCCGCTACCGCCACTGTTCATTGTTTGCAGCAATTTAATTGTAAGACCAACGCTACGCATACACACACGCACATACCAAAGTTGTTCCAAGTGAAAGTTTCCGAAAGAACCGTCAAATCAGCTTCAATCACTTCGACTTGGCCAGAGATGATATCAAACTCGCATTTTTCGGTGTTTTCACGGACAAAATTATAATATTCAACTATACGCAACAGTGATATGCGAGACTCCTAAAAAAAAAAGGAAAGGAAGAATGACGCAAAGCAGATTGAATATATTCGCGTGTTCCTGTTCATCACGTTTCATGTTCGGTAATGTTGCGATAAGCCACTTAATTTTTTATCTTGTTGCATATACGATAAGTTAAGAACACGAATTGGAGTAGGTCATAGAAGCGCTTTCGCTTCGATTCATCCACATTTGTACAGCTTAAATAGTCGCTAACTTTTTCTCCTCCACTCCCCTATCTTTGATACAACCGTATACATGACATCATTTCAAACAACAAATATTTGCATATCATATGTACAATCCAAAAGTTTTCGTTCATGCTCTTCGTTTGTATATTTAAATTATTTTATGAAGATTAGATTTGTGCAAGAGAATTTACACCGAAACTTTTTGTGTTTAAGTTTGAATTTAAGTTGAATGTGTTGAAACATCGAGAGCATGCTGTGATGTAATGTGCGTTCAACGATATTCAAGTTTGTGGGTGGAAATGGATTTGATTAGAGTATGTCGGAATCATTTGAATGTTGTTGCGATTTGGTTGTAGATTGATTGCAGTGAAAGCCAATTGATTATCATTATTTTGAGTGTCAAATGGGGAAAATTGTACATTGCCATTATTGAACATTTCTTAAGCTTTGGAAACTAACAAGAAATATTTTGTGTCTTTCTGCATATTAGAGTGTTGGCGTGGCTGATACTTACCCATAATGAATCATTTATCCAATACAAATTTAATGCACATTGCGGTAAATTATTATGACCCATCCGCATCAGTAATGCACATCCTTTTAGAGCAAGATTCAGCTGTGGGAAAGCAAAAGTGTTAATATTGTCAATAAGAAGGAGTTTGAAAAACACTGAGATCGCACTCGACTCGGTATCACGTTCGTTCGTCCGTTCGTTCGTTCGTCGGATACACTTGCCACTTTTAACAGAAGGCAATAGCAACAAACTGCATCGCTTAATGCTTTCGCATTCGTGTTGCCGAGAAGCTAATTTGCATTTATCTTTATTTATGTTATTTTATATCTATATATAAATCTCAAGGGATCGTTTATTCAGTGATATACCAATAGCAATCAAACAGTTTTACATGTAATAACATTAAGCCAGAGTTGGAATAATCAAACTTTGTGTTCATGCACGATTTAACATTCGCACACACTTGAATGTGAGCAGCACAAACTATTTGCGTTTTCAGTTTGTATCAAATTTGAAATCATCTTTTGTTATATCAAAATTCAATGCAAATGTGCGTGCACACTGGAAGAGTTGGTGCGGTGCAGATTCAAGTGTATGTGCGACTGTTAAAATAGTGGAAACATTTGAGCTCAGAAATCCAATGATTTCGGAGACAATGAAAAAACTTAATTCAAATTGAAAACCAGCATAAAACGAATATTGTTTCTTCTTCTTCGTTTTGCTTTCATAAATCATTTTTTTTCTTCGTGCGTTAGGCTTCTGTGCCACATTGAGTGATACCGTGTCTGCTTCATCATGTATATTTACAAGCTCCGTTTTTCATTTTGTTTGACCTTTTTTAATAATTCTTCATGGCAACAAAGAATCCTAATTACATTATGAGATTTTCAATGCACCGTGGGTGTGCACCCAAACATATATACAGAGAGAATGAGAGAGAGAGAGAGAGAGAGAGAGAGAGGAATGCTTACATTTTTGTCAAAATTCGTTGCGAGTAGACTTTTTTCTCTCCTCATCAATAAATACTTGGATGTACTAGTGTGTATTGTTTCAGTCACCTCTATTGACCATTGCGCCAATGCGTCGGCTTCCATCTGCTCAATCAACACCATTAGATCCTCTTTCTTCTTAATTATCTGTTGACCTTCAGCTGAATCGAATATTCTGAAAGAAAAAAAGCGCACACACCGTATAGATTCTAAATGGAAAGAATTCTTATTTTCGTCTTCATTTGTTCTTTTCTTTATCTGCAGCTTATAGATTAACTTCAATATATCTTACAAATACTCTATGAATGGAATGCACTCTGTAATTTGTTCCAGGCGATTACGAAGCATTTTCAACCAGTTTAAATAGTCCGCGGCCGGATGGTAGTATCGTGAATATGGCAGCTTGATTTGAAGATTGCAGACGGAGAGACAGAGATAGAGAGAGATTAAAAATGCGGCAATGTCAGACAATTAAAGTGCTAAAAAGGGACAAGATGAAAACGATGATCGAATTAGTTGTGATTATTTACCCGAATTTGTTTGTCATGTAAACTGTCAGTCGTTAAACGGTCAACGGCATTGATGTCACTTTGTATGCTTTTCACGACCGCATCAATTTCACTGGTAATTTGTCCTTTTATTATGGGCCGTTGCATCAATCCGCCAAACATTTCAATAACTTTGATACTCGACTCGGTACCGTTGCAGCTCGCAAACGTCTCCATAAAAATTTGCGACAGCTTTCGTTCGAGCAGCTTGATTTTCGATTGAAAATTTCGTTTCAAAAATTTAAACTGTTTATTTGTTGGTTCCAATAAATTCGAATGGTTCGTGATGCATGTGCTGTACAAAGCATGAAATTCATTGAAAACGCCATTGATTCGTTCTCCCAAAATACGCCCTTTGATGCCACCAATTTCGATTTTTTCTAATTTTAGAAAATCATTTGCCGCTGCAAGTATTTCGTTGACGTTCTGCAGGCGCGCTAAATACAAGTTCAAACGCTCAAAAACAGTGCTGGGATCAAAAGACCACTTTATCAATGGAAGATTGCTTCTGACTTTGTATTCGTCCAATTTTGCTTTGTGCATAACCACTTCATGCCTGTGCAAAGAAACAATGCCATCATTATAATAAAGTCATTTCTTCGTAGCTTGAATATGTGTCTACTACACTCACTTGTAGATGTTGAGGATATCAGTTATTTGACTGATTTTCATGATGGTGTCTTCAATGTCATTTTGAAACAAAGTTTCAGCATCTAATGCGTTCATCGACTCCACGATTAGCATGTTTCCAATCATTTTAAATAGGCGGCTCCAATTATCTTTTGGGTAATAAATTGATTGTGACCACATAACGCATAAACAGTGCACCATCGGTTTAATCAGTGTACTGCATTCCAGAAAATGATTGCTTTCGAAAAGACGCGTATATTTGGCGAATGCATGCAAATATATTGTCACATCGCGCGCTTGCGTCAATGCGGCTATGGCGCTTTCAAATGTCTGACGAAATGCAGTGAAATACACTGATTCGATTTTCTCCAATATGACGCCAACCATCTTTCGATTGTTTTCGGTTAATTGCATGTATAAATTCTCCAAATTGGCCAATCGCTGGGTCCAAAAGGTGTATTCATCAGCTGGCATGGGGTGGCTGTCATTCTGAAAGAGTTTCTCCGATGTTTCAATCACAATTTCGTTGATGAGGTAGCTCCATTTAATGACAATTCCCTCAAACAAATTTTGCAATTTTGTGTCACATGCCATCGTTCTGAGAGTGGAAAAGAGTAAAAGAACGGAAAAAAGAAGCCCAAAGAAATTTATCACATCATTAAATATGGTGCATTTGCTTTAATAGTTGCGGGATGCATAATTTTAAATGTACTTAACGTTTATTGACTAACCCGAGAACAATTTGTTCCACCGTTTCGGTAAAGTCCTTCGCGTTCATCGGCAAAGGTAAAAAAGTTTTATTGTTCAAATTGCCCAACACAATGGCCACATTCTCCAAGACTCCATAAAACTTCGAAGAAATATCTCTCTGGAGTAATTTCGGCCATGCATTTTGGTTGAGTGGATTGTTTAGCAATGATCCGTATATTTCGTCTATCAAAACAGTGAAGGTGTCTAATGTATTTGATGATATGTCGCCGTACAGCAACATCTGCTTAGTGACAAATATAAATATTTATTCATAAAACGTGTATGGAGCCAGGTAGAAGTATGATAATAATCAGTTATGGACTTGGGTGTTGGAGTGCGCGTCGCGCACAAATAGATAGGACAGTAGATTGGAGGTGGAAATCAAAATTAGATACTACGGATAAGAGACATAGAGAGTGTGAGAGTGGCTCATTATTTGAGCAAATACAGACCGAGTGAATGTCTTCGAAATTTAATGCCTGCGGTTTTTTCTTGATGAAATAACACGATTTCCCCCGCACCGACGAGCTGTAGCCTAGATCCGGGTTGAGCGCACCAGTTGGTGTTAATGAGATTATCAATATAGGCTCATTGATATTCAAACGCCATTTGAACACTATCGACTGCAGAGTCAAGCCGCCGCCCCGTCCATCGCATATCGGACACACAAACGAAACAGTGTTCGCCGTCCAAAATTGTCGACATAGATTTCGATCGACACGAACGAACGAACAAAAAAAAAAGAAAAAGTAAACGAATAATTTAGATTGAAAAATCATGTTATACATTTCGAATGGGCGTTTTATTGCTACTGTGTCCATTTAGCTAATCAAATCAGATAAACATCAATTTTGCACTCACTTTATATTCATCGGTTGTCATCATTTTTATCCATTTTTCGTATTTCATTTTCATCGTTTTCAGCACAACATTTGACACAAACGACAAACACGGATCATCCTCATCAACCCCTTCAATTTCATTCATTTCCCTAGTCATTTCCTCATTCATTGTTCCGCACTATATTCCTACAAAACGCTAGTTTTTCTCTATGTTTATTTATTTATTTGCATATAAATAGCAGTTCCGATATAATACATATATTTCGTTTATTTTGTTTGTTGTCGCACTCGTTGTTTTTTACCCCTTTCTTGTTCCATTCTTTGTATTGAACTCTTTTTTTGTCTATTTTAAATACAACAATTATATAATTTCCATGAAAAATTCGTATGACAAACGGTTGTAATGTGAAAAAAAACTGTGCATAATACGAATATCAATATAGATTTAACAAATACCCGGTAGCTATTGGCAACAGCCAACAGCACTCGCTGATATCCGTTTTGGCATTCAGTCAATTGAATGAAATATAGCGAGATAGTCAATTGTTGATGTGGTGTGCTGGCTGGCGTGCATATGGCTCATGCCAGCAAAGTGCCACATCACAAGAGCAGCAATTGTTTGATCCGCATTGGGAACGTGAGAGCAAAAAATAGAGTATTTTTGTGTCTACATTTCGCTGAAGTAAGCAATATTCGATTTGAATTCATCGGATATTTACTGATAATCGAAAATGAAGATCATTTCCAACTCATACATTTATACATACGACAGCAGAAAAAAAACATCGAATTCGAAGTGTATATTCGTCGTTGATCCGCTTATAGGGCTGGTTATTGCATTCAATATATTGTGTATTGCGCGTGAGCTGGGTGCGAGAAGAAAACTCACCGTCACTTAATTTACGAAATTCAAAATTCAATTATCTTTCGTGTTTTCTTTTCGTTTTGTGTACATCGATTGTTTGGTGTGATTACAGTACAATTGGGATCAACGGGTTTTCGTTCGGTGATGCTACTTTCATTGCAGTAATCGATGATTTCGTCCTCTCTGCGCTTCACACTTCGACCCAATTCGAACATACGTACATGATTAAACATGCGTTGGATTGGCAAAACGCCCGTCGTCGTTCATTTTGCGATATTCCGTATCGAAATTCTCACATTTCCTTAAAACTTTCAAGCATAAAATGGCATTTTGTTATCAGCGAGCCGATTGCAGCCTCCCTGGTGAATTGAATTTCCCACAGTCTCATTATAGTTTAATACGTTTTTTCGCCCTTCTTCTTTGGTTGGTGTGCGAGTTCGATAATGGTACTGTCTCCGCCAGTTTTTCGACGGCAAACGCAACAAACAATAAAGCGCATAGCGCAAAAGGATGAAATTGAATATCAAAGACCGAAAAAGAAAAACAAAAGTTCTGCCAAACTGGGAAAAAACCAAGAACGGGGCGAGTGTTTGTATGTGTTTTTCTGCTGATTCAAAATTTCTTGTGCTCTTTGACCCTTGTTACGTAAATGTCATGGCATCGGGTATTCAGCGACAAACTAATGGTGCATCCAATCCGAATCAATTTGAGTGAATTGATTTATTAGTACATTCCTTACTGGGGGTTAAATGCAGATTCTAGTATTTATTCATTTATTTGTTACAGATCATCGAGACATGCACATTTATGCTAATATATGCAACTAGTTTCATGAAGCTACACAGTTTTGCAGCGCGGATAAAAGAAGCTGTCAAATTGGATTATTTTCATACTTAATCCCAAATTCTTAATACTCAATCCCTACGGATCGAATTATTTTGTATTGGTGACATCTCAGTTTCTATTATTCCTATGTATTGGAAAAAAATCCCGCCTGATAAAGAATAATATTTGGCAACTGATTAAATCCGAACTAAAATACGGTGTGGATGCATGCTGGAGAGGTAAACTTTTAACTGCTGAATATCATGAGTGCAAGTATGGGACCGACTGCTAAACGTGCCCTTCGAAGCACACCGCAGTTTCCAAAGCAAAGCAGCCCGATTTCTTAAATAAAAACCCTCTGCCTTCACCCGATCGAATCCGCGGACCTATAAACAATGATTTCATATTAAATTTAATTTTAAAGTAGTTTCCATATTTTGTGCTCAGCCGCTTCTTTTTTCCCTATTTTTTCTAATATACATACAAAACACGCTAATATTCTACTTAATATCAGTTGCGCATACAGAAGCAAAACTTGGGAAAAAGGTTCAAATATATCTCCATAAGAGACCATTGGCTCTGTTGTTTCTACCCGCGCTGTTATTTTAAATAGTGTTTATGTTCATCCATAAGCAAACGCAATGATGCATTGCGGGTAGGAACAACAGAGCCAATAGTCTCCTGTAGAGCTATTACTGAACCTTTTTATGGCGTGCTCACTTCCATTTCAAAAAAATTATTCTTTGTATTTCTAATGGGCATTAGTTGTAAACTTATGTCTAAAGTCGGGTCATTTTGGAATATTTATTTCAAACCTTATTACTAAAGATTTTTGAATAAAACGAGATTTTATTTCTAATTCACTCTTATTCAGTGAATAAGATTGTAAAAAGGAATAATTGCTCCTGCAAAAAATATAATAAGTATAATAATAAACGCTGTTGTCTAACCCCGTTCTGTGTAAGCCAAAGTACTTTTTTGCCTGGACGTGGATGTTTTCGTTTCGGATTCCAACTTTTCGCTTGATGTTTTTTTTTTCTTTCTCGTACGAGATAAGACTGCAGTAATAAAAGAAGGACACGCATGCATCATGTAAAATCTGCTTGGTAGACAAAATCGCCGAAAGGATGCGTATGGAACAAGTGACGGATTCGTTGAATGAAAAATAGATGGGTTGGCAGCCGCTAGTATGGTGTTATTTTATGTTGTCATCGAATGGCGACGGGGATTTTCCTCTTTTGCGGAACATTCGCCTTTTGTTTTCCATTGAACAGTGTACTCAATGTAAATAATTGAACACACGCGATCGAGAGATAGTGAATCAATGGGAGGCTCGGGAATAATTACATCAAAAAAGCATTCGATGCATTTTGCTCCACCATGCACATCAAATTACATCGCACCATTCCGTCGATCCAATGCCATTGAAAGGGCTCGTGCTCTGTATCTCTTTCGATCTTCCTCTATCTTTTTCTCATTCGCATTGTGATTCTCTCTCTCTCTCTCTCTCTCTCTCTTTCCAACTCTCCTCCTCTCTCTATTTTTCCTCTGCCTATCATCTTTTCTCTCTTATTCACTGAACAGACGAGCAAATTTATCGCTTTTGTCCAACAAATTAAAATTATATCTACGATTTGCTAACAATATAATCCAATTTGTATTTACTAATTACATTCGTCACTAGCATTATCATGATAATATGCATTTGAAGATGCCGACAGTGGTCTTTTTGCTGCACACAATACCCAGAACTGTGCTCAAACTTTCAATTAGAATACAGCGAACGAGACACACACAAACAGAGAGAGAAAGAGAGAGAGAGAGAGATAGTGGCATATAGTAGAACTTCAATATAAGAAATGTTTTGTGTCGCTTACAATGCGAGAGCAAAATAGTATTGCATGTGCTAAGCGCAATTACGAAATGAAATATTGTTCAATCCACCGTTCGTCATGTAATCCACTAACCAATCCACATTACACTCATCTGATGAGTAGACAAACGTAGGAGTGAGCACAACAACAAGTGTTTGTTTGCTCGAATATGCGATTGCGTTGAAGAAACACACGGCGCATTTCCCCTTCATCAGATGGAAAATCGTACGAAATAAGCATTCAACAGGAGAACAAAAGCATTCTCAATCGGCAGTTTCACTCGACTTTGTTTACAACTTTTATAAATATCTTTCAGTTTATTGCCACACTCTGATATCAAAGGTCATAACTAAAAAACAGAGATCCGGTCCATTGATTACAAAATCGTTCAAATCTCAACCATTCTAACGGTTTGCAAAGGCATTCGTCATTAAAAGAGCGATATTATTCGATGTTTTGCGTTAAATAACAAAAATTAAATATTTTACTGGAACATTTCAAGCGATCAATTAACCATCTTCAACAAAACAATTTGAATGAAACACTTTCTCTATGCAAGTTTCTTACGAAAATGCTTTTGAAATTGCTTAACCGTTAAACTGAACCACAATTAATAAAAAGTTGTATTTTTACGTTCAACACACGGGTGATTTGTGCATTTTAAGAATTTTCAAATAACGAAAAGTAAAAAAAAGGAGAAATCGAACGGATTCACATATAAACGGCTTATTGTGTTTATTTGGACTAGGGAAAAAGAGTCAGGGACATACTTATAGGCGAAAAATGCTTACAATTCTTTTGCAGTTCAACAAAAACAATCAGAAATTATTAATTCAGCACCAATAATAAAAGTAACAGTATCAAATCAAAGAACAATAGTATTCATTGTTCGGAATACTATTTTAAAACGACGATCACAAATATTGCGCGCAGTCAATTCGTTCATGTGCCGATCTCTGCGCAACGGATCGAAACGAAAGTGTTTGTTTAACGGTCATTGTGTGTAGGAATTCTTTGCATAAATTTGAAACTGTTTATATATTATCAGTACAGTTTTTTATTTAACCCAAATGTACTGTTGCCCATCCGAACGTAAAACGCAAACATTCAAAGGTAAATTATATCTTAACTTCTGAACTGTAATTTTTATCCACTCGTTTCACGTAAATACACACATTTTCCGATTCAGAATGGTAATGGGATTGGTTTTTTTCCTCCTTTTGTTACTAGAACTTTATCCTAAATGATTGCCATACTTCTAAATTAAAACGAAATAGTTTGTATGTTTTGTGTACGAAGCGTCCATAAAGAAAGTCGCATCAATCTCATTGTGTTCTACATCGGATGCTAGTGAAATGTGCTGCTGAATGTGTGCACTATGAAGAATGCGATCCGTATCTAGAGTGGAAGTAATTTATTTAGTTATTTACAGTTTAAATGGAATCCGGAGCGAGTGATTACAAACAAAGCTATCTTCTGAAAATTCGATTAATATTGGAATTATTGGCGTTGTTTTGCGTCAGCTGAAGTAATACACGATGCAAGCAATCGCGTGCTTCTACCGAAAAACTTTGCCAAATATGGCAAAAAGTCGATCGGGTAACTGCGGAACTTTCTGATGGCATGTGAAAAATATGTTTGAAAATATAAATCACCAAATGCGTTGATATTGTGTACAATGCAACTGACGCAAGAAGAGAAGGGACGATGACGGCGACGATGAAAAAACGTTAGCAGCAGACCACATTGTCAATAAAAATGATAGTCTAACTACAATTAATGCAAGCCCATTAAGCATAAGTACTCCACTAAATGCCAACAATTTCGATAATAAATACATTTTGACTGTGTCGCATTAAATTGGGAAATTTTGTACAATACCCAAGCGAAATCATTTATTTCCGCTGCATAAAAAAAGGGTTCGGCCACTCGAAATTCATTTCATATTGAATCTATCGAAATGTGAATGTGATTTCAAGGTAATATGCACATTTACACATGAACACCAACGTTCAGTATGTTCACCAGCCAAACGCATAAAAATAAAAAAAAATTAAAATGGTTTCTCGTTTAATATTTATGGCGGATGATTTTTCGTTTTAGCTAGAGCTTAACATAGCGATTATCATCCAATTTCATTCCTTAATGCATATATTATAATATAAATTCAGTCTCGTTCGCATATTATCGCATGATTTCCACATTTCTCATCTATAGATTCAGTGTTTTCTGTTGTTGTTTTTGTGTCGGTTGCCTCTCGCAAAATTTACTTGCGTGCAAGTTTTTTTTTGGATTTTTACATATTTGAAAAATTGAAGGTGAATTGAAATATGCTTTTTCCTCTTGCCTAAATGCACTTAAATACACTCACTCACTGAAAACTTCACATTAAATACAGTCGTATAGATCGCAACGACATAGAATCCGGAAATTCATATGCTAGTATTTTGAAAGTTCTTCGATTTATATGAAGAATTCTCACTTCAGATGGGCTCATTGAATATTCAGCAAATGTTGTAATCATCAATTCTTGACTATTTGGCCCATTCAACATAAGCACCAAATGTATCTAATGACTTCGAATGAAAATAAATAGCTTGGATTTGAGCAATTCGTTGTGTTGATTGGTACGCGCCGTTGCATTGAAAAATCTGTTTTGAAAAAAAATGTGCTTGGCACAGTCATGTGCTGTATATTCAAATATCAAATAAAAAATGTGACAATATTTCAGGCATTACTATGCGATGGATCCATCAACTTATTTGAATCCATCGCTTAAATTTATCTACTAACCTGCAATATTTTTATATTTGTCATCCGAACAGAATTAGATTTAATAAATATGCACAAAGCGTTCAGTATAGTATCAGAAGCGTTCAGAGCAAACACATTTTCCGCTTGGCTTTACTTTTATGAACAAGCAAATGGCAAACATGCAAAGTCATAGATAATGTGAACGAATCCTTCGCAAATATTCGCTTTTCGATAAACTCGAGTAAAAGCTTCTGATTTGTTCAACAATAATAAAACTGCTGTGTTTAATCTCTAGTTTGGAACTTAAATGATGCAATTGCGCGCAGACCAAAAAAGCAAACTAAAAACGTGGTTGCTCAATTGCTGTGTCATGAATTATTATGTGAAGCTGGTTGTGAAGTGCAGAACAATTGATGCCAAGCGGTCTTTGTGCTCGCAAACTACCGATTCGAACATAAAGTTCGACACATTTTCCGATTGTGCTTATTTTATTCATGATCGAATCCTGATGTTAGCAATTATTAGAAAAAATTACGTAAGTAAAACAATTAATTTGCCGTTCTTAACAAGGAACAATGACGGTACACAAACTGTGGCCACACTTCACCTTGCTTTGTTCACCATCTTTTAGTTTGCTCTTTTGAGCGCTCCGTTTTTATTTTCATGACATCATGATGTTTTAGCGCAATTAATAATGAATATGCAGATACATTCAAGTGTAATCGTTCGATTGGAGAATGGAACTAGAATTGATAGTGCCGATGTCGAGTGAAGAGAAATAAAAGCTCGTATCATTTCCTATTTATGTTTATATTTTTTCTATATTTGTAATGTCATGCTGGCATCAAAATTTACAACTTAATTTATCATAGTGGAAATGTGTGTTTGAGTGGTTGTGTCACAAATGTAGACGCATCAATGGAATTTCTTTCGTCAAAATACGTCAGTTATTGCAATAAGTGTCAAGAGGCTAGACGAGACATTGATTGAAGTTGAGCATATCCGACTTTATGCGAAAAAGAAAACATGAGCTCTCGTTCGCCTTTACGCTCTTATATAAATTATCAACGATGCAAGAACCTTTGTCAAGTTTAAGGGGAGCCAATGAACCATTAGGCACAGGCAACAGAACCATTGAAATAAAATATTCATTTCTTTCCTGTCTGTTGCATACGTCATTTGGCTGAGAAACAAAACTTTCACACATTTCTCAAAAAAACATTATGTTTTATAAGAATGTTTACATTACATTTAAATTTCAATGAGCCTATCACTTGTCTTCTCCCGTCCGGAACGAACAAGTTCCAGGCGTTCGATGCTGCCGCTGCCAAAAAGTGTTGGAACAACCAAGCGCCGCCGAAGCAGCCATTACACAGAACATTTGTTTGGTGTTTTTGATCTTTGTGCAAATGAGATGCTCAAATATAGAATGAGAAATCATGATTTCACCATCTGTGAAAATGCCACATGAAAATTATCTACCATCTGAAATGTAACCAATTCATTCAATATTATACAAGCACGCAACATCCAGAAATGGCACCAAATCTGTTGGGTGCTACGAACTTATAGGAGTCACAGTACAGCCGCGTCGAAAAAATAATGGGCAATACTCCCACATCACATTGCACTTGTTTCACTTGTTTTTCGCTCCGTCTACCCCGCTAATTTGAATTGATACGTACAAACGCTGGTCTCAGTAATAGCGACGATTTGTACTGTACACAGTGCGACGCATTATGCGATTTTCATACGTAATTGTTGTTCTCAATAAAAATAAATTCAATTTTTTCATATATTTATATTATTCAATATCTCGTTGCAACTACATGCGCAAAACGCGCACAAAAACGCGCAATACACGCACAAAAACGCGCATTGATTTGCTCTTCCCTTCTAAATATATCTCATCAAACATCTTTTTGTTTGAGCTGACGTTGAGCTCGTCATTTTCTCAAAAAATTAAAAAATATTTTAAAATCCGCTGTTTTATCCAATGCACTGCAAAAATCAAATTAAACACAAAAATCTCACAAAATTTTCTATCAATTCATTATGGTTGGTCCTTAAACTAGGGCAAAAACCTTTCACTGGCTTTTTATATTATATTGCTGATTTCAATTTTCCTCCTTCCAAGCCATGCACAAACGACTTTTGTGTTTCGGCTCGTTGTCTTCTGAGGCCATTTGGAATTTTTGCTGACGAAGACCGTCTTGGCTTTGAGTAAGCGTGTCGATATATAAAGATCACATATCTATTCGGCGTTTCGATTGCCCTTGAGCACATTTAATTTCCCAAAACCAGTTTCACAGAATGCTCCATAAATATGCACCTTTTGCGGATGCTAAACAGTGCGAAAACTGGTCGCATGACGGCCTTAGAGCAGATACGGTTTAGAGGAATCGACAGCTAAACCGATAGCTCGTCAGTGTGAATGACAGAGCTCCAATCAGTTCAAGCAAATTGGTGCGAACAGCGTTCTCTTCATGGAAGGTTAATGCTGAACGGCTATCCGGCATCGAAAAAAAGAACAAATTCTATCTGCCAACAATAGAAAAAATATTTTGTGATATTTCGAAAATTTGGCAGGTTTTCGCTATAGAGTAGAACATGGACTGTAAATTGATTTGTCGTTAGCGGGTGGATGATTCTCTTCTATATATTTAATGTTCGAGCGTGGTTAATGCTGAATAAACGCGCCATCTCTGCCTATGTTTATCAAACTATTAAACATTTCCAACATTTCAATCATTTTTAAGTTTATGCATGTTTTTTTAGTTTTGAAAATCATGAAATAATTCAAAGAAGGTTTACAAATTAATGTAACAAAAAAATAAAATAAATTACATCATATTTTCGTTTCTAGAAATGTTGCACACGCAACGTCGTTCAAGCTCGCTTGTCTATGTGGGTGTTCATCCTACAAAGCTGCCATCGCCGACCACATATACATGAGCAGACTACTTTGATCGACCTATCACAGCGCAGCGTTGGATCTGTCTGTTTTATTTTGAATATATTTATAAAACCTCAGAAGGCTCTCGCTGAAAAATTAATGTCAATTCCCACCCGGTCATGGGCACAGCATAAACATTGGTGTTCGTTGTAGGTCGTACATAGTTTGTCCATCAAATAAAAAATGTTGTATGAATACACGTATAATATCGAAATATTTTTTGGCTTTATGCTACAGAACGAATTCAATTGAGTATAGAGAGTGTGAGAGCATACCCCGGGCCAATTTTGATGATATTCAAAACGAAAATCAACAAAAATTCAGAATAAGTGAATGCGACCGAAACATTGTTAAAATGCACAGAAATCTTGAGTTGAGGGGTCTTGCAAAGATTGCGCGCAATTCGTTGACAGAGACTGTTTTATACCAATATAGCAAAATTGCTTGTGTTTACGGAATGCTTCTCCACTTTATTTCGATGAATAACCCGAATTCATGCATTCATTTGGGATATCCCAGCATCTAATTTCCACATTCCACCCATTTCCCACCAGAATCTGTACGGTTAATAACAGTATCTCGCCAGATGCGAAATGTCCTTCAAATTTGCGAGACAATTTTCCAATTTCTTGCGAATCCTGTAGTCCAATATCTTGTGCTTCAGTGCATGGCCATTCCAGTGGTTCTAAACAATTTTGCGGTTTAACTTAAAGAATTTTCCGAAAAAATTCGTTGTAAATACAAAGATTTTAGAAAATAATTTCAAAATAATAAGAAATAGAATATTGAAAATAGCGTGCTACAAATCATAGTGAATTGCATATGTCACATACAATATGAAACAGTCTCTGTATTCTTATCAAAATAATTCCAAGTGGCTAAACCAATTTTTGTTCTAAATTTGCAGAATGTTTTGAAATATTAGTCTTGCAAATAGCAAGCCATCTATCCACATAATGTGTGTATATTTTTAATCCTTTTGCTGTAACGTGCATGCGGCGGCCAGTCTTTTTGCAACAAATCAAGGGAATAATTAAATTTTCTCGTCTGCATATTTTTGCCGATCCTTTTCTACTTCAATGCATTCCGAATAGCACGGAAACATCAGACATTCACTGCCACTCAGGCTGATTTTCACTGATAGATCAAACCGAGATCGAGTGAGGAGTCTTTGAATATGTTTCAATTAAAATGTAAAATAGGCTGTAAAACAAGATTCGCCACATTTTTCATTTTTATTTTGCGGTAGTGCCGTAGGCTATGTGCGGTTGTTGCGACATTCCTTTACCCAGCCACGGAGACGTCCATTATTTTCCATGGTTTTTGAAACACACTTTTTGACTGGCCATCGCATTCCAGCAGTTATAAAATACTTAAAAATATGATGGCCCTCACATCAGATATTTGAAATATGACCTTTTCAGTGGAAATGAAAAACGCATCAAACTGAATTGAAACTATCCAATTTGCATCTTCTATTTTAGATTGAAATGTGGAAAGAATGCTCAGTGTGGAAAAAAATTTCACGCACTTACTTTGCTACTCAATTTGTTTGTTTGTTGAGTTGGTCACGCAATTCGAGAAAGCTTCATCATTGCGAAAAACTCAATATCAAACGGTGAAACTTTAAATACTCAAAACTTAGGAATACTTCGCAGTCACATTTTAGTATGTCGATTCTTTAAAAACGTGCACCAGCTATCGGAAAATAATGTGACTCCAGCATGAAAACAGACTCGGACGTTTTTCATCTGTTTCGTCCTGCGATTTGTCATCAAGGATTTATTTCTTTGAAGTGAATAATGTGTTGTCGAAAAGTTGAAAATTTGTTGAAAATGTGGAAAAATTGAAATGAGTTCTGGGTTACAAACAATAGCATGAAAATCGGTAACGATTTGTATGGAACTAGCCAATAGAGGAGCAAATTTTCATCTGTTAAACTGACTATCGTTTGAACGAATGTGTGCAGAGGGAGGGAGAATGTGTGTCGAATATACGAACTGTGGCATCGATTTTAATAAACAAAACTTTTTTAATCATCGCATTTGTTTGTCGCCGCAGCTAAAAAATGTTTTATAACTAAGATTTGCATCTTATGGTGAAACTGTGTTTTGCATCCGCTCTTTCGCTAACCTAATTGAATATAACTCACATTCATGCTCATGGCTTTGTTCTCACCTGACATTTTTTTCTGCAGCTTGCACGCAAACAAAAGAGCTCACTAAATGGAAAAATATTATGTGAGCTATGGTGGAGCGTAGCGCAAAAAAGGAAAATTTGGGAAAGAGTGAAAATATCATAACAACAAAAATTTCTGCTGAAAATAATTTATGATTTTATCTGATGAACAGATTGCTGGGTTTTATGTCGAGCGAACCGACGAAAAAATAATAACCGTACGAACAATAATTTGCTTTCCATTTGGCTAGTCTCATTCCAAGCGATTCTATTTCCGTTGGTGAAATGCTGTAAAAGCAATTTATGTGTCTCTCTTCGTCATGCACTTTCTGTTTTTCCCCAAAATCAAACTGATGAAATGTTTTATGCAAATGCTGTTTTCCTAAATGTCATTGAACGAAAGTCAAAGTAATATATCAACGCGATCTTCAACAGAATATTATAGAATAATGTGAGACACAGAAAAAATGAACGAGAATTATATGGAAAGAATAATCTGACGAAGCGACCGAAAATGATAAGAGCTAACACAAAAATTTACTGTTAACTCGTAACAATTTACTATAAAAATTTATACATTTTTGTATTGTTGTAAACGGATCGACAATTTTAGATCCCTATTTCTGCTTATTTAAGTGCTTTACGCTGCTCAATATGTTGCGTACTGTGTATGTGCGTGAATGTGTCTATACTCGAAGGAAAAGTAATCATGGATTCCGTTCAATTGATTCAATGCTGCGTATTTTGATTTTGGTTCGCACAATGTTTCGATGGCTTGGTTTTGTTGCATTCATGTAACTAATGATGTGATATTGACTTTATTTCTCCTTTTTCTATTGACGTTTCATACAAATATCAGTTTTTCAACCACTTTTTGCTATTATAGCTACAGCGTCTCTTGTCTTTTGAATATTTTCTTGTTCTATAATCGTTTATTTGAAGCGAAGCAAAGAGCTCTATTAATGACCATGGGATTCAAAAAGAGAGATACCAACATTCTCTATGTTTGACTCTTGCGGTTCGATATGAGTAGCTAGTTTGTAATTAACATAAAAATGGTGAATTGAGTGAGAATGTTATATCGAAAATAGCAAGTTTCAGTTTAACAATTATTGCTGCTAATAGAAATACAAACACTAATGTATTTGAAATGGAAGTGAGCGCGCCATAAAAGGTTCAAAAACTCCATAAGAGACTATTGACTCTGTTGTTCTTATCCGTGCTGTAATTGTAAATAGTGTTTTTCTCCGTCCATACGATATAAAGCAGAATATAAGCCTATTTTGTGTGCAAATATGTATTTCATTGCCATTCGAACGCAACTAATCGCATATGAAATTCAGATAAGCATTGCATTCTTCAAGTTCGATATCGCTTTTTGATGTTTGCGCTTGTGTTCGTTTGAATTCGCAGGACAGCAGTTAGTAGCTGTGATTAGATAGCAAATTTTAACAGCAAAATACAAAAACAAATAAAATGCTCGAATCCTGAGCTAAGCTCATTATGCCAATGAATACACAAAAACGATCGGCTATTTTGCCACAACATTGCACAGTCCGTTTCCGAACGGTGCGTTTATGTTTTCAGTTTTCGATCATTTTCGATTTCTCCATTTGAATTTCACTGCAAAATTTTGATTTTTTTTATCTTTCTCTCTCGAATTTTTAACTTCCTCTTTCCTCGGTGTAATTCAATATTATCATATTTATACACACGGCAACCTAATGTTTTATCCGAGCTTAGAGATCCGGTTAGGAATTTAGATTTCTTCATTGAATTATAAGCTTGGCCGTTGCAAATGTTAATTAAATGGAAACTATTTCAATGGCATGAATGAATGTTTCGTACGGAAGCATCGGAAGAGGTGCGTGCGAAATGCACATTTACCAACACTTAAAGAAATCTTATGTCAAACATTTGCCGGAATTAAATGTTTTTATTTGTATGGACAAGGCAACAATTACACATCGACAGTTTTGTTTCGAAACAATTGTGTACTTTGTTGCATGCTTTCAATGATTCGCATTTAATTGCATACATCCAAGTACTAGCGTTTCAGTTGCTGACGATATAATATCGGCAGGTATATATGGTAAGATCATTATTCAGATTTGAATGAGTGAGAATGAGGGAAGTGAGTCAGAGAAAAAGAGAAAGGCAGCGAAAATGGTAGCAAATGGAATGTATCGCTTGCAAATAGTGGAAAATATGAATAGAATTTCCATTCACATTTCCATTATAGCGGACTCGTATTCAATATGTACAAAAACATTGGTCATTACTGGGGCTCAAACTATTCCATTTTCAAACTGTGTGATGCAAGTTGAAAATGTTGAATGACTAAAGATGTAAGCCATAGCATTATGCAGGCCACGATGACCACGTTAGCAAAAAGTAAATGGTAATGTTGATATGATAATATCCTATATGAAATCGGATCCTTTAGTAAATATCCAAAATTTGATCGAAATAAACCGCAAATGGTTGATTTTGATACGGCTGTACCATACAAACCAAACCAAGAATGGCCGATAAAATTAAGAAAGACGGTCTTCTGTCACATTCAAAACCATCCGAATTCAAAGAGATTTTTCGGCCGAAGAAAAGCCATCTCCCTTATTCTCGCTCTATCGTCGAGTGCATAGACTATAGCGTGTATATGTATAGCACATGTGAGCGATTATAAAGCATAAATCAGTGAATGGGCGCCGTATCTTTTGATATTTTCAGTTTGTGATTGTATTTCACTCGTTGAAAGCCACCGACGTGAAGCTGACAGCACGCATTGTGTTCGTCGCTCATTGTGTTCACCTAACTGTAAGTGATACCAAGAAATGTTTGAAAAAATCTAATTATCATGTATTTATGCTCATATTTCATCATTTTTCGGTTATTGTCGGTGTCACTTTAGTCAGATGTGCGCGTCTTTTGTCGACCGACTTTGTATCAGCTGCTCAACATCAACAAAAACAACAATTGTGCCGAGCATTTTGCTGCGTTCAATCGCTATTCGCTTTGGCGTTTCCTTCCAATTCACAACAATGTATGTCAATTACGGTTGGGTGTTTACGGCTTTTCACCAATTTTTTTTTTCCCTTTTTAATTCAAAGAATGCTTTAAATCACTTTATTGTGCATTTATTTCGCATAAAATCTTCTGAAAGTGAAAATAAACAAACATCAATTTCCAATCTTATGGAAATGCTGTCATCAAACGGGCCGCATTTGTTAACTTCCCACTTTTATTATGGCTATAAAACAGTTGGCTGCATGGCCTATGACAGCGAAGAAAAAGTCGACAACCGTGTTTTAAGTGAATCAAAGTGGAATTCATCGCACAATTTCCGGATCTGTTGTCTTCATTTGGCAGTTCGCTTCTATAAACCAAGATCACCGCCGCGAATTGTCGTACTTCATTCATGAATCCATGTGATGGCTCATTGTCCGCTTGTTTTTCCTGTTGTTTTTTGTTTCGGCCATGTCACGGTTTTGACATAATAGATGGATATAAAACTTAAGTAGGTTCTGTGGTTTATTCGCCAAGAGATGACCATCACATCAAAAAGACATTGAAAATGAACATATCTTGCATGTGCAAATTCCAAGATGACGAAGTAGCTTGATGCTATCACGAATGCAATTCCTCGAAATCTATGAGCAAAACTTTAAGTGTTTCGGTTGATTTTTGGGGAAAAAACTTTTTTTTTATCAATTGCAGCATAAGTTTTTGAAATGATTATTGAAATAGCAATGCAGATTTCTAATAAGCCCATATGCATGTAATGCAATAAATTATCATGCAGATACCATATTGGCACATTCTCACCAGTGAAACATAAAATGAATGTGAATACTTAGCCAGCGTTACAAATCACGACGCCAGACGAAAAGAATCAACGCAACAACAAGAATTACGGCCCACAATAAGAAGTTTGCACATAACTTTGTTGTTCTAATTCGAGAAAAAGGGCTATGTGATAAATTGATTTGATGTGTAATGTTCATATTAATCCAAAGAAAAAAACCAGCGCAGAAGGGGTGGGAAGATCGATTGCGTGCAGATTAAATAAGACGAATGTCGAATATCCTTGATCTTACTGAATTGTTTCTGTTTACTGTCTCAAAAATATCTCCCTCGCTCAATCTCTGTGCACGTCCGTTATTGCGTATCACTCAGACACTTAAGTGATAGACTAGATGGCAATGCGTTTTTCTCAATTTCATTTTTGCCATCGTTTTCAATTCTAATGTTAATTTATTTCAGTAATTTGGGTAAAAGTACAAAAAATTCGAAGTAATATTAACCATCAATCTGACATTTTCTCGGTGTTCATGAAAGAGAGAAAGAGAGAGAGAGAGAGAGAGAGAGAGTGAGATTGAAACCGGCGACAAATCATGTAAGTCGCGGCTCACAAACGCGAGAAAATTCAAGATTAATTATCAAGTGTATAGTATTTGGGTCGGATGAATGTCTTCTAAACATACGCTCTGGTTAGATCGTCAATTCAAAGGCTTTTCGTGATTTACAAACGCGAGCTAGCAAATAAAGATATACTTTGCCACACTCGCGCTCGTGCAAACAATGCAATCCCATTTCATCGAAAGGGATTTCCGTCGAAAGCCACTATAAAAACAATAAACTAACCTTTTCCTCAACGAATCGTTCCGTTGATAGCCTTTTGCGTAATGGTATCTCGCGATGAAGGCAACAATCGAATTAAATAATTATTAGAAAATTGAATCAATTCCACGAATAACAGCTACATTATTCAGATCGAAAACGGCGTAATCCAGCATTTTCTTTGGCTTTCATTTGAAAAGTCGGATATAAATTTCAAAAATAACACTTATCTAAAATCAAGCGGACGATGCTTTGTATCTTCTCCTATGTAAAGGGGTAGTGAATGTCGTTGGACCGCGCCATCTCTACCTAAAGGATTCTATTAAACGCTTCAACATTTCACACCTTCCCCGCCTTCCCCTTCTTCAAACAGCGAGTTTGACAGGCTCCGCATCTTTGCTGTCATTGTTTGAAGAAGAGGAAAAAGTGTTTACCATCCATAGACGAATGGTACAGAGGGCGCTGCTGTCAAGCTAAGTGTCAAAATTCAATTTTGCATCGTCCGCTTGTCTAAATTATAGGTAAACGAATAGATGATATGCAAAGTGCTGAATGCTCAAAATGATGCGCCAAATAGCACTAAAACGTATTTGAATATAGACATCGTCTGATGACGCCAACATTACATTTCATAAATAAAATTGAACGCACTTTTCTACTTCGCATTGTATTGCACTTTCGATATTTTCATTTAAATCCAACGTAATATTATTTTGCTATTGATTTTCATTTTACGTTTTGTATGCTCGTTGTAAAGCGATTTAATGCGTTGCTATTTTGTTTGCCAGCCAGTCAATGTGCACCATCATTTTGCCCGCACTCCCATTCTTCCTCGCTCGACCGTCCGACGAGATAATCTTTTTATTCGCCTCTTCATTGTTTTCATAATGTGGCATGGATTTGATTCGCCATCAACTCCTTCATTCCCTTCATTGCATTATCGAATAGTGGGAAAAGGAATGGCGAAGTTTGGCTTGCGATCTGCGATGCGTGCCATCGATTATGTAAGAAGAGTGAATGGCTGTAAATTTGGAATGTATATAGTATAAACAACAGCACTTTAATTCGTTGAAGCGCTTTTTACACAGAACTGAACCAAACAAAAATTTCATGGCATAAGTAAAATTGTAAAGATAATATCGATAAGTAGCTGCTCCTGTTGATCTTCTATGCGTCTTCGTTCGCGTCGTGCTATATGTGCGTGTGTGTTGACACATATCTCTGTTATCACGCTACCGAGTGAATTGACGTTTGTTCAGTGTGCTTCAGATAAACTACAATGTTCGGCAAATGGTTGCGCTTCTGCAGTTTTGCTGCTGGTATGCTTGAACGAACGAGCGAGTAATTGACTGAGTGTATATCTTCGCAATCAATGTACAACCATCGCAAAGCATCAAGCAATCGACAAACGGTTTTGAGAAAAAACGACTCCAAGACGATATTATGCTCGTGCAGTGTTCATCTTGATTGCAACCCATAAAAAGGATAATTGAATAATTCTGCTCGCTATGGAAGGTTCAAACAGACAAAGAATCATCTTTTTCATTCGCTTTTTACAATGCGAGCATTGTTAAATTCTTAAATCGATTCATTTTACTTGACATGAGTCAACTTTTGTTTTATCTTTATTTCCATTTTCCCCTCGGTTTGGTTTGTGCTTCAATGGTGATGTGGTGGCGGTGATGTCGGTTCGTCTTGTTTGTTTGTTCATATTGCGTTTGTTTTTCTTTATTTCTTAGTATGATGCATCGAACTGCATCATTGAATCGTGAAATACGCACGGTGTACATTAGAGTGAACAAACAAAATGTATCAATACATATAGTTCCAAAGCGTATAAAATACATTCATCGAATATTTAAAAAAAAAAAAAAAATATTTAACTTCGCGATCAAAAGCATGGTTTTCATCATCTTTTTCGTCCAAAATGAGTTGATTTGGATACAAGATCCTCTGAATCTTTCTACTAAAAAAAATTGGACGTTTCTGCGAGCACTCTAATGTACAGCCACGTGTATGAACCTATGAGCAACTCTTCAACTTAAAATACAATTGACGGTGGTCTTGTAGCTTTAATCAAAACTTCAACAACTTTAGATTTCATTATTTGTTATTTCCACTCTTATTTCTGCATCATTCGACAAACTTCGGAAGAAAGATGTTCCTGATACCTTTATTTGATTCGCAAGAAATACAATAAATGCAAGATATAGAATTGATAGTGAATGTGGCAACATATTTTATGTTGAGTCTCATAAAGCATATGTTTCATAATCATATATAAAAAAAACAGCAGGATAACAAACGTACATCAAAATACGGTGAAGTTGATGGTTTTTGTTGTTGACAAATTGAAATGGGAAATAGAAAATGTAAATTCTGGAGGATTTGTTCGCAAAAGAGCGTTTCATTTCAACATTTCAAAACCTGACATTTCGATGGCAATTTTTTCGACATGGGAAAAATGAAATATATTCGAAATTAACAAAAAGTGTGTCACTTCAAGTGTCTGAAATAGCACACATAGTCCAGCTAGAGATTAAACAAATTCGAAACATTGTTGGGATTTTTTTCACAAAAATGAACACAAAGCGAGAAGTGATTAACTACTCTGAAAACACGATGCCAGTCGCATACTGAAATTTTGCATTTCAAAAGCGCGATGTAGCGCTAGCAAAAAACTGCGTCAAAAGTTGATGGTGGTCAATATTAATTCCATTTATGTTGCCCTGGACTGTAAAAATGGTGAAAGACGCGCACCCGACAAAAACAAGCATTGCGCGAAAAAAAGTTCGTTCGCGAACAAAAAAAACAAACAAACAAAAATGTGTTACCAAAATCGACATTGAAATTCAACAAAATTAAACCGTAAACGAAAACAGACTACACGCAAACCCCATTCGTTCGGAATTTTTGGTTCGGCTTTAATCCTGCACAAAACAGCAGAGCCACAAACACACAAACATTATCAAACAAAACATCTCAACCTGAACTGCAAAATCAACCAATTTAACATAATATCGAACAATTTGTTTATTCAATTAGCTCACATTGCAAGTCGGCTAACGATAAATGAAAAATATGCAATTCTAACATTTGGTTAAATCGATTTCACACAGCGCATTTTGAAAGGACAGAAAATAACTCAGCCGTTGCTGTATAAGCATAAATTGCTAGTCAGACAAGAAAATTTCGAATGCATGACTTGGAAATAATCAAAATTATTTTACGTGAATTGTATGTTTGCAATATTTAGTCCAAAAAACGCTCGAAATGGAGAGAATTTGCCGTGTAAAAACATGCTAATGCCAAAGTCCAACGATGGTTTAACTGATGGCAATTCGTATCAGATCAATTTTAAGCACTCATAATTTGGGAACTCAACAAAATTTTGGTTATTTCGAATATTGCTTATTAATTTAGTCGCATCTTTAAGCCACACTGGGCTTCTCTTTTGTTTTTTCCAGTGGGAATTATAGTCGAAATAGATAGTTCTCCGTTGGGATTCTTTTTTAATCTTGTGCAAACCAACACATACAAAATGTATGAAGGAAAAAACCAGAAATTTACCTCATATAAAGTTCCGATCGGAAAATATTTCTTTCCGATTGACACGAAAATGTAGCGGCACATCATATTTTATCTAAAGCACGTGTAAATTTTCTGACGATTTTTTATTTAAAGAGCTGCATGTGGGCATGGCCATTGGTGAAAATTATTTCCGTTCATCATGGCATTGGTTTCTGGGCGGCGTTTGAAAATAAAGAATAATGATCACAATCACTTGATACGTAACCTCTCGCGCTTTTTATAAACTTTTAATTGGTTTGAAAATGCATCTCACTTTCAATGTTTGGAATCTTCGACGCACTCCAACAATAGCCCAAATTTTGCTGAATGGGCACCTTTCTCGTGCAGACGGTGAATTTATACCTACATTCGATCGATAATTTAATGGTAAAAGCATTTGTGTACTTCGGAAACGCGCTCTTTCGAAAAGAAAATAGCATTAGAAGGCCAAAGGACTGTATTTTTAATCCCATATTTACTGCAAATACTTTTTTTTATGAATTTTTTGAAAATATTTGTTGTATTGATTTCTAGGGGGTTCTTCACGAAACTCAAGACTCGTTGGGATCACAAAAGATGCAATTGATTTGTTCATAATACTTAAGATCCGTTTAGATTCATAGGGATTTCAAATGATTTCGCATAATTTTCTTGACAGAACCACCATCTTGATTTGAGCAGATTCACAGAGACTCAAAAAGGTTTGAATTGATTTGAATCGAGTTTTTTCCAGATTTGAGAATCGAACAGATTGTAAAGATTCAGAATGTTTCGAAATTTAGAAGTCGTGTCTACCCCCTAGGTGGAGTTGTTCGGACTTTGATCCCGTTTCGCATCCGGTTTGTCAGCTTAAACCAAAAATAAGGTGCTTCATCATTTATGAATCATGAAAATTCGCTTTGGATTCTTTATCGAGTAGAATGCACGATATATACTTTGCATAATGCATCAATTCTTATGAATTCTACCTTCGATGTTATTATTCGCTGTGATTTCAAATGTAAATTTGTAAAATATCTCATTTATAAGTGACATGAAAAGGTGACGTGTACTATGATATTGTAGAAGAAAAAAGCGGATTTTTTTTTTGGGAAACGCAAAAAAAGCTTTATCTACAACGAAATTGGATAAACAGCCAATGTTTATGGATTTGCTTGCACAGCCTACCTACGAACATGAATGACTTTGGAAAGATAACAGATCTGTGACGCAATTCATTCAATGCTAGCACAAATAAAATTTCTGCGAGCGATTTGACGAAAAACGGTGTAAAAAAAAGTATAAATATGCAAAAAACTGTAAAATTCTGAAATATCGCAAAAAGGTGCAATGTATATTCAGAGTGCGTTTTTGAAAAAAGAAAAACATGTTTTCATGATGCGTTTTACGAAAATGAAACACTATGACTGCGGTTCGAATCTGTATTCCCACTATTATTCTCATGCATTCATTTTTTTGCTTGGCAGACAACACCGCGCGTTGAAATTTATTCAATGAGTATACTTATGCTATCATGTCATTCACAATGAGGGTGAGCACAAAAATAGTATGACGTGTGAACGGCTTTTTTAGCAGCATGTTCATAGATTGTTGCTTGGTGTTTGCTACTTATATTGTCGTGCGTTCACATGACATGCTTTCATACAAATTGGGCATTTTCAATGGCCAAATCATATTGTATATTTTGATTTGATGCCCAGAAAAATGATAGCTCTCGATAGGAACACATACGCACGCACATATTCATTTTATTTTTTGTCATTCATGAAGTTGCAATGCTACAATTCGGTAGCACCCAATTGAACAAAAGATGACGACAAATAAGCACAGCTTTATTGAAGCCTAACATTTCACCCTTTCTGCTTTGAAAAAAGATAAAAAAGAACGGAAGAACCGAAGCAGCAAACGCGAACACACATTTATTTGATAAACGGAATGAAGAAAATGCGATTTGATGTTATTCACTTGGGCATAGATAAATGCAAAACATAAGAAATCTTCTATTATCACATTCACTCGTGCATATATGTGATTTTCTTAACGTGACATTGTATTGGCCCGCTATTGTGTGTATGATATTTGTGCGTACTGAATCGACGCTGGATATTTTGACGGAATCGGCAGGCTCAAGTGGGCACTTGATTTTATTTTTACGAAACATCAAAATCCAATTGAACGAAACATAATCACAATAGTCCGGGAGGGCGGCACTGGAATTTGCTTTGAAAAGCTCGCTTGAGTTTTATTGTGCATGTGTGCGTTCAACTTGCAACATTCTCTGTGGGCTGATACACACAAATACACAAAGGATATGGGCTCAGACTTTCCATTTACACTGTCAGAAGTCATAACATTTAGTACAAAACGTCAAAAGGATAGTTCACGCTGCATGAGCATTCGGATATAGCTCAAAAAGCCTGAAACCGTGTAATAGCCTAATGCGCGAAATACTTATGACATGGATTCATACTAATTACGTATTATTCTTTTGAAATGTAATAATACTACAGAGAAAATTGTTCAAATATTGTCCTGTGTCTGTGAAAATATTACTGCAAATATATAAACGCGGTAAAAATGAATGGCTGAGAATAATAATACAAAGTTTTTTTTTTTCATCTGAAGTATTTTCGAAAAATTTAAAATTAATGTATCCTTAAAATGTGTTTGAGGAAATTATATGTTTTCTTATGCCGAATACACTTATCTTTCATCTGTAACGCGAAAATTAAATGTGAAAAGTTGGGGACCTTCTCATTGAAAACATTTTCAGGGACGCTTAATTTGTTGAAAATTTCCGAGAAACACTTCAATTGAAGAAAACATATACTCAATTATTATTCTCAGCCATTCATATCTTCGTTCAAATGATTCAGTGATGACATAAAACGTTGATTTTGTATTTCTGCTCTGTCAGTTTCATATTTCTATTTCGCATTCATTTTCCTGGATGTTTACCTGCTGAAGAAAATAATAAAACCAATTCAGTTTGACTATTGAAATGCACACTGCAAAACTTCATTCATTTTGTCATACAAGTTAACAATGAAGTCATCATATTTCATAGGTTTCGTTTGACAATAGCTGACATATCAAATACACATTTAAAATCAGATTGTTAGAATGCAGTTATTCAAAAAAAATAATGCTCACGATTCTATTTTAGCGTCATTGCGCACACAATTCAGAGGGCTGATTATTGATTGTTTTAAAGCTGTGTCACATTTTCACTAAATTTGAATTTATGGTGATAAATATAGTTGACAGATCTCTTTAAAGTGCAATGTTATATTTAGCATCATGGACGTGTGCTGATTAGCGGCATCAGGAAAATGTCATTCAACGGAAAGCCATGTATTGAAATAAAGTCGAAGGAGCCGGGAAAAAAGTAAGAGGAGAAAATTGAGCGAATTGCATTTGTCCCTAAAGCAATATCATTTATTTTTAGTAAATTTTATTTTAATCACTAGATTCCGTTTAGTTTTCTAATGAGGATTACTGTGTGTAAAACAATAGTTGCACGTCCTCAAATATAATTTGAGACAAGGTGATGCATCATAATATGTATATTTTGTCTATTCGATGAAAATCGAAACGTGTTATATGTATACTATGGTTTATGAATAAACGGCTGCGAGGCATCCTTGCAAACATGAGAGATATCCAAATATTGTTGAATATGTTTATTTTCCAAGAAATTTTGTGTATTTGTTTCGATTTGTTTCCTTATCATTCTTCCATCAACAAAAATATGCGTGAAATAATTTCTTCTGCTGAGAATGGCTAATTAAATTACGCACACTGGAATTAGAGAGAAATCAATTGATATGCATTGCTCATAATTCTATTATAATTGTTAGCTTTTTGTGAGCGATCCGCGATCTTTCTCTGTCGAGCTGACAATTCGATTCAATTGCAGTAACTTCACTTTAGTAACTATGTTGCTTGTTCAAACAAGATATATGCGAACAATATTGCGTGTTGTAGTTGCACTTTGCGCTTTTCCCCTTCTTTTACAGTGTACATTTGCTTCAAGAATAATTTCAGAGTTTTGTTCATGAAAAAATATAAAAACGCTCATAATTTCGGCAGCACAAAGCCACAATGAATATCTTGAACAATAGAAAAATAGTCGTAGTTTCTATCATTTGACACTTTGCATACGTAATTTTCGCAAAATCGTATGTGGTCTTCATAGTTCAGTCTTGCCCCAGGCGTCTCAAATAATATGTTTTGCCGGTATTGTCTGGGAATGCATTTATTCGTTTATCATCATACCTTTTGTGAAAAGGCATCAATGTGAAAGATCAAACAAAATTATTTGAATTTGGGTTTTAATCCAGTCTCTTCATAGCTTCAAAAATATCTCATGCATTTTATTGTAAGCTTACGCATTCCAACAAAATTGGGATTTTAGGGAAACGGAAAGGCAAAACAGAGAAGAGATATGAATGAAGAGAGAGAAAAACAGAACAAAGAGAAAAAACAAATTGGAGGTATAATCAGGCCATCATTGGGGCATCGAAGCAGTGAAATGTAAAAATAAACGAATTCTATTTTTATGACAACTCAAAATGCATACTTTTCCACGGGAAATATCACTAATAGTGTGCTAGAATTTCTTGCAAATAATATTTTCCAATCGACAGTAATAACGAGCTACCGAAAGAAATGAGTAGCATATTGTACCTCACTCACATTCATTTTTTGTCGCTGTTTATTCTCTGTGATTTGCCCCGTATACTTTTCACATGAAATGTTGAAGGGATGCGCTATTCAATTAAATCGTATTACTCAAAGTACGTGCATATGAGATGCAAATCAGTGCCAACTTTGTCTCTCCTGCAATTTTCCAGATATATTCAGCAGCGTACACACACACACCCAAAAGATAACGGTATGCTTGGTTGCCGCAGAAGGCCGCCTCAATTAATAGGAGCTCAGCGGATCTGATTGAGGATTAAAATGCCCTTGGCGGGTCAATTCACTGTTGTGAAATTAAAGTTATTCGACAAACAGCATAACAGGAAATAAAAAAAAAAACGATGTCGCGCAGGCCAATTCACAATCCAGTGAAGAGAAACATTTTGATTTCATATTCAAAATGTTTAACATATGAATATAGACCTCAGTTGCTTGTTTGTTGAATAAAAATGTACTGTTGAGCAAAAACACATACGAATTCATGTCCAAAACGAAGAAAAAAAATTTGGACCCTACTTCTGCGAAACAATTCTTTATGATGTACTTTTGCGGAACTTAAGCGGCCTAAGTGCGTACGTGAGCAGTCATTATTTGTATGTGAATATGAACATTTTTACAAGCACTGGGCTACGGGATAACAGAAATATTGTGTTTGGTGCGAGAAAAGAGCTTTAAGTTTTTTTGCTAATCCTCTTCGTGACAGAAATGACACTAAACCGCGGAATAGAATTTATCTCACCGTTCCGTTTTTTAATTTGTTTGCAGACTTAGACTTTTGAATACTTCAAAACATGGAAATCAGTTTTTTTCTATTTTTTTTTTTTTTTTTTCATTTTTTGTTTTCGAAATTTTGCAATATTTTCCATTGTTCAATGGTATTTATCAAAATTATTCGTCATCAGCGTGGAACTGTTTTCGCCTATGACGTAGGTTCAAATGCAGATCAAGCATTTCTATTTTACATATGCTTACAACGAGCGTTGGAATATGAAGCGACGCATGGCATTTATCACATTTTCAAGTTTTCACGAACTTTGAATAACATTGCTTGAATCTGCGCGTGTTTCACGTAGAAATACACGTTTTCGATCTTACATTCCTGTATATTGGAATGAGTTGAGCTATTCCTAGATTGTTTTGTTTGAATTCAAATATATTTGCTGAGTTTTATCGAGGGAATAATTGATACTAATCATCTGGTGAAACAAATTGGTGAAAGCATCTGGAATGCAACTTATTCAATACGATGATTACATGTGCATAATTATCATATTTCATGAACACCAACTAAAACGTTTCGATTAATGCTTGTGTGCGTTGAGCATACATTGTAGCGGATTTGAAATGGAAACGAGGGGAGTTAGCTGCTTCACTTTTATTCGAATGTAATATCACGCAACTGGTCACTGCAGTGATTCATTTTCTGTTGGATCAGCGTGAAATTGTGCCCTTGAAATCCGATACCGATTTTCCAACCGTACAAATGCCTAACCGAAGAAGAATACAGACCAAATCAATGGTCTTACATACGTAAAACTAACTTTTCCGCACATTTCCCGACAATGTATGGGTTAACAGGTTATGTTTATTTCCAATTATTCTTTTTGAACCCCGGAGGGAGGACCGAAAAATCGAAAATTTTGCAGGGGAAGTAGTTCTAACTCTCATCAGAATGACTTGAAAGTTTGCATAATTAATTTTTTTCATAAAAAAATTATATTCTGAAAGTTTCTTTATGATACAATGCGAACTAGACGTTGTCCCCTCACAAATATTTCTCAATTATATTGAAAAACAGCCCATTTATTGCACCGATCGCAATACTTTTACCACACACAGTGGTGTGTGCGCAAAAGTAAAAAGATGGACAAATTAATAACATAAACGTCTATTCTCAAAAGGCAATCCATTTCGAACAAAGGATAAGTTACGAAAAATTACAGTCATCATTTCATAAATGATTTACGGATGTGATGTTTTGGTCGAATTTGGTCGTTTTGCTTGTTTGCGCAGACAAAAAGTCCAATTTGTTATTGTTTTCATTTCTCGTTTTTCGTTAAATGAAATTCTATGATATCATACGGGAGCTATTCATCCTGTGTACGTTTCTCAGTGTAGCAATTCAGCAGGAGATCATAATTTATTTGGGTACAATATTCAATATGAATACAATGAATACATTCGTATTGCAGGCAATATGTGTAGTATGTGAAGCGGTCGATGGAACTTTGCAAGATCAAGCATTTAAACGAAAAGGTGAAAAACAGAAAGACAAATTGTAGACCGATTTTATTTGATAAGAAAACAAGAATTCGAGATCTATAGTTGGAAATTGACTGAATTTAGGATAGAAAATAATTCATATAAGTAAATATCTGATCGTTTTCTCTTTATTTTTCTTGAATTTTTTTCTTTCATTTATGCACAAACTCCATTGATTTCGAACTAAATTTCGATAAATGACTGTCTCACAGTTTTCTCGGTTCGTTGTACTCTTATCTTTATTTTTCCATCATCTCGATAAATTAAACATCGAAGCAATTTGCGTGCTGTCACACATAAATTGAAATCTATAACGATTTTTACGAGTTATTCTAGATTCAAAGCACACATTGGGCTGATAGTAGTGAGAGCGCCCGTATCCTTTTTGGTTTGGCGTTCTGATGAATGCCAATTTCAGTATCTGAAGTGGTTTTAGATTGGTGCGATCGAAATAAGTGTGCATGAGAAGTGGATACTATCTCGAGGGCACAACAGAAAATTTCTTAACAGTATTTGCATTGTAGCTGAACATGTGCGCCCCAATCGTTTAGCAACATCATCGAATAATTCAGCACGACAAGTGACAAAAATGTAAAAGAGATATTCGTTGGAAAGAGACAAAATTGACTTGGAAGAAAATAAATTGAAAGAAACAAATTGAAAATCGATGCTAAGAGTGTCAAATTCATATTTAAAAGAGCAATAAACTAAGATATTTATTACTTCTGTTTAAAAAATGGATTTGTTTGTTCAGTTTAACGTATTCAATGTCAATTTCAACGACGCAAAATGACCGCCATAGACATTCTGCACGGAGAAAAGAGCCGATAAAATGATATTTTAAAAACATCTGCAAGTTTAAATGGTTCCTTGACTGAAATGAGGTAGAATCAATGAAAAGTGATGTTCATGGTAATATAACTTCACATCAATTATAAATATGCGTGCCATTTCTTTCCATGATCATTACTCAACAATAGAGTACAATTGACATCGTTCTTCGTCTTTCGAAAAGGTATCCTATGAAGAGATAACGGAAATGAAAGTCTCCAATTTCGGCAGTTCTATTGGTTACGGATAATGAATCAAAAGCCGGATCATGCAAATTTTGACCTTCATTATAATTCGTTAGAAACTTCAAGAGAAAATAAAATATGTTAATTTATTCAATATCAAGCATGTATTTCATGCGAGCCCATATAAAAAAATAGTTCCATAAAATGCGAATGATGAAAGCGGAAGAAGTGGAGTGGAGCGAGGCGAAGGAGCCTAAAATGTGGTAAAAACTGGAAAAATGGAAAGAACAAATTAAGGTCGCAAATGAAAACATAAATGATCTGATGACGTGCTGATGATATTCTATTTACGTTTCAAGTGGTGCAGAAATGCTGCCTACGTTTATTGTTTGCCCCCGCAACTTAATTAATTAAGAGATATTTTTGGATATCATGTTATCATAAAAAATTTAATTTCGTGACCCATATTTTTTATTTGTTCGGCTACCATAGCCAAATTAATAGCGAAATGCCAACTATTTGGGTTCATTTTATGATATAATTTGAATGTTTTCTCGACCGCATTCGCTCATCGTTCCACCATCGTCCATTTATATTAGCAATATATTAGATTTCTTGCTAAATTCATTTCATCGTGCCGCTTTTTCATGTTTTTTTGTCTGTTGGCGACCCGCATCGCCATTACAGCGTGTCCGTTTTCATTTTTTGCGTGCGCGAGATCGATATTATCTTGGCCAGGATTGGCTCTTTTATTTTGTTTTCACATTTTGGCTGCAAGTACAAACGCACGCTGAATATTTGTCATAAACTATTGGGATCTATATAAAATTCAATGACACGAATCAAAGATTCGGCCTGATCATATGCGCCATAATTAGATGGTGCCAGAAATGAATTATTTTCGACGTGTGCTCAGTTTTTTGTAACTCTAATAGTATTTATTCGATGAATTTGGTTTGGCCAAGTCGTCTTGATCCTTATGAGTGTCATGTGTAAATAGCCGCAACAGACATTTATTTGTTTTTTCTTTTCGTCGCTCGGGTGTGGCTTTCGATTCAACGATGCAACAATGACGGGGAGTGAGAGCGGAAAAAGCCGAAAACTAAAATAAATCAATTGTTGTGTTGTGTTACGTGGCATGCGGAATGTGCTCTTATTTCCCTGACCTTACCCAAAGTAATCGTGCCAAACGTGTACGAATTACATAATACATTCAACACTACTAAAATTGAATATATTAAAGAGATTCATTGGAGGTATTCTTTTGCAGTGTAGTGAGTGTATATGCGTGGACGCGCGGCTTAATCAGACAAACAGAGCTCCGATATTCAATTATCCCACATTCATTTTGTGAAGTAATGGCCAAAGCTGCCATTGACATTAATTGCTGTCACTCTGCTATTCAGCACAACACACTGCTTCACATCAAAATCACTGTTGTGCTATTTCCTCTACCGAACCATTTCTCTTCCTTTTCTACACGATTTGTATTTCTTGCCATTCTGTACTAATATCTAAATTTTTCAAATCATTTACGAATGCAGGCTAAGCGAATGATGCGAGTCATCGGATAGTTCGGCTGAGTTCGTTTGGACGGAGTGCGCGCGTGAGACAGGGAGAGAGGAATTCGCTCGAAGGCAACCGATATAACACTTGATTATGGATTCGCATGCTACAACCGTTGTCAATTGTATGCTATTAGCGCTGAAAACCTATCCATTCAAAATCTATATCAATGACAGTAATGGCGTGAGTGCCTTTAATCCCATTGCCGAATTAAATCTAACTAGTGGTCCGACCATATTGACTGCCGAGTATTCTGTGTATGGCAATGCACCGACGAGCGCCAGTGCCAGGTAAGAAATTTGTGTAAATCATCGAATGTTGATCATTTGCACTAAAGTCAGACACACACGTTTTTATTTTCATTATGCGGGGCCATGCTCTAGTCGAACTGTGTGCAAAACAGCATCACTTCCGAACTCCACATCCACTCTGTCTCAGCATCAATGGTCCGTGGCCATTGGCAATACAAGTGGTTTTTTTTACAAAGAAGTATTTAGCTTAGTTCGATACTTTTTTGTTTGTTGCCCAAGTTTGTATACTCAATTTGATGTTTGGTTGTTTCAGTTTGAACTTGTTTCAGTTTGAACAAACAGCGCTCACATCGCTTGACAATCGCTGTGTGTATTCGTGATGTTCCGTGCAAATAAAGGTGGTTTTCGGTATAATAAGCCAATTCCGAAGTAATTGAGTTTGCTATTGCAAACAGATTGATTGTTTGCAAAAGCCCTTCATTTAAGACCAACCCAATTAAAAATACAAAACAAAAAGTGTGGATAATTTGGAAACATTCTCATTGAATCGAAAAAATGCCAAATTATGAGCACAAACAATGCGGACATAGTGGATAAACACGCACATGCTTGTATCAAGCAGTCATCTTAAATATGACGAGTGGTTCCAATTTTCAACATCTATCAACGGATTTGGAACTTGATTTGAAATGAGTAAAATTATATTGCGAAATTGACTCTTGGCAAATTCGTGCTGAACAGAATTTCACTAAACGCACTCGAATAAATGGGCAGTAAATTCAAAGCGAATAAAAAATAAACCAACCACAAATATTGCTATTTTGGAACCTTAGTCGAATAATGCAAACGAATCGTCCATACAAAAGACTTTTTGCTTTAGATTTATGATTGGTTTATCGCATTTGCAAGTGTCGTTTTTTGAATTGCATGTCAATGTGAAATGGTAAAAAATTACTTAAATAAGCTTCCGAATTTCCGATCCTTCTTATAATTAGGTTCATTCAAACAGCTGATGTATTTTCTTTCAGTTTTGATTAAATAATTGGCATTTTTTTTCATTGAATTCGCGATTATCGCGGAAAACCATTTTACAGAGATTTTATTACTGATTGCTTTAAACCATCAACCAGACGACCGTACGAAATACCCTGGGAACAAAAAGCAGCGTGGGCATTCCTATTTGGTTCCATGCTGTTGATTGCTATAGTTGGCAACTGTATTGTCATATGGATCGTATTGGGTAAGTAGATTTGTTTTATGATTATCATAAATATCACGCAATCTGGCGAATGGCGATTTCTCGGAGTCGACAGATAAGTAGAAAAACCAAGCGGAAAGTAGAGAATTTTGAACTGATTTTCGTAGAAAAACTGCAATCTTCAACATCATTTTATTCCAAATATCACGGTGCACGGTAGAACACGCGAGCAACATAAGCACCCCGGGGGAAAAAGTCACAAGCCCATACATGAGATTTCGAAATTTTGATACAGAGATCCGATCCATGTGAGTGGGAAATTGACAATTCAGCAGATAACTCTCTCAAAAATACGCTTTCCAATATTCAATTAATGTGTTGTTTTCATTCTTGACTTGTAATTTTTTTGTAAGAAAAGGTTTTTTTTTGGGAATTCCTGGATTTTGCTAGGATTTTGAAAAAAAGCCCGGATTTGGTCGGATAGATCAGCGCAACAAAACATCTAGCAGGATAATTGAACCCCCTAGAGAGATTATCCTTTCAACAATTGAGACAGCCTTTCACTTCATGTGAAATAAATGGAGCTTAAGATAATTATATCGGGAATAATTACGAAAAATTGAAGGAAGAAGAGGAAACCGATTCTATGTACTCACGAGTCACGCTATTGATCCGTCAAAATCATACGATGTGGACATTTTTCATAAGCATGTCATTGATAGTAGAGTTTTACTGGTGTTCCGCATTCAAGCAATCGATTTACTTTCGTTGCCTCAATAAAATACATCGGACAATTTACCCCTTCAAATTCACCTGATCCTCTTTTCAATATGTTTCGAATTAAATGTATAGTTGTGCCGTTTGTTGCAACAGATATAGCCAGATTTATAGACGATAATAATGTGTGCCCCATAAATATTTATGTTAATGGTGAAATAAATTGAATAAGGTTTAGTTTCGGTCGATTAGGTTTTAGGAATGCCACAAGTGGGCGGGCCTATCGTGTGAACGCTCAGTCAGCTAATATTTGCATTCACTTTGCCACTGTTTCATATTTTTGTCTGTTGTTTTGTTCTTTACTTAATTACTCTATAAAGTCAGCATAAACGGCATTGAATGTGATTTTTATTTGACACATGCATAAGTGATTTGTGATGATGAAAACGTGGGGATTTCGTACAAAGGAAATGATATTCATAATTCACTAGCAGTGGCGCGTGAGACTGAATTCATTTAGCTCTTGTTTGAAGTCGATTGACATCATAGTGTTGAGCAAGAGCACTTAAACCAAGTTGAAGTAGCCCAATAGCCATTGTATATTGCTGAACAAATGTACAATGTCTATATTTATTTTGGAATTTTGGTTTCGTCGCTAGCGCTTAAGGGACACGTTTCAATGCGGCCGTATCGCATTAGTCACAAAGACGTACACAATTCCACTAGCAATGCTATTTTATACGTGGAGTGTAAAATCTAAGAACGCGATTCTTTAGAAATTAGGTATTTCAATGAACATATTTTTGCGATGAGGGCTTGGTAATATGTACGCCATAGCTGCCGAGCGCCCCGAATTTTCACTAACAAACCAAACCGTTCACCAAAAAAGCAAGTGTTAGCGAATGATAATCTGTATTTAGTCATTGTACACAAAAAAGTGGTAATGTATTTTTCGCAATTTTCATTAAAACAATCATTTTTCGCCATACACAATTCCTGTCGGGAATAAAGAGAGTGGATGTGTGCAAAGAATTCATAATATTCACTCACACACTCACGCACGCACGCACACTTAATATGAAGTATGTAAATCCAAAAAGCATACATTCACAAAAGAAGGAGAAACGAAAAGAAATTAATAAAAATGAGCAGAGGCTATCTGAATCTGAACGGCATGTAATATTTTTAATACGTCTTCATCGTTGTCGTCTGCTTAGTGACGTGATAACCAAGGTGTGTGTTCTGTGCTAATGGACATTTGCGTTGTAAATAACTTTTTATGATGCTCGCAAACATTCGTTCCATAAATGGCAAAAAAAATAATTCACATTCTCAAGGCCATGAAACTTTTTACTTTACACGCACGCCGCATATTGCATAAGATCTATTGGGGTAATTTTTCACAAGAACTACGTGTGGAGCGTCCCACATCTTGATTTAATGCAGGAGGCAATCGCAGACAGAGTGCCTTTTCTAAATCTTAGCTCGGTTTCAATGACGTCTCACTACAATAACGCAGACAAACTCAAACGCAAGCCGAAGCCAAATCGCGCAAAAAACGGATTTGATGTTTTATGAGCCTTGCAACAGTTTGTCGCTGTCGTGCTAGAGAAGATTATTCTCATTTTTATAAGAAGCAAGAAGAATAAATGTGCATCAAGAGCTTAGTTCAAGCAGAAGAAGAAGAAGCCCAAAAACAGTTAACAAAGTGAAACTTTGGCAAAACTTTGAATGGCTTGACAGATGAAGGCGCACACATTCATCCAGATTCCACCGGTTCTTTTCAGTACAATTTATTTGCACCACGTGGCACCATCATGACGGGCTTGCTGGTTTTTCCGAATGAAAGCCAATAATCAACGTAAAAACAGGTATAAAATGTAAGCGCGTCTGGGGAATTCCATTCAATTAAACAGCATGAATTTCCCAAATCAATTGTCAAACTTCCCTATATGGGTCTATTATATTATTCAAGTGGTGTCTTCCGACGGACTATTTCCTGCCATTTTCCAGCCATTGCCCCCGATTATTTTTATTCATTATTTTATGTTTGGTGCGTGTCGACACCGAGATGAGCATCACCACAATAATATTACCATGACGCTCTTATCCCCAATGAGTGCTCATTCCAATTGACCGTATACAATCATTTGATAGGCAAAAAACGAAGAATCAAATTAATATGAAGATTTTTGCATTTACCGAAATGTTTATTTCGTGAGCAACATTGTTGCCGGCCTGCTACCAATGACAACCACTATTTTGACGTTCTCCGCATAAAAGCATGAGCATCAATGCTTAGCTGGCTGTAGAACTATCTATCGCATAGAGCAAACATTTTTTGGCAAATGATTCATTTCATGCCATTCGTAGCATGGATTAATCTCTACGGCTTATTGGCAAAATCTGACGTAAAATAACGAAAATTCAACGCAAAAATAATACTTGTACAACAAGCGTTTTTCGGGGGTTTTAATTGTGAAATTGTTAATATGTCGCCTTTTTACTAAAAATTGACTTCAGCTATAAATGATTAAAAAAGAAAAAAAAAAAAAATGGTGAAAAAATGATTTTCTGTGTGATAATTCTCTGATGAAACGTGTGCGTTGTAGCATTACAATGCTTTGATACAATTATTCCCCGACTGAGCGTGTCTAAACAATTTCATGACATTGAATTCAGACATCCTCTACGGCTTACTATAACGTGTCCAAACTTAGATTCCTTTCTCATTTTCATGCAATCGTTGCGTGCGTACGCAAATATTTCTAGTGTTTTTGACATATTGCAATAATCTACTATCGTAATCGAAATTCATGTTATCGAAAAGTGGCTGTGGGCGAATGCTACCGTATGGCGTTAATATTACACAAGCTTTTTTGCATTTATCTTTTCGGTAGACATTTTACCGACACCGACGAACAGCATTTACTTCTGATTCAGATTTTTATACATTTGCACACCATATTTGTACGTCGAAAAATTGTATTTTTTACTCAGACGCAAATTTTTCTTAAGCTACCATCCAAGTAGCGATTACGAAAAGAGAGAGAGAGAAAAAGAGAGAGAAAGAGAGAGAGAAGAAAAAAGCAAAAATATCGAATCAAAATTATTTCACTTTGTTAGAGCTCTTTATCGATTTTCTGCTACACCAAAAGAAAGTTTCTAGAAGAAAATCTTGCACATGTGATGATTTCAATGTGGTAATTTGATCGATGATACGATTCTGGTTGAGAGTTCGCAGGTCGCAGTTTCGTCATGCAGCATTCAAATGCACACATCGAGGTCCCGACTGAATTTTCAGCTATCCCTCTTCCTCTTCCTCTTTCTATAGCCATTTCTTCTGCTTTTCTTCTCTCACTCAAATTTTACTGACTTATGACTTCAACATAATCAAGTATATTGAATTAAATCGTTATATTAAAAAGCAAGGGGCTGATTACTACTGGAGAAACTGTCTGAAAAGGATCAAAAAAATTGAAAATGACAAAGTGCCAAAATAACTGTCCTAAAATATCTTGTCAACATTAACAAACGTAAAAATGTGCTTTGTACTGACAACAGTGTGTATTTCGGCACCCAAGAAGGCGCCGGCCGCCGGTTTGCATTGAATCTATCTTAAATTGTAGATGGAAATGGATACTTTTCATTGGAACTGATTAGTTCAAAAGTCATCGATGCAATGCGCTAAAATATTCCAAGATTCCTTAGTCCTAATTCGTATGGGAATTACGACCCGCTTATTGAAATTAAGTGTTTTCTTTAAACATATTTATATTCTTTGACGCAATTTCATTCACAATATCAGCAACATGAAGGAAATGTCTCTTAATTGGCATTCTTGCATTGTTTTGGTTATTTAAACTGACTTCCTAGCTTATGAAGTGGATCTGTCTATCGCCCGAAATGTATTTTTCAACAATTGCTTTCGGGCAGCCAATATTACGTTTGAAATTGACGTTTGCCAGATCTGTTCTAAAAATACATGCCATTGACCATAGAAGGGCGGTATTTAGCTGCAAACATTCAAAAGTTTGTAATATCAAGTGAATTGACATATTAATTATTAAATATGTCAAAATACTTGGCGCGTTTTGTCAGTCTTGGTTGTGCCTCGAAGGGACTATGGACGTTAAGAAGATTGCGAAGTTTTTAATTAAAACAGTGTATGAGAATGCAGCGCATGGATTCTCATGATATAAACAAAGATCATTGACTTTTTTCTTGCTCCTGGATATTGGGTAATTCATATAATCTGGCAAATCAAGATGGAAGACATCAAAACATTAAATGAAGACATTTACATTTTATGTATTAATTTTTGATGACTCATGCGAGAAAATTATTCTGAGTGATCGATAATTTCATTAATGAGTAATTGATGATTCTAGACTTCGAACATGAGCTTCGATTGAATGGAAATTCGTCATCAACTTAGCCAGGTGATCCAGTCTCTCTCACTCTCTTGTTAATTCCAACTTGGCTCAAACTCTTTATTTCATTACATATTATACGATTACGGCTATTAAATGTGGTCAAAAGATGTTTTCTTCACAAAAAAAAATCCATTTACTGAAGATTCACTGTGATTTCACAAGGATTGCTAGGAATTCAATCTTTCCGTAGCATCTATGTTAAAACCATTGTTGACTGTTTGGGAATGGAGGTGTCACCCACGTTAACACTGGCGAATTTTGTGTCCAAATTCCTATAAATTCAATTTCATTTCCGAAAGCGTATTTATTGCTGAAGTATCTGCCTACGATGTTTTTATTGAAAATCGGATTGTTATAAATGAAAATAAATTTGAGCTCTGTTTTTGGGCCGTGAAAAACATCTGTCGAAATAGAACTGAGTGGGCGGTAATCTAGCACAGCCAAAATGACGAAAATGTATTATTTTCAAAAGTACACTTGAATTGAATGGCTTTAAATTTTATTTTACCCATAATCTATTGTGGCAGCAAACAAAAATGTAATGCTCAGAGCTTTCCGTGTCAACATGTCGCATATTTCGCAATGATAGAACACGTACTCAAGAGAGTACGCACAGCGTAGCAGTTTTATCGCAAAATTTTTGATTGTCTCCGTCTTCAATCGCCGTTCATTCAATTCATTTAATATAATAAACACATAATAATTTACACAAAATTACCGAACTGCATGAATTTATTACAGTTATGACTTGTGGCTCCGTCTGGGAGCCGGCTCCTCTAAGGCTGAGAGCTCAGCTGTTATTGAGCTCCATAAATACAAACATCATTGACACAACGTAAACCAAATGTCAAAGCACCTTGTCTACTTTGACGTTTGACTGATTGACATATAATTCGGATTGGGCTATGTATTTTCATATTGAATGAGCCAGCTCAATAATAGCTGAGCTCTCAGCCTTAGAGGAGCCGGCTCTCAGGCGAAGCCACAGGTCATGACTGACTTTTTATGAAATTCTACCGATTTAGATTAGTACAAATTCAATATAAAATCCATTGCAAATATGAAACTGAAATAAAAAATGTCCAAAGCGAATACAGTATTGATAAATAAGCTCGGTTTCGTGTTGTTCAAACCAAGGACAATAACTTAATAAAACTATTCCAACAAACATTGATAGAATGAGGCTCGTTGTACGTGAGATTCAGCGAATTTTGAAGCAATGTATAGATGAACATAAAATGTGGAGTATTTTAAATGTCGCGTGCTCGTCCAATCGAATTGGAAATCGTTTCACTTCGGTGGATGAAATGTGCTACTTTTTTATCTATTGCATGTCTTTTTTCAGCTCATCGTGAAATGCGCACCATAACCAACTATTTTCTACTGAATTTGAGCATTGCAGATTTGATGATGTCCTCATTAAATTGCATGTTCAATTTCATATATATGCTGAATTCGGATTGGCCATTCGGCCGACTCTACTGTTCGCTGAACAATTTCATGGGAAATGTGACGGTGGCGACGTCCGTCTTCACTCTCGTTGCCATTTCGTTTGACAGGTAATTTATAATAATTAATCTGGTACTCATCGAATCTGTGTCTCAGCTCAATTTTCATTTGAATTTTAATGTTAGCCTGTTTTTACGTGATAATATTTTAATGAGGATAAAATAGTCGTAGAACAAAAAATATTACAGTTTTCTTCGCATTTTCCTCAGGTGATTTCGAATACTTTCAAGGCGTTGCTGATTTCATGTTACATGCTTTATTAATTAATTCCGTAATGTTTTCCCGTGTGCGCTCTTGCTTGCAAAATTCTACTATTCATAGGAATCTCGATGAATGGTCGTTGGCATTCAACACAAGCAACAGCCAATTTCCTTGAAGCACAAACTCCAAAATCCTTTTTAATCAACTGCATAATTAAATTACAAAACGAGGAAATGATCAAATAACTTTCAATTATAATCCAAAAAAGTTTTTTTGATTGCTCATTTGCTGGCTGCTGCTGCTAGTCTTCCTCGAGCGCGTTAGTCAATTTATTGACGCAATCCACTTTCCGCGAATTTATATTTGATTTATTGATAAGCAAGAAACAGTAGTTGAGGCCGCCGTCTTCTAGCGGTAGAGATATGGAATATGATACATCTTCGCAACTGAATACAAATCGTTTGCTTGCTTCAATCGCTCTGAAATATTTGATTCATTCGTTCGAAAAAGCTGAAATCCGAAAGAAAAATAACAAATAAAATGTTATGGATGACTTCAGAGAAAATATGAAGCACTCATTTCATTTTCCACATCTTTTCTGCAGTTTTAATGCGATAAGTGCAATTCAGAGTTGAAAAATCTCGATTCTGCTGTACATAATTTCGATGGAAAAGCTTCATCGATATAAAGTTTTTCTTTCCTTCCGTTTCGTTTCATCAATTTTTCAAACAGTTGTTTGTCGCATTTTAATTACATTTCTTTTATATGTCAATTTCTTTTTCCGATTTTTTTTTTTTTCAAGATATGTAGCCATTGTTCGACCGCTACATCGTAGGAATTCAAGAAAAAAAGCGCGAATGTTCGTTATTGTTATATGGGTCCTTGGCAGCATGTTGTCATTACCGTGTTTATTCTATTCAACAACCGAGGCCAAAGTGTGAGTGTACTTTAATTTGTTTGAATTTCATTTTCTTTGTCAAACTGCCCAACTTCAATATGAATAGAGGAAATGTGTAACTCAATAAAATCCATACGCAGCTACAATTCTGAAACGAATTCCAACTGCACAACAATATAAATATATTTATTATGAAATTATATTTCGCTTTTTCGAGAAAGTGTGCGGTTCGGTTTGAAATGGGTCGTTCTTTTTTGTAAATTTTTCTGCTGAATTGCTCGCGAAATTTTGAATGAAATACATAGGAAAATCAAATAAAATTAACGTTCATCATTTTCAACACGAAAAAGAAATCAAATGTTCAGCGAAAGAAAGGAGATGCGGCGAAAAAAAGAGAATTACACACAGAAAAAAGAATCAACGAACACAAAAACGACTGAACGTATTCACTTCTAATTTTAATAAACTTTGCTCTTCTACATAATAGATATCAAAGTGGGAAACAGAGAGTCGTCTGCTACATGCTTTGGCCAGACGGAAAATATCCAACATCACTTACAGACTACGTGTATGTAATTCATTCCCTATTAATTCATTACATTTTGTGCCATTTTATTTTTCTGTTGTGCGCATGGCGTAGATGATATGAGAGTTTAACTGTGCATTCGTGCTTTTTATCAACTCTCTTCATTTATGGTACTTTAAGTAGGTAAGAAGTTTTTTAATAGCACGAACAAGCTTTTTGGATGGCTCAGGAAATGTTTGTTATAAGCGACTTTTGTTCGACTTCTGTGCGACTTTTGTATAAGTAATACAATTTCATGGCATCCCATTGAATTAATTGGAAGATACATAAAGAGTTCATAAGTTACAGCACATTTTCCTTATATGAAAACAAAAAGTAATGATGTGGGATTCAGCACAGCGTATTTCTGTATCATTTCAATTACTTTCGAATGGATGTTATTCCAATTCATTAATAAAAGGGGTTGACAAGGGTGCTTTATTCATTGAAGCTTGTGCGAGCGAGTGCTCATCATCCATTAATTGAACAATGTTAAACTGCACTGTACAGTACAATACAGTCGTTTGAAGTTTGAATGAATGTAAAATAGAAGAATTTTGAATATTACCGTTATTTTTACACGGGCTTCGAGAACAGCAATATTGAGATACTTTTATATAATGTCTTTTTGAAGAAACAAACGATTCGATTGAAATGAGCGGAACCCCACTCAATTTTATTCGAAAAGATTTTTTCATAGGGGAGGATCTTTTCCCAACATCGCGTGGAAACGTCAGACTCAAACTGACGCGAGTGCCCTTAATTCAATAGATAAATCAAATGCAATTTAAGAACTAGCGCTTTATATTTTGATAACATTGTCGCACCATGTTTCCCTATGATTGTAATAATTTAATGGAATTCGGCTATATCAAATTGACATGTAGCGGATACACAATTATTTGCGAGTGCGTGTTTAATTAATTCATATGCAAATGCATGTGAATGCCAACTTACCTTCTGTTCCGGTTACAATTTTCAATGAATTAATAAAAAAAGCATAATAAGTTTGCATTTCCGTGTGAAAAAAGGATCATTTGACTGTAACCGAAATCATACGATTTTAGCTGATTCCTTCTACATTTTCTATGGAAAATGGTCAGTTTCAATCATTTTATTCGCAAGTCGATTAATTAAGGATAGTATTGGCTATAGTTAACTTCAATTAAAGTTGATTCTAATTGTCTTTTTTGTTCGAGGTGATTATAGTAAACCATGAAGTCAGTTAAAAATATCACAAATTAGTCGATAGCCAGTAACGAGGGATAGCCTTTTCATAGCATTCCTGGAATCCCGTTGAATTTTATTTATTGCAACATTGCCGAATTTGTTCCGAACATTAAACCAATAAATTCCATTTCAAATAAATCAAAAGCGAACGATGCTTCATTGCAGAAGAGGAAAGATTTGCATATCAGATTGTAATGCTCGAATGGACTCTGGAGGTATTTGGACTAATGGAATATTATTAAATTATAGAGCAGTGATAATAAATGGTTGAATCAATCAACTTGAATGGAAACCAGGGGACGACAATGCCATAAAAATATCATGCTTTAATTCAAAAATCAGTAGTAAAATTGCATTGATTTGTCCATTGGATAGGGAGCGCTCGCGTCGGTATTGGTCTGATGTTTCCACCCGATGATGTAATCAATCATCAGTGCAATCAGTAATTTATGCATTGCTCAATAAAAATAAAGGTAATTGTTTTTTCATTGGCTATATACATTGTTTACGCATTGGTCATGTTGCGATATTTGGAAAACTTTATGAATTACCAGAAAATGTGTTGGACGATTCCAGTCTACCAAATCATTAATGCAAAATAATATCAAGTATCATGAAAGAATCGATAAATTTTTGTGTGTGATTTATATTGAAATGTGAGACGGAGGCAGATCATTAGTTAAATGCAGCTCATTCAAATGAATCAAAAAATCAATGGAATAACAATCAACGCCGAGACAAACAATCGGTAGAGAGTTGCATTAAAACAGATAATATACGGCTTGTCCATATGTTAACAGCGGCACATCAATCAATTTTCATTCAATGTGATTGTAGAAACGATTCAATGGGAAACCATAATGGAACGTTGAACAAGCGCATGGTTGCGGAAAATTTGATAATATGTACACACTCATGCAAACAGACATTTTTTGAGCCTCGCGAATGTTATCGTCGCTGGCATTCAATTTAATATAACCAATAACGAATCGACCTAGACAAAAAAGCATTCTTCTGATGATTGAGATAAACTTCATTGGAGGAGTAATGATATTTCAGAAAAGGCATCTTCGCTAACTTGCTATTTTTCGGCGCCATTCACATCCACAATGTTTTGTATTCTAACTCAATAACCATTTGACTTTGTCTCAATTTTGATCAACATTTATTGGAATCGTTGAATTAAATTAATTTGAGAGTCTAACGTTTCAATGAGACTTGAAAAAACAATATAGACAATATTAAGAAGACGAATATGTGAGCATTTATGGAAAAGAGTTTTAGCTTCTATGAACCAGCCGGTATCAAACCATTCACCGAAATCTATCGAAAATAATCTTTTTATGAACGAGCTTTGAAAATATTACGGTAATGTGTCGAATGCTTCTATATTTGTTGTACTTTTTCAGTGGCACCTGTCAAATGCTGTATTTGTTTGATTGAATGTAGTGGCTGTTGATTATCGATGCTATTTTTAACGATGTTGAAGAAAATGAAATTTGTATTTCAACCATTCAATTGATTCGATAAATTTTCTTTCTGTTTTTTCTTTCTCATTTTTTTTTCTCTCTCTTCTTTGTGTTTTTTTGTGTTCCGAAATATGCGGAAAATCCGTCACAATAGCTACAATTGTGTGTTCCTGGTGCTCACATACGGCATACCGATTTTGATCATGATTGTGTGCTATACAATCATGGGACGGGTTCTATGGGGTAGTCAGTCCATCGGTGAACACACTCAACGCCAAATTGAATCAATAAAATCGAAGAAAAAGGTTTGTCTTTTAACCGTTGCACGTTTACATATCACAAATCATTCACTACGACAAAACAAAAATCAATTCATACTCTATTCGATGGATGACGTCCTCTTTTCCATTTCGCAATCTCGTTCTGTGCATGTGAACTCATCAAAATATGCACCGATGTGAATATCGAAATGAAAATCAAATAAAATTGACCGAATATACAATTTTCTCTGTTTCTCTCGTTTTCCCATTTTCTGTTCTGAAGGTCGTTCGAATGTTTATTGCCGTTGTCACCATCTTCGCAATATGTTGGCTGCCCTATCATTTATTCTTCATGTACTCTTATCATAGACCACACATTACATCATCTAATTACGTACCACATCTGTTCCTGGCATTTTATTGGCTGGCCATGTCAAATAGCATGGTGAATCCGATTATCTACTATTGGATGAATCGACGGTTTCGGCATTATTTTCAAAAAATTATGTGCTTTTGCTGCTTTCATTTGTGGCAACAAAATGAATTGCTCAAAAGTGACACTGTGTATATGCCCAACTCAATGTCGATTGAACGTCGTTCTAAATCATGTAAGTATAGCTGAAGTATTTTGTTTACAGATTGCACACACGATTCAGAAATCATTCAAAATTGGCAAAAATAACGTCTAGCATGGGATGATATCGACTGATAGGCGGTGGAAAATACCAGTTTCATCATCAAGTTGAAGGAAGGGACAAAATATGCAAATTTTAATATGAAATTGGCCAGTGATCATTCAAAATCTCAAACATTCAATATTCGATGAGAATGAAGAGGGACATGTATAATTGGACATTTTACGGTCTGGGAAAGGATTACATGTGGCAGCAAAACACAAAATGTCCTTTGAAAAAAAGAAGCCTTTGAAAATAGCGATGAATGTATTCAGATCGGGTATTTTTTGAATACCTTGCAATGAAGTCGAATATTGTGCTTATCTTCGCATGTCCGTGTAACAAATGGCATGCTATCGTATTTTTGGACAAACGACGTTCGTTTAGTCATTAGTCTTCCAGTGAAGCATTCAACTGTTGTGAGCGCAAAGCGCGCGCATTCATATCTGGATGTAAAATCAACAGATTTAAATTCGTTTCTGAATACATTCACTGGGAAATGTCGCTCAGTTTTGTCGCCACTCAAAGTCAATTTGTGGGAAAACTCGAAATCGTAGCGAATTCCGACAATTTAGTGTTAATTAGATTAATATTGCGGATAAGTGTGAAAAAATGATCCTAGTTTGAGTTCAATTGCCTCCGCAAATTGCTTGTATAGTAGTCGGTTTTCGTGGAGAATCTCCACTGGAGATCGAGAAATGAGCACTGCAATGCGAACAGATTTAACTGCATCGAGCCAAGTAATCTTTCGAGCCCAATTAAGCATTTTAATCGCGTATTCAAACATTATAATGATGCTTATCACTCTTTATGTAATTTTCTGCCGCAGTGGGCACGAACTTTCCGTTGGAAATGACGTTGTCTATACAGAAATAACGTGAACCGAGGGGTTTTATGCATTAATATCCATCACAGCTGTTATGAAATACATATTATTTAACACAATTTACCATTTCACGAATTCCAAAATGAGAATGAAATTTCAATTTTCGATGGATAAGAGCTGAATTTGTGTATTTGTGCAATTAAAATAAGCGAATCGTTTAATCCAAAATGGTTGTTCAACTATAAGTCTTAGCCCAAAACCATGGATTAACCGATGTAACATACACACAGCAAACAAAGCAGAAAGTCCTAACAAATATACTTATTAATTGAATTTTCCCATTGTTAATGAGAAGCGAAATTCGCTTGGCGATTCGAAATAATTTTGGCTCGACCTTTTGGCGGCCGGATATATCAAATTGCCTTAATGCATTTAGATTTATTCATGAATCATTAACAAAGATCCATTATGTTATTAAAAAAAACGTATTTTGGCTCTATTGCCAAGGCGGCCGATTGCAATCGACCTCGATCAAATGCCGAGGAAATAGAGCCTTTTCGAAAAATAAAGATCGTTTATAAATTAATTGGAGTAAACACAAATGGGATAACGCTTGCAATTAGTATCGATTGCAAAGAGAATAGAAGAGGCATCGTCAAGTCGATTTTTCCCATAAATGAGCCACAGATTCGTATCATAGACATTTTATACCCCGAATCAGAATCCCTGTTGATGTATTTTTCGATCAAAAACATCATGGAATGCTAATGAAATGTTTTATTTAAAGCGACATCGATGGATATAATGAAATGTGATCACAGCGGGTTTCCGATTTCCAGTAAAAGAAAATTTCACGTGATGAATGTGAATCTACTGGTTGGTTGCACTAATGAATGAAGCTACCTCTGCTGTTGAGTAAATACAGCAGATATCTGATGCAATTTAACAGATAAAAACAGCTGTTGACGCGCCAACCAAGCTGAAATATCAGTTGAATACATTGTATTTGACCCGCCATTTTCGGGGAAATTTAATAAAACGGGTCGTTTCGTTTCAAGGTCAAAAGAAAACCCGATTTGTTTGAGTCGTTATTCGAATGATTGCGTTTGTCGCCAAATTGAATTCTCAATTTTCCATTTAATGAATATGGAAATGCCAATGAGATACTTTGCTAATAGAGAAACTGTTGTATTTAATCAAATTATATTATTAAAATTGAACTAGAAATGAATGCGAATACAAATGTAATTTAAATTGTATCACTCGATGCATCGATGTTATTTTATTTCATCGAAAAATATTGTAATTATCCAAGTACATTTTGGTGGCATGTCAAGCACCGATGAAATGAGAAGAGTTATTATAGTGGACAAATATGGCAGCGTGCTTTGAGGTGTTTTAATTAACATCAACCTCATTAAATCGATGCTTTCCATATTAATCCACAGTAAATAATTTGAAAGAGGCAAATTCCATGCGATTGACTTCAAAGCAACGGTTAATTATAAATTTTATTTCTATCCAAAATAATCATATGATAATCGGATTCAACATTCAAATAAAAATTAAAAACTTTGCATATTCTACCGATTTTTTTCTTGTATTCAGTCATAATTTTCTTCATTATAAATTCATTTTCAGTTCGCCATCGCTATAATAACTCAATTAGGTTGAGCGAAATCAACAATCATTCGACGAAAACACTGCAACAAGTGCTGTACGTGAGAGACAATAAGCTGAAGACTGAAAATATGTTCGTGGAATGTTTTGAAAGTCCAGTTGGTGCCAGTAGCTTGAATTTCGCCTGAACCATACGTATGCTACCGCATAAAATCGAGAAAAATTAGCAAAAGACAACAACTTTGGCCTCGTTAACACGGATATTTTGACAAAAGTTTGACTTTTCGCTATGAATAACGACAGCAAGCAGACTTCTGGTTTGGTTGAGCTGGTAGCCAGCTGTCCAGATATGGTCGATAATATATGTTTTATGGACAACTAAATCCATGAAAAACGATAACGTTACGCCTTCCATAAGGAACAGATATTCAGTGGCTGGCCAGCCATAGCCTAAACCTAGCTCATCAAAACCAGAGGACTTACAGCAAGGAAAATTTAAGCGGAAAACTATTCAACGGAAGTGGAAGTTGCATAACACATGCGCAGATATCATTTTCTTTTGTGCTTTTCAAGAATACGGACGCGAGCAGGAACGATACTCACGCATGTGTTAGCCAGATCACCGCTTGTGTTGACATTTTAAAAATTGAATGTGTACAGTTTATCGAGAAAATATTGTGTAAAATTAGAAAATAATTCATTTTTACTAATTTTGTGTTGTCTTTTCGTTGTTGATTATTTGAACATCCCGGGTAAATGATGATAATTCAATCATTGTCTATATTGCACCAGAAATGAAAAGTATTATAACCAGGCGTCGGGTGGATTAAGTACAAGAATTCCATATATCTATTGAAAAGCGAAAGTTGGCAGAGCCACAACACGGAATAAAGGGTGATTTTTTAAGTGGTTTCTTTTTGAAAATCGAAAAAAACGCAAAAAATTTCGAAAAGTGAATCAAATCTTTATTGAAATCGATAAATTGGTTCTTGCCATTTACTTTTTGAAAATAATTTCATGCAAATGTTGGCCGCGGCTACGGCGCAAATGGTCCATACGGGAAGTCCAATTTTGGCACACTCTCTCCAACATATCGGCCGGAATCTCGCCAATAACGCGTTCGATGTTGTCCTCTAAGTCGGCAATCGTTGCTGGCTTGTCCGCATAGACGAGAGACTTAACGTAGCCCTCCCGGCTGCTCATCACACCAAATCCGACAGTTTTGTTTGTTTACATGCCCCGTCCAAAAAGATGATTTTTCGATGAAAATCAGGATTATTTTTGAGCTGCTCTAGAACCCAATTTGCGAACGCACGCCTCTTGGATGGTCATCAAGCGTATATATTTGCATGATGAAATTGCAAAGCATACTGAGCATTTTTGACTGTGACAGACGTCAGTTGGAATTTGACATCTGTCAAAAAATTAAACGTCAAAAAGAAACCAGCTAAAAAATCACCCTTTATTTGCCATTTAAGGTTTTCAATGTAGGCGACACTGCCTGATTTACATTGAATGCGCTCATTTTATGTGTTTTTTTTTTAAATGAAAAGAAGAAGAAGAAGCGCCAGACACACAATTATCCGCCCCATGCAACCAGGTGGCGCTATCTAAGCAAATTGTTTCTTTGCCAATCACCACGCCATCTGACAGACGTTCTCAATATATTCAAAATGAAATTTGGCAAGGAAAGATTTTTCACAGTCACTTCATCTTGGGAACAGAAACATCAGTTTAGATTGGGTGCCAATTAGTTTTCATACAGAAAAACAAAAATATTGAAACGATCAATATAAGTATTTGTATATTCGCCTAAATATTAAATTGATGGATGTATTGGGTCTGAAATGGTTACATTATTTGCTATGTTTAAAATCAAAATACAATTTGACTCAAGCCTAACGTTGTTGGCAATTTGAGAGAATCTTGCCTAACACCTCACACGATCAACGATAACGATACAAAAAACGGGCATCACTAATTCAGAAAGAGAGAGAGAGAGAGAGAGAGAGAGAAGGTACCAGACATCGGTAAAAAAAGGTGAAGGTTCGTTACCAAACAGTTTCAATAAGTGACAGTCAATTCCGAGTCTATCTGTCATGACTAAGCATATTACAATTCAAAACGCAAAAATTGTGCTTTCGAATTGAATTTCAATATTGAAAAGATGATTCGACAGCGAAATGCTATGATTTGGGCTGATGATTCAAGAAGGCAAAAACACTTTATGAATAGAATGTCCCATATTCACAAAAAATAAATATACTGTGAATTAGAAAATATAATTGTGTTTGAGTTTCATAGATTCACACGCACAAATATATGTTTGAAGATATGTGCGAATACATTTGCCCGCTCACAGTGGCAAGAAGGAAATTAGATTGTAATGCAATGTATATTCAATTATGAGTAACAAAACACAGGCAACACTTCCAACATTCATGCGTCGCTGCTAATTTGGCTTCATTACTTACGGATAATTGTAATTATAGGCCAAAAAGTATTAAATGACGCAAGGTTCCGTGAAATCGTGGATAACGTAATTAATAATGGCGTAATCATGACGTTAACCAGAACAATTGAATCGTTGACGAGCGCAAAGAATCTTAAGTTTTTATCTCCAAGGGTGACGGCTGCGAACCGGAAAATCTTGGCATGGAGCAGAGCTTATATAAATTTACTGACTCACTTTCAACCATTATTCTGAATTAACTTTGATGCGCTCGACTGGGTTGAAGCATTTGTTTTAGGACGCCTTCACACGATAAAATTTGTGAATACTTTTTCAGTCTTAATTTCAGAACAAACGCTCTCCTCAGAAGCCATTACAAAAATTCTTGAACGAATTCATTGAACGTTGCACATTTTTAATTCCCTCAGTTCCTACACGTGCCCGAAAGAATCCCAGTAGTGAAAAGCGACGATTACAATAGTGGAATGCCATAGAATCAGAAATCGCATAATATAATCATAATTTTGATATGGTTTGCGTTTGGTCGTTTGTCATTTTCATCAAAATAAAGTGTCTATTGAAAAGTCATTATTCAATCTAAACCGAAAAGACCAATCCATTTTTCTCTCTTCAGTTACGATTTCAAAACTTGGAATTTTCCATTTTTCCAAAATTAAATAAAAAAATTCGCAAGAAAATGGCCCATAAAAGAATGCAAAATGTATATAATTCATGTTTATTTCTATAAATAGCGGTGGAGTAGCAACAGTCCATTATCATGTAAATAAAGAGACTTATTTGTCCGTCTCAAGTTTAATCAAATTGAAGCGTTCCATTCACATTTAAAACATTCTAGAGTATTTTTGTAAAAGAAACATGACGAATCCTTAAGGCATGTGACGAATCTCTGGTTGAAGCATTGAATGAATAAATAATTCGATTAATGAAACAATCTTTCAATTAACCTACGTTCATTTATCGAAAATGATACAAGATGATGAAAAATAGGTAATAATTAAGTCTCATTTCGATGAAGAATATCTTCGCGATTAGTGATAAAATCATCTTTCAATAAAACTCAAATAAGTGATATTTTGACATGAAATAGTCCACATAATAAAAAGAATGTAGAAAACATGAAAGAATTACGAAAAAAGACGCGTTTGAAATAAAATAGCAACAACACATGAAATGTACAGAATGACAGAACAAACGAATGCTCATCAATGGCTTGATAAAAACAAAACATAGATCAAAACTAAAGAAACATGAATAAAATTAGATTAATTGATGAGATGTTGTACATGTTTTAAGCATTACCGAATACACTAACCAAAATAAATGTTGTCGAATAAAATACGATAGTTTTCACATTCAGATGGTGAGTTCCTCGGTGAAAGGTCAAAATTGGTCGAAAGCCCGAATGCGATGTCCATTTCAGATGAAAAACAAATTTCAATACCATTACATAACGCCATGTCAAAGAATGACGTTCATTCAACACAATACGTTTTTATGGGAGATGGCATCAGTGAGCTCATTTAAATGTACTGAAATTGAACATATTGATCGGAAATGAGAGAATGTACAGTTTACTGAGCTCTACTTTTAATGCACATGACATTTCATTGAATAAATGACACAACCAGCAAAATTTTGTTCAGTTAGATTTCAGTCCAATGGCTCCAATATATGTCACCACAGTGAAATTTTGAATGAAAGCATCCACCATACGCTCATTGGGAAACAACGGTTCGGTTAATACATATTTATTGGATTTCAGTTTGTTTTGAGAAAAGCATTTTTCCTCTTGACTTATTCCCTTTTCTTCTCCTTCTCCCTTTTTACACTCGGCTCATGAGAGTGGCATGCAGTGAACTAGAATCCATTGTGCAAAATTTTGTCCGTGGAAAAAAACTGATTCTCGTTTATTTATTTGAAGGAAATTACTTGACCAAAGTTGTTTCCTGTTATGGATGGTTCGATCTACGAGCGGTACAATCAATTTCAACGCATATGTGTTTGCGGTTCAAGCATTTATTATCTATAAGACATTTCATGGCTTGCTGCATGTATTCGTGTATATTCGTTACCACAAACCGAGTGGCCCAGTACTTCATAAAGCCCTGAACCGTCTTAGCTGAAGCGTCATCAAGAGAAATACAAATGGTGATTGGTTTTGTCCCGTGAGATGAGAGAGAGAGAGAGAGAGAGAGAGAGAGAGAGAGTAATTATTTATTATCAGGCCCAGTCCAATTGTCAAACCTTTTAACCGAAATATCGATTTGAAAAGATATGCCAAAACAAATGATTTTCTCTTTACAAACATCACAAGTCATCGAAAATACATTCAAATTCCCCAGACATCATCGACCAAAACCAAATGAAAGAATGATTGGTACTTCATTTTTGGCATGCTCATCGAAAAAAATTATTCCACATTTTTTTTTTCAATTTTTAATTTATTGTGGAAAATATGTTCGGCAGAGTGTTGATTTGGATGTCAAACTGAAATAAAACCAGCTTTTGACATCGTTCAAAGTGCGTGAGATGTCTACAATAGTCTATATTATGACTGAATCTTCATCGGCGATCTTCATCGCTATTATCATTCTCATCGCAATGCAATCAATGCCATTGGTCCACGATGGCTCAGAGTATCGAGAGAGATAGAGATAGACAACTTGAAGATTTTGCGTGAGAATGGTGCTATTTGTTTCAACATTGAACAATGAAATCAAGCGGAAGATGAAAAATTGAATTGCGGAGCCTGTCAAACTCGCTGTTTGAAGAAGGGGAAGGCGGGGAAGGTGTGAAATGTTGAAGCGTTTAATAGAATCCTTTAGGTAGAGATGGCGCGGTCCAACGACATTCACTACCCCTTTACATAGGAGAAGATACAAAGCATCGTCCGCTTGAATGGAATTCAAATTCATTTGACATTTACGTTGAACATAACACTGTTTCGTTTTGAAAAAACATACCTCTCCTATAAATAGAATAGAAATTTGCAAATCTTGAAAACCTATTCACATGCTCAAATCCTGCAAATACATTTTGATAATAAATATTCAGCTCCACTCCGAAGTACACCAGTTCTGAATGTTTGGTTTAGTACATGGTTCAAGTACTTGTCTTGACATGGTTTCAAATTTTGACATTTATCTGTAGATTTATGCCTATTCTACGAATTGTACCAATATATTTCTTAAATAAAAAAACAGATTTAGCTGGAGAATCAGTTGATTTCGTATTCATGCTTGATTGGAAAGTATAATTCGAAAAACGAAGAGTTTTTATATCCAAATAAAATCGAAGTTTATTACTTTGCAATTGGAAAAGAATATTTTGGAAATGTTACCAAGTAAGTATATTCTTCCCAATTAGGAATGTTTACGATATTTAGGATGAATCCATTCTCTACCAAAAATGCTTATTTTTCCGTTCAAATATTCCTCTGGTGGAATTTGAAAACGAAAACGAATTATATTGTATGAAAATCATGTGTGGGTGTCGAACACGGTGAGCAATCCTAACATTTCTTTTGGTTATTTGTACGATGCCATTTTTGTTAACTGACTCAAATCAAATGTTTCGAGAGATTTCGGTTTCAATTGCATTTCACCAAAAATTTTCAATTTCACGGCATTTCCGATACCTAAAATGTTCTGTTTCGAATCAAACAAAAACTAAATTACATTTTATTTATCATTAACATTCTGACCGAGTTTCAATTCTTATTTATTAAATGATCTCAAGCAAATAGCCCCATACAACATTGCAAAGAAATAATTTTATTATTGCAAACTTTCATTCAAGTGTCGATATACAAAAAATGAATACGATTCTGTACAATTTTGTGACATGATGAGCGGACACGATGAATAATTAATTGATTTCGCTTAATAGATGCGTTTTGGATCGAACGACAATGATCTATTAAAAGTTACACCATAAATTCAATGGTAAATTTCAATATGTCGACGAGTTTTTCCAAATAACATCTTTTTTGTAATATAATTTGATCGAAAATTAGTATCTTAGGTAAAATGAAATTTTTCCCCATTCAATATGTCTTTCTCTGTCTCTAAGTATTTTGAATATTCAATTTTCGACCAACTGTTCCGTAGAGAACAAAACAGAAATGAAATTATCTGAATCGTCCCACTTGCAACAAGATCGGAACAAAACAAAATTCGAAAATAGGCGATCAAGGCAACAGGAATCGATGCAAATAACGTTATTTACGTTATGATCTCTGTGCACACAGACCCAACACTCCGGAGCTTTGGATTGGTTTCAAAACCATTTGGTACTATGTTATAAGATAGAAACTTGTACCATTTTAACGATTTTAAATCAATACATAAATAAAACTTTGTATTTCATGTGTGACAATTAATTGTGAATAAATATGATTTTTCAGCTCTTCATTCACATGAGACGAACTAATGCATTTGATTACGTCGTTATTATTTCGGTTAATTAAACCATTTCGAAGTCATTAAAATTCCAGCGAAATTGCGATGTGTGATGAATATTGAATGAAAGCTCAAAAAGCTCATCTCGGCCAAGAAAGAATCCTAAAAGCGGATTCCTTGAATAATGTTACAATAAGAGCTTTATTCCATTCCTGTGCTTTTCTATGGCAAAAATGTAATTCCTTTCTACACTTCGCAGAAAGCAGTGCATGAAATGAGCTAGATGTTTGGCAGTAACATTCGAGGGCTTGCAAGATGTTCGAAAGATATTTTGTCATGGTAAGTAGCAATGGATCTCATCTTTTAATCAAAAATGAAACATCCATGTAAACTAGCGGCTATCTTTCGAGCTATCTAACGAACCATTTCCAAAGACTAAAAACCTCTCTAGCCCCAATTATATATATGGAACTTGCCGTTCATTTATATGAAATAATTGGACAAAATAGGAGAACTTTCATGATGAATCCAAGTTCAAGAATGCGCTTTGCTAAAAATCATATATTACCTAATTTATCCACTTTTCCTATACGCATAGTGTTTTTGTGCTTAAAGCATGGAGTAAGATTGAAAGTTCATAGAAATCGATAACGAAGAATGGCGAGTGAGTTCAACAGGTTGCCAAAACATGTGCGTTTCTAAGGACTCAAATTTACATCACAATATCTGTTCGTTTTAATTTGAATGTCAGTGACTGTAGTGAATTTGGAAAACAAACCAAATCCCGCATAAATTGGATATTTCTTCGATTGTTCATTGATTGTTTCTGGATAAAAGATGAAAGTTGACCAGTAAGTACAAATGTTTGTGAACGAATTGTTAAAAACCGTTGATGTGCTCTCAAATTTGACCAAATGATTTTAATAAGTCCTCATCATTTCGAATCGATGAACTATTTGAGATTATAAAATTTCCAATGAGCACGTGATATTTTCAATGTATTATCGAAACGATAGTCTAAAAAGCTAAGCTCAACAAATCAAGCATCCTGAAAATCACTTCCCTGGCAGAGCTTTTCGATTCCTGAGCTTTCATTGAGAAGCCCGAAGTTTCTTATTGGATGTTAAAAATGGTCAACATTTGCAATTTCATCAAGGAGATGAAGAAGCGAATACATTTATAGTAACACATACATACTTGCACCTCCATCGCTTCGATGAAGCTTCGCCTTCAGAACAACTTGTAATTCTTGCAAGAAACTCATTTAACGCAGCGCTATCTGTTGACAAGCATGGAGCTTCTCTTTATATCCTTATTGAATCGTACGAAGCACTGACAAAGCTCACAACAAAAATGGACAAATAGATTCTTTATCTTGAATATTAATTTAAATTATTCTACCGAATGCAAAAGGTTAACGCTGTTTTTTGATCATTGAATGTGTTCCATTTTTATTCGAATGCTTTTTGTTCTCACCTTTTTCGGTGGTCAAACAGAAGCAATTGATGTAAATAATATCAATTTGTGGTGGTCCGGAAGAGGAAGGAATTCTGAGAAATTGCTCTTGAATTATAAATGAGACAACTTACCTGAAGATTATAAATTTTATCATTGAAATAGTGAGCAGAGGTGGTTGTATTTTGATGATATAGTCGTTTCTCCGGGGGCCAACAAAAAACCCGCACATTTCATGAATATTTAACATCTTACTTAGCATTCAATGGGTGAAGAAATTTATTTCAAGTTGTATGTCGCGTTGAATTTTCTTGAACAATTCATCAATTTATTGTCAAGGATCATTGTGTTTGAGAGGCATTTATTTATTTATTACAAGACCTAAATTTATACCAATATGTGTACCTAGTAAACTAGATACATGCTGGCAACAGTGCCCAATACGGTATAAATTCCGCCCATGGTTGGTTGCTTGCTCGAATTGAGTTTGCTATCAATAAAGAGGCAAATTAATTTTGAATTTTCACTTTTGATACATTTGTATATAATTGTTACATTTGTTCTATTTGTTTAAAGATGCGATTTTCGTCGTTTTCATTTTAACTGTGAGCTACGCAACGAGATCTATGCCTTTTTTGTATAAACAAAATTTTCACGTTAACGCAACGTGAAGAATCGGGTGAAATTTATGTTCTCATTAGATGCGATTTGAGATAAAAGTAATATGTGATTCTGTTGAGAATTGTAGGATGACCTTGAACGACGTTTCAGTCAAAACAAAATTCTCCTTTTCACATCATTCATATTAATTTGGCAAGTTTTCGGTCATGACCTGTTTATTTGCTTAGCTTTGAGGATTTTCGATATGTTTTGCGTGATTCAATTTCACTGTTGAAATGAAAAGTTTCAATTCATTCGTTCGTTCGTTCGTTCGTCTGTTCAACATTCAGAGAACATAATGTTGAAAATAAATGCCAAACATTGATGACATGTGATAGCTAGAGTTTGTGTTCTTTTATTTATATTAAATTGTGGAATATTCAAAAGAAAAATGGAGTTTAGAAATCGGCTTTTCTTATGCGACCGTCTTATTTGAATTAGATATCAATGCGATGGAGTGTGGACGATTTTGCGTCAGTAGAAATGGTGTATATGTTTGTTTTATTGTTTTGGTTTTATTGTTATAATTGATTGGTCTCAAGGGAATGCCATAGCAAACAAATCGCTTTACGTCAAACTGTCGCTTAATCTTAGCAGTCGTTATTTAAATGTATCGTTTATCAAGAGTGTGTTTTCGAATATATGGATGAATCGCATGGAATTGCATATGTTTTGGCAAAAGATGGAACGATTTCGATTTGATGTTCGCCAAACACATTTTGGGTTATTGAACCAACGGCGATGTAAAATGCCATTCAGATGCCATCATTTGAAATGATATTGACATCGAGTGCATTGAAATACTCCGTAATTTATTGAATTTATTTTTAGCATTTTCGTCAGCTTTAATGATTTTAATTCACGGCAATTTCATGCGCACTTTTATTTCAATACAAAACGTATGCAATGATAAAAATCGTAAATAATTGCGAACAATAATTGCCAAAAACTGGTTGTTGTTCGATCGATGAATCGAGAAATGTGGCAATAGTCAAACGAGAAGTCAAATCCGATACTTAAATTGAGATACAGTTAAATTCAATAAGTATTGAATGACATTGACATAGAATCAAGATGAATGACATAGATAGTATGTGTGCCTCGATTGAACACTACGTGCTAATAAGTATCCGTCCACACATCACCATCAATATATTATGTTGTCAAGCTAACGTATCATCACAAAGGGAACACACAATTGCTCTCTCGGTCCCGCATATCGTTTCCAATGATAAAGCACATTTTGATTTCAGTGACATATTACTTGCCACTTTAAGTGTTAGTCAGAATTTTACTTTTGCTTTCAGCCAATAGAACTGAGATAAAATGTCCATCAAATGACTCGATCACCGCGTTCACATGCTTAAATTGCTCGAGTGCTGCATAGCAATATAGATGATGTATCAGCGTGACTTGGCAAAATTTATACATAATTATTGTGCTTAGTTTGATTATTCTGGTTGATGCGATTTGGGCTGTAATTGTTGTTTTATTGTTGCCGTTGTTATGGCTGATTACATTATGATCTTATCAGGTTTATTGATTATGGAAAAATATATAGAATACACGAGTCATAAGCTAGGGGAAATTCTTATTAGCTCATTTGATTCCATTTGCAAGTATTTTCATTTGTATAGCGTTTCACAGTGTTATTGTTGTTGTTTTCGTGTTGCTCTATCTCATCCGTCAATGACAATGGCAAATGCGCATATAGCGTCCGACGGCATTTGCAAAAATGTCCATCCAATTCCGTTAGCTATTGCCCCCTGAGTCATAAGTAATACTCGAACATTTCGGCGAAAGTAACCATCGTATAGAATTTATAATTAGGGAAAGTAATATTTTGTAAATAAGTGATTGAATCTGATACATTTGTGAAGTTTTGTCATTTCACCTCGAACTCGCCAAACAAACAAGCTACTTTACACCGATGCTTTAGCATAGCGAATGCGTCTAACTTTTGTTGGCGAAATTCTCTGTAATGTAATGGATCATTAAAAATATGCATGGCAACGTGTAATAATATACCAGCAAAATTGATCCGAAAAAATTGCCTTCGGTATATTGTTTGTGAATATCAGAGTGAATAAATATTTATCAGTCGCATGTGTTTAGCCAGTTCGGTCAAAAATTGAACATTTTTACCACAATCAATTTGGTTGCAGAAGTGGCAATTCGCATTCCATAGCGATTCACTGCTTCCGCACTTAAAAATCTTTATTGCGTCCCGTAACAAGCATGGCTTTTTGCTGTGTCATTCCGATCATACGGGATAATAAGATTGTTTTATCTGGCGCCAGACGGTTGCGTTTATTCCCTGTGTACTAAGTACATACGTACATTCGGAAATGTTTGAAGATGTGTCTTCATATCCGTAATAATCAGCCATACAATTGGCACATACATGATTTACAGCCCGAAGTTTGCATTAAGTGCTTGCTTTTACGGGCAGAAAAAGCCGGAAAATGCACGTTTTTATCTCGAACTGTGAAATGTATAAGAGTTAAATTGAATTTTGTACATCGCAAAGTCGTAGAAAATGAAAAACACAAGGAAAAGCTAGGGGCTTACTACTCGATTGTATCATGCGGATATTTACGTATCAAATGCGAATCATGCGTGCCAGAAAATGCAAATCATGTGTTTCATGCATATCTTTGCGTATCTTTGCGAAACATAATAACTTTTAGAAACGAGAGAGAGAAAAAAAAGAGAGAGAAAAAAAAGAGAGAGAAAAAAACGAGTGAGACATTTTTTTTCTCTCATTTTTTTTCTCTCGTTTTTTTTCTCTCTCGTTTTTTTTCAAATATTTTGGCAGAATACTTGATTTAAGTGGAATTTGAAGAGAAGAAATCCACGTTTCATAATTTTTCAAAATTTAACGTTCAAAATTAAAGTGTTTCTGGACATTTAATTTAGGCAAATGATCAGTCCATTAGTTTCAGTGTTTGTGTTCGTAAGTTCGTCAATGGCGGCCGTGAAAACAAGAAATGTGCACCGCGAGTTAGTGTTATTTATCCGTATTTTGAACGGCATTTTTCGAATTTTATGGTGCTATTTATATCGATTGCGAGTTAAAATCCTAATAATTTTCCATTATAGTAAATATTTTGTCCGCGCATTTTCTCTTCTAATTATGTCAGCATAACGGTATATGTTCGGTTAATACTACTTTGATATTTGACAGTTGTACACGTATTCTGGTGAGTTCGTTCCAATTCCATACATTTGGCCGTGTTTATTTTCGTAAATGTTCAATGATTTCCGATTTCGGTAGCATGGTAAATCCGCGGACATGTCACTTTCGGCAAAATTGATGTGTTTTTTCTCGGGTGCAGTGTGGCTTAGCACGCCCCTCACCTTAAATTCATATTAGCTCGAAATCAAAACAATGTGCCTCGGACGAGGGGAGGCCACGGAGCTCGCCCTCCCGGGACCTGACCGGAGCTCCACAGTTGAAAACCGTTTTGAATATTGGAACCTTGAATTTGAGAGGGGGTTTTGAGTCAAAGAAGTACGAATTAGTTGAGCGAGCGAATGTTTTCGGTTTGGATGTTTTAGCTTTGAGTGATGTTTGTATTAAAGGACAGTTCGAGGATACTCTAGGGAATTATCGCGTATTTTTGTCGGGTGTTTCTAGAGGAAGAGCTAATTGGGGCGTAGGGTTTTTGATTCACAAAAATTTAGAGTCTTCAGTAGTCAGTCATAGATTGGTCAATGAAAAATTAATGTGGATTTCGATTAAAATTGGGGGGGGGGGCGGGTCAGTTTATAGATTTGTGAGCGTTTATTCGCCATGTGAAGGGGCAGATTCGGACCATTTGAACGATTTCTACATTGATCTGAATGACGTAGTCGATAGAAAGGGTAGCGAAAGAGTGATTCTATTAGGCGATTTCAATGCGAGAGTGGGTAGAAACGATCCAAATTTTTCCGGTGTACTGGGGAAATTTGGTGAAGAGTCTTCTGCGAATGGTAATGGGAAGAGATTACTCGATTTTTGCCAGAGCTCAGATTAAGTTATAACTAATTCATTTTCAAGCACAAGAAGATTCACATGTATTCGTGGGAAAATCCTGGCCAGAATCAAAAATCTCTTCTCGATTACGTTATCGTTGAAGCAAGCTTGCGCAAAACAGTTTTAAATACGAGAGTGTGTAGAAGTTTTGGTTTAGACTCTGCTCACTACTTGGTAGCCAGCAAACTGTGCATTAGCAAGAGCGGCGTAAGAAGCTACCAGAAGTCATCAAAAAGAGTGAAAGTGGAAAGATTGCGAGATGTGAATGTAGCGAGAGAGTTTTCAGAAAAATTAGGGGAAATATTTGCGCAGGTCGAAGTGAATGAAGTGTCTGATATTGAGTATGAATGGAATTTGTTTAAGGAAGTGATTGTAGAAGTAGCAAAAGAGTGTTGTGGCATGTTTGTAGTCAAGAATGGGAGAAAGAAGACTGAATGGTGGAATGAAGATATTAGAATTGCTGTGAAAGAAAAGAGAATGAGATGGATCCGCTGGTTGCAGAACCGAACTGATGTAAATCTGGTGTCGTATAGGGAACAAAAGCGTGTGGTGAAAATGATGGTGAAAGGAGCAAAATAGAGAGAATGGGTGAAGTTCGGGCAGGATCTAGAAGCTGCTGGACAACAGAGGAACAAGGTATTCTGGTCAAGAGTAAAGAACATTAGGAATGGTGGCAAGAAACATGCTCCTGGAGCTGTTTTGGACAAGTCGGACAATATAGTAATGGGCAGAAAGAATGTGTTGAAACGATGGAAGGAATATTTTGATGAATTGCTGAATGTCGAAAATGCCGATTTGGTAAATGAGAATGTGAATGGAATTGGGAATGAAGAGAGTTTGGAAGAGATTAGCATGGATGAAATTCAGATTGCAATTAATAAGTTGAGTTGGGGTAAGGCTGCGGGTGTGGATGAGATTAGGAATAAATATCTGATAAGCAGTAGTTTGGTAGGTGTTCGCTGGTTACATCGTATCTTTAATTTAGCTTGGAGTGCCTCTGTTGTCCCTGAAGAATGGGGTGGCGCAGTCATTTCGCCACTTCATAAGAAAGGCAGTAATAGAGACTGCAACGAAAAAATGCAAGAGCCATTGTCGAATCGCTCTTGGATGAAAATCAATCGGGATTCCGCCATATGCGCGGCTGTCAAGATCAAATTTTTTGCATGAGACAACTAATGGAGAAATTCTTTGAATGAAATAGGGAACTGTACTTCTGTTTCGTGGATTTGCAGAAAGCATATGACTGCATTCCCAGATCTAAGTTGTGGTCCGTCTTGGCCGAATATGATGTGAATGGTTATCTTCTCAACGCGATAAAAAGTTTGTACGCAAACAGTAAAGCAGCAGTAAGAGTGGATGGAGATTTGAGTGAATGGTTTGGAGTACGTAATGGTCTCCGACAGGGCTGTACAATTTCGCCACTTCTATTCATTATTTATATGGGCAAGCTGATCAAATCAGCCAATTTAAGGGGTAGAGTAGCTTTGGGGGGCAATATTATCTCTGCACTCGCTTACGCAGATGATCTGGTACTGTTCGGCAATTCTGAACGGGAGCTTCAAAAGAGTATCAAAGATTTGGAAGAGGCTTGTACGAACTTCGGAATGACCATCAGCGATACAAAAACTCAAGTTATGCATGTGAGCAAAACTCGAAAGCCAATTCATTGCACTTTGAATGGCAACTTGTTGGAACAAGTTTCCCAATTCAAATATTTGGGTTGCATCTTTTCGGAAGATGGCAAGTTTAATAAAGAGTTTGAACAGCGTAGGGTTAATGGAAATAAAGTAGTAGCCCAACTTAGATCACACGTTTTCAATAAACGTGAATTGAGTACAGAAACAAAAATGTTGATTCACGGGTCAATCTTCAGACCAACTATTCTATATGGTAGCGAGAGCTGGGTTGATTCTGAGAATTTGATTCATGATTTGGAAGTGTCTGATATGAAAGTGTTGAGAATGGTTTCGGGAGTCTCGCGCCGTGATCAGAGGGAAAACAGAATCCGAAATGAGACGATTCGGGGGGATTTAAACGTCGATTCGGTAGGAGAGGAGGCAAGAAAATCCAGACTGAGATGGTTTGGTCATGTTAAACGCATGGGAGAAGAGCGATTACCGAAACGGATTCTGTTCGCCGGAGCTGATGGGCCGAGAGGTAGGGGTAGACCACGTAGACGTTATTTAGATTCGGTTTTATGTGATTTGAATGCGAGGGGATATGAATGGTGTGATGAAAGTCAAAACTTGGCTCTCGATCGGGGTTTGTGGAGTGGTATTGTTAGGGGTATATGAGGCATTTTGTTTCACAAAAAAGACCAGACGCTGAAAGGCATAAATGGTCTATAAATGCTTGTTGTTGTTGTTGTTTTTTTTTTCTCTCTCGTTTTTTTCTCTCATTTTTTTTCTCTCGTTTTTTTCTCTCATATTTTTTTTCTCATTTTTTTTCTCTTATTTTTTTTCTCTCATTTTTTTTCTCTCATTTTTTTTCTCTCATTTTTTTTCTCTCATTTTTTTTCTCTCATTTTTTTTCTCTCATTTTTTTTTCTCTCTCTCTCTCTCTCTCTCTCTCTCTCGTTTTTTTCTCTCATATTTTTTTTCTCTCATTTTATGAGAGTAAAAAAAACGAGAGAGAAAAAAATGAGAGAAAGAGAGAGAGAGAGAGATTGAGAGGTCAAGCGTATCACTGTTCGAAAGCACAAATCCTGTGTATCTTTGCGTATCTTTGCGCATCATCACAAATTTCTAGCAGCAATGCGCGCGAATCAGTCGTATCTTGAACTATTCTACTATGAAATGATGCATAATTTCACTTGACAGTACATAATTCTCTATTTCTTGAATTATTATTTTGAAGACAACTAATTTATTTTATTTTGTCATTCATCGTGAAACAAGCCTATTTCTCAACGAGCTGAATTATTCAAAATGACTAAGGGCATGAGTTTTCTCACCATTTAATTATTGTATTTTTTCCTTGAACATTTTATATACTGTTGACAATCTTGTTGATGTAAGAAGAAACGTCAAGACAAATTTAACTTAAATAAATTTAAAAATAAAAGGCATAACAATAGTAATCATTGCGAATCTCGCGTATCATTGCATATCAGTATCATTTGACATTTCAAAATGAATGGCATAACAATATTAATCATTGCGAATATTACGTATCATTGCATATCCGATTCATATTTCACTTAAAATCGCAAATTTTTGTATGTAGTAAGCCCCTCGAGGAAAAGCGTTCTTGGAGCCCTGGAATCAATACACGGAAACATCTGCGAACTCTCACCCAGTTCAAATCCACATTTCAACTCAAAACATCAGAAAATCCTTTAGATAATAACAACCATTTCACTTTAAATATGTCCAACATGTTTTCTTCTTTCTGCTGATTCGTAGCTTTTGAATAAAAAAGAAAAACCAAGAAATGTGTTCGTTCGAATGTTATGTTTTTGAATGGATGACATTGTATCTGGAAGGTATGCGATACATTTCCTAGCAATGTCGAATAATTGATGGTAAAATAACATGTTCATGTCTCAGCTGTGTAGCAATGAACAATTTTATCCACAAGTAATCCGCTTTAAGTTTCACTTTTGAAATTATTCCAGATAATTAATTTTGGTCATTATATCCGTTGTTAAAAGCACTTTGGACGTGTGCAACTTTTTAATTTTAGTATTGTAATTTGAAGCATCTTTGTCGCAGTATTGTTATATTGTTCATTTTGAGCACGTTCACGGCTTATTTTCATATCCGATCCATTTTTCCAAGATTCATTAGAGTGGCTCATATTTCACGTTTGCTTCAATTCTTCGGAAAGTTCTTTTTTGTACGCTGCTGCGTAATTTCCTATTTGCTTCTCAATGATGTTAATTCTAATGCACAAAATGTTTCAATTACAAAAAAAGAATATATTATAAAAATGAGATATACAAGTGTCTCAAAAGCAAGAATGAAAAACGAACCGATTCACTGACACGGTACGGCATTCTCCATATACAAATGCATGGAAAAAAAGCTAGCTGGTATCATAACGATTTTAGTATTGTATGTAAACAGCTGAAACGTTCCGCTTCCTTGCTCAAGAGTGAATGAGCCACATAAATATATGTACGTATTTCCAATGGGCTTTAATTGTAATCTGGTGCCTCCTATTTTCGATATTTTTTTACAAAGTTTACTATTTTGATGTTGATCTCAAGCACTAGCTACTTGTGTCCAACCCCTAGACGTGTATTTTTCTTTGGGTTATTTGTTCATTTAGCCTCTTATTTATTTAAATTCTGTGCTTGAGAAACCGCTGCCGAATACGCTGAACTGAGCTGAACTGAGCTGAGCAAGCTACACTCCATCGGTCCAATAATGAGAAATTAACGATTCACTGTTGGCACACAACGATGTTCATCTAACTGAGTCAGCTAACTTAGGCAGTGGTTTCTGGTGAACTGTTTGAAACAAATAAACTTTTCCATACATTTTAACAAGTGTTTCAAAGCCATAATTAGTGTGTGAATTCACAACTTCTTGAATTTTGCGCTGCAAGTTGGGACATTTATTTGCTGTTTGAAATTCACTTTGTTTTAATAACCTTTGTAAGTATCTATCATTTGTGAATTCTCGTGTTTTAAGAGACTGTTTCTCTCGCTCGCAAAAAAAAGACATTGTTTCAATGCGCTTAAAATAGATGATTCACTAAGTAGGTTTGGTGATCCTGGTGATAATGTTGGCTTTGCGCTGTCCTGAATAAATATTGAAATTCGCATTGAATGCGATTTTTGCCGTTTCGAAGTACATGTTCTGCATCAAAGTGACCCATAATGAATTCAGATTTTGGTTTTCAAAATTACAGAACGGATTCAATAATTTCACTCTCTGAAATAGAAACAATACGAATTGTTGAATAAACTACTCTATAAATGTCACATAGACGCGAATTCATTAGAAACAAAATTCCAATCCGCACGTTCTTCGAATTGAACTTGCTGATTTAATGCCCCCTGCCCACAATCCATTCGCTGCTATATCATTACTATTGCGTTCGTTGGTTCAATCTTAAATGAGATGTTGGTGCAAACTTCGTACGAGTTTGTACGGTATGTTCTTTGATATGGAAAGCTACAGGCCACATTCTCATTCTGAGTGGAAATATTTGCAATCATTTGGAAATTAAACTTGCACTTTTGTGTATCGTTGGAAGACTGTAATAGGCCAGCTCGTGCCTTTGACAATCATGACTTTTGGGATATGTTCAATAGTTCACATATAAACATTCAGCGAAGAAAAAAAACATATTTTTGTTTGAAATGATGCCGAATTTTTTTCATCATGGATTGTGTCATCCAAGGCCATGTTACTGCTGCCGAACATCAAAATTCTTCAGATCGCACGGCTAACAGAAAGAGTAAGAAAGCATTCAGGGTCGCACTGCCAAGCGGAAAATAGCCAATGGGGTTCGAAAAGAAAATGAAACGAGAACGAACAAATATTTGCCAAAAACCTATACGACACAAACACATGTATAAATAAATCAATACATCGAATTAACAGATAAAAGCATAAAAATTTGACGTTTTCTGTGCTGTTCCATTTGAGCTATTATCACTATTTTGCATGTCGAGTAATATCTCTAAAGAAACATTTTTAAGAAGTTAAATTAATCTTTCCTAGGATTTTTTGAGAGATTTCCATTTGCAGAATTAATGGCCGTTGAGATACAAGACTATTTCGAGCAGTATTTTTTTTTTTTTTTTCAATTGTTACATTAAGTTGAATTTATCTGTTTGACCCAATATCAAACGTTAACAAACCAGCTTACCCCTTGTTCAATATAAGAGTTCTTTTAAGTCTCCATTAGTAATTATAATATGTATAGAAACTGGCATAGAAACACATACACTTTCTCTGTAGAATGCGACAATTTATAGAAAAGAATGCCTTCTGCAAATAAAAAACATCTCAATTCGATTTTTTTTTTTATATATTCTATTCTGTCAAAAAACGACGTTTGCGCTTTGTTTAACTCGTACTTTTTGCTTACACAGTTGGTTTCAGTCATGTATTTGCCGAAGAATCGTACTGCCAATGCATAAATGTCGGGCTGAGAGCAAAAACGGTTAAAAACATCTTACGTCATGCTCACGCTTACGAGAATTTTCCTTGGTGTGAGCAGGAGATAAAATGTTTTTAACCGTTTTTACTCTCAGCCCTACAAATATTTAACTGAAACCAACTGTTCCCATATTTTGTACGGTATTTGTAAGTATATTGTCGAATGTTTCTGTGTGTGTAGATATTCTTCAGGGATCATGATATAAAATGAAATAGCCAGTCAATGGAACGAGTTAAATATTTGACCATGCGGCGGCAATCACTGTCTATGACATTTGAATCGCATTCGCTTCTTTTGGCGCCACCATATTGAAACATCAAACTTTTAGTTTGTATTTCAACATATTGGAACTGGTCCGGTGGCGCTGCCAGTTGCATATAACAGGGTGGGCCATCTAACATTTGCATTTTGACAAAATTGTTTGTTTAGAGAATGACAGCTCAAATGTCAAAATTTAGATGTCAAAATGCAAATTGTATATGGCCCACCCTATTTATTAAGTCTTAGCCCAGTATGAATTTAATTACACAATTTGAGAGCTAGCAGCTAGCTTACGCATGCAAACGTTTCATAATCGTAATGGTAAATACCACCAAATCACCGAATCTATATATTTACTGTTCGAAGCTTCAGATCAGAAAAATAGTTCTAATTTACAGTAAGAGGGAGATAGAGGGAGAGAGAGAGAAAGAAGAAAATGACAATTTTGATTAAAGCCAGTTTACTCAAATCTACCCATTCACATCTATTGATTTTCAGGGATTTTTTTTTAAATTGCATTCATCAAATGAACAAAAAAATACGATGCATTTTCAATTCGGTTATAATAGTTGCAAACATTGCCAGCGCTGCCTCAATAGCTGCATTTTACATTGATTTTGTTAACAATTCACTGATGCTGTGATGATTTTTTGGAAAATATCAATTTGCATTAGTGTGTACGCAGATTATTGAAAATCGGATCAACACATATTTTGAAAATCCCATAATATTTTGAGAATAATTCAATAAACGAATTCACAAAATTATTTCAATTTTTTCGAAGTCTTGATTAAAAAATTCTATGAACGATAGATCCTATTATGTGCGGAGGTGAGTGGTTTACAGCGACATCTACTGCGGAAATCGTCTTAGGCATAACATAAGTATAATTTATGTTTTTAAAATAAAATGTTCTTTCGTCGAAATGAAGATACTTTTCTATCAAATGCAGCGAATCTTGCTTCCAAAAAGAAATCAACATAAATTCAAGATTGTTTCAAGTCGACATCCACCGGAATGCGCGCAAACTTATGGCATGCCAAACTTGTTTATAATTTTTCTTAATACAAAATAAACAAAATGGAATAAAGAAAAGAGAAGATTGAATATAATAGAAAGGAATAAAAAAAGAACAAAGCTTCAAGTGAATTTTTTGTGAAAGTAAGACGCCACGTCTCTTCTCATTCGCTAGTAATGCATGCTCAATATCGCGGGTACGATGTGAACGATAACAGACATTTGCAATAAGCATAATCTCAAACAACTTATCCAATATCAAAACGAATTTTTCGTACAAAAGATTATTTGATAAAGCAAAACTGTGTGTAGTAATAGAAATATCTTTAGAAAGCATTGTGTCCTGAATTTGAATAACTCTCGGTAAAAAAAGGGGAAAATTGATGCAACTTAATTCAACAGAGCGCTTATGTGAAAAGCCCTGGAAAAAAAATAAATTGAAAAAAAAACCTTTGAAAACGCTACTCTATTGATCGCCAAAAAGATTGTGGTTTTGGGTGGAAAACGCCGAGGTTTTGTCGTTTTACGCGAAACGCTTTGTAGTTTTTGGTACTGTCTACATTCAAAACACATTATGCGGCACTCGAACAGCAACATGTGAATGGAAAATGCCCTCACATTTTTGCAAAAGATTTTCTTAACTATTATACATTTTTAATATTCGCGAAAAAAAGAAAAAAAGAATTGTTCCATGGTGCAGCTTTATTTCAATATATTATATAATGTACAACACTTTATAATGATGGCGCAAATGTGTGCTTTGAACTCCAACAGCTCCAACATCACTATTGCGAATGGATGTACAAAACAGTGTTTTCGTGGTGCTTTCGGTGGTATTTTAGAACACCCATTTCCACAAGGGGTGTGATCAATTGATTGCAAAAGGAAGCTCACTTGCATTGGGATGAAATAAATTGGCGAAGTTTACGAAGTGTAAAAAGCATATTCGTGTTCTTTATTAATCACTTCAAATGCGATTTTGAAAGTTAAAAACCTTCATTCATTCGAAACATGCGAGTAAATGTGAGACATTCCTGATTTGTCGAAGAATACTGACACATGGGACAACACGAGAACCTGTACAAAACATATGAATTTGCTTCTAATACTCCAATTGGCTTTTAAATCATTTGAGAAATAATTAAAATTCAGCACATAAAGTTCATGAGAGAAATGTTAAACTCCAATGAAAAGAAGCGAAATAGCCGCTATTTTGAGAATATGAATAATATAATCGATAGTCCAAAGCAATGTGCTTGTGCGTGTGTGTATTGTGCATATTAGCCAATTAAATATTGTAACTGATTCATATGTGTCGAAATCGTTCGACGCGCACACATTGCTGTTGATATAAAAGCCCAAATTCATTTGCCTGAACGAGACACGCCACTTTTGTCGGAGAACGAATGGATTTCGGGTTTCAGGTACGCCACATTAGTCAAATTCGTGTTTTGTGATTTCTATTATGTAGAGCAAAGGAAAGAAAGAATTGATTTGAAATGTTAATGTGTTCTACGTTTCGTTTTCAAATTTCGAATTGATGTTATATTAAATTCGGTTGATAAATGAAGCATATCACATGAATGTTTTTTTATTCACTCATCAGATCAGCCTAAGCTTCATGCGGCGTAAGAAGCTTTACAATATGAACCGATTGCAATGCGATTATATTTGCACATGTCGTACACCATTCATTAAATAAAAGTAAAACGGCAGAGCAAAAGTCGATGACGACAATAGTAACCTGTCGAAATACATGCAGGGCGAACGAAACGAAAGCGAAATTCAATGAGGGTTGATTGTATAGTAAACCCATTTTTCATTCAAAACACTCGACTCGCTCGAATTTCCCCTCTTTCTCACTCAGCATCGACCGAAATGGGAAAAAATGTAAAAAGTCTGTACCTTTTTGGCGAATTTGCCGATGTAGTGGGGCAGAAAAGCTCGGCGCAGAAAATGCGTGTAATAGCATAAGAATGCTCTCGTATAGTCTGTCATGGGGTCGTTAGCGTTAGAGGCATTGCTTTGCTTTTGTTTATCTCGTTCAACAATATTTTCTTTTTTTGTTATGTCCCTTTTCCATGAAGATTTTGATGCGATGTGACATCAAATGTCCCAGAATCCCGAGCAGCATTTCTATCGAAAAGCAATTGTATTTTTTCCATGTATATTGGCATTAGAGTATTGCATTTAAATGGGAAAAATGAATAAAATAAATGTTGGCAGAGAAGAACCTCAACTGAATGATGAGGGAAAAGATATGAAATGAAAAATGTAAATCGAACCAAATGAATGTTTTATTCAAGCATCCCATTTTACAAATATTAACAATTGTGCGGCAAATCGGATGAAGCTAACAAGCAAATCAAATAAGAGAGAGAGAGAGAGAAAGAGAGAGAGAGAGAGAGAATGAAAGAGTGTGCGAGATAGATAGAAATGGGAACATCAACAAAGCCACAAAATACAAAGTCAGTCGCACATCAACACAACCGACAGCCGACATGGCAAACAATATAAGAACAGTGGAAGAAACGCAAATGGAACGGATGGGATCGGTGAACAACGATAGCTACCGCGATACCAGTAACGCGTTCGTTTCATCAAAACGAATTCAACATTCAACACACATCGACATCAAATCTTGGCACGCTTCACCATAACCAATGTGTTGGATCGCTACCAAGAATATCTGGATGTGAAGTTTAGTATGTTTCGCGAACTCATTAAATTAGGACGGAATCACCATCGAAGCCAATGTGCTATCTCTCTCCCTGATGCTCTGTTGCTTCAACTGTGTGTAGTTTCTTGCCGATTTTCAACCACTGTTCGGTTTGGCCGAGTTTCAAATCGTAGCCACCTAATCTAAACAAAGTGAATCACTCATTTAACACCTGCCAGTCGTTCTCACCTATTTCGATTTTACGGCGGGCAAACGATTTTCGCGTGGACAACAAACAAACTAAAATTGAAAGAATTCTTGAATGTGTGTGTGTATAATGTTTATTTAACGTCAATTTGTTATTGCGATAAACATTTTAAAGTGCCATTTTAACGAATTTATTTGTATTTTTTGTTTTTTTTTTTTTGCTCTTCGGCTTTTGTTTCCATTCAATCGCGATCGAAACGTATTTTTTTGATAGTGAACAACCTTTTTAAACAAATATTTGAACTGGTGTTCTCTTTTCTTTCGACCGTTTGACAACGGTAGACTTTTCATCGACGCTACTCAACCAAAGCATGTACGTATATTGACAATATCTTAGTTAAATTCTCTTTCATTTCGTACTTTGGCGATTTTCTTTTTCTTAATAAATAAGTCTAGGAGATTGGATCACATTGCAAGCAACGTAAACATGAGGGAAGAATGAGTTGCTCAAACCGTTTTCCAATGTTTCTGTTCTAAGTTCGTTTGCCAATATATAAACTTTTTTGTCTTAATTTTGAATAATTTACCATACGTCACTTGAAATAAAAATAAATTTGGTATTTGCTCTGACTGTATTGAATTATAAAAAAAAATCACATTTAAAAAGAAAAGTTTTCCTCGAACAATGGAAGCAGCCGGTGGACGGCAATTTTTAACAAATCAATAATTTACATAATTTCGATAGCAATTTCCTCATGGCAACAAGCAGAAATTAGAAACCATCAAAGTGTTCAGTAGGCCCAATTAAGTCTACAATGGACAAATATATTTCTCTCAAATCATCTGTTGATTGAGAAAATACTTTTGATTTGCTACAAAGTAATATAGATGGAATGAATAGGCCGAGGAGATGCTCATAAATTCGACGAAACTAGTCCTTAAAACATCTGGTACAAATACAAATTGCAATGGAACGAAGTGATTTTTTGCGTAATCCGGTCATGGATTCGGCAATAAACATTTCGGAAATGATGGCTGAATGGCTAGTAGAGAGTTAAATTAAAAAAGAGCAAGCGTTTACAATCAATAATGCCTTACCAAAATCAAGTAGATAAACTTCTATTAAGTCAGTTCTTACTTGATTCGAATTGAGAGCAATTGATCAATTTTTCGTTAATCTTGATGAAGACACATTTATATCTTATGTGATGTTGTCCTCAGATACACAAAAAATCGAATCTATCTCAATCGAATCGATATACAAATAAATATCCCACGTATCGTAAACATGTCCAATTGGAAAGTATATTTCCAAAATATGAAAACTCTTCAGAAAATCGTTTAAAATAATGAGAATTGTTGTTTTTTTTTTGTTTGAATCGAAAGATAAGATATTGTTTTTATCAATTTTCATTAGATATCAATTATTACTTTATAATGTTGAAAAAATATTCTGGTTTGTTTTCTAATTGGGAATATACTTTCTTAATAGGTTGTTTTACGATATTTTTAATGCTTGGCCTTATTGAAACGGAACACACACATCAATGTTATCATCTCTGGGGCAGCGGTGAATTATTTATTTCCGATACGACGAGCGTGTATGATGTTTCTGTTAATAGAATTTCGATTTACCGGATGTTGACAACAAAATAACACAAAGTGTTTTGAAAAGAAATAACGGCATCCCGAAAAACTTCAAGCTTAATGCAGGAACACTGAAATGTGCCAACGTTACATTGACGAAAGTACCTGCTGAAGCTGGAGAGATGAGAATGTTTATTGGGATGGGAGAGAGTAGAGGCACAAGTTCATTGCGTGCCTCACAAACCAATATTTATGTGTCCATTTATTTAAATGTTTCGCAATTTATTTCGTAAAAGGCACAACATTTTTTTCATAGCTTTATGTCATCATATTTCAGCTTATTCAACGGCCAGAACACCCAAATGACATTTTAGACAAAGTTTTTCGTCCTCATTCAAACATTACTAAAAATTCCAAGAAATATTGAGAATCAAAGTCCTCCGGGTATTTTTGAACAATATACCATCAAATGGCCTTACGATATAGAGGGAAATTCGATGGCCCAAAGCCGAACTTCAATGTTAATGACATCGAAGAATTTGCCGAGTAATTTGTCCGTGTGATAATAACAGGATTGAAGGTTGTAAAATCTCATTTGAAGTCAGGCTCACGACATATTATTGTGGTTGTTGTTAGGTCAAGTCATACAGTAGAACCTCGATTATACGGATGGCACGGGACCAGCACCGCGCCGGATAATCGAAAACGCCGGATAATCGAGGTTTTTGTAGAAAATGCCAAAACCAGTGAAAGAATTGATATACTATATATGTACTTTTGTTTTATTAAATGAAAATCGGTAAATAACAGATTAAAATTTGCTTTGAAATGTGTGAATTAAGATTTAGAAAAAAATTCAGTCAATTTGGTTTGCTTGACTGCTGCTTCGGATTTATCCAAAGCCAAATTTCGCAATCTTCTTAGAATCAATGAATCAAAATTATTGCCATCATCCTGTTGTTCGTACCACTCGATGAACTTTTGAATGTGTGAAGCTGCTTCTTTCGCTTCTTTCCGCAAATCTTTTACCACAACAACATCACCAACTGTAACCTCACTGATAAAAATGTTAATCGGCGACATTATTCGCTCGTTAGAGTGAGGAATATTGAAACAAAATAAAATAAAACTGAAAAAGAACTGAAAAAAAAAAAAAAAAAATCGGCTCGGCAAGGTGCGCCGGTTAACAGAGGATCCGGTTAATGGGAGTCCGGATAATTGAGATTCCACTGTAGTCTGTTTGGAACATTCCATTTTCTTGCCGTAGCGTTCCGCACTCTACTCATGTTACATCTCATACATTTCGTTGACGCAAGCAGTGAGAATAACATTAAAAGTGAGTTGTAAGCATGAAATCGATTTCTGTTGCTCGAGTGATATGATCATTTTGATAAACGAAGGTGCTTAAGCTGTTGAACAAGAACAAAACAAAAATTATACATTATTCATTTTTTATTGCTGTGTGTACTCAAGTGTTTTTTTTTTTCTTCTTCCACTGTGTTCGCGTTGGATACATGTAGATATAAAGAGAGTGAGAGTAAATGATATATTTGCTTGTACCGATCGGTTAGCACTTTCAAGCTATATTCACGCTCATGCCAGTGCAACATTTTACTTCTGTACGTTTCAATGTATAAAAGTGTTCATGTCATATTTTTCTTGAAAAATGAAATTCTTGCTAACGTGAATCGATTTTGAGCCGAAACATTGCATGAAAATTTCGATAACGTAAAACTATTCAGACGATTTTTAGGTTTACACATTTTCGACTATCCACCGATTACTACATTATTCATCCAATTCAACGTCATTCTGTGTGAAATGAAGTCGTACGTAAATTGTGTTAAAAGCAACGAAAACAGTAGTTAAATTGCAGTGTTTTTATGCAATCAAAAAGTTTTCATCGAATCCAAATGTTGTGAGTTCCAAATTCATCATTCTATTATAAATCCCTGAAAAAAACAAAAAAAAAAAAACAAAGTTGAAGGAATGTGTAGAAGATATAAATAAAGAAGTAGCATGCAAAGCATGTATTACAAGCAGCAACATTTCCTATTCTATAGAAATGGTCATGAGCACGAGATCAATCGGAATGTTGGTCACTTGCATGATTAGGTGGGCTTTGTGCTCTTTGAATACTTTGACATTGAACTCGAATTGAGCACCATCTGAACCATCTGTTCATGTTAAACATACATTTGAAACGATGAAGCAATTAAAGATAGAGATGGCGCGCTTCATTGGCATTCATTATCACTTAACATAGATATGTATTGAATGAAATCCCCAGGAGGTGCTCTCACAGTATTTAGTATCGTCGGTTGCGACAACCTTTTGTGAAGCTTACAATGGAGTTGGTCACACATGTAATGTAATCAGGGGTTTAGACTAATATGTGTTGATTTTTTGACGTCTATTTGGCAGGTCGTATCAATTTTGGAATCACTGGAATTCACTTATTCTGATAATATCATTATTATCACAATTTATGCAATTACATAACGTTGCGTCGATCCTTTGATCAAACCATCACACCACATCGTTTTACATTAGAATTCTTTCAATATGCAAATGTATTGTGGATGCATATTGTTTTCTGGTAATTCGCAGCACAAACCGATTTTGTGCCGGTAATGGCGAGTACTTCGTTTCTACGAAACATCTGATATTGGGATGCTCCTTGTGTATATACTTGCTCTAGCTTCCCATACAACATTTGGTCGCTTTCATTTCATCTCTACATTTTATTCTGAATCGAATTACTTTCGCATCACATTCAATTCAATGAAAAAATTTCTTTTTCTTTTCATTACGCGCGCCAAACATCTTACACTTGTAACATCATTTGGTTCACCTGAGGTTTACTGCGGTAAATAGAAAGTGAAAATGTGTTTTGATGGGAATTCTAAAAATAAAATCGTTTATATTGATATGCCTCCTTAAACTTGCACATATATTTTTGGCTTACCTTTCTCGATGGCATGTGCGAAAAAATAATGGCACACAATTCGAGCGTAATTTAAAAATCTATCGAAAGTGTTCCCACCGAGTGAATGCGCAACAAGGAAGCCTTCTTCGAGCGCGAATGAGATTCGTAACGCAATTTATTTAGATGATTGTTATTCCGTTTTCATTGTAAGATGACAATTTACTAGTTTCCTGTGTTTGGGAAACTTACAAGCGTGTACTCGTGCGGTATCCGAGATATGTTTTCCGCTATATGGATTTATGTCATTTTTCTTCATCGCAATTGCTTCATGGCACAAGTGAAATACGCAACAGTTTTCCTCCGTATACATTGTAAAAGCTCTCTTTTTCCGTTTTCCGTAAATCGTTTTTCTTACTTACGATTGTTGTATGGCTGTAACACAAGTGCTGGCTTGGCCATTGCATATGCAAACAAATTCACACACACAACAATGCCTCGAACGAACATATTTATTAGGATTGCTCGGAGATCAAACAAATTTCACACGAATCAGTCTTCATTGTTGCTGGTGATGTTACGAGAACTATTTCTTGGACGGCTTCTTCCATCGCTAGCTTTTCTCTTGGTTGGTTTCATTTCTTTGTGTCTTTTTCTCATAATTTGCGGTGTGTTCGGATCAAGTATCGCAAATTCTTGTTGCAAAACCGCCATCTTTTATCATAAATAGTCCACCTGATCTCATGAAATCAAATAAAAATAAATTTTATTTGAGATATTCCATGTTCTTAACTTGTGGCACGAGTGATGCGAATCATCAACAATGAAACGGCCCGAAAAACATAGTATTTTGTAGTCTTCGAACGTTATTTTTCACAGCAACGAAAAGAAAAAAAAAGAAAACATAATATGGCGATACTATCTAAATATTGAGAAACTTACAACAAAAATGACACCTTTTGCTCACACAAATGGGACATTTAAATTCTAGTCATGTATATAAAGCTATAGGAAATAGTTTCACAGATTACCCTTACGACATACAATAAGAATGGAAATATTCAAATTCATTCTATAGATTTCTTGTCTAACGTTGGGCGTTAACAGCTGTTGCACTTAGAAAAGTTGTAAGATGATAAAATACGTGGGATTTTTATGATAAATACAAATATTTGAACCATTTTTACCATATTAACACGAGCCGATTTTCATTTATGCGATTCAGTATCATCATCGCATTTGTTTAGTTCCGCACAATTTTCCTTGTAATTTCCAATGTATTCTGTCACTTGCTTCGATACGTATAATCGATTGTGCGAAAAACTCAATTCTTTTAATGGCAATTCTATTCTATTGAATCAACTGATTTAAAATAAATGGAGATTATTTGTGTTTGTGTGGGAGAGAAAAAATGTCTTTCGCAAAATAAGAATTTAATTCGATGCATTGAATACTACGTGTCAATTCACATGGCCATTATCGATCGATAAGCCTCTCACCAAAGTGCCTCATGAGAAAAAAAATGTATTTATTGTAATCAGCAGCATTTGACGTAAAACCAATCAGATTTGGTGTTAAATGCAGACGCATTATGGCATTATGTATACCAGTGAAGATGAAAATGGAGCAACAAACGGATATGAAAATATTACAGTTACAAAACTAAGCCGAAGCCAAAGTCGAGCCGTTGTGAAAGCAATTATGTGAAATGAGACATGAGAGTTTTAGACCATAGAAACAAAACGAACATAATCAGCGTATTGACAGATATTCAAGCATCTGAAGTTAGAGTTCTACGTCAATTTACCGGAATTGCAGTTAAACATTTATATTTTAACTGATTTTTTGCGAAGTAGTTTGAATTATCAACCCCAGTAACGGTTAGTCAACGTGCAAAGTCAGATTAATTGTATCTGTAATTTCGCTGAGTGCACATAGCTCTAAGCAATTGAAGCAATTACACGTCCTACGATTGAAACAAAATATAACAAAGATGACATTTATTTAAGCTCTGATTCTTTGGCAGAATCGCTTCCTTTTATTGCTCATTCGGTTGATATTGTGCGTGTGTGGCAGCAATATTAAAGAGACCTTCTTGAGCCGCGAGAGAGATTGAAAGATAGAGGGAGAGAGAGAGGGTGAACTATTGCGATGAGACGCATGGCATTTTATGAAGAACATTTTAATTAATCGACATTTTTACCCATTATTTGCTGCTCGTAAATAATTTGATATAGAATTGAGATGAGCTCCATACAAATTATTCTTGGTTTTTATTTTGGTTTCAGAATTTATTATTACATCTGGCATTCATCAGTGTTTTAGGATTGTTGTCACGTGAAATCTCATCCATTCTGAATTTCGGCGTTTAATAAACTGCATTACATCTGGAATTTTTGGTTTTCATACATTTTGGCATTGTTCACTTCCAATGGGGAATTCATTTTTGTTGCTCGTGTGTCGTCAAATGGTGTTTCAATAAGAAAAAATGCTGCTGAATTTTTTGGTATAGCACTCAAATTTACCAATATTTGAATTAAGAAATTATAGCTATGACAATACAAAACTGAGTCCGCATACTTTTGTGTATTGTAATAGTTTTAAAGGTCATTTATTCATAATTAATAAGGCGTAATGTGGCAAAAATAACGGCAAAATAACGGATTCATTTACTAATCGTCGCGGTGAATGCCAAGAATTCAACATAATTTATACGTTTTAGAAGGAGTTTATTACCAAAGCACCAATATAAAATAGAATATTCTGATAATTATGATGTGGCACCAAACATTTGGCAACCTCTTAATATAAACAACAATTGTGTACTATGCTAATATTTGGACGAGACATTTTCAATGAAAATTTGATCATGCTGATTATTTTACGGTCTCTCATTCTCTCTGCAAACATTTCCCTCTCTTTCCATTTTCTCGTTATATTTCTCCTTTTCATTGTTTTGTTTGTATTTGTTTTTTTCTCTCATTGCTAAATTGTTAATGTGGCTGCACGTGTATTTTGGGGACGACATCGCAATTTTCGTCCGCAATTGTATCGTTAATTTCTATGGTTTCAGATTATTTCAGTGTTTTTCCATAATAATAAAATGCTCAGAGAATTGGTGGGAAACCTAAAAAAATCGGATTCTTAGTACAACATCGTATTTTACAATCTACAATTTCAAAAACCAATGACCACTTTAAGTCATAAAATCAAGACGATTTTCGGTCACTAGAGAGCGATAATTTTTCACGCTTTTTCCAATTCGAGAATGAGAGACAAGTGCATTAAATAAAATTGACGAAAAGATGCTCGAAATTGCGTCATAAGATGGCCGTGTGCGGTTCTCAAGTTTTTGCTGAAAATATTGCTATATGCAGAGTATGAGGGGCGAAAAAAGATATAAGCATGGCCATAAACTTATGAGCAGATAAAATGGACGCGAACAATATCGCAATCTGTACGCACACACTGGCACTGAGAGAGTTTTGTGATTGTGACAGAGACACAGAGCAAAAATCAAGGGCATGCGATTTGTGTTTTGCATTGCATCCAAGCGTACCCATTTAATGCGATAATATTTGTCTGGTCAGTAAAGTTTTATTTACATAAGTACTAAGTAAGCATTTATTATCTTTTGGTCGTGGTCATTGGTTTTTGACCATTGATTTGGTTGGTACAACTTTTTCTTCATTTGGCTTCGATATGTCAGCAAATGGCATAGCTTTGACCAGCTTTTCATACACCACCACATCACACGAGACGAAAAATGCCGATAAATGCTGGCGCAAACACCAAAAACGGGATCAGGCCTGGTGATATGGTTTACGGTTCGATTATTGCAGCATTCTCGCTATCTATTACTTTTTTAGTACACAGCCCGCGTGTAAGTTTTTTGACTGAGTATGAGTAGTCAGTCGGCTATTTCGGATTGTTTTTGTCTGGCTTATAACTCCGAACAAATTTTATGGCTAAAGTATACTGTAGCTAAAGTCAAAAACGTCTCAAATTAATCAACTCACTTATTAGGCGTTTTTTGTCGTTAGCCAAGTAAAATTGAATTAAGACAATTCGAAGTTACAACCAGTCAGCTACTTTTTTGCATGCGGGAACACACTCACAAATTACCTTCCAAGTGAATCGAATAAATTGTGGCCAATTTTTTGTTGGTGTTAGTCAGAACATTTTCGTGGGATACGTCGCAGTGTCGTTTTTATTCATTCTCCCATTTGTTTGGCTTTTCATGGTTTTTATTAAATGTTTATGTGGAGAAAAAGTACTTCCGTTCATAACATGAAAAAACAAAGTAAACGCAACAAGCAGGTACAAGCATAATTCGAGAGCGTCCAACTGATTGAGGAGGGTGTTCATGGAAATTGGTGCAAACAATCGCATTGTTGAAGAACACAAAAGATTGATTGTTATCAGTTGATGTTAACGGTTTTTTCTTGGTCAGTCAGCAGCGCACCACCCAAATCACGCTAAAACCATTCAAAAGATGGTAGCCTCGACCTAAGATAAAATATGTTTATGTCAAATGCAGCAATGCACAGCTTCTCCAAGAATATTCTTTAGCTTAAAACATTGACCAAAATTGACGTATCCATTGTTAAATCAACATAAACGGTCGGTGGAATTTAACACCGTGTCGTGCTTTTCTTCTTTTGCTGAATGTAACAATTTCGATTTTTCGGAAAAGTTCTTTGACCTGCGTCTTTATGAAATGAAAATACATAGTAATTTCTGCCATCACATTCGTACGTGCGGCACCAGCAATTGTGATATGATTATATTATTACAGTCATTGTATTGTCAATATTTGGAAATGACAGGCACATTTGCAGTTTAACTAACAATAAATCAAAAACATATGTACGTATATAAAAGAAGCGTTTTTAACGTCATCAATCGAGACATTGGGCGTAAACTTTGACATGCAAACTTCAACTTGCGAACATACAATATCAATCATTTGAAATTCAAAAAGCATGTGTGAGAATCTGTGCGTTTCTTATCTTGTTTTTTTCTCGGCGGCGTCATTTTATTACCAACATTTGTCCGCATACTCTTCACAGTATACAAAATCATTGTAATTGCGACTAAACGAAAGAACATGCCTTCGATATTTTTGTCAAACCAATCATCACAATTAGTATGTAACAAATGTTCGGGCTTTCCGTTGAATGTACTGCGAATTTAAAAAAAACGAATCACTCTCATTTCTCAGCATGACAATATCTGCAAACGAATTTTTTGGAGAAACCAAATTCGAAATGGCATTGCTCGTAATCAAATGAATCAATTTCAGTTACACATCAATACGCTCGATTTGCGTCTTCACACAAATTGATTCGGCAAATTCTTCATTGATTGCATTGTCAACTCTTTGTCCTCCACTTTTTCTTGTTCTCTGGCGAATACGTAATCCCACTCAAAATTAATCAAAAAACAATGTTCGTAGAAAGTTTATAACGAACGTCAAATGTTTGACATTTTCTATGTTTTTCCGCTGTTATTTTAATTGAATCAGATGCTCGTTTCAAATTAAATATTTCGCCGCTTTTTTCTCGCATACAGACGGAACAGGCTGAATTCTTTTATCAACATCAATTCAAGGGAGGTATTTCAAATTAATTCAAACAGCTTGTAGGGGGAAAAAGTTCACAACTGCAAATCAAATATGGTTTGCTTAATTGTAACGAAAATGCCAGCTCGTGGAAAAAGATGGGATAAAATAAAAAAAAAAAAAATACGTAAGGCGTTCGTGATAAATCCCTTTTTTCGCAGATTCGCATGATGATTCGATGATGAATCTGTTACAGTACGTTGTTCGTCAAAAGTTCTACATGCTTTGGCTTAACGTTGATATTTTATTCAATATTAAATGTGTTCTTAGGGCGCACATTGCAATGTGTGCAAACGAACATAAAAATATGCACCGCAAATATGTGAGATGATGTTTATTCTTAGTCATTCAAATAAGATTTCTCCAAAAAAACTTTCTCTGAAATAATGTACCATTTCTGGGGATGTAAACGTTCAAAACGATTTCGTAACAGGAAAACGCAAACGCTTTTCTAGTTTGGGCTTGGAATACATTATTGTTGAAACGCTGAAACATTTTCTGATACAATGAAATTTGGTGCATTTCGACGAAGCGATAGCAGTGAATGAACATACGAACGAAGAGAAAAACCGCAACACATTTATGGAATCAAAAAATTATGAAAAAATAAATAAAATCAAATTAATGCAGATATCAGATATTAATTTGGTGTCATGGAGAGCGAAAAGGGGAACTTTCCGCCGGAATAAATGTTCTTCAGCACTTCACTCTATGTCCCCTTTTCTGATAACTACATTTCGTATACAAAAAACAGCTAGTGTCTGTACTGTTAAACCGGTTTGAGAACCGTTGGGAAAGCCTCGATGAGTAGTTGCTCATGAATCGATTTTAAACCATGGTCGATATTCAATTTATCGGAAAGCTCTGGACAATCAGGTCATGGACACCACCATGGTCTTGCTCGTGGTAGGTTCCATCATGGTCGCTATTCCAACCAATCTATGACACTTGGTTAAATTGAAAACTATAATTTACCATGGGTACATCATGCTTGGCCAACATGGCGTGGCTTATCACGGGTAAAATGTACCAGATTAATTGGACATTGGGTAAAATTGGACAGTAATAAAAATTGGAGAATGTTACCACCATGGGGTTGGACACAGCAGGCAAACTAGAACAAAATAGCAAATAACAGATGCAAAATGTTGCACAAAAAGGTTCAACGATTCTTCCATAAAAATCTGCTGGTTTTTCTGTTTTTACTTGCGTTGTTGTAAATAATGTATTGAATCGTCCATGCACGTTATGAAAACTAAATGTGTCCGTATTAGCTATAACAGAAGACATTGTCCAACCCCATGGTTTCGACAGTAATGAAACTCACGACATTCACGGGTCGGACACGAATTCCTGATTTATTGATATTCGAAGGGAATAACAAAGACTCAAAATGGGAATTGTCACATTCAACTAGATTTCGATAGATTCATTGAGAACCATCAAAAGTTGAGATGATTTGAATTGATTCACGCAAAATTGTTTAAATCAATAATTTCGTGTCTTCCTCCTAAGTTTCTAGTATCTAAACATAATGGCATAGCCACGTCGAGTTTTATCTAGTGCATTTAAAAATCATATTATCGCTTGCACAGCAAAAAAAGCGCCATTGTTGCATGAGAGCGCTTTTAAATTTGAAATTCATTGGAAAAAAAATTTACGATTGGATTATTTGTGTATTTTTATTCTCGGTCGTTTGCGAAATTGTTTTTTATGTTTATGGTTTTGGCAAGCGTTTGGTGCTATTGGTAGCATTTAATCATTTAATCTTGATACAGTTCATTAACATCAAACGCCTTTCATTAACAAATCATGTCACAGTATACTGTTGTTAAGAGTGCGTTTGTGTGTGTGACGAGACCGCTTGCACACTTAATCTCCATGATTATCTCATGTCGGTTAGTGAAATTAGTTATAGCTATGATAAATTGCTTGATTTCATGTCAGCCAAACTGGACGCGCTGTTCATTTCAACGGAAGCTGTGTGAATGAGGGGTTTTTTGTTGTTGTTGTTGTTAGTTGTTGTAGCTGCTAAAACGCAACATACTCATAATCAGAAGAAATAAATGGTAGAGACGCTTGACGACGACGACGATGTTGCACCCATCCACATGACTGCATCAACCGAATGGATTAGGCTAAAAAAATAAAATAAAGGAGTGTACGAAAGCAGCAGCAGTGACGGCAGCAAACCGAGAACAAACAATTCGTGTTTACTTAAATGACTTGGCTTGAGCATGAACTGTTTCTATGCATACTGATTTTGTACGGAGGTGTGCGAAGCCAACGTCCCAAGTTATTAATGTGAAAATAAATTAGGCTCCTTTCACACTATGCTACATGAGAGATTGAGCTGGGCAGCCTTGGCTTAAGGTCCAGACCAAGATTAATTAAGTTTTGAAATGCCATGCTCAGGTTGTATCATTGAAAATGAATCATTCACATTTCATTAACCAGTGGCATTTATTGCGTATATTGCGATATAGCCACATAAAGGGTTATTGATATTCAGTTTTCGTAGAATTCATTATTTATCCACAGAATATCATCAACAGCATATTCGACAAATGAAATTTTATTCTCAAAACGTGCGTAACGCACACATAGTCGGGCTAGGTGTTAAAGTGAAAAGAACATCGTTTATATTGCATGCGGCGATAATTGCAAGAATCAGTTAGCCTTGCATCTCCAAGCATATATATACGCATCTCCAAAAATGGCTCATTAAATCAATCTAATTGACGCGTTGGTACAAATAAAAAAAAGAAGAAATGGTTCGAATTGGTTTTTTCTCGAGAGGTGGATTTGAAATCAAAATGGAATGGACAATAAATTGAGCATGTTTAAATTTGCGTGTTCTTTTTGGATAGCCGTAGGTGAATGTTTTGCACACTCGACTCTGAGAGACAAAATATTTATATTTGTTTTAATCCCTTTGGTGATATGTTTATCGATTCCATTTACCATTTCATTCCAATCATTCATAGAACTGATTGTTCGATTTGATCCAAATTCCGAAATGAACAATCTCGCCTAGAGCTTCAATCATTAATGAGAATGTTACTTTCGTGTTTGCTTGAATTCAGTGTTTTCAGTTCGATATTTTTCGGGAAATATGTTTTTTTTCTCGGAATTCAATGAAGAGACTTCATACCGAAAACTCGAGATTAGGTTAAAAATTAAAAAAATTCAATTCAAAGTCAAGGAAAAACTTTTAAGAAAAAACCATTCAACAACAACTTCGCATTCGAAAAAATAATAAAAGCCTCTGCTTTTACTGCACGTATTGTCCTGCACCTCAATACTGCACGTATTGTCCAAACCAGCATTATTAAAAAATCGATCTTCTCTAGAGGTTCTGCTGATTTTCAACATGAAAAAAAATAAACATGCATATTTCTTTTAGCTATTCGTCAAATTGTATGGCATTCTTGAGATAGAGAGAGAAATAAATAATTGTTCGCTTTGATATGCTTGAGTTATGTTCCACGATTCTATAGCATTTTACAAGTAGAAGTTATTAAAAACTGAAAAAGCGGAAAGATTTCTGTTCGTTTTCTTCTTTCGGTATTTAATTTTTTGATTTCTTCATTTTATTTTCAGATTAACATCGATATGACATTCAATGCGAGATAGAAGGTCTATATCTAGGGGATTCAATTTAGTACGACCAAATCCCTACTAAAACACAAATAATGCCACACTGTTCGCTGTAATGCCGAGTAATGCCAATCAAGACATAGCTGTGTGTCATGCTGGAGCATTTTGACATTTCATAACAACTAACACGCATTCATAAGTCGCTATTTTATTTTCTCTTTCTTTCTCAACAGCACGCATTCTTAATGCATTACTCTCTCTCTCTCTCTCTCTCTCTCCCTCACCTTTTTTTCTCCAGCCTGACGCACCTATATATTGGCTGGAATTACTCGGCATGACTGGGAACACTTTGGCATTGTTTGTGTATTAGTAAGAATTTGTTCGTACTCGATTGGATTTTGACATTAGAAATGTCAAGTTCTTTTCCCCTAGGTCTATATAAAGAAGCTCGAACAAAAACGCGCAGGACGTTACCAGTGTTTTTGTTGATCGCATCATTTTGATTGAGCACCATTCAAGGCAGAATATTTCCGGAACCCATTTTTGCGATAGGCGATGAAATAGCCAGCAGAACGTATTTTCAGCTGTATTAATTATTTGGAGCAGGATCATAAAAAAGCGATCTAACAAAAGCGTAGAAAATTTGTGTGCTTTTTTTCCTATTTTCTGGTGAAAAAATTCACTCGTCACACCAGGAGGAAAAGCCGAGCTGAGTCACAGGCACAAGATAAATAGATATGACTGAAGACATTGTTCATGGAAAGATGGAACAATTATTCAGTGATGACAGACTCGATGCCACAACAGCGTTCGTCAACAATGTTGACAATTTAACACTTATTTACGGTCCGCGCCGAGATCCGCTGTACGTTGTCATTCCGATTACGATTATTTACATAATAATTTTTGTGACTGGCGTCGTGGGCAATATCAGCACGTGCATTGTTATTTCGAGGAATCGCTCAATGCACACAGCCACCAATTACTACCTGTTTAGTTTGGCGATATCGGACTTTTTGTTGCTGTTGTCGGGCGTGCCGCAAGAGGTGTATCTAATTTGGAACAAATATCCATATATATTTGGTGAAATATTTTGTGTGGCACGTGGAATATTGGCCGAAACGTCGGCAAATGCAACCGTATTGACGATAACATCGTTCACGGTGGAACGTTATTTAGCGATTTGTCATCCATTTCTGCAGCACAAGATGAGCAAATTGAGCCGTGCCGTTCGATTTATTATCATCGTATGGATTGTTTCCGTTTGCTTGGCGGTACCGCAAGCAATACAGTTTGGCATTATCACCGACGAGAATCATTTGGACTATTGCATGCCGAAGCGAATCATCATTGAACATTCATTTGAACTATCGACAGTGTTTTTTTTCTTTCTACCAATGATCGCGATAACAATTTTGTACATCCTCATTGGCCTTAAACTACGAACATCTGGCATGATCAAGCATGAAAATGGAGGAGCTTCGTTCAATCAGCGGGTTGGCAATTCAACGTGCCGACAACAAACAACCAGTGTTGGCACTAGACGCGTTCTAAAAATGCTTGGTAAGCTCTATAAATTACCAAATAAACCCGTTTTAATGATGAAACGGCGCTATTTCATACAGTTGATCAAATAAAAACTGATTTACGCATTTTTAATTGAATAAGAATTTATAGAATACGCTTGAGCACATTTGTTTTGGCATCTTTCTACTACGTCGTTCAAAAACAACATTGGTGTAGAAAGCTTTATTTTTGTGAAATCCGAACTCAAGTTTCGTAGCCAAATTGATCGATGAATAATTTGAAATTATCTGAAAATAATATTTATGTGCTCTCAATTTCACAGTTCCGTCGAAATGTTTGTTTGCCGAACAAAATATTCAGCTGGAGCAATATTCAGTTCGGTGTGAATGTCAGACTGTCGTCTCTGAGACCAATTTTAAATCCATATTGATTATCGAAGTGAGAGTAAATGCTGAAATAAACACCCAAACATATTGAAATCGAATCTGTGCCTGACGCAACATTTCAATTGCGTAGTCGTTTAAACAAATTTGTTGATTGATTTTTCCGTCTGATCACGTTTTATTCCAATAAATTTAGCACAAGTTTTCGTAATTGTCAGGCTAATAATTCAAAGCAAAACACTTGATTGGATGATGACGACAGGCTCATATTAGTTCATAATTGATTGATGAGAAATTTATTTAATGCTCACATTCATATTAAATTTAAACACACATAGAAACCACTTAATACACAAAGTGGTTTAGCTCAAGAATCACTTGAAATATAAATTTTGTCATCACATTCATCGTCCCTCTTATAGAGAACGATCACATTGGCTTGAGTTTCACTGTGTTTCATTTGGAAATCTGTGAAATTTACTTTGGAACGACTCTTTTGCTTCACACATGATTCGCTCTCAAAACTTTACACGTAGACGCAATACAATAATATATCAACATGAGGATTTCTTTTAAGCTCACGTCTTTTTGAAACTTCATTTTTTCCATTCTCTCTTCATATCTTTCTCTCCTTTCCAGTTGCGGTTGTGTTTGCGTTTTTCCTTTGCTGGGCACCATTTCATGCACAACGCTTGGTTGCAAACTACTTCCATGATCACGCCGTCATTTATTCAATAATGACCTATATTTCGGGTGTCTTATATTACTTATCAACATGCATAAATCCGCTGCTATATAATATAATGAGCAATAAATTCCGTGAAGCATTTAAGGTATGTACATTTGATGGATTTTCCTCTCGATCGAGCCTCGATTTGTTGTCAACTAAATGACTGTTTCAAAAATTCCTATACCTAAATTGGCGTAAAATAGTGAATTAGCCTAACGAAAACTGACACATTAATGGAAAATGTGGAGATTTCCGAATTACAATCAGGCGAGAAAAGCGTTGTAAACAAATTACAAGAGGCAGATAATATGAATAAAAGTGGAACACACAACATGCAAATTTTCTCGTCTAGACACTAAGCAACTGAGTTTCAATTAGAGAAAATTTCGTTTGAATTGTTTTATCTTTTTGTTTCAATCGCTCAATCCATCAATGAACGATATGCTCAAGTTGAAAGCATTTGTTTTCTCTTCATTGTGTGCCCAAAGGCATTTAAGACGCAACAATTATTTTGGTGTTGTTGTCGAAGTGCCCAACTCAAAATCTTCTTGTAACGCATATTTTTCGATGGAATGCGATTGAAGCAAAGTTAATAGAAAGAGAAAAATACATGCACAATATGCAGTATTACGCGCAATTTTTAGTATTGGTGTTTTTCCCAGCTTCTTTTTATTGAACATAATTCAATTTCAGTCTGTTTTATTTAGGACACACTGGCGAAGTGTTTCAAAGTTCAAAAGAGAAACTACAATTCGCACAGTTCCTACCGAATGCTTTCCAGACGCCAGCGACGATGGAACTGTTATCAAGAGTCAGGAGACTATTCTGGTATGTATTGTTGCCTTTGATTTGCGTAAATCGAACCAACACAATCATTCCAACGGTTCCAATTGTGTTTCTTCTTTTTAATTCTCTTTCTCTCTCTTTTTCTCTCACTCTCGCCGTCCACATTCACAGGTAGTTCAAACCGAGATGACTGTCTATACTCAACCTCTACTCAAAAACAGTCCTTCGACTCGATGACAATATCGCAATGCCAGCCAACAAAAATATCAATTGATTACGATTTGAGCAGCCAATACAGTGATGTCAACAAAATTAAAAATGTTATTCCAAAACAACGGCTTTTAAATAGCGATAGCCATGCAGGTCGCATTGATTCGATGCCGGCTGATGCAAATGCAAAAAATGATAAGTCCCATGAAATTCTCATTTCAATCAACTGTACCGATAGTCTTCGATCAAAACCCGAATCAAAATTAATGCGATTCTTCCAAAATATTTCACGTTGGCGACTGCATTCGCGTCACATTGGATATTATAGTCCGCGCTCGAATCACTCAATCGACACAATAAATGTGCGTTTGAATCCAGTTGTTGTTGTTACAAATAACGATGCACATCAAATTTCCGGTCAGCATTTAGTTCGCTTTGAGACGATAGCGAGCAAAAATGTGGGCGAAAACGACAACGACAACGACGACAACGATACGATAAGTAACAGTAGCTTAAGAGATGCCAACGAAACAGCAATAAAAGATGAACTGGCCTCGTATATGGAAGAGTTGCGCTTGCGAGAAATTAGATGACACATGAAGAATGCTCCATATGAAAAACGGACATAGACGACTGCCGCATATGGAGCATATCGAATAAAAGCTACACATTTGAGATACGCTACATCTCCGCTATCACCGCTATCGCCGCTACCACAGCATGGCGAACTGGCTGCCAAATACAAACTACAATAAAAACACTGAACCAAAAAAACACAAAAGCACATAAATGTGATAATAACCGTAATGTGATAAATAAACACGCTTGGCGAAGACGAAGACGAGGACGAAAACGTAGAGAATGTTGTTGTGAAACAGTTGCGCAAACTCTCGCTTGAATCGACTCAATTCAAGCATCCCGATAAAAAAGAAAATCGAGTTTTATATTGGCGCATGTTGTCGCAATTCAATTACTGTACATACATACTATCTAGTGCGGTTCTAGGTGTTAATTAGCAAATTCCTTATTTTCCGACATCAAAACATATAAAAAAGGAAGAAAAGAAATGAAAAAAAGGAACATATTTTTAAGAAGAAATGTTAAGAATTGCATGGCAAAATATATTTAAGTTTTTTTTCTAATTTAATAACCAAATCGTGAATAAATATTAAGCTTGTCGAATGTCGTTGATACATCAGTTTTCGTGGCATTTTTTTATTGGACCATTACTATCTTTATTCACACTGTGAACATCATTACGATTACTATTTGACGTTGGTGTGTAATTTCATACTTTCTAGTCGTTTATTTGCAGATAAAAAAACCAACGCACTTATTTGGATTCTTCGCACCAAGAAAAAAGTAATAACAAGATGAAATATTATCTTCATGATATCACAACTGTCTCACCATTTGCTCAAACACGGCGCAAAGCCACACGCTGTGCGAATAGCGTATTCTCCATATGCTCCGCAAATTCTTTGGATAAGCACTTTATGGCCATAGCAAGAGAGATTCCTAGTTCAGGGATTCAGGATCTCGTATCAACAGAAACCTGTGCCAACAATAAAATAAAATGGAATCTTTGTCACCTTTTATAGATGTCCATCAAATTTACGGCTTCTCTTAAAATTTTATATATCTTTTTAACGTCGCTTTTATTATAATTCGCTTTGCTGGGATCATTGGCTGCTGCCGTTTTTTTTAATGCTGTTCCTGTGCGAATATGCTGTTGGCCCGTCGTAAGACATAACGAGTTATCCCAACATGGAGGTTAAATTCATTTCTTTGATTTTTGTCTGTGCGGTGTTGACCCAGTTTGTTCATGGTGGAATACATGTAGAGCTTATTCAAATAGCGCTTTGGAACAATCAAATGAAAACCCGAGCAATCACACAGTTACCTTTAGTAGCTATGTTACTCTTGAACATTCTATAAATCATTCGAAGCCTCAATCTCTTTTAATTTTTTCTTTATTCCTCTTTCTCTTTCACTTTCTTCTTCTTCCGCGCACCAAAATTTGTTCAAACGATTTAAAGAAAGAAGAAAAATTCCAACGGAATCCGCAATTTCTTGTTAACTTGTGAAGTTTCACAGAAATCATTGAGACATCTTAATTTCTTTAGACAGTTTCAGTTTTTGCATATTTTCGATCGTTTTCTCGGTAAATTGTTTATTCTTTTGCATAAAATCCAATCCCTGAAGGGGAATGAGTAAAATATGTGCAAAAACAAGAACGATTGGGAAAAGTTTCAAGAGGGCTCAGAAAATGGATTTTGCGGTTAGTATCATACGTTCATCAGCATTGTGCCACGATAACAAATCAGCACATAATGAAAATGAAATATATTCAATAAAGATCTTTTCTGAAGAAATATTCAGGTATTAACCATAATAAAATACAGATAAATGGCGAAAAAATACATGTAAATACACCGTTCCCATCTCGATAAAATTAAAACAACAAGGCTTTTACTGTTCAAGACCGTTGCGATATATTTATTTCGCAATAAATTTGGTGCTTTTTTTAAAGTAAAATATTTTATCGCGTCGACAAGCTGAATTGCTATTTTATCTGGATTTATTCGAGAGGAAAGAAATGCAAACCATTCCCACCGATGTACATTTCTATAAACAATAGCCAAGCATTACATATTCTTACGTTAAAATCTATCAAATATTCGGAAAACAAAAACGCCACTTTACCTTATTCATTTCATTGAATTGTAAGGGCGAATATGCTATTCCGAGTTTCAAGTGTATGCTTTTTGAATGATTACAAGGAGAGTTTGTATTTCGATCAAATGAAAAGAGAGCATGTTTAAGAATATCGAGTTGTGATCAAGTGGAGCATGTATTTTGTATGAATTGGTTCTCATGATGTTTGGACGCTATTTGTTGTATTAAAGGCCAGTAAGTTTACCTGAATTTGTAAATATAAAAAATGGCAAGATTCGGTAGTTGTGTGTGTGATAAAGCCTCCTTGACATACACTACCTTTTAAACATTCAAACTCGTTGTAACATACTGTAATTTAATTTAAACCTCTCACGCTGCAAACATACACAACTTTATTTAAAATTACTTGCTCCATGCTACCGAAGCATATTCTCCGTTATATTACCAAATAAATTCAATCATACTCGCCTTTGCTACAAGCTAATTCGAAAGAAAAACATGCTCTTCTTTCCACCTCAAATATTGCTAAAACATGCACTCTTTTCATGGTAGATGTTTCGTTAGAAATACATTCTTTCCTCTTAGTAATTCGAAGAATGAAAAACTTGCTTCTGTGCATGCCAAACAAAAATCCCAAAAACATAGTTTTATTTTCTAACATTTTCGTTGAAAAAAATATTTACTCTACTCTACATCTCAGTGATAGAAATGTTGTTCCGAGAATTAATCCCAACGAAATGTCAGTAGGGTAATGTACGCAATTTTGTGAAGATTTTATGAATGACACAGGGTGATTTCGTTCTCTCAAAGGCAATGTGTTGTACTGATTGCGTCAGATCTAGAACGTCGACCACTGGACACTTTCCGACTTAAAAATAACGGCAGACGCTGATCACTTGCATGCGATAAAAACACACAATAAATTAAAATCTTCTAATCCACAAAAATTGTATGGCCTCCGTGGAATTTGTTTGCAGTGAAATAGTGCGCATTGGTGAGCGAACGAGCGATGGGAGAATGCCAGTTAGCCTATTTTTCGGTGGAATTGCTTTGACACTGATTTTTTGGGTCTGGTGACGTGGCAACGGAAAGAAATGAACTGACGGCTATTATATGTTTCTTCAACATTGATAGCCACCGTACGCATTCTGCATATTTAAATATTATCTGAGATGAAAATTACGAAACTGAAACATTTACATGTGCTTTATGTGTTTTCTATTCGTCGTTGGCGCTTAAAAATGCCTCATGGTGTCGCCCGGAGCTGCGCGTCGCACGAAAATTGTGAGCATGAGAAAAAATCATTTCCAAACAATTGAACTTTTTGTGTTTTCTTCCGTTTTGGGATGTGGTGTTGATACATCAAATGCACACGCACACACTAGCCATTTATCAAGCGCATTCAGTCGTAATAAAAACTGACAATGTCTGGCATCGTTCTGTGCAATTATTTTCTTTGCAGCGCTCGAATAACATGGACAATAAGGTAAAAACGAGCGCTGGTAGCACTTCATTTATGTTTCATAATTCAATGGAATCGCTTTTATTTGCGATTTCATCGCATTAAATCTTCTGTTTGCTCAATTTCAGCTGAATTGTTTCCTCGAAAAGTGTCGTTGGAGGCTTTTTAGACGGTGGCATCCATGTGCAAGCCTGTACTGCGTGACATCCTCCTCTCCGGATGAGATTTATTTATTGAGCGTTGTTCTCTCGAATACGCAGTTTTTTCCTTCGAAACAACGACAAAAAGCGCATTGCAAATAGAAATTTAATCGAGCTAAACAATTTCATGTTGCGAATAATCGGTCGTGATAGACTCAGCGAATGATTCATTGGTCTAAATGGTGATGCGTTAAATCATACATCAAAGCAATAAACATATTTTCACTCATCTCCGCAATAGAAGCATATATACGTAACTTGTCTACGATTAACCCGCACGATGTAGTCTAACAGCTTAAAAGTTTCTCCATTTGAAGTCGAACGGTACGGTAAATTCGTATGGATTCATTCATTCGCTCGCTAGTTGGTTGGTTTGATACGCAAAAGCCTAGTGTCAGTGTGCTGGAAAAGCAGCAGAACGCAACTGTATCCATGTAGCACATTTTCAAAATATACAAATGAACAACTGGCATATTTTTGCACTTCTTTTCGGGGAGAGACTTACGAATCGACGAAAGCACACACCTTTTTCCATCTTCTTCTTCTGTTTACGAAGTCTTCAATTCTTTTGAGTGAGTATTAGATGGATTTGTGCAAACAACAATAATTTTTCCATTTTTTTCAGCGTTCAAATTAATTTATTGTAGTATCTGAACAAAAGTAAATGAGCTCGACAATGAAAAGAGAAACCTTGAAATAGAACAAGGGTCATCAAAGGGCAGCAGAACGAACATTAAAATTGTTGGTTTTTTCTTGAACAAATAATTCCAGCCCTGAGGGTGTAATATCCAAGACGCATGATTGCGATCGCGCAAGAATGCTATTTTAGACTTTTTACGGAGCGAATCGTATACGATCGCAATAGTGCGCCTTGTTAATTGTACCCTCACTGATGATTTCACCATTGTTTTTCGACTTCTCATTTAAACCTGGGTTTTATTTTGCATGGCAAATTCGAGAAAAATATGGACCATTCTCATATACATAAAATGACGAAATAAATATAATTTTCTACTAGCTTCCAAACTTTTTGATGTGCACATGAATTTTCGATTAAAAATGACAGATATAAATTTCGAAAAATGTTATTCCTTTTGATGGTTCAGTGTCCATACCTCTTTCGTCATTACAAAGGACATAATTTTGAATAATTTATTGTTTTTTATATCATGCGAAGAATTTAATTCATAAAAATATACGGTAATATTCGAGCTTTTGAAAATATCCAATGCAAGCTCAATTGGAAAGTATATTTTAAATGAGAAAACTCATAGGAAGAACAATTCTTGATGATTTGTTCAACTCTTTAACTAATTATAGAATTATAGATTCAAATTGATTGGATTGAAATGTTTTTTCTGAATCGAATCAATTCGAGTGAATAAACTTTTTGAGAGTATTGATATTTATTCCAATCAAATGAATTTTAATAGAATCATATCGTTTTCAAACAGTTATATTCGATTAAGGAGATAGATATAGTCCATATCATTGAGCAACCTGATGAATAAGCTGTTGAGCATCTTGTGATAAGGGTGCTTGAATTGCTTAAGTAACAGTGAATGAATCAGACCCTTAAGAAAGATAAACCGAAGTGAAACATTATCAACATTTCATAGAAGTGAGAGAAATAAAAATGTTCAAATTGATACATCCTCGTGTTTCATTTGCGATGTTCGACTTTAAAATTGTATGTCACATAATAAATGACCTAATTGTTTCACCTGAATATTTTTTCAATTTAATTCACACTTCTTCGAAATTCTTATAAAATTCTCATAATATTCGCATTATTATTCCTACGCACTCAATTTAAGTCACTGATGCATGTTCAATGCCTTGATCACTCAATATTTGTTCTATTTTGAAGGTTTCTATCATTGAGATGTGAAGGCGTATACTTAATGCACATGCTCGTCTTTACATTTTAGTGATGGGCATTGGAAATATGATTGTTATATCAGATGTTGAGGGCCTTCATGCGCAATTATAATTGAATTTGAATACAAACATATTTCCAGGAATATTGGAAACATTTTAGATAATTGGTAATAAACAATCAAATCTCGGTTTAAAATGTAGGTACTTATAAATTCGCTGAATTCGCTCAATGGCATAATATGTTTGAATAAGCCTCAATTCATGCTTTTGCATTCATTAAAATGTAAAGATAGCCAAATCAATGTATAACAATGACATACGTAATTTCCTGTGAATTGTTAGATTGGACCCAAAAAGCATTCTGGTCAGGGTCAACAAGTCGCTTTACTTGGAAACAAGCTATTTTCCATTCAAGAAATTGGTAAAATACTTGAATACAATGCGTTCAATAGAAATTTATAAATTGAAAATGTTCCATCCGGACTCACAAGGGAGCAACAAAAAATAACGATTGAATGTGAAATTCCTTTGTACCTTTATGGCAAAATTATTCGACAGCGAGCATCTTCGAACATATTCCTTTTCTAATTGCATCAAGTCAAAGAAGTGATGTTATTTCATTGATTTTGTGACGTAACTATACATTTTGAATAAAGAAGAATTTAGTATTACGTGTACAATGTACATTCTCTTGAGTTTAATACAAAACATGATTCTAAGAATGTATGATCAATATTGTTTTGGTTTCAGCAGTGATCGAAATCAAACCAATTCAATATGAACAGACATTACAACTAAATTGGGTCGTTTGCACTTGTATGTTTGGAATGCACAGTTTTCGAACGTTTTGCTTGCTTCTTTCTTAACATCGGAGCAAAATCGTGATGCCGCATTGAAAATGGTATGTGTGAAAGGTTGGGATTACTTGCTACTGGCTACTGGCTTTCGATAATATATGAATTGAAATGTCGTATCAAGGTGAATGCATTACCTCTGTGTATGTTGAACAGATGGGATACATTTGGTCAGCTTATGACACGCAAATGTTTGCGACATCGGTTGTTTGTGAGAATCTTTATGATATTAACCAATTACGCAAAATTTAGGACAAATATTGCACAATTCATCGTATAAAATCAATTATGCTAAGAACAGGCTTCACTTTACGCGGTTCAAAATTAGGAACGACAAATTTTAATAGAGAAATGTCAGAAATAGTGTGCCACAAAGAAAAAGGTAAGTAATAGCGGTGCAGCGAAAGTAACAGCGGCAAATTAAATCTCCCTCACACTCATTTCTTCTCGCTGTTCTCTGTGTTTCGCACTGCTTCAGAATGAACTCTTTTTTTCGAACAGAATTGAACACAGCCAGCGCTCTCTGAAGCAACAAGAAACGCATAATATGTAGAAATAAATAAGTGTGAGCGGGATACAATGAGCCGCTATTATTGACGATTCAAATAGATTATATACTATTTCTCTCAAGCAAACCATTAGAGATGCCCCGTTAAAATGTCACATTAACAACATTCACAGAAATAGAGTGAGAGAGACAAGATAAGTCAATTATTCACACTCTCAAGGTAGAACTATGTAGGAAGGTACGTTATTACCAAGCGGACGATGCAAAATTGAATTTTGACACTTAGCTTGACAGCAGCGTCCTCTGTACCATTCTTCTATGGATGGTAAACACTTTTTCCCCTTCTTCAAACAATGACAGCAAAGATGCGGAGCCTGTCAAACTCGCTGTTTGAAGAAGGGGAAGGCGGGGAAGGTGTAAAATGTTGAAGCGTTAAGTACAATCGTTTAGGTAGAGATGGCGCGGTCCAACGACATTCACTAACCCTTTACATAGGAAAAGATACAAAGCATCGTCCGTTTGATTATTACCCTACGGACAAATGTTTGAATCGATTACGCCATCGTTCCGTTTTATTGTGGAAATATCCCAAATATATTTGAAATATACCTTGCATTTCCGATGAAAACGTGATCCAAACCTGCTGCCATCAGGGTATAACTTTTGAAACTATTGTAACAGATCAATGCATACGTTTGAATATAGAGACCGAGAATAATCCGTAATAGATTGACCCCATTATTGGTGATGAATTACATGCATCATTTTTAGCGGCCTAGCTCTTCTAAACAAATCGAGTAAATGTTTTTTTTTTTCTTTATATCCGTAAGTAAATTTTCGTGTAAATAAATTCGCCAATCCATTACCTTTTGCCTAGGCAACTGAATGTCATAGCAACGACGCTATGTCATCGCAATTTCATTGCTTTGATTTCACTTTAAACGCGTATTTGTTTCAGTGATTTCGGCAATTTAAGGATAAAATCTCTTTTTTGTCTTAAATGACAAATTAGATTTTCCATGTGCTTGATTTACTATAGACTAATAGATTAAATGAAAATAGAGTGAGAGAGCAAGCGACAGAGAGAGAGAGAGACAAGTGTATTCTGTGTGTCTATTTGGGTATGATTGGGTCCTATATGTCGGGCTGAGAGTAAAAACGGTTAAAAACATCTTACGTCATGCTCACGCTTACGAGAATTTTCCTTGGTGTGAGCAGGAGAAAAAATGTTTTTAACCGTTTTTACTCTCAGCCCTACATATTTGGAGCAGTACGCAATTCAAGGACTAGTTGTACACTTTGGAATGTTGCATGAATCCATTTCTACTATATTATACCATAAAGCAGAAATAGATCCATGCATGAATGGCTGCATGCAGCGTCCTAAAGTGTGTAATTAGGTCTTGAATTGTGATCTGCCTCGAATGTTATTGCCTATTACCAAATAGATCTTTTATATTTTTGTGTGCGATATACGCATCTGCTATCTTCCTGGCGTTTTCAAGAAATAGTGAGCGTGAGTGGATGAAGGTTGAATTTTTCAGAAGAGGGTGTCGCTGAATTTCTTTTTTGGCCATCATAAGTGGACAAGCATAAATTTGATATTTGGTCGGAATGCTTCACTCCTTTTTTGAAGAGAAATTCCTTCCATTTTCAAGCGAAATTCCTTCTATATGTAAGAGCATATTAAACGCTTGCTCTCAAAGCACTTTCTTTCACAAGCCGCTTTATAAGAGGCTTTTATGCAATAAAGGCCATAAGAATAAGATAGAAATCCATAGAACAATCGACAGTGATTGGCTGAGATAATATCTAAGGATGAGATAACGAGATAACGAGATGAGATAGATAAGATATAAAAGATAGATAAGATAGTGTCTTTTATCTTATCTAAATAGCAATTAAATTTTTTGAATTGAATCTTTTACCCTCATATTTTTGGTTTTATCTGTTGTCATATTTAAGATAAAATTTTAAGATAAATTGTTCAATGTAATTTACTTAATTGAATTTATGAAACGAAAAAGCTGAAGTGAAACCAGATAGAGATAAGATCATTTTTTCTTTTCGCAAAAAAGATAGATAATTGTATTGACATTATCTAGATAAAATATAATCCGAAAAAAAGATGTTACCTCGCAATTATCTAGATTAATGTTATTTATCTCAATCAACACCTGATAGTGAACAAATCCACAGATAACATGAATTTTTCTTTCACTGGGCTTTAATGCCTCCGCTTTTTCTTATTGCGCTTTGATGAAAAATAACCTAACAAACACAGACAAAACACAAATAAATTCAAAATGAAAGAGATGAAAGATGGCAGAGATTCTATTATTGTGTAATTCAATTCAGCACACTCGTATTTACAATAAATCGGAATATTTTGTTGGCTAAATCATGTTGGCTAAACTTCAAACGGCTGCCAGTTTCACAATGAAAAAGGTGTTCGCATTGCATATTATTTTATGTCGTCTAGGAAATTGTTTGTCAGGGAAACGTGCTCGACCGTTATAAGCACAGCACACAGAAAACAATTCAACAGGTAAACATCCAAAGGGAATTCATTTAAGCATGAAGCATACGAATTATTCGACACACCAGTTGTACCGCCTCTATGTTGTTTTGATCTATGCTTTTATCTGCTGCCATTTACAGCTCTGTTGCCTCTATCTGTGTTCACTCCATCCCTTTCAATGCAATGCGAATTTCTCTCTGTTTCCCTTCAAACACATCGTACGACTTAATGTACAATTTGTTTTTTCAAACATGTTCGTCGCATAAATTTCATGTTTGATTTTAAAATTGGAAAAGGAGCATTTTTCACACACACATGCACACACTTTTTGTGGAGAAGCCAAGTTTTCCGCTGATTTTTATTCAGCGCCATACGACGGAAAGGCTCTAGAGCATTGATCGAAGAAAACGATAAATTTCTATGGCCACTGAAATGGAATAGCAAGTGAATGGATCAATTCTATTACGCATTGGAATGAATGAATATGGAATTATTATTGCATCTTTTAATGGTCTAACATTTCTATTCTCCCGCTTTTTTCTACTTTAACAGAGAACCAAGCTTTATTAAGCATTTTTTCCGTTTAATAGCATCATAAATGAAGAAAAAATTGCACGCTGAAAACTAACTTTGCTCGCTTTTGTTGGTCCGGCTTCTGTTTGAAATTCTTCGTAAAATATGAAAGTGGGTGAATTATCGCTATAAATCGGGCAATGGCATATCCACTTGTTTGCTTTCCTTTCGGCCGAAACATCGATATTCCATGCACTTCCACTAGCTCAATCCATTGTTATCCAACTTCTCAATTTCAAATGGGATCGATTTATTTGTTTACGTACTTATTCGTACACCCACTATTGAAAATTACTCGAGCGATTTATGCACACTTCGATATTACTAGTGTTAAAATATGATAATTGCCCAAATTTTCCTGTGAAATTGTGAATGGTATTGTTGCAGAGGCGTCTGACCCCAGAATGGTGAAACTTCTTCATTATTTCCACTTCAATTTTGTTACTCTATCTAAATTCTCAAATGCTTGGAAGCTTTTTGCATTGAAATTTGCCAATTATTTTGTGCATCCACGGATGCTGAACGGGAGAAAATTACAATTTGAAGAGACAAATTTTGTGGAACAGCTTAAGACGTTAGGTTTGCGAGGTTCTTATCATCTTTGATGGTGTCAACTGAAGCGTGCGCAGAAATTCATATTAATGAAATGGATTTTCATTAATTTTCTAATTACAATTTCCAAACATGAGTATCAAATGTTCATCGTATGAAAGTAAGGCCTAAATAATATATATCTCGCATCCAAAACCGACAGAGACGATTTCAGGGAAAATAGATTTCAATTGCTGGCCGATGTATGAGCTAGAGAAGCGAGCGAGTGATTTGCATAATTTTATTGGTAAATCTCGTGGCTGAGAAGATGTAAACGTGCCTGCATGCAATAGCATTTCGCATTTTGCCACGTCCAAGAGTGAAAATAAAGTCAACATAAAACACCAATGATTCGCTGCCTTCCAATTATCATGCTTGCCATTTCAAGAGCATTGCCAACACAGATAAAGAGTACGCGCACCACACGCCGCGCGCCTTACCAATGATTGTTTATATGTGAAGAGTTTTTTGTTAACTTAATGACAAAGCACTCAGTCATATCACAGCAGGAACAATGGATCAAACAATGCTCTTTCTCCTTTTCACGTTGTTTCAGCTGCTCAGACAATCGGCCGATTCACGTAATTGGAATTATTTGCCATATATTCCCTTAAACGGGAATAAACGGGCATTCACATCTCTTGCGTATCAGCACGTTCTACACGCTGCCACTACACTAAACCACACCAACAGCAGCAGCAGCAGCAAAATACAAACAACCATTCGAGTATTAGTCACCAATAAAATATACGCAAGAAGCAAAAGTGGTGACGGTAATTACTCGCTGTGCTTATTGCGTATAGTAACAAAAGCGCTATCACATCAAATTAAGCATCGCAAGCACACTGATTTCATATAAAGCAAACGAAAAATTATCTCAACGCTCAAGTCAAGAACACACACAAACACACACATACCCGATCCCAGCGACATGATAAAGTTCGCTTGCGATTTAAGTAAAAGTTATTTCTTTTATTTACGGTTGAATTACTCATGGGTTAATATTTATCCGTTTTATGCTCATCACTTGAAGCCGTGCACATACAATTCGCTGCAACTCTCACGTTTTTTGCTGCTTTAACGAAAATTACGGATGAAAAATCACTCTAAAGGTTGCGGCCATGTATCGACATCCAGCTACAGATTAAAATTCATTTGCGCTTTAAATACTATAGCGCAGGACTATTTTATGCATGCCAGACTTATAAATCACTTTGACTAAATAAAATGCAGTGAGATTAAAAGCTTTGAGTTTTCTTTCATTTCGACCGGCATGATGACTCGCTCGAGCCGTGCAAAATGAACCAAAATCAAAACAAAACAAAACAATAGCATTCAAAACAAAAATATGCGCGCCATACAGACGAACAGACACAAACACCAAAAGACAAAAGCACACGACGCTCACTAGAGATTCGCCCGATGATGTTGGTATTGTTTGGATGCAGCGAACGGTTTTGCTTTGTGTGTGAAAAGAGAATTTATCTCCATTTTATCTATTCAACAATCGTAAAATATAATTATGTGCACTGACATAATCAGAATGGAATTTCCTTTATACATTTATGCTGAAAAGAGAGACGAGCAATATTTTTCGTCAGATGCGACCGACCGTGATTGCAATCATTAGCAAATAATTTAGGTAAAGTAAGTGTTTGCATGAATCGGTCGGAGTGTCGTCGTCGTGTCCAGGGACAGGGACAGGGACATGAACATGGACAATGGCATTCCTAGAGAGATATTACGACGTATTGAAATTCTCATTCGTGTAATTTTGATAATGAGCTTTGGAAATCGTCATTAGTTTTTATAATGAATATACATTTCCATGGTGAAATGCAATGAATAGCGTTACTAGTTTAGATGGATTGATTTGTATTTTTCTCCCCAGCTCGCATCATGGTCGCTCTTTACACACACACACACACACAAACACCATCTGTTACAGTCCGAATGTAAATGAATATCAGCACTTGCATTCAACCATCAGCCATTCATCTGTTTGCCTCTGCGATCATTCAAAATAGCTATCAAACATGAAAGTGTGCTAAAATCAACATCGAAATCGATTCACACAGAGATGAGCGTTACCGTTGCCGTTGCCGTTTCCATAGTTGAACTAGATTCCATTTGGCATTCGAAGATGCTACACAAATTCCTCAATTATACAAATTGAACGGTCAGCGAAATAGACGAAACTTGCAATATCATCAAATTAAATTTGTATACCAATGAAGAATGATCTAAAATGAAAATGATATGATGAAATTAATGTAGCAGCAACAGCAGAAACATTATAAATGATGAGGGTGAGCTTGAGCACGTGCAAAAATATCCCTTTAAATATTATCAAGCACATTGAAAATCATTTATCAAATTGGTTGTTTGTTTCAAGTGGAAAGGCGCGTTCTATGATATGAAACACAGGGTCATCAAATAAATTATTTATTATCATTATTTGTCCTCACAACTAAAAATTAATAGATAATTAAGAACAATAAATGAAAGAAAAAGCAAAGAAAAAAGCATTTCCACTTGATTATGCCAATGTCAATGAAATAAAAATCAGTTTGTTACCCTGACCGAATAGCACAATTATAGCACCAATATGTTGTTCACGATGCAAAAGCTTTTCAGAAATATCTATGATGATTTGCAGATTCGCAAGCGAAGCGCGCGCAGACTGGACGCATCCCTTCATACGATGCCCAGATAATATTCGAATGATTGGCAGCTGATGGAGTTTTTAATTCATTGTGATTGTTATCCTCGACAAATCTGTCAAAAATCAAAATATTTACTTTGCAATGTCGTGTTTATCTTCTTTCCTGCCATTCAAATAAGTCGAATGAAGTTGTATCTGGCATAAACGTTGCCATTCTGTCGTCTATGTGTCTTGTATATATAAGATCCTGCTCCAATTACCAATTCTATGCAATGTAATGCAAAGAAACTTTCACGATAATCTTGTTTCATAGTTTTCAATCATAATGCGATTTCAGTTGAACCGCTTTTTTGTCGTCCGTCGATTTGTTTGTATATGCATACGCAATAATAATTGAGTTCCAATAAATACATTCGAATTGCGTAACAAACTTACTTCCTTCGTTGTTGTCAACAAAAAACACCCATTTATTAACTGCCATAAAAATGTCAATAGTGTTAAACTAATCGTACTGTTTTCATCAACTCGAATTATGGCCACATTCAACGATTTTATTGCTCAAGGAGAGTCATCATGTATATATTAATTGGCATAATGTATATTAAATATTTTCGGCGAATGTCGTTGAAGAGGAATCGCTACAAATGCTCCATCATTTGAATGATTTGATGAAATGTGACCGAGCAGAAAGTTTCATTCGTTCAAAGTGAATGCCACCGAAAAAAAAAATATCTCTGTCAATAGGAAATGATTCATCAAAGAAATGGGCGAATGTCAATAATAGTGATAACAATGCCGAAAAGCTCCCGCCTGTGCGAGTGCGAGTGCGTCAATCGAATGGCCAGCATTGAAAATCAGACTTCTGGTCAGAAACGACATCGTTATACAGCTACTGCTCTCAGCAGCCGCTACTAGCTCAGCAAAACCATTGAGCTGATCGAAAATTAAAGTGAAGTCTACCAAAGAAGAAGAAGAAGAAGAAAAATGAGCTTAATCGCTTCCTATCTACGAAAGACTGAACATTCATTTGTACGCATGGTTTCCTTTGCACCAGATAAAGATCTGTGCGCTCGTTTTTGCAAGTATCTGGAGATTGTTTCAATACAACATTTTTAATTAAACATAATGAAGTTGTAAATTTCAATACAGAAGCACTTGTTAAATTAGCTGGCGATGGTTAAATAAGCGCATATTGCTTTGCGAAAGTGTTTTTTGTCTCAACTAATTTTCAGAAGTATTATTTAGAATTTTCCTTGAATTGATTGACATTAACAAGCTCACTACAAGACCACTCTCAAAAGAATGGTCAAGTAAATGCCAGTGGCATTATGCCACCACCAACCCAAGACGTAAAACTGCACGATTTTTATAAAAAAAATATCAATTTGATGTATTTTCAGATGATATTTATATGGGAAAAATGATGTTTCGGCAAATTTTTTCTGGCTCGTCTATTTCCATCTTTTTACTGTGCCACTGATATTCCAAAATTAATTCTATTTTTTATGTATCACTTTCTACGAACAAGCATAAATTTTTTTATCTTCATGTCTCAGCCAGCTTGCTGACTTCTTCGTCTATCTGGCTATGGCTTTAACACACTGATCCCCAACAACCACAAACAAAAACCCAATCCAATCGTTTGTTTTTCTGCGCTCGGGCTGTGTCTCTTCCTTTTACTCATTCTGTTTCGTCTTTTATATTTGACAACCTCAGCGGTAAATGTAAAATGTATTTGTGGGTGAGCTTGTGTCTCGGCTGAAAGGTCATCCCAACGAATTTCCATGGCTAAGATCACTTTCAACTTTTCACATGTGCGAGCAACAATGAGCATTCTTGGAATTTAATTGATTTAAAAACGAACTAAGAATCAAGGTTTTGTAACAAATATTAGATGTGTGTATGTATGTCAAACTTGTTGACTATTTTCTCCTAATATGAATTGAATGGGCGGATAACTTACTCCGGTGAATAAAATATGCAATTTTCGATGTTGCGACCAAACCTTATTTCGACTAACATTACAATTAATCAAATACAATTTGGAATTTCAAGAGAAAGGTGTGGAGCACCATGCAAATTAGTGGACTTGTCTTTTGAAGCAGGCAAAACGACATGATTTTGACACTTGATTAAGTGTTCGAGCAAAAATGTTGTTGTTCGCGGGTCTTGAAAAACCTAAATTTCCTACGTTCTATGAAACATTTCGTATTACTTCTTTTCGCAAAATTGAAACTCAATTCTGGGTGAACAATGTTCCAACTCAATACTCTTATACTCTTTTGCATGGATAGAGTTTCATTTTTTTCGTTCAGAGTCATAATCTATTTATTACTAAGTGCTTAATGCTGAACACCGATTAAACATTTCGAGCCCTGGAGAAAACTCAAGCCATCGTATAAATGGGAGAATTGGAATAAGTAGAATTACGGAGAAAACGCCTTCTTCAGCGAAATCTCATCGAAATTCAAATTAAGAGTTGTAGAAAAGCTTGTATGTCATGCATGTGCTAAGCTTTGCTTTGCTTTCAAGCAAGCGGATGATGCAAAATTGAATTTTGACACTTAGCTTGACAGCAGCGTCCTCTGTACCATTCTTCTATGGATGGTAAACACTTTTTCCCCTTCTTCAAACAATGACAGCAAAGATGCGGAGCCTGTCAAACTCGCTGTTTGAAGAAGGGGAAGGCGGGGAAGGTGTGAAATGTTGAAGCGTTTCGTACAATCGTTTAGGTAGAGATGGCGCGGTCCAACGACATTCACTAACCTTTTACATAAGAGAAGATACAAAGCATCGACCGCTTGCTTTCAAGCAAGCAACGTATCACCTATTTTTGCGCGAACAAAATACGATGTGCGTATCATCTGAGTGTGTCAAAAAAAGATTTTTTTTTTGTGAATTTGCTCACAATATGTGTGACCGAGCATAATAGCTTACACATCACATGAAATATGATGAGTGGCAAAAATTTGAACAGAATTTGCATTGAATGGAGAACGTGCGTATGTTTGAAGGTCACTTTTTTCGAATGGAAATGCAACAGGCTTACAGCAAACGCCTTACCGCGAATCGAATCATGTATTGCAATTCTATCTGTTTGAACACACCTTTTTTCTACCGCAAACAAATACTAACATTGTTGAAAGTCTGGCTAATGGTAGATAAGCCGAACCGTGCTCGAAAATTACTTTTGAGGCTTCAACGAAAATAGTGTAAATGACACAAAACAGGCAATACTTGCGTCTACGCATAAGATAATAAACACATCAGCTTTTAAGAGACAACGTAGTGGAGAAGGTTATTAAAAATGATTGTATGTTTCCAACGGTTTTTCTGTTATCCGAACAAAAAGAACGTTTTCAACAAATAACACGCACTACTCCTATACATTTGATAACAGTTGATCTGTTCTGGTTTTTTTCCATTCGTTAGTTGATATAAATTTACCTTTACAGTATGTGAAAGTTCACTGAATCGAAAATAGTTCGTGGACGGAACTTTTAAGTGCGATCTGAAATACTCTCGAGAATTGCCCGCTACAAAAAAACCTTCGAAAACTTTCGATAGAAAATAAAATAAAGCATCCCAATCCCAAAGCTCTCTTTCATATTGCTAATGGTGCAGTTCGGGTGCTTCACTAGCTGTTCACACAAAACTACGTGTAAGTAATGTTACTCTTGTTTATTTTATACAAAATGCTGAAAATATGCGGGTTTTAACGAGTGCACTTCACTGAAACGACAGAAAATCCTGGGTAAGTTTAATTACATTAAACAAAACAAAAAGGTTTCATTGAATCATTGCGAACAAAGCAAAAACCACAAACTTTATTCTTGACATTGATTCAAATTTGCGCATCAGATACATAATCTTTCTATCTAAAGTAGCTGAATATTCTTTATATTTGAAATCGAAAAGATTTATTTAAAAAAATTTAATTTATATGAGGGCGTTATTTCTAGTGTTCAATTACAGCATTGTTATTTATAATGAAATGCAAAATTGGACCGATGATGTTACTGTAGTAAAAGTATGAGATGCGAAAGGTCCCACATGAAATATCTATGTTTACAATTCAATTTTATTCTAATTTGTTGCAAATTTTGAACAAAATATACACAGTGCATTTTTCTCTCGGTGATTGCTGCATAATTTTCAACAGATTCTCGAAAATTTCTTTTCATTAATAGTTCACTCATGGGAGATTTCTGAATATCAGTAAACAGCACACAAACTTCCTGTGCCACTAAATTAAAAGATAATAGAACTTTGATGTGCATTTATCTTGAGAATAACTTCACATAGTGTTTTTAAGCTGCTTTTTATCATCCATTTTCCTCCATTATGAACGGTTGCGTAAAAATCCACGGGAAAAGACGCGGCTGTTGATTCTTCGTACGAAATATGGAGCGTGTGCACTTTTAATGCGATCAAATTTGTAACATTCATATGGTTAAAGTAAATAAATGAGAATGATATTCGATGTGTTTACATCACAGATCAAAATAAAACTGAAATATCTGATGTTTTCGCAATATTTTGTGCGTAGCGCAAATGTTATGAATGGCGAAATTTAATATGAAAACTTATTAGAATCCAGACATTCGGATGATTGAATGTCCATGGTTATAATTAAATGAAATATGAATCGTTCGACTGAATGATCGACATGAAACTCAATCTTTGTTGAGTAAATTCAATCTGCAATCGATTTGGTGCTAATATTGCACATGCCAAATGACCTTTTGTAAATGACATGATGCGGACAAAATATTATTTTGTTGTATTTTTGCACTCACACACACACATACACACACACACACACACACACACACACACACACACACACACACACACATACAAAATAATCAAAGAGTGAATGCTTTTCGAGCACAAACAATTGATCGAATTGATTAACAAATCGAATTGACTAACGGAAATTTCACAGGAACGCATTCATTGATTGAAGGACACATTTTGCCTTCATTCATTTCATACATAAGTGAATATATACATAAGTATGATAAACTTTTGACGAAAAAGGGAAAAAAGGTAAAAAAGATTGTTCCCTCAGAAAGTGTATGATGATTGAGAGGTGTAACCATTTGTTTACTGATCGCCTGTCAAAAGTGATCCACGTTGAAAAGGTATACGAAGAACCATTCTGCCTTAAGAATCATTCACCTGTGATTTGATGGCGCTTTCGGAAGGTTCGATGTGTTCAATTTCCAATACGAAAATCGTATTCTTCCTTCGGAAAATTATTCGTTTTTTTTACACTTTTTTTTGTGGAGCAACGCATAAATCTGCAGTACTCATGCACAATTCTATGCGCAATACCAGAAAAATGAGGCACAAAATCTTGAAAAAAGAAATATGTTTTCAAGGGCAAAAAAAAAAAGAATAATAAAAACGCAATGTCCGGACTAGCCTAGCCTGGCCTTGACAATGATGCTCTTCCATCCTTTGGCCGGTTTGATTGAGCGGCCTGATGTACTCTTTTATTAGAACTTTTATTGCAATGTCTGTGGCTGCGTCTCGGCAAATATGAATGGTGGAGAAACATGTGAGTTTTTTGAAAAAAATATCATTGTTTCGAGACGTGCCGTGGCGCTGTATCATAGTGTATAGGCGCAAATTGACCTATAAATTGAACAAATGAACTGGTTCCATCAACAAAAAATGAATGATTTTGTTAAGCGGAAATTTCATTTCACGTATTTGGGTCTGTGTGCGTCATCCTTATTTTCATTGACACCGACGGACGAAGAGTCTTAGAGAAAAATCCGAATTAAATATTACGGAAATTTCTCGTTTCAATGGATTATCCCTCCATCAACATCTTGAACCAATTTATAAAAACATACATTTTTCATTCAAACACACACACAACTACATTTTACACACAACAAAATTGTATATTTTCATCCCAATCCAAATAGGGATTGCATGCAATAGTATTCTATTTAATATTCGGCTAAAATTCAAAAAAAATATATGAAATGTGTTAAATTTCGAAGGATGCTCAAATGTGTTGCGTTGAATTAGACGCATTGACGAAAAGCGATAGAAATCTTTGGGTGGTTTGTGAGTGTGCAACTGAAAAACAATTTGTTGGATATACTTGTGAAAGTTTGTGATGAGCTTCAGATGAACTCGTCTCTCCGCAGCGACTGAAAATTTACCTTTCGAAAAGAGACGATAAAAAAAGACAAAATGAACCCTTTGCACGGTTCAAAGGATGGACGTCATACTCACATCTCTCGAAAAGTTTTTCAAGTATACGGATGAAGGGATTGCTATTTCTCGCAATCGTAAAAGAAGATAAAAAAAAAATTACGCACACACGTCGTTGATAGACAGTGCTTGAGCTCTCCGGTGATGATGATCATCGTTGTGTCAGCCATAGCATTCGATGCGGGCTCACACACATCACATTCGGAGAGACAATTTGAATAGGGAATATCGCAACCATTTTCTGTTTTCACAAATGACTTAACATTATGTATTCTATGTACTTGGTTGGCATAAGTGACAGTTTGAAGGCGACCGGACGGATTCAAGTGCTGTGCTGTGCTTTGGGTGCAAACAACTTTTAACTGCCACCAGTTTTGGCTGTGTGAAATAGTAATTGCAATACTGGAAAATAATGAACGAACGAACGAACGAATGAATCACTCCGGCCAAGCTATTCGAAAATTGCCAAATGCCATCCGACAATTCAATGAGGACCATTTCAATTGAGCTGTAAGTTGATGGTAAAACGACAAATTTTGTGTCTTTAATACAGCTAGCGCCTTTATTCGAAAATTGAGTGAGCTCGATGCTACGTCTTCATTGCTGACTGAGTCCCACCCCGGACAGATTTCCATTTGCACGCTAATCTACGATAATTCATCAAATATTTCCTACGCACGATATTTTCGTGTTGAGGAACTCGATCGCAATATCAGCAATAACAACAACACTTTACCATTTTCATTCAGTCAAACATCGCCTGATATTGGGAGTGGGAATTAATAATGTCGATTTTTTTGCTGTAAAAAACCATTTATTTCAATAACAAAATGAATAAGTACATTAACCAATATATTGCCCATCGTTAGCTATGACTTCCTCCCATCTTCTTGGAAGTTTGTTGATTCCTCGTTTGAAGAAGTCCTCATCTTTCGAGGCTATCCATTCATCGATCCATTTTCGTACTTCTTCAGTATTTCGGAAGCGTCCATCTGCTAGGCTCATCTGCATTGATCGGAACAATCGGTAATCAGAAGGAGCAAGGTCTGGAGAGTATGCGGGGTGATCAAGGTGATCCCAACCAAGCGTCCTCAACTTTTCCTGAATGATGTTCGCACGATGTGGCCGGGCATTGTCATCGTGAAATAAAACTTTGTCTCTTTTGTTCGCTATGCGTGGCCGGGATCAACATAGTCTGCTTTACGTTTAGGGTTATCGTAATAGATCCACTTTTCATCGCCAGTAACAATTCGATACAAAAAACCACGTTTTTTGTGCTCTGCAAGATGTTTTTTGCAGGCATCGATTCGTGCTTTGAGTTGATTTTCATTCAGTTGATGTGGGACCCATTTTCCAAGTTTTCGAATCTTTCCCATTGCATGTAAACGTTTACCAATGGTTGTTCGTTCAACTCCCAACTCCAAAGCAAGTTCCTCTTGCGTTCGACACGAATTTTCATCCAATAATGCTTGCAATTCTTCATCGTCAAATTTTTTCGGCTGGCCTGGACGTTCCTTGTCTTCCACGTCAAAATCACCACTCTTGAATCTCGCAAACCATCGTTCACAAGTTTTTTGAGTTGGAGCATGTTCACCGTAAGCTTCTACAAGCAATCGATGACTTTCAGCGGCCGTTTTCTTCCAATGAAAGAAGGTTATTAAACTTCCCCGGAAAACCACTTTTTCAGGCACAAAATTCGACATATTCAATGCGCAAAAAAAATAGTGCTAGTAACGTCATCCATTATCTAAATCGACATTATTAATTCCCACTCCCAATAGTAGAAATGCGCCCGATCGTTTTTATTCACGCCAGAGATCCCTCACATAAAGATATGGTTTGAGAATATTCAGACATTTATTTGATTTACATCGCAATAAATATCAAAGAAACATTTTCTGTCGAAAACTGTTGAGCCCAGAATGCAACTTATGTGGGAAATCCGGGATTTACTATTTCTCTCTCCATTGAAAAATATATCAATCACTTATGATAAATGATAATCGTTTTAATAACATTTCAAATTCCGATATTCCTCAACTAATTTCCAGCCTAGTCAGTGCATCACTACTCGAAAAAATTATGTATTGATGAGAGCATAAATGCTTGTGCGCAATGGTGATTTGGCTAGGCATCCGATTATTCTCTCGAATCATAACTTTTCAGCAATAAAACTCGAACGCAAAAAGAATATTATGTTCCAATTTTCAATGGAAAATATCTTGACAATCAAGTTTCTATGCTTTTGACGATGATGCCTTTTGAATAATCAAACCGTTTATACATTTCTATGTTAACATCTACGGTATTACCAATGTTCTCTAACTGATATTGCAACGCTATTTGTTTATCCATTGCTGTGTCATATTGATGTATTTATGAAAAAGAATGCAACTGAAGATTAGCCAAAGAGCCCGCATTTATCTCTCCTTTTGCATGAAATTCCGGACCTACAATCTGACAAGCGTCAATCACAACCAACGCCATCATACGACTGAATATCAAACTCTATTAAGTTTATATGTAGAGTGAAGTGAAAAGACCGTGAAGTAAAGCGGAGACGCCAAAATGAGCATTCAGTAGCATTTCAGTCGTGATGATGGTGCAGACTCACAATGTGCCCTTCAAAAAACCCTGAATGTAGGCAGAAACACATCGAAATAATTTAAAATATCGTTTATTTGTCTATATTAATGAGAACATTTGATCTGGTTGCTTTGGAAAACACCAGATGAAGTTAGTTTCGGTGTGTATTTGACCCATTGTGAGTCCGGATGGCGCTGCCTATTTGAAGCTTCACAATTTTCAATATTGCAACATACAGAGATTGTGTGTCCGAAAATCCACTCAATTGCCTCAACCGAATAAAAAAGCGAATTATGCAATGGAACCATTCAAAATATTTGTTATGTCGAAAATATTTCCGATCAATGATGATTTACTGATGTAATAAAAGCCAGTAGCCAAAATGCATGAATGTTTATAAATCATTAAATATATAATATGCCATTGCATCGTTTATCACACGCACATGCTGTGAGATGGGTGCTACATTCCGGTGATGGCATATTCACCGTAAACATTCTCTGTAAGCACACCGTAAAAAGTACATACGGCGAGACAAAGCCAGCAAGACGATGTTTTCGTACCATTTGAACAGCAAGAAATCAATTTCTTCGTTCGGGTTGTTTGCATCAATTGGCCAATATATCAATTCAATAGCATCTGTTCGATACATCGATTCTCGATACATAAAACAAACAGTATTTATCTCGCAGACAATGTTTGCCTCTACCGTAATGTACGTGTGTGCGTCTGCCTATTCGATTTTTTTTCCGTGAACCTAAGCCAAATTCTATGTCAATCAGCAATTTTCCAGTTCCATTCGCACCAGAAATGTCCATTCAAAAACCTCCTGCTTAAATATTTATTGCCCTTTTTTTTCCTATTGCGATTGTAATTATCCAGTTGATTGTTTACAAGTGTGTACTGCCATAAATATACTTTGCGTAGTGGTTTTGATTTATGGGGCTCATCACATTCGGTTCAACGTCGTATCCATAACCATTTTTTTATGTTCGCTCATGTTTTATTCACTTCGCTCACAGCTTGTGGGAAGTGAAGAAGTTCCATTTTTACTGACTTTTTTCTCTCTCCCTTTCTCTAGCTCTCTCTCTCTCTCTCTTCTGCATATACATCGAAAAAACATATATCTAAACTCTCTTACCGCAAACAAATCCAAACAAAAGCAGAATGAACAGTGCTTGTGTGTGTGTGCCTTTTTCTGGGAACCAGAAAAAAGAAGCCGAGTTGTCTGCAGGTGTTAACATGCAATATAAATATTTGAGACAAGCACAACAAAACTCCAAGCTGATGCGGGTGAATTATTTTGTGTATGCATGTTCAGCAGATATTAGATTTAGCGACTTTCCCTGACATTTCTTAAACTCGCACACACACAATACAATGTTTGGAGCATTTAAAATCCTTTACACTTGACAAACTATTAAGGATTTGCATGATTTTCGTGCGAATCTTGGCGATCCTTGACGATTTATTCAAATAAAATTCGAATAATTTTAATTCCATGTCTGCAAAAATATTCAATATTATACTGCCAGAGAATGTTCAAGTAGCATCAGCAGCAGTAGCCTGACAAGCATTTGGCTTTCAACACGATTAACCGCGACTTTTCAAATTGCAATTGCAGAACAAAGAAAGCTGAAAGCCACAGGTTGAACACTCGTTTTACGACCGCATTACTTGCAAAAAAGCTCTCGCTTTTCTCACACATACATACAAAAACGTACCATTACCAGTTACATTCGCATTAGTACGACAAAATCGCTTGCAAATGTATAACAGCAAAGCCAAAATGGCTAAATATATTTGCCTGCACCAGGTTTTTTGTTCTCCAGCATCAAGCTAAAGTTTTTGATGTACAAAATAAACGGTATATATGGCGTTTAACTGACAACATCAATTTTAATCATCAAATTGAAATAACTTATGTGACGAAGTTTGGCCATGTACCAATAAGAAAAAGATAAAGTAACAACAGAAAAATTCCAATTTTCGAGAGCGAAACGCAAAACACTTTGAAGTTACAACGTAAAATACTAAAGGAATTCAAATGAATATGAAAATCATGCATGATATTTCATCTGTTTGGATTAGCGTCTGCCGGTTCGAAAATGCACCGCATTTAAAATGCGAAATACGAAAAATGGGAATCATTCAGGCTGCTCAAATTGACGCTATTTAAGTGAATTGGCAAATGTGTGCACAAGAATTTACAATCGAAGTTCAACCAATATGTGTATTTGGTGTCTCAGGATATAATATTTACTTGTGCTCGATTTAAATTCAAACAACATTCACTTTGCTGATGCTGTGTATTGTGCGCCAGACAGCACACAACGACATCGTTCAATAATTTGTAAAAGAATTTTGTGCATTTGTATTCCATCGACGGAATGCGTTATTGCGCAACATCGATCGTGTTGAAGTGTCGTGTGATTTCACCAACTGTGCATACATCAACAACCATGCACAATTCCGCACATCTTTTGGAAAAATCCTTATTTACATTTCACAAGAACAAATCATGCCGCCGACTAGTATTGAAAGTTAGCCTTAACTTGTGATGCACATGCAATGACTTCAATATTTCAATACATGATGCAAGAATGCACATAACTTTATCTTTATTTCTTTTTCTTTCTTTAGAAAATATGCCGAAAATTGCCATATCAACAATTTTAATATCGAAAAAGCTTCACAAACGACAACTAAGTGGCAACAGCAGTTGTGGAATTCGATTCCGAAAAGTCCACTAGTTCAAACACTTACCGCGGGTAGTAAGCATTTAACTTGCAAGTGTTATCCAGTTTGCATAAGTATGCAATTATTTAACCGAGCAAAGTCTTGGTGAAGCCAATATGCAAATGAAGAATTAGAAAGAGAATCACAATTTAACGAAATAAATTCTAGAAAATTCAGTTAATTATCATCAGCAAGCATCATGTTGGAACGATGTTTTAAATTACATTTTTGAAACACTTGAAATTTCTTAATCAGCATTTTAAGTTTACAAATAAGGGAGTCGTTCGGTTTTTTATCCGTTCATTATTTCGGTTGAAATTAGAAATATTTACAATAAACCTTTCGAAAGTATTTTTGTTCGCCGAGATGTTTCGAAAGATTCTTTAAATTTCGAAAAGCAATTATGTGTCGCATGCAATTTTTTTTCTTCAAAACAACAAAACAATGCATGTGCCAAGTTGAATTGGCCGACGACTGGAGCACTTTTACCAGACTTTATTATCCAAAGTATCCCAATTTTCACAAAGGAATTCGTAATGATGGTAGAAAAAAATTACATTAATAACAAAGTGTCTGGCTTGTTTTATTTGAATCGCAGGCAAATCGCATTTGTGCTTTGATATCAATGTTCTTATTGAAACAGATTTGCTTTTCTTTTCGTACTTCATTTGTTGGCGATAGCGAAACGAAACGGAACGAAAAAAGCAGAGGTAATGTAAAAGAGACATGGAGAAAATGAGCGCAAAGAAACCGTGTAGCAATTGCTTTATTATTAAAACTGTGTGAATATTTTAGTGGCTTTGTTGTGAAAAAGGTACTTAACATACATCTTACACAATGTCGAGCATTTGATCGCGTAAAAAATTTAATGGATTTAACGACGGATGAAAGAAAAACGGAATGTTTATTGAAATGATAGAAGCGACGAAAGCATATGTCAGCGAGCGAGATATAAGTAGCTGTTTTTCGTGTGGTTTTTGCGATTTTTCGCAGTGACAATCTGCAAAACTAATACCGGGACTATAGGAAACCGACTAGTGACTTTTCCAATGAAAGGCATACTTGTATTTGGCTTGAAATAGCCAATAATGAAGAACAATACCGTAAGAAAATGTTAAAATAATGTCTTATTTGCCTCCGACTAAAATTGGTTTGTAATATGAAATGAAAACTAAGATTGTTCTGGAATTCACAATGAGCAAATCAAATGGCGATGGATAAAAAAACTACTTCGATGGGAACACTGTTTAAGTATAGAAAGCCTAAGAAAGTTCGGCATACTTTCTGGAAACATGCCAAATGCCATATAGAAACATCATCGAGCAAACCCGCACGTCCACCAGCCTAATGGATGATATCGTCACTAATAGCTTCTCTCTATATAGAAAAATATTATATGCCGCGATTATCTCTTGCCATTTGGGCGATGGGCAAAAAAAGGTGATATTACCTATAAAACATATGGAGTCTATATCTATATATATATATATCTATATTTGCGAGAGCGAGTGACTTGCAGAGAGAGAGAGAGAGAGAGAGAATGAGAAAATTTGAATCTATTGCGGCAATGCTAAGAGTCTCCGGATGCATCATCCTTTTGTTTAACTTTGTTTGTACCGGCGCCGTGGCGGACCATTTATTGGCGGAGGAGATTGTCGTGACCGATATTATATTTCGGAGTTTTCGAAGCATTAAAGAATGAACGGTGTCACTTTAATATTGAATTGTTCACAGCGATTTGGGATAAGTGGCCAAACTCACAGATTCATTACAATCAACGGTCACAACTGCACATACAATGCCAACAGCCCTTGAATCAGTTGTTTTTCCTGATTTTCGGTATTCTTCTGCTCATTTCACATCGCACGCTCGCCCGCACACACACATACTTACACACACAACAATTTCGTTCGATGTTGTTTCTTTGTACCTTTCGTTTGTTTGAGTACGTCGAATGCCATTAACCGCATAATGTGGAGAGCCAAAACATATGTGGCGTAATCGAATTTTTGTGTTTCATGGATATTTCAAGTAAATGATGATTATACGATTCTGTTCATTGAACGTCTCTCATAAGTTAACCGAAAGTTCTGAGATCAAAACACACCAACGCCGTATAATATGTATGTGGTGCTGCAAACGAACGTGCGGTTAATGTAGCTTACATATGCACACACAAGCCGTAATAATGATGAGCACATTTTAAACATGAGAAACTTTGATGTGCGTCGTATCTAAGCTGGATCGATGACGTTACCGTTACCGTTTCCATTGCTACTGCCGTTATTTTTGACGTTGTCAATGTTGTTTTCAGTCAGTCACTCCAGTGTATAATGATTGTGTTTGGATGCGGAATTGCACGCAAGTTAAAATCCCAAATACGAATTTTATGTGATATGATAAAGTGGGCTTTGTATTCAATCCTCTTGAGTATTCAGTTGGTTTTGGCACTGAATCTTATTCTTCTTCAGTACAATAGCACAATCAAAACGATACCTTTCTTGAAATAGGCATTCATTTTTCAAATTAGCTCCTTTGCTGAAGCTCATTCGAGCTCTCACCGACTCGCATGGTCTGCTGACATTGTACGCGTGCGTGCGTGTGTGTATGTTGATTTATTTGATTCAAGATGAAAACTTTTTGATTATGTTTATAAGATGAACGTTTATCTGATTAATTCAAATCACCTATTTTCCGTAGTAGGTGTATTTGCTGTATCGATTACTGTAACTTATAATAGATCGGATACGAAGAAACCTATTAAATTTGATTGCTCAAATGTTAATTTGGCATCAGTGAGCCACACGAAAAATAAGTGGCGATATGTTGGTTCAATAGAGATTGTCTCAGCGAAATTCACATCCAACAAACGATGAACAGAGTGAGCAGAGCCGGACAAAGCTGAGCATTTGTATTGACTGCCCATGGCACAACCATATTTACGCACTCAGTACATCCGAAATCCCATGTCGAAGTGGGAATGGATGCGTTTGTCTCATGGCCACTCAATCTGTCCGACAAATTTACAATATCCATAAAGAATATCGAATATAAGCGAGCTGTTGGCTTCTGATTTATTCCTAATGACATTGAGCGATCATTTTTTCGGTTTTTGCTGCTGCTGTTGCTGTGCGCGAAAAGGTATTTTCTTTGATTTGTATGATATTCCCGGGGAAATAAATATACAAGAATGTGCGTCACTTAATCTCTGTGGAAAGCATGAAATCGGAAAATCGACTAATTTTATTGATTCGGTATTATTTTCATTATTTGTGGTTTTTACGATTAGGGCCGATAGCATTCATTCGTATTGTGTACGACCTGAGTACATCGTAGTTTGTCGATTAAGAGTGATCAAGAATGCATACGTAACCGTATTTGCTACTGGATAATACAGATGATATGATTGAATTCACCCTCCATAATGCTTCGAGGAAAGTGTGCGAGAATTAAAGAATATTTGCTTCCATTGGAATCGCATGCGTTGTGCAATAGATTGGAACATCTATCCACAATTATATTGAAGCCTGTACAATATTTTTGCAGAGCGTTCCTCTTTCATCACCACATACTTAAACTCATACTCGATATAACCAACAACAGCAGCAAAAACCGAAGAAAGCCCCACAATATGCCACAGCAGAATGCATATTTGTATTATTCGTATTTGGGAGCAAGAGTCTGTAGCTCGTAAATGCTATATCATATCGGTGTATACCGACATAACGGATCTCACCGCTATCACCAAGAGAGAAAGAGAGAGAAAGTGAGAAATGCGTGCCTCCACAGCCTCCATGTATGTATTTGTACCGATTAATACGTGCCTATACGCATTTAATGTTCAGCAGATAAAATATGTAGTACATTTTAACACGCTTTTCGTATTTTTGCAGAGATTGCATTTATCTTTTGGGGATCTGTGCTGAAGTTCACACCACAGTTTATCGGTCAGAGTCTTATATAGATTTGGTTTTCAAAGCGATTTCCATCCGGCATGAAAATGAAAAGCACACCATGTGTGATGAGCAAATGCTCGTAGCATTTTTTGTGTGTTTGGTTCTCGCATGAACATGTTCATTGGTCATGCTTGAAGAGACTCTTAGTAGTTTGTACACAATTTTTAGGCCATGACTCACCAAAAGCCTACATTCAAACAGCTAAATCAATATATGGTGCCGCATGTTATTCTGCTAATAGTTCATGTATCGCATTTTCAAAATGCTTTCCCATTCGGTATCACCGAAATTGGCACACAAAACATTTTTCCTTTCAATTCACGCCAAACGTTTCAGCCAAATGAATTCCATCATTAATATTTAATAGAGTGAACAGCATTGCTAAAAACATATCGTGTGCAGTGTTGGATTCGAACATTTCAGTACCTGCTTCTGGAACAAAGCTATCAAGATGCGATTCGAAATTTTATCTGAAAACTTTTAAAAATATGTATATACTTTTGAAGATATTTTTATCGGAAAATAATGTTAAAATCGAAATATATTTTTGGTGTCTCGATAAGATTAGATGTTTTGGAATGAGCTATAATAGAGCGAAATTGTATACTCTTCTACTACTTATGTTTTCTTTGATTTATTTGGCACTTGGTTTTTGTTGTAATAAATCAGCATCGAAATATAACTCACTGAAGATGGAAGCTTTGCTTCCGAAGTACATATCTGAGTAAAATCTCGAATGATTGTATTATTTGTAGTGATGAAAATAAAATTCGAACCCTAATATCTCATCTTGTATCCACCCAGATATCCATATCTTTACCCAACACTGACCATGTGTGAAATGATCTCAGTTAAAACCACCTCAAAGATTCACATAACCAGAGGTTCGTTTGTGGCAAAGAAGCACACATAAACTATTCGCTCGCATTTAACATGCTTTGCTACGTTTCATTAAATCAATATTAGATTTGATGCAATTATTCATATTACGAATTTTATACTTTCACTTGCTAAGTTATCACTTGAGCGTATAGTTCGACAGAGGTAAATGTAGAAGTCAATTAAAGGGTAAACGCTTACTTGCGGCCACCACTTTTTCATATGATAGTTAGCTAATTTAATAAACATTCACTACAGTTTAAAACTCACAAATAACTAACTTGAATAACACTTCTGATGTGATTAGAAGAGCTTAGAGAATATAATTTTGTTCAGAACTCAATCATAGAATACATTTTGTAAATTCGACATGTGAATGAGCGCAATTAAACTTCATTCAAAATTGCACCACTTGAGCAGATAAACACGAATAATTGCCATACATTTCCACTTATGCATTGCATAAAATCAAATATATTTTTTTGTGTTTAGTTGTTTTTAATGTAAAGTTTTTCGTCACAGAAGGGAGGTTTTGGTATTGTGACAGTTTTACTACGAATCAAAATTCAAATTTGACCAACATTTTGGCATTTTACGTGCCCAAAATAATATTTATAGACAAAGATTAAAAAAAAAAAAAAAAAAAAACTCACTTTCATCTTACAAATGCATTTAATTCTTTTGTTTTTGTTTTTAATTTTGTTTAATTTAGCGCAGATTCTTGTTTTTTAAGAAGTGTTTTTTTCAACGGAATATACTGATATTAAGTCGTGTATAAAATGCAAATTGAGATGAGATTTGTAATCCCACATATAATTTCCAATCTTCTTCAAGGATGGTATAAAAACATGTTTGTTTCACACAGATTTCTCCGTGTGCGAGCGAGTGAGTGTGCGGTAATGTTATTTGTGTCGAATCGACACTGTCGATGAAACGCGCTTCATTTATCAAAACATATGTAATCTCTTGTGCAAGCCAATTTATCATATTATGCGCATACATCATTTCGCTAATTGATTTATTCACACAGCACATGCATAATAAGAAGCCCTATCCTCTCTCTCTCTCTCTCCCTCTCTCTCGCTTCATATGCGTTCATAGCCGCTGTGAGCGTATGTAGATTTTGTTGGGGCTTAGAAGAATCAAAGGGTCGATCCCATCAACCAAACCGGAAGATAAAAGCTTTGGATGATGAATTTGTTTTTGATAGTCAAAACACCATTACCATATTCATCGATTTTACGGTTTATTATAATTTCACGAGAAGAACAACAAATTGCAAAAATCGCCTACTTGCTGTTGACATGTGACAATTGCAATAGTGGTTTTGATTCATGATGAGGTGATTGATTCCAAACTGGTGCGTGACTATTGGGATTTCATTTTTTCGAAAGCTATCTCAACCGATATTCTCGGTCCATGAAATCCATCTCATTCGATTTGGATTATCTGTCCAAGAAATAAATGGTAATATTTTCATGGCACGTGCATTATTATCGAGAGCAACGGCAGAGCAATGGACAAGTAAAAAGGCCGAATGTTTCCTCATATTGTATTCAAAATGTTCGACAGATGTCTTGCGGTACGTACTGAATAAAGGTCCGGCGTATGTTTCCACTGTTCCACATTGATGGATTAATTACCTGAATTACATATCAACCACATTCCGAGATGAATTATGTAGGAACAGAAATGCTCTTGATTAGTAAACTATTCGAAGAATTCGTTGAAATTTACACAGAGAAGAAAGTCTAAGGTGACGTATGAATAATATGAGCTTCAAATTTGAAATTTAAAATTCACCCGTCATTTTCACTAGTGAAATCTACCATATGCTTGGTAAAGTCGTGTTTGAAATGAACTGTGGACGTTTCTTTTGTGCACAAATATCTTTGTTTACTCATTTTAATTACTGCACAATTCGGACATCTTGTCGATATTCAATACATCATCTCGATGTTCCATTTCCCCTCACAATTGATCTATATAGTTCTTTTCTGTGTCGCTTGCTAATTGGAGAAACGCTTAAGCGCAGGTGGCGCGTTTCCTAAAGTAAAGTGCAAACTTCTATTATGATTTAAATGAAATAAATTAATTCAACGTAGAATTTAATTTGATTAATGGGTGGCACCCGTAAGATGCAATGCTAGGCATTGAAATTTTTTTTCGACGCGAGTGCAATCTGAAAAGCGTTGTCTCTTATGAGTAGTATGGCGCTCGATCTCTATGTTCAAATCGAAACTTAAATATTGACAATAGAATATTCATGCTGTAACATAAATGATGTACGCCGACTTCGAATGACTGACATACAAAAACAATGCGGTCTTTTCAGTAATTGATGAATTAAATGCTGCGACATATCATGAATAAAGATGTAATAGCATTCATAGTAAAAAAAACAACAACAACAAAAAGATGAACAAACGACGAAATCAGATTCATATGGGAAAGTGTATTTCTTATGCGCTGGCACGCTAAATAGTCATTCGGGTAAAATTGTGGCCCAGCTGCGCCTAGAACCACATTTCCATTTATGCAAAATGAGCATTTCGTTTAGCAACGGCGTTGAATTGAGTTATTGTGTGTGTGTGTAATGATCTAATCACCGTGCATTATTATGATGCTACAATAAAACCAAACACAAAGTGACAAATTTTAGTCGTCCAAAAAATATGCACACATCATATCGTCGGGTATTTAAGATAATAGCGTACAGCTCAATCAGTATCATTGTGGGTGTCGTCGTCGTCATCACCGCTTTTTCAAGGTCTTTTCTCTCTCAATCTACCCGCTCCGCGCCCCGCTAAAGTAAAGTAAAAAATAAATAATTTATGATACGTATTATGTGATTATATTTTCCCTCTGTAGATACAGTTTATGAGTGCGACAAATGACTTGGGATCAGTTGAAATGACAAGTGAATGAAATGAAACTATTTGAGAAGCTGAGAAAACGTAGTGAATTTATGATGTGATGGCTTATGTTCAAATGAGGCTGAATGATAATAATATTTTTGATGTTCACCGCACACTCACTCGCTTGTACACCAGAACACTGGCTCAGTGAGTCAATTCCTTGGTCATGTACACGCAGATGCCAACGATTACGAGGTATTTGTTTATTTCAATCACAGAAAAGCAAAATTATGCCATTTCAAGCGCATTGCTAATTTTGATTATACAATTTGTCTTTGCTATGCGTAGTTTGATGATCCGGTTTTATGAGTTGTGTCTTATGGGCTGTTTTGGTGCGTCTCCGTCACAACATTCACACTAATGTCGCAATGTTTATTTGCTTACGAGTTTCTTCTTCTTTTTATTATTTTCTCTGTTTTGCTCTCTGTCTCTCTCAATCATTCCTGTTCCCTTTTTATTTGTAAGCATTAATTTTATGGATAACAAATTTTCTGGTTCATTTACTGGTCCATAAAATACATTGGTGTGTGCGAAGCGTAAACTTATTTCGGTTCGTCCAAATACATACATACACACACATTGACCCTCACACAAGTCCACAAGTGTTCAGTCCATTGATTTCCCACTTCATTCAATAATTGCCTCTTTTATCTCTCCGATCACATCGAATATTATATATCGAGTTAAATTTGGTACATATTTTGTGAAACGTATCAAAAATATTGATGTGTATAAGTTTGTAGCTGAATTACATTTTGCTCGCTTTACAGTCAATATTTTATGGTGAAACTGGACAACAAATGCCCCACAAAACTTTTCGGAATTGAATAGTGTACAGAAAGAGCTTGATTCATCATGTGGCTGCATTTTGACGTCAGTGAGGTTCAGATAGGGGGAGCGGAAGGGATAGCCAGATCGAAAGAAAGAAAACGTGAATTTTTGATGGTTTCTCCGTTTCTTTTTTTGTGTAGATCAAACAATAATAAAGTCGCAGTTAATCCGTCGTAATGAGTTTCTGTGTTACCCATATAATCGATCGATCTTAACATAATACTCACTGCCTTACACAAAAACAAACAAACGCAGCTCAACGATACAATAAATTTTAACAGCCAGCAGATAACAAAATTTTGCAACCAATTAATTTTGATGGCGGAAAGGAGTGACGTTTTGCCAGTTTTACGTTATGAAAATAATTGTTTATGAACATGTATTTTGTTTATTAATAATTCACAGCAAGCGGAAGTACATGAAGTTCGCATGAAATACACACAAAACCTATTTTTTTGCTGACATAAATGACGGCTCATACAAATTCTGAAACTATTTCATATGATGCAAAGCATCTGATACATTTAATCTTGCGGTTCAAAAAAAAACATTTGATTTTCGTAAAAACTTTATGCGAAATTCGAATGTATTCGAGCATTTCATACGGAGTAATACATTCATAATGTGAACAATCCGTCGTTTATGTCAGTTTACTAAAAATAAGATTATGTTAGAAGTACTTTCACAAGGCGGAGTTGAATGCGTATTTCCTATTAAAATGCGTATAATTTCCCGGTTCTGAGCATATGATGTTTTAATGAAGCATATAGAGGTAGATAGATATCGGGAGAGAGCGCTGTGGATTGTGATCATGTCCATTTCACCCTAGGCAGCACGTTGACATGAGCTTGCGTGCAACATCAGCAATCAGCAATAGTCTCAATACAGAAGAAAATTCCATAATCAATTTACATTTTCATTTTGTCAACCGTCAATTCCAACGGCTGAGTGTCACATAGCATAGATCTGTACTCAAAGACACACACACAAACACATTCCCTCTCACAGCTGAGATAAAGTCGAGATGCTTCAATGATACTACGTGTGTGTCATCAAGTGCATGTATTTAACTCGGATTATATCTGCCAGCTTATAGGAAAACACTTAACATGGATTGTCATTTATTGTTGTTGTTAAGAAATGGCGTCAATGTCACGTTTCAATAGAAAAAGCTTTTCGCGGATAGTAACCAAATTAGAAAATTGACCGGGATATTGCTGTTGTTTGAACACTGGCGAATTTGTGATTGATCGCTTAATCTTAATTAATATATCATTTTGTTCTCGATGGCGATTGTTCATATCTTCTATATCCGCTTGTTGGTGACAAACTCTCATTAACTGTTTTCACTCATTATCGTGTTGATTTTTATTTTATCATCGTTTGTCAATCAAACTCAAAATTCATGTGAAAAAAAAAACAGATTGTAATGAGAAAGGACAGCTTTCGTCGATCTATGGTGATACCATTGTGACTGTGCTATTTGCTACCTCCAACATTCTAAGCTCTCGCTCGTCATTATTCGGCCGACAAATTCAGCTTATACTTCTGGATTTCGGTTTCAATCTATTGCCAAAGTGCCTCTGGTCATTTTCATTGAAATCATCTCATGTGATGCGAAGTGAAATTAATTATATTCCCCAGAGGGGTCAAATGAAAAAAATCACACCGGCGAAGATGGCAACAGTCCTGCTCCGGTTTCTTTTTCATTTCATGCTCAAAGTGTGTTGCATAAATGAGTGAACATGTGTGCTTCGGCGATGAAATCAATTTTTGGTTCGAATACCGAGCACCCGTTGCTGACAATAAATATAAATGTGCTGCGCTAAAAAAGTGAGCCATTTTTTGTGTGTGTAGCAAAAACAACAGCAGCAGCACCAGCAGCTTTTTCAGCATAAAATCCAATGAATTTACAAAATTGAGAATGAAAGCAATCGAAAGCGAGCGAAGAAAAACTTCGCGTTACATATTGGCAATGTAACGTCATTTATATGAGATGCTGCTATGAATAAATTCCGTGCAAACCGAATATTGTTTTCTTAAACAAATTAGAATGATTTGCCTCTCTCTCTCACATACACACACACACACACACATACACACACACACACTCACACACACACACACACACACACACACACACACACACACACACACACACACACACACACACACACACACACACACATACACCTTAGACTATTGATGTGCTGCTGATCATAATTCTGGTTGGCATCTACAAAAATCGCTGCACATCCATGATTAATTCAATGTTAACGTCACATTTATTGACATTAATAAAATTGAGTGATTACAATGTATGCATGCTACCGGATAGAAATAGAACCAATATTTTCAAGATATGAAAACTTTATACGGGATTTATTCATCGACTGGCTCGACACAGATAAAGCACAGAATCCAATTAAATAAGGGTTTTATGCAACCAATGAAAATAATTCCTTACTGTACATATTTATATTAAGCATTCGACTTCATATGTGATAGAATCCCAAGAATTTCACATGAATTGCAAGTTTTTGCACACTATTCTTGGCAAAATCGATCGATTCGATCGTGCAAGCACTCTGGATATACAGTTTGTCGATCTCGTTATGTTAATAACATAACATAACGAACATAACGTTATTAAGATGCAACATAACATAACATATTTTCTTTGAAAAATATTTTTCGAAACATAACATAACATAACATAATTGAAAATTATTAATATGTTAACATAACATAACATATCATGTTAATAATATGTTTGGCGTTATGTTAATAATATGTTGAAATATTTTTGGAAATATGTTACAATATTTTTGTATAATATGTTTGCGTTATGTTAATAACATATTATCAAAACAATTGCAACATATTTTCAAACATATTTTAACATATTCTCGAAAATATTTCAAAATATTATCAACATATTATATTTTCGGCAGAATTGTGTCCGTAAATGTTTTGAATGCCATACAAAATTCAAGTGGAAATAGCTTCCGTACAATATAGCCAATAAATTCTGCCGAAAATATATTATGTTGATAATATGTTGAAATATTTTCGAGAATATGTTAAAATATGTATGAAAATATGTTGCAATTATTTTGATAATATGTTATTAACATAACGCAAACATATTATACAAAATTATTGTAACATATTTCCAAAAATATTTCAACATATTATTAACATAACGCCAAACATATTATTAACATGATATGGTATGTTATGTTAACATATTAATAATTTTCAATTATGTTATGTTATGTTATGTTTCGAAAAATATTTTTCAAAAAAATATGTTATGTTATGTTTTGAAATAAATTTGAAAATGATCAATATGTTATGTTATATTTCATTAATATGTTATCAAATGTCAATCTGTATCTGGATACGAAATTTATTTCATATTTCTACTGATGAGATGGAGAGGCCAGTATGCACATATAGGGCGGGCCTCATAAAATTTGCATTTTGACATTTAAATTTTGACATTTGAGACATTTTGACATTTGAGCTGTCATTCTCTAAATGAACAATTTTGTCAAAATGCAAACGTTAGATGGCCCACCCTGTATAAAATAACACAAAAATGCTCTCCGCTCCACTCATCGATAGATATGGTTAATTCCTAATTCAAATTACATAGCATTTCTACCTCATATGCAACCTTCTACATCTGTCCAAAAGGCCAGACTCTGGAAATGCTCTTTCTATATTTCATTTCGTGGTATTTTGTATGAAAGTGAATTTACATCGAACTAATTTTATTCATGTTGTACTCCGATTGTGTTCCTACTCCCGCTTTGCTCTTTCTCTTTGTTGACGAACATAAGATTCAATATGTGTATAGAATGAACACACACGTTAAAAACTCACTTGAGAATTACAGTTACATAAACTAGGTGCTGGCGCGCGTGTATTCCTTGAAACAATTCAAACAAAACACAAAGAATGCCATTACATCATCATTTATTTGGTCATGTTGACTTATTATTTCAGTTGTGAGTCTCGAAGTGCCTATTTTGCAGATATGATGATGAAAAACATGCATAGGGTGTACTGGGCTTGCTGAAAAAAATTATGAACATTTGTACCCAAAATTGCGAGATAAAGTTTAAAAGTCTTCTCAGTGTTGTGGTGCAGGTGTTTCGTCAAATCGTCTAACCGTAAATGGGTAACATCAATCTCAAGTCAAATTAATTCCATCCACTGCATATTTCAAAATTCAAACCTTTTGTTTCAAACTTTCAAAAATCCGAATATTTCCCTCTCAAACCAAGAATACTACTTTTTGCAGGTACAGAAATCCAGTGAATGAAGCAATCAAATCACTCAAAAATTTGAAGTGGGAGAAAGATTATGCAAGAGCTGGAGTGTAATTGCAATTTCGATCAGAAACTCTGTATTCTGTTTACAAATAACAGCTTTCATAAATCATATTCAATTCGATGGTAGTGAGCATACGTATGAAAATTACACCACATTTTGGGATGCGAATTTGACATGCTGCCATGATGTCATGGTTTTTTGCACTTGGTGATTTGAAAAATTGAAATTGTTTTAAATATCGCTTGTATTCAATGGACAAATAATTGTAATAATCACAAGCTCTCTTTTGGTCCGCCAGCCACAATTGCCTTAACTGTGTCGTTTTTAGCGAACATACGAAAAAAAGTTTGTTTCCGCTTTTTGGATTTTTTTCACTGCAACGATCCTAAGCCAACACACACTCACCCGTAATTGAAATGGAATTGAATGATAATTTTTCTCTCGTTTTTCGACCCATTGCGAATGTGAATGGACTAAGATCGCGAAGAAGAACGCTGTGAAAAAAAATCTTTTGAAATAAATGAATGAAAAAAATTCCGTTTACGCGTACTTTTCAGCGGCTGTTCATTGCGCTGAATTTATACTTTTACAATTGAAATCATTTTGAAATTTTCAAGTTATTACTTTTGAATATATTCTTCGTAGGCGAATTCTTTGAAAACCGAATTAAAATGCATCAAATACATTTACTTTATCTTGGAATTCCTTCAATTACTTCGTTTTCCTCTCCCTACTCCACTTCGTTTTCTTTCATTCATTCCGCCGCACTTCATTCTTCTTTGCTCACAAAGTAAATGACGTTACAGAAATAAGAGGGAAACATTTTATAATAAACTTCAAACCAAATCTCTGCGATTTACTTAATCAACTTCAGGTCGATATCTAGCTCAATGTTCCAAACCGGGCATCACTTTTTCTACACCTTATCGATTTTAAGAACACTAGCGTCATTTTTATCATTTACAAATGGTAATTTGAGTTTACAGTTGATTTACATATTTTCCATTTTTCAAATATTCTAGGATATCAAATAAGTGAGAATTGCAATTTGGTAACGCTCTGGTCTACATATTTATGTTCGTATATATAGAGAGAAAGAAGCCAAAGATTATCTTCTGCGTAATTATGGCTTCAAGCTTTCCTTTGATCCTCTATCTATTGAATAGAACATTAAAGCATAAAAATGCGCCCTCGAATAACAGAATTTAAAAAAAAAAATGTCAAATATCCTGTGAAATATCGACAGAATTGTAATGTTTGAAAAATACATGTGTTTGTATAGCCGTGTACGGATATAACTCTCAAAAAAGACTGAAAATAATTTTCATTGTGTTATCAAGCCTTGTTGTTGCAGTGATTTCGGTTGCTTTTTTGATCAAATAAGCCGTTCGAATGTAAATCTCATGTAACATAAATACGCTACATGATATAAAAGTATACTTTTATTTAATGGAAAAAGGTTATGGCTGTTTCTGAAGAGGTACATCATTCAGTGTTTCAAACATTGCCAAGGCTTTTAGATATTTAAATCTTTAAATAAGATCTTGTTTACTGTATAAATAACATTCAAATTTCCACGTGCTGTAATTCCAAGAAGGTTCATTGTTTCGCTAGGAGGATCAATGTAATATTTTCTTCCAAATCGCATTTAATTCACATTTATCAAATCAAATTTAAACGAGTTGAACCTTATTATCAACAACAATTGTTTCAATAACGCTTTTTCAATTTCAAGCAAAGGAAGGAGAAAAATACAAGCGAAACAATGTTATGATAATTGGCTGCAACTGAAGAGGATTACTTATCTTACCTAAACAATTGCATCGCAATTTGCAATTTGTAATGAAAAATGTTTGAATTTGATTCAAATAATTGTTGCCCTTTGCGCTCAAAATCAACATTTTCTTTATAGAATTTACGTTGATTAACACATAATTGTTGTGTAACAGTACCGAGTTGTTTATTTGTCAAAAAAAGTTGACAATAATCGTTGTGCCGTCAAATGATGAGTGCGTCGAAATAAGAGAGCGTTTCGGTCATTTTAATAGTGCTCTACATGTAATGACGGTGACATTCTAATATTTCGATATACACTGAAATAATATTGTATATTGATTGATGTTAAGGGCAACAATCAGATATAAAACGAATTCGGTTGACGGCTGGTTTAAAATAGGCAATTCATTTCAATATTACGGTTATAATATGTGCATAAAACAATCTGCATATTAATGCCTGTGCATTGTCATTTGTTGAAAGATATTCAACGCGGACGCAAATATGAAAGAAGAACGCGGAAAAATGACCAGTTTGCTGGTGAAGTTCAGTGAACGTGATTTGAATCTGGACTGTAATTTACAGTAAGGTTATAAAGTGTACACGTTCTTTTGATCTAAATAAAATGCAAAAGCAAGAAAAAATGAAATTTCAATAAAACGGCATAAGAAGACTCAAATCGTAATTGCAGCCATGCGATAAAATAAGGAAAATTTCGGGCAAAGTGGAGATTATAATTCCAATTCCAAATGGCTCTCTCTCTCCGTTTCGTTGACTTCTTTTATTTCGGGCAATTATCTGGATTAAAACGTAGATTGTAGGTTACATTTGAATTGTAAATGTTCTTGTCATTTATGGAACGTATGCATCGTTTTGTTTAATAAGTGCAGTGCAATAATCACATGGGTAGAAATAAGTTTATGATTAAGATTTTGTACATTGTAATGATTACATCTATCAGCGATGCAATGCATTGTTTACGTTTAAATCTGGAAATTTATTTAGCACAATGAGACAGCACGAATATATTCCATAGCATAGTAAACTGCGATATTTATGTAGGAATACGGCTAATTATATCCACTTCGAGAGGTTAAAAATGAGATGTTGGAAGAAATGTACATATTCCAACATCAGCATCTCTCGAACTGATGAAAAACTTTATGTTAATTATTTGCACGTGTCAAACACTTGTTTATTTTTAATTGCAATATTTTTTCAAGTTTTGCATTCACTTTCTGATATTTTGTTTATATTTTCTGCATTTTACGAGCTGTCATCGAAAACAAGCAACAAATGAATTGAATGTGTATGATCTGATTGATCTAATTGAGAGGTCACAACTCAAAACAAAAGTATACAAAACATATCAACAGGGTGTTGACATTTTGGGCTGCAACGATATGTGCATTCGAATACAGTACCTCCGATGTAGCCGCAGCTATATCATAAATAATATTATGATATATGCTGTTGTTGTGCCGAATACAGCAATGTTATGTTATTTTAAGGCATTCATTTCAATGTTCCGCATGCGGCACTTTGGTCCTGCATTCTTCACATATAGATTCCCTTCATATCAACATTCTATAGTGACTTTCAAGCAATGGTTTTCCATTCAAAATGGGGTGTGAAGTAAATATCAAAGTGAATTTGGTACTGAAATTGTGCAACGATCTCGATATTGCTGACTTAATGAAGTGTTCAAATCATCAAAGAGCATTATTTGAACATTACGATAACGATATTACATGTGATTCGACTCTGAGATTCATCGAAGCACAAATGTAATCGACAATCAACATTCCAAAATATGTGTGCATGTCGCTGGAACTTATCCATGAGAACAGATGAATCGTTTCAGAATATCAGAAAGCTAGAAAGACAAGAGTGTACTTGAATTGATTTGCTCGGACGCTTCCATATCAATCGTCTGTAGCACAGCAAATAGCATTCTATGAAAAATTATGATATGAACATGAATTGTTCACCAAGTGTTTTTGAATCGATTGTGTATGCGTGCATGTTACATCATGTATGCAAATAGACTGCAAATTGAAAATGATGAAACGGTGCGAAGAATTACGAATTACGCAGCAATTATTATTATCTCATATGATTTTGACTTCCTATCTTCGGCTTATTTGAAGCAATCGGACTGTTTCGAGTTGCTCATCGTAGTTGCGTGGTTTCAAAAACATAGTCGACTAGAGTTTTTTTATAATAAAACTAATCATCACGCACGCACTCGTTGTCTTGTTTGGCTATACCATCGCTTTATCCAGTCAGCACGCCAGCCGTAACCAGTATTATTTGTCACACAGATACATTTTCAACTGCAGTCTATTTATACAGCCTGTAATTTGCTTGCTTATTTGTCTGTCTGCAATATTATCATATTCATTCCAATAAAAGTAAATTGCAACCCGGCAGCAGCACAATATGCCGTAGATTCGTACGAATATCAATGAGAACGTTTAATGAATTCTGAAAATATATAATTGAAGGGAAATCTATTATTCATGCATTAATGCCTAGTCAATTGATTGCTGTTATAATAATGTGCCGATATTGAAAATTTAATAAAGTGAGACGACGAAAAATAAGTATGCACACTTATTGATGATTAGCATAAGACAGTAATCAAAGTTGCCATAATAATTAGATGCTAAATCATGATAGCTGACTAAAACGAGTACACAGATAAAAAAAGGCATTTAGTTGAATAAATGTGCAGAACGAGTTTGCTCGATTGGGGCTTTCTCTCTCTCTCTCTCTCTCTCTCTCTCTCTCTCTCTTATTTTTTCTTCAGTTCTTCTCGACATTCCGCTATATTTGCGCATAATTTCATTTGCTTAGATGATTCAACAAAAATAATTGAATGATTCATTTGCTTTGCTAGAAATATATATTGCTACGGAGAGCAATAAAAGTTGACGAAAATCGTATGTGATCAAGTGCTGAGATGCAAATTGGGAAGAATTCTATCAAGTCAAATTGTACGGGCTCAGCGTTCAATCTGAACGAAATTACTTGAATGGAAGGACAAGAAAATTGTATTGCTTGTTTGGTTTTCACAAAGCCAAAGTGGTTTGGCCCATGATGCGCCACCAAAAATACGCGCCCAGCTCGGTTGAAAACTACTATGACGGTCAGTCACGTTGTACTCCTGAAGCCACTATCTAAGGCGCGTGATATGTGCGTTGCGCTACTATATATTTTTCATATATTAAAGGCAAGTATCAACAGATCCCGTTTTTTCTGTCTCTTTCCTAGTTTTTTAAGGCTAAACAAAATCAAACAAATCTGCAATTGTCCTTGAAATTAATTCAAAACAAATGTGCCACACTCTCTCTCTCCATATGTACTTCACATCGCATTGTGAATGAAAATCTTGCTGTTGAATGGCATCGCATTTCCCCTGGTCGCACTCGACACAGCACACATTAAAAAGTATGTCGATGGACTTGGGCACAGTACAGCACATCACAGCCAAATATACTGGAGGAGTTTGCGCATATGCTCCCCAGTGTATAATTCTGAATTACGTATGTCGATCGTATTCATTTCGAAGAGTAACTTTTACAATTGATATTCTTCTCCTGCGGTGCAATTTTCCCACTTCTCGAGGCAGAATCGGAGAATGCAAGGAGTGCAAACGGCTTTTCTCCTCTGATTTTTTCGTAAACTTTGCCGTTATACTGTATCTCATTTGTATCGTTTGTGTAGCAATATGAGCACACGCACAATCCCGTACGCTGTTCCATTCATTAAATTTCGAAGTTGGCAGTTGAATTGTATGACGATGCTTGGAATACATTCAATGTTGCCTCGGCCTATAGAACCTCTTTTGCACAGAATGTATTGGATTACCAACGGCTCGCTTCTCTCTCTCTCTCTCTCTTTCTCTCTCTACGAACAAATGGAATTAAAACTAAGAAAACAGCTGAATGCTGCTCAACAAATCGGTTTATTCAGAAATTAAATTGTGGATTGCGGATTGCGGATTGTGGACTCAAATGAATGGTAAATGAGTCGAATCCCAAGCGGCCATAGCGCCACTGTCAGTTGGCGGAACAAAAGTGTGTAGCGAAAAGACGAAACACACGTTTTCTTGATACGGCGTTCGGTCGGCGTGTACTCGCTTGTTTTGCAGCATCTCGTGCAGTGCACACTCAGTTAGTATTTCACGCGACGTCAATAATATAGGACGGCGACAAGTAAGTTTCGGTGTTTTTCGAGCACAATCATTCGGTGGTGATGCGGACATTCTCACATACTGCATGCCAAATTACGATCAATTCGCGCGCGAACCTCACACAGTACACACATTGAGTGCTCGCCTTTTTCTCTCTTCTCTGGTCATATTTATTTCGAAATTTAACAATTTCATTTGTCATTTTGGAAACAAAAAGCCAACCGTGTAAGTGTGATATGTGTCGATTTGGATGATATTATTTCTCTGTTGCCGCTTGAAAAGAATAAACGTTTTTCGATTTGCAAATACCGTTAATTCTTTCTCTCGGCCTTAAATGTTGTCTGTTCGTTTTTGCAAGTGCGTGTGAATTAACTTTATTTATAAATATTAGGACTTTTTCAATTTATTTCATTTATTTTGTTTCGTTTATATTGAAATTTTATTGAAAATGTATTTTTTTATACCGGAAAAATTGTCGCCTAGTGCCTGAAAGTGGTTTATTTCTCGGTAATAAAAGTTCTATTGTTTGGAATCCCACAAACTTAATTCGTTCTGTTTTTACTATTTGTTTTGCTATTCGGCGTTGAGTGTCTTTGTTTTCGTTAATTTAATTTATACAAGTTCAGAGTTTTCATTCTTTTTTTTTTTGCTATCGCAATCGCACAGACAATGATGAATTTCAAATGTATTCTTATAGTTGAGCTGAACTCACACGAGCAATTTAATGGAAATGATGAAGCAAATTTTAGTGTAGAACAAAAGCAGTTTGTTCGTACAGCTGGTGAATACAGCGAAATTGTGAATAACGAAGAGAGAGAAAAAGAAAATTGATTTTGAGGGCCAAAAATAACAAAAGCATCAACACGAACTGCCGCGTAACTTCGAACAGCATCATTATCAACAATCCTCAAATGGGAAGTAGATTGCTGTTAGTTAATTGACAGAATTCAAGTATTCGAACGGAGGAACAACGAAAACGGAGAGTTCGGTATATCTGTGTTACGAGAATAAGAGCAGTTGGGTTCCAATTTTGTAATTGAGCATGTGAAATAGTTTGTAAAAGTGATTAAAATACGGCAATAAACGCGGAAAGAGAAACAGCACGGCAGCAAAACGGCATCTGCAGAAATTACAAATAAAACGACATTGCTGATTGTGTGCTGCGTGCAAAAAGTCATTGTTTCGGACTCGTGGTGCTGCTGCTGCTGCTGCTGCATATCAGTGTGATACACGACGAGAAAGCCCCAAATCTTCAGGTATGTATGAATGTCAATGTGAATGCATGCACCATTGTACGCATTATTCCACTCATGTGAGCGCAAGCATATTCGATAGGTGATAGCAACCAAACAACAAATTACACACCGCAATTACAGTGCTTTGCTTAACTTTACGCCACCTTTCTCATGATGCAATGTTGCCTTTTACTTTATCGGCTCACACACCGTGCCGAGTGTTGCTATTGCTGCTGCTGTTGAAGCATTAATGTAATCGTTGATAGTGTGTCGTGGTTGTTGTTGTTGTTTTTGTGTTGCATTTTTCGAATGTTTTCTGCGTTCCATGTATAGATCGTTGAATGTTATTAATAATGATTAAAATCACATTCAAAATCAACATGATCCCGTTGTCCAACTCTCACACAGCGTCCAATTAATATAAGCGCAAAAATAGATAATTACCAATCATTATACAATTTTCTGGTTGTGCATTTCACAAATTGTTTGAAACGATTCCTGATGCGAACAGCAAATCGCCATTTGATCCATCGATGTTTTCTTAGCAGCACTTATGGATCGAAAGCATTTAGAACATCGATTTTGATAGGCATGCCCATTAGCGAAATTCATTCAATCCGCAATGTCCATTTTGTTTTTTTTATTTTTTTTTTTTTTTTTTGCTGCATTTTATCTGAACAAAACGCATAACGAAATCGAATTGGCTATATCAAGGCTATCTAATCGTGAACATTATTTATTCATTCATTTTCGAATATTCAAATCATTTGCGCGGTTGATAGCAGCGTATCTGCTTATTATCCCATAAGTGCTCGGTCTGTGCACTCTCTCAGAAACGCGCCCGCACGCGTTCAAACACATTTTACACACTCGCGGGTGCGAATGAATATTGGAGTAAATGTTTGTTCGTTTGTTTCGTTCCCGTTCTCTTATCACCATACTCCTTCGAACAAATTATTTATTTAGATGTTGATTTCATATAAAAGAATTTGATGTATCATGACAGTGTGTATGGCGACGAACAACGACGATAAAAAAACAAAATAGCACAACAATCACTAATCAGTTACATACGCAAAAAATGTGTTTGTTCAAGGCTGCGACATCGACTTTTACTAAAATACGATATCCATAAACTCAAGCAACTTTATATAAAAATTCATTGCAAACAAAACATAAATTATCGACAGTGCAGAAGTGCGAGTCTCGTAGTTCGCATTTTGTGTTGAATACGAGAATTCACAAGCACACAAGTCGAACTGAGCTGAGCGCGACGCCACGCTACGATACACCAAATTGGAAACTTGCAACAAACAAAAACGGAAAAAGAAACATAATAGCCAAATTACAGCGACTAGTGATTGTCCTGATTTCTGTCGCGTAACAGCGCTACAAATGCATCGTAGCACAATGTAGATACTGACATGTGTGAGTGTGTTTAAAATTTGATTGTATGTGTGTACAAATTAAGGCATGAGTGGCGCTATTATGGGACAGCATTCGTCTTAATACATATTCTTATATGGCAAAATCACCGGATGAATTACAGTCGAACCGAAATCTACGTTATTAAAATGGAAACTTGTAGTAAGTTTTTGACACCGAAAATGAAGAACTAGCACACAATCACACAGCATTAATAAACATAGTTTTGACCTTTCGTTGCTTTGATTTTGCTTAATTTGCTCTTTTATTTTTAACGAGTGACTTTTCGCCCCTCATTCCTCCCATTGTTGCGATAATCATGGAACAAACATGAAGTTCATTAGGCCAATAGCCAATTGAAAATATTAATTATGTGCCGAATACATGTTCATGTTTCATAAGAGCTACCTACCTATAAATGAAATAAAAACCGACCAAACGATGTGTTTTTGAAAATAGAGAAAATCTGAACGGAAATATTTGTCGTAAGTGTAGAATGGATACAAATTTTGTTGCATAGATTTTTGTTGAATTTCCTTAATAAATAAATTTCAATTTGAAATGGAATGCTCGAGTGTGCCAAATTCAAACATCAAATAGTAACGCTGCAAACATTGTAAAGCCTTAATCGCGAACGTTCGCATCAATTCACCTTCCCGCATGATCACACAGACGAGATGTGCGTTTTTGCGGTTGCTTTGCTAATGCAACCGACTGTGAAAATGTTATTTTTGAAGCGTAAAACTGCAAACATCATCGCATCAAATTGAACGTCATTCATCAAAGTGGCTGCGGAATTCTAAAATCAACAGTGCATAAATTAAACACTTAGACCAAGTTTTTATTGTGCTACTGTTGTCTTTATTGTTGCATTCGTTTCAGTCTGATGAAATATTAAATGCATACTCAATGAGTGAATGATTTTTTATTTGAATGATCAATATTCGCGAGTGATCAATGCAATTTGCAATGACCATGTGCCAATCAATGGAAAAGTCAATGTTAAGAAAAATGAAAATAAAAAGAGAAATAAAATGGAGGAAAAGGAAGAATGATACGAATAAAAGTAAAGAAACTTTTGTTTCTAGATAGAGAACATGCGTGAGGTTTTGATTCTGAGAAAAACTCCGTTGATGATGTATATATTGGTGACATCGATAACAATAAACTCGCGAACTGTAAAAAATAATATCGAAAACTTTGAAGTTTTTTTGGGAAATTTATCAGTAATATGACAAGTTCCCATCAAAACTTTTATGGTTCTTTTGAAATGTGTATTCTTTGCATTTGACCCAAATAGAATTTCAATTGAAATAAGAATTGTGTCTGATTGATCACAAAAAAAAACTTGGATAATATTTTTATGGTTGCGTGAAATTTATCTTGACTTTATATAACGTTTCCCGCAACTACCAAAAATGTAAGAGTTTTGACTTTTACTGGTAAAATGAATAGATTAACAGGAAAATATATATTGTTGGATTCAATACGATGACATAATGTCAAAATTGGTAAATTTCTGGAAGTTGCTGTAACAAGTTATTTAAAGTCGAGATAAATTTCCTGCAACCATAAAAATATTATCCAATTCATTTTGTGTGTTGTCGAAGGAAAAATATGCACAGCTCTATTTATTGTCATTGGAGGGATGCTCTCATCCGATTTTGGAGCCAATAAAGGCTGCTCTTCATTTGTTTCTATTATTTGTTCATTCCTATGATGAATATGGCCAGTAATAAAATATGAATAATGCAAAAATCAATAGCTACGGCCGCGATAATGTGATGGCTATCAGATTTGTGCATTGAATTTATCTAGATTGATATGAGTGGCAGCTTAGCCACAGTTTGAGTAGCAATTTCTCTTTAGCAGCACCGTCTCTGCTCACACACACAGCGGTTAGAACCATTTTTGGAATAATTTTTTCATAATTTCTTCATCATGATTAGCGTTTTGTTGATTACATCAAATATTTTCGTTGTAATTATGTGTCCTCGACGCCAGGGTTATTTGATTAAGAGTCCATTGAAGCCTAAATACACGAACTGAAAAGCTCCTTAATGGAATTCCTTTAAATTATGATATTGTTAATTGATATTGATTAAAATAAACATTTTGAATAATTTGGAACGGAAATTTGTTGTGGCTCAGCGACGTGCTTCACGTTCTACATTAAATTATATTTGCGTGCTGAACAAGGACATTCCATTTTCAATGCTCAATTCGATGAATCCTTTATAATGCGAGCTGTTTTTTGCGTGTGTTTACTATGTGTCGAACGAAGAAGAAAAAAATTCGTCGATGTAGCGTTATATTGTGTTAGAATGGGAGAGGCACTCGATTTGTAGTCAGGAATTCTGGAACAACCCAACAAACAAAAACAATTGTTCTCATTCAGTTCAGATGGTGCTTTTGTATGTATAACTATTATAATATACACGGAAGCATTTGGTGGACAGAACTAAAGTGCTTTTTCATCGACGATTTATAGTGCTCAGCAAATTTCTATGCATTCGCTTGAGAGTGAGAGAAAAAAATAACCATTCGCTGAAGCTATCATCAATGCTGAAAAGAATTTCCACTAACGGAAAACATCAATCTTTCAGAATAACCAACCACAACACGCAAATATTTTATGTTAGAATCGTAAATAGTACTTCTACCCAACCATCATTTGCAAGCATCGGACTTTTGTAATACAAACACAAAACGCGATGCATACATTCAAGTAAATACATAACACACACAATCTATCGTATAACTTTGTCGGAACTCTCACTTCAGCTTTATTTATTTGGCAAACAAAAATACAAATATTGACTTGTTCCTTTTTCCTGCCTCTTCTTATTCGACCGATTGATTCCTTGCACTGCGCTCCCACGCTCTTTATTTCCTTTTCTTTCATTCAAGTAACTTTTAGTTGATTCTTTTACTTCTGGTGTCTTAATTGAGACAAAAACCGAACAAGTGAACAGCTAGAAAAAAAGGAGCGGATGAATGCAAAGCAAAATGGAGATCGGTTCCGTGTTTATCAGCTCCGTATGATCCAATGATGTTTGCGCAAAAAAAAAGATTGCGTTTTATTGAGGGTCGCAATGCGTGCTAGCATGCTCAATTTGTATTTGTACTTTTGGGTAAAGTGCCGTGGTAGCGTGAATTGGAACTAAAATTAGCACACAGCGCTCGCGTTCGTTGTTAGCAGGCATTGGAGGGTCGACAACGTGCACCTGTTTTATCTAGAAACGAGGAGTGCGCGTGTCCAACAACAAAAATAAACCAAGCTTTTAGTTTCAATTCCCACCGCTACCGTGCATAATACAAAATTATTGCATTTGAGTGGCACTGTTTGCATGTAACTTATTTGAAGCGCCGGTCGTGTTCAGATATTATCTTTTATGCGAATATTGATTATCATTCGTGTGTGAGTCTAACACAGTGTTTGCGAGAGAGCGAGAGAGAGAGAGAAATAGTGAGAGAGAGAGTGGGGAAAAAAGGAGAGAACACATTCACAATTTATCTCTTCTGCAAATTGAATCAATCCTTGATTTATTTTAGCATACAGATCAAGACCAATTTTCCACACAATGACGCTTTAGTTTATCGTTGTGACAAACACTCGCGCCAACACACACAAATCTGTTGCTGACAGAAAAAAGTCATGTATGCAAAACAAACGCAAAAGAAAAAGAGCAGAAAGTTTAGGGTTAGAGAAGAGCACAGAGATTGGGTGAGGCATAACTACCCAGATCACAGGTTTCAATCGAACAATATATGTATGTTCAAACAAATCAATAAAAAAAAAGTGCTCATAGTTGTGTGATGTATTGTGTTTGTTTACAAAATCTTTAATCAATTTCAAAATGTCACTGAACAGGCCCCCCAACAATGAATGTTGAACAACATGCTACTCAAACGCGCGCGCTTATCACCCCATGAGCAAAGTACGACAGCAAATTAAAAATAATAAATGAAGGTACTGTATTTTTTATTCAACAGCAACCTTTTATATTTTGACAACGCAAGCTTTTGACACAGCACATTCTCCAAGAAGTGAACCAACGTCTTTTGAATGTTATCCCGAGAAAAATAAAAAATTCAGCACAGAAAATAGTTTTCATTATTTTCCCTCCCACAGTATTCGACGTCCTGATGATGTTTATGTCTAATGAAAATAAATTACCGTCAGCTATTAATATTCTATAGGAAACGAACAGCAAGTTAATTTGAATTTCAAAATAAGTCCTTGAATATATTTTCAAAAGCATCAGTTCCTTTAGCACATTTTCCATTGCTTTCTACATTTAACTACGCGATTTATCATAGCTTGCTAATATTGTTTACAAGAAATCATTCAAACCTCAATAAAATGCGGTTGAATATGGAAGAGATGAAAGAACTCAAAACCATTTATAAGTTTAAATTAACATTTTTGGTGCTGTGTCCATACTCGCATTCGACCTTTGTGGCTATTTGTAAAAATTTCAATGAATATGAAATTATGAAATGCTCCATGAATTTTGACACACCTTTTATTCGAAAAACTTCTTGCCGATTGCTGGGAAGTGATTTTCTGATGTTTTTTGTTTGTTTGCATAAAATATGCGTTAACAAAGCATAGAAAATTTTCACATTTTGATGAAATGTCGGAACCAAATCAAACATCTGATTGCAGATGTGAAAAAAATATTCAAAAACTTGAAAGTGTTGATTATAAAGCAATAAATCATGTTAAGTATGACAAACCAAGCGTTGGATTGATGAATCATCACAAATAATTGTTATGAACAATAACTAATTTTGCTTATTTCACTGAAGTATCATTAGCTATAAATGTATTTCTGTTTAAAAAAATGCCGTGAACAGCTTATTCTTTTCTTTTAAATAAAACACTAATTCAATGATGTGTGTTCATAACAGCTCATAAGAGAGGAATCTTTGTTACATTGGCAATGCTTGTGTCTTGCAAAGAAATAACGTTCGCTTAATTGCTTGGCATTCAGAGTATAATTCATAGTATATGTCGTCAGTACTATTCGCCATGTTTCAATTTATTCAGATTCATCAAATTTATAGGAATTTTACTGTAATTATAATGAAATCAAAATTTAAATCATACAATATTTCGTATATGTATCAATTTTGTAAATATAAATCCTTGGCACGAAATATGAATTTGACATGATGAAAGTATTCATTACTAATTTTTCTTCCAAAAAGGTGGCCCACGTGCCAAGCCAACAATTGGTTCAAATCGGTTTTAGGAAAGTTCACATAAATAACGAACAATATTCTGGGAACATGTATCAAATCATCAACATTTTTTGCACGATATCAACTCCGCTTATTTTTTCCGATTAAATCGACCGAAAGCCTCGTAGCATTTGTGCAAGCTATTAAAACTTCAGCCCGCAGCATGAATAACGCTGCGGTTGAGCACATATTGGCTATCAGAGTTTTTTGGCTGTGGCCACAGACGCAACACACTCTATATACACACTTAAATACATAATTATTCATGTGTTCGAACGATTTGGCAGCAATAATTCCATGTCCGTTATATTTACATATCGTTTTGAATAAATAGCACCAATTTCCTCGGCTCCACAATTATATTTGATAATTTATATGAAATAATTGAGCCAACATATCTAGTATTCAACGGAACGGTGGTATTATGATATTGAATTGGTATTAAAATGATTTTCCTGAGAATTGTACTGTGAATATAATAAATACCAATTTACTACCAAGAAACTTAAATGTTTGCTAAAAACCAATTTGATAAATTCATTGAGCACTTATTGTTAATGATTAAATATTCAATTTAGTATGAAACAGTTGACAAATGCTGACAAATTGAATGAATTTGGTATTTAACGCTTATTTTCAATGCCATTGGTGTGGTCTCACCATAAAATCCGGTTTTATAATTCCGAAATTGAAATTTTTGCAGGCATTGGAAACTGCACATTTGGAATGGAATTGGTTTTGGATTATGCGCGAACCAGATCCTACCAAATTAAGTCCATTCTTTACATTTTGATATGATAATACCAATGTCATGGGGTAATCAAAAAATCGACGAATTATTACATTAAATTGAACAGACAATTTTTATGCATGAAATAATTTGATATGTCAGGAAATGTCTCGCGCTGATTACGGCAAGAAATATCTTGCGCTGAATACGGTTCATGAAAAATCAAAGCTTGAATACTGAAGCTTGTTTTAAGAGATTGGATATATTCTGGATTTCGTTCTTCGGGACATTTTGATTGACAGACGACTACGACTGTAGTTGTTCGTTTTGCTTGAATAAATCATAGTTATCAATTAATAAAAGTCAGTTAAATCCCAAATTGATCGACTGGCAGCTAGTCTGGATATCTGCTTCATTTTCAATTTTCCACAAATCGGCGTATTTTTGGTGCAAACCCAGCAGTCATCAATAACTATTAGCTTCATATAAAGTTAGAAGGACACCTGTTATGCAGACATAGCTATTTTTCAATCCATTTTCAATGTTTGACTCACCCTAATTGTGAAATGATTACAACAATTGCATGCGGATTTACACTTTAGCATTCGAAAAATTTTAATAAGCCCACATTGTGTTCAGTTCCTTCGAAATATTTGAACGTGAATTGTTCTGCTGGCGGAACACAAAGAATTTGGAAAATGTACTGTTTCATAGGTATTCATCCATCTAGGCTTATAATCGTTTGTCATATTATTATACATTCGGATGAATAAAATGACAAGGGATTTTGGTTGGAGAGCCGAAAATTTGCCCGATGGAATTTCAATATTGTCTGCTCTGTTTGAATGTGTAATCACATTTTAATTATCGCACGCCAACGGCCGATTGAATTTTGATCCAATTGTCGAAAATCAAATGGAAACGAGCTCAACAATGTCGTGAATAATCAAATTTCAAGCGTTGAACCTTGTATTTCGGAAAACTGTGGGTGGATTTCGGTTATACCAGATTAACAATTCGCCGAAGACCCCAAAATTCATTTACTTCTTATCGATTACAGAAACGTGTTTTCCTTGTCTCCAAGCTGATGAATGCTGTTCGTGATTTCAATTGGATTGATTGCGGAGGCAATGACCAAATGAGAGTGGACAGTGATTGAGAAGGGAAGCGTTTGGCTTTGTCTATTAAGTGACGAGCAATTGAAAGGAACAGCAGACAAATGCCTACTTGTTGATGGAAAACTGCGAACAGTCGCGACTCGAAATCATAATCTGAAATTCATATTTCAGTGATGTTCTGAATTGAATCAATGTGCAAACACGAATATCGAAGAATTTAAACAGAAATAGCATTCAATCATAAGGATCCATCTAATTAGCAAGTTTTGCTACAACTTCGGCAAAACTTTCGGCGAAAATCAAATGCGCTTCAAGTTGTCTTCCATTCCATTGAATTTGATTGGAGATGAAAAATATTTGTTTGCCTTCATTCCTATTTCATATCGAATTTACATCGAGCATTCAATGGAATATCATAAGATCGTTTGAACGTTTTGCTGCGTCTATAGGTGTACCTAATAGGTATCGTGGGATGACGAAAATACTCATCACCGAAATTCAATTGGAATTCACTTTGCGCAGAGAAACAATTCGCTTTCTTAAAATATACGTGAACACTGGTTTGCGATGGCCCAAGATTCTGACAGACATAAATGTCTTGGAATTTACCAGAATAAAAAGTCTGTTTGAAGTGCCATTAAATGCGAAACATGTGGCACTTTGTAAACATCATTTAATTCAAAAATGTTCGATTAACTTTCTCTTCCATTTCATTTGCATCAAGTATCAATTTCCAGAACTTTCTATTCAAATTGAATTCAATGTATTTTTCCTGCATTGGCCCACAACATTCAATTTGGATGTTGCTAGAGCTGCAATTTTTTAATGAAAACAAGAATTTTCCAAGAATATCTATTAATGTCGATAATAATTTGATCGGCGCACATGCGAAAGATTAAATTTTTTTTTCCACATGCGATTGAAGCTGAAAAATGCTTTTGATAATATCAAAATGCGTTCACATGACCAACATTCACCGAAAATGTGAGAACAGCAGAAAAATGGCATGCGCGGTAGTAACGAATTGATCTCGTTTGTTTTTTTAAATGCTCAAGTCTTGTCATCGCAATCGAACCGCACTCTGTAATTTGTTTATAGATGGTAATAATATTGGGGCGCAAAAAAAGGATTGGCCACAAAAAGGGCAAAAATATTGTATGTCAATCAGAAAATTGTTGTGTGGAACACGATCGATTTCGTGTGAAGCAAATCAGTTCATTTTGAAAAATATAGATGTCCTCACAATAGCGACGACAACAAATAATATCAAATGAAAAATGAATGAGTGGCCCATGTCAGCATTGAACTGAACAAAGTTGTGAATAATCTTCAAAAGCTCACATGTATTAGGTATATGTGCAACCCCCATGAGATAGTATGGTGTGATAAAGAATATTGTGCGAAAGGAAATTGAAAGTCTAGAACAAGTCATTGATTTCATCGTATCGCATCGAAATGAACCTATTGTATGTCTCGTTATTCTGTTATCATGCGGTGTTAACGCATTCAAAATTCGTTTTTCTATTTGCGGCGCACATCCATTTCATGCAATGAATTTCAACATAACTCGTAGAATGGGCACATTGTGGAGAGAATATTTCGAATGGCTAATGATTTTGTGATGATATGAAATATTTTTCCCTACATTTTTCCGTTCATGCTTAGCCTATGAAAATACTCCGGGAAAAAATGTCATATTCACAATGCAACTATTGAAGTAAAACATTGAAAATAGAATTCACATTGGCAACCTCTTCTTTGCGCTAACGAATTTAAAATATTTTCACAAATTCTTTCATGTGTTGTATTTCGGTAAATCTGTTGCTTTTCGCAACCTTCCGTCTCCACTTCAAGATATTTTCGAGTGCAAATCTTTTTGTTGAAACCAAAGATCCAAATAGCAACGCTTTTTCCAAAGTTGAAGGAAATGTAAAGGGAAAATGTGTGATTCCCCTGTTTATGATTCAAACGAATGCCATCGAACATTTTCCGAGTCGAAATGTATGACATTCTGTTGAGTATCTCTAACTGCAAAATGGGTAAATCAAAATTTCTTTCTGGCGCATTTCATCAGAACGAGCACAACATGATGAAGTACATCGATCAATATTACGTCATGCCAAGAATTCAGCTTTCAAACGGATTTTGGAGTTATGTTAAGTTTATTGCCAAGCAACGAGATCGCGTTGTTCATTAGCTCGGTATTGTTTCTGAAATTTTGCGCACAATAAACGACATAAACTTGTTCGATCGGAATGTTGTGGATGAGCGCATTGTTTTGCGCGACAGTGGCTAACGAAAGATATCCTCCGGGGAATTGCTTTTCGTGCAATTCAGAAAATGAAAAAGAATTTATGACCTGTTTTCGAAACCGATGCGTCAGAGTCCCAAATGATACCAATAAATCCTCAAATACTATCAAATTTGCTTCGAGAATGTAACAAAATCTCGCCAATTTGCCAGTTTCTTTTGCTTTGCACTCTCGATAGGCAATTTAAAAACATGATCCGCAAAACTGTTCATGAAAATTGAAAAAAAGAGCTTACACAAATTCTCATTCATTTACATATAAATCCATTTCGTTGGAAACTAAACAAAGTAAATTGTTCTGAAAACATAGCTTTTATCCACTCGAAGCATTTTATTCAACATTTTCAACTTGCTGTAATCCATAAATGATTCTATCGAACTTTAACCTTGAACTAGCTCCAGTGAAAATTGAAAAAGAAAAATGATAAAAGCAAACGGCTCCTGCTGATTACTAGCCGTGGCAGCAAAAGCAACAGTAAAAGTTGGATATCATAATTTTTGAGTATTGTTGGCAATCTGTGCGAGCACGTGATTTCATGTAAAAATCGAATTTAATCCTTCAAAGTGATCTGGCGATGTACTCGGGAAAGTCGGCTAAACAATATGTAATGAAAGCAACAAAAGCTCCGGGTACAAAAACATGAAAGAAATAATCTGCAATAGAAAGACGATGAAAAGAAAACTTTAAATATCATCGATGATCGATGGCTGTATATAATTTATCATGGCGCGTCAAAAGATTTCATTCGGGTACCGTATACTTTCGGTTGCTTGGGGTTTTAACGATTTTGCCTTTCTGCCAACATGTATTAAGATCTTGTACTGAATACACTAAGTGGTATGAATTTGAGGCTCGTATTAAATATACACATAAATAAATAAAGTTTTTTTTAACCATACAGATTGAACCGGATACAGAAAAAAACAACAACAATTTACCATAAATAATTATTTTGAACAAGAAGAAACTCCGATAAAATTAATTTATATATTTAATTAAAAAGTCTAGCCGGTTTAATGTTCATCATTCTGAGAGCAAGATGATGAAAAAATACAGTAACTACGGAGCAGAACAGTTGAAAGATGTCCAGAGCAGCCATTCCAGACACTGATGAAGATTTGAACACTCAAACACATATCGCAAGGACGTAAAGTCATTTATTCGATGGTCAAGCGAATGACAGCATGTCGATTTCACCATTGACACTGATAATACTTTCGGGTACAGAAAACTGTTCACCTAATCAAATGAAAATGAGCACAATTTCACCATGAGCCTAATTCTACCGTCATTTGTTGAAAATCAATGTGGGATATTCTTCTCAAAAAATCCAATTCTAATGATCCCATCGATTGAACATTGCAGTAAATGGGTGTATGTGCTTACGAAACTATGGAAACGCTTCAAAATATGTCAATGGATCAAACGATATACCAGTTATTTTTCCACGCAAGAATTATCTCCTAATTATTCTGAATGAATTTGCTTCACAACGCGACAAATCTTTGATGATATGGAACGTCTCGTGCGCTGTGCACTCGGGTTAAATTTGAATAGGAGTAATTAGTTTACACACGAATGCATTGGTTATAGGAAAAATGTCTACATTTTCAGTGAAATTGACACTCTGTTTTTGTTGAGTAGCAGTTTCAATCAAACCGTCATTAAATCAGATTGAAATATCGTTTGTGCAAGTATCACATAAATTGATTTGGTTGGCGTATATCGAAATCGTCCTGCCGATTGCTACACGATTGATATTTCATTAGATATTCGCACCGTAAATGTATTTGATTTTGTTATTCTGATAGCCGTATTTGACATGCGATAACCAAATCATACGAAAATGTGAATGACACGCGAGCAAGAATATGCGACATGGATGCGCCTTGAATATGAATAATTTAAAGCATTTTTGCCTTGCTCCATTCGCAATGTGTGTGTTGTTATCTTAGCGAGTCTGAAGAATCATTGTGTCGACGACGTTAATTTGATATATCAAAGTTGATTGTGCGAAATAAGGATATCCGGAGAACAGGCATACGATTTACGTGGAATTTCCCGTGGTTGTACTTTTCGACGCAAGCTCAACGCGACATTTTGGAATGGGAACATCTACCACAAATGAAATATTGAGTGTTTTCTCTGAAGTGGCCCCGATAATTCCTAGCCAATAGCTAAGTAATTCATAGGTCAAACGATGAAAATCCAATCAAATTACTTCCGTTGGCAGTTCCGAGCGATGAATAATCAATTTCATCTTTCACACAATTTTGATACAAAATGCCATAAAGTCGGTGAAAGAATTGAGCGGACAAAAACGATAGACGGCAAATTGCTTAGTCGAATTGGACAGGAGACAGTGAAAGCCGTTTTTTTCATTCGGAATTTGGATCGAAAACATATGGATCGACATAAAATACTCAACGGTTACTCTTATTTTATCTTAAAATGGAAATCAACGTACGAAATTTGATTTATGAATTGTGCTGAAATGATGCCATTAGACACTGATAACCGATAAAAAAGCGAAAAGTTTGTGTCGTTTATGGCTGCGGTTTTCCCTCTGCTTCCATTTCAAAATTATTGATGAATGTTTTGGGTTTAGTTATCAGGACAGATTCTCGCCCCGAGTATAATGTTCGATGGCAGCATATAAATGTTTTCGATGCGTTTTTCCCCGCTGGATAGAAGGTGGTGTCAGTGAAGTCGAAAAAACTTTTGTCAATGTTATTGGCCGTTATTTTTATTGATATTTTTGTGTGTTAGCGATTATGATGTATATACATGCTTATGCATATAAAAGTCTTATCCATGATTGTCGACCATAAGAAGAAATGATGAAGACACCTGAATAGAACCGTTCGTGGGATTTGTTTATCGTGAGAATGAGTCGGCCGTACAGAAAGTGCCATTGAGAGATTCAACTAGGGCGATATTCCCTACCTACGACAAACCGCAATGCGATGTCTGTGTGTGCTGTATATATGTGCTTTGTAACATTCTAATCGTTTGAATTGTGGCAGGTTGCAAAGCCAATGTAGTTCTTTCAACAATCCCCAGTATAATATTTCAATTTAAGTAAGTACTTTTTATCGATCTTTAACGTCTTTTGAGCACGAATGTATGGAACAAAATCGGTTGCCAATCGTCGTATTTCAGAGCGATTCCATTCAAATCCGTTCAAGCACCAAATTTAAGCCGATTTGTTTCAAGTACTTAAACATTTGGTGCTCTTTAAAGCCAGTGCAAAAAGAGTTCAATGCCGATGCATGGACCGATTCTTCGAAACCAAACAACAAAACGAAAAAACAACCAAGTCGAATCGAAATCTATGAAGTAATATTGAAATGTTGGAAGAACAAAAAATGAAGCGCGTAAATGCCGACATTTCAGTTAATTGATCCACCTGTACGTGCTCATGCGATGGTAACATCCTGCATAAACAATGCACGTATTGGTACAGATGAAATCCACAAAAAACACGTTAAGGATGTTAATCATTGTTCAGCAATTAATGCGAGCGAGAACAAAAAATTGTTTCTTTGGTATTAAATTCCTCGCTATGTTTCATACATTGAGATCTTGCAATTAACGCTACCTTTGACTGGTACTGATGCTGCTTTTGATTTAGTTATTTGTACATTCTGTTGTTCTCTTGAATCCCGCTCTCGTTTTTCTCTCTCTCTCACTCACTCTCATAATGAAGAAAAGCTAGAAAACTACATATTTAAGTACTATTTATCTGTTAGCTCAGATAAACCGAAGAGCGGTGAAATTATCCCGACACGCTTACTGAGACAAAACACGGAAAATACGTGCTTTGGGTAGATTGAAGTGAGGAAGTTTTTTTTTATTGTTTCTTTAATATAATAAAAAAGTGTCAATATATAATTTACTCCTTGCTGAATATTAATTGCATAAATATTCTTGTCGGAACCGGTACGAGTTCAAATGAAAACTGAATTCAAATAGAAGAAGTGCATACAATTGAATGTATCACGATGCAACAAATTGAAGAGACGATATCCAGCATTGTCTCGATTTGGTTCAGTAAGCAAATAAAATTCTTGAATTAATTGGATGTGTGAGAACCGGTTCTAAAAATTACGATACTAAAGTTTGATTGTTCATTTTGCTTTGCTGCTTGCAATTTCTGGAATGGAACGAATATATATATATAAATCGGTCACTTGATCTTTTCTTATAATTTTCTGGAGACATATGTATATGCCGAATGTAATTAGTATGTTCTGAAGAAGAAATTGTATTTGCATCGGTATGCGGCAACGAATAAAAAACCGCACTCAAAGAAACGAGAAATAATTTTTATGCTAAACTTGATTGAGCTGAGAGAGAAAAATATTGCTGAATAAAGGCTGAATTCAATCAGACAAGCGTAAATGAATGGCAAATTATATAGATGAACGAAATGTCGAGATCATGTAATCACGGTTTGATAGTCACTTTATAAAAGATACAAAATAGCCAATTCAAAGGCGTGCAAAGCAAATGCAAAAGAATTAACAGTATTCAAGGCCTTTATCATGTCGTTCATTCGGTGTGTCGCTTTTAACTACTTAAATTTTATGAATATATTTATTTATTTATTTTTGATTTTTGTTTTTCGTTTGAGTTAAAGAAAACAAATTATAAAAACGCAAAGTGGATTACGATGCGGTTTCGATTAAATTGTGAATTGATGAGCGCGCATATTTGCAATGCGACTTGGTGTTAGATGATATTTTCCGTAAAATACTGAATGCGGCGGTGCGATTGCTGAATTTTGCCCACTCACTTTGCTTTTTTATTTCTGCGAAGCTAATGAAAAATAAGAAGCTTTCGGCGAACTTTAGTGAATCAACTTAGAAACGAGGTCGCCATCGGTTGGGATCCGAATATTGATAAAATGGCAAATAAATTCGGATGAGCACGAGAACGACACACACCCACATACACACAAACAATTATCGATAGCAAAGATTGATCGACATCTGCAAAAATCTTGTGTCTTTTGAAAGTATTGTGCATTCATCTCACAGTTTGCCGAGGACCAAGTTATTAAACATATAAAATGAGCCAGTCCTAATTGGCTCATTAGAAGACACGGTAATTTATGTATTATTCATAAACGGTTTCCAGCTTCAATCATAATTCACAAACATTCATCATTGCAAAAATAATTCGAGAAAAAAAGCGAATATGGCAGTGGGCTGCAGACACATGGTCATATTCTTCAAAGGAATGTTGAAATGGGGGTTCAATGGAAAAGACAGAGAGCGAATGAGAGAGAGAGAGAGAGTGACATAGAGGACGATGCAAAAAAGCAAAGATAGAAAGAACAATAGGCTCGCAATTCGAAAGATTGATGAATGCGTGACTTATCGAATATCGGCGATGCGATTTTAATATGATAAGTCCGAAGAGTGAATGTTTGTTTGTGACTGGACGTCGGATTCGTGTTTGACATATTTCTCATAATCCAAACCTACTTTTTACTTGAGAATATTTTTGTCCTCTCATTTTTCTCACCAATGAACAAATCAATTTGCTCGAAGACAAGCGAATGTATGAATATGCAATTTGCACAGAACAAAACAGGAACAAAAACAACAATGAACTGGTTTTTATTCTGAAATGCTCGTGCATCTAATGATGCAATAACCATGCAATCATTTTATTATTTTATCATTTTATTGAGGTGTTCACTATTCATGTTTTCGTTGAAAAACGTTGGATTGGAATGAATAATCCCCAAGCTTTTAATTAACAATAATAAAAAGAGAATGTAGCGACTCTTTCTAGAAACATTTCAAATAGCTGGAAAAATTTAAATTCAGCATTGTCTTCCTGCCCTCTTTTACATGACTCGTTTCTTCCTCGCTTCCAATGCTATTACTTTCAACAACAGGAAGGTAATGCGATTTACTATGGCTGTTGTTCTGCCCTTGGAAAAATTCTTCACATTTTTTTATGAAATCCAGAGGAATTTAGGTCAATTTTGGATCTTGAACACTTATGCCGAAGACATTCATCATTTCCTATGAATGAGAAAGAGGGAGAGGGGGGAGCGAGATGTGCCAGAGTCAAAGGTGCAAATTTTCATTGATTATTGCTTTTGACACAAAAATATTCTGGTCGTATAACAATGTATTCATTTGATTTTAATTATATTTATGGAACGGATGTAAGATTTTACGAGTATTCACATCACGTCACCGTTCATCTCGCGTTCAGACTCGAAATTGTGCGAACATTTTTCAAGATTTTTTTTAATTTTTCCCTAGTCAATTAATTCACAAACTTTTTTCCCGTTGATTTTTCGGGAAAAGACTTATTTTTATTATACCAAACGGGATTAAATATGTTGGCAATTATGTTTTACAGTAAAAAAAATGTTTTATCGTCCAACATTTTCGGTCCACCGCGCCGCAGTAATTGACAACTTCAATATCATTATTTGCCGTTCCAATGAATTTTCGGGATAAGTGATTACATTTTATTACTGTTCCGTCTTCGAATGCTTTGTATGTGCATGTGTGTGTGACGGTGACGGGTTCTATATTTAGATTAAGTGAATGATCTCAAGTGGATGATTATCACATTGTTTGATATCACTGGATGGATTTATTTAGAACTGACAATTCAAATTTATTGCGAAATTGTCCAGAAGCGACTTGTGATATTTTAATGAATGCGCGTTGGTGAATGAAAATGCCGACGAGATTGCTACTTTAGCCGTGTTGTCGGTGGTGAATGATGTTTAAGATGTTCCACGCGCACTAAATATTTTAGGTATTACAATTAAATTTCATTGGACGTCGTTTGCAAAATCGCGCATCCTCTTCAAAGTATAATAGGATTCGTTCTCTCGTTAAGTCGCTTGCTCGTTCTCGGTATCTGATGATTGTTGCCAATTGTTGCGACTGCCTTTTGCGTTTTTAGTCGGTGGGCCTGGTAACAGAACCATTTCCAGCTGCGGCTCGTGTACGTGGTGTTATTATTATTTTTGTTTAAGAATAAATATGCTATTTTCAGCGTCACCAAAAAGTCAAAAGCATTTTCGATGGGCTTGCGCGCACGCAAACATTGACAATCATTGCTAAAACAAAGTCAGTTTGATAATTTTGCACAATGCGCCATAAAAACATCATACTTTGTAATTTAACATTTTTCTTTGCGTTCTAGCTCTCACACATCCCACGAGTCAGTGAGCGCGCGCGCGCCATCAAGTTCAGTTCCATAAATAGTAACGTCGAAAATCGTGCATCATTCTATTGTGCGCTAATGTTTATTAATAATCATGTTGAAAAATAGGAAGCAGTCGTCTGATGTGAGATAATTTGAATGAAAATGAACAAGCAAAACGAACATTTAATGTTCAGTAATTTGTGAATGTTGGCCGTTTAGATGAAAATGGATACGGTTGCTAGAGGCATTTGGATTCACTGCGTTATTAGCGTATCGTCTTCGAGTTTTCTTCCTTACTGAGTCTCGCATCGAGCATCATTAAGCAGCTAAAATAAGCAACAAAAGCTGTTCATATATTTTATTGTTGTCATATGCATTTTATTTTTATTTTTATTGTTATTGTTACAACAAGTGCTAGAAAGCGCACTCACTCACACACGCACGGAACAGTTGAATGATCTTCTGTTTCATTAAAAATTATGGTTCACTCTTTGTTTGCACTGAAGTCGTCGAAATGATAAAAATTTATTGGAAATTCAGCAATTCCCCGTGTGTATTTGCATAAGACGAGCAAAACATAAGGAAGAATTTTGCGAACGAATTTCCCCCCTTTTTTGTCATTATTTAAACGCCTTGAATTTGAATATATTGATTGTGAGGTGAAAGCGACTGTGACACGACTCCTGAGCGCACAATTTCATCAGCGCAGAAAAAAAAACCTTCAAATCCCCCAAAATTTCGCAGGATTTGTTTATTTCCAAGAATATTTCACTACCCTCTGTTAAAATCACACGTTAATGATGTTGCGCGAAATATCACACGACGACACAAAAAAGTCGTACGGCTCTCATGATTCATTGCCAGTAAAAACGAGCTTCGCGGCCCGTTTTGTTGATTTCCAGCGCATTCAACGCCACACACACACATGCAAACCTTTACACCTCAACTGCCATCCATCTCCCCCATGCCTAGTGAAATGAATAAAACTTTTTGAAACAGAAGTACTTAAGTTTGAGTGACAAAGTTACATGCTTCGAGTCATAAAATGAAATATAACATGCAATATATCATCCGAAACGTGCGAGTGAAGTTTTAATTCGAACCGCACAGCAGGGAATTTTATGCATGCTTTTCATGTTCCGTATATGTGATGGGAAAGATTTTATTTTCCATTTCAATTTTATTTCCATTTGGAATTATTTAAGCCAACAGGAAAAATTGATGCATTGCGCGATAATTATAACTTCAAATGACAATTGTTTATTGAGCTGTGACCCTGTGAAGTACTATTGCCTCATTAATGTAATTATAGAAATCATCGATAAAAATGTCAACCATTTTGCATTATCATTTGAACTTGATCCTTCCAACACACTCACATCCAATGATGAATTCATTGCATTTGTTCAAACTTTGACACGTTTATAAAATTCTGGAATATGGAACAAATGTGTGAATGCAACGAAAATTCCAGTTGAATCAACATATTGGACTGAAACAATGTGCTGAACAGAAATTTATGGGAAACATGTATTCACAAATTTATGATGGTATTTTCCGGTCATATTTTGTGGATAGTTCAGCATGAAACATTCATATTTTTATGGGTTGTAATAAAAGGAGCATCTTTGTTCGAGCATTTTCTTTATATGACATCTCGAAAGTAGTTCGGAAAGAAAAACATAAGCTAATCGGGCCGAAGCGAGAAAAGAGGGAATGTTTTCACTTTCTGCCAGATGCGACATTTAATATCACGTTTTTTAATATAATAAAGATGAAGTCATAGCGATGGCTCTTCCTTAATGCCGTATCATAGTCGTGTAGGAAGAGTCGGCATCGCACGCGTTACCATATTTTGTATGTCCTGTAAGAGTGTGAAACATAGTAAACAAAAAATCACAATGTAGACGAAGCACAGATATTCCATAGTGAATGTTTTGTCGTTGTGCAAAATGACGGGTTGGTCGCACAATTTCTATTCTCGGCAACGTTCTTTCGAATCAAATTAAATAAGTTGCTCTGTCAATCAAATTAAATAAGTTGACTGGTATCCGGGGAAAATGTATATTTCCATTTATTAAAAAACAAAATATCTATAAAATAAAAACGAAAAAAGCAGCAGTATTCGATTGTATAAGTGTTTTGAGAGTATATGTGCAACATTAAATGGCCATTTTCAATGGAATGGCATCAAACCTATCACCATTCTTGGCTCCTGGTAAAGGATCAACAGCATCCGAGAGGCGTGTGAAAGGAAGCGAGCAAGCGAGTGAAATCCTACGAGAACTCATTTAAGCGATTTATTGATTTGCAGAGTTCGATTTCGATAAAAATGCGGAAAGTATACAAATATATGAAACGACAGACGGCATTAAAATAAGTGGCTGCACGCTGAATGCGTAAGCCAGCTACGACCCATTAATGTTTACACACTGAAAAAAGAAAAGAATGAGCACCGAGAAATGAAGATCTATATCGAAAGTCTTGCTTTTAAAAATGCTCCGTTTGCAGTGCCCGATTCGGCAACAAAACAATGAAAATCACAGAAAATCCATAAATTTTTCGACTTAATAACATTTTTATTTCAGTGCTTTTAATCGTTCTAATGGATTTCAATAAAATTGCAAAGCGATAAAAAAAAATGTGATTAATGTTGCTTGCCAATGAAAGCCAATGCATAACGCTTAAGTGTGAAGAACTTGCTACAATATTATTATTGTTTATACGGGGTGGTATTGCCATTGTTTATAATGCTCATTTGGTTGTGCGTCGGAAATTCAATTATATGGTGAAGAGAGTTAACAATTTGTAGCGTGTAAGCGGAATTTTGTGGGTGGTGGTTGTTCAATTTCGTTACATTGCAATCATTTTAGATTATTATCGGGCGATGCGATACATTTAGATGACAGTCGTTCATCGGTTCGGTTGCTATCAAATTGCGTATCAATTTGATTTCGAACCAATTAAATTGAAATTGCGTTTTCGGTTGTTGTAGCGGTTTGTGTTCACATTCCCTTTGTCATACATTTCTATTCAATATCGGCTGAAATACGCCGCAACGAGCGATTGAGAGCATGCAAAACCGCAAATTTACCAAATTCAAACAAAACCGATATAAATCGTGCATATTAAATGCTCGTCTCTTTGCATAATTCCGCTCATTTATAATAAAGCGCATTCAAATTGCGATATTCAGCTGGATTCCCCCAGAAGTGTATCGGAATTTTATATTCCTTTTCTTTCCTCATTTTCTATCGTTTTCACTCGTTATTTCTGTATCTCACTAAATTTACAATCTACATCTCAATTTCAATATCATGAACCAAATCGTGGCGCAAACTAGAAAATTTTGTTTCAAAACAAATTTCGCATGCAGGTTATATGTGGGTGCATCAAAACGTACAACAGATGGCGATAACATTTTGTATTCAACTGCAACAAAAAATACACGTCAGGCAAACCATGATAGCGGGCTATGTTACATTCTGGACATAAATTCTCTTTTATGTGTGCGGCGTTGGTTTTGCGAGTGTGTTTCCATTAAAAGATTGGTTTTTCAGTTAGTGTTCGCCAACTGGGGAATGCAATGCTCACGTTGTAAGGTTTCATTTGCTACAAAGAGAGATGAACATATACAATATGTATTCATCTATTTCTATTTGCATAAAGTTTTAACAAATAAAACCTTGCAATGTGAGCATTGCATTCCTCGGTTGGTGTTCGCCTTCAAAATACATTGAATTCGCAATGATATTTACCTGAGGCCAGCGGCCATACTGAATTGAGAATAGTGGTTGCTGGTGGGCACGAAAAATGGCTAAAATTAAAATGTTTTTTATGATAACATCAAAGCATTTTGCTCTCTTTTCGTAAGCATCATTCTAACCTCTTGAAAACGGTCTAGTCTTGGAATATGCCGCTCTTTTTCGTTCTCGTTAAACAGTTTTTAAAAAAGTTTCATACATTTTCCGACAAATTGAAGCCGCATAGGTTCCATTGCCAAAATGAGTTCTTCGCTGAACTTGTGCAGAATACGTTAAGCTTTACGGCGTTTGATGTGCTGAAGAAAGTTAATTAATATTATTTTGGCATTGTTGACATGCCATCTGATAAAGCAATCAATTGACAAATTGGTGTATTAATATTAAATTGAGCTTTTCTAAGAATTGTTTGCCGAATACAATTGACAAGTTTGTAAAGTCCACATTTGAAAATGGCTGATGCGAAACGGCTTCAAACAGATGCACGCTCATTGCCGAAAAGTTAACAAAAGTTCAAATAGATTTTGATTAATTCAAATCTTATTAATAATAAACTAATAAAGAATTTGGTGAAGTGTTGCGCGTGTTCGATTTATAATCATCATCTTGGGCCGACTCACTATCGTTGAGACGCATTGTTGTTACCCAAAGAAATGTACCCAAGTTTGATTAAAATTCTTGAGAATGGAAAAGTTTAATCTAGAGTCACATGCCGTTGCAGTGATTCCAACGCAATTCTCTTGACGCAGCAACCTATATTCCCTGTGCTGAATGTTCACATTCGATGTTCAGTGAACATTGTTCACGGTGGGTGCGAAATATTTACAAACACGTATGAAATCCAATTTTAAAACGAAGGGCTTGCACTTCGTATTCGTAGGTTCCGACGCCGCACACAAAATTACAACTTGTGGACCGGATGCACAGCAGCAGCAGCCGCACAGTATAGAAAAAGGAAAGCAGCATGGTGATGGAAACGACTGCTGTCAACTTTATTTCGGATTATTCCGATGCCGTTGTAGTCTTCGTTTCAAGATTAGCAAGGTTCTTGCAACAAATTTTAATCTGTGAAATCCTTATCAAACGAGATGAGCCTTGTGTACATTTCGTTCTTTTTAGTGAATCCTGTTAGGATGTTTCTCTACCAGTCAGTCGGTTTGTATTGTGTTCGTTCAGACGAATAGGAACATCGACTAGATTAAATGCTTCTCACGAATTCTTGGTTAATTAAACAAGTCAACCGAGCAAACCGTAATCATAACGCACCGGTGGTGCTGGCTTTTGTCTTCAGCTCGATTGAGCAGTCCGAATGATTCTTTATGCCTGTAAATTAAAAAAAAAAAAAGGTTTTTTATGAGTTCATGGCAAATAATGCGTAACATCAACAGTGCCGAAGACACTAATAATCGCACAAAAAACTGGACATAAAAAGAAATGCCAGGAAATCTCAAATGAATATAAATGCATGTTGGGATTGGGAGTCTTTATTCCATGCTTATTGAAAAATGAATATCTGTCTGATCGAAAATGGCCAAGAGCTTCGTTTTTTCCGCATGAATAATGGGTTTGTTATGTTCAAGCTAAACCAGCAGCAGACCAACAAACGATGTTTCATTTTCGTGTCATTGTGCAATTTCGCATTCAGTCAGGCGTTTTGATTTCCTTCGATCATAAATTGTTGTCTGATCGATTTCGAATTGATCGATTCATTTAAATTTGGCTGTGATACGATTAACCCCGCAAAGCCAACGGACTGACTGACAGCCTATTTGTGTGATAATTATTATATAAAAAAAAAAATAAATAAAAAAAATAAATTTCAAATAAAATAATATGATTTTTTACTAGAACACTATCTCTATTAATTTTATCAATTGGTATAATTCATGAATAAAGAAACAACTGAATTTCCACTCATTTGTTAAAAATAAAGATTTCGTTACTTCGTTTCAATCGAAGGTCTAAAAGACAACTGCCAAGAGTGTTATGAGTGTTTCCGATAAGCATGAATCATTAAGTATGATGGAAGTTGGCATTTGATTGTTCACGGAATGATCCAAAATAAATCTTGGAATGAGGATAAAAGTAGAGCATAAATTATCAATTTCAACGGATGGAGCTTCGATTGCATTCAACTGAAAAGACAATCAACCATTTCAATCAGATACTTTCGAATCTTTATCTATTTTATAACTTTTAATTTACTGATGTAATTCCCAAGCATTAGAGTGACGGGTTTTGATTGGGCGACCAAACACGAGGGAATTTCAGCACGACAATACAAAATGAAACTTCATTTTCAACAGCAAAAATCGAAAAAATTAATGAAAAGTACCAATAGTTCGTTTAATTAACTCATGCGTATGGGTAGCAAAGCACGTGCGGTACATAGATAGTCCCCATCTATTCACAAAAGCCCTAATTTTCTTTTCAAACATTTCCGAACAAAAAGTTGGTAATGTTTTATTGATGAGTGTCACATTTGAAATTGTTGACTGAATGGTTTTATGTAAAGTGGGCAAAATAAATGGTACCCTTCACACTCCAAAATAGACTTATTGCTGTATGTAAATGCGCCAATATTGTGGCCAATTACAACAACAGTCAAGAGCAGCTGATGCCAATATAAATCGGCCTCTTCAACTTTAAGCTGACCGACTTTTAGTTTGCGAAATGAACGAACAAAAGAACGAACAAAAAAAAACGAATAAATAATAAATCCAGAATATTAGATGCATTATTTATATTCGATTTGTGTAGACAGAGCGTTAACAATACTTATCAGCATAACAAATAAAGCAGAAGGACTGACAAATAAATAAATGAAATCATAATTTTTTTTTCTCATTTTTATTGCAGGTTTTCATTTACAAATGTCATCTTTGGCACGAACCCTCGCCAGGAATGAGTGAATTTTGGGGAGCGAACAAAATTCGGACTGAGAAAAATACACAAAGCGATCGCTGAAAAAATCAACGAGAAAATATAGGACAACAAAGAATACGAAGCTGAGGAGACAAACAATTATTTACATGTGTAACTGAATAAAAAGAAATTGGGCCTAGCAGAGGGAAAATCTTGTTATTTGCATTTGATGGCATACACATACACATCGAAAATAGATTACGTGCCATCTTCTCTATTTCAACATCGACGTCAATGTCGATACCGACTCCCAACATCCAACCATCAAGCTCAAGAACAGCAAACTAGATCGGCGCATCAAACAACACAATAAAAAGGCATCCAAACAAACGAATCAAAATGACGGTTCCGCTTGATACGATGGACCAAACAATAGCCGACATCATTGTGAATGCGACGAATATAACAGCAAATGCAAACGACACCGAATCAATATCTACTACGATATTTTCATCGACCGATCCATATGTGGAACTTGGCGAACCGTATGGTCCGAAACGGGACCCTTTGTATGTTGTTATTCCGATTACGTTTGTGTACATGCTGATCTTTGTAACAGGTGTCGTTGGTAATATTAGCACATGCATAGTGATATCCAAGAATAAATCGATGCATACAGCGACGAATTACTACCTCTTTAGTTTGGCCATATCGGATTTTCTGCTGTTGGTTTCGGGCGTGCCGCAGGAGGTTTATTCGATATGGTCGCGCTATCCATACGTGTTCGGAGAGGATTTCTGTGTGATGCGCGGTATAATGGCCGAAACAGCGGCGAATGCAACCGTTCTTACCATCACATCATTCACCGTTGAACGATATTTGGCCATATGCCATCCGTTTTTGCAACACACAATGAGCAAATTAAGTCGCGCAGTGAAATTAATAATCATTGTATGGGCTGTGTCAATTGCATTGGCTATACCGCAAGCATTGCAGTTTGGCGTTGTTACTGATGCAAATAACATCGATCATTGCGTGCTCAAACGTGTTATAATCGAACATTCATTTGAACTATCGACAGTTTTATTTTTCCTTACGCCGATGACAGCGATTACCGTATTGTACATACTGATTGGATTGAAATTACGCACATCGGGTCTAATGAAGCGAGAAAATGGAGTGTCGATGAAGCGACGGGTTCATATGAATTCATGTCATCGCGCCCAGACGAGCGTCGGCACGAGAAGAGTCCTAAAAATGCTCGGTAAGTGATCACACATTCAATATAAAAATAATTACACCAATACATTACAATGGCATTGCGATAGCATTGCATTCAATGTGATTATCACAATTCGCGCTAAATTCGAATACGAAGCAATCGATTGAGATTGATTGAATGGCAAATTGCGGACTTCCTCACATATCACGGCCGGCATTGAAACTCGGTATTAACAGATACATTTTCTTGTGAGTCCCGTCAAAATCGAGCAGCATAAATCAATTGTGTTAAGATAAATCCGCCAAAAATTATTTGGTTGCACAGAACGATGGGCAAACACTTGAGATATAATTCCGATTTGTTTATGTTAGGGGGTAAGGAGCACTAGTGCGTCGATGTGCTTCGCTTCAGCATTTAATCCAACCGAGAGGAAACCACCATTTTCATCAAAATGGATTGCGACAACAGGATACAAATCATCTTGATTCGCAATTCCACCATTTAATCTCAAATATACTCACTGTATTCATGCACAAGCTGAAATGAATGGGATATATTCATCGTGCGTTTCATTTTTCATCCAGTCCAAAATCTTCAAAAATTAAGCTCCTCTTTGAATCTCCCTGCTCACAAATTCGCGCTGAAATTGTAATCACAATGAGTTTACCGCATTTCATTTAAATGATTTGTAGCATTTTCGCTTTTATCAACCGGCTCCGGTTTTACATGCTTTCGTCGTTGCTATAATATATATTGCATTATAAATACATATTTCCATTTGTGAGGTTGTGTGGATTAGATTGGTGATTATGAAGAAACTGTTGCGTTCGTCAGTGACATATTGCGCGCCTACCCATAAGTAGAGGGAGTAGAGTTCCTTCTTCCTTTAAAGATTTTTAGTCAGTAACTTTGTGAGATTAATCTATTGCCATCTTTTGTTTCGTTTATTTAACTCAAACAGCTGATTGCTGCATTGAAATTGGTGAATGTGTTGTGTAGCACTGAGGAAAATATTGTAATAATTTTTATTGCGTCATTTTCTAAATCAAACCGCTCAAATCTCATCAGAAATTAGACTCGAAATTCTGAAAGTTCAATATTTGGCTTGAATGCAAATGAAAATTTGCATATATAAGCAAACATTTGGGGCTCCAAATAGATGCGATGCTCATTTGCTCAAACACTCACCTTTTTTCAATTGATGTCGCATTTCAACCGTAAACACAAACAACGAACGCTGTTGGAACATGCTTCATCACCCATGATTTTCCTGATTGATTGAACTTTTATCAATTAATGTGCCGAATTTGATGCTGTGAACGCAACATTTTTGAACTTTGTCGTTCATTTATTCTCGCAATTGAAAGTGCCAAAAGCATCGAAAGCTTAATTACTTTCAACTCTTTTGATATTCTTCGGAATGGATGTGGTTTTTTCCCACAATGATTCACATGACGTGGGATGGTTTTTGATATCACAGAAAAGCCTTTTTCTCGATGAATTTGTGGTTTTACCACGAACCAAATAGGCATCTAAAGATAAATTTAGAATGGAACTCAGAGACCCACCCAATTTTCCAATTCAATTTCAATATCATTAATTAAAAACGAGAATGAAATACAAAATATTTCCAACAAGAAAGTGCACAATGAACAGAAAATGAATGAGCTCGAAGAAATCGCACTGAAAAAGCATACCTCAAAACAAATTCATTACAAAATGACCTCTCATAATATGGTGATTCATTTAACAAACACTTTTCCATAAAAACAGTGCGCTGTGAATGCGTGCGACTTAAATGAGCACTTCAGAAGCTATTTAATCCTATACGCTAAATCGTTGTGCTGGTGCTACGTAAGCGTGATGATGACTGCCTCTTTTACTCCCGCGCGGGCGCCCATTTCATATATTATCAGAAGCCTCATAATTTTATCCGGTTCCGAGAATGTGATTACTTTATGCAAAAAAAATAGCAGCTCCATGAAGCTAGACAAAAAAGTTGATTTATTCCGTTATTAAGTGAGGAAAAGCCGTTATGTTCGTGCCCATTATCATCATTTTCTTACTTCTCATTTCGTTTGTCGTTCGAAATCGAATGAATAAAAAAGAAAACGGTATTGAATATGGAGATGGAAATGCTCGTACAATTCCCTAACAATGCAATTTATATGAATCATAAAAAAATATGGCTTCAATTTCGGGATGCAATATGTTGCGTCAATTTCTGCATTTCTTTTTACCTGCGGCCGCATCCTCACGTGTGTTTGTTTGGGAAAACTGAATTTGATATCGCTTTTAAATGCTAATTTAATAATTTATATTGGAAATTCCTCCCTGCGTGACACGCACCCATCTATGACAAAACGAGATGTGCCGAATATTTCAAGTTATTGTCTTTCACATGAATGGCAAATAAAATAATCAGCATGACAAAAAGAGTATGTATTGCATAAATTTTCGTGTATGCGTAAAAATTCTTTTTTGTTTCCCTTCACATTGAAAATAGGCATATAATGTTGTCTGCACGATATGACAATGAAGATGCACACATGAGTCGGAACGCATCATCATTTCGCACTCAGATTTATCTACAGATTGACGCTGTTAGGCATTTCAAAAGCTTAATATGGTTGTTAAAATAAACGAGCACCGAAAAAATCTTAATGGATCCGTTCTCGTTCTGTTTATTTTTCCTAATGCAATTTTCTACACATATCAGTTTCTTTTAAATAATATGTGAGTCTTTGTGATTCGTGTGTGTTGTGCGCGCCCATTCATTTCGTATTCGTATTACATTCAGTATACTGTTTCTCTATTTATCTTTTATATTTTCACTTTTTGTGTAATTGCGTCTGTAGAATTCCATCTAAAATGTGTGTATATGTTTTTTCCATTTCTCTTTTTTTCTTCTACGCGTATATTTACAGTGGCGGTGGTTGTGGCGTTTTTCTTCTGCTGGGCGCCGTTTCATGCGCAGCGGCTGGTGGCTCTGTATACAAATGATGGTAGCAATGACAATGATGAAAATGGTGGAAACGATCTGTTGTTCGTGTATGCCATCACCACATATGTTTCGGGGATATTGTACTATTTATCTACATGCATAAATCCGTTGTTGTACAATATTATGAGCAATAAATTTCGTGAAGCATTCAAGGTATGTCAAAGCTATCAACTTAAATTAAAACTGCATACTTTGTTTTTATTTCACTCGCCCCGCTATCCCTATATCATATCGTCGCAACACCATAGTATCCTTCAATATATTACAGCACGCATTTTTTCAAGGCACACTTTGATTACACCATTTCACTCTTTGTCTTTCCCATTTCGTTCAAGGAATGCTCCTCATTACTGTCGAGACTCCAAAATTTAATTTTAATCTTAAAATGCGTACTAATACAGCTAATTTAATTTTAGTTTGTTTTATTTAGGAGACGCTGGGGCACTTCTGCCAACTATCGGGAGGCGGTGACGAGAAGCGTGCCTACCGAATACTGTCGCGCAGCCAGCGAAGATGGCATAGCAATCAAGAATCAGGAAACTATTCTGGTGAGCAATGCATTGCTATCAATTGTCGTGACGTCTTAAAATAACCGACCCAAATTCCTCGAATAAAAACAAAAATATATGACAGATTTTGATAATTGAATTGTGGCTTTTATTTTTGTTCCCTTTTTTTTCTCAAATGAAATGGCAGGTAGCTCAACCCGAGACGAAAGCATGCACTCAACCCTTACTCAAAAACAATCCATCGATTCGATGACCCTGTCACGGGGCCAATCATTCAAAATTCAATCATCCAATCAATTCAAACTGAGATCCAATTTCAGAAGCAAAAGCAGCGCCATAATCCAATGTCAGCAAAGTGTTGAATCAGCAAACAATCACATTGAGATCGTAACGAATCGAAGCATTTACTCGAATCGGTCAACAAAATCAGAGGTACGCCGGCCAGAAGTAAATTCGAATACGTTCCGTTGTGCGAAAAGTTTGATGTCAACGGAAGAGAATCAGATTCATTTGAGTGAAATGTTGTCATCGATGGCCCCACCGAATAACGTAAACAACGACACAAATACGAAGAAAATTCGATTGACAATCGGTCCAATGCATGCCCAGTCGCAACGTCGTACGAAATTGACGTGCTACAACAAATTGAGACGATCGACCACTCAACCAATCCGGTCATGGTTCGGTTGGTTTCGTCCCAAGAAAACCGTTGCCTTCCACAGTCCACCGCTGGAGCATCCGGTAAAGGCAAAGGCAAGGGCAATGAAAATTAATATTCGCCCAAATGACCAACCGAATGGTGTGCGTGCCGTTGTCAATGCGGATTCAACATCATCAAATGAGGAAGAGGAAATCAGCAATAGCAGCTTGCAGAATGTGGATCGAGCGGCGTTGAAAGATGAATTAGCCGCTTACATGGATGAAATTCGGGCCAGAGAAAAAAGATAGCAACGAAATTACCGAGATGAATCTGAAAAGACATCGTCAGCGCTTTAGGCGTAATTTTATCTATCTTTATGTTGACACGGAAATTAACTGAACATTTCGGATCCATAGTTGAAGTTGATGGTGTGAAGCAGAAGAAGCCTTCGTGATAATACACCTTTATTCATTTATATGAGACGGATTCAGGACAGAGTGCTTGCTCGCGTTTTACATGTTAATTTATTAGTTTTAATTTTGTTGCATTCCTGAAATAAAATCGGAGCGATAGTGCTCCGTTTGTTTTTGGATAATTTTGAATGATATGTGAGAGGGAGAGAGGGAAGTTTAGTGTATTCAACGCGCGTATATTACGTTATTTATATGGCAGGTAGTCAAAAAAACAAGTTTTCAAGAAAATAAAAAAGCTAAGCATTTAAGAAATGAACATAAAACTGTGATAGAGTTACGGTACTCTGAGACTAGCGTTGAGATCAAATTTCATGCGAAAATTTGGTTACGGACCAACTGGTAATGGACAAAGAAAACATAAAATAAAAGAAAATATATATGTACGTAGTTCGTAGCTAGATAAGAAGATAGAATGGATGCGCCAAAATAGGCCCAAACAAGATCAACATCCATTCGAAAGATAATTTGAATCAGGTACAAGTAAATAACAAACAAACATATTCAAGGTTTCTGACAAAAAACACATCGCTTAAGAGTAAGTACACCAAAAAATATTATTATGATGATGCTCAATAAATCTGGACCTGTGGTCTGTGCGCTTCGAAGAAATATGGTTTTCGCTATGGCAGATAGTCGATTGTACCGCATCTACTACCCGTCGAACTGTATTTGTTATGGATAAAATATATGTTCAATGTACCAAAACCGTGAACTGTATACCAAGCTATTGTACGTTTCGAATCACAAAAATGAAAGATGAAAGGAGAAAGATGGGGTGTGATCAATACAATAAGGAGCAATAATGAACCGCCCAACCGCTCAAATGCTCAAGTATCGATTGGTATGACGACGGCGATAAATCATAAATATTTTTTTCAATTTAACTGATTTTTGCCCTAAGAATTGCAAATGAATTTAAAATGTAATTACGAGCGATGCTCGCGAAAGCGAACGCAAAGTAAGGATAAATATTAAAATTAATTCTGAACAAAAGATGTGGACGTGAGCGAAGCGTTCGCGGGAGAGCTTTGAATTGAACAAAGAAATGAGAGAACACGTCAAATTCAGCTGCAAATTATGCTTTGAAGTGTAAAATATGGCAACAAAAATGATGTAATCGAGGTTCGCATCCATTCCATCTTCCGCGTTCGATCGCAAAAAATGAAACTGAAGTCGATATGCGATTTGTTTATCAGGTGCGCTCATGCCAGTTTGCTCAAAACCAAATATAATACGAAAATGTGTTGAATATTACTATTGTTGTTTCTATTTTAATGGCGAATTCCCGGCGAAATTCGAAAATTGTTTTTAATTCAGTGAAGCAAACTATGGTCCCGTTTGAATGGAGTTGGTGTCTAACTGTCATTGACAGCAATTCCTTCCGGGGAAATATACTAGATTTTTAAATAAAGAATATTCAAATCTGGCATTCTTCGGGCGAAACATTGAACTGCTTGGTTTGTCGTTGTGTCGTTAGATTATTAGCTTAGCCGTAAGTTTTAGATTAAATAAATGTATCAGAAAATATAAAAAACGATGCAATTAAAATTCAATTATTTTTCCCAAAAACTAAATATATTCGCATTTTTACTCGATGATACTCCATTCTGGTGTGCACCAAATGACCTTTAGCGCTTCGACAGAGCGCGAGTGTGTTTCGAATATTCAGCATAATGTTTTTCCGTGTCTGGGTCCGATAACTATAAATGACTTTTATTTTTGTGCTCTTCATCCTGAAAGCATTGTTGAAACTGTCACGCTAAGCATGCTGTTTTCTTGTGATTTTTGTACTTTTATTTAGTTCTCTTTTGTGGCTGAAATCAATTTAGCCAATTGTTGTTTCACTTGAAATAAATGCGTTAGACCTTATCAAGAGCACATTCTCCACCAATGCTGGCGAAGGAATATCAAAATGAACGAATTCATTACCGATAAACGATAAGAAAGTAGCTTTAAAAGCATTCCACAAATTTTGAAGCGGTGTGCGTGGAATGGCTGAGAATGAGGAAAGCGTATGATATAAATGATGAAAGGAGACAGAAAGAGAGAGAGAAAGAGAGAGAGAGAGAGAGAAACAAAATAGGCAAGCGCAAATGTATGTGCTCATACGAGCTATGATGAAACATTACGATCATAGCAAACACAAAAGCCAAAATTAAATTTTCAAGCAAAGTGCTTCTGTGTACATATGAGATTCTGAGAATAAAAGTGGATTTGGATTATTTTTTCACAATAATGAGTTTACACAATAAGAGTTCAATTTGAGAATATTTGTTATTATACAAGAATATTATATTTTTTGTGCCAAACAAAAGAATTTTCTATGAACAGTATTCTTTTACACACAATCCACTTTTTCACACAGCCATTCGCATATGGATCACTCTATTATAAACAATAATGCTTGATAATGGTGCGTTCAAGTGTTCATTTGGTAAGTTTTTCAATGTATTTTTTTTTTTTTTGACAGGAAAAATCATGTTTGTTGAAACGGCTCAAATATTGGCAAAAAAGCACTAAAATACACATTGAAACCGGAATATATTCCATCTTCAAACAATATATCCTTTTTTAAATATATATATAGACGAGCGGTTTCATGATCCATGACAGAAAATATGAAAATTTATTGTACACATTAATTTTGGGAAAAGCAAATTTTTCCGTTTTTATCTCTCTCTATGCTTTTTATGCCATTTAATTACAATATAAATGTGTACATAGATAAGTGGCGGCGACGTCATAATTTGGTGTGCACCGAACACAGTATCTCCTACAAAAATATCGGCCCACGACAATGCGCGGTCGTGAATCGTTTTTATTGGTAGCAATGGTCCAATTGTGGCAGAATACAATAAGTTTCCCGTAGAATTAACAACAACAATTATTTATTGATACTTTCTTTCTGTACAGCTCCAAAATGGCTCCATTTGAATCTACCGCAGTCCATCCATCCATCTGTCTAATAAACAATCATTTTGCTTCCGCCACACTTCACATACAATCTGTGCGTATTGCTGCGTCTCGAAATATGTTCTCCAAACTTTATGGCTTTTATTAGTTTCGACCACATTTCTTCTCTTAACTTGTTTTCCATGCTTTCGTTTCGAGAATTTGTGTACTGCAAGAGAACTCTGTTTTGTCGTCGTTCTTCGTCTCCAATTTTAAGATATTCGGTCATATTTTTTACGTATTCATTCACTTACTGCTGACTTTAGTGCAACAGCCTACATTCGGCTGATTCACAAATTTTTAATTAAAGACATTAGGACCGTTATAAAATTAAAAAAAAAACACACACACACCAAATATTTGAAATTCAAAGATTGACGACGGTTGGCACAAAACTGTCGAATTGCCTTTGTATTCATATTGTTATTCATGTTACACCAAGGGAAAATGGGCTACGTACATACCAAAAACAACAATACATCGACATTGTATCACAACCACAGCGAAAGTGGAGAAAAAACCAGAGATTCGAGCGGGAGGCGATGAAAACCCACTAAGAATGCCGACGAGTGCTACATAAAAAAGATTGCCCGAGATATTTTGCGAAAATGCAACATTTGTAATAAAGTATAAAATAAAAAGATATGAATTTCACGAGAATTTGTCGGTGTGTGTTCAGGGCAGAACAAAATATTAGTGCAATGCACGTTGCTCTTACTCTCTCGTTTGGTCTTCTCTTCCATTTTAGTTTTAAATTTCTCGCTCCTGTTGAATATAAATATGTCCCGCTAAAGGACACACTTTTTGTAAATGTTGCGAAAATAAATACATATAGAAAATTGTTCCATAAACATTTATTATAATTATTATCTGATGCTTTCGAAAACCGCTTCGCGCTAGATAAAGTTTCTTCGTTTGGCCTTTGTTTTTACGCGTCCATGCTATTGGTTGGAACGCCAAGTACAGCTGTGTGTTACGCCACATTTTTCTGTTTGCAACACTAGCAAATCAACGAGATCCGGTATCTCTTTAAATGCTATTAAAGAGCGCTTTTTTGAATGGGCTTTTTGCAACGGTTCCTGTGTATGTACGGAATACCTTTGAAACGCACGCTCCAAGAAATATATTCATTTAGTGACAACTCAACCTATCAACGAAGTTAATAGCCCATTAAAATCTAACAATAAGCAGCAGCGGCACCATTACAGTAACTTTTGCAGCGTATCATGGAAATAGGCTCCAATGAGCGGTTACAAGTGTACAGTGAAATGGAAAAGTTTGTAAAACTACAGCCAATCTTTCAATTGAAATGAACGTCGCTTGCAATCAATGGCAAAAATTTATCTGCAAACATCAGAGAATATCTCGTTTTCATTCGGCAGATTTGCTGTATGTACGTAATAGACGCACATTCAGAAGATGTACAGTCGGTCGATGGATGATCGGCGAATCATTTTCACCATTTATCAATTTATCAAACAAACGCACGCTGACGTTGAAAGCGATAGGCAAGTGCATTGAATGTGACTATATCCATTTCAAAATGAATTGCGTACAATATTGGCCATTTGATGAGACAGACCTTAATATCAACAATTACCAGCGAATTTTGATTAATTGAAAAATGAATGGGTAGTCATTATAAGCTCTATTTGGCGTGAATTCTCAGGAATAAAAGTGGATCAAACTGACTTGCTCAGGTAAATTTGCAAAATGGTTTACGGTTGAAATCGATTTTCGAAATCGACGCATATACATTCATTTTTGAAAATGGGAATCGTCTGGATTGGCTGGTATGTGGCACACACACTTCGTTAAATTCAATGAGGCTATATTTGTAATGTGAAAAGTTGCACGTGTTTGTAAATCCGTCAAATCGATGTAGACAATGCGAGAACGATGCTATTTACCTAATTTGACATTGTTTTGTTTATTTTAAAACATGTATTTGCAAGTTTGTTTCGATTTTCGTGTTTTACCTTCAATCAACAGACGTCAGCATTTAGCTTCATTAGGGATATATGCTGACCTCTCGTCTTCCTTTTCCGTTCAGCTTCGATTAATGGAATACCGCCATCAACATCATAAACGGCACTCGTGCTCCTTCGCTGTCCCTCTTGTTGTCAAACTTTTGCCTACCTGACAAAAGACGAAGGTAGCAAAAACAAAAATCGAAGGAAAGGAAGTGGCGGAAGCAAAAAAATCCGGTTCTAAAAAAACACATTTATTTACGTTTTTACATAACGAACTTTTCATTTTATTTTCATTCTGATTTTCGGATCGATTTTGTTTTCATCAATATTCATTCAGAAAACTGGAATCATGAAAACTTCCATCAGCTGGTTGCCTTTTCCCATTCGCACAGGCTTAGCATTTGACGTACGCACACGTTTGGCATTTGATTTATTATTTATTATGTAACATAGACCGTCCTTTGCATGGTCAAGTAAAGGATAGGTGCAACAAAAATAAATTAACTGAGGAGTCTGGGATTTATATGGTACAAAGTGACTACGATGTTTCTGGTGTTGTTGTTGCTGTTATTTGTGTCTGTGCAATAGCCCTGAGGGTTTTTGTGTCAGAATAAGTAGCAAGCGGTCCATACGAATATTGATAATATAGTCACAGATAAACAACTCTACGTGGCTCACATACAAATCAACATTATTTGGGACACGGGTTGCGGGTGTGCGGTTTTTCGATCAAACATTTTTCCTATTCGATGTGTTCCAATTTCAGCCGCGAAGAGTAGCCATTAATGTGGTTTGAATTTTAAGAAAATGTATGAAAATTGAATTTCACATAACAAGTAATTGAAGATTTTTCGAAGAAAATTCGATTTTACAGAAAACTGTTTTGTGTGTGAGTGTGTTTGAATGAATCAGCCCAAATATTATTCGGGCGAAAATGATGGGAGCTTATTTTAAATAGACAGTTATATATCATTTTTTTGTTGTTGTTGTCAGAAGAAATTGTTCGAAATCAACAAAATACTCCATGAATATTAAAGACAATGCTTCGCACATGATTTCCGAATGAAGGGGAAGGGAAAGAGAGATTGAGAGAGTGGCATTGATCGATATGAATTCGAGAAATTATTCTCAGCAAAGAGGCCCACGGAGACTTGAACCTCAACGTTTTACTAAACATGTATTATTTATCAAAGAAGGAATCTCCAAATAAATGGCTTCAATTTACATGCATTCTTGGTGACTCTATTGCAGCATCTTGGTAACTATTTTGTGGCATTATCAACACCCGCCAGCTTTTCATTGAACCAAAAACCACAAGCACACAAGAAATGTGAATATAACGATTCCATATCGTTGTGTATAAGAAAAATGGAAGAGATAGGGAAAAAACCAAACAAGGTCATAATCGAGGATATCCACTTCGCCATATCAAGTAGTCTTATGGGATTCATTTATAAAATTGGAAAATTTGTTTTAGTTCTCGTAGAAAATCAAACATAGATACGTACAATTTTGAAGTGGTTTTTGAGTTGATTGACTCTCAAACACACACATACTCTCTATTTCGTTCTCTCACTCTCTCTCTCTCTCTCTCTCTCTCTCTCTCGGCTGCCAGTAATGGAAACATTTGTTGTTTAAAATGATAATAAAATCCGATCAGTATTTACTGACAACTAAACTACCAGGTGCTTGCATATGAATCCGCACATTTTTGCCATCTTTCGGACAATTTGTGAATAACGCGCCAATAAAACTGTTCGTCTTTTGACGCAAACCATTCATCGAGCCATTTTCTCACATTTTCGTAAGAAGTGAAGCGCTGCTCCGACAGTGCGTGATCCATCCAAGCGAACAAGAAATAATCTGACGGTACCAAGTCTGGTGAGTAAGCCGCATGCGGTAGCACTTCTCAACTAAGCGCCTCAATCGTTTCCTTGACCAGTCTTGCAGTGTCTGATGGAGCATTGTCGTTCAAGAAAATCACTTTGTGTTGCCTTTTTTGATATTCCGGCCGTTTTTGAAACAATGCGCGGTTCAAATCGATCATTTGCTGTCGGTAGCGATCAGTATTAACCGTTTCAGCAGGTATTAACAGCTCATAATAGATGACACCCTTCTTATCCCACCAAACACACAGCATTGTCTTCCGTCCGAACCCATTTGGCCTTGCGGTCGATGTCGCTGGTTCACCCGGTGTTACCCATGATGACTTGCGCTTAGGATTCTCGAAATATATCCATTTTTCATCGCCAGTCACAATCAGATGCAGAAACGACTTTCATTTGTACCTTGTGAGCAGCAATTCACAAGTGGTTTTTCGGTTTTCCCTCCCAGATCTTTCCCATTGCTTTCAAACGTCTGGAAATAGTTTCTGGGTCCACATTTAATTGTTCTGCGAGTTGTGGTTGCGTCTGAGCATCGTCCTCATCCAGCAATGCCTGCAATGCAGTGTCTTCAAACTTCCTCGGCGGTCTACCACGTTCTTCATTTCTCAGGTCAAAATTGCCATTTTTGTCCGACATGTTTCAAAAGCGAAAAAAACACAATGTTGTGTGAAACTTGAAATATTGTGTATAGAGTATTGTTGATAGATGTCATATTTACTTATTACTAATAAGCATAAACAACATGGTTTGACAGATCACACAGTACCAGCTATTGACCGCTAGATGAAACAGCGATTTCATATGCAAGCACCTGGTAAATTATTAAACCGATTCAATGAGTAGAAGAAGTTAATTTAACACCCTCCTATGAACTTCGACTTCAAAAAGAATAGCTTCTCACAGTCGGCATCTTGAATAATTGATTGAGTAGTCAAACGAAATGATTTTCGACGCCCTTGAATGAGGCAATGGTGGCTTTGATGGCGAAATCCTTATAATTTCACAGTCTACAATTCAGACCAATTCAGACGAATGCGATTCATAATATCTGTACTTATAAACAATTTTTGGAATCTCAAACAATTTTGACTCATCTTTGATCAATCCCTTTCTGCCGCATTCACTCAATTTCAATTGATTGAACCATCGGCAACAATTTCGAAAACTGCCAGCCAGAACAGATCAAAGTTGCAAATTAAAACCACAAGCCACACAGTTCATCTGTGCCGCGCATAAATCGAATTACAAAGATTTTTTTGATAACGAAATTATTGATAATAAAATTAAACAAACTCAATTAGTTGGTTTGGAAATTGACAGCCAACTATTTGACCACATTCAATGCTGGCAAATGATCTTCAATTAAAATCAATATCGATAAAGCTCTGTGATAATTAATTGAACTCATTTAATTTAGCCGGACCGAAACATTTATTTCGCCCAATGAATTTTCCTTGCTGTGAAATGAGAACCGATGTGGTCTGCCTAGAGATGGAGACTATCTTGGACAGACAAAAGACCAGGAACGAACAATTCATTTATACATTTTATCTGTAGTGTTCTTTTTATCAGACTTGGAATATATGCTAGATAATTGTCGTTCAAAGAGTATGCTGGCTTACAGACCTTGTACTGTAATCGTTATATTTTATTCTCTCGTTACGTTCGATGTTCATCATCATCACTTAATGCGTACGAGCGTAAATGAGAACGATATATACACTAGCCTACGATTTATTAATCGTAAGCCAGCACACGGACTATGATGGACAACGATTTGCCAAGACTGCTTTTTATATGCCGTCTACCATTTTCGATGGGTTCGGATGAATAAATAAACGACTGTAAATTGAACATTAAAAGTTCGGCGTCAAAATAAACCGAAAAAGGTTTGCATGCAGGAAAGTCTATCTTAAACTGACAATCGTAAGTGTGATGATATATTAACGATAAAATGAAAACCACCGACATGTTTGTATCAGCAGCAATCAGCTATTCTGTTATCAACGGAATGGAATCTGCAATTTGTCACATCGTTCGAACTGAATGCATAACCTTTTTCCTGAAAACATTCAACTCCAACAAAATGCGTTCAACAATGTAAAACGGAGAACACACAGAGAAATATATGGAAAAAGCACACGCATTTCCACACAAAGAAAATAACTTTGTTTCAGTTGTGGTTGTGGTCGTGGTTGTATCTAACGATCAAATTATTTTATTGTGGGAACAGCACACAGTGCGGAGAAATAAGGCACGCAGATAAATACAGGCGCTCGCAAGGCAGAATGTCTTTGGTCGTATCCATTACTTGCAGTGAAAATCGTTTCTACTGTCGAAAATGATTACGTTTGTTGTTTATATATTCAGTTAGAACCAAATTGTTTGGGAAATACTAAACGGGAATATATTATTATCTGTCTAACCGACTTTCCAAAAATGGAATAGACCCTGGGGGGTTAGACATAAATATTAGAATAGCTATTACGGATCAAATTTTATTTAGTTTTCATATTTTGTGCCTAACAGCTTTTATGCTTCCTATTTCTTATTTTATATGCACACTCTAATATTCTGCGTAGTATCAGTTGCAAATCGAAAAATAGAAGCAATATTTGACAAAAAAAGGGTCTAATAATGCCATAAGAGACTTTTGGCTGTGTTGTTTTTACCTGCGTTGTTGTTGTGAACAATATATTCCATCGTTGATAAGCAAATGCAATTATGCATTGCGACTTATGTTAGAAGAAATACATTGTTGGTACAACTACTACGCAAATTGAAACAACAGAGCCAAAAGTCTATTCTGGAGTTATTATTGAACATTTCTATGGCGTGTCGCTTATAGACTATTTATTTTTCTGGAAAACATCGTGAAATAACCGAAAATTGGGGAAAACCATTATCCGCCTACAGGCGGATTCAAACAGAGAAGGTATACAATCCATTCACGGCACACTCATGTGTGAAGCGGAAGCGAAAGGTAGTTCAGGTGCCCCTTTCAAGTCAATGGCCTCTTTTAGTCTCATATTTTCCATGGACTGATTTTATGCATTTCTAATGTCTTTCTTGCATAATCTCCCCTTTGTATTACAAATAGTCGGATAATATCTGAAAAGAAATTAGGTGCTCATATTGATTTAGTTGACGAAAATAAATTCCTACTTGAAAAATTGTCACAAATCCAGAAGAAATGTTTTTTTTACACCAGAGTTTGCAGATCATGAGAAAAATAATTTTGTTCGGAAAAAGGCTTTTCGGCATTCAAACTAAACTGCCGATAAGATTCATTTTAAACAAAACCGCACGGCTCTTAAAAATAAAATAAAACTGGTCGGCTTTACCAAACGATTGACCTACAAGATTTTTTTTCCATAAACACTATCGAGAGGCAAGTTTTGATATCTTTAGATATTTAACCCTTCTCATTCAAATTACATTTAACCAAGGGGACCGTGCTTGTATGGGATTTGAGAGCTATTCGAGAGTATGCCAATTGACCGCGCCATCTTATTTTACAAAGGTGAACTTAATTTAGATCCATTGTAATACGAACAAAATTTTTATTGACACAAATAATAAAAACAAATGAGTTATTGAAACGATTGAAATATCACATCAATACTACTGCCCAATAGATGGCGCTGGAGAATAGATATGATTAAAATGTCTCAAATAGCACGGTCCCCATGCATTTAACCGATTAATAGCGTTACCGTGGAGTTCCCCTCCCCCTCGAGCTTCAGCGAACAGAATCATTTTTGGTAAACGACAATTGTTTTCCCCAATTTTCGGTTATTTCACGACGTTTTCCAGAAGAATCAATAGTCTATAAACATTTTTTGCAGTTGTTGTTTTTGTTATAGAAGCTGTCTCCTTTACCGAAACGACATTTATCGTTACAAATTGTTTCATTCCGGATTCTATTTTCCCAATGATCCCGGAAACCATTCTCAACGCCTTCATATCAAACACTTCTAGATCATGAATTTATTTCTCTGAATGAACCCAGCTCACCATACAGAATTGTTTAATCTGCAGAATGACCAGTGAATAAATATTTTTATCTCTGTATTCAATTCAAGATTATTTAAAACATGTGATCTAGATTCTTAGTAAATTAATGGAAATAAATTGTCAGCTGATATATTCGATATTTTATCAATTTAACTAATTTTATGCTTTTTTCGAACACAAGCTAGTTGTGTCTAACCCCTAGACCCCTTGAATTGAGCCCAGACAAAGGAAATACATTTCTATAAAACATTCTTGAATATGTCCTTCGCTTGACGAGCTTCGTCTCGACTACATGCAAAATTATCATTTCATTTCGGCATTACAATGATAATATTTGCTAATCCACCGATTTTATAGTTTTGTCATTCTTCTTTCTGTCTCCTTCTTTCTGTTGCTGTCTCTGTTGATGACTTACCATCTCTCAGAAGTCGCTTTATGAAAATAATGCGTAACGAACAAATGTGAAGTTCGATGTTGGTGCGAATCTTCCACCATGGCAAATGTAGAAACATCAATGGCTGCATTTTTTTTATGCTTGTCTATAAAAACATTTGTTGATGCTTATTTATGTAAACATCGGCAATCAACGCAAACATGTAACGATAATGGGAATTGTTTAATAAACATACATTTGTTCCTCTTCTCGGTGAATTTGTTATTTTTCACGTTATTCAACGCGTTTGAAGCACATAAGCAAAGCTGCGCGTCTATTCAACTTTCCTCAAAACCACATACCGCCAAAATATGTGTACGCAACTCGCAGTCATTCCATTTTGAATTCTCATTTGTATGTAAATACAATGATATGATTTTAAGCATCATAATATAATTTTTGCAATCATCAAACGGCTGACTTCCGAAAATGTAATAATGAACGGAATCAATGATGTCGATAAAGTGTGTGTGTAATCGGATATTATGATGAGCGCAAGTACTATGTATACATACCGTATTCGGCCATCGCAAAAATTGTTGCCCGTTTGTTTGCGTACGATTGCCATAAAAATCGTTTACCAGACGTAATTTTAGATAAAGATTCGATTACAAGTGATCCAAAATTCGTAGCCTGTTTTTGTTTGACTGTAATTTCATACACAAACCGCTCACTCTCATCTATCGCCGCCATTCATCATAAAAAGCTACAAAATGTCGTGAGCTCAAATATGGTTTGAATTTTCGATGAAACGGAATTGGAAATAATGCTCCAATCCATTTTGACGAATTCAAACATTGAATCGTTCAATTTCCAACGAAATACCTTCTAAATTAAATCTATTTCTTATTGGTGCAAACACGAAACATTTACTGCTACCGTAGATTTATGAGAGAAGAAATATTATTTTATCTTTAAAAATTCCTCTGATACTTATAGTTTTATTTTTGATAACATTTTTTTTTTTTTTTTTTTCAAACGAGAAGTGTTCACGCGCGCATTTCTCATGAAGCGCACGATTTGTCTAACAACGGAATTGAATGTATTGCAGATATCTGAATGAAATGTCAATATATTGACATTTTGTGTACAGTTTCCACGCAACAGCATTTCGCTGTGTTATTTAGATAATAAATTTGGTGTTTATTTAGAAAATTTGGAGGGGAATTGTGGTGATGGCCGAATCGCCGGGCACAAAACGTGCTAAAGTGCTAGAAAATCCTGATGCCACGCTAAACAATCAAAAAACATGTCATTTTTTTGTCAAGAGAAAAAAACGATATTGCCGAATAACGCCGACCAAAGGTGAGGAGTTTTGCGGTGAGCATCTGCCAGTGACCCAAATTCCAACGGATCCAACTGAGTTGAATGATTTGGTGCAATCGGATAAGGCACGCATTCCATGTCCATTGGATCCAAAGCATACAATCTATGCGAAGAATTTGAAAAAACATCTTAAATCGTGCAATGCTGTAGTGAAAGACCGTCCCGACTTCATTGTACCCGGTTTAAATGCGGGCACAGATGAAACCGCGAATCAAGGGGATTTCAAATTGACAGACGTCGATAAGGAAACGCTCGATAAAATCATAGATAAAATTAATAAATTGTACGCATTATACCAAATTGATGCGAAAATCGAAGAATTGACCGCCAGCCATTCATTGTTGGCGTCGGAGCTGAGCAGAGAAGAGTATGGCTTTGAAACAATCAGACAATTGACACAGACATCAACTATTCTCGGCTATTTGAATTACTTCAAACTGTTTAATGACCATATCAGCTATGTGGAGTATGGCGCGGGCAAAGGTCAAGTGGCGTATTGGTTGGCTAAAGCTATAACCAATTATCCAAATTCGAATGTATTACTTATTGATCGAGCCGCAGTGAGGCACAAAAAAGATAATAAATTAGATGAGAGTCATGCGGTGCAACGTATTCGTGCTGATATTGCTGATTTTGATATCAGCAAACATCATTTGATACAGAAGTCCAAAAAAATCGTCGGCCTGGGCAAGCATTTGTGCGGTGCGGCGACTGATTTTGCACTGCAATGCTCCATACATGGAAACAATGTCACGCAACAGCGTGGAAATGGACCAAAAACTACGGCTATTGTAATAGCATTGTGTTGCCATCACCGTTGTGATTGGAAACATTTCATTGGCAAAGAGTTCTTCATTGAAAATCAAGTGACTCCATTGGAATTTGCAATCATTACAAAAATGGTTGGCTGGTATATTTGTGGCACAGGCTTGAGTCGCGATATACGCAAACAATTGGAAGAACGAAAATTGAATGGGCACGCGGAAGATCAGGGTCCGGCCAAAGATGATGACGGCACAACCAAATTGGATCGGCATCAACGCAAAGAAATCGGCTTTAAATGCAAGCGACTCATCGATTACGGTCGAATGAATTATTTGGAACAAAACGGTTTCAAATGCTCATTAAAAAGATATGTTAGTTCTGATATTACATTGGAAAATATTTGTCTTGTTGCAATACATACAGATCAATAGCAAATAAAATAAATCTATTAACAAATATGAAAAACAAAAAAAAAAAACATAAAAATAGAAAAATACAAATTTCGAGAAAAAAATATCGCTTGGTTTTAGTTGATCTGAAAACAGCGCATGGCATATATTTACAATATATTTTTTTGTTTATTTCTTTGTTTTCTTCTTTTTATCTTCAAATGTACCAGAAAATTGTGTATTATTTTTGGAAAATGTAGGCAAAAACGGGGCTCAAATGGATCCATTCCAATTTGTGCTCTGGCCTCCACTTCCAATATGGCTAGAACTTTGGCTATGTGCATTTTGTTGTTGTTGCTGTTGCTGTTGATGTTGAAGCTCGCACAGCGTTTGATTGACGATTTGACGAAGCATATGCGGTTTACAGTGCTCTTCTAGCCATGGCAAAACACCGGTGGCCAATTCTGCAAAATCGCTCATCGGAAGGAGCTCAAATGTTTGGAACATTTCGTCGATGATTGCCTGGAACTATAGTTCGATTCGATCAATAATTGGCACTTTCTAGTAAAACGCATTTTCCAAGTCACCTACCACTTTGAATTTAATCTCATCGCTGACCCTCGTCTCTTGATGTCCGGGTGATTGTTGTTGATTTTGTAACATATTTTCGTAACTACTTTGGATTATACGCAATGCCGTCACTTCTTTTTGCAACGCAGAACGTTCATCTTCTTGCTTCTTCTTTTGTTGGTGCAAGAAACCGATGTAGTCTATTGAGCGTTGTAGCACCTGCAATTTCCGAAACAAGGAATTTTTTTGAAATGTCATTACTTTTGAAAATTTTAAATGCTAAATTGCATTTTCTTTCACAGGATGTCGTTGCTTTTTTGTCGCTTACTGTTGCTTTGCTCAATTTGTAGCCAGAAGTTTCGTTTTGTTGGCAGGTTGGCACCAGATCTTGCAGTGAATCATATCCGCGTTTGATGGCATCGCGGCGTTTTTGTTCGGCCTGCGTATGCGCCTCACGACGTCGTTCTTTGTAGCTCAACGATGTGTTTTTTGTATTTTCGCCACCACTGTCATCGTCGTCATCTGAAAAAAAGATCTTTCCCATTATTTACGATCCGCTTGCAGACCGGGTGCATATGGATCAATACCCGAATTGTGTGCAGAAGAATTTGATGTGATCACACTGTTTGTACTACTACACCTCGAGAACTGTTGTCGCTTGTCTGTCGGGCTGGATGGTTCTATTTTCATTTCCATTTCTGCATCGAAATAAACAATTCAAATGAATGCATGCACATTGGAAAAAATTGGTCAGTTCACAAGTAGTCTTTGGTCGACTCAATATCGTTACGGAATTTCACTTCATTATCAGCATTCTCACTGACAAATGTAAGCATTTGATAATGAAGCTACAACAAAAAAATAATGTGCTTGAAATTAAATTCTTAATGAAATTTGACTTACCCATTTTGGCGCTGATTTTTTTTTTTTTTTTTTTTTTGATTGAAAAATTAAACTAAATGCTAAGTTGAATTTGAGCTGTTCGTTGAATTTGACGCGTTTGAAATTTTATTTATTATTCGAAGATTGCTTATTTTTCCTTGTTTTCTTTTTGCTTTATAAATAAATAGACGAAAAAACAACAACACAATGGAGCAGTCAACACGTTGACTTTAATGTTTCTGTCAAATGGTGCAAATAGCGCCATCTAACGCATATCCATCAAAACGAAACGGACTACTGAGAGTGTCAAATGCCAAAACCAAATGATAAGGAAAATAGCTCAAATGAAACTGATTACGATTTCAATTTATTTTAAACTAAATGGTTTAATCATTTCTATTTCTTTTTATCTATATTGTACACCTGCCTTTATTTACAGACGAGTTTATCAAAAATTTCGTTTCATTATTTTACTTAATGATGAAATGTGTGTGTGTGTGTGTGTGTGTGTGTGTGTTTGTTATTTCTGTAAGAAAACCAGTTTTTACTTAATGTTTTAAACGAATGGTACAAATTCTTCGGAACGGTAGCTGACAATTTTCGTGAGGCAATATCAAAAATGCATTGTTTTTAAGTAAACATAAATAAATCAAAAAGGGAAAGAAATATGGGATTTAAATTGATTTTATTGGTGGCGTTCCGCGTTCGCAATTTGTACCACCTAGATCGTGGGACAGCATCAAATTATGCAGCTCGTTTGGATGAGAAAGAAGTACTTCGCGATTTTGCGTCTAATCGATGAGTTTCTTCGCTTTGAAGTATCTTCGCAAGTACAGCACCTGCCAGGTGGCCAAACCTAATAGACAGCACATACTGAAAATGCTGAAGAACAACACCCGGTTATTGGTGGACTCTGAAAAATGTAAAAAAATCGAATCAAACTCAATGTCATGTGAAAATTACGATGAACAAAAATATCACCATAGAAAAGACATCATAATTGAATGAGTGAGAATGAAAGTGCGACTTTACAAGTCATTTCTTGTCGATTTTCATTCTCAACTACTCAATAAAATTTCATAAGTGAAAAATCATCAGTTAAAGATGCATACCATTAGTGCTTCGCATTTCTTCTTCACGTTTGCGGGTGGCGGCGAAATCTTGAACGATTGCGTCTGACATATCTTCTAAACGTTTGAGATCCACTTCGAGTGGCTTGAATTTGCCGGCTTCTTCGATCTAAATTTTAACAAAAAAAAACAATGAATTGAAAATAACATTGATCAAAGATTTGCAAATGGGAATGATGCATGCAACTCAAACGGCGCGATTAATGTGAAATTGGCACACTCGACAAAACTGTATTAGAACAAATGTAAGCCAAATGTGCATTAAAATAATGCACAGAAGTTGTAGTATCATTTGGAATTGAATTGGGGATGGAGCGAACAAGAAACAAATCGTAAAAACATTTGTCAAACTTCTCAAACACAAATATTTACCATATATCTGTGAAAGGCTGTCTTTAGTTTTTAAAGAAATGAAATAAAAACGATTTAAATGCCAGTAAAAGCAGAGTGTTTACTCTTCAGAATACTCACACCATCGTAATTTCTGGCTTCAACACCCTTTTTCGTGATGATAGTAATATCATGCTCGTGTCCACGGATTCCTGTAAACGAAAAACATAAGTTGGCTTTGACAAAATAGGAAACCGGCATTAGACAATATACCTTGATTAACGACGAGCGAGCTGATGCAGAGCTCATATGTGTCTGCCATTTCGGTTGTGAATGAAGCTTTAGCCTGGTGACTCACGCCTTCTTTCTTCGCCAAAATGCCATTTCTTGAATCCTTGATCTTTAATTAATTAAACTATTAAAATTGATGATTTCACCCATATTTGGCAATATTTATTGTGTCTGTCTAGTTGTCACTTCATCTTATTTGATAAGCGTCAATTTGCTTGACGATTTGATATATTGCACTTACCTCGTAATCGACACGTTGGCCAGGCACATCAGACACCTCAAATTCAATAACAATCAATTGATGCGCCTGAACTTCATCTCTAAAGCACTTTTGTGTGTTCGGCAGGTGGGTATAACGAATACCGTGTACATGATGGCCAAATAAAAACACAAGCAATACCGACCACAGTGTGTAATCCATGACTTTACGGTGTTTCTTTTAGATAATTACTCGTCCCTAATGTATCTTAATAGCCAGCTAACTAGGTTCGTACCAACGAACTGTGTAAATAGAAATGATTTAATGAAATGCGAATAGCTGAGTTTCGTGTACTTTCCTCCTATTTACCATGACAATCTGAAGTTTTACGTGGCCGAAACGCCATTGAAAGTGTATTGCATGAGTGAGGTTCGATTGTCAAAGTAGACAATGTTGGCATTTCACTGGATGGATGCGTTCACTTCCAATGAGTCCGTCAATTCGTTCAATTGTTCAAAAACACCAAATAATTCAGTGAGTTTCGGTTTTTGATTTCTCGCATCAAATCGAAATTGTTCGGTAAGCATTCAAGAAAAAGACGAAACTTAAATTGTCGAAATGCCACATTTTTATTGTTCCGAAATTCCAATGAGTATAATACGAAAATCACATTGTCTTATAAGACTTTGAGTTTTCAGACAAATCGGCTCATTGTTTTGAAATCCAATGACGTTTCATCGAAACTGTGACAGCTGTGTGGTAGTGTAGAAAGTATCCAAGGCGCATATCCATATCTAAAAATCTCACTCTTCGCTCTGTCGTCATATTTTCATCGTGATTGTGTCCGTGCATAAATACCAGATTCACATATTCATTTCGTAAACAGTGGGAAAGAAGGAAGAAGCATGAATCAAAATGTGAAACACCAAATACGCATACATGTCACAGCATTATACGCTCATACATCTCGTATCAGTGGCGCACGTCTGACGAAAGAGAAGATGATTGATGACGGTGCGAAAATGAGATGGAAAATTCAGCCGTACGATAAGCGACAGGCGAAAATGTAAAAATATGCACATTGGGAAACGAGAATGTATCAGAGTGCGGCATAAATGTGTGCGATGATGAGGGCGAGCGAGAAAGGGCTAGATCACAGCAAGAAAAGAGCACACACACACAAAACAAGTAGGAGTCAGAGATAGATAAGTCGCCACACACACTGACATATTTTCAGGCAAAATCAACAAATAGCATTACATGTACATCGTGTGTGTACTTCAATATTCCTTTGAGCGCGTTCGAAGCGAACACAACAGTACACAATTCACATTCATTTCAATATACAGTACCTTTCGATGATATTTTTGTGTTAAAACCGATAAATAAGACTATACAATTAGATAAAAGGGAAAAAACAATTTGAAATAAAAGCCAGCTACTACGGCAATACATCACAACAACATAATAATAATAAAGATGAAAAATGGCAGTCATGTGCTCGGTTTTATCATAAACATTTGCTGCTGGATTCGTTTTCGAAAATGATAAACGAAACCAAACCGCAACCAGTTCAATTTGAGGAAAATTGTACGAAAATCAAGCGGATATTTGTGCTCCTCCGTGAAATTCCATTAACGTGAAACCACGAAAGAGAACCAGTGTACTTAAAATCATAAGGCTATCACGATACGTTGAGGTTTCATCGACGGATCCGATCGAATCAATCGTAAAATTAAATTCAATTACCGAAAATACAAAAGCAACAGCAAAATGAGAGAAAAAAATCAATTCAATGAACCAAACAACATCGGGGAAGTAAGCAGAAAGTGTGTGTGAATCCTATAACAAATAGTGAATAGAAAGGAAGAGTGTGTATGAAAAAAAAAAAAAACGGTTCGCATTTTTTTCATCTGCTTAATTGCGAGCATATATATAAATTCAATTATCAAATTGGATTCCAGCCATCGAGCTAGTGGTATGAACTCGGCAATCAAGTGCACCAAAGCAAACGCATCACACTGAAGCGCGATAGAAAACCGCAGTGAACCAACAACTGAAAAACAGAAAACCAGAGAAGAAGCACAGAAAACTGTTTAGTTGTTTTTAATTCCAGAACAAAATGGATACAGAATACGTGCCATTTCTCCTAGTCACAGCTAATGTGGGGAGTGTTTTTGAAGATGTAAGTGCCCTACTTTTTTTCCTACGCCGTGCGCGCTTGTTGCCATTCTAAATGATTTATTCGCTTTACATTATGGGTTTTTTATGACGGTGATTGTTGTTTTGTTTCCAACTGTTTGTTGTTATCGTTTGATGTTGGTTTGCTGTATGAGGCTGAAAAGGTGAAAATATCCTAAATTGCGTCAAAAAATAGAGAAGAGAAGAAAGAAAAAATATAAAAAATATCACACACACACACAGCCAAATCGGGCAGCTACAGCATCAGCAGAGAGAAAATAGAAAATAGAAAAATAAAAATGCAATGAGTGGATGAGTTTTGCGCGTTCTATCGTGGGTGCCCACAATATTGATTTTACTTTTAATTCGATTGCTTCATGTTAATTTTAAAACACAGACAAAACAACAACAGAGATTCTCGCAACCGCTTAAATTGAGAGAGAGAGAGAGAGAGAGATTGGAACGTCAAGAAGCATCATTTTCACCGTTGTGTTAATGAATGGCAAAATAATTCCTTTCATGTATAAGCAAGCTCACGCGTCGTTCGACTGTTGATAATTAAAAAGCGAAAAATTAATTCTTTTTTTGTTTCGGCTCAAAATGTTGTCATCAACAACTGGCTATCAGTTCATCTAATCAAAGCAAAAAACAAAAAACAATCTGATAAGCCTCCTGTCTCTCTTTTTGCAGCCGTCACGATTGTTAGCACTATGGATATCGGAATTTTTGGCCAAAATATCGCTGCTAAAGCCACAGTTTGTGGCTTTGCATTTGCAAGAGGTTGGTGGTAAAACGTACGAAAAATCCATGGAATATGTACAGGAATTCATTCGAATGCTATGCGAATCACCCGAACTGGAGAACTTCAACCGAATCCGAGTATATTTAGATGAAGATTACACCTCCGCTGAACATTTTACGGTAAATATCGCAGCAAATTCGCAACGCACATACACACACTAGCGCTGGCACGCATATGCATCGCGCGGCTCTCTCACCCAATAATTATAAACAAACCCGAATGAAAGAGAATAAATACGCAGTAGCAAATAAGTCTCAAGGAAAAATATATTTATAAATCTCACCTTACATAGAGCGTTATTTAGTGAAAATTAGTTTCTAGCAATTCATTTATATTTTCATTGATGTTATTAACCCTGATGATTGTGTGCCGAGAGTGAGTACATTTGCGCGAGAATTGCTTGATCATTTTTGAAATTTCAAGTGCCTAATAGGAATAAGATTCCCCAGCACGTAATTATTGATAGTGTGCGACTCATTTTTTTTCGTTTTGTTGCTTTTGTTGGTTTTTTTTTTTTTGTTCTCTTTTAATTACTCGTATATTAATTGGCGAAAATGAAAATGAAAATGAAAATGATTTTAATAACAATTGCTAAATTTCTTTGCTTCCAACGTCGAGATTTCGTGTGCATGCTCATAATTCGTTTGCCGCACCGATTTTTCGACGATCATTTCCATTGGGCAAACACACAGCCAGCACCAGTAGTATGGAAAAACGAAACTTTCAAAATTAATTAAGTCATAAATACTTACTTAGTGGTTTAATCCAATTACCATATAAAAAAATATGGACTTATTCAGAATGCCAAATAAAAAAAAAAAAAAAACGTCAACTCAAACTCAACAAACTTAAACATACATAAACTAGTTTACTTTCAAACTTTGTTATTGCTGCTACTATTGCTGTTTTGTTTCGTTCCTCTCCCTCTTTCTCTTATATGCACCTCATTATCAGTCACCCGATTGCGCGCGCCTATCTCTCTCTTTCCCTCATTTCCTGCACGTATTCCAGCTGTACTTCAAAAATTAGACACTGTACTGAATCAAAATATTATCATATTTTTAGTTTATGCGATATATACGGTTCTTCTTTATAATTACAATTTGGCAGGCATTGGGCAATTTATACTTCATTGAAAAGTCAATAAGCACGGTGAAAATATGGAATTTTCTGACGCACGAATGGGAAGCCGTTGAGGGTAAAAGCGTGCATACGGGCAATATTGAGGCTGTCGCAACCAAAGAAAAGGCCAAATTTCCGCAACACTTTTTTCCAGAATGTAAATGGTCGCGCAAGGGTTTCCTTCGAACGCGCTGGGAAGTCTATGGCACTGTATTCGATATGATTAATATTCATTTATTCCACGATGCATCCAATTTGGCGGCCAGCGAGGAATCACCATCCGTTTACTGCAAAAGCAGACGTCGAGCTTTGGTATACACATTGGACCGGTTGGTATCCGTAGTCAAAAAGCACAATAAAATGGCATGAACACGAAAACACCAAACTAATTGGATATAATTTGTTTTCTTTCGTTCGTTCGTTTGACAGATTTCACAAAGATGTCTTAAATGGGGTGGCACCATATTTCGTATTCGGTGATTTCAACTTTCGCTGTGATACGGAAGGTGTAGTTAAGGTATTCGTTGAAATGCAACATGAAATGCGCCTAACTTTAATTCATGTTTTTTTTTTCAATTCTTCCAGAAATTAGCTGAAGACTTAACCATCCACCGAATATTAAATGTTAAAAATGACCATTATAAGGTGCAATATCGTGATGCCGACTCCCAAAACGTACTAACGATCGGTAAAAAAGAATTCCATCACTTGGACCATCAGATTAAATTCAAAGAGTCCTGGGTATGGTTTGATGAAATCCAAAACTTTCTCTCTGTTATTCCGAGACGTATTAAATGTCATTTTCGTGATTTTTGTTCAGTTGCAACAATTTGATCGTGAATTGCAACCACTGAAAGAGGTCCTCGTTGAATATCCAATCACATTTCCACCATCATATCCATACGAAGAAGATCCCGCGTTGCCGCAAGATTATATGCTGACGCGATGTCCCGCTTGGTGTGATCGCATTCTTATGGGTCCAGCCGCCAAAAATCTCATAAATGATAGTAATTTTTCATCGTTGCATTACAACACGATCGGTAACGATGTGTGCATGGGGGACCACAAGGTAAATATCACATTGTCCATTATTATTTTCAATTGAAAGCAATTTTCAGTTGCATTTTAAATCAAATTGAAATATTTTTTTTTTTTTTGTTCGAAATATTTTTTTCATAAATTTTGTTCATTTTATTGATCAAAAAGAAAACTAATTTTTCTTTTTTTAATTCAAATGTTTTTCTCACACGAAATGAATTTGGTACATTGCAAATCAAAATCAAAATGCCTCCCCAAAAACCAAACAAACAAAAATTCAAACTCAAAAACAAACGCACACATATAAAAACATAAACAAAAAAATCTAAATGAAATGCAGCCTGTCTTCTTAAGTATCAACTTAAAAACATTTCAAGGTACAATTAGATGTTGTTGCGCGCATGCTAAGTTTAACAATAATCATCAGCTACCACCATCGGCACCCCTCCAATTGCTATCACCACAACAACAACGTACATTTGTAGATTACACAAATGCATCATATCATATTAAGTTTGTGTCACAGTGTCCACATGCTAGTAATGAATATTGTAATGTTTTAAAGGAATGCAATAAAATGACAAGTAAACTTTGTGAAATCAATTCAACGAATGCGAATGCGGCCAAAGCGCTGGCCACTGGAGGCAGCGATGGCAATGATATCGCCACGCCGCCAAAGAAAAAGATCAAACCGACGATTAGCATAAATGTGACTGATGCCGAAAATTTAAATGTTTGCATGTGTTCGCTGTATGCCAGTTGTGATAATGTACTTGCTGAACAAGAATCAATGATTGGCTCAATTTGTCCGCGATGTCAAAATATTATCAAACAACAATCGACTGAACATCGAAAGACATTGATTTCGAAACGTTTGACTCTGTCCAAAGATATTATTGTTAATCGCGTTGATACGCATTTTTTGAGTCTGAAAACGGCAATTGACAATGGCAAACGATACGAACCATATACACCGGAGAGTATTGAATCACACTCACCACTACCCGATTCGGACATAATTGAGTTTGAACAAACTAACGATCGCAAACCGGAAGAAAATAACTCGAATTCGGTTGACGCAACAATTGTTCCATTTGAAATGAATAGCAAAATTCCACAGGTACGATCGTTGTCGGCGCACAGCAGCGCTGTATCACCGCGACAACTTAAATCTCGACTCGAAATCTTACGAAAAACCTCCACGGATGCGTCAGGCATGGTCACCAGCAATCACATAGCAGACAATCGAAAGACGCGCTTAAAACGCGGTCTTTGTTTTACTAAATGTTGTGTTATTTTATAAAAATTGGCGTTGCGCAAAATTTCCAATAACATTTTGACATAAACATTTCGAAATGTTGTGATATTAATTTGTTTGCCTGGTGCCGATACCTTATCTTATTTTGGTGGTTAAATTATGTATTTTTGGTGTCGACAACCGTCCCCCGGAGGGCGAGATTTGGAAGACTGATATCGTAAGCCATCGGCCAAATATAAAAAAAAATTACATCACGCCATTCCAAACTGCCTCTCGATGTTCAACAATAATCAATCATTCATTCCCAGCACATGCAGGTCTCAAGTCAGCTTAATTATAAAATATATTTCAAAATCACTCCTCATAATGGGTGGTTTTATCGGTGAGTAATGGCACAATTGTGTCCGCATTGCATATCGAGAATTGATTTTGCAATGTTCGAAAGCGATTATTTGATTTCATCCAAATCGAATGGAGCGCACAACGATTTTTATACGCAGCGCGATTAAGCGCGCGCGAACATACACACGTTCAAGTGATAGTATTTAGTATCAAACAACAAATAATTGAAACAGAGATATTTGAAAGAACATGTGAAAAAGATTTGCCAAAAAAGAAAATTCGTACATCAAGAATGTTATGTCATTTTCTCAGAAAAGCTATTCGTTGTAATTATGTGTTACTTGTAGCAGCTTATTAGTCTCTAATTTTAATTTTTAATTGATACATATATATTTTCATATATGAATATACATTTTATTAATTTTTATTTATAATTTATTTTTGTTTGTCATAAGTATAACGTACGGCATATCAAACCTATCATTGAAATAGACGGAACGAAAGTGAGAAAGAAAGAGAAAAGCACCAAATGCAATTTTTAAGTGCCTATGCATTTGCCTAATACACTTATTAGGTGAAAGCTATAGAAGGCAATGCCGCCAATAAACTCTATCGGTACCAATAATGTGCCCGTATTTTTATACATTTCACTGGTTGTTGTCTGTACATGCATTTGCCTCGCAATGTTTTATTACATTAAGGAACGGAATCCAGGTGGCTTTCCACCACTGAGCTCAAAATAACTCAATTTGAAAACATACGAAGATAGAGAATTCGCGTCTACTAGTTGAAATTTTAATGAAACATTTTGTTTCTTTTTGCTTTATTTTTTGTTGTAAACGCATGTATTGTATTTTGTTTATCTGTTGAAGTGATAAAATTGAGTGAATTGTAAAAGTTGTAATTTTTTTGTCTATTTTTGATTCGGTAGTGATTGAACGAAGTATTTATATGTACTTAATTGAAAAGAAAAAAATCACACTCAATTGAACTGCGGCAAATAAAAATCCATTCATTATTTTTAAATTAGCCCCTATTTTTAATTTATTGTTTTTAAAATATTTTTTTATTAGAAAATAGGGAGTATTTTTTTTAATTAGACATTTCAAATGCGAGAATAAAGAACCATTTCGTTAAATAATTATGAATTAATTTTTTATTGTTCGACACATTTTAATTTCGGAACAATTGATCGTTTTTATTCAGGTGCACGTAATTTAACGAGCCTAAAGCTTAATTTGAGTATCGAAGGGGGAGACGATGGAATTCTAAATAGCAACTAAAATTTTATCATTATTTCTGAACATAAATGGAGCATGAGTTGTTTGTACATATTTATGCACATAAAAGCATTTGTTTGACATTGTACATAATCTACTAAATTGCTTTAAATTTTGTGCATTTGATAGACTTTTGCACAATTCAATTAAAATATTTCAATTTATATTTTCTTTTTTGCAAAAAAAAATACACACACACAAATGAAATCAATAGGGAAGAATCTGATGCGAGATGATTTGTTGATATCGCCCGAGCTGCAAGATATTATTGACATGATTTTCGGTAACGAAATGGACGGCAACATAAATACAAACAGCGACGATGAAGATGCGACTAATGAAGAAGCCGGTATTGTGACAAGTAGTAAATTTATTCAGCTTAGTAACATAAAACCAGACGTCGATTCGACCAGCGCCGACTGTTACTATCCCAATAATAACAGTAATTCAGTCGTATTCCGCGAGACCACAGTCTAGAAGAAATATAATCAACAGATTGAAGCCCAGCAAAATTAATAATAGCAAATGTAGAATTGCTCGTCACCAATAAACTGGAATATAGAGAAAAAAAAAACCCGTAGCCAATAACAGGAATAAAATTGTACAATATTATTATTATTCCAAAGGAAAAACACCATTTTTCCTCTATATAGTTGTTGTATTTCATTATTGTTAGATGGTTATATTCAAATGCACTTGGCTGTTCGAAATATGATTCATTTGTGAAAAACAAGATTTAATAGAGCAGAGTGTAGCAAATTTAAAGATAAACAAAAATACAGTGTTTAAATCAACGGAACAGAATTTTTTTTTTTAGAGAATGAAGCGTATTAAACCATTTCAAATCAAAAATCAAATGAACCCAAACCATTTTGTTTTAAGTATTTATTATGTGTTGCAATATTTTGATAAATACAAGTTCGTAGTTTCAATTTATTCACACACAACACGACCGTGATTCCAATTAAAAAGCAGATTTTTCATTTGAATAAATTATACACACGCGAATATTTATGTTTTAATGTGCAAAAACCGTCCGTCCGATTTTGTTGCGTGAATTTCGTTTTCTCTTTCGAATCCTTTATTTGACGTTTGTCCCTTTGATATGAATGTATACAATTTATTATAATAATATGTCAATGTTAAAATGAATATTCAGTGACACACAGTTTTTCTTTTGATGATTCTATTTTATCAAAACAAAACAAATTATATATTATATATAGATTTAGATATTATTGAAACCTAGATTGAACAACAACAAAACGGCATGAAATCGTTATATTGTGAAATTACGCGTACGCACAACATGAAAATCAATGATACTTTTTATTTTTTTAATGAAAATGAAGCGAGATAGAGATAAAGAAATCCAATGTTAACAAATAATCTTTGCCGTCATTTTGATCTCATTTACTTGGATATAATTTTATTTTTCGTGTTATTATTGCCGTTAATAGAGTTAAAACACCACAATCAAATGATTTTCATGTGATTCCATTTTCATGTTCACACTACGTTGCTTGCATTCACCAAGTTTACCGTTTGTGAGATAAAATATTTATCTTTTTTATGGATTTTTACATTTTAATTATCCTTCGGGCAATTATCTTGTGCAGAACAAATAAAGTAAATGGTATTTGTTAGTTAATTAGATGATATTGATGGACTGAATTTAACAAACTGAAGCTGAATCGCATTGGACAGAAGTCCTCACGAGTGACGGCACTTTAATATTACATCAATTCAGAAATATTTGCGACAGATAATTCAGCAATTCAGAAATTGGACAATGAAGAACAAAAGTGGTGCATTTCGATTGAAGCAAATATTTGTGGATTGGTGTTGAATAGTGCAGATGAGTTGTACCAGCCAACCAAATCCATAACAATAATATGTAATTTGAAAGAGCTTATCGGAAAACTCAACTGAATTCAATACAATTTTGTTGCATATTGCTAGAACAAAAAGCACTGTAAGCCGCATCAAGCAATAGCAAACATAGACATCATCAACGTGTTTTCGTGTGCAAAAAAATAAAATAATATATTATATGTATACTAGAACAATTTAATAGAACAAACCTCACTGAATTTGATGTCAGATGATTTAAAATTGAATTATATTATATTGTATTTGTGGCATACATATACTATTCATATTTGATTTAGCCAATGCGGCGTAATATTTCAATAAATATTGAGAGAACCATGAATGTAAAATATTTAAATGTGCTTTTGTATTTTGTTTTTTATTGCCAACAGGACTTCGTCCATGTCAGCAGACATTCAAATATTTTGCCATTTCTGTTTGTCAACAATCAACTTGAAACCGTTTTTTATATGTTTAAAAAAAAATTGAATAATCTGTTGCTCGCTTTTGGTCTACAATCAGCCATTATTTTTGCTTGCTTCTTTTTCGACTTCATTAATTTGGCCGAACCTGGGAAAATCATAGGTGTAACGAATAAATAATAACGAATAAAAGTTTTTATTCGTTATTCGTTTTTTGTGCTTATTCTTTTATTCGTTATTCATTCTTATTCACGAATAAGTTGTAATAATTATTCATTTATTCGCGAATAAATGAATAATTATTACAACTTATTCGTGAATAAGAATGAATAACGAATAAATGAATAAACATGGCGAAAGTAATAAATGAATAAGAAATCGAAAAATTATTACAAAATTTAACACCAATGGGGAAAATTAATTGATGATTGAATAAATTTGAGTGAAATCAGAGATTGATGATCATTTCCATCGATGAAGCATTAAAAAAAAAAATATGATGAATTGAAAGTTATTTTTTAAAAAAAACTTCATATTGATAAATTTTACTTGAAAACTAATTTGGGTCTGTATGTTTGTTCTTTGTGATTCACTGCTATTTGACACAGATATTTGATAAATACATTTTCAAATCCACAAGGAATCCGCGGAATTAATTCATAAATTGAATTCCGAGAAGAACAAAAACTTCTTCGTGTTAGAGATTTAAAACTACGTTTTTTTTTCAGCGACTCAATAAAATATAGAAGCTTTGCGTCAATGAAAGTCCTCTGTTCCTTTTGGTTATTGATCGGACGATAATAAGCAAAAATAATGCTGCATACTTACTCAAGAGCTATAGGATATTTCTTCCGTTCACATACGCACTAAATAAATGTAAAACAAATGAAGAACATGGGGTTTAAGGTGTATTTATTATCAACAATTTATTCACTTTTATTGATTTATTTCTTTCTTTTCTGTCCCGTTCATTTTCGGTATAATATTCATACTGATAATGCTTATTCATAGAGACATATATTATGAATGAGTAATTTTCTACGTAATTTATGTTAAATGAATCTGTATTTTTTTTTTTTTTTACCGACTACAATTCTTTCCGTGTCTTGTAGAATTCCGAACGGAAGAAATGTTAATATGGCAAATTGGAACATTTGGAGTAATGATAGAATGGACAATTGGACATACCTTCAAATAATTTGTATTTCCAGCTAAACTTCACACAATGAAATTGGTTAAATCAACTCATAACTATCACTTTGTTTTATAAATGACTTACAGACGAATTGCGTCGCTGTGAGGCGACAGAGACGCTAGAGAACGCAACACTTGATGAATTAGAGGCACTCAAACATGGACGGACGCTTTTGTGCGCCAATGATTTAAAAAAAATACGTCGTGCAAAATGTCGAAATGATGAAAAACATGTAAAACCAGTAAATACAAACAAATGAGGATATTCTTTCGCAGTAAGTCCAATCAAATGTGCTGTGCGCATAAATATTTCAGATATTTCAATCGTGCGTTCTTCGCAATTATCACATTGGCACCGTTCGCTCGCATTTGATTGTAATATCGGCGAAAGAGGTATCGCTCCACCTAAGAAAGACTTTTGATGTTAGGACACGATACATTTCCAGTATCTGAAGCACTTCGACCTCAGAACGGGTGAACATTCAGTAAAGCCATAAATGCTGTAACAATAAATCAATTGTGATTAGAACCCAAGCGATTCAATTCAAATAGTAATGCATTAATTGCCTGACAATGGCTTCCATAAATCAGTGTTTGCAATTGCCGTGACATTGTGTATGGTTTTTTTTCTACGATGTCAACTATTTTTTGCACAACTGATTTATGGAAATTTCGGCAAGACCATAATTTTCTGTTCCCACCTTCAGACACAACAATAACTTTTGAGACAATTGCGTGGCAGGCACTTTTCATCATTGCGCCCAAACTTATTAGCAGCCTACACGTCCAACGTATTTGATGTGATGCGAGCTAGGTATGTTTGTTCATGTTGGTCTGAAATGATTTTAAACGATTTAACTAATAACTGGAAACACAGATCAATCGAATAAAAATATGAGAATTCTATCAACTCCAAATTTGTTAACATGTCAAACAAAATGTACGCATTTATATACACGTATAAAAGGAAATTGAAATTGCATGTTCGGTGTTGCTGTTTACATTGTTAATGTGAATAATCGGAAAGAATTTCAATCGATTTAACAAATGTTCATGGTTTTTTTGTCTCTTCTGTTTGCTTGTTTTCATTTGAACTCCTATTTTATTGGTATTCCCTATCCAAAGATGTGCATGCAAAACTCTGTGTATAATTAATAGATGCTGAATCTATTATCTTCAGTTCACTTAAATGCTAATGGTTAGTTTATGGAAACAAGGAAAATTAGCTTATTTTAGCGTAATAGCAAATTAGAACATAAATTCTATAAATAAAATCCTTAGAAATAATAATAATAAAATGTTTTGATACAAAAGAAATAATCATTAGCAAAAATACCGACATTTTTCATTGAATTTATCGTTTTTATACTCATTTTGCGTGTTCGTGTTTGAAAATGGTGGTGACGGTAGCAGTGGTGACCGATCGATCGATGCGACACTATGGCAGTTGCATCATCGTTTTTACATCTCTTCGCACCATGCATTCTGTGAATTCATGTGGCAGGTCACACAAAATTCAAGCGAAACCCGTCCACTCGACACATGTAGACAAATTCCCGGTGAATTATCGGCTTTCTCAGCCACCTTATTTGTGATTGGATTATTAAAATAATTGTGTTCAATTTTAACGGTATTACTACTGTTCGTACTTAGGATTTCACTGTCATCAATATCTCTGAAATCGGGAATATTCAATGGGCCTAGATCGCTACTGCTGCACTTAAATGTGGTGGGTTCATTTAATAGATTTTCCCATTGAAAATCGTCGGTGTTTTGTTCGTATGATGATGTGGAATCGGTGGCGGTTAAATCCGCACCCATTTCTAAATCTGTGAAAATAAAATTATTGAGTGGTTGAGTAAAGGACGATAGGAATGGATCACTGCTTGTTGCCCAAACTGTACCATTTTCTTTGTCATCTTCGATGTACGAAGACGGCGACATGGATGAGGCTGGCGAGTAGCCACTGCTGCTGGCGCTGGTTCGGCGTACCGATGGCATCGTGTGTTGTTGTTGTTGTTGTTGATAATCGTGATCGGCGACAAAGCTCAATGTGGACGATGTGATTGGAGTACCGTTGCCTTGGATGCATTTCAAAAGTGACATAATTTCCGTTTTATTTGCCAAAATGCTTCTCAAATAGAGGCTTTCTTGTGTCAATTTGTTGATGGTATTGTTGCGAATACTCAACATTTTCTTCAGCTTTTTATTCTCATTCTGTGTGTCTTCAACGGTTTTCTGCAAAACTTCCATATGTTCTTTTTTCTTACGGCGATTTTCTCGCGCCATTATCGCATTACGATTGGAAATTTTCGGATCTGGCTTGCGTGTTGGCATTCGCTTGATGCTCGACTTCGATGCACTCGTTGCCAATTTCGAACGATTGCGAAATAGGTCGTCAGTATTTTGGTACGATTTTAAACGTTTCGACTTATTACCTGTGAGTGACTCACCAATTTCATCGTCCGATGGCATATCGTCTGAGTAAATCATTTCGTCACTTGTATAGTCCTCGTCGTCACCATGAATCGATTCTAAACAAGCCGATTTTTTTGTTTTCAACAATTTGGCATCCATTTTGTTTTTTTCGCTTTTGCTGCTCTTTTACAATGACACACTGGTTGGTATGGAAATTTTTCGCTTCTTCGTTCGCTTACGACAAATGCGTATCAAATAAAAATTGGCTTGTGTGATTTTCAGGAAGTGAAAAACAAAGAAGAGTGCTAATTAAACGGGCTTAAATTTGAACCTTTTGATGGTTACTTACTAAATTATAACACTTTTCAATGATTCGCGACAATTTATTTGCGTTTTTTTTTTAGTTAAATTAAATATATTGGCAAGAGCGAAATTTTTTAATGGAATTCAATCTACTGCGTCGTTTGCAACACGTACAATTAGCAAGTGTTTGATACGAAGGCATAGCGCTAGAGGCGCATGTGTCGCCGCTGAGCGCATTCAATGTCATGTTCCACACAAAATGCTGTTCGGAGTTTATTGCGAATGTTTCGATTTTCACTTACTTCATATTTCTATGAATTAAACTTGAATGGATTTTTTTGCATTCCAACGATTTTTTCTCATACAATTATCATTTCCCACCGAAGTTATGTTGAATGAAATGATTTTCTCGCTTGCAATGCGAAAGATTTCCGTTAAATTCATGAATGTTCAGAGAAATGACGTGCTGCCATCTTTTGTTTGGAAGCAAAACCCAAAATAAATGTCAAAACAAATGTTGAGGTTAAGCAATTTTTTTTACAGAGAACCGAATGATCCTTTGGTTGATTTGCAAATAGTTTCGTTTTAGGGAAATACTTCAAAATGATTGTAAATCGATTTTTTAGTAGAAATCACTTTGGCCGAAAAATTCGGCTGAAGTATAGGTATTATTCGACCGCAAAATTACCAGATGACAATATTCGAAATATCGCAATTTTGGCTCACATTGACGCAGGTAAAGTCTCTTTTGTTTACGTTTTTGTCATAGACTTACATTCGCGGTTGCAATTTAAACAGGAAAGACTACGACCACCGAACGTATGCTGTATTATTCGGGCAAGACACATACCATGGGGGAAGTGCATCGCGGCAATACGATCACGGATTTTATGACGGAAGAACGTGAACGTGGTATCACTATATGTAGCGCAGCAGTTACGTTTCCTTGGAAAGATCATCGCATCAATCTGTTAGATACACCAGGCCACATCGATTTCACGATGGAAGTCGAACAATCGCTTGGCGCCGTCGATGGTGTTGTTGTTGTGCTCGATTCATCAGCCGGAGTAGAAGCGCAAACAATCACCGTTTGGCATCAAGCCGATCATCACAAGTTGCCCCGCATGGTTTTCGCCAATAAAATGGATCGAGCCGATGCTGATTTCCAAGGTTGCTTGGACGACTTGCACAATAAATTGGATTGTCTCGCAGTGCCTCTTCACATGCCGATCATGGGCGAAAAAGGGCTCAAAAGTAGTGTGCAATTCAAATCATCACTAAAACGATTGAATAATTTCTAAACTTTACTACAGGTATCATTGATATCCTGGATTTAAAAGAATTGCGCTTCGATCAATCTAAAGAAGGTCGTGTTTATGTTAAAGTTCCTCTCACCGGAGAAATGCTCAAGAAAGCGGTTGACAAACGATGTGAAATTATTGATATAATGAGTGGACACGATGATAAGCTGGCAGACGAAGTGATTAGAAATGATAGTCTAGAAAATGTCGATAGTTCCATAGTAAGGAAAACGATCCGAAATTTGACAATACAACAAAGCATCGTTCCAGTGTTCCTAGGATCAGCATACAAAAATACGGGAGTACAGTTGCTCATGGACGCAGTCACACACTATCTACCAACGCCAAATGAACGCAGCTCCGTTTACAAATGTTTTGGGTAAGGCAACGATTTGAAACAATTTAATTTTTTGTATATTTTCTATAATTTATATTGAAACTGGATTCAATTAAATTTTGTAGAAAAGATTTAGCAGCCAAAGTGTTCAAAGTGATGCACGACAAACATCGGGGAGCATTGAGTTTAGTTCGAGTCTTGAATGGAACATTGAAAAAGGGTGACAAAATCCATACATCAAATGGTAACGTTGAAGTTGTGCAACGAATCTACGAACCGCTGGCCGATGAGTACCGTGAAATCAACGAAGTGAATCAAGGGAATGTTGGTATTTGTGGTGGACTCAAGGTAAAATCATTACAACCAAATCGTTCAACAAAAGTTATTCCAAAAATAAAATTATTTTTTTTTTTAAAGTAGAATACATCGACTGGCGATCTTTTAGTATCAAGTATGAAGTCATTGAATGCAGCGCAGGAAAAACTTGAATCACAAGGTTTGCAGCTTCAGTTAAAACCACAAATTCCCAATGCTGTTTATTTCTGTTCGATTGAACCACCTTCAATCTCCTATCAGCCTGCACTTGATCGAGCCTTAGCCCAGCTGCACCGAGAAGATCCCAGTTTCCGAGTCACATACGATGAGAGCACCATGCAAACGGTTTTGGGTGGAATGGGCGAATTGCATCTGGAAATAATCAAATCGAGAATATTGAGTGAATATAAAATTGAGGCGGATTTGGGCCCATTACAAATCGCTTACAAAGAAACCATTTCAGAGCCCATTCGTGATATATTTGAGCTAAAGAAGGATATATCGGGCTCAACACAAGAAGTTACCATCGAAATGTCATTGGAATTGGATCGAAAAGAAATCTTTTCACTTGACACACACCCTGAAGAAGCGCACGCATTGGCGGCAATCCATCCGAAATACATTAAATGCGTTAAAAATTCGGTGCTTTCTACTTTAGAAAGAGGACCTCTGGTTGGCGGAAAAGTGTTGGATACACAAGTTGTTCTGCATAAATTGACGCTGGGCAAAAGAACAGCCGAATCATTTTTGATGTCAGCCACCGCTCAGTGTGTTCTTAAGCTTCTTCGAAAAGTCGGCTGCAGACTTCTCGAACCGTTGATGGCCATTCAAATAATTGTCCCTGGCAGTAAATTGTCTGCTATCTTGAATGATCTGGCCAAAAGGAGAGCCGATGTCAAAGATATTATCATCCGAGGAGACAATAGGGTGAGATTTAATTCAGGCTTTGCTTTCAATTTCCTATTGAAAGGAATTTTCAATGTTAATCAATCTTCTAATATTTTAGATTGTGCATGCGATCGCCCCGTTAGCCGAATTAAGTGGATATTCAAGTAAAGTTCGAATATCGACATCAGGAACAGCCAGCATGAGCATGCAACCGTGTGGATACTCCCACATGACCGATGAACAGCAAACGCGTGCCATTCGGCAGACACAAGGACTAGAATAGATTTAATTGTAAATTATTTTATTTGAAATAAACTGCTAAGGTCCAATAAAATAGACCGTCTCCATTGGTTTGAATCCCAGATATTACAGGTTTTCTATTGCAATTTCAAGTGTTTCAATCGGTCATTCGCTCCACTGCTTTCAATGAATCATAAAAATAATGACCGTTTAAATAACTCTATCAAGGTGATTCGTCCAAATAAAATATGTCGGTCATTTCTCAATTTACCGAAAATCCACTGAACCCAGAACAAGTGTGATGACTACAACGGCTAAAACTAAGTCGAGGGTAATGAAGCGTGCCTTTTTCCCCTGCACGAACTGAATTAGTTCATCAATTAAATTTCAGAGCTGAATGAACTTCAACACTTTATCTTTGCACCGTTATGAGCTATGATCATCGTCATCGTCTTCGAATTGATGTCCCGATGCAGAAGAGAATTCAATGTCGTTGAAAAATTATCGTGCGTCTTGCTAATGCCATTGGGCAACGTCCGAATATGATTGCGCCGAAAACAATTTTCAATGAATATTTCATGGAAAGATGATAAAAACAGAAACTTTCACTGGACTTACATTCAATCATATGTTGTTGAGTGAATTCATAACACTTCCCTATGTACGTAAGTCGTGCATTATTGTTCAGGCCCAGTCCAATTTGTACATTTCTCGAATTTCTATTCATACATAATTTCGCCTGGAAGATTTATGCCACAAAGAAAATTCATTTCACATCAAATATGCGGTACATTGCCGCTTTCGTTCGTACGAACAACAAATAGATCGCATAACAGAAGTTTATCCGAGTCCATGCCCAAGTGCCCATGTTCAATTCGCATGCATTTTGTGTGCAAATGCTTTTCAATGTTCGAGCTTTTTTTCGTGTTTCTTCTTCGAAATTTTGTTTTATGCAATACAAACTTTGAACATAATCAAATTGTTCCGTGGCTTCGAAAGTGAAATCTGGAAAATTTGTTATACGTTTAGCTTACAGCTATGGGCTAACTATTAGGAACGCATTTTCCAAATCATCCATAATCTTATTCCATGGCGTGCGCACACATACAGTCCTATATTCTTACCGCCCGATGGGACATTTTTAGTGAAAATCCGATTCATTTCAATAAATAGTTTGCCGCATAACAAGCTCGCGATTATCAGTTCAGTGAATGAATGGTTATTACAATTAAATGGACAACATTTGGACAGCAAATATAATGGAATTTTTCCAAAATGACGTGGAAGACAGAGGTTCAATGCTAACGACAAAATGCATCAACAACTTGGATCAAATGATTATTTTGAAAGAAGAAGGGAAAACAGCACATTCACACCTTATCAGCTAATTTATGTCCAATAAAATAAACAGATAGAACAACTTTTGATTTGAAAAATGTATTTTATTTTAATGAAAATTAACATAACAATCTTGCCAATTTATTCAAAAAGAAATGTTGAATGGAAGTGGGCACGCATAAGCATTCACATAATACTTAGACACAAACTCGCACAGACATTGCGCGCGCGCTATAAATATGTTGGAACACATATCACCTCATCATATTTACCGTTTATCGCATAAAATATTGTGGTAACGGTAAGAAATTGAGTTGAAACAAAAGCTGAGCGCGGAAAAACGAAGCAGAAAGAGAGAAAAAAGCAGCCCGAGTCAGCCTTCTTGCGCTCCAAAATCGGAAATGACAGGTTTGAATATCAACTGTGTCAGCATCGAGCAAGCTAAACTAGTTGTGAAACAGCAACTCAAATTCCAAGCATTGAAATAACACAGTAAAATGCCAACGTTGCCGTATAAAATTGGAATATTTCTTTCAATCTGGTTTTGTTGTGTGTCTTGTTGAAATAACAAACCAGAATCATCATTTTTTGCATTGTTTCCAACAGTTCATCCAATTTAGGTGCATTGAAAATAAACTTTTTATTTGTTTCCTCTAACATCGAAACGATGAGGCAAAAGCGGCAGTCCAAGATGAAACCAAGGCCAATATTATGGAATCAAATGATATTTTCAGCAGGCATAGCTTCTTATTTTATTCAAATTGATTCGTCGCTGTTTGTTTTGCTGTCAGACCATGCTTTAATTTGTTGGTAATTATATGTTTATTGAATTCGCTTTAAATTCACGAATGCTGGAAATTTAATCATTATGTCTTAGATCTAACATCGTTCACTTGATACCTATCTATTTGAATACAAATTTGTAGTTCGAGTTGTACAGATGTTCGCTTCTAAATTTGTAGCGTCGAGTTAGTGATGTAAGGCTGGTACGCCAAACACACACACACACACACACACACACACACAGTTCAGCGCGCACAGGTTGATATAACACGAATTGATGAATTTAGACATTCCAAGAGCACGGTATGAAGTTCCTACAAATATCAATACGAACGTAGGAACTCTAAACCTCGCTGTCGGTAATGACTTGCAAATAAACGTTGAGAGTGCATCAATTCATTATCGCTTCAGCTACTTTCTATTGATATATTGATTGCAGAATATATGTGAGGAGTTGATTCATAGCTGCGTTGTCCAATCAATATCGTTGATTCTTTCACATTTTGGTGCATTGGTGAAACGCGTTTCGCTCTTCATCTGTTGGGAAAATAGAAGTAATTATTTCGATTCAAGCAGTAACAGCAACATTGCTACGCATACAATTGCAAGAATGCTTTGTTTTTATATGAATGTTTGTTTTAAGCCTTACTTCATCCACTATTATTCCAAACGACTTAGCAAAATAAACGACCGTTATGCGTTTTTGATTACATATTTTTATACCTGCACATTTATATTAGACAAACATTTTGTGACCTTTTGTACATGCGGCTTCGGCGAAGGCAACGGCGACGGCGGCTATGTGTGTGTTGCTGTCGTTCACAAAAAATGCCGAACCATTACAAGTCACATGTAAAAAACCATCGAAAATGGATGAACCGATCACGAGCGAATGCGACGAGCTGAGTGCAAATGTTATGATATACAGCACATATTCGCGCAAACACATACGCACACACTGATCGATACATATCATTCAATTAACCGAACATGCCCAAAAATTCGTGCACTCAACAAACTTTTGGGGGCATTTTTCTCCAACTATTTTCTTATCACTTAAATTTATAATGTATTCGACTCAAGAAGTGCCTACAAAAAACCATTTTCAGACGATTTTATCGCATGACAGTCGTGTGTGCGTTTTTGTGTGTGTGGTGTTATTAGTTCCACCAAAAATAATATGCAGTGCACAAATTCTCTCGCTCTGTCGCTCGCTCACTCGCCTTTAACACGCACACCATCGCACGATGCCAAACATGTCCGTGTTGCCATATTGCGATTGTATAATTTAGCCAGCATGATTTGGGATGATGAGTACATCTTTTTTCATTCTCCCGTTCTCTTACTCTCTGTTTGTGTCATTACTTCCATTTTGCCCTTGTGTAGGTGAATCTGCACATAGTTGTTTCGAATATGTACACCATTTTTTTTTTTTTTTTTTCGTCCAAAGTAATCCGTGTGGAGATTGGAATTCTTTTCGCCAAATATTCGTTGTTTTTTCTTCTGTCGGAAACAATAATATTTGAAGTTTTTGTCGCTATTTCTTCGCGTCGTGTTATTGACTACAAAACTAGGGCCATGGCGAATCAAAAATGTTATGACGGTTCGGTTATATCATTATTTGGGATTTTTTTTAATGGATGCCGGTATGGCTTATTCCATGTCAGAGAGCCAAATGAAATAGAAAAAATAGCAATATCAAACATCGCGAGAAAAAGAATGACAACAACAAAAACGATAACACACAAATCGAAAAATATAAGAGAATATATAAAAAATTTTATTCAGCATTTCTATCGCAAATTGTTCTTTTGCTTCTAAAACGCGGCTAAAGTCAAGCAAACAAATGTCGATTCAAATTCATTCGGAAGACTAAATACGGGAAAGAATATGAAGCCAGAAGAAAGGAAAACAATTATCAAACCTTATCTGCATTTCATAGGCTGTAGAGAAGGCGGAGTCATTTTTGTGTGCTTTATAACACTGGTACTATACATAATTTGATTTTGATTTTGCTATTTTGTTTCGATATATTCATACAAGTTTGATCTAAACCAAATGGCTGCAAGAAAAACAACCTAAAAAGCTGAAATCAAAAAATTTGCCCAAGGCATCAATATATCGCACTGATATGACAATTTTCACTTAAACTTTTGTTTAACTTGCTTTTGAAACAATTACAGCTTAACGATTATCGCACACTATCTTGAAACGAGCGAATGGTAATTTAATTTATCTGACCACAAATCAAATGGATAAAAATAAAGCGGCTGAAAAGATGTAAAAATTGGAAACACAATCAAGAAAATGCTGCGAATACACTCGGAACGAACGCACGCGATTATGATTTTAGCTGGCCCCGTGAGACTTAAGTCATGCTGAATGTGAATTGCAAATACCAAATAAATGTTATAACAGAATGAAAAATTGAGCATTACTGTTAATATTTTCTCAAATGAATTCTAATAACATAATCGCCGATCACAATACGAAACAGATGGCAATTGTGACCTTTTCGAAGGATAGTTCAATGTGTTGTTCTCATATTCAGGTGCTTTGTACCGCTGTCCCACCGTTACATTATTTATTTTTTTTATTTGTGTGTCGTTGGTGCTCATACGAGCTGTTACTCATTATCTTATATTGATTATCTCTTCTCTTCTCTTTTCTCGATTGTTTTTCTTACGAACGAATCATCGTCGTCATCATCATTGTTTTATTGTAATTCCATTTTGGCATTTTGGAAATAAATAATGGAAAAAAGCGCAAAAAACTACTCGATCAAGAACTGAAGACAACAAACAAGATAGTGTCGCCTGCACAGACGGCCGGTTTGCGCAGACATAACACATATACATTGAACGCTTTAGAATGAGAGAAAACAATTATCGCGCGCGAAAGATTCATTGTGAGCACAGGGAGGACAAAGGAGGTGCATAGCCTGTTAAAATAAGGAGCGAGCGAGATGGATGAGTGTGAGCGAGCGAGTGAAGGAGAGAGCAACGGATAGAAGTCGATTTCACCGTTTTGCTGAAGGTTAAATCATGTTTTTCATTGTTCGTTTTCCAAAATTCAATTTAAATATTGTATTACCCTGTTGCTATCTCCACAAACCGAACCAATAATAACAACAACAATCTATCCAACTGAATAACAAATACTCAATATAGATTCAAATGCATCGGCTCGGAGTTCGAAAAGTGTATGTATATTAAGTTTGCATGCAGATGTGAACAACAAACTTGATCAACAGCAATACAATATTTTATTTATGGATAATTTACAGTGGCTGGCTGGTGTGCGCATAAGGCAATTCATAATTATCATGTAAAGTCAGTTTCTCATGCGGGCAGGCCATTTTGTATTGCAGAAGGTGAATACCAATATCGATGTTGATTGTTAAATCTATAGTTTTAATTAATTTCTGTGCCGATCGACGAAAATTGCGCTGACAAACGGCTGCTAGCTGTAGTTTGTGACTTAAAATGTTCATCCGATTTCACTTAGCTTATGACAGTCAAGTTTTCGAGAGTCCGATTCATTATACATTCGTCGGTGGTTTTCATTTTGGGCGCAAACAAAACTATAATGTTGATAGCAAAACCGCAAAAATCACACACGAAAGCGATATGAACCGAACAAAATAATAAAGGAAGAGCAAAAAGCCAACACATACAGAACGTACAGAAGAAAAGAGAACGATTATGCGGTGTGATTGTGGTTTTTGCCATTTGTTCCATTTGGCCGCTTGTGTATTGAGTTGATATGATTGGCCAGTTGGCCGTCACGTTCGATGCAAAAGCAATATAAGAAATTAGAAAACCACACGAGTAGATTCTAGCTGATTTGAATGAATTTTCGAAATCTGTTGACATTTACATCAAAATGGAATGGAGGTAGTTAGTGTGCGTTGATTGATTATAAAAATGCGACGAAGAAATTCATGGTGAAATTCGTTTGCATCAATTCCTGAATATTCGCATCAAGTCGCTTTTTAAGAGAGGCATAGGTTAATAGTGGATGGATGTGTTATTCCTTTTGTATTTTTGCTCAAATCGAAAGAAAAAGAGACAGAATGGTAATATTAGACAAGTACATTGTCAGTGTCTGTTGATTTGATTTTCGCGAAACTTAAACCTTTTTTTGGGGTCCGTTATGCTGTCTGCATACGATTTTTTGCATCGATTTTGTCTCAACATAAATTGAGAGGAAAGAACAAACACATTGCGAGCAAGAGAATCAGAGAAAAAATTTCACAAAAATCTGACGAATGAATAAAATTAATAAATAAATGTTTACATTGGCATCAAAAAACGAACTCAACGACTGAATGAGATTAAACCCTAAATCGCAGAATCGAGTAATCGCACATTCGCCGTTCGCTCTTAACTCATTTTCGACCAGAGTCGCAGAGACAAAGCAACATTAATTTAAATCGCATGACCGATTAAAAGCAAATTGGTCGAAATGTTGATAAAAGTGGAGCGAAACGTGGGGCGAAAAATATGAATTTCATCGAGGCACATTGAAAAATCAAGTATGTGCTGCTGTGCATTTTTTTTTTCTTTTTTTTTTCACTTCTCCCGCGTTCATGTGTCGGTCGCTTGTTGTTTTCATTTGGTTTGGCTCGTGTGTTTCGCGAGTTTTTACTGTTTGTCACCGCCGCCGTCGACGTCGTTGTCTCCAATGAAAGCAAAATTCAGGTTGTGAAAGGAAAATAAAATTATATTGAAATCGGGTTTGGTTGCAAATTTTTGAGTATTAAATCATCAATATATAGACATGACTGGTGTTACACTTGTTAAAATATTTGTATACAAAATGCGTTGCAACACAGTATGCTTACATGTACTATATATGTATGTAGATTGTGTATAGATATGTGTACAGTTGTTTCTTGTCTCTTGTTTTCATCTTCATCTTCTTTTTCTGGTTCACTTTGTAAATTCAACGATTAGCATGCTGAATCGCCGAAGTTAGCATACATGCAATGAATACATATTGAGAAGAAGAAGAAAATGATACTTGAATGTGCGATTTTAATATGAGAGGCAGCCATCGCAAGAAAACAACACACAAAAAATCATTTATAATTATTTATCGGCTACGTAAATAAGTAAAATTGAAATGGTTTAACATGGAGAAAAATAAAGAGAGAGAGAGAGAGAGAGAGAGAGAGAGAGAGAGTGAGAGAGAGAGTGAAATACTGCGATCAGAGCAGCAATCACGAATGAATAAGGAAAACTGACAAAATTATAACCAAGCAAATTACCAACACTCAGCAGCTCGAGAATGTGCATGAAGACTATTAAAAATGTGCTCGTTTTCACATTCGTTCCTTTGCCCATTTGTCCGGATACCATTTGTGTACGTTCACTTATTCATTAGTTGACTGCTTTGTTTGCATTCGTGGAGATGGTCAAACGGTTGATGCAAAGAGAAATATAATTGAATCTATGTAGATTTGGAAAAAGAATTATGTGCGCTTTCGAATAGTGATTTCAAATCCGCTCAATTTTCCGTTTGCAGGCCGTTTTTTTATTGTTTTGCTCGATTTGCAGCTCAAATACGTCCAATTGGCAATCGTCATAGTACCACATTGACTAAGTTAAACACCAGCTGACGAGCGCAATGCTCTTTTTTCTCTCGCTCCCTGTTTCGCGCGTAAGAGGATACAAATAATCAGTTAATGCGGATAAATGTGTGATGACTCGTACTAAGAATGACCATAACACTTTCAATAAATTTTATTCGATGCATTTTTTTTGGATTCCATTTTATTTTCACGATTTAAATTGTACTATTACTTTTATAAATTATTCTATTTAATTTTCTTTATGCTTTTTTCTTTTGTTTCTTTTTTATTCTCCCGTTTTTTTTTTGCTGTTGTTCCGAATTCATTTTCAATTCAACGGAATTATTGTTTACAGTTTAAAACAAAACTCACGCACAACAGGCGGTGTCAATCGACCGACCAGTTCAGTTGAATGATGACTGATTTCCAAATCCACGTCCGAACATCAACCGCGTACACATCTCTTAATATGATATTTGATTTTGAGCCACGATATACCAGTTTTCGACGGTTGACCGAAACGATGTCAATGCGTGCGACAATATCACATTCAAAAACCCCATACACACTTTCTGGTTGATGATTTTTTTCTTTGGAATTATCTCTTTCTCTTGTGCCGTTAAAATGAAATTTCGTATGCGCCACATGAATAAGTTGGCGGTCGCTTCTTTTCCATATTTAACGTTGAAATAACTGTACATTGCCATCGACGACGACGACGATGATGTTTAAGTCAACTTCAATACATTTAATATATGTATATCAATGAGCAAACAAACGGGAATATTATTTATTTCTCTATTTTTTGGACATTGAATGAATTCAAAAATTAATCAAATTCAAGAAATTGTAGAGACAAAATAATAAAAAAAAAACCAGAGAGAGAAATTAACCGAACTAAAAGTATAAAAATCGTCTGCATTTTTACTCTCTGATAACAGCAGAAATTTTTGATGGTTTGAATTTTTACGCAACAAATAAAATTGAGAAAAAAATGTTGGTTTTAAAACGGAACTAACGAAACAAATGCACAACACGGCCAGAGTAAGCAGAATAACTTGTTCGATAGTAAAAACCCGAATACGGAATAACTTTTCGAAAAGAATTTTTCCTTTTCTTTGACTTGCAAATTAAATAACCAGTTTTCAAACAGCACGAACGACTATATGTGAATGATTTTATACGATTTTCAATAGTGCCACAACAGTGCCAGAGAGTATAAAAGAGACCTTTTTTTATATTTTGTTGGTGATGTGTTTGTACATAGAAAGCGGAATATGTATTTCACATTTGTTATATGTATGTGCGCTTAGAGCTAAACAGCATTTGACGAAGAGAGAACGCACGACGTGATGTGAAAGAGTGCGACAAACCCGTACTGCATATGAAATGATTGCGCACATTAAACGGGCCCATCAGCGGATCGCTTAGTCTCGGTTGTGTCTATGTATATCGTTTCGCGATAAATATTCGTATTTGAACCGCAATTTTTCGAAATATTCCATTTGATTCGTTATCGTAATTAATGATTTTTCAAAATCTTCAAACGGTATTCAGAATTTTTCAAAAATCTAAAAAAAAGTGCACTTTTTCAGATATGAAATGGAACTTCGGAGACCGATCGCGACTCCATCGCGTCGACGTGTTTTTCAAGCGATGTCAGTGTATGTGCATCGATTTGAAATGTATGGAGAAAATAGAGGCAAAATTCAAGTATTCAGCAACACACCGCACAACAACACAACAAAACACACAACACATCGAATGGTCGAAGAAGCGGCAAAAGGCAACAACACTCTAACGGCAGTAACGATGAAAATTACAGCGGAAAAAGGAAAATAAGAGCAGTACTGTTCTGTTGTGTGTGCATTGAATTCAATATACTGAACACTTCAATCGGAGCTATATATTCGCTGACAATGCGCTGGAGTGTATATATTTGTGTGAGTGTGTTTACGTGTACTATTTTGCTCAGCCCATATTTTATACGTGTGATGTAGCAAATCGGCGAAGAGTGAGAGATTGAGCAAGCGAGAAAGAATGAAGTTGAGAGCGCACGTGAAAAAAAGCATACACACACACAACCAGAAATCGCGCAAAGTAAGGAATAGATGGCAAAAAAGAGCTGTACACACAGAAAATGGAAAAACAAACGGCAACACACAGAACAACAACAAGAAGAAATAGCAAGCAGAAAAAAAATAAAATAAAACAAAACTTCATTTTATATTTATACATGCGCATGCACAATTTTTCACACTTTGACGCATGCAAAATATAATGTGTATCATCCATATGTGCTGTAGCATTTGCTAGATGATATAGGCATGTACACAAAGTGCTATTTGTGTGTGCGGATTTCGCGTGATTCTCGGCATTACAGATATTAGTAGGATTGCTTCAAGATCGTAGCATTGTGTATCCAGTAAATTCGCATTCATTTGCATTGCGAAAGAAAGATGTGCAGACGCAAGCAAATCGAGAGTTAGAGAGAGCGCGCACATTTGAAATAATGGGACGGATGGTCTCGTGCGACTCTCAAATATGCCATGCATATCGAATTGTGAAACTATTGGTTCGAATCGAATATACACAACATATCAAATGATAACGGACAGCGTTCGTTCAACTATAAAACACAACCATCACACTTGTTCCATGGCGTCATAATGATGAATTGAGTACAAAAAGAGCTTATTTCGTCCACAATGCCAGACAGATATATTCTCCAGAATTTTTTTTCTGATGATGCTGCTAGCCTAACATTTTTTTCGCTTGTGTCTTGTTTTGTTGCAGATAAATTGGCAAGCTATCAGGTGCCTTTGCCTCATTTATTAAAAACTACTAGAGACTTTGCGTCCTATCGATTGACTCCATTCAAAAGAATGCTAACAGAAAAGAGTTATACAATGCTCGAAAGAGCGATCAAACATTCGACGTCGAGAGACATCGGCGTAAAAAACGATTCGAATAAATGTTTAAATTGTGTGATTGTGTCTATGCAACACGAGGCGCATCTTTTTTTCTCCTCTTCACTGTGTGTCGCCATATTTGAACAAATCACTTTCCATCGTACAAAAAAATAGGCACTAAAGCAGGTTCAATGAAGACGACGAATACTGAACAATTCTATCAAATTCTTCGCCGAACATTCTTTTCCAATAACAATTGGATTGGTGTTAAAAAAAAAAAGAGAAATCAAGTCCCGTGAAACCAATTACATGGAATGAACAAAGTGATATTCGAGATAAGAATGCCGATGATGTAACAGTGACTCAAGAAAATTCATTTTCTTCGGATACATTCGTCCGGTTCGGCTTGTTTGACGTCACATTGCCGAACGAAATATTCAATAGCACACAGAGACAAACATGTATTCCCCTCGAAATGAATGCGTCGAATTGGATTAGGGGGATGGAAAATAAGCGCAAAAAAAACACAACAACAACAACGGCAACACACGAATAAGACAAAGGAAGATTTCAGAAGAGAATAATGTGATTTGCAACGTAAATATCAATAATGTAATATAAAAACAAATAAGGCTCATAATCGCTGGACATTTACGTTGCACAAAATGCTTTTTTCTTCTGAAATCTTCGAAAATCAAAACAGCAAGAAGGCAAAGCACCAAGAACTCATCAACACTCATTCCGACAGGTCGTCGAATATAAAAAGAAATTATGCGAACGAAAATTGAGCAAGCAGAGAGATAGTGAAAAAGACGGCGTGGTAGTTAACGCCAAACAAAACGCAAATCTATATAAAGTTGCTGTTTTTGCGTATTCCGCCTATACAATTCTATGAATAAAATGGCTCTTTCCGAAGATTAACAATGGATGAACATCGACCCTGAAAATACCAATTTATTCACCACGCAATATAAATAAAAATATCATCACTAGTATCCTTTCTGCATTCGATATGACGACTCGATGCGCGCAACAACTTTATATTAACATTAAATTATCATCACGATTACACCTGTAACGCAATGTTCAAAGCGCAACGAAATGACATACACTATTGCTCTCGGCCGGCCCGGAATGAATGAGAGATGATAGAAACAAGCGCCGAGAAGACGATAGATAGAGATAGATAGAGAGCCATTGAAAGGTGGACTGAGCTGGATAGGGAAATATATCGGCCGCACAGAACTCATACGGCAATTGTTAATGTGCGCGTTGCACAACCTCACACACAACACGCATTAAAATATTTCATTGCATTTCAAGCCTACCATATGTAGAATGCCGTTGAATAGCACAACAATTTATTATTATTAGTAATTTTTTTTCTCTCTTATTTTCAATTTATGCCCATCGCCTCTATTTTTATGGTGAGGTGTGTTGCACTGCAACTAAATGCATTCAAATGATCAAATACAAATTAACACATATAAATGAATTATTGACTAATTTTTACATGTTTTGTGATTGCTTTGGAAACGATTTCAAATACTGTTGCGCAGCCAGTAAACTACAATCACGGTTTCAGTAAGTTTATGTTTGACTCTTTGGCGCGCATTTGAAAAATGGAATAGAAAAAGTGCAATACAATCAGAAATTACAAGCAAAAACGGTGTTTTTTTATAGCTTGAAATACTTTTCATTATATAAACTGAAAGAACGTGGGGTCTCGAAAAAGTTTCTTTTTCCTTGCATAGATTGACTGCTTGCGAGTGTGCCGCGATTTAATACCTTCAGAATACCAAAAACTCAACGATAAACTCTGTTCTTTTCTGATGATCCGATTGCAAGCAGCACATTTAAACGCAGCCAGGATGAAGTGAGATGGCAAGTTCAATATGCAAAATTCTCTGACACCTCGTTTAAAAAATGCATACCAAAATTAGTAATTTATTTTTCAAATTGGCATCCGTATGCAAATGAGCTGTCTCTCTCCCTCTGCCATACCGTGCCATTTGTGTCGCTGTCAAGCTGGATGCTTCACGCAGAATCCAACCGTTTTGAAACCGTTCTGTCTTTGAGATTTAACCATCACACGACACATTGAGCCAAAGTCAAATTAACGTTATGGTTCAATTTAAACATCTGCTGACTGATATACTTTCACAGATGCCTATCGATTCAAACGACTTTTTGTTGAAGCTCGATGTCAACATCGAATGAAAAAAAACACCTCTCTCTATGCATACAATTTCTACAATAAATATTGTTTGCGTACAAAAGAAGAAAAAACCTTAAAACGAATTCGAAAAAAAATTGAACGTGAAAAAATTAAGTACATTCTTATGCAAATTAGTTGATTCAAAACACAACCGATTTTATATTATGTACATTTTCCTTATACGTGCGCGCGCACCGCTCAGTACCATGTTCAGAATCGAAAATAAATATATATATAAATATCGTGAGCTCGAGTAAGCGAGTGAGCGAGCGCATACACGAGCATTGTATTGCATTGAAGCAATGCGCAAGGCAATAGTGCTATGCCAGCAAACGCACACAGTAAGTCTGTCAGCTAAGCAACGAACCCTTTGCGAATCACACAATTCATTTACATACAGTTGTGTTATTTCACATTATTAATTAATGCTTATGCAAAGGCAGTTGTAGTGCGCGCTCGCTTGCTCTCCACACATATTGAGAGTATTTTCCCTGGGATTCGCTGTCTCCCGATGTCTGTTTTAATGTATGCACGTTAGGTGATGAGCACACTTCGGTGAAAAATACATTGTTTAAATGCCTATTAAATGCGAGACACAATATAATTTAACATTGCTAATAAACAAACACCACGATAAATGCTTTCAACAAGGTAATTTTGAATTTCTTGCCGGTGCTTCTGCTTTTTTATCTGTCGCTTTTTCTGCTGCTGCTGCTGCTGCTGTCTGCCGTTCGTGGTCTGAATATGAAAAGTTTGCAACGATTTCAATTGTGTTCATCGATATTTGTTTCGATGTCAGCTTTTCTCATTGCTTAAACAATTTTGTTCCATATTTTATTTTTGCATTAAAAGAAAGAGAGAGAGAGAGAGAGAGAGAGAGAGAAATCATTTCCGTGCATTCAGTTTGACTCGACATTCACCCACGTTTTTCCGCATCAACTCGAACGAACTGCAGTCAGACTTACAAAAGTTTTACTGGTATATGTGCGTGCACAATAGTTTTTAACAATTTTTCGTATTGCCATTTGCTGCAAAATGTGCATTTAATTGGAGCAGGTGAAAGAAACTTATCTCATGCACTTTTCTGATACATTTGCGAGAGGAAATGTCATTCATCCACTTTCTGACATCTTCAAACTTTCCACAAACATTCCATCCAACCAAATGCAATGCGATTTCGAGCTTCTCAATTCCATCAGTCAAAATAAAAACAAACACGACATCGAACGAGTCAACGAATCGGGAAAGATATAGCAACCAAAATCATGTACAAAAATATATATTCATGGAAACTTCACAATGGAGTTCAATTTGGAAAGTTTTTTGCTTCGAGCAAACCGGAGCAAATAGATCGTGTCAAAAATCGAATATTTTAAGGTTCGTACGAATTGTCTTTAGTTTTGTGAACTCGATTCGGATGGTAAAATAAATAAAATCGATTGCGTAGATCTGAAGAATTATAAGCCGATTATCTTTGCCAATTGATCTCATCGTCGGTTCTGTATTTTCGTTAAGTTTCATAAAATGAAATAAACATAAACATTTCGTTTGTGAACTTTTATCGATATCCGAATTGAAGACGAAAAATGATGAAGAAGAAAATGCTTTTAAGATGCTTTTCGAGTGCTCCCATTTTGATCGGCAGCAACGTTTGCAGTAATTTACGGAACAGTTTACCATATAAAATTCAATTGTAAAAAATGGAAATCATCATAAATTAGGAACGTCATGCGTTTATATGTGCGAGAACGGAATAAAACCCATTTTCGAGATGCAATTCAGAGTGAAATTGTCAATTGGATTATCTTCGTTCAACTCCTTGATGTGCGAGCAACGAATCAGCAGAGTGCGGGAAAGAGAAATCATTTCCGGAAATTCGGAAAAATCATTTATTTGAAATCTATAAAATGATGGAGTCGACAGCGCTAGACACACTTCACGTCATGCATGATTTTGTTATAGCGTTACATTTTCCTCTTTCCCATTTTTATATACACGATGCATATACGCACACACCCTCGAAATCAACCATTTTGCTTTTTTTTGTCGAGTGCTACTGCTGCTGCTGCTGCTCGCTCGTTCGTTGCTCGTCAAGTATGCAATGTTATATTTATGGTACGCATTTATCGGCATATACGGATCTAAAAAGTGAATAATGATTTACAAGCCGACGAAAAGAAAAACGGAGTAAAAACTGATATTTGTTATTATATTTATTATGCGGCAGAACAGTAGAAATATCGACATAATGCCAATTCGATTATATGATGTAAGTCCCTACCTTTTGCCGTCCTGCCGTAGAGTTTTGTTTCCATTCAATTGCGGTGATTCTAGATGTGTGCATTTATTTCACCATCTTTTGAAATCCACCCAAACATTTTCGTTGAACTTCTGCCACTTGAAATTGAAGAAGTATTTTCGGTTGAATAATGACCATTTTGAATCTAACGACCATTTGCTCAGAATGAACTTTTCATTCGATTTCAAGCGATTTTTGAATGCTTTGAGACTGATCATGTATGTTTTGTGGCTGTTTGACCGGTTCTTGTTACGTTCACTTCAAAAAAATGTTTTCGAAAAACAACGACGATGACGATGAACGGGATTTTCTGCCTAAAAGCATCATTGAGAGAATAAATCCACTTTGGTGAGTTCACACACATGGGAGCGATGTACGTGTGCACTTATTAATCTTTAGATTTCGTTTTAGTCATGCAAATAAAAAAATCCACTGTCTATTTCTTTCATCATTTTTGTGTAATTGCCATTCGGCCATGTATAGGAGCTTGTTTACGTATGTATTATATGTGTGCGCTGGCAAAATAAAAGAAGGAGTTTTTTCCTGTTATTGTCGCCGTCATCATGATTGCGTTGTCGTTGATGTGCTCTATTGTACATAAATTTGCACCCGCTTCGAGTAACACAACAAGTAACAATATTACAATGCTCACACTCATACAAAAAACACACATCCTCAAACACACACATACACGCCATCAGTAATCAAGAAGTCTCTTTTCCAATATCATTTCTGATTTGTTTCCCATTTTTTTTTTTTTTTTTTTTTTTCTCATATTCATTGCTCTCTCTCGCCAGCGCGCGATTTCATCAACCATGAAAGGCATCAAAAGCATCATATCAAAGAATAATACTTTTTTTTTCAGCCGAATATTTCTCATTCTCAATCGCGTCTACCCCCTCCGCTCAGGTTCTTATCCATCATCGACATCCACACATCCGAATACACAATGAGATTTGGATGCTTTTTTTTGCAATGTCTCTTCTATTTTCGTTTTCCACATTTCTTTTTCACATTTCGTTTTTCGCTGAGTCGTGTGCGATTTTTATTCTTCTCTCTGTTGCCTCTCTCATCCTTCAATATTGTTTTTTCATTTTCATTTCATTGCCTTTTTTCGACGTGCCTAATAGCAATGTGCATCACCGAAATCGAGAGCTAGAGGGAAGGAGCAATCGAAAAAGATATTGATTCCGAGTGTTTGCGTGGTGTGTGATTGGATGTATTAGTGAATGGGAAACAAATTTGAAGGGTAAGTTACAACTGTGGTTGCTAGGTAACACCCCTCCTATTACAGACACGCGGCCTGCAATCAACACACAGCCAAAAATGGTGTGCTGGATACTCCACTACATTATATACACTATATTCTCTATGTATAGAGAAAAAGCGAGAGAGAGAGAGAGACGAGCAATGAAATGCAAACTCCTATATCATCTTCAATCACTTACACGTTCACAAACACACACACACACACACACACACACACACACCACTTCAATACGCACACATTTTTAAGCCACTTTCAAATACATGCCCAAAAAGTCTGGAGTGTGTGCACATTCAACCGATATATATAAACACTCAATGTATTTCTTTCATATTCCAGCAAAATATGTAGCAGCTATAGGACACACACTAGCAATTCATTCGTTCTTTTGCATTTCTATGGGTTTTTTTTTGCCTCTTCGCTGAGTTTTCTATCCCATATTGTTACATTATATACAATATGCATTCAGATAGATTTTTCGGATGTGCGGCTTTATTTCACAAACAGTTTCATTGTGCATAAATCACGTTCATTCCTCGTCGAAAGCATCATCTGTACCATTTTAAATGGTATCACCGTCTACTGCTATGTACAATGCCCAGAGACTAAACTATACCGCACATTGCCTTGACCAACCGCACACAACTATACAAAAATGGCTGGTTTTCATGCGTATATTACAGGGTATTTCCATCACGGAACGCCATTTCTGCAGTCCATATCAGTCTCTGATGAAATGTTACGCACACCAAAATCACTCATGACAATTATATTAAATTCATTCAACGAATATTTAAAATATAAAAACTTTCACTATCGACAAAACACGAGAGAGTCGCAGTCAATGTGGGACAATTAAAATTGGGAAAAATAAATGCCAGTTTCAATATAAACTAAAATGTTGGCAGCCGATTTCATCAGATAATCAACACCATTGAATCACGCAAATGAATATTGTTTTAATTGATTGCGATCCAGTTTTCGATTTCCGTTTCTCTATCTAAGGAAAAATATGATTGGTTTCATAGTTTTCATTATATTTTCAAGAGGACACGTCGGCGCAATGAATGGAAAACAATATTTCAACGACAATTTTTACAAATTTAATAAGGTGGAATTTTGAAAAGCCAATAAGTATCGAGCCATATTTTGTGATCAGAAATGTTTACGACTGTGTTTTGAATTGCAATGCCGAATGAAATTTGATTCGCTCGATGAAACTTTTCATATTGATTAGGGGATAAAATTGAAAACTGGAAACTCAACTCAAAATGATTAGCCACTCGAATGGATTATATATAAGATCAGTGTCGGTGAAAATAATGATGAAACCTGTTGAATGTTTGTCATTATGCAAAGCACGGACAAGAAACAAAAATTCAGCTCATGAAATTACCGTTAAAAGTCACCATTCATCAGCAAATTTTATGCATAAATTGGATTGGTCGATGCAGTTAAATGCAAATATGATATTACGTAGCTATTTTTGAGCTCAATTTTCGAGCCGTGATTTTATGATATCTAATTTTTCCATGACATTTTGCAAGAGGCTCGCGGAAGTTTGGAATTGATTTTTTGTTCCGTTCAGACGCAATCAATTTATTCTTGAATCATGATGAATATTGTAGATTCCGCGTTCAAAAAAAGTGCGATGAAATATTTGGAATTCGTTCAAAATTATGCAGACTATCGATCAAGTTGCACGCACGCATCGCTCGCAAAAGTTGACACACCAGCATTTCAAACATTTACAAATGAGCAATTTGACCTTAAAAATGAACTTATCCTATCCGAATGCGATAATCCGCATGTTCGCAAATATCCATCGGAAACGCTAAAATTAACGATATAAACTTCGAAAATTAGGTAAAGAGTTCGACGGGCTGTAATTAATGACAACCATTTAATAAGTGCGCTAAATAAGATTCATTGACTTTTCAAGTGAGCATCTTTGTGCTAAGGCCCAATTTGGCCGGATTTATTGCTTGAACAAACAAGCTTTTGAACTCTTTGAATGAGGTGCGAACGATACATGGAAAATGTGAATGTCATTGCTACATTTTGTCAATTAAATCGGCCAATTTGATCGGATGAAAATCGAATTTTGTCATTCATACACTTGAAATTAAGCCCACATATTTCACCGTGATCGATGCCGCATGATGTGAGCGATGCATGATTTGTTGGGTGCGTGCACTGCATTCTGCCACATCCGATGCCCGATTTTATTTATATTCGATTCTTGTATAAACAATTTATTTATTTTATTGATTCAGCACATTTTAAATCCTCTCGCTCTCTTGAGAATTTGCACATATTATTTTCCCATTACTTTTTTCTCATTTCGCAGTCGAAAGATCGATTTATCTGGTTGGTTGCAAAATGTGTTTGTTCAGTGGTTAGTCAGCCTCTGTGTGCTCGTTATAAAACATTCTAAAGTATTTAAACTGTCGGAGAGTCTCTGTTATTGTAATCAATAGCATACAATGCAAAATTCAAACCATAAACCAGATTTATGGGCGCCGTATTTGTTTTTCTACCTGCATTACTCAGAAACTATCGAGTATCTATATTGATAGAACAGATAGCTGTTCAGTTTGTTTGCGATGTGTTTTTGCGGAATATATGAATGTTTATCGGTTCGCGTCTCTATAAACTGGCTTACGCTTCGAAAATTGTATGCATTACGCATTTTGCACACGCACACAGAGCGCGCGCGCAATGTGCGATTTTTATAATATGAGGCACAGCATTTTCATTAGCATAATTTTTAACGCTAATTTTTTGCTTACCTCTTCAGGTTTTATGATGCGTGAAGCAATATATTTTATATTTATGTGCTCTTTTCTCTCTCGATCTCTCCCTCATTTTTTTTATTTGTTATATGCAAAATGAACACATTCGTTCGAGATTATCGGTACATATATAGGAAAGAATGTTGTACGCTCTTATTTCATTTTTACGCTTCTACTCATCTAACTCATTGCTGTAATATGCATATGGAGCATTCTGCCATTGCACAAAAGAAAGTACGAGAGACAAATATCAACGTTGATTCGTTTGCAACGCTTTCAATCTTGTGTATTACCACCAACTTTTCTTTTCGGGGGTAATGCTATTTATTTCTGCTCTTCATATCTTCACCGCATAAACCGAACATCCGCAAAACGAGATAGAGCAAAAGAAAGAGACGGTGGAAAAACCGCAGCGAAAAAGAACGGCGATAGAAAGAAATAAAGAAATGCTCGTGTCATACATAAGATAAATGTAAAAAGGATGAGAGATGAAACGTCGTTGATTCGATCTAATGTTGAAGATTGACAATTTGTTGTTGTTGTGGGTTAAATGAAAAGAGTAGCGAATGTGATGAAGTAAAGAGGATTTCGTATCAATGAACAAAGATCTTTGTTGCAAAACTCGAATACCGAAATTAGTGTGTGTGTGTGTGTGTGTGTGTAGATGCTGAGTCAAGGCATCACCAAAGAGATTGCACACCACAGACAACGACGAGAGTGCGACAGCATCACACCAGCTACCAATTTTCGAAACGACTCCGTATGAATGCAACGGCGTTTAATGAATTTTCATTTTTCCATCATTTTTTACTTTTTTCGCTTTCTACTTTCGCAGAATGAGCTGATGAAATAAACTCGCTCTCCCTAAAGAGTAAAAACTCTTCTTTTCATGGCACAGTATTTATAAGTGTTTTTCAAATGCAAATCCTTTTAACGCTATTTGACAATTCAGACACATTTCAACCTGAAATCACAACTCTAACTCAGGAGAACCGCTTCATGAACTTGCTCGTGTAACTTCTGACCTTTTGTTTCAAAATTGAAAAAAATGGCGTCGCATTATCATAAAAAAATTGCCATTCCCCCCGAAAAAACTACGCAATATTCCATTGAAAAGCGAATAGCAACAAAAAACGCAGTCAACGCTTTCATCTTTTAATGAGCCACAATTTGGTTTGAAAATAGCACGAGTTTTTCCACCATTCGATTCTCAGTTTGTAATTATATTTATCCAACTTGACACACAACAACCAATGATTATTCGATAAAACTGCCAATCGTCGAGTTGCATGTTAGGAATTGTTGTGCGGAAAAATGATTGACATCAGTCCGCTAGAGAAGCCTTCATTTCAACCGATTAAACCTTGATTCACTTGACAACTATTCGATCACGCGGCACGGTGCTTCCTTGAGACAACGTCTCATTTTTAATGTACAAATAAATGCGAGTCAAGAAAGTATGAAAACGACATTTATTTTCCACAAACACTCACACATCGCGGCGAAAGGACGAAACCGTTCCGAGTTCTTTCACTTTTGCTTTCACAAGAAGCGCGAAGTGACTAATTTTAGTTGCAAGGATAGTGGCATACATGACTTATAACGCACAACACGATCCGACTGAAAGCGAAAGGAAGGGAAATACAAAGAATATACTCGAATATATCTATCTTTCATTAATTTTTTTTTTATTTGATTACATATACCGGCGTTCTCGGCTCAAATGTCAGGATACGTGGAACGGTTTTGTGTCATTGAGAATTCAGGTTTTGCATTTGAAATATACTCACGCATATATGCAATGGAACCGAGCACAAAGCACAGCTCACACACAAAAATAAAACGAGACCGAAAACAAGAATGAAAATAAACTTGAACATCCGTTTTTTTACCGTTTTGCATATATTAAAATAAGGTATCCATCCGTATGTATAACAAACACGCATTAATAATTCTTTTTTCCCGAATAAGAAAAATGAATAAATTAAATATCTCTATGGGGTACAAGAAAGGGTTAGAGGTTTTTTTTCTGCAGTGGATTTTGTTTTTGTTGTTTTGCTTTTTGTTTCACATCCCGTTCACATCAATATGTTGCCTTTTTACATTTGTACCTTTAGTGTGGTGTTTTATTTTTTTTTCTATGCCGATTCGATGCATTGTGTGCGTTTCGAGTGTACGAGAGATGTGCGCCCGTGATGTGTTAGCACAGTGGCATCTGTGTACACATCTACCAGGCACATTGTCGTGCATTAGATTCAAAGACTGATCGGTGTCCCTCTTTCTCTCTCTCTCTCTCTCTCTCTCTCTCTCTCTCTCTCTCGGTGTGTGTGTGTGAATTGCGTTTTATTGTTGCTGCATTTTTATTGCATCGGGAGAGAGACAGAGACAGACACACAACGTTAAGTTAAACTCGTTTATCTTAAGCAATGTTAAGGGGTTAACTCCTAATGAAACTATTATGTAACCTTTTCAGAGATGAATAAAAGCCCATAACACATTTACAATACATTTTATGCGATTTTTTTTCGGTTGGCCTATTGTTATTCAAATGTGTGTAATGTAGTGATTGAAATGGGAAAAAAAATAAAAATCAAATGATAATGCGAATAAATTATCGGAAAAAAGGTGAAAAAGAATTATTAATGTTTTTGGATTCGATTTTCCGCATTTCATTTCGGGTGCATATAGATCATCGGATGGGTAGACGATAGATCGGCGGGACAAGAGCGGTAAAAGGATAGGCACACTAGTTTTTATTACCCGGACTTGAACGTATCAAATAGAGGTGAGGCGGTGAGAAGAGAGCGAAAAAAACAACACAACAACCAAAAATGCAAATTATTTAAATATGCATGGCAGTGAGATTGGATGGTGTATTGTGTATTGAACCGAGATTCACTAAAAAATACGCGCACATGCCTTATGTGCTTGCATCGCCTGCAATTATCAGCTATAACATACGATGCAAACTGAGGATATTGTTTCTATTTGAATGGTGCGCGCATTTGGATTTTGAGAGTTAAAATTGATCGGGACTCCATTCAACCATGAATTATGGTAAAACGTTGGAAAAGTGCTGCAAAGGAAGCGGCTGGTTTTGATTGTTGTTTGCGCAAATCGCGTGAGCGAATGAGTTGCAGCATAGAAGTTCTAGTTTGCATAATTTTTTGAATGAGTTCGAATGACGGTTTCTGTGATGCTTCAGTGTGCCAACAAACAATACGCTCACTCACAGAACACAAATATGGCGAACGAATGGAGCAAGAGAGATTTTTTTTTTTAAAACAAATGTAAAAATTCGGTATCGGCAAAATCTTAGTGCCCAGATCGTATACAGGAACTTTTGTGAGCGTGAGTGTGTGCGCTTATGTACACACAATTCACAGTGTGTTTATGCTAACAAGTATGATGTTTGAACGAAAAAATTGCATAGAACAGGCACTTTCGATTTTTTTTTTCACTTCTTTCCACGTCCTTTGTACGGTAAAAAACCTCAAACAAAGAAATTTTCATGTGCAACTTTTTTGCAGAAGCAGCTCTTCTGTACTTCAATAGTCCCATCTGCTGAATTATTATGGCGAAAAACTGAAATATTCGTGTATTGTTTTTTTTTTCGTTGTCGTTGTCGTATATGCATACTTTTGGTTGATTCACGACGATTTTTGAAGGAAGAGTGAGCCTGACATTATACGTTGTTCACCACACATAAAGACGGTAGTTGGAGATCAGACATCAGCCGTATATTCCGTTTTTTTTATTGCCATTGCTCAGCTCACTCAATTCGAGGACAACAAGCGGAGAACATCAACATGAGTACAGCGACACGTAATATGCATGTACAAGCAAATTCAAACTAATTACTAACCAAAGAAGGGAAAAAAGCTCTTAAGCATGAATTAATCATTCTCTTGTGTGATGATAGTACGGCGTTGACGAAAGGGTGTATGTTATTCAATACTTTTAGAGATGAAGAGCGTTCTCTCTTACATTTGCGCTAACAATATACATGAAATTAGTGTGATTTAAGATAGAACGAAACGTGAAAACGGCAAAGCAATGAAAGGAAGAAGAAGAAAAATCATTAAATTGAACTCTTTTCCCTTGACAGATTTTTTTTTTTTCAGTTGGTCTCTTTAGCCGTTCTTATGATGCTATTCATGTTTTTTTATCCGCATCTCGTAAATGCAAAATCTCTTCATTTGTACTTTGCAGACGTATTCATTTTTTTTTTCGTCGGATTTCTTTAGAAATCTGAAGAGACGAATAATAGATGGATATTCAAATTCATCCCGCATGATTTTCATGCATAGACAATACACATAATTATTATTATATGTGTACGAATGAGAGTTTGCGAGAATGAATGACACCGAGAGGAAAGAGAGAGAGAGAGGGAGAATGAAGTGAAAATGTAATCCTTTCATTGCTAAATGTGTTCCGTTAGATGGCATCTGATGCACCTATGATTTCTATTAATTGTTATTTATGGCTTTTGCATTGGCTCGTTGTATTTGTTAGCTTGGCCGCGGAGACGCAAAGGGAAGGAGAGGGCTAGAGAACATTAGTTTCAATGCTGATAGTGCATGTGGTGAGAGAATACGGGATTTTATATGCCAATGTGATACTGAATTTCTTGTCTTTTTCGCTCTTTTTCTCTCACCTGTGTGATGTGGCACCGCTTTTTCGCTGCATCTTTACCTTTTCGCAACAATTATTGTGGGCAATTTCATTTGCATCTCTCACTCCGCATAGTAATGGCACCAATCGGCGCGCTTGGTCCACGGCAGATAATTTCTTTTCTTTCGAATTTTATATCATTATCATGTGGCGATACAAGGAGACGATAAATGTTGGTTTGAAATAGAAAGGGGCAAATGAAAGAACCACAAAGCAAACATTTGGATCGAAATTAAAACGTCCCTTCTGTATCAGCCAAATGGTTTGGCCGTATAGTGTTGTGCCAGTTTGCAATTCCGATACGCTTACAAAGAGAATGAGAGCGCATTTTACATGTAGCCAAAGCCCAAATGAGGAAGAGAATTTTTTTAAAAAAAAAACACTGCATCATTTCATATGAACAGGCACAAAGAAAATATCTTTATCTTTATACATAGACATATATATATCGCATTTATCGTACACAAACACATGTCGAATGCAATTATAATTTTCATATGCAAAAAGAGTCGAGAGAACACATGAAATAATTATTGAAGCAGGAACAAATATGGGGTCTTTGAAATGTCAATAGCCTTTAAGAAAGCACAGCAAAAAAAGAAACGAAAAGTAAACTTGATTTCCGTATGATGACTGCGCTAAATTGCAATCACTTTATGGATAACCACTTATGAGAGTGAGAAGCATACGTGCACCTTTTAAATTGCACGATTCAAATGCAACTGCTGCCGCCGTTGCTGTTGCTGCTGCTGACGACGCTGTTTGCCTGACTGCCTGCCATACACTTCACCCGATAATTGGACACTCTCAATATATAAAATGCTTCACAGTTTAACAGAAATATTTTTGATAATCACCGATTAGTTTGTACCTTTCGTTAATTAAAATACGTGGATGGAAAGAAAAGCAGCCGCTTCGCGCTCACACTCTATGTGGCGCGGGCACACGCATTTTATGTGCAACGCACATACTTTACACAAATTATTGCAAAATCTTTTTAATTTGCGCGGCATTTTATTTGTGCCCATTTTTCCATTTGAATAAAATGAAAACGTTGCAAAAAGTTCGCACAGTATTCGTTTTGTTTTTATTCAAAAGTCATTTCAATTTGTTGTTTTTCACCTCATTTTGCAGTGTGTGTGTGTTGGATGTGTATGTAGCCTTGAAAATTAATTTCAAAGTCCATCGAAAACTCGCGTGCCGATACAAGCAAAAATAATCGCATTTGGCAAGAATCTCATGTCTTTCGGTTTAAACGGAATTTTCTGAAAAAGATTGAATTGATTGGCCTTGACTGCAATTAACGGACACTTTACAAAGCTTTGTTCACTTTACAAGTGCGTTCTAAGAAGATTTTTGTATATATTTCATCGCAAATCCATTTGATAGCTTTTCTGTATTGAAATCGGTTGAAAATAAGGATCACTTATTAAATGGAGTTCCCAGGTGTTTCGATACTTCTCCTTTCGGACTGAGGTTTGAGTCTCAACTGTATGGAGATATTGGATAGAATTGAATTGCACCAGAAAAATGTTGTTATAGAAAATTGGGAGAGGACGTTCAATGGAATTGTTGGGCAGTTTCAAATTCCGAACAAGAGATGTCGTTGTTGTTTAATCATTCGGTTTCTATAATTCATTAGCTGTTTAATGATGAAAAAGATTTTTTTTCTTTGAAATGTTAAATTTATTCTCAACAAAACCATTTGGCAGAAATTCAGTTGAGAGATTGTCGTGTCAAACTTTCCGAACCATTCTTAAGTAGGAAGAAAGGTAGAAAATGTCAAACTTTGACAGGTGTCATCGACCACAAGCATTTTGATTATTCCAAATCGTAGGAAATCACAAATAAATTCATTTGGGCCATCGACTTGTAAGCTCATCATGCCGAAAAAAATGGGAATCAATTCAAAAGCGTTAGAATCCCGCGAACGGAAAGCAATGCAAAAAAAGGAGAAACACGCAAATGCTTCCAAGGCTGCTGAAGATGCTTTATGGGCTGATGACGATAAACAATTGGCCAAAAAGAAGAGCCGCAAAGAAGAGGAGGAACGAAAGAAGGCTGAGCTGCTTCGGAAAAAGGCAGAAAATAAGGCGTTGCTAGAACAAGAAATGGCTTCGATCAAAACCAACGCAAAACAATCGATCCAGAAAATCACGCAAGCTCAAATTGTGTTCGAAACGGAGCGACGTCAAAAGGTCATCGAAACTATCTATAAATCCAAAGAATCTGTAAGTATTCGAATCGAATGATTCATTTCGCATTATTACTGAAATTTCCTGAATCTGGATTTTCTAGGAGGATAGCACAAAGCTCGCGAAAGAAGAACCTCTTGTAGAAAATTTGAATCGACTGGAACCAGATGCAATCGAAGCGTCCGGAATCGATGAAGCTATTAAAGCACTCAGGTAAGCAAACGCTCATTTTTTCAGCAGTGTGCGACCGGCCAAACTATTATATTGTATTTTTGTGTTAATTTCGGCTTTTTTTTCCTCTTTCGATAGTATGACTGAAGGTAATAGTGCCGACAAACATCCGGAGAAACGATTAAAGGCTGCATTTAAGGCGTTTGAAGCTGAAAATCTATCTAGAATCAAGGCTGAAAATCCAACGATGCGGTTGTCCCAATGGAAACAAATTTTATTTAAAGAATGGACGAAATCACCTCAAAATCCGTTGAATCAATCACAATAAATAGACCGGCGGTGGTTTTAGTTTGCAAAAAATGATATTCTGAAATATGATATTTGAATCGATAAATGAGTAGACGACAAGTTCGCAAATGTAAAGATTCAATGTAAATAAAACTATCAAGCGGTTACGCAGAAGTGATCGTGGTGGATAGACATTTAATTTTTGAAAAATCCGTTTCGGTCTTTATTTTAAACCAATTTTATTATTTTTGGAAAATACCTACAATTCAACAGACTGATGAAAAAGTGATTCGTAGATTTGAAAAAAAAAATGCTCAGATTTCAATTTGATTTTTTGTTTTTATTAATTAATAAATTTGTTCATTAATTAATTCTAATACAAATACGTGAGGATTTTTTTTGTATATTTGAAACATATAAAAAAAATGTTCGTACATGTGTTTGTATGTGTGTGAGTTTTTGTGTCATCATTTTGTTGTCATCACTTATCAATATTCAAATGATACCAAGCAAAAACCCATTCGAACAAGAAATGAGATCAACATTTCTATGTTTTTCTTCTTTCTTTTCGATATATATTCGACTTTCTTTAATCGACCGGACAATTCGTTTATCATTTCTATCATTGAGATGGAGAGGCGGGTATGTCTGTTTTATTTCAAATGAACATACTCTCCTGCCCATCTCATCGAAAGCTTTATTCAATGTGTGTGTGGGTTTTTGTTTCTTGTCAATTAATCAATTATTTCCATTTTGTTGGTTTTTTTTTATCGAAGTATTTGTTTCGCGGGAGATTGTGCCGTGTTGTGCTTGTGTGTCATTGAGATAAAATAGGAACTCAAAAGATGCACTGAGACTGAGACAACCGATAGAAAAATAATAGATCTGAATTGGCGCGAAACACACACAAAAAATGTGCACAAATTAATTCGCTATCACTTCTTTGAAATTTGAATCTATTCCACATTTCAATCGTACATTATTTTCATCATTTTCACGTGTTTTTTCTTCTTCTCATCATCAAATTTTATTTCGTAAAATGCATAATAATAAAGAAAAATATATATATATTTCATATATATTTTTTTTATGTTGATAAATAACTTAAATGCTGATGATTGCTATGCTGCCGCCAACGACGACCAAATGCGCCTCTGAATGCAGCATAGCAATTTGTTTATTACCTAAATTTGTCTTTTATTTACATAAAACAATATTGACTCCTCTCATTCTCTCAATAGCAGATTTCTTCCATATCCATTTCCTCTCTGGATCTCTTCATCATCATTATCATCATGTTTGTTGTTGTTTTTATTCGCAAAAATAATATAATTTGTCCATGTCGTTAAATGTATATAATAATATTTGTATTTTGTGCAATAGATTGGTTGAGGTCATAAGTTCATTCGAGTCCATCACTGTATGTTTTTCGTTGCAATCAATTTTGCCTATTTTAAATATATGCTATTTTTTGTTAATTAACTCGATTTGTGTATGCGTGTGTAACTTTTGCATCTTTCTCTGGGGCACACGGGCGTGCGCGCTCCTCTTAATCTCTTGCCATTTATTTCGATCGTCTGAATCTGGATCACAGTCTCTCGAGCAGCACACTATATTCAAATAGAGGTCGTGTTAATCACGGGAGATTTCAACGAGATTCAACCAATTTGAGTGTCGGTTGGTTGAATTTGTGTATATTTCAATACAATCTAAACTGAGTTGAATTGAACTTCAGAATTGTATGCATCTCAAACCGAATTGCCGAAATTCAGAACTTTTCAGCATTTCTTCAAAAAAAATTGCCAGAGAATTTGAGATATGAGAGATACCATTTTGTTGAATAACATTTAATAAAAAGATTCGGACTATCAGCAAACTTACGCATGAAATTCGATGATTTGAATATTTGTGTCTGTGCTTTAGCAAAACGGAGAGAAAAGGGAAATTAATTTGTTTATTTGTGTGTATGTGACAATAGTAAATGAAACAAATTCTTGTTTTTCGTCTTTTCATTCAGCCAGAGCAATAGAAATAAATGCAAACTTCTCCTGGAGAAAGGACTTTTATGAATTTACATTTGCCAAATGCGTCATGAGTGAAAGTTGTATAACTTCATATTTGTTAATGGTTTTTTTGCGATACTTAGAAGACGGAGATAAGTAGTAGTGAAACTTATTCTTAATTTAATTTAATTTAATTTTAATAACAATATATTCTGTTGCTCCATTCTTTTTCTTGTTCATATAATCATTTTCTTTTATTCATTTATAATGCTTTGTTAGAACATTGGAAACCGTTTTATCTACTTAAATAATTAATTTTTTATCAATTCAATTGGTTTTGCGTGACGTCTGTTTGTGTGTGATCAAAGTAATGCATCTGATTGCTGTCGAAACAAAGTAATCGATTTTCATTTCGTTCAATAAAATAAAACTATTCCATCAAAAATCGGTTAACAGTATACAATCTGTATAGTTGTTTAGAGTGGCGCTGACGCAGGCGGGCTGTCGGCTCTCCCATTTGTTCGTATCAATGTGATAAATAAGAGATTGACCGCAACTTAAACAAATTCTTCATCCATTTAAAGCAGCACTTAATTTAAAGCAAAGCGGCAAAACGTGTGCATATTTTCAGTTAAAAAAAATTATCTAGTATCGAATGAAACGTAGAGCTTGTCTTAGATTGACTTGCATAAAAGTAACATGTGCATTTTTAATCATTAATTTTTTTATTTCATGTATATTCTACAATGTGAAAACCGACATCCGATGAGTGGAACGGTGCGAACGGTGGCGCCCACCGAAACAGATCGAGAGCTCTCCCGGTGCATCGAGTCGTTCGATTTGCGCACGTTCACTCACCGTTCTTAAATGCTACCATTTGAAACCTATGAACAAATATCCATTTTCATCGTTTTACCTTTTATTTGTCAAATGTCAGGCAATCTCTTTTGTGTCACATTCGATATTCATACCTGACAATTAAAATCACAAATCGTAAAATTAGTTGTAATTGTTTCTTCGTCATTTTTTGTTTACCGTGTTTATAAATATGTGCTCTAAAGTATAAATGACAGGAAAAAAAAGGTTATTTGGAAATAATTTAATAAAAAGGCGAACATACTGGTGTTTCAAACAAACAACCAGTTACGAACATCAAGATTTCATTTTTTAAGATAGCTGCTTATTTCATCTTTATCAAAACCATCAATTTCCTTTTTCGATTCATCCATTTGCGGTTTTATTAGTTTCGTTCTGGAAAATGCAAGCCAAATTATATTTGTGTGTGTGTTTATTTTTTTTCCAAAACAGATAAAATCGAATTATGCAAAGATGTATGGAATTTTTTATTTGTTTGTTTATTATGTTAAGAATTTGAGAGAAATTTATGTTCAGTTCGACACAGATTCGTCGCAAACGCACTCACAACCCCATCAAAATGACGAGTGCATGAGCATCCGATTGCGTAGATGTTTGTGTCCACGTTCATTTGCTGTTGCTTTTTCTAATTTTATTTGTCCATTATATTTAATCGGTTCAGATCTCAAAGTTTAAAATCTATATCAAATACAGTGAGTGAGTGTGTGTTTGTTTGTCGTCCATATTACTGCATTACACAAATTCGTTTATATTTAACTGGTTTGTTTAATGCGTTGCTTGCGCTTGAAATGCATTTTCTGTCTTTCCGCGTTTAAATCACTGGAATGGGATTCATTTCAATGTGAGTGAGTGTGTTCCTTATGCTTATTAAATGAGTATGCACATTTTGTTACAATTGTTTAACTTCGTCATTAAATAATATCGCACAATTTTGTGTTTTTCTTTCTGTTTTTAACAGAAAATTCAGATTCATTTCTCTTAGAAATGTTTTTTTCCAAATGTCATATCGAGAGTGTTTTTTTATTTTTTTTTTCAATGATATCGATGATATTCAATATAAGTGACTAAATGAGTTTCTGTTTCGTATCTCGTTTTTTTTTTGTAAAATTTTTGGTTTAGCTGCAATTAAATCATCTACTTCTGATGAGTGCAATTATCGTAAATAGCAACATTATACGCATGACATTCCAGTCGTTGACTGCAGCGGATGCAGAATTCGCATCCGTACATGTTCCTGTGGTTAAATAAAATAAAACGGATTTATTTATCAAATGTGGGATTTTATTACATTTCAATGAATATAGAATGCGATTGAAATGCGATTTGAAATTTGGTTCAGAATGTGATTGACATCGAACATACCAATTATGGTGAGATTAGCAACTAGATGATGATCTGATGTTTGTAGGGGCATTGAGCGATAGCATGAATCACCCACATACAGTCGCACCGATGTCGCATCAATCGGTTGATAGCTTATGCAAACAGCATGCTGTGAGCCAGAATGTGTTGCGATTATGAACTTTGTCGTATTTTCAATCCATGACCCTTGGCAGCTATACACTGTACATGCAAAAAAGAAATATTAACGAATCGATACGGATTCGGAGGCGGCATTGATTCGTGCACTCACCTTCATCACCATCATCGCTACAATGGGGCTTCACTTCGATTACATTGGATTGTGAGCAACCGACAAACAATTGTCGAGCTGAATTATAATTGATAACACATTCGGGTGTTTCTCGTTTTGATCGCTGAATATCGACATCAGTCATATTTTGTTTGCTCAATGTATTGTTTGTTGGCAGTATGATTCGGTCGGTGGCATTGTTTGTATCGAGATGATTTGAACTTTCAATGACCGTACCGTTTGAAAGACGTTTTGTGCGCACTTCTCGACGATTTCGGAGTGGAGCGACGCGCGATCGCATTTGCCAATCCAAATTCGAAAATTCTTCAGGATTTCGGAAGCTCAATGCCGTAAATCTGGATGGGAATCCAATTTAAAATTCTATGAACTTGTCCATTTTTTGTTTGTCTGTCTGTCATCGAATGCGTTGAAAGAACTTACCTTTTGTATTGCGCTTCATGATGATGATGATGACCTTTGTTATGATTTCTTTTGTGACGTGTTGAAATGAACGGCGGCCCAATTGCACCGCGCAAACTATACAAACCATTTATGGGACATTCTTGCGGATCAACTGTTGTGGCTATAAATCATGAAATAAGAATACAAATGTCAAACAAACAACAAACTGTAATGCCAAACAAATAAAGAAATATCAAAGCAATTTAACTGTCACAAAACAATTTGTTCAGAACTTAATTATTAATCGGCAAACGAGGACAAACTCGTGTGTGACAGCTATCATGCCATAGAAACAACGCCGCAAAAGTTTTTGCCTTAATTTTGCAGATTAAGTTGCACAGAGCTGTGATTACGTACCAACTAGAGTGACGTACGGTAATTTCATGACATCGAAATTGTCGACTGTACATGCGTCTTCCAATCGTACGGCCGGTGAGCCCATTTGAATCTCGGCCAAGTGAGTATTACGCCGATAGAATATCATGCACTTGTAACCCGATTCGCTGAAATAATATTTAATCTTATTAGTTATATAAAGTAACATATTGTAAATGAAACGTCATAATTGCATTTAGAGCGATCGAGTTTGTTCTTATTCCAATCATATTCATTTACATTTTACTCTTCGCATATATTCTTTAGAAACTTTCCCTGGAAAGTTGAAGGAAAACAAGCCAGAGCAATTGCATAAGATTAAGTTAGTTTGTGCCTAATTGCTTACCATCCAGTGGTTTGATGAACAATCACTTGAGTTTCATTTGCTGCATTTTTATTGATTTGCTCGCAGAGTGCCCGAGTTTCCATGTGACCGTTTGGTTTCAAAATGTGCATGGATCCATCACTGTAATTTCGATAGAAGTTCATTTACTTTTTGTTTCTTTTTTTTCCGTGTGTGTTAATATGTTTGGTTGCTTTTGAAGATTTACCTCGAATGGTATACATATTGGTTGCTGCCAGCAAGAGAATGCCAATGTTTTGGCCCCTTGAACCAAGCTGGAAAATCACATCGTTCGGCTGGCGGAGATCGTCTAAGTGTCATTATCCGAGATCCGACCTATTTTTCCGAAGAAATAAATAATGTGTGTAGAAGTGGCTTCATATTTCATGCGGCGCGGTTAAGATTGAGAACAACGCATGTTCAATTAACCAACCGATCGAAATAACTATTGGCATACCTCGGCACTGTCAAGTCCATTACAAGTGGCATCGCCAGATTGAGCTAGTTTATATTCAGCATCTTTTGAGTTATCTTCTGTAATTATGTTGAGAGAAAAAAAAGATAACAGTTTGTATTGTGTTTGAGTGTGTGTGTGTGTGTGTGTGTGTGTGTGTGTGTGTGTTCAATGGTACTCATTTTGTAGCAATTACCATTTGATAAAGTTTTCTCGTAAACAAAACATCGATATCGTTCTTCGTTCGAAACGGCATGATGATGCGAGACCAAACCAACTAAATACCGGGAATTGCCATCCTTCCATGTAGCTAGGCAAGTCAGCTCTTCAACTGAAAGTGGATCAACGCGAAAAATTCAAGATGAGTTTTCAGAATTTTGTTGTTCGAGTGATAATTTTTCCAATCAAGTGCCAGTAGGACACACAAATCATAATGGATCAGGTTTTGCCATTGTTGTGATGTGCGGCACCGTGCAAAATGAAAGGAAAACGAGAAGGACAACGAACCTGTACTTTCTGTGCCAGCCACATCCGGACAAGCTTGTAGCTTCAATAAAAGCCTACTGTCTTCAGTGCAACTTTCGATATTTGATACAGGATTCTTACATTCGCCGTGCCCTCGATTGTATGTGAATGTAAATGGTCCTAAGAATTTAATTGAAAAAAAATTGATGTGGACGCGTGCCGTAGCGTACGCGCGCACACACACACAAAACATACAATAGCGTTAATAACAACGAAAAACATTGAAATTGCTCTATTTGGAGAAGTCACTTCTCAATTCAATTCAATCAATGTTGTTTTGTTTCAAGTACCTCTTAAGGGACATTTCACTGGTTCAGCATTTTCCTTGAATAGACTATATAGCAGTGCATCGCCAGCAATTTGTTCGCATAAATTTTGAAGTGTTTCACGGCCCTTGCAATAATCTACACGGAACAAATGGTTGAAATAATAATTGTCATTGGTTTTTAACATGATTGCCATTGAAAAACCGCCAAATGAAAAACCAGAAGGAAAAAACAAAAACAAAACAACAACAAAAACAACTAGAAGCAACAACAAACAAATGCAAAGAGGATAAACTCATGCAATGATTACAGCGCTACAACAACAAAAACACATTAAAAATCATACACACACACATAAAATAAAATAGAAAACGATATGCGCTCATTGTTATGCGTGACTTAGTTATGAATTCGATGGGAAATTGCACTCGAAAAGCAGCATCCGTTTGGCGTTAGCGTTATCGATTCAGTTTAATGATCAAACGGGGCGCATTTTATGCAAACCGCACGGAAACGCTGATTTCATAGCAAATAAATCATCGGTTAACATTGCATATTTTGAACATTTTTGGTTTCGATTCACACACACACACACACACACACAAACAAGTTTGTCCTGTATTCGAAATAATCATGTGCTTGAATGCTTCGGAATAATTTAACAAAATTCAGTTGGTGTATTGTAATAATGATGGGCAAAAGAAGATGAGAGAGGAGCAAACTGAACCATCTGCCAAAGATAAATTTCTAAACGAAATTCTTTCAATGAGAATGTAGCACTTGGAAAAAACTTTGAGACGTGAAAAACTCAAGAATATTGCGGTAGTTGTGCTATTTATGTTTTCTCAATCGAAATTGTTTATTTCATTTTGTTGCTGCTGATTTTTTCCGCTCGCTCGCTCATCTTGTTAGTTTATTGTGGATAAATACAAAGTTCCATACGTGTCCTGCGAGAAATGTGAGGAGCTAAACAATGGCGACGAAATAAAATCAGCGTCGTTCGTTTACGACTGCAAATAGTATTGCTTCTGTTTTTCAGGTTCAATACGAAATGGTTGTTAACGAGCAAGCTTAAACTTTAAGTTTTCCGTACTCTCTTTCGCTTACTTTCATTACGAATCGTTAAAGACTTTTCGGTATTTTCTTCAATGATTGTCCGTTCGTTTTTCTTATTAAACTCCGCTGTATTTCGGTTGCAGTTGCATCGTTTCGAACAAGTTTGGCCGAAAATAAGATGATATGAAATTTTAGCGCTTGTACACAAACACACATAAATGTTCGGCTATTAAAACACATGCTTCTCAATTTAGCTGAAAATCACAAACACTCTTGCCAAATCACATGTCCTGTGATTAAATCTAATGCACTTAGCTCTAGATGCCGTGCGTCCCCATAACTCTTCAACATTATTTGTTCCAATATACCGAATATCAATAAAAAAAATCTCTGTTTGAACATGTATATGACAATGCGATTCGATTCGCATTCATTCGATTGAAGTTTCGGTACACCGGAAATATACCGTTAAACTTTTCCAACACAAACATAGAAATCGAACAAACGAAATAAGCAAACAAATATCAGCAAATAAAATGAAAGTTCAAACAAAATATATATATATATATATATATATATATATATTGTGGAAAGCGTGAAATAGCAAATCAGACAAAATTACATTGAACACTGATTCAGGGTTTTGTTTTTTGTGCGTTCTTTTTCTTCAGAGTTTTTTAGTTAAGTTGTAGTTCTATATAAATATTTGCGTATCTGTTATTTGATTTTTGCAAAAATCCACACGCTACAAATAATAACGAAAATGATGAGATAATTGGGGTGGAAGCTGCCGTTAAAAATGCCATCGTATGCCAACCATCCAGCACAATGCGATTTTGAAATGAGAGCAAAAATCTTCGATGGTTGCTCATTTTAGTTGTGGCAGTCGATGTCGATATTGCGTTGCTTTCTCTCTCTCTCTCTCTCGCTCTAACTTCCCATTTATGTGAAAATTCGATTAAAAGCAGGAAGTTTGAACTTCGAAGCACGTATTTTCGCACAAACGATCCATTGATTTTTGCCTCGAAACAACAATTGGAAGATTGGTGAATTCAATGAGAATGTGTTTGTCGTGGTTGTTGTCGCTTTTTTTTGCACGAATTCGGTTCATTCAACTGCAGGCAATATTAGTGAATTGCAAGCTTTCAATTTAAATGGATTATTGAAGTGTGTATATATAAGAATTCAACCCGTATACACAGAGTGCGATCATTCGAACAATTTTTTGGATACGCTGTCGAATGGATTAGTCAGTGACATCACACATCTCAAACCATGCCGTTAATCAAATAGATTGTTGTTGTTGTTCTTTTCCCATATTTAATAATGCATCTCAATCTATCTCTCTTTCTTGCATCACTTTCGCTCTAACTTTCTCAATCTCTCTCACTCTCTCTCAGTCTCTCTGAATGTCTCAGACGTTTGATTATTTTATTCGCTCAAACGCAATAGAATTTTACATGTTATACGAGTATTATTTACAGCAAGAACATGAAATAAAAATACCAACAGAACAATGAAACTTATTGCTAAAATAAAATAAAATAAAATGAAATTAGTTTTGGTTTTTGTTCATAACATTTGTACATGCTAATAAATTTGTAAGCGTACTAAAACACGGGCAGCCCATCCCAACATTTTCATTTTCATTTAAACCGAACGAACCATTTGTATAGATATTATAGATTATGTATATGGTTTTTTGGTTTGTATGTTTTTTTTTTTTTCAAAAAAAAGTAGTTTTCTTTTTAAATATTGATACAAAGATGTTGTGTTGATGTATGTGTAAACGTCATTTGTATAAATAAGTCAATTTTGAGTTGGGAGTATATTTTAGTGGGAACCACATGTACCGTTTTTTGTTTTATTTTCATGACACATTTAGTGGACAATATAATTTTTCTATAATGCTTTTATTGAAGGTCTATAAACTCTGGCTGTTGAGCAGTTTTTTGAGAGCTTTTCCGATATTTCTGTGTTCCATTTTTGCATTTGGCTTTGGTTTAAGTCTCATTGCAAATATGGACTGGGAGCAATCACTATGAATAAAACAACGATCGATGTGATTCGGACTTTCATACACTCTACCTCATTCACTCCACCTTATTTTCTCTCTCTCTCTCTCTATCTTTTGCTCTCTCTCTCTCTCTCTCTCTCTCTCTCTCTCTCTTTTTTCCTTTTTGTATGTGATATAAAAAATTAAAAAAGAAAACTAATAAAAAAAAAAATGAAAAAATAACATAAACAAAAGTGGGACTGTGCACAGACGTACTTCGAAATGTGTGTGCATTGCATACAATTTGAATTACGCCGGGGCATTGCAAATGAGATAAATGTGATGCGACTACATGCAACTCCAATTGCACTCATTGTCATGCATTTGGCCGCCCTAGAACAGGACTAGGCCTGGACTGCTTAATGCATCCAGTCGCACAGTAGCGCGCGCGTGCTGAAGGAACAAATTAAAAAATGAAAGTAACAACTATAGAAACCAATGAATAACAATGATGAGTCAGAAATCGAGATCGCAATTTGCCAAATAAATAAAATTGAAAAAATACTGCACTTTTGTTGTATCTTTCATGGGGAATTGCAATATTCAGAGCAGTTCTTCACAAAACAATGGACGGTAGGTGTAATCACAAACATACAACAAAAGAACTGCATTTTTTCAATGCCTCTCAATCTAAATTTAGAACAGCCATGAACTGAACATTCTATGAATGAATTTGATGAATGGGTGGCAGAGAAAATAAACGAAAGGAACAGAATAGAAATGAACGTTAAAATCGAATGAGGGTTGTAGATTTTTCTTTGACATAAATCTTAACAAAGTATCATAAGGAATATATCTAATTAAAGAGCGATGAAGAAACGGAAAATGGAAAATAGATGGAAATGATCAGGCAAAAGCATTCGAATGCACAAAATTCGATTGGCTGCAATTCATCGAAATGGAAGTAATCGTGATGAAAAGCAAGATTGGATATTCTACGATGACGAGATCAGCGATGGCCCAGCTCATATTTGCTTCTTTCATCGAAATGTAGCAATTCAGTCCAAATATGATGAATTCGACGAATGAAGGAATTCAATCAACGATGTTCCCTTATTATAAAGATAGATTTTCTTTTTTTACATCGGATTTATATCAATTTCGACGAAAATAAGATGGGAATATCATGCGATGAATCATAGGCTAGTCCTCGAATTTATGATGGTATCGACCGTATATGTGTATATACGATTGCACATTCAAATGTTTATTCAAGTGACTAATGCATGGACACCGTTTTCGAACGCAAATAAACCAACAATAAAAAATCATAACTATGATAAAGAGAAAAAAAACGAACTTGCGAGAGACATAAATATTTATTGAAAATGAAAAATGCAAACAATAAAGCACCAAACATATGAATAATCAAACAAACGAATAATTAGCTTCCTCGGAAAATCACCTCTCGCCATTTAAGCGATATCTACACATTTCAATTTGGTGCACTTTATATGCTGATAGCACAATTCAATCGGCGCACATGATAATATTTATTTGTCATTGGCTTGTTATATGCAGTGAATTCACCATGATTGTTTATATATTATTAATCGTATTTATCATTTGCAGCAATAATTTGCTGGCTTAGGTGATAGGAAAAGCATGTGGTTTGTTTACATTCATTTTTCTACAATTGCATTACATTGCATCTAACACAAAAATCAACAACAAAAAGGCACAAGCGAACAAACATACACACACACATACAGAGAGACAGACAAATCGCGTACGATTTGTCACTTCAATTGTCCAACATAATATTTTCAATGAGAATTGATTTAAAATATTTATATCGACTGGCATATTTAATTTTGGTTTCGACGTCAAGGCAGACATTTGCAGCGGACATTTAATGCATATCAATAAAGAGAGACGCGCTCTAGAATGAAAATATGAAAAATTATAAAAATCACAAATAAATACACCGATTGAAACAACAACGAACGAAAATTAAGAATGGTAAAATGATTGCTTTTAAACCATTTGTAATATTCCTGTCACATAACATTCAAAGCCCATGGCTATTTTCACCAAATTTCATGCCACGCATCTGCAAATGCGTGCGCTAATTTCATTTAAAACAAATATACCCGTTTCGCGCGGGAGCGAGAGGACAAGCGAATATTCAGGTTCAGTGTTACAATGTTTACGGATATTTTCTATTTAATAAATGATATTAGACGTGTGTGTGTGCGTGTGTAAGTGTATATTTGTGTGAATAATTATCATAAATTTCAATACATGAGCAAAAATAGCGAACAACAATAACAATTACCAAATCAAACACAAACTTCAAAAATTGCAATTTCCATTTTCGTAACGCAAAAAGCGCCACTAATGTTTAGTGTATATATATTTGTTTGGAGGGCGAACAATTTCCTAGCTTCGATACGAACGAATCGATGCATCGAAATACAGAGCTTGGTTTTATGGTTCATTGTGCAATTAATTTTCGGTAATATCGACTCATTTCACAGATTATGATCGACACAAATGCACACACAAACACATTCACGCACACATCTTGAAACAGAGAGTGAAACGAATAAGTTTGATACTGAAATTGATGCGATGCTCTCAGTGAATGTGCAATTTTAAACTTTCTAGCTAGCTATTCATGGTAAAACTCTAGTCAAATTGGCAAAAACTGAGTGCGATTACTATCGAAACTAATGAAGATTCCCAGTGCTGTTTTCAATTCATTTGAATTGCTCGGCAACGCATATCTCTTGGAAATATGCTTGGAATGTTTGTGTATTTGCATACATTCGCTTGCCATCTGCTGCATTTTTCACAATTGTGATAAATTATCTGGAGAATGTTTCTATTTGATTGTCCGGATCACCGTCCAGAGATATACATCTCTTGCTCTATACATCAGCCAAGTGGAACAAACATTTCGTGGTTTTTGCTTTTTTGTCCCTTTTCACAGTCTTGCATGTTTCGTTCAAGCCCCATTTATTTAAAACAAACAGCAAACGAAATAACAACAAAAATTACAAGAAGAACACACACACACACACATACACAATCGACTGTTTATAACTTGGTTTCGTCCCACAGCTCAAATGGCAGTATTTTAGGCACTAAGTGTGAAAAATAAGTTTGTGCGAAACGTGCAATTTGTTTTTATGACAATGAAAATTATTGTTGATTGTGTAAGTCTTTAAAAGAGTCGTTATGAATAGTGTGTGACCACCTCCACCGTCCAAAATCATAATATTACAATTTATAATATGTACATACATACACACATAGCGATATAACGTTTTTGAATGAATTCTCAAGAAGGCTCGTTTTGGCGTCTCGAAAGTGCAGCGAACATTTTTCAAATCGTCCGTTCTGGATCATTTTCTATATGGCTGTTTGTTGCGCCAATATGGCGCACCCATCTTTCCAGACACCATTAAACGATTGTCCATGAGAATCGATGAATTGTTTGATCTTTTTTTTTGTTGTAATATATATTTATATACATGAAAATAAAACTAAAGTAAAAACGGAAATAAATTATCTGGCAGATAAAAAAGATAAATGAATAATAATTATAATATGTATAGGAACTCGTATTGGTTGATGCTTACTATTATCATTAGTATCATCATTGGATCGACTTGAATATTGATCCGATGACGATAGTAGTCTTATATTGGGATGAGCTCCCCCCTTATGATCACTTTTTAATATGGTACTACGCATTTGTTGAATTGACATTGCCGCTGGATTTGATTGATCCATAAACATACTGTCACCATCACACTCACTTTCTTTATACTGTAGAACATTTTTATGCTTTTCATAGATGACTAAACATCGATGACACCCTTTTCTGGTTCCATACATGCATTTGCGCGCCACGCAATCCACATCAACAAATTCGATTTTGGTAGCAATTTTTTTTTTCGGTTATATCAATTCGTTATTTTTGGGTTCAATAAAATTTCGTGTGTGATTTTTTTAGTTTATTTTGGGGTCCAGTCATGAAATTGAAAAAAAAAAATTCAAAACAAAACATAAATATTTTTCGACAACTTAAATGTTTCTCATGTTAAGTCAAATGGGGTTCTGGTTAATAGACCGATTCGTATTTTAAATGTAAGTTTGACTTGTTAAACAATTTTAAATTTTCAATAATAATGTGCCGTTTCAAGCGAAATTGATTTCAATTCCATTTATTATAAATAATTTGCATTTCCATTATTATTCTGGCCTTTTTTTATCGTTGCATGGTGAAACAACATCGCAACATTCATGTCACGAAAACCAGTTGTCAGATAATGGATGATTTCTGTTTTGCATCACACGAAACATTCAATTGTATTGTATGTTTAATGGAATTCAGATATTCGAAATGGAACACATTTTCTTGAATCAGCAAATTATTTAGTTGAAAACGTAGAAAATTGCTTAAATTGGAAATCATAAAGTCTGGTGGACAATGATTAAATGAAACTTGATATACTCACTCGTCGACAATTAAAAATTTATCACCGTCAGACGCCATACATTTCCCCCGAAAACTAAGCGTGTTCCCTTTTATAAAAATTGGCTGTTGATTGCCACTTAGAAACCATGAACCTTCCCATCGTTGTGGAAACGTACAATTCGATACTAAATTGTGGTGAAACACATTTGAGGGAAGAGACAAACAAAGAAGAAATAACATTTAAAATTTTATTGAGTTTTTGTCGCAAATAGGTTTGGGAATGAGCGTTCTCTGTTGTTAAACTAAGACGTTGTTCGCATTTAAGCGTATCATATTTCCCATAAATCATTTTGTTGGCTTCACATTACATGTATACATAATATTGCAAGTGGGAAACGATTTTTTCCAGGATTATTCCTTACGATTTGTAAAATTCGAAGATAATTGAAATTGATATGGAAATGAAAACGACAAATTCAAAGAGGGAGGACATAGAAATTACCTTCGTGTTTGTTAGCACTGCAAATTCGCAACGATGATGAAAGTAGAAATAAATAACAAATTACAATAACTAAATTCTTCCACCATCGGCTGCGGCTCAATTGTGCATGCCGATCGAATTGAGCGTGAAACACTGTTTTCGCCGAAATCGCCGCTATATTCATCGGTGAATCGATATTTAGTCTATTTAAATGGCTCTCATTGGCTGTTGAGGCGGTGATGTTAGCTGATGTCGTTCTTGTTATGTTGTTGTTGCTGTGGTTCTGGTTGTTGTTACTTTTATTATTATTATTATAATTACATTTATCGTTTTTTACATTATGATGGGCCCAAAAATCATTTACGGGACCGTAATTACTGTGAAAAGTAACGGTTGTTGTTGCTGTTGTAGTATAATTAGAATCACAATCGTACGTAGAAATTGTGCCACTTTTTCCAATATCTAAATTAACAATATTGCCTACAGCCTTGATATCTTTTATCGTCCTCGCCGTACTCTTTGGCGTCTGATGCAACGCTTGCTGATGGTGGCGATGGTGTAGCTTCTGTTGTTGGAGCTGTGGATGTGACTGAGACTGCGTCTGCTGCGATTGAACGCTCTTCTGTTGATATAGGTAATTGTCTGTGTCGCCACTAAAATCATGTCTGTGAGTACATGCCACATTCCCTCTAATTGAATTAATTAACTTTTTAGTAAATAAAGTTTCGTTGCTTCGGTTGGTTGAAGTGTTGGTTTGGTCGTTTTCGGTGATTGTGGCAGCAGAATTGCCGCCACTCGACACAATACCATTCACCACATTATTGATCGTAATTAGCTGCTCTGATAATGTTGCGACAGCACTCACTAAAAATTGCCTACTGACAGTGTTTTGTAGCCAAAGGATATCCATAATTCATAATTTTGTCGTTTGTGTAAGTCGCTCTTTTCTCGGCTGCAATAGTCAGTGTGTATTTGTTTGTGTGTGTGTGTGTGTGTGTGTGTGTGTGTGTTCTGTGTATATCCAGCAAACCCTGTTTTTGATAATGAAAAAGACCCAATAAAATTAAATCAATGTTTGTTAACATAAGCAACCATTTCAAATTTGATTGGTCAACTAATCTAAATCAAACTTAAATAATTCGTCCGTGATTATTTTATGTTCTGTCGATTATCAAAAGGGCTCAGCGATCAAATATGATACAGTCCAAATGATTTACATTGTAAGAGCATTTAATTGGGAAGACCAACTGCTGGTTTTTAAATTAAAATCTCCGTTAATATGATCAGCCAGCCACCAGGAGCAATCAGACATGCATTTCATCAAATACCATTCATGTGACCGAGAATGTGGCGCGTTTTAGCCAAAAACATACTCGCACACCCGAAAAACCTCACATACAAAAAGAAGCAAAACTGCGAAAATAGACTAATTCTACTAATATCATAAATTATAATTCACTAGAGAGTCGAATGGAATACCAAAGGCTAATGCATATGAAAGGCGACGCTACACACTGAGCACCACTTACACACATCCTGAGTTCAACAAACAGAGATAGAGGCAGATGGAGATGGAGAGAGAGAATAATAAAATTCATAATTCGTGCATGTTTCAATTCATGACATTATAATAATTCATAAATATTCGGTGTTTGTGCTATTGCTACCGCTGCTGCTTTTTTGGCTCTGCAACAGACAACGATTCCAATGAACATCGCTGCATGCGGTTTAATATGTGGCCCCTTTAATTTTATTACAGGATAATTTAGTCGCATTTGCAATAACTTTTAATTAAAACACAATAGTTTTCTCCGTTGCGCACTGTTTAAATTTAATAACGGAGAAATAAAAATCGGCAACATCGGGCGGCCTTTTAAAGCCAGACAATAAGCTCAAATTTTCTACACAATCATGCCATATCCAGCTCAAACTGAAGCGACCTCGAAGGAAAAAAACTAATCAAGACAAATTGCACTGTAAAAGTGCAATTCATTTTAAGCGAGGCAGCAGATTGCTAAAGTAACCAAAAACTGTTGCTGCTGTTAGTTTGGCTCTTCTTCTTCTTCTTCTTCTTCTTTGTGTATGTGTGTTTTTTATGCAACAAGAAAACTTTACCGCCATTCAAATGAAACGCTTTGTTCTTCGTTTGTCTTCATTCAATTCGAGTTCTTTATTATTTCCGCTTTTTACTCTCTCAATTGTCTTAAAAGAAACAACATTCCAGAATTCTATACATCTTTCCTTTGTACATCATCAGTATGTTTTCGTAAATATTCATATATATTACTATATATTTGCTTAGTTTCGTTTCGTTTCCGCATTCTAAATGCCTGACTATGGTGTTCTTCGTTTTTGGAATCCATTTTTTCATTTAATCTAATTAACGTTCATTAGTGAAAAGTACATTTGACAATCAGTTCAAAAGAGCGCGTATCATTCTTTCGTTCGGCTTTCCATATTATATAATATTTATCTACTATTTAACAAAATGTAACAAGTGCTGGTTTGAGGGCCCTATTTGGAAATTCCGCTCCATTTAATAAAATCAACAAGTTCACGAACGGGTATGTTCTGTGTAATCGCTTTCAATTTTAAATTTCGATCATTTGTTAGAAGAACAACTTTACGCTGGAGATTCGATATGGATATGGGTTTGGAGCCGGCGATTGCATCGGTGCTCGAATGCAGTTTCGTTAAGTTTATAGTAGTCATAAGGATTTTATCATCATTGTTCAAGTGGTCGATAGGGCTTTCGCTTGCGGCGTTTATACAATCGGATTCTTTTGTAAATGCCATTGAATTCAGGAATGAGCCCTTTGATGTAGCGCATTTTACATTCGATCCAGCACCTTTGAGAAATAAGAGCGCTTTATGTGCATTCAATGAAGTTTTGGTGGGTGTGTCATAGATTTTTAAACCACTTTCATCTCCTTTGGCCAAACCTTCGAGCTCATTTAGCACAACAATCGGTACGATAACATGATACAATGGATACACTTGCGCTAATTGTTTGATTTGAGGCAAAAAGTCAATGAAACAGTTGGTATCCGGTAGCAAATATTTTGGCCGAATCTCCAAACAAACGGTGACGGAATTCGATTGACGCAGTATATCTTGTGTGAATTTACTGAGTTTCTCTTGCATTTTGTGAGTTTGCTCGAGTTCACTTTTTCTCTGTAAAAGCTTTTGTATTTCAGCGGATGAAGCATTTGATTGATGTTCATCCATTTCTTGGTTGGGGACTGAATGCGCGTCACTTGGCTGCTTGTTGGTGCCGTCGTGCACTTGTTTGTAATTGATTTGGTGGCCGGATTGCTCGGCCGTTGTCGACGCTGCCGTTGTCTCTTTTTCATCTTCCGATGCCACATAGCTTTTGTCCAATGAACTAGTCTCATCAATGGCAAACAGTTGAGCAACAACCACTTCGCCAAAGTCGAGGCGACACAAAAACGAGCACCCTTCTTTCATTAGCTCGCCTGTACAAAACCCATAAATATTCTGCCATCGCAGAAGAGTGAACGCTTTTCGCTCGTCGATGCCCGTTCTACAGTACACAAAATCATTTCGAATGACGGAAGGCATACCAAGTGTTATCATATCTTCAGTTAATCGAATTCGTTTGTACGATTCATTGCCGTCGCTGTCGTCGGGCAGCGGCTCCGAGCGCACCAATAATTGATCATCAATTTCAAAATTGAATTTATCTAGCGCCATTGTGAGGCGTGCAAAATCATCCCATATTCGAATACCGTATGCGTCATTGAATTTATGCACAGCGACAAGTACCGCGTCCGATGTCCATGCGCTCCAATTGAATTTCAACCAGTTGCACCACAATGAAATGGCAGCTAATGAATTATTTATGCTGTCAGAAAGTTTGAATTTATTTATTTGCTTAACATTGAAATGTGTCTCTCCGTTGATGCGGCATATCGACTCATAGGTGGTGTCGTCAGTGTCAGCCGTGGCCAACATATCATCCATTTCACATTGTAATTTATTTAAAATTATTCCGATGAATGCGAACGAAAACACTAAAGCAGTCGTCGGTGGCTGCTGGTGTGGCTGTGGCTGTGGCTGCGACTGCGAATGCGATTGTGACGGTGACGCGCTAGATAATTGTATGCTATTCTCAATAGAATAAATGTTCAGAATGATCATTCGAACCATTTTCTGTAGTGTAAAAATGCATGATGTTAACGTTGAGTGGTTCAAAAGCTCTTGGAATTGCTTCAAAGTCTGTTCCACGCAAATCTCCAGTGAATCGGAACCGACTTTCGTGAATAAAATGCCGTGCAAATGGGAAAAATTAAATATGAATTTTTTATATAAATCGGCCGAGTCGAGCGACTCACTCTCCTGATCCAAGTACACTGTTCGATAATTTAATTGGCCATCGGTCGGATGCACCCATATTTCTCGTTTGAAATTTGACTTCATTTTGACTTTTTTCGCGGCAGCGGCGGTGGCGGCCGTGCTGGAATTTGTGCCTGCTTGCAAATGTACCTTATTGAGTGATTGATATTTTTTGCGTAATTCATCAAACAGAATAACCAAACTTTCTTTGGCCGATTTGATTGGATTGGAAGCAAATAGACTGCGCATATGGTAAAAAATTGCATCGAATTTCTTTTTATTGTACAGTGCAAGGATGGCCATTTGATTCGATGGCATCCCATTCGATGGTATCAATTGATATGCTTTCGTGTACCATTCTGAAGCCCCTTCAAATTTCGTCGATTCTTTGACAAGCTCTCGATATCGCATTAGATCGCCCAAACAGATGCAGCATTTTTGTGCTGACACCACAGCCAAACTGATGTACTTCAAACCCTTTAAATTTTTCCCACTTTCCGCACCAATGAACTGGTCGAGCTTGAAACCATATGTTTGTGTGAGCAACAATAAAATATCTTGGAACAGTTGAATGCCATCGGCGATCAAAAACAAGCAAAACTGTCGATATGCATCATTTGTCGCTGCATCGGCGCTGTGACTTCTTTTATCGGCGGCTAAACGCCGTGCAATCTCAATGGAGTTGTGATAAAGAAGCTTCCAAAAATGCTGCTCAACATTATTTTGACGGCAAAATTTCATTTCGTGGCGCAGAAGTTCAGCAAAAATATCCTTAATTGCATTTCGTGCCGCCGCGTATCGATCCCAGTTCGATTGCAATTTGCCAGCACCAATAATGGATTGTAACAGGTCATCAGCGCCCCGTAATTTGTCAATTAAAGCCTTTTGACGGCCACCACATGATTCGGGTGTAGCGTACCAATTCGGCTTAAAAATTGTCAGTTTCGTGTAGTTTTGCTGAAAATGCTTTTGTTCAATCGCTCTGGATAATTGATCAACCATAGCGGATGTCACATCAGGGCCGCGTGCCATCGACGACACAATTTTCGGTGATTCCATCGCAGTGACAGATATTTGTCAATTCTCTCTCAGTGCGTGTGTGCTATTTGTTTTTTTTTCTGTTCTTTTCTTTTCTTATTTGCGCTTTCGCTTTCTTTCTCGATTCAGTTTGTTTGCATTGAATGTCGTTGACAGTAGTTGAATTGAATTATATTTGATTTTGGTACGGTGATGAAGCAGTAGGTTTGTCTTTTGAATCGGTTGTCGACATGTATACGTGTGTGTGTGCGCGCGTGCGATAGTGATTTCTGTGAAACAAACAAAAACACATAAAAGGCGAACGAATCAAGATAAGTAACATAAATGGATGTGTTAAAAAATTATTTTAATGCATGTTTAAGTTTCGACGGAAGAACGCATGACACACAACGAAAATTGTCGGGAGATTTTCGGTTCATCGACGATGAAAAAAACAAGATTTTTGATTTTGTATGTGTATGGATGTGGATGTTTCGAGTGGTTTTTATTCTGCATTCGCGAAAATGCCGTCGCGGGCACACAAAAGTTATTTTCAATTCAGCCACCTCAAAATGGTACGAGTCCGCACATATAATTTAAAGGTAAGAATTTAATGAATATGGCCGAATGCAGTAATTAACGATGCTCTGCGCTTTTTGCCTCTCTCTCCATCTCTCTCTCTCTCTCTCTCTCTCTCTCTCTCTCTCTCTCTCTCTCTGCTGTTCTCTCAAGTTCTTAATGAAATTACAATGTTTCCCGGTACCGAAAGCAACATTCTCGCAAGTTCGTTCGCTTGCTCTCGCACGATGACACGAATCTTCATTCTCAATTACTTGAGTAATAAATAATTTATGGAATCCATTTTGATATATACGGTATCAAATTCGCTTTTATAATTTTATAATATTTCGGAATATGCTGCTCCCCCCCGATCCCCTTCGCGCGCTTACTGTCTTGCAACTCTCACTCTCATCATTCCCACTTTCTCTCTCTCTCTCTCTCTCTCTCTCTCTCTCTCTTACAGTCTCTCTCTCTCTCTCTCTGTTTCTTTTTCTTAATCGCTGAATCTGCCGTTTACTCTGTCTCATTTCTACTTGAGCGTGTGAATAGGTGAATTGACATAGAAAATATCCCTGTCGTGTCTCTATCAGTATTTTCTGACTGAAGAGAGATGCTTTGCTTAAATATTAGATCATACATCCTTTATTATTAGACGAAACTTCAATATCTTTAAAATGATGCGCACGTATTTTATAACTTTTCTATTCTTATGATGATGATGATGATGATGATGATGATGATGATGATGATGATGATGTACAACAACGGTTGAGCCCTGAACTAGTGCCATTACATTGTGGATCGAATTCATGCAGAATACTTTATTTATGGTTGTAACAATGAATAAACATTGAAATGACTGTCTGTATACAATTCAATTCGTTTATTTGCCTGTTCCTGATGCTCTCCTTTTCACCCGCTCTTCCTCAAGTTTCTAAAATTTCCAAAAAATTTTGAATGTGTGTATGGAATCGTCACCTCTTCGCTATCATTTTTTCTTTCTATTTTCGACACAGAACGCTGTGTGTGCAAGTATTTGGGGCGTACTGCATTTGGCCAAACTATTTGGCAAAGCATGCCAAGACAAATTATTTGTGATTGTTCTTATTGAATTTTAGGGGACGAAAGAAATTCTTATATGTCATTCTTTTGCCCATTGCAATGCTAAATTAAAATTGACAAATTGATTTGACTCGTGAATAATAAACGGTAGCGACACATTTAGATCGACTTCTGTCATTTTTTTCTTGCCAAACGATTCAGAAAAAGGCAAAAAGCACACTCTGAAATAGATAGAGAGACTCACACGCACATACACACATTCACAATTAGAATGGAACGGGCAACGGCAACGGCAATGGAAAATGGGGAAAAATACCAAAAATTGTGCACTGCAATTTTCGACATGGGTCTCATTTTTGGTGTTCGTTTAACGCTTTCATACGTCACAATTCGCCAGTAATATTTACGTACACATGAATTCAGAATTTCTCACACAGACATCACCAAATCAATCGTGTACGGAATCTATGAACGCAACGTAATTCACTGTTGGCTCACTTGTGTGCAAGTGTGTATTATACGAAATATACAAATCGATCGATAACTACAATAGAACCAAATAAAAAAAAAGTAACAGGGAGTATCTCTCTCTCTCGCAGGAAGATTACTTCTTCTACTACTTCTTCTTCTTCTTCTTCTTGTTCTCTTCTCTCCTCTCTTCTCTGTTATTATTCTTTTTTTTTCTCTCACTGTACCAACTAAGGAAAGTTATTAATCTAATGCATTTTGCCTACGTTTGATAATCGTGCAGCGTGCCATTAAACATGGCATACATGAAATAATGTAACGTAAAATGTCATTGATACTGCGACAAAACCAAAACGAAAATGAACGAGATTAAAAATGCAAGAATGAAAAAGATATGCAAAACACAAACCTCAAATGATTTGGATGTAGTTTGGTTCACAAGTTTTTATTATGTTAGTTTGCAGACGGCGGCCATTTTATCCCATATTGAACGAAACTCAGTGTTGTGTTCAGCGCTGCTACTACAACTGCTGTTGCTGTTGCTCTGTTGCGGCTGATGTTTCATATACGAAATTATACGGATTTTTTTTAATATATATATATATAAATATATATATTTTTTTTGTTTCGTTTCTTTATTTTTCACACCATTTTCTGCGTACGCTCTTTTTTCAATTTGTGCATTTGATTACAATCTTTCAATTGACTCGATATCAAATCGATTTGGATTCTGTAGATGTATTGGCGTTGCTTTTACTTCTTATTCAAATCCCGTTTCTTGCTTCTTTTATTTTGCAATTCTGTCTAACTTATGATTAAGTGTTTCTTTTCTTCATTTTGTGTTTAACTAAACGTAAAAACAAACGTAAAATGATTAAAATAGAATGTACAAAATTAAAATTGTTCCACTAAAAGTCGACAAACAAATTTTCAGTTTTACTGGATATAATTCTCTTGTGTTTTTGTAAAGTTCAGTTCGCGACCAAATTTTTATTACTTCAATCACGAGCGCGACCACTCAATCGTATATTAATGCGAACGAAGTTCACAGTCATTTTACACTAAACCGAACCGCACTCCGTTCATTCGGAAAGAACGAAAATCGAACGTACAGCCGATCGCGTTGAATTCTTGTAACAAAAGTAAGGGGAACGTATGTGAAAAATGCACGCACACACACGCGCGCCACAAACATCGTACACCACGACAATCAACAGAGCGCTGGCATCGCCTTTGTATGAACGCGCGCGGAGAGTATGCGCGCGTATTTGTGCATTGAACATTTGTGCTCTGGCTTTCTGTCTTTGTTCCAATCGCACACACAATATACAAACGAAACACATGCAAACATAACAGACACATATTTTCCATTTTCTATAATCCCATACCATTCCAAATAGATTGCGCGCTTTTCGGACTGAATTTTGCCGAACGGACATATTTTCTGCTGCTTGTGTGCTATTTCTTTTTTTTGTTGCTTTCTTTGCCCTCGTCATATATGACGATTATGCGCAAACCGAAGTACCATCGAATTTGCAGAAGGTAAAAGTGAAAAACCGTAAGTGCTGTGCAAACCAACGCGCTTGTGCTCTTCTCCCTCACAGCCACTCGCTCACATAGCAGCTTCGATTGATGCGAGTGTTGGTGACTTAATAGCCGGTCTGCTAACAATCCGGGATCCATTTTATGTTTCACACGAAGCCATTGACCAATTTCTCGCCAAGCGCATAATTTACACACCGAATCGCATTCGCATTCAGTTTTTTGCCATGAAGAATCAGACTTAAGAATTTAATTGCCGATTTTTTCCATACTTTTTGCCAGATGGCATGCAATGTAGACAATTGGCAAATAATGATTGGATGGAACTTTTTCTCACGAATAACACTACTAATGCCATCTATCCAAATATTAAGGGCATGGAATTGACGAAAACTTTTGAATATTTAAACGCCTCAAATTATTCCATGAAAACGCGCGAAAAGAAAGTTTTGTGTGAAAAAATACAGCGTATTCAAAGCGCCAATCAATTTTAATGAGTCCATGAAATAAAAAGTGTGACATTCCAATCACAAATCGGTTATCAATCGGTCTGAGTTCAAAGTGTTTTATCGAAATGTTGTAACGGGTCCATTGTAATAATCATATAAAACATTTGATTCACTTGGATTGATGACGATATGGTATTGATATGCAAAATCGCGGCTATTGACAAATGATTTACGAAATTTGTAAGAGCAAATCGCTTGAATAGCCATTGCTTCAGATGCACGCATTAAGAAATTGGTAAATACTGTTTTAAAAGCAGTTTTGTTTTTTGTTTGAAATGGGGCCGATTTAAATAGAAATGTGTGATCAATGAACTGACTCTTTTCTGGCCGCACGCACTGAAACCAAAACCGGCTGTTCGATTACACACTCGCTTCCTTGGCTGTGATTTGACCAAATTTATATTTTGAATAATTTCACCAGCATTTCTGCATATAAATGGCAGTGTTATGTTGAATGTTGCATTCATAAAAGGGTGAATATTCGGATGAACTAAACATAGAAGAAAAAAAAAAGCCGACGACGACGACGCAAAACCAACGGAATGGATATATTTGATTGTTTCTTCTGCAGATTTACCTTTCACATATCAAATAATCAAGGTGTATTTTTGTATAATCAAAAGACCGTCACAAATTTGATGGTCGCCAAATTGCTTTTCAATTGTTGATTTGATTTTGAGCTGAAAAGTGCAGGACACTATGGCCATGCTATTAAAATTTCCGTTAATTTTGTGCACGGATTGAGAGCGGGGAGATTCCAAACAATCTGGAACAAAAACAACACGTCTCTCACTCATGATGCTTTTTTAACATCTTTATTTATTCCATTCGGAAAGTACATGAAGTTGATTGATCATTTCAATTTGAATTCGAGTAGTTTTTAAAATCGATTTTCTATTATTTGACTGCCATGACTTGACATTGAATGTCACATATCAAGTACAAATCCAATGGATTTGGCTAAAAATATACACATACACATGCACACATTATATCGCCGCAATAAAATAATGTCGACGGTGATTTTTTTTTCTTCTTTATTTATGACGTCGAACGGATATTTCTGGATTGGAATTGTACAGAGTGCAAATTTCAGCCGTATGCTGTTTATTGAACGATTTTAAACGGGACCTGTTTGTTGCGACAACTCCACACACACCTCGGCGAATTTTCTGACCAGCATTAAAGTTTTGAGAATTTGTTTTATCAGTTTTGTGCGCGCGTATTAATTAGCCGATTTAATTAATGCTAATCAGATTTGCAAAAAACAAAGCGATCGCTCACAAATCTATGAAACAGAACGGAACGAAACGATATGACGGCCAACCGCAGGAACACATGAACCCAATTTACCAAGTTGCTGGGTTTTTTTCTGGTCCGCTGTTAAGCTTATTTGCAGCGCGCTTAAGTTGCGTTGCAATCGGCATATACGCCTTATTAATTCTGTTTGGCCACTGTTTAAAAATCCATTTAGATACATTTTGGCAATTTCTACGTGTTCATTTGGGTCGGTGATGTATGTGTGCGAAATGTTGTTGCCGTTGGACAGAAGACGCGGCCACTGAAAATTTCTCACAATTTGATGAAATCGCTCCTCTAATTAGTGTTAATGAAAGCATTTTCTTTTCAAAATGTTTTGCAACTTTTTTCTATTATAAATCATATATTAATGAATTATACAATATTTGACAGCTTTTCGATTTACATTTTGATCGAATTCACTTTTGTGAAGATTACTTTTGGGCTTAAAAAATATAGCATTATTATATTTGGCTATATTCACGTAATCAATTCACGGCGCAGGTGAATCGGTCTGCACATTTTTGTAATTTCGATTACGAGTGAAGAGGGCACAGCGAAAACCGTTGGTGAAACAAACAGCATTGTGGAAAACTAACTGAAACGGCAATTGTACTAAAATGGAATTAAGGTAATTTGTTCTCAAAAAAGATTTTTGAGCGGCTCACAAAAACAAAGTCTTTGTCAAATGGCGGTAGGCCAGTGGGCATAACCATATCTTAATCTAACCAAAAATAAACATAAAATGAACAAAACTATTTTTTGTAGGATGCATGAGCGGTCTTCGACTGCTGCCTAAATGTTCTTGCCCATTTATTTCTGTTGACTCGAATGAACTTTCGACTTGAAAGTCTTCCAGACTCTTGGTCATCATTGGGGAGGACCTTGAACTTGGTTGCATTCAGATAAAATCTTCTTTTTTTTGGATACGACCAATTTTGCATGTGAGTTTCTACCAGCTTTCAAATATATACCGAACATGGTAACTTGCCTTTTTTTACGATGGCCCATGCGTAGACTTATGTGGACTTCGGCGGGCGAAAAATCTAAATTCGAAAATGTCTGTCATTGATTCGTGATCAAAACAACAGAGTATTATTTTTAACTTTGTTGATTCTTTGCGGATTATAGAGTTTTCCGCTATGGCTAAATCGGGGTGTCGGCATCGAATAGTCGCAACCAAGAGCTCTTCAATGTCAACCTACTCAATCAAAATCTCATTGATTCTAAATTTACAACAGATCAATTTCAATTCATGTCTTACCATTTGGATTTTTTTTTTATTATTTTTGTGTTTTTTTCCGATATTTGAAATCGTGTTTCAATTGGCCAACTCTTACAGAGCGATTAAAACAAAAATTTGGCACAAATTTACGAAAATTGTACCAAATTGTCGCAAAATCGTAGTAAAATTGCGCCAAATCGTCCTAAAAACTGCAAATCAACAAAATTAGGTGAAAATAACTTCAAAAATCGTACCAAAATTTCGGTTTCCTCAAAATCGTTCTAAAAAAGTATATATACATTCGCTGAACATGACCTATTACGTTTTCGATGCCAGCAGCAAAAAATCATTGGTCGACTATGCTGTATTTTTAAAGCAATGTGATGTTTGCAAAAAATTCTTAAACAATTCATGATTGACAAGAATGAAAAATCCAAGATGTCCCTTTCCAAAACAACAGAAAGACTACGTTTTGACATAGTGCAAAATACTTGCATTCATGGAACGTGCTCAGTTTGATGAAGAATAAGAAATATCGTCGACAACTGAATGTGATGTTTGCAGTAAAACTAATTCACAAGAAAGTTCAGACGAGTATGAATTCAGAACAATCAAAGCCAACCAAAGTTTCAGTACTGCAATCGGTTTTGGACCAAAATAGTGCTGCATAATTAGCTTGGCAGAGAACTGCTCTAGAAAATGTATCATTGCAACCTGGAACCATCAAATGCGATCAGTTTGATGAAGAAACAAAAATATTCTTGCACTAAAATCAATTCTCTCATCTTTTCTTGAAAGGTAGTCAGCAAATTAAAATATTTTTGAGAACCGGATATCGTAAATTGTTAGTACAATTTTTCAAAATTGTTATACAATTTCGCGATATTTTAGTTAAATTTTAGTAAATTTTTGCCGGATTTTTGTTTAACTCTTACAGCGAGAGCATCGAACTACAGATCAGATTTATACAACATACATTTTAGTTATCCAAATATCGATTGTGGAAAAGAACTGGTTTCGAAAAAGATATAAACTTATTTCCAATTCTTGCCTATTTCCATGCTATACAGAAAAGTTTCTTGTTTTTAACATTCCGTTCCATTCAAATTGTTCATCGATTGCGATCATTTCAATGTCTTGTTAATTTGAAGAAGTAATCGTTTATAGAATGGCCGAATCATCAAAACAATCAAAGTTAAAACAAGAGTGACGCCAAATTGTCCATCACATCGATTCATTTGAATTTTCTTAAGTTCATTTCCATGATTGCGAGACGCAATTTACGACCGCTTGAGCATTGACTTGGGCAGTATTTTACGCATGTGTGTGTGCGCGCGCGAAACAGTGTACAGATGCTGAAAGTGCGGACATTCGCTGATGACATTTATCGTTTTTTTCGCGCGATGTTGGTTAAACAAGGTTAAGCTATGTGTTAATTCACAATAGAAAAGCAAAAGGAGCACAATAATTGCCTTCTAACCAGGTTTTTATCCATTTGGCCCATTAAAGGCCGTATTGTGTGCCAGCAAAATTATCTCTGATCAACGATTAAATATTGAAAATACAAATACATTTCGTACGCACATAAGAACGGCGAGAAGAAACGAACAAAAATAAAATACACACGAAAATTATGCGATTGCATCACAAAATGCTAAAAAACAAAGAGTCAAAAAAGTGGCAACTCAATTAAAATATTATACGATCCAATACGGTGAGGTGAAATAAGCTAAAGGTAAAGATGAAAAGGAACAATCCGCGAGTAGTCCATGCATATTAACTGTGACTTTGGCCCATTCCGTTGAGAATTGGCACGACAAAACGCCACCAAAAATCATGCACACGAACACACCACTCATATCACATCTATAAATTGCTCTTGAGCATTGGTTATTTTTTATTGCCATTTGATTTTGTTGCCGGAATACCTTCGAATCGAATCCAATACACCGATGTGTCATGTCAAATCGACTCGGCTCATCACATGCTAACTAGTTAAAATGGGTAAAAGGTCTTGGCTTCAGTCGATGAATGTGTATTTATGGTGTAGCGTGCTCTGCGCTACGCTGATTCCTCTCGATTTGAAATTCATTTCGATTTACGTAATTCTCGAAAATTGAATTAATAATCAATTATTGACCGTAAAGGTAATTAGAATTACTGTTGTGATTTTCTTCGGGCGAGAGCATTTGACAAATGAGTCTGCTGCGAAGTATGATAATGTTAATTTTAGCTAAGCAATCAATAGATTGTTTTTTTTTGCACGATTCATTTTGTGTTCGCATGGGAATTGAACGCATTTTTCACTGCTAGCAATAGCGCTTCGTTACGTTTAACAGAACAGCCAATCAACCGATCGACAACGAAATGATCGATTGATGCAAGAAAACTATTTCCATGATGTTGCGACGAAATGCAACCTAATCAGTAAATTTTATGTGCAACAGGAAACGAGTGCGGACGATTTCAATTGAGAAAGCGTCCAAATGCTGTGTGATATTATATGCAATATTCATTATTTCGAATATGAAATTTGTCAGTGTCGTCCAAAATGCAGACTTCCGAACAATTTGACCGATAAAAAATTCATGTAATGGCGTTTTTTCAACGCTCTCGAATGATCTGGATTGATTGATCGTTTTACATCTGCAATCATATGAAAATAGAACTGAGATTTAGCGGTCAACATGTTGATTGAGAAATGCGCGCCAATGTCGTCACACCAGCAATGCCAATGGGTGTATGCATATTTGCTTTTAAATGGTACCGGCCAGTTTCAATGTAGCCAGCAACATTTTGTAACAATCATCAATGCTCACCATCACCGCCACAGATATTCATATTTGCACAATATCAATAATGCAAAATGACCAAAATACACGCCAATAAAATTCAAGCGACATTTTTCTTTTCGTGGTCGACGTCGTCGTGGTCGTCGTCGCCGTCTTTAAATGCAAATTATTCGTTATTTGGCAATCCATAATGTTATTATTTATTATATGGCTACGATTTTTTGAATGTTTGTAGACATATTTCTTGTTGTATTCCACATTTTCATTACCTTCTCGCGCTGCTATTTCTCTTTTCTTCAGTTATTTTCTTAAAAATCATTTTTAATGCGATTAGATTCGCGAATGCATCTGTTTGTGCAACTACATTATGTAGGCAGTACACAGCCAAGGTAAATACATACTGAAGGGCCTAGCTTGATTTTTTCGAAATAACATTAATGGGGTTGCGTTACATTGTCGGGTGAGCTCACATTGTTGCGGTTGGTTTGTTTATTATTTTATTTCCAGAATATATGTGCATTCATTGAGCATCGCAAACTCTTTTCATGTGAAATTTTTCGGCTGCACAATATCACGATCAACAATTGCATCGTTCGCAGAATAGTAGAAAAACCTCATGCGCATCACGCGCACCCACAATGACAGAGACTTGATGGGATATTGGTGACAATGTCACACTCACGGCGCATCGCTGTGTCCCATCTATCAAAAGTGAGATGTAAACTGAAACCATTGTATGATTACGTTGATATTGCCATTAGTAAAGTGAAGGTCAAATATTTCTTCAGCATACAAAAGTTATCATCTTTTGCGCGCGCGCACACCTCTTGCTCTCAGCCTATCTCCGCATCGTATCATGTCATTTTCAACATATCATTTTTGTCAACGTATGAGCATGTACATTGGCAATCGTATTCCGTATATCTGTTCGCTTTTCCCTCTACGGCCGGCCACTCGTTCGGCCACTTGCTAACTCACTCAGACATTATATGATTGTTGTGAGAGATGATGATTACGGCTATTTCTCGCGCTGTCTCCTCATTTTCTTTTATTTCATCAATTATACTTACCAATGACTTTGCCTGGCGTATAAAACCATATCATATTTGATAATAAAGATCCAGAGAGAAAAAAAATGAGTGAGTGAATGAGAGCGAGAGCCACTGAATGAGAATGAAAGGGAAAACATGAAAAAGTAACAGACTCATGACAACACATTTAGCATATCGACTCTATATCTTTCTGTGCTCGGACCGCATACATGTGAACCGTGTGTGTTCCCATATGGGCAATGCAGCAAATGTAGCGGCAATGGCAACAGAAACAGCACCAGTAGCCACCAACAACATCAACACTGAAACAACAACAAATTATATTATTAGCAATTTCACGTTATAGCTGTCGCACAACTTTTAGTCACCCATTGAAGCAGCTTACGTTCACAACTATTTTGTGTGAACTCCGAGGTTTCTATTATTTACGTTTTGGAATTTTTGGTGCGGTGAATTTTTTGTTTTTCGATATATATATATGTAAAAGATTACCTGCGGCCGAAACAACCAATGATTTTTGTTTCGATTTTTTGCACAGTTTACTTTGATTTTTGCGATTTCTCGTATACAATCGAATAGCAAAGTAAAAACAGTCTGGTTCTTGTTTGGTTTCGTTTAAAATCGAAAAGATAAACATTGTTTGAAAATACGTTCGATATAAAAAAAAAATATATATATAACGAAAACTAAACAGAATAAACACAACGGAATCGCTGAATAAAGCAAATTTAAGAATTTCAAATCGGAGAACATCACTTCGACTGAATCTTCACACACTACTGGCTGATTGGTTACTCACGATCGATCTAGAAAAAAGTATGTTTTGCTCCTTAAGTGCAGTGTTTAAAAAAAAAATGAAAAGCATTTAACATTATTTTAAATTTAAGCAAAAATTTAATCAACCCAAAATTCAGAAAAGGTTCTATTTTTCGTACGCCTTCGAAAAATTATCGGTTAAATAAGAGCAAATGCAGGCAAGCAGCTATCTGGAAAGCATTCGTGTCAGCAAAGTAAGAAGGATATTCATTTGCAGCTGGTGCAACTGAAGAGCTTCCATGGCGTGTACTATCTGAATTATGATTATTCATTTCTACCTTTCATTGAAATCAATCTATTTAAAAGAAAGTGATAGAGAAAACAAGAAAAAAAATAATAAGTATTTAATAATAAGCATTACAATCGCCATGAAGGTACGTAAAGTGAACACCCAATTTCATCGCCAGGACACGTCCACCTTCATTATCTAGTGAATGAAAATTATGCAATTTTTTTCGTGTTGCCCTATAAAGGGCAGCTCTCGTCTGTATGTAATTGAAATGTGTGCCGTTGAATTTTTGTATTGGGCACAACCAAGAAAAGAACGAGCAATTAATCAATACGGTTTTCGCTATTGACCAATTTCCAAATGTTGATGCCCATTTTCATAACAGACTCTGACATTTTTGAAAAAAATAATAATCACATGTTCGAATCTCGCCAATTACCTGCCTCACGACCAAAATGCATTGTGATAGATTATTTAGGGCAACTGATACACATAGTGAGAGAGAGGCCCGTATCAAAGCGCTAAGATGGATAGAAAGGAATTCACCACGTATCAAATCAATAAATAAACTAGTTAAATTACATAAGATTTGAATCAAAGTCAGAAAAAAATGCGGATCTACTCGTGTGCGCTTATGGTACATCATATATCCAAAAAAATATGGTGTACACATATACTGGCGCGCGCACACACACAAACGCCATCACCAATATCTCATCCACAGCTCACAAGCTTGTTCGGATTATTTATTTCCTTTTACTGACCGACTAAAACCATTATTAGCTTAAATTTGTCGAATTTTTTGGGTTGTCCCATTGTTATTTCATTTCGCTTGGGTTATTTGCTTCTGCCATTTTTGCGGTAGAGCGAATATAATGCTTTGTTGCTGGATTGTTATTGCAATTAGAAAATACTATGAGGAAACAAGACGATCCAACCAAGATTTAAGAAAGTGTCAATGAGAGTGAACGATCGGCGTATGCCATATCGAGTCAGGTGAGCAGAAGTACATAGAAAAAATAAAACAATAAAATTTGTAAGCGAAGCCGAGAAGAGAAAGACACACTGACAAAATGATCAAATTTTCATATAATGTGCACATAATCGGGCGCCCAGTGTACGGCCTCACATACACGATTATTAATTGCATGTTACAGATATCTTATTTATACAGCCGTACAAAAAAAATTGTCGCATTTTCGCAATGTGTCAACCGACACAAAACAATTTCTATTTGCTATTTTATTTGTACGAGCGAATTTCGGCTTTGGCATATGTGTGTGATTCATAAAATCACACCGACCGCCCCAAAAATTGATTTGCGAGCGTGATTCTCTCTGTCTATCTCATTGTGCGTATGTGTGCGTATGTGCATGTGCTTGCTGGACAACCTTAAACCGAGTTAATTCAATATCACTTTCTTACCTGTTGAACAAAAAATGTTAAAATGTGAATAAAACACATTTAAGCACAAAAATATGTTTTCCTGAGTCATTATCTCACTGTCAGTATGTTCGCACTTCGTACTACTTCTCATTTTGTGCATATAAAATGGAATTTACGAATATTTAATATTAAATGCAAAACCATACATCAGTAAATACAAATTAATCGTACATTTTATTTAATCGATATGAGCACACACGAAAAAACAATAACAATCGTCGCACATTTGCACCGGTGTGTCATTGTTAAGAAGACGATAAAAATGGACAAAACGGGGCTCACGACGAAAAATATGATGAAAACGATACGGTCAAATGAAATGAAAACGATTTTCAAATTTCCGTATGAAAAATGTGTAAATATATGTACTTCGCGCGCGTGAGCGAGTGTAAAGTTCAAGGAACATCAGTACGGCTGAACGTGTGCGTGCTTCTGTTTGACCAAGTAATTTTGATTGGTTCACCGTGTCGTGTCATTGATATTATCGATGATGATGATAATAATAATGGTGTTACAGCGAATTTATATTTATCGATGTACCACTGACCGAAAATCCCATAATATCAAATGCAAGTCATAATTAATATTTCTCCTCAATCCAACCAGATTCAGCGTGTGCTGGCTCCATTTGGCCGATAATTTACTGCTAGTATTAAAAACCTAGCAAGCAACGACTTTCTGCAGTGCACACAGATAATTAATTGAAGTGTGATTGAGGCTCAACACCGCAATTGGATCCATTAAATGTCGTTTTCTTGCTGCTGTTGTTGTAAAAGCATCATACGCCTTGAGCAGCTACCATTTTTGTCGTTTTCCTCGATTTGTTTGGCATATTTGAAGTTTTTGCTTGTGACATTCCCATAAACAAATGAAACAAACAAATTATTAAATAGACAAATCGTTTAGTCAACCGGAAAAAGGTGAAAAGCTATTGGGATTGATGCCTCATTCCCATTCTCGCCAAGAACACCTAACGAAAGCTCATCAGTCAAACCAATTTTTACGGAAATCCGTCTTTGCAGTGTTGAGTTTGATTTTGTCTCGATTAAATCTGATCAAGTGTTCACATTTGCATCATATTTTCTTTTTGTGTGTTTCACGGGAATTCGTGATATAGCGCTTATCTCATGGTGCGTCAGTTTTTCTTTGTTTTAGTATTAGTTGTCGCAACTGCAATAGCAGCACATTCCACTACATACAAGAAAGAATGATGTGTTCTTAGATGCAAAATGTACACGATGTGAGATAAATATACAGTGTGTGAGCTGTTCGCAATATAGAAATAGAAAAAAAAAACACGTGCAGATCTTATAATAAGTTGCAAATCTTGTATGCAAAAATAAAGTGAACAAAACAATGTCGCATTACATATATGTAAATATTATTTACTATGTTATATTTTGCAGTTTGTACTTTGTTCGGAAAATAACAAGTCAATTCTGCTTGAGTAGCGGGGTGCAAAGAACAATAGACTCACACGCTATTCAAGCATTCTAAGTAATTTTAATTATCACAAATAAAATTAGTTGCCCATTTTTCCGGTCGCTTGGTTTTTTCCCGATGTATGTCAAATGACGTTATGTTCTTGCTCAACTGATATTGAACAGCCATTAATCTGCGTGACGCAAATTTAAAGGAGCACCTTAATGGAGCCACAAAAATACAACAGAAAAAATATATATAAATATGCATAGCTTAGTGACATTCCGTTGTTGGTACATCGACGTCGACCATTATAAATAATAATAGATGTGTGCGAGATTTCAAAGAAAGGAACCGTTTATTTGGTGACCTCCAACTGAATTGGCCTGTCAACCGGTTGCAATGCTGTCGAAATTCTTGCTTCTCCATACACATTTTTCTTCACCTCTTTATTTACCGTGTTTTTGGGGCGTATGTGTGTGTGTGTGTGCGTTTGTAAGTGTTTATTGTGATGTATGCGTGAGCATTTACATTATTGTTTTTATCGATCTCGATATTGGCCCGTTTTTTCCTATTGCCATTCATAAAATTGCTCCTTTTACTTTTGTTTAAGTATTTTGACTATTGTTTTCTTTTCCTTCTTTTTTTTTCATTAGTTTTTTGGACTTCATTCATTGTCGTTAAAGTTCATTTTTGTAGTTGCGTCTGCTTCGTATCATGTCGTCGTTAAGTGGCATTGATGATGATGCGGACTCTCAATATTTGGTGTATGCACACAAAAAGCGCAAATGAATGAATTTTAATGTACATCAAATTCATACGTAATAATACCAGATATTCCTCTTCACCGCACGCCGCTCGTCTCATTCCCTCACTCGTTCTCGTTCGTGCGACAGACGATCGATCCATCTTGATTTCTAGCAGGCGATCGATCGATCTAAGCTGATTATCGTGATCTATCGCGAAAGATCTCACACTTTCAGGCTATTAATTGCAATATTGGAATTGATTAGCTTCGTTATGTATTTCGTGTCTCTATTTACGGAAATCATTACCTGTTCGTACGCTCGCGCGAGCCAACATTTAGCTATTTGACGCATTTAAGCGAAGTCAAGCTAGAAAAGCAAATATTCTACATCTTGAACGTGTCCCATACAAAAGATAAACAAATTGTATGTTCTGGTTTTTTATGATAGCAACGACAGCAGCGGTGCCAGTGACAGCGTCCACTTGATTTTGTATCGAGCGTATATAAGAATGAGAACGAAAGGGGCAATAAATAGAATTTGAAAATCACAAAAATATAGAGTTGAACGAAAGGCGTGTTCGACTTTGAATAGCCTGGCCATTTTTCGATTAGATCCTACGTCAATTGGGATGAGTGTTCTGATAACCAAAAAGACGACGTAGTTTTCTCCATCTCTTTTATTCTATTTTCCGTATATTCACTTTATATGGATCACACATTTGAAATTGGCCGTCACGTTCAACACCTCGTTCAATGTTTCAAATATATACACAAAGTGTTGAATGTTTGTGCATAAAATTCCGAAAATAAATACATCGACGACTCAATTTACATCTGTATCGTTCATTTAATTTTTGGTAGTATAAATTTTTTTCCCTCTTCGCTATTGTTCATTCCAAAATAATTTCATTGTTTTTGTTTATCCGACGTTGTTGTTGTCACCCAGCATCGTAGATTTGTTTGTTATTTTGTCGCCTTGTTTTGTGAGCTTCATTTACGTAATGTCATCTTGCGCGTAAATCAGATGTTGAATGAATAAAAATATAAAATTAATATTATAATGTTTGAAAATTGCCGTACATCTAATTCACTGGCAACTTTCGTACATTTGGGAAGAATGGAAAAGACAAAAAACGTAGCCGAAACACACACACACGAGCTTAATCGGTTGGATAATGGTTAATCTGTCCGTTGCCCATTCGCAAACGAAATTCGGTCATGGAATGAAGGGAAAAAACACACAAGACCAACACTGATTAAAAATTAACTCTCTTAAATTGCGTCGATGTGCGAAAGGTGCAGAAATACGTGACAGGGACTGCGGCAATCGAATTACGGTTGAAATGGACTTTTGACTGCCTTTGAATTCGGCTGCCGGTGCGTATTTGGGCATAGACACAAACGCGCACATCTCAAGAAAACCGCGGCAAATCAGTCTTCCATCGATGACGAAAAACAACAATTTATTACACTTGGTTGCGCTAATGGTTTCTTTTGACGCTGGTTTGCATTTGCTCTTTCCAAATTTACGTAAAACTCATAAAGATTTTGATATCGATCGGCATTGGATTGAGGCATATTCAAATGAAGCCAGGTTGCGCCAGACATTACACTCCAAAAATTTCCGCTTCTGAATCTCTTCATAGAATTTATACGGTTTTTATTTTCTTTTTGTTCCGCAGGTGACCATAAATATGACTGAAAGTGGATTATTTGAATCAATAGCTAGTGCATTAGTACATTTCTTCGTGAAAAGACCCGGAGAAATGATTGACAATGTCGTCGATGTTTTTGTGATAAATGAAGGTAAATAATGATTGCACCCAAACCAAAAACTTCACCCAACTGACGAAATCATTTAATTCTCTGGCAGGTCATCTAAATAACATTTGTTTTTTTCCCCAATACTTTTGTTTATGAGCATCACAAAATTCCCAATTTGTTGAACTTTCAAGTAAATTTTGTTTACGAATTAAAATTCGCCGTTCGATGCGAGACACAGCACGTACACACGCGCACAATCATGATAAAGATTTGTATTTTTAATTCAGTTATTTATATCTAAAGCAATATTAAAACGCGAATGTAAATGTCAGAATCAGGTTTCCTATCGTTCAAGTCTTTCACCTTCTCGAGCAGCTTATCGCTGTGATATAACGCTTTTGTAAACAAACAGTATATTGTTGCTTCTGTCTTCTTAACATTGACTACACACATTTTTTGGCCACAACAAAATCGGTGTTAGGAGTTTATGTAAATAGGAAATAGATGAAAATGTTTTTATTTTTGCACCGAAATTCTGAGTCACGTGTTGCAACACGCATTCATGAATGTGTCCCAAAGGAGCATTCTCCTGTGAGCATTCAAAAATACGGCAAATTAGTTGGAGTGCGAGCGATTGAAAACGAGAAAATGATCAGAGTACATAGTTAGTAAAGCATCGATTCAAACGAAGATGCCATCACAATTATGTAACAGTGAAATTTTCAAATGTTTTAATCGATGAATTAAGTAGCTAGTTTTTTTTTCGATCGTCTTGTTTCTTTCTGGTTGCTTTTTGTTGAATGCTTGAATTGAGTTCATCGTTTATTTGCCGTCCGATTATGCATCGTTGATAAACTAACAGACTATCGCATTTTTCTTCGGTTTTTTTGATGAAATTTTGATATTTTCATAGATCCACGTACAAAGCCATGGCTGCTATCCGGATCACCAGGCCCGCTCTTCACGATTCTTGGCACATACTTATACTTCTGCTTGTATGCTGGACCAAAATACATGAAAGATAGAAAACCATTTGAGCTGAAAAACATATTAATCGTCTATAATATTATACAAGTTATACTGAGCGTGGTTTTGGTAGTTGAGGTGAGTTTAAAAGCGAAATTCGTTGAATTCATATTCAATGGGTTGACATTTTTGGTGATCATAACTATAACGTTTACGGATATATCGGAATGGAACCAGTTTACAGATGAGCATCACGTTTGGATTGTGTCTGCATAGATCGAAAACAAAGAAATATTGAAGCTGAATTGAACGAGCATTGAAACAGTTCCAACAGTTGGCCAAATGATAATCGATTGTGACGTGGTTTATTAAACACTTTCATCGGCGCAAAAAAAGAATGATTTCCCACAATTCAACTGTACGAATTGGATACTTCGATTCGATTTCATTCACGTTCAATGGCAAATGAATATATTTTCGATAAGCGCATTAATATTTATGCTTATCTAAGCACATCGTTTGTGTGCGTCTATTGAGAAATTCTCGATAGTGAATACTTATCAAAGGTGCCCAAATAGACATTTCAAAAGAAACACGAATAATTCAGTGTATAACTATCTATTTCATTTCGATGGCATATTTCGTTGTTGTTGTGCATGCGTAGTGAGAAAGTATGGCGTAATTTTTCAGGCTAGGTCACTTCAACTAGTTTTCTGCTTTGAAAGTTACAACATCCGAAGTCAAGAGACATAACATAATCTCTTGTTTTATATTTTATGCTTGTGCTTATGTGCCTAACTGGTTCGTAGTGTTTCATTCCTCGTTTTTGCCTTCTTTCTAAATACACATATACCGCAAAACTGTGCTGTCTGCTTTTTCACAAAATATAAAACGAAAAAATTAGATTATATATTGATTTGATTTAGCATAATATTTGAATAAATTTGCTGCAAATTTGTTCAATAAATTTATCGATTTGGCAGGGACTCGAAGGTGGATGGCGAAAACACTACAATTATCGTTGTCAACCAGTTGATTACAGCCGAAATCCAATCGCGATGAGGGTAAGCCCATTTGTACACAAATCACATCATTCTCATGTCACAAAGACGAATTAGCATTCGAATATAGAGCTTGAAGTGGCATGAATCTAGCACCAGAACAGGCATGTTACTATGGCCTGTGGCATGGATACATAAATAAGCGCAACACAACGCAAACACACTCTCATTTCATAGCTCTACCTCTCTTTCGCTCTCATCATCATCATCAACAACTTTCGCATTGTATTAAACTAGTTCTGTTTTAATGTCGATCGATTGATCGATACATTTTTAGATGGCACGAGCCGTATGGTTGTACTATATGTGCAAGATTACCGAATTATTGGATACGGTGTTCTTTGTATTGAGAAAGAAACAAAGCCAAATCACATTCTTGCATCTCTACCATCATACATTGATGCCAATCTGCGGTTTTATCGGCATAAAATACTTTGCAGGTAGGTTTTGATACATTGTAACCATCATGAATCATTGCAAGCAATTGACCAATCAACCATGCAATGGATTTCATCATGTTGATATCTTTGTTGTCACCAAAGTCCGACGTAGCCGGCCAAACTGATGGCTGGAGCTGGTTTGCGGTGCGCTTGTAATGTGCATCTCACCTTTATGCCTTCCATCTTTCCGTGCCTTTTCTTATCTTCTTGTTCATCCATAAAAGTCATTGCCACGCGATTACGTATGGCTGTTGCTTTTCTTTCTTCCTCTTTCTGCTACGCTGGTGCAACACACCATATTCATTATTAGTTGTTTAACATTGTTTATTTCTACAATATATATTTGATATTGTAACTGGTTATTGGTTTCTGATGCAAGACGTTTCATTCGTCAAACACACACACACACACACACACACACACACACACACACACACACACACTCACACAATATATGAGTGATATATTCACCAAAGCACATGTTTCTCTGTTTTCTTCCGAAATATAGGTGGACATGGAACACTATTGGGCTTAATTAATAGGTATGTATAAATAATACGTCTTTTTCACTCATTTCATCCGAATACTCACGCTGTTTTGTTGTTGTTGTTGTTGTTTTTTTGATTTTGTTCCATTAACCATCTAGTGGGATTCATGTTTTGATGTACTTGTACTACGGGTTAAGTGCAATGGGACCGCAAATTCAGAAATTTTTATGGTGGAAAAAATACTTGACAATCATGCAAATCGTAAGTGACCTTAACAACTTTGATGTGTTTATTACAGAATGCTCGAATCGATTTTACGCGAGCGCAAAATTTGATTCCGCAAAATAATGGCATTACAATTTTAAATGTGGGCAAACAACAATCAATTATGATGTCGATGATATTATATTTAAATATGGATCAAAATTGTTACACCACATCGACTGCCCACATTTGATTAAATAAAAAAAAAACATGTTTTTGGCGTGCGTGCACGCTGTGTGAAACAAACGCACACTTATCGTGCGACGTCTGCTTGCTTGACCTGTTTCAACCGACACTCATTCTGATAAGAGATTACCACAAATTCGACCTCTTCTTTTTCGTTACAGATCCAATTTTTGGTTGTATTCGTGCACACAATCCAAATACAATTCCAAGATAATTGCAATTTCCCCAAATCAATTGGTGGCTTGCTCACCTTGAACGCTGGATTATTCACATACATGTTTTCATCATTCTATATTCGATCATATAACAGAAAATCAAAAAGTGAACTGAACGAAGTAAACCGAAATCGAGTGGTTGGCGATTTAGATAGAAACCGCGTTAGCTATGCCAATGGCCTCACTTCAGTAGATAAATTGAATAATTCAATTGCTGAGAAAACTAAAGAAGCGCTAAATGTTAAATTTAAGAAAACCAATTAGATATTATTGAGAAACAATGAAAAAAAAAAAAAAAAAAAAAAATAAAAAATATTATGATAAATGTTTAATTTACCAAACACACCATTTTCACTAAAAAAACACTCAAGAATATTTGTTTTAACATGAATTTGGCTGCACAACTTACAAACTCATATTGCCAATGATTTTTGTGTCGCTTTTGTTTGTATTGTAAGAATTGTTAGCATGTAGATGTCGGTCAAATGTGAATAATCTTTGCAATAAATGCAATCGTTATATCCTTAATGTGTACAGAAAATAGGCAATTTTCGGCAGAGTATGTTCTGCACTTGACATAGAAATCTAGCAGGAGATATAAGGAATTAAAGAGATAAAAAATCATACAAAAAATCCGCAAATTGTAACTCAGCTTTATAAAAAATGGGAATTTACATGTATAAATTCAATAATAATCAATTTTATTTGCGCACATTTGCATCCTCTTGCTTCTTCTTCTTCTTCCTTCTTAATGCTTACCCTTTTTTGCTGATACTTCGTAAAGCGATGAACTAAAAGAATTTCTTTTGGGGAGAACATTGAGAGCTGAAAAAATGACGCGACAATCAATATTCTGTTGCAGAATTGAAAAGGGCAATTTAAATGGTTCGCAGAATTGGTACATGCATGCTGACCACAAGCCATATATTGTTTCATTATTATTGCCTGTTTATACAATGAGACAACAAAAAAGAGACAACGATCGGCAGTTAATTCAACCAATTAACATTCATTTTGGGGGATTTTTTGATATGCCACTTCTTAATCTCACCAGCATTCCGTTAATGGTCTAGCATTGATTAAATTGAAATTTGCCGGCGTTGCCTTGATAAAAATACACACACAAGAGGCAAAACAATATAGAAGAAACGCGCGCTCAACACACAAAATTCGAATGAGAAACATTTGTAATGAACATTTATTGATAATTATAATTTTAATTTTAATTTGTAATGAGAAAGATTGATTGCGACTGATGCAAACGACCTTGATGAACAATTATAGCGAAACGTTTATCCTCATAAAATTGTCTGCAAGCTTTTAGAAGGTATGTTCCGAAGAAAAACCACATTTTTGTTTTGTTGAATAGACATTTAATTTGTATACGTTAAAGAATCATGAATGTAAGTTAGTATATGAATGTAAACGGCCTATCATTTTGATCAAAAACAATTAAAGTGAATTATAAATAAAAAAAAATGAAATATTATTTAATTCTTGTCTTGATGCAATTGCGCCCCAAGACGAAACACATTTTGATTTATCATTTTGCGTTGCATGTTTCCTTTTAAGGGGCACATACACAGGAAATACCGCACAAATGCCATGGCGAATGTTGCCACTTGACTTTTAACAGAATCATATTTTTTTCAGCTGCATCAGTGCAATACAGAATACGGCACTCGCTTGGCTATTCACAGCGAAATATATAGAAATAAAATGAGATAACTGAAATTGGATATGTAATTGAAATAATATTTGCTATTGAAGTAAAATCGAATTCATATCACGAATGGTGTGCGTTTTCCTCTTTGTGGTGATTTTCTTCTAACGAAAGACAAGCTGCGCGTCTGTGAGTGCAAGGTCTTAGCTCTCGAATCGATCTTTTTTTATTTGAAAAGATCTTCTACTGACTGAGAGCGCTGCCACTACAAGTCACACGAACACATAGCTTTTTCAGTGACTCTTAAAACGATTCACGGAATACGGCACTTGAAGTTGGAGCATATCAGTTTCAATTGAGGACTTGATCCAAAGAAGCAAGCAAAATATATTATTCTTTCAAGAAACCATTTCACAAACCAAAATGACTTAGAATGAATCTCAATAACGAATACAAGTTTATTAACAAATAAAATAGCATCACACGTACTAAGTGGCAATACAAGGTACTCACTAACGACGCAAATATATCAATAATAAACAAAGATTGTGTGCAGTGGAATAACTTGATTCTATCATCCAAAGGATAATGACCAGAGACCATTCTACAGAATTATTTATCAACTGACACTCTGTCGCACTCTAACGAAGGAATCGCTGATTCAATATGATATCAAAATTAAGTTGTAGCATAACTAACGGCGAATATTTAATTTGAATTGGAAATTCGATGGCACGAATTATTGAACTTTTCAAATTCGGACAAAAATATGTCATTGATTCTAAATGAACGCCCGCTCGACAAATGTCAATCCGAAGCAACAAATAAACGATAATTTCATAAACAAAAAGTCAATAATTAATTCAAAATTACGAGTGAAAACAAAACGATAGGAGGAAAAAAAGGTTGACATTTACGTTGTAGGTCGCATGCGTTCGAAATCGAGAATTAAAGCAGCAACAAATGAAATTGAACTAAGCAAACTCAATGTTTTGAGCTTTCTGAACTTTCAACACACATATTCACATTCAACATTCATAAATACATTGTGTTCTCGTGCACATGCCAATCGAAAGCATAACTAGAATTTTGATTAGATTCGTTCAAAGCCAAGTTCAAATATTTTATACCGTTTACAATGATTTTTGAATTTTGCCTATTTGAATAAAGAACAATGCGAATCAATAATTCAAAATATTGATTAATCCACAATCGACAAAATAATCGATTCAACGGGAAAAAAGCTATGCGAAAATATTAGCTTCAGAAAACTCGTGTTTGCAACAAACGATAAAAGTAGTGTGTGTATGAGTGTGTACATTTTATCCGGAAAGTTGTAGATGCCTTTGTTTTGGTGAGGATGATATGTTGCATTAGCGAAATGTCAATGTACTGTCATGTGGCCACACTGAGTGTGTTCAATGCCATTCCTCTTTCTCTCTCTTTCTTCCTCTCTCTATTTTTATCTCTCCCTTTGTCGCACAGCCATTCGTATACAAAAACTCGAAAAAAAGATAAGATTCATGACAGCTGACTGGTGTTCTGTATTGGAATAAAGTTTTTATTACGTCAAAAGGGAAAGAAGAAAACATTGAAGTGAACGACGAACAGAAAAAAAACTATTACAAGACTCTGTCAAACCAAAATTTTGAAAGTTTGTTTAGGAGCACGTACGAACAAGAGAATAATTAGAACTGCGATTTGTGTGTCGAATAATAACGTTGATTTGTGGGAAAACTTGTCAATTTTACTCGGAAAGGTTGCCGTTTCGTCAAGAAAAAATCATGTAGGTTTATTTTGTCGTTTTCCAATTCCAGATTGTTTTGCTGTTTAATTCACAAATGCATGTAAAATTAGATATTTTTGTTGGGCTCACAATGGACTTTGGTGTTTGCTATCTGAATTCAGATTTCATTAATATTTATGTGCATGTGAACCAACTGACTCATTGAATTTATATTAATAACACCAATGCGGAATATTGACGTGTTTTGAATCCTCGCCATTTTAAATAGCCAACTAAACAGGTGCACACAAATGATTGTTCTGTTTGTTGTGTATGAATAAACGGAGGGCAGTTTTATGTGTTAGAGAAAAATTCTGAATGTGTTTCAGGAAATGCCCATGTAAATGTCGCAGTTTCCATTCAATCTAGCACATTAAATATGTAATCAACTGGGAAATGGCTACTAACATACGTTCTTATGCACAAACGAATATGTGAAACGCAGTTTTTTTTTATCAAGTGCTGCCATTTGGTTTAGTTATCAGAATCACGCTAAAGTGAGACGTAGATAAGCTAGATTTGCACTGAATTGAACGACAGAAAAAAAACAAACAATTGTGATAACATTTTCAAACACCATATCAATGCCATATATTACGATAAGATTTATGCCATATTTTCCATTTGAATCAGTAACATCATTTTGCTCGGCGTTTTGAGTCGTTTACGTAATTTGTACAATCCATTGAGTTCTCATTTGGTTTCATTATTCTTCAGAATGTCTGAAATTTTGGATGAGCCAACGATCAGTGACAATGGAAGTGAAACAGTTCTGCGAAAACGAAACCCCTGGAATGCATTGGTGTCCGACAGCATCGACCTACTTGCCGATGTCGATGTGCTTGACGATGAAGAGGAAGAGGATGGTGTTGGATGCCCTTTGCCATCCACACCCGAAGATAATCAACTTCTCGAGGCTGAGGTTCGTTTCAAATCGATCACATTTGCTATTTCTTAAAACAAAGTTCACAGCAAAATGTTCAAAAAAAATAACATTTCAGATGACAGAAGTTCTTAAAGCAGGCGTTCTTTCAGATGAAATTGATTTGGGAGCATTGGCTCATAATGCAGCCGAACAAGCAGAAGAATTTGTCCGCAAAGTATGTAATTTCCATGGGATTCTTTTGCTTTTATGTTGAAAATATCAACAGAACACACAATCATTTTGTTGAATGCTATTCATAGGTGTGGGAGGCGTCATGGAAAGTTTGCCATTATCGCCACTTACCGAAATGGCTTCAAGACAATAATTTTTTGCATCGAAATCATAGACCACCATTACCATCGTTTCGGGCATGTTTCAAATCTGTGTTTCGAATTCACACCGAAACTGGAAACATTTGGACGCATTTACTGGGATGTGTTGCCTTCATTGGCTTGGCTGCCTACTTTCTAACACGACCATCCATTGAAATTCAACTACAGGAAAAAATTGTATTTGGTGCCTTCTTCCTCGGAGCAATTATTTGTCTAGGATGCTCATTTGTTTTTCACACTCTGTGCTGTCACTCGGAAACTGTTGGAAAGCTTTTCTCCAAGTAATTATCTCATTTACAAATTGAAATATTGATAAACAAGAAATAATGATGGATATCTTGTTTGCTATGATCAATTAGGCTTGATTACTGTGGCATTGCGCTGCTTATAATGGGCTCATTCGTGCCGTGGCTCTATTATGGATTCTACTGCCATTATGAACATAAATTGGTCTACTTGTCTGTTGTTTTGGTTCTAGGAGTTTTATCGATCATTGTATCGCTGTATGACAAATTTTCAGAGCCACAAATACGACCGTTACGAGCTGGTATGTTGACAATTTGTCGCCATTGAATGAACGAAATATTTCGTCGACTTTAATGATTTTCCCTTTACTCAGGTGTGTTTGCAAGCTTTGGACTGTCAGGCATTATTCCTGCTATTCACTATGGACTGATGGAGGGCTGGTTCAATAAAATAAGCAAAGCCAGCCTTGGATGGCTGATTTTGATGGGTAAACTTGATGAGAAGAAACTCAAATGTTTGATTAAGTCACTAATTCCTGAGCTTTCTAATTCCATCAGGCATTCTTTACATTCTTGGAGCCATTTTCTATGCATTACGCGTTCCTGAAAGGTGGTTCCCCGGCAAATTCGATTTATGGGTAGGCTCAAATAAATTTTGTCTCTGTTAACGCCGGGAAACGCTATTTTTGTGTTAAAATAACAAAAATTGTCGTTCGAGAAAATTCTTTTATCAAAATCTCATTATGAGTAACTTTTCAACTATTGAATTAATCAATTTTTTCCTTATTTCAGTTTCAATCCCATCAAATCTTTCATGTGCTTGTAATTGCGGCTGCATTTGTTCATTACCACGGAATCAGTGAAATGGCGATGCACCGTGTAACCGTTGGTGAATGTACAATACCTCATTCGGCCATCACATTTTAGGCAAAATACAACAGCAGAAAACACAATGAAACAATGAATGCTGATAAAAAACACATAATCAATTTATTATTGAAGAAGAAGAAGAGAAAAAAAACAAATCCTATCTAGAAATTTAATATTGTTATATTTATAAGGAAGAAAAAGAGTAGGAACCACTAGAAAAAAATACCGAGCATTGAATGACTTGGCAAATGGCATCGAATTGATCTTATATTAGATGTTTTGTGTGGTTAACCTAATGAAAAATATGATCGATCAGAGCAGAAATTTTATATTTAAATTTATGAAAGGGAATTCAAAGGGAGATTTTTGGAAAAGAGTAGAATATCTCATGTGATGAAATAATGTGCACCGGTTCAATAATTGCTTATTCTAAAATGCCCATTGGCAATGCCATTGATTGGTCGCAGAATTTGCAGCATAGCCACACATACCCATCCTCGCTTACCTGCGCAAACGTACCAAATATACATTCAACACACCGATAAATGGTCCAGGTTTAGTTTAGTTTTCAACTAAATACTTTTATGATTATTATTATTCCTATTGATTGATGTTTTCGCAAGCTGTTTTTTGTTTGTTATCATCCAACAAGACATTTTGTGCAGACATTAAAAACCCGAAATAGTTTACATTCAATTCAAAATGTGTATAAATTTATTTGATTAAAATGGGTGAATGATTATCGCCATAAATTTATTTACCGAACGTTTGTATTTTATTATCATTTTCAACAACATTTTCTTGATCATTAGAACAAGAGTTGGTTTTGAATTTGATTTTTTTTTTTTTGCTCTTCGTCAGCTTTTTTGTGGTGAAATCACCGATTTGATTGCCCGACATTTGCGCTGACCGAAATTCCCGAAAAGGAACAAGAAAAACACACCAGAACATGAACAGCAAACATTTTCGCAAACCATCCACAAAAATTCTGTTGACACAATGATAATCTGCAAAGTTGCAATTTTAATGTTACGTTTCAAATTCTTTTTACCCGACTCATATCGAAACTTACACATTCATATCGAAAACGATCGCGTACGTTTGTGATTCCTTCTTCCACTTTACCTATTCATCATATTTTTTTTTTTTTATTCACTTTTATGGCATTCGATTTGATCGGCGTCGAATGTGTTTGAATTGCAGAAAAAAAGAAAGCACCCGACTCGAGTATATGTGACCAAAGCAATAGAAATAACAAATAAATGCTCGGTATGCGGTTGCCCCGCAATATACCGCGCATTCGAAATTTGAAGCCGAAAAACTTGATAAAGCATTATATTGCAACTTTTACGTGAAAACTGAACTTATTACGGGTTCGTCGGGTATAAATACATTGGAATGCTATTCATAATGAATAATGGAATTGTTTTAATTATTGAATCGTGCCTTAATCGCTTGTCGCTCGCTTCGGAAACCTATAAATGAATATTCTTCGGTGGAAAATAGCACAATATTAATCTAATGGGTGCGCAATTTATATCAAAATGTTTAATTTAGACATTTTCGTGCAATAAACAAAATAACACGGTGTGTTGTGCATTTTACTGTCGAAAAACAGTTTGTTGTCATTTTGTGAGGTTCAACATCAGAATTGAGCGAATTTTTAATACGGAAGCAGCAAGAGCGTCAAAAATACACCGTGCTCCATAAAGGAACAGTGAAATCAAAGCAGAAGAGGTCGATTCAACAATAAATTTGAAAAAAAAAAAAAAAAAATAGCAACTAGTTTGTTATAAATTTGAATTGTGGTTGCACAAATGTGGTGGATATCATTTCAGTGCAATCAATAACATTAAAGCATTTGATTGAATGGATTAGAACGTGATCTGATCCGGCCAAGCAAAAACACACAATTTATTAATTTCACTGCGCGTGAATTAACTGATCAATGTGACAATTTTAACAGAAATAAACGAACGATTCTGTTGTTTTGCATTCGAATTTCAGTTTGAACTGTGTCGCCAAAAAATTTACTCGAATTTGCAATCTGAAGTGCTAAAATTGTGCAAAATAAACAAAAACAAATTGCGCGCACCCAGCCAAAACAAATCCAAGTAAATAAAGCAATAAAAACGAACGTAGTACCAAAGACAAGAATTAGTTAAGTGAAAGAGAATAAAACGACAACAATGGCTTTGGTGATCAAGAAAATTGTCGACTATTATTTTTATCTCAACGATGAAATCAGTGGTGAGCTTGAATTATATTTACAAAATAAGCCCGTTGTATATGTGATCACATTCGCTTTGTTTATGATGATAATAATGATGCGATGTCTAATCATTGGCACACAAAACATCATCAGGACAAGCCCATTCAGAATATTCTCGACAGCAATTTATTAGCATGTTAATTGACGAGTGTGTCTGTTTTCTCTCGCGCGGCATTCGCCTTTTTTCTAGATCCCAGAGTCCGGGACATGCTGTTTATGTCACATCCATTCACAATGTTCGGCATTCTGGCTGCTTACCTACTTTTCATTTTAAAATGGGGCCCCGCATACATGAAACATCGCAAGCCGTTCAACCTAAATAAGATAATCATCATCTACAATATTCTTCAAATTGTGGCCTGTGCCCGCCTAGTCGTACAAGTAAATTCACGTTTTTTTTTATTATTATTATTTATATAGATTAATGATCTTACGTTGCTGACGTAAATTCAACACTCTAATTCTGATGACATTCAACCGTGTGTTTGTTTTGGAAATGATTTGTTTATATTCATAAAAAATGTTTTGATTGTCATTTTATTTTTGGTTCTTTTGTTTGGACTGTGCGAATCATACACGAATAGGCGTTGCAGCATGTCTACAAATTCCAGAATGGATATAGTTTTTTGTGTCAACCGGTGGACTTTAGCTCGGAAAAGATTCCATTGCTTATAGCTAATGGATGCCACACGTACTTTTTGCTCAAAGTGGCCGATCTGATGGACACCGTATTTTTTGTGCTGCGCAAAAAAGAGCGACAAATCACATTTTTGCATCTCTATCATCATACTGGCATGGTGCTACTGACATGGAATGCAACCAAATTCTATCCGGGCGGACATTCCATATTCACCGGTTTCATAAACTCAATCATACACGTTGTGATGTACACTTATTATCTGGTTTCAGCATTTCAACCGCAATATCGAAATAACATCTGGTGGAAGAAATATATAACGCAGATGCAAATCGTGAGTTTTCATCAATTTATCGATCATTATGACATTTTCTGGAAAAAAATGAAAATTATTGCCGAAAATCAAATGACAATTTTCTTGATATGCAAAATGCCGATGCGAAAACTTGTTTTTGGTAAAATTTTGTGCCTCGAATTGTGTTCGATTTTTCCTTTCCAAAACTATCCTCATATTTCGAAGAAAAAAGCATTTATTGCGAAAAAAATCGGCGTTTTACACGTATTCGGCCACAAAATTGGAAGTAAACAACCTGCAATCTCAGCAAAAGTAGTGGATATTCGCATTTTCGACGTTGCATGAGACGAATAAATCTTTCTTGATAAAGAATCGTACAATGCATTAATTGTTTTTGTTCAACATTTGAAACAAATAAAATGTTTTTGATTGCTGGTGCACAAATTGCCACCGTCTTGGCGACAAGAAAGTATTTATGATTGGTCAAGGAAAGCATGACTGAAAACAGAAAAAAGTTCACCCTTCTTTTTCTTTGTCACGATCAATGACACCGGTTTTTTTTTTGTTTATTCTCGCGTCCATTAACAAATTTTGTGGCTTTGTAAATTTTTACCTCCATTGCGCGGACGAATGCATTCCAAAAATAGATTTGGCCGATTTCATGGGCAAAAGGCTTAGAGTGCGTTCTCAAAACGCTGCATTTGCAAAGAAAGATATTCGATAGATGCAATTTATTGAAGGTATTTCAACAATAGTATGTGAAGCCCAACGAAAAGAAAGATACAATTAAACAGGAAAAACCGGCTTTACGACGGAGAAATAAAGTTCTTAGCCTCTGAATGAGTATTGCCTGGTTCCATATGATATTATTTTTAACACCGCATATATTAAGGTTCAGCAAGGGCACGTATATTTTTCGCATGATTTTCTTTTCTCGCTCCTTTTTATTGCATCTATATGAATTTTTGCGGTTTTTAGTTGAATGTGCCAAAATATAAACAGCATTCTAATAATAATATCGCTTTTGGCACACATAAAAAATAATACCCATCATTTCTTTTGTTAAATCTATTTGAAGTTTTATTTAATGTGTTATTTTTTTATTCGTTCGAAATGTTTTTGGTTGTCGTCATTTGCATTGAAATTAAGCAAACAACCTTTTGGTCATTGTCGTAATAGTCAGCGTGTGAAATGTAAATCAGATTATTATCAATGAACGAGAGATGGACTTTGCAACTATCTTTGTAAGTTACAGGCTCGCGTCTTATTTTGTATTGTTCTTTTCACTTGTCGATTGTTGACATTTTAATGCTCTTGCGCATTTAATGGCCCCGAATAATCTCATTAGAATTTGGTGTTATTCGAGAATATTGCGCCAGTTACATGGACATTCGGCTGTTTGACATCAAACCAATCCAATTGTTTATGCTTTGGCGCGACGCGATTTCGACCTGCGTATGTTTATTTATTTTCGAAATATGCTGATGACGTTCGATTTGTTTGATTTCAGGTTCAATTCTTCTTGATTTTGGTTCATTGGTTGGCACTACTCTTTCAATCGGAATGTGGCTTCCCGAAGTTTCCCGTCGCCATCATGGTGCCACAGAATCTTTTTATGTTGGCGCTCTTTGGTGATTTCTACTATAAAACGTACATGCAAGAGAAGAAACCACGCAAGAAGCGCGATGATGACGGGGATGACGGCGATGATAACAATAACAACGTATCACCTATCGAAAATGATAACAATAATAACAATAATGGCAAAATCAAAACAATGGCTAACGGTAATGGCATTACATGCAGAAATAATTTGAATAATTATTACTCTAGCGGTAAAACGAATGGAATTTCAATTAGTTAGTAAAATACTCCTCAAAGTACATTTTAAGCAGCTACTTACAGCTATGCATATATATTTGATACAATGAAAATGAAGTGAATATGTTTGATTCAAAAGAAAAGTAAACAAAAAGAGAAACATGTGAACGACAGCAAAGTAACGACAACAATTATTGCACATGCCAAAAATGCAACAGGACAAATTGGAATGCATTATATGGCTCATTAATTAAGTTATAGATAGTCAATAGAGCAAAGCATTAGGTATGGCACATAATTCACGCATTTCCATTGAGAAATATGCAACGTGAACATTGTCAAATACCAAGATTTCGCTCAATCAACAGTCAATCCAATGAATATAAACCCAATTTTAACAAGTAGCCAATATAATAATAAAGGATAAAAATTGACATAGTCAATAAAAATTACCGTACAATGTTAATCCAATTTGGTTTGCTTTATCAATGCATACATTCGGTGTGATCGGTCGTTGGCTTTAGTCGATCTTGTTCTAACTCATTTCGCCGTTTTTTCACTTTCTTTTTGTTCCCGCAAAAAAAAAGCACCAAATTAAAGTGGAATTGCGAAAATAACGAAAAAAAGCAGTCGAATTTGCACAAAGCATTTTAATGTGACCAAATAGAGTTTTTTAATGCGAACGAAAGTGTATCAAAGGTAAATTGTTTATAATATATTATTTATAGACATTTGTCGCGTTTGCCACTGCGCGAACGACATATTATATTTGTAGCAATGAACGGCGGGGTGGCATCGACACTTACAATGACCGACATCGTTAACATTGATTAAACGCATTTAAATCCGCTCGTGAACTCTTTTATTTTCGCAGTCAAGTTCAAAACCTTTTCAATAAGTTGCTCCGATTGACTTTTCCTTCTTCTTCGCTCATTTTCTTCGCGGGACCGATGGAAAAAAAAGCGCAATCGCATACAATTCGCTTTTTGTGTGACATTTAATTGCATTTCATTTCGTATTGTTCGGATTGCAAACAAGTATTTATGTGTAAAATCGACGCTCTTTCATGGATATGATGATGAATCGATCGCAAAATGCTATCTCAGCTGCGTGCGCTGTTAGTGAACCAATCCATTTTTCATTGCTCACAGTTTACTTACTATGATCATGAATATGAAGCATTACATCATATATCGCGTTTGTTTGTTTAAGTTTTCAAAGCCAGTTCAGACATTTCAAATGACACTTTTATTATCATTAAAACTCTCACACCAAAAATAAAACTACTTTGTAATGGTTTTTTTTTTTCTGTTTATTTTTTATTTTCTCTTCATCTTACATCAGGTTTTGTCTGTGTTGTTGTTGTTGTTTTTCCCTCTCATTTTTCGTAGAATAAAAGTTTTTGTTTATTTATTAAAATTTTGTTACAATTATAAATATCATAAATCAAATTATATTATAATCATAAATGTTCAGTCAATCTTTTTTTCTAGCGTCGGTTGTTTTTTGTATGCTTGAATATAAAAGTTCATAAATAGCACAAAGAATATGGAAGCGTTCAGTAAGAGTAATGCCGATACGAATGATGGGAAACTGCAGTCAGTGCACAAGGCTCGGATGCAATGCGCAATGCACAATATGAACTGTGCCTAAAGGTGACAGAAAAAGAGAACGAGAGAGACAAATAATTAAATAACTGCAGATGAAATAAAATCATTAATCTTTCTGCACGGCGAGCGCGCGTACACACATTGAAATGAATGGAGCATTGCGATATTTGTGAATGGCCCAATAAATCAAGTATTTATTCACCACAAGATGTAACACCGTAGTCAATGTTTTGGCTGTTTCCATGCAACTCTGCATGAAGTTCAAATTTTAATCGCAAAGAATCTAATATAAAAGCTTGTATAATAACTCGATATGATCAGCGAGAGAGGTAAAAAATGTCTTATAGTTTAATTTCTGGTCAATTTGCACAGAACACACTTTTTAGCTAATCACATAATTCGAATAATTGCTGGAAACACCAGATGGATGTGAAAGCGCGTGAGCGCATGTGCGATAATGAGGTTCGTCGTTTCGGATTTACACAATTTTTTCCAAAAAATTTAAGTCTTCTGTGTGTGTTACATCTAGCATCGCTTTGCCTCACAATTCATCATCAGTTTATGTATTTGTACTTGATTTGCTCATTTGGCCTTAACTATCATCCACATTGAAATACTTACGATTTGCAATTCGGTCATATATTTTTTCCACCACAAGTATTTTTGGTATTGTGGACCCATGGCTGACAGCATATAGTAGCTATACATGCAAATGTGCACGAAGCTTTTGTGGGGGTAGAATGCGGATCCGAACGAAATAAAACGAAAGAAAGAAATAAGTTATTAAATACTGGAAATAAATTGGCAATTGTTCAACAAGAATAAGCAGAAAAATAATGAGTAATTACTTGTTCAAGATATTCGGGAATGTTGCATTTCCACCTGTAAAATATTAAAGAATCACCGCCAAAAGCGAGTGGTATTGATTAGTATCAATCATTCGATGTCGTTCGGCTAATCATATTAATTGTACACGCACAAGGTTTGCACGAATTGCATATAAAAAAAGGGAAAAAAGCTGTTCATATTGACCGATTATACGTTACCTGACAAAAATTTGACTAAAATCCATGCTTCGAGTGGGGTCAATGAGTGATGATACAAGTGTAACCATGTGAGTTGTGACTTCTTTTTCTTCAGTACAAAGAAAATTGTGTCCGCGAATTCGGTCAATTTCGACAAATAATACACATAGCACAAGTTTAACATCTAGAATACAAACACACCGGGATCAAGAATAGGAAAGACACAAAAAGGAAAGGGACACACACACATACACAAATACTTTAAGAAACATGTCAGAAGAACGAAATAAATAGCAGCAACAGCAAAAATATGCGTTGTACGGAGCTGAACAAAAGTCAAATATTTCACAATGACAAAGTACATAATGAATTCAATGCAACGTACGCAAGAAAAAAAAAACATTTGTATCATAAAAGTACACATCATTAGATCATAATTCATAGAAATAGCTTTGGGCTGAGGCATAGCATGTGAATCAGATTAGTGTCCATACTCTGGCATTTGCTATTTAAATCCATGCAATTGATGTGCACAATGCTGCTTCTTCTTCTTCTTCTTCATTCAATAGGCTTACCATTATGGCAATGTTTTGTTGTTGTTAAATGAGTGAAAAACACATTCTCACTCAATAAACGAGTTGTGCATAACAACAAAACAACGTTAGATTTTTAATATGGCAGCGCCCATTGAAATGAGGTGCACAACAAATGCCGGTGTATGTTGGTGTTTTGATACTTTCGGTGTGCGCCATTTAATGTGAACATGCTCGGTTTGTGCAAACAAGCATAATCATTCCATCAACAAGTAATAGCAATTTTATCTGAGACGAGATTGAAGGGCCAGCCACTTTTTGTGTTATTTTTTTTTTTTTGAGAATTACTATGCATCAAACAACAGAAGCCATCACAATTCCCAATTTTCCCATGTTTTTATTTTATTATTTTCCAAAAGCGCTCATCCACAATGGATTAAAAGCCACTTACAAATATGAATATCGAAAGCATAAAAAGAATCAATTTGCCATCAAGTATTTAAAAAAACCGGCGATGCATGGTAAATGAGCCTGATTTGCATTAACATTTTGCCGCATCTAGATGATCGCATTGCATGACTGTTTTCGGTGTGTATTCGTGGCGGTTGGTAAAATATTCAGTTCACGGTGACTCTATCAGTGAAAGCAAATATATTGAAATATGAATTTTGCGTTGACTGGGGCTTTTGGTTTGATTTTGCGTGCACACAGTTCCATTTGCTAAGCTTCTAAGCCACACACCGAACTATAGCCTCCGAAAGGAAATGGAAAGACAGAAACACAACACAGCACAGCGCAAATCAACGACCTTCAGTCAGCCGCTGTAATTGTTGCGCTGTGTGTTGGGCTTCTAAGAATCTACGGCTCCTCCGAACATTATATAATTAATGTTTACATTTTGCGTGCGATAATATTTACTTTCTGCTTCGAATACATTTACTGCTTTAAAAATGATGGCAAATAAAGTATTAAGCATGTGATTTGTACCTTGAATACGAATTATTTAGCCAAGATTTTTGAAGATTCTTTTCATATTTGGCTGATTGACCATCGTTAAGCACACCATTATTATTATTCGGATGTTCAAAACAAATATTAGGCTTGTGTAGTTATGGTTTTTCCAGAGCAAAAGCATCAAATTGAATTCGTCGCACCCAATAATATATATGTGTGTGTGTTTTGCTACTTAGGCATGATCTTGGCGATGACTTGATAATTTGGCATAGATGAAATTTAGAAATATTAGCGGCTTCCCATTTCAATTTCATCTTAGAATCACATGTGAAATTATTCGAGTAAATAATTACTCTAGATATCGAGTCATGCAATTTTACAAACGGTACACGGTTTTACGCTCGACGAAATTCTCGTACTTACCCTTCGAGACTGATATGAATCACTATAATCGACCGGTTGACAACTCAAACTGTAATCTCTCCACCAGCCAGCCGCTAGATGCTAGAGGAATACAAGTGGAAAAAATCGAATTGAAAGTTAAATTACGTGAAATACAGATCGTTCCAGCCACATGAATGTCAACGTCATTCAAATTGTTCAATCGACAACTCGTTCAGACACACATACAGCGCAAAAACAATCCAAATGAAAATGAATTAAACAGAAGAAAAGAAAAAAAAAAAAAAAATGACAAAAAGAGAAGGAGGGAAAACAGAGTACAGCTCGTTTTATAGCTCAAGAGCAACGTTCATTGCTCACTCATATTCTTCAGGGTCATCGGCAAGTGTATCTACTATTGTGGCTTATTATTTCCGATAGAATTAACAAGCCGCAATAAAGGAAGATAATGACATTAGGATTTGAAAATGATGAAGAGGAGAAAAAAGAAGACGCTCGCAATCGTTGATGATTTCAATACGTCAAAGGAAAGGAGAGAAGGGACAAAATGAAGGAAATGATGGGTTTCGATGGAAACAATTCAAATGATCGTTGTGGATTTGAATGAACGCACAAACACTTACCTCGTAGAACATGTATGCGCTTAAAAATACTTGGAATGCATTATAGATTACAATTAGGTTTTTAATATCCATTGGTTTTCTATCTCGCATATAAATCGGTCCGATGATCAAAACCCATGTTAAATATGTGGCGACCATTCCAAGGGTTGGCAGTGGATTATTCATGAACGCATAGTTGCTCGCTCTTGGATCTGTTGTTGAACAGAATGAAAAAAAACGACCAGAAATTAGCAACATGGCAATAATAAAACAGGATTATTTTCAATATCAACTACAGGGCCTACGTGATAAAAACGTGTAAACTTGAACTGTTTGCCATTTTCTCGATTCATCTCGTTTCACTATCACTGACAAATTTATGCGTATTGACACCCAAAGCGAGCGTCGCTGAGAGAATGTACATTTCAGTTTTGGGCGCTAGACTCAATGCAGCCGAAATGTATTTGCAAATCAGTTAAATTGCAAATTATAAACCATCGAAAAAAATATATCTACAAAATTATGCATAAATTTGAAGTACAATTAATAGTGAACACCTCTGATAATTTCACATGAATAAAATAATTGAATGACTGAATCATATGTTTTATTATTGTTGTTGTTGTTGTCTCATTGTTTCACTTGTCTGCCCGTGCGAGAGTGAGAGTGTGTGTGCGTGCAGTCGTGCACTCCACACGATCGAAATTGTCGGTGAATGGATGTACACGACGCAGACTGTTACCTTTGCCGCCTGTGATAGTGTTTCGAGTTTCTGTCGTGTCTTTCATTCAGCCCATAATTTGCCATGATTCGTTGTTATACTTGTTGAACTTGGTAGTTCATTTTGTGAAGCGTCTTTGCCGAAACCAAAAAAAAAAAAAACAACAACAACCACAATATAATTTTTCGGGGCTTATGTACTTAATTAATGTGACCATGAATGACTGTCACAGCGCGCGCGCAATGCAAGAACTTACCAATATCAGACGGCAATTCTTTGCTCATTGCGCGCGCACTTGTCTCATGATATTGTAATTGATTCAGTGAGCTGCAAAACAAAAGTGCTAACCGAGAAGAAAAAAACTTCAGCCGCGAAAATAATCATCTACATAAATTATTAAACAAAAAGCCTCATGTATATATATTGACACTTAACACGCAAAATATTCAAAATAAACACATGATTTTAGCATTATAGATTGGTCTCTCCATTGTTTGCTACGGCGGCTTTTGTTTTGTGTGATAGCAGTAGCATAAAAATGAATCATAAACATAATGAGCATTTGGTTAAATGTGCGCGAACGCTCACATTGGCCCACCGTAATTGAGCGCGAAAAGAATGGTATTGTCTGTTCAACACAATTTTTAAGTGAGACAAAAGACGGTGGCAATCATAGCGAGTAGCGAACAAAAATCTTGAAAATAACGATGACACCGAATCAAATTTCAATGTTTCTGAGCACAAAATGATTTTTGTTCGCTCGCATCGTCCGAATGGCAATGACTCAAAAATTTGTTATAATCATCGTATAATCATACGGTTTTGCTTACATACGGAATAATGTTTGATTGAAACCAAGAATGCTTAATTTACTCGCGGGATGTTTTCGTTTAGAAATAATAAAAATCATGGAAAAAGACTAAATAAAATCGCAACAAGTGGAAACAGCGTAAACAACACAAATACACACGACACAAATTCGCATTCACGTAAATTATAGTTAAATCTCGATCACGAGCGCAGAAAAAAAAGCCTAGCGACTTGATGTTTTCCTTTCTGGTGTCGATTGTGACTTTGCATTGCAAACGGCCGTGCCGCCGCCACGAACAACAACAAATCTTGCAATTTTTACAATCTTATGTGAGTTCGAATTTTATTCAATTCATCATCGTTTAAATAGCGCCGAAGCTTTTTGCGTTCTCGTTGTGAGCTGTTGTGTATAAATGCACGAAACGAAATAACGATCGACACACGCAGAAAAAAAATAGCGAACGAACAAAATATTATGTCCAAATATAAAATCAAGAATCTGTGCAACCGAGCATATAAAATTTACGCCAATGTGTTTCGTTTTTGTCTGCAGTTCTTATGCTAGTGCGCGTCGCACTTTAGCTAACGAGCTTTTCAAGACAAATACGAATTGATAGTAATTACAATTGAATTACCGTTGCAGAATTCGGCGCGCATAATTTGTTCGTTATTTTTATTTGTTTCCCTTCAAATTGTTCTTCTTTCATTGGAATTCTGTAAATGGGTGCGCGCGCATTGTGCAACGGAAAAGCACAGACCCTCAAATTACACAAATTAATGTGATGATAGACCTTTGAATCCATTACATTTGAATCAGAATAATAATTTTAAATACTGTTTTTGTGTAAATGTATTGGATTATTGGTGCTCAATTAACCACGATAAATTGCAATGCAATTTGTATGCAGGATCGATGGCACGTCGTCCGTCAGTCCGATTTTTATTGCATCGATATATAAAAATAGCAAACGCAATTCGAGCTGACCAACACCAATTATAATTGCATGCGAAAAAAGGATCTTCAAAAATAAATTGATATTACCTGCCACATCATCTTCGACCATCATCCAGTATCGCTGAATCAATCCGGTGAGGTTGTTTGGATTATGCGAGTAGAACTCATCCATGGCAATTTTCACGAATCCCGACGCCATTTGAACGTTTTTATGGACTAAAGTTATCTTCAGCAGTTATAATCAACGTAAATGTGAAATGTATTGGTTGTTGTTGCTGTTGGTGTGTTTATTTTTTTTTTTTTTTCTTGTAAAACACACAATGTGTCTTCAATCACTAGGAAGAGTTTTTATTCACAAGTGATTTCCGTATCCAGGTTGAACTTGTTTTGTAGGTGAATTTCGTTGAACTTTTTGGCACATAAAAATCTTTTGATTTATTCTTTTGATTCTCGTTTTGTTTTCGTTTTTGTTTTCTTTGTTCGCTCAACTCAATCAATTGAAATCCGATAAAATGTCCGTCCGTTTTGAAAATGTCAAAGCAAAATATTTACTTGTGCTATTTGGTAACTGTCATATTTTTGCTATTCTTGGCAGTATTTTTCTTGGCAAAAAGTCGTGCACATTTTCTTTACTCCAAATTTCGTTTTCGTTCGATTATCAGTTAGATTTGGATGCACTGAACTGTTTCGCTTTGCTAACTAGTAAATACTGTTTCATATTGACTCCAAATGCAACGGATATTTGAATTGTGTACGGTTTGTAATCACACAAGCGGACAGCGCGCGAATCAAACAGAACAATAACAAAATTAACAAAAATAATTCAAACAATAAAAATAAACTTGTGGAAAATCTACGACAATGTTCATCAGATGCACTAAGCACACGACACACAATTCTTGTCACAATTAAATTCTTTTTCTTTCTGTCGGTTGGAAAATCCGTATCGCTCGATGTGATAGAAAACAATTCAATTGATATTAATGCTATCGCGCAATACGACAAGAGACAAAACAACAACAAAAAAAGAAGAAGATACAGATTGTTACGGTGTCACAGTATGCGTTGAATATGAGTCTGTCAGCTTCAACGTGTGTTCAGTTAATGACGATGCTACTCTCGGATCACTTTTCAGGAAAATCCGCGAAACACTTCTATAAATTTTTGTCGCTGTTAACTTTGCTGTTTCTGCTGCTGCGGCTGTTATTGTAGTTGGTGTTACTAAATTTTGCGCTGCGTTAAACTCGTTTCTGCAAGATTTTAAACATAAAAAAAAAACATACACACAAAACGATATATAAAATTAATAAGGGGAGGAGAATAGAAGATAGAACGAATTGAATTGATGGGTATGTGACCGCTCCTATATATATTTATATATAATAAGACGAAAGCAATGTTGATGACGAAGATGTGCTTTTTGCAGTCTGTAATGAATGCATTACAAGTCTGATTGTAAAATAAGAAACTAATGAGAATGAAGCTCGATGAAAATTGATATGGAAATCTAGCAATTGTTCTATCGCGCTCGATCACTTGGCGTTTGTGAGGCGATCTTTTTCAACTGAACTGCCAGAATCACACATAACACCGTCGATTTTTCAACGACGACGAGCGATTTGTTGCTAGATGATGCGATTTAGTTCTTTTCGAGAAAATGACAAGTGCAAAATTGTGCGCCGCACCAGAACTGCACCAGCATGTTTACTTTTTAAACTGAATCGAAAGAAGGCAAATTAAATACTAATGAAGAAAATATAAATAAAGTACTTTACGCCAAATTTCAGCTGTGCTCATACCCGTTTTTACCATTAATACCAACTATGTATAAGTAATAAAACCACTTTGCGCAATGTGCTTTTTTACGTTCCGTCTTTTTTCGAAAAAGAGTGAATTTTCGCTGTTGTTGTTGTTGCTTCTGCTGCTACTGCTGTTGTGTGTAGTGAACTTATCACTGATTTTTAATGCACAACAGTTGAGCACACCGACAACGGTGAGTTTTTTTTATATGGATGTTATGGATGTGGTATGTTGTATCTCTCAACGAACCATTTTGCTGAAGTGCGGCCTTGGCGAGCAAAAACGCATGAGCATATACACAACGACACTCAGCCGAAATGATACTATGTTGTCAATATTGTACATCGGCTCAGACACACCGATTCAAATTGGTCGAAACGAAGCCAAATATGCAGTCATACGTTTTTTTTTTCAGTCGTTATTCATTTATTGGCCATTATTACTGTTATTCTTATTCCATTTAAGCTATTTTCTTCTCTCTCCTTCGCGCTGAGGCTGAAGGGGGCGAAAGAACACCATGCGAAACTTCTTGAGCATGGCAACTAGAATCTGATGGCTTTTTGGAAGGGAAAATGACGAAAAAACGGAATCAACGCAAAAAAATGATCATGGAAATAAATAATAGTAACCATATGAATAAATCGTTTGCGCTTATTGTATGTGACAGAACGTTCAGCAAAAAGTTGAATTGCAACAGCCACTTGACATTCTCATTTGTTAGATTCCAAAACAACAAACACTGACCACACATTTCGGGAAAAAATCATGCATATCTGCCTTCAGCAAACGGTTACTTCTCAATTGATGCATACAATGTTCGAATCTTAATTGACTTGAACAAAACGCTCGATTCGAAATGAATAAAACTGAAAATTACCGTTACAAACGTGCTGTCGTTTTCTTCGCGTTTTGTGCGTGTGTTGATAATCCAAAAATGGTATTGGTCGGTTTTACCCGAAAATATATCACCTTTCTGAATTTCGTTATCTAATGTTGATTTTGTAAGGTCTATCGGATATTGTCACTGGTTCTGTGCGCTACGATCGATCGATTTCAAACAAGTGGTCTCAAAGCGCTCAACAGAAAAAATCTCACATAATCCCAATCAAACGATACATTCAATCAAACTATCCCTCACTTCTTCTCGCCTCGCTTGGTCGTCGACATTTATCAAGTCTTTTTTTAATGAATTGCTTTGGTTTGGCATATTTCTTCGTTGTCGCTTTTTCAATTTATAGGAAGATTGGCCAAAAACTTAACGTGAATGCGGTGATATGGCGGCAAACAAGCGATTAGCAATTCAAATTCAAGATTAATATCAAATGATTTGGTGTGCGTGTGTGTTTGTGTAGCGGACTTTGGTAATTTCCTTACTTCTTTATTTGTCACACAAGATTGTCAATTGTTATGTATTTTGAGATGCGGTATTTAAATCGAGACTGTAGCATTTCACACGGCTTCTAGATAATGTACGAATGAACATGAACGAATTTACAACATCGATTTTGAATAACACGTCTAGCAGGCGTTACCGCACTCTTTTGTGAAATATCCATAATTTCTATTTCATTTTATATTATTTTATTGTTTTTTCCCTTCGATGGCCGATTTGAATGTTTTTTGATGTTTTGGTAAGCAGCAGAAGCGGCAACAGCGGAAGAGCGAGCGAGCAAGCAACAGAAGCAACCAACATACTTGAAGACATGCTCTACATGCGCTCGCGTTTGTCCAGTAATTTCTGAATGTTTTGATTTACAATGTGGTGCGCTTTCAGTTGGTGGCGATGGCAGTATGTGCGAAAATCGCGGCTATAAGAACCAAAACAAGTTGCGATCACTTGGAGGCAATGCACGCAATGCACGCAACATTTACCATCTATTGTTTACTATTTCAATTCATGAAAATGGTGAGCCGGGAAAAAGTCGTCACTATTCAATTGCCAACGGGCACTGAACACGCAATATTGCACAATAAACGTTTGATATTCTTTGAATAGAATTTCCTGAAAACCGTTCTGAAGTCAGGGAATCTCGATTAATGAATAAGCATTTTCATATCAATGAGTAACTTTATTCGAGCTTTTTCTGACGCCGTCGTTGAAATGATTTCGCTTCGAACGAAAACGATACATCAATTTAAAATCACCCTGCAATTTACGGTGATTTGGATCAAGTGAATTCAATGTGCTCATCATATTCGATTTGGCAGTTGTTTTCTCAATTTCATTTTCGCATGTGAATGCCATTGATTTTTAGCTCTGCCATTCGTGTTGCATAATTTTCGAAGAGAAGATCGCACACACATCGAGTGCAAACAGAAAAAAAGATGAAGAATAGTGTGGATTAGAACGTATGGAAATCGTTCGAAGTCGATTTCATCATAATATTTGCTGCTCGGCAAAAACGTGCCACTTGCCATATGCCATTTGCTGGGAGCTAAAAGTTTAAAGAACAGTCTCGATTTAACAAGCACTTAACAAATAGACCAATGTACTTGACTCGTTAAACACAAGACTATTTATTTAAATGCAATATTCTGCGGTATTTGGACTATCGTTTACGGAACAAGTTTCTTTTTTTTTGCGGCAACCGAACGGGTGTGTGTGGTGCGCGCTCGTGAGCCCAAAGAAAATGCATTGGCTAAAATAAGCGTTTGATTTTTGTGAAGAGGCAAAAACGATGAATACGAAAAAAAAACCAGCAAACGAATAGGAAAAAATAATCACACAATCCATTGAACAAAAATGTGTAAATTATTGAAAATACCGTAATAATAAATTGATACTGAGGATGGAAAGTAGGTCAGGGCTATCAATCGAAATCGAGAGTATATTAGCAGCAGATGTATGCTATATATAATTTTATTTATTTATCCATTTTCATTTTCGGTGTATGTGCCGATGAATGTTAACTAATAATGCGCTCCATGTTATGTATTGAAAATGGCAAGAAAAATAAAGTGCCAAAATAACACACATGCGAATGGTATATAGAGGAGCATGAGCGTGCGCGAGCCAGCCAACAAGTTTGCTGCACTTCGTTATGCAGCGCGACTGGTTTTGGTTGCGCTTCACCTTTTTTCCCTGGTTCGTGTTTTTCATGTGTCTTGACCAAAGTGTATGCGCTTGTGCACCATTTACACAGTGCGCGCCATGGCAATAATTGGAAATACATTTAGTTATACATCATTGACTTGATCCGATAATTATGTAATTTGCGAAGAAAAATGCACACACAAACCGAAAAATGCAATCAAATAACTCGCCTGTACTTCTCATTCCTCCATTAAAATGATTTAATTTTTCCCTTTTTTTTCTTCGAATATATTTACGTTGACTCTCGACGATGACTTTCAAAACAAAAATGTTGCAATTGAAATTGAAATCAACCAGGTTTTTATTTTGCAAGCCAGTTTGCATGGTTCTCGGTCAATTCGATGGAGATGAATTTATCGGCCAATTAAATAGATATTGAGGAAAATACGAAAAAAGCGCGCGCGCACACTCACTGGGATTAAATAAACATTTCAGCACACAAACGGGATGTTTTCCGCATACCGCAAAATGTGCTAGAATCGATGTTTTTTCCGTTATACCTGTTATCTAACAAGCTGATAATAATGTGGAGCGACCAAAACAAATTATGCCAAAGAAAAAATCGAATAAACAAACGACACCACAAACCAGAGAAAAAAAAAATAATCACCTTATGCTAGATGCTAGAATAGCCTGACGGGATGCGTAAACTAACTCACGATGTTATACTATCAAGACCGAAAAACCAACTCATAGCTTAAAATATTTCGCTGACAATAATTTAAGCATCAAATATCTGAGTTCGCACGATGAAAATGATTCACAGGCACAGACGCACACGCACACGCGTGCTCAACACATACAAAAAGTAGCGCCGAATAATGTTAGAGAGTCCGGCTCAATCATACGAGATGCTACCAACACGCTTGGCGCTCATGTGCGGCCACGATCAGTAGTTATACCATAGCGAAAAAGCTAGACTAGTTGTCCTTGCTTACAATGAGCCGAGATGCGATGGTATTCGTTTTGTCATGCGAGCACATTCATCTCTCGATACACCACTCACACACTGGACACGGCTGCTCGTATCAGCGTTGAACATGCCGCGATTAAGTTCTAGAAAAAGAGTGGTACAGAAGACATATACCAGCGAACACACCAATCAACCAGATCGAATGCAAAAGCATTTAGCTCGCTGATAGCGCAAGCAAACATGGCAAAGAACAACGAAGAGTGAGGGAAACGATTGGAAAACATTCATATAAATTTGATCATGAGAATAAAATACATCATTGGAATTTTCTTTGCGACAATTTTTTCGGTTTTTTTTTTTTCTGCTGTGTTCATGGAGAATGTCTAAGAATTGGCAAAATTTCTTAGAACTTGCAAAGCTGTCATTGAAACTGAAAGGAGGAATCTGTTCATTTTGGATCGTTGGAGAGGCTATGCTTTGTTTGCGTTTCTTTTCATCAATCAAAAAATACGGTAGCTCAATAAAATCTTCTTATAATCATTAGAAATAAATTGCGAAACATGAGGAAACTGATTGAGGCTCGGTTCATGGCTGTTTCATGAAAAGCTAATGCCATTTGAATTGGTGACGCGCCCATCGAAACGCAACATCTTCTTCTTTTATGCTGCTGTTGCTTTTTAATGCCGAAATTCACAAATATTTGATCGCTGATCTGATGCAAGGGAAATTTGAAGGCTATCAAACTGTAAATTTACCGGATCTGAACAACGATGGCCGTTGCTGTGAATGAGCATTTCGAAACAAGTAGCGAGTTGCTATCGCATAATAGTAAACGGTCGCGCAGAGTAAATTGACACATTGATCGCTTAAGCACAATCGCGTACTCAAATGGGTGCTGGGCATTATAGCATTTAAATTTGAATGAAAATATCACAAGTGAGTAGCCTCTTGAGCATGGACAATAGTCGTGTTGAATTGACCGATTGATTTTGATTATAGCTTACTGCGGGAGCCATGATCTTAAGGATATTCCTTCCGTTTTCATTCCATTGAATTAAAAAAAATGATTTTCATGTGCAATTTTGATCGTTTTTCTTTGGTTGATCAATTTGCGATCGTCGTCATGTCCTTTGGCATATTCACTTGCGGATATTGTTGGGAGTATGAAAATTATACCATTTACACCGCTTGCCATTCGCCCGTTGTTCTGTGATAAAGCAACCACAGCACAACAGAATACATCGCGCGAAACCGCACGTAAGCTAACTAAAAGAGTAGAACAAGTCAATGATCGGGGAAAAAACCAGTTGAAATGAACCACACATTGAGAGCACGATAAAAAAAATGTTATTTTCCTTTCAAATGCGACATGCCTCACGTTCGCCACACTCGCAAAACTTTGCCATTGCACATTTTGACATCAAAAAAGAAATAAAAGAATGAATGATTTGCAAGATAACGCATAAAAAGCGCACAATTCACAACATCTTCTCCTTTATGCAGAAGAATATTGGAAATTGCGAAAATCTTTACATGTTCAGGATATATTCTGTATGCAAAGCATGACAATTGACCAAATGCTGGGTGCGAGCATCCGATGCTATAATTAAAATGTTGCGTCATGCAAAATTAACGATCAGACGAGCGATGCCGGTTTTGGGCCGTAATATTCCAATGACATTTTTCAAGATTTTTCTCCAAAGATACAAGCCGAAAAAACCTTACCTCATCCATTCCAGCCGGTCGAAAGTGTAGCAATCGACATTGAACTTTCTCTACACGAACAGAAGTAATTAGGCTTGAAAGAATCGCACTCATTTGCCATTGCTGATTTTGGTATGCGAATATTCAAACCAATTGACAAATGCGTATGCATTATTCACCTATCATATCGTTTGGATATAACGATTTCAAATCGAAAGAGACAGCATGTGCCAGGTAAATCAGTTGGTGTGCGGCTGGATAGCTGCTGTGAACCGTACAACTTTCGATAAGGTTGTCATTCAGCATACATTTCGATTGTAAATTATGTTCGAATAAAGAATATAAAATGTTATTCAAAGCTAAATGCTGATATAGTAGTGATATGGAAAACATGCGTGTTTGTGTGTGTGTTGATTGCGAAGGCGAGTATTAATCATTTTTACAACCTTAAAAAGATGATTGAACTCGCTCGATCTGTTCACAATGTGGTCTGAGTGTGTGTATCAATAATATGTTTCGGGGTCACAAATTCCATCCAGCTCATTTTATCTAAACCCAAGAATCCGCCGGAGCGACAAAGCATCACATTTCTCTGTACATAAACCAGATTGGTATATGTTTTTCGATATTGGCGTGTGGCAAAATTTCGCTGCTCGATTCATGAAATTCACGGTCGAATATTAAAAGATCCGATTCTTGCAATGTTAGATGATTCGATTCAAACATGTATTAATTTCGGATTGCCGAGTGATTAACAAATTAATTGTGCCTACCAATGTCGATCGCTTTGCTCCTTGTTTTCCGCTTGCGTTGCGCTTTCCAGTTCAATTTCAGCGGTCTTTTTTCTCGCCCCAAATGTGCGAGCTTAAGACATTTGATTCGTGTGCTATGCAAGAACTATATTGAATTGCGGAATTTATGAAAGTCCAATATTGCAGCAATGCGATCCGAGCGTTTTGTTATTCGCTACTCTGTTTTTTTTTTTGCGAATAATATTTCGGCTAAGGTAACAGAAACCAAAATTTCACGTGCTTTTCAGTATTTATGCGCGTTTGATTACGGTTCAAGCGCCTTGAATTTTCGCTTTCGTGGCAAATCCAGTACAATGAGCGGGCTCATTGTGTGTTAGTTCGATTAGAGCTTATTTTTGTAGATGATTGCGCAGACACTTTAGCCATAAATTCAAACACATGCACAATTTTTGTACGCGAAAATTGGATGGGGAATGTGTTTGTAAAGTGGTGAGCAAATAGATTTGTTTTGGTTTTGTGTGCCCGCTGCCCAATCTTAGCTTTCCATTCAAAATGCGTGCGCTCGTAACCAACGTAAATATATTTCCTTTCAACGAAATTGTGTACATTTTGATTGTAAATGTCGGTGGTTGATTCTGATGAAATGAATCGGCGCAAGCGTTGTGGTGTAAACAGCTATAAAAGCTGTTTTTCTTCTGTTTTGCGAGCAGACGCTATTTCTCGTTCTGTTTGGCATCGATTATTGTACTCATGTGTTAGATTTCGCACTGTATTTTTTTGTTATCGCGCGTATTTTAGCTTTTTGAATGAAAAGCACATGAAATTGATCCGGTTGCTAGTTAAGCAAATCGATTATCGTATGCAAAATTGATGCCACAAAACACAATAAATCGACAGTAGCGAAAATTGCTGCGAAAAAGACGAAGTAGAGAATACAAAATGTACGAAACAATCCCGTATCGATGGAACCCTGAACGGAACAGATATTGGCCAACCAATTTATGTGTCATTTACATAAAATTCTTTTCTTGTGAAAAGAAGGTTGTGGATGACAAAAAAAATGTTTTGTTTATTCGTCTTCATGATAATATAGGCATTTTGAATATTGGCAACCGGGAATGAAAAGCACGCACGTATACTTGAGTCAACGACAGAGTGTTCGTCGTTTTGCAGTGGCTAGATCGTTTGACGACAGATCACTCACCATAATGATTGGGAATCAATGTTTCTGAGCGCGCTCATTCGCTTAAGTGTGTGTCTGTGTCGAAAGTTAACTTCTTTTTCTTCATAATTTCAATGTCAAATGAGGTTATCTGCCAATGCGAGCGTTCATTGATTCAGGCACCAATTTATCATTTCGTATCATACAATAGGCAAATATATGATCTGATACATATACACATCACCCATATAATTTCTGGTGTATTATCATGATAAAGCGATAAAAATGGCTAAAATATTCATTTTCATGAAATGATTAAACATTTTATTGGTAATTTTGAGATGCTTGGAAACACGGACAATATGCGAAACAACAGAGACCTCTAGGCTTATTTGCTACTAGCATAACACACCAGAGAGTTCAATGTATGCTCTTTTATTCAATGCTTTATACTGATTTGAAATTAATGTGAAGGATTTAAACAACCTAAAATATTCATTGAAAATCACGAATTTCTAGTGTTGATTCAATTTAAATGATGACTAGCATTTTCTCTGTTGTTCTCCCTCTCTCCATCTTATTCTTTCATATTCTTTATCTCTCTCTCTCTCTCTCTCTCTCCCTCTCTCTTGATATGACATTTTTCTTACTGAAAAAGGTGTACAGCTCACTTTTAATGCATGATTACAGTCATTGTAGATTATGTTAATTATGATGTTGCTATTTAAAGTGTGCATGTGCGAGCGCATTATTTGCCGATTTCTTACAAACAATGAATAAAGTACAAAGAGTCTGATACCGCTGCCTCGATAATAAAGCACGAAATGTACAGAACAGCAGCAGTGAATTGCAGTCAGAGAAAATACTGTGAAAGAAATAAATGAACAATGATCATAAATTTGTTTGGTCGGAACTTGAACTTTTACATTGGCCATAAATTGTATGGTGTACACGAAAGAATCTTGGCTTTTTTCACAAAATCTCAACGTCAATGCTGATTATAGAGGTGTATAAATGTTTATGGCTAGTGAAAAATCTTTTCAACTGACGTCACATTGGCTCATGATTATGAGGAAATATTCTTCAAATGCCAAGTTCCAACAGATCCCAAAATAAACTTTGGCTGGCTGCTGAAAAATGAGTTCAGAAAGAGGAAATGAGCAGACAAAAAATATGGTGTGTGTAACTTGTTTTGACTTGGCTATTCCGTATATCTATTACACCATCAAATAAGTGTCAAGTGGCTTGAAATTAAAAATTCTCTCTCTCAATCAGTTAGATTAGACGGAACGTGGTAAATGAGCCAATGAGTACATATGGAAAGGAAAAACTCGTTTTCCGAAAGAATTTGCTCGAAGAATGGGGCGGAATGTTAATAGGTGTTGAAATATGACCGCAGTATATGACATTTAATCGAATTTTGCGCATACAAATCATTGCTATTTTTGGTGTCAGGAAACTGGTTTTTCCGCTTGGACACCGATAAAATCATAACAAAGAAATGCTCAACTCGATTATATTCTATGTGAAACATAAACACAAATTTGCATCAACTCTTCCGTCCACCGTCCATCGGATCGAATTCACTGGGCAGCCATTAAATTCCACTATGATTCATAATTGCGTGAATAAGAGGAGAGAAAAAATCTGTGCCTGTCCAGTGAATTCAATATGCAAAATTTTTCCACTATCCAAAAAGTGTTGCAATACACACGACTAGCGCGAGCGGCACATATGAGAATTGAGACTAAAAAAAAATGATTGACATAAAAAAAGTCCGGCATATTCAATTAGTTTTTTTTTTCTCATGATAGTGAGATCGGGGAGCTGCCATTTCATCAACGGGGAAGTACACGACCGTATTCAAATGAATCAGACGTTTTTAGCAAAAATATTTTTAGTCACATTGTTTCGCATAATCACCTTCATTTTTGCGATGATTTTACAAGAAACGAGCTTAATTCCAACGTTCACGATCCATGAAATTTCCGCATGTTCTCCCATGTTGAGCTGAGCATTATTGTGGTTCGATCGTTAAAATATCACCGTTTAATTAATCCACAGCAAATGATTATTGTTTTCATCATTATGAACTTCGATCATAAATGCCAATAATTGGATTATTTCATGAAGTGTGAAATTCGCATTCGCAACGAAACAACCCGAAGACCTAGCTAATACGTAAAATATGCATAGATAATAGTCATATTTTGAGTTTGACGCGCTGTGTTCTTTTTTGTGAGCTATTTTTGAAGGAAACGATAATACCATATTTTTTGCAACTCATCGACCATTTGACAGAGCTTTGCATAGCGCAAATGCGACACAGCAAAATGGAAAATAAAACTTATGTTTGTACGCAAATATTTTCGCAATTGAGCAATATCGATACCGAATGAGTCACTCTCTGGGTGTATGCGTACTTTCTTCATCACAATGTGAGAAGACGCATTTGGGAAGTACAGTTGCAGTTGAATGCGAAATCAAGATTCACTACTTTCTAAATCGCTTACATAAAGCGTACAAATATGTCCGAGTAAATAGCTAGTGTGATACACACCATTGATAGCGTAAGCACTTATCGTTTAAATTAATTCAGGCAAAAAACTTACAAATATTGCGATGGAATTGTTGTGTGAAATTCCAAATGAAACACCACATTGATCATTTGGTTGACTGTTCAGTTTTCTTTCTAGAATCGACGTAAGAATAATATGAATGGGTGCGAAATGCAATCGATTTGCAACGAAAGTATCATCGCGTTGTGTGCAACACCATTCGAATAATTAAATGGCTCAATCATGATATTGGTAAATGGAATTAACACATTGGGTCGGCTTCATAATTCCAAATTCAAATATCATAACTGGACTATTTAATTTTTTCAGTCATTCGAATCTGACGAATGCGTGAGTCTGTGTCGATCGCTCCTGTCTAGGCCATTGCGCTTGATACATGCATCATAAATTTCGATAGTACGTTTGCGTGGAGCGTAGCGAAATAACGCTGAAAATTAATTAGCTACCTTCAATAACATAAACAAATTCGTCAGAAAAGTAAACGACACTGACGATGACGACGATGACAGCGACAACGATAGAGTAATGTGAAATGTCTGGCATCGATTGGCCGCTTTGTGAATATTATTATTATTATTCTTGGACCGCTTGAAATCTATATATTGTTTGGAGAAGAAGAAGAAGAAGGAGAAACGAGCGTATACAATGTATTTGAGCCAAAATCAAATCACAATCTCTCTATCTCTGTTCACTAACCCAATGTAGCCGTCCGCTACCGGTCAATTATATGAAATAGTGAATGCACTTTAAATATAAACTAGCTCTTTTTGCACATATGTTAATATGACCTTCGAGTGTCTCTAATCTATAGCAATCGAAAGCCAGCTATAATATCCAAGCTTATCATAAGATAACCGCCGCCGTTGTTCATCGTCATCGTCATGTAGACAATATTTTTTTTTTTTTTAAAATATCCGGACCCTGTAGAGTTTCTTTGAACCGCACTGAATCTGTGTGTTATTTTTTATCTTAGCGCTTAGCGGATTGATCGAAGGTATTTATGTGATTGTCGAGATATTTGAATGGCATGAGTATTTCAAAGAGATCCGTGGCTTTCCGCGAAACTGGATTTTTCACCCAAGATCAATAACAGTAAGGAAATGCTGAAATGACACATTCGACATAACAAATGATGTAAAACCGCAAGCACTAGCCTCAGTTTGTCGCATAGATAGACAATAGAGCTCAGGTTGAATGGTGTGAACTTTAATCGATGGATCTTAATGAGGGAAATAAATTAGAATAAATTTTTCATCGATCGGTGCTGTGATTTGAAATAACAAGGACGGCGGAAAATTGTTCCTGGTTTCATATGGAGAACAAAAAGAAATAAAAGAAATAAAAAAAATTTACCGAATCAATTTTTGATTGGGGAATAAGTTGATAAAGGTAGTATAAAGAGATTATAAAATGTTTCCGCAATCTTGAGTCCGTTCTTCGAATTTGTTTCCATTGAACTTCAGATGCTCTTTTACACCCAAGATCCCCATGAATGTGACTTATCATTTCGCATTGAAACTGTTTTTTTTTCTTTCGATTTTATTGATTGATTCACACACCATGTTGTGCAATTTCATGTGTGCGACGGGTCGCGTCCGTTTATTTTTTTGTTTACCATCAAATTTCTAGCATAAATTTGATCGGTGTTATTTTTCATTCATGGAAACAGTGCAAACAAACAACAACGCACGTAAGAACTATTTTTAAACTCGCTCAATGTATAACAATGCGGCCAAAAAACAAATAAAGATCTGATCGTAATCGAAATCAAAAGTTTTTCTGTGATTTGATAAACAAAATTAATAGTTCCAAACACTTCCATTCGACATTAATATTTATAAAGGAGTGTTCTTTTTTACGCAATACTGACGTTAGTTGACTCAGATAAAAAAAAAACAGAGGACACGATTGCGATGTGATTTCTCTTGTTGAAACTTGATATTTGCATAAAAATTAGTAGCAAAAAAAAAAATCGCAGTCAACTTTCGTTTGAAAACCCCCTAGAACTCATCAGCTTAATGCGTGATCAGGATGAAGTTTCGTAAATGGCAAGACCACTTACGCAAAAAATGGTCCGACTTTAAAAAAAAAATAAAAATAAAAGGGAATTTCCAGAATTTGCATAGAAATTTGGCGAGCCAAAATTTTACGCACATCGATCATGTTTACATTTGCAAGTCATCATGAAAGTCTCGAAAATAAGAAACACTTGAGACAAAAAAAATCGAATGATGAAAACTAAAAGGAACATATTAATAAATTTCAAACGTTAGCATTTTAACACTGGATTTTTTTTTTACTGGAAATAGTTAAATTAAAAGTCCAAAATGTTAGAATATACACAAAATGCATATGATTACTTTCTCATTTTTAAATTCAACCATTTCTGACAATTCAACCGAATTATATGAGATGATTTGAATAAATTTTACTTACATGAGACAGAACAAAATGCGTGCACACTATTTTCTTTTTTTTCTATTCTCTCACTCTCTCTCTCTCTCTCTCTCTCTCTCTCTCTCAAAATTGAAAGAATTATCAGAGTAAAAAATATTGAACGCCTTCGTCAGTTTTTTTTTTGCGTTATTTCGAACTTGACATTTATTCTAATCGTCGTAGATAAAAAAAAAATACCGTTTCCAAATGATTTACTTCGAATTTTGAACAGTGTTTTCTTGAAATACAAATATTTTCAATTGAATGTTGTCTGAAACAAGCCACGAGAAAAACTAATCAATGGCATGACTGTATTAAATAACTAAACATATTTCGAGCTAACGCTTGTCTAATATAATGTCTTCAAATCAAAGTTAGATTCAAAAGCATGTTAAACAAATGTGCGAATGGCAGGCAACCGGAGTGGATGTTTTTCAATACGAACAAATGAAAGTACACGTGGTTTTTGGTGTGCAAAAAGTAAAATTTTGGGAGAAGGTAAAATGCGTTTTGGGTGAAATTTAAATATTTGGAATGTGATTGTAGTGGGTTCGTAGTCTACTGCAAATCTTTCCTCGACTAACACGAAAACAGATCAGAAACCGGTGGCAAACGATCGATTATGTTTTTTTTATGAAACGACTTACGAAAAGAGAGATATCGGGCCGCAATCTGACCACATCGAAATTGATATGGTGACATTTCAGCGACGCATACCATAAAAGTACTGGAATGGAAGGCGGTTGCGGTGGTGTCACGTGGAATTCCAGCGCGGCGCCAATTGAACCTCTTTCGTTCTATATGATAATCAAGTTCCATACATGATCAAATAAATAACCTGATTCTAACGATTTTTGCCAAATATTTTACGATCGAAACCATCTAATACATGGCGACGACGTCCACAACGACGACAAACAATTGCCATATGAATAGGCGACTATTGCGAAAATCCATTGCCGAAATTCTTTTCTAATTTGAATTTGCTTGGCTTTGTTTTGCTTTGCTTTTCGATAGTTTTGTTTGGTTTGGATTGGCTTTGCTTGGCTTTGTATTTGTCACATTTTCGGTTTTGCCCTTCGCACAGTCCCTCGTTGATATCACAAATTGTTTGCATTCCGTCGCTACCGATAAACAAATTCCATGTAGTTGACACCTTTACAATCAGAGAAAGAGAGAGAGAAAGAGAAGGCAGAAACCAAAACGCACACATTGTATCGGTGTGAAGATCATTAATGACGGATTTGAAAAAAGAAGAGGAAATAATGCGCATGTGCGCGCACGTCGTTCGAATGAAATCAATTCACACAGTATAACATAGTAGATGTGCAACCAAAATCCGTACCACAACCCATATTCTCTCTCTGGGCACAGCATACATATAAACATTGGTCTCATCTCCCACCTGTGCTATGACTATCACACGCATGATACGATTGTATCGCATGTACATATGGATCCCAGAGTGAATGAGCTAGATATGAGCACCAGTACTAGTGGCAAGGTCACCACAAAGCTCATGTTATACAAAAAAGTTCGATTTCAAATTTAGTTGATTATTAAAATTGGCGAATTTCAGTCGCAGTTTAGTACGTTATCATGATTTTTTGAAATTGATGAGAGAAAAACCACACCACGCTCGTATTCGTCATTTTTTGGTCACATTTTGAGAAATGATTGAAAGTATTGATGAGGCAAATACCAAACAAAAAATAGTTTACCGATTAAGTTAAAAAAAAAAAACAAGTTTAAACGAAAGTGAGAATTATTCAAAGAATTTTTTAGATTTTCAATTGATAACTTCGCATGTTTTTTTTTGTGAATTCGATCGGTGAAAAGTTTATTTTTTTTGAATCATTGGAAGGTTTGCATTATTTGTATTTATTAATATAATTAATAATTTTATGATTCCATTGATAAACTGTGTAATTATTTCAATTCATTTTATTCATTTTTGCTGATAAATAAAAAATGAATGAATGGATTTCGTAACCGGTGTCTGAAGGGTGAGAAAGTAGAACAATTTTTTTTTCCTAGTTGAGGGTACCTGATGTTCCATGATCTATGTGGTCATAAATGTTCACACGGTGACAATCCATTTGATATCCTAGACACGATTTATTTGCAATCAGGGCAAAAATGGTTGTATTTACGAAGTGAAAGATTCGTTTGACATTTGATTGCGTAATTATATCACATTCATTCTGATTTGTCTGATTTTAGATCTGATCAACATATTTTGTCGCGTGCGAACATATTAACCTGATTTTTCGGCGGGCTCGCAATTTTTCCCACAAAAATCCAGTTCTACCACCATGCAAACTAGTTCGCAGCTGCGACGATTTTCGCTACTTCGGTGCACTATGAATTTTACGATCGAGTTTTTTTAATCGTTCGTAGGGAAATCAAGTTGCATCAATTCCAAATAATTACGACATTTGCACCATTTCCGCAAAAACATATTTGTTTGATAACGATGTTACTGATGATGATGATGATTTATAGTTTGGGTTACGCTTGTTTCATGGTGTTCAGTACTTTACATTAGATAATAAACATCTTACGGGCAAAACAAGAAATAAGTAGAGTATTTTGCAAGTAATGCTCATGATATTGCTTTATTTTACGGGCGTTCCAAACAATAATTTCTATAACATGTGAAATGTCGCTTTGGTGGTGCTGCGGCCGCGGCTGGATCACACATGGCCACGTGTGTGTGCACTCGATAATGCCAGTGTGCGCGATAGTAATACTTCGTTAATACTTATTAGTCTAACAATTATTACTATTAGTTTGGGTGTATTTGTGTACAAAACACCATTCGCTGATGAATGCATGAACGAATGATGTTAAAAAAACCTTGAATATTTTAAGATTTATTCATAGCCATTATTTCGATACACTTTTATTTGATTCGTATTCGTTCGCATTATTTAAATAGCATCGCATTGCCGAATGATCACACAAAACTGTTGAAATTAGTGCGCCATATGAGTCCTCTTCGGCCCATATAATAAAACCACATTGGTCACATCAACAGATATGCGCAAACAATAGGTGCATTCCACCTGTAGTGGTACTTTCACATGTGTCACACCGCAAAGCGAATGCAGCCGCATATGGATGTGAAAGAAACAGTGAATAGCAAGCGCGCGTTTGAGTGTCGATAAAATCCGCAACAGCAAGTTTCTCGAAGCTTTGTTCAACATAATGGCATGCGCTAAATTGTGTATTGCATCAATCGGTTAATCCTTCAATCGAGTTAGAAATGGTTCAATTTACCGATCGCATTTTTCAACTCAATTCGCTTCACGAATTCGTTGGCATTTATCATTTGTGTGCATGAAATGTTCGATTTTTAATTATAATCAACAACGTTGCAACAACATAAACTTCATCAATTACTTGCCATTGATATACAATTACTTACTCATTTTAACATGGGTTTCGGCTTCTTTTTCATGTCTCTCTATCTCTCTGCCTGTTTCTCGTTTACACTCTCACATTTCGTCAGCAAATGGATTTCAAAGCGGTAAAGAAATTTATGTGTGAATTTTGTGAAATAATCCGCATGATCGAAAATCATATCGAAATACACACGAATCGAAGATCGAAGAATAGAAGAAGGTAGAAAAAACTGGTCAAATTTCATTAATATGAACATTACTCAATTTGCCCAAATAACAAAACAAGAAAATTATGCATCGCCGCAATAGCACGAAAAAACTGCTTATGCGCCCGATGTGTAGCGATCTTCATAGACAGACATTGAAAATATATTGTGTGTATTCGCTCAGCTCGACTAATAGCTCTTTTATGTATATTAAAAATCAACCGTGTTTATTTCTCCGTAATTTTTTTTCTTCTCCGAAGAGAGCAAGAGGCAGCCAATGAGCGATATTACACCAATTTAATGCTAATGTGGCGTAAGATCAGCCACAATCACATCAATAGAGAGCAACCAAATCATGTAAATAAGAAGCATATTGTTGAAGCTGCTTCTGCAACTGTTGTCTTCGCAATGATATGCCAGCATTTCGTTCAACTTTGCGTAAACAAATCGGAGGTTGTTGTTTCTTTCGCATTCATGCGAAGCTCTCACTCGTTCACTGAGCAATCAAACTAGAAATTCATTCAAACATTCGCAAGATGCGTGCGCATTTGCTTACACACACGGCCATTCAGAAACACACATTTGTTTATTCAATAAACGCGTGCATAATTCGTATCCACTGCTGACCGGGTTTTATCTAATGGCCACGACTTCTATGGTCCGATGAAATATGGCCAATTCATAAGGTTACGCATCACATAACCATATTTAGAGACGAGAGAAGAGATCATAAAAGAAGGGAAGACGTAACGAAACCCATTAAATTTTCAAATATTGTATATATCGAATAATCTTTAATCTATTGGAAATCGCTCACTATGCAGTATCATTTCAAATTCTTCAATTCGGCCGTAAATTGCTATTTCGTCTCTTTCGATTGCCATTGCCGTTTGTAATCGAGTCCGGTTCATATTCAAATATGACACTTGAATCTCAATCTGAATTGTATTTTTGTTTGACGAAATATGCAACCATCCAAATCGATGAAGAGAAGAAATTAGACTGGTTTTCCTCTTTCACCGGCGATTTGCATTAAAAAACGAGATATCAAGCGAACAACATGAAGCTTAACGAGCACCAGAATATTGGCTAATCACATATTTTTTTCTACACACTAATTCATTATTTACATTCAGAATTCGGCGACGATCATTCAACTAAAGTTCAGAAAAACATCGATCGGTTTGTCGAAATGGTTAGGGCTGTTCGTGGAACGGCTTATTCTCTCTTGATGGCGACAAATATCTGTGCATTTTCATGGGCAACATATTTTTGTTGCCATGTAGACCTGTTGCAACCACATCAAAATAACAAACAGATTAATTTGCGTTTCGCAACGCGACAACGGGGCTCAGCTTTTTAGATTTTTCATCGCATATTATAATTCGAATAGCGGCGATTTAATAAACATCGATCGTCGTGAGATTTTGATAGGAATGACCGCATGCCCAAGGAAAAGAGAGAATAAAATCATCAAATATATTAACAACAGATTTTGAGAGAGAAAGAGAGAGAGAGAGAGAGAGAGAGAGAGAAAATGTTGCGAATCAAGAAGAGTCAACTGAATAGAAGATGAATTACAAAAACTTGAATTTAAAAGAATGGATGGTTGTCGCAAGCTGTCTTTACGATGCTTTTTCACTTTCCTCATTAATTTTATCGATTCTGATCACTTGATTTCTCGTTTATTTATTCACCGATTATGCTGTGTTTTTTTTTCTCCATCTCATCCATTTAATTCATCTTCTATGTAGTCATATCGAAATTTCTAAATGTGTGTTGTTTTTGGATATTTGCAGATTCTACTTTTTTGTGGTATATCCGGTTTGAAGACAGAAGAGCCTGTGCGCTATAGTGCTGTTTATCGTTGTCTGTTCAATTCATTAGAGTGAAGTGAATTCGAGCAATAACATCAGATCACGCACAGTTCAGCCGAAACTGCTCCAACGTTCACATCAGTCACGAAATCGTGTGATTCAATTCCAAACCCTTTTTTCCGTGTACAAAAAAAATACTTCATATATTTAGCAAAAATGTCGCTGTACGATAACAAATTTATGGAATATTATAACTACATATTCACCGACTTGGCAGGTAATTATCTTGATGGATTTTGTTCGTGTATGCGTGAGTGTGCGTGTCCGTGTGCGTGTGAGCGTGTGTGTAAGTCGGTGATGTTATTCAATTTGATATTGGTCATTAAACTTCGATCACATTGCACATCGATGATGATGGCAACGAAACGAAAAACAAAAAATTGACACTAAATTGAATGAAAGACCAGAAACCTAGACGGTGTAATTGACCTTTTGTTAATAATTACCAATTACGTACTTAATCTAGATCCTCGGACCAATCATTGGCCCCTGATTTCGTCGCCGGTCCCCGGTCTCACCATTTTAGGTGCCTATTTATACTTCGTTCTATCGTGGGGACCACGTTACATGGCCAATCGTAAACCATACAAATTAGAAAAGATTCTAATAGCCTACAATTTAATTCAAGTGATTGTTAGCACATACATTTTCTACGAGGTAATTCTAAACAACATTAATTTTTTCTCAACAACTATTTTTCCCTTTTCGTCATTGTTTTTTGAATAAATTAATGATATACAAAAAATACGTTAATCAAGTGAATTTCAAGGTCAATGTTTTTCTTGAATGTGTGCATTTTCCAGGGTGCGTTTAACGGTTGGTTCGCTCACTACAGCTGGAGATGTCAACCAGTGAATACATCGACTGGACCGGATGGTATCCGGGTAAGTGTTCCATTTAATAGTCGGAAATTCACGAACAAATAAAGAAAAAAGAAACGGTATTCTCCTCTGTATCATTAGAAATTCGCAACATTATCATTTCGCTATATATTCCGATCAATAATATTATGATAGACAATTTATGCGATTCCGTCTGAATGAATGAAGGAACAAGTTTCAACTGTCCCATTTACCGGATCCTTGTTCATTATTCTTTTTAACACATAATCAAGCATATGTTACTATGCAGATTCTGCCAAACAAATAAGCACCGAAACAGGGGAATTGGAATTTCCCTCTTCGACGCTCATTATGACTCGATATAAATTATATATTATCGATAAATGTCTGTGTGTTAATTCACCTGCGGTTTGTATCCATTTCAAAGTCAATTATGATCATGGATGATAATAATGTTTAAAAATATCGATGTCTTGCACGGACAAACCAAGCTAACATTTTATTTATTATCTTTGACTCTGAGATTGATGTCCTGTTAAATCGTTAACTAAGCAAAGAACGTTTGACCTTGTATTATTCTTATATGTTTTTTCTTTATAAAAATCATACGCACCAACCCCCCACCCCCCACAAAAACAACAGGAAGCACGGGGTGTTTACCTTTATTTCTTGGCGAAAATTTCCGAACTTTTGGACACGGTTTTTTTTGTACTGCGCAAAAAAGAGCGACAAATTTCATTCTTGCACATGTACCATCACACCGTTATGCCAATGATCTCATGGGGCGCAACGAAATACTATCCAGGTGGACACGGAACATTCATCGGTAAGTGGCCCATTGAATTTATTTTCTATATATGACGAATAAACAAAGTCTCGCAATGACAATCGATTCCGAACTCATCCGATCACCATATACAATTTTAAAAAAAAGAAACTCGTTTCTAGCTCGAGATTTACGATCATTGGTCGACGACAAATAGAATTCGAGATAGAATCTGATTATTCTAAAAATTTGGTTCTATAATTCTCGTTTATTGCTTTATGCTAAATTATATCGCACCATTTTCAGGTACGATTAATTCATTCGTCCACATTGTTATGTATGCGTATTACTTGCTCAGCGCCTTCGGACCACAAGTGCAGAAATACCTCTGGTGGAAGAAGCACATCACAAACATGCAAATGGTGAGTAGTCGAGATGCAACAATGTTGAAGCAGCATTCAACCAAATTAATAAGAAAAATGCTTACACTGACAAAAATAAGTTTTAAATTGGTCCCTGATAAATTGTCAAAATAAGAAATTTACTCGTTTTTAAATTGGCAGTTCATTTATGTTATGATTTGTTTACTGGATTTCCTTTTGAATTTGAATATTCTAACGTAAAACCAGTAAATTTCGAATTTTAACAGTTTATCCGAAACCTACGTCACAATGTCAGTGTAGTATTAATGTTGGTTTTCTTAAAAACAGTTGGTTTTCAGTTGATATTTTGGAAATATGGCAAATGAATTGATAATTTAAATCGCGTGCCAAAATGAAACCCTAAAAAATGCCCATATTTGGCAATTTGATTATTTAAAACCAAATTTAAATTTGAAAAAATATGCGATGGTTTGGTTGATAGATGTCGGTGATTTCAATGTGTCACCCACATACCCTGTCCGAAATCAGCAGCGTTTCAATGCGTTATCAATTTCACAATTTGACGTATTCATTCCTTCTCTTCCAATTTTTACGATTTAGATCCAGTTCTGTATGGCTTTCATCCATTCATCACAATTGATCTGGTCGGAATGCGGATATCCAAGATGGTCTGTCTGTTTCACCATGCCAAATGCCATCTTCTTCTACTTCTTGTTCAACAACTTCTACAAAAATTCATACAAACCCAGCGATGGAGCCAGAGGCGAAAAGGCCAAACAAAAAGCTCTAAATGATAACAATAACAACGACAGCAACAACAATGAAACCATCAAAGACAAAGACTTGAGCAAAAAACAAAGTTAAGATAACACATATCAGAAGAATATCCAAACAAATACACTAAAAGAATTAACAAAGAAATGAAAAGATGACAAATGAAATGATGAAAACGACAAATTATTTATAATGTGGACTGTTTTAACTTCACACACAAATAATCGATTAAAATAAGGCGCAAAGCATCGAAAAGAGAATGTTCTTTTTGTTTCATCATGGAGTTTTAATTATAAGTAGGATATCAAAGTGCAAGACGCAGAAGGAGATGGATGCAAGATTCAGCAAAAGGGAATAATCATATTCATGGATTCATAGATTTATAGCATGATTAAATTAAATGGTGTTATTGTAAGTTTGATCAAAAACGATAAAATCACAAAGAAAAGGTACAATTTGTTTGTTATTGTATGATTGTTAGTAGATTAAAGATGTCTCTTTCTCTTGTATTAAGTGCTCATGTAGTAAGGAATCACCCTCACCGGCCCTCATGTGTCACACCGATGAATGCGTATACCAATTCAGTTCATTCCGATTTAAATGGAAATAATGCGATACACAGAGTCGCCTCGTGAGGGCCGGTGTCGGTGAATACCATTTTTACATTGAATAAATAATCTAGAATAATCACATCGAGATGATGTAAATGAAATTTGATTTCCAGTAGATGTATGTTTGCGGCGGATTTATACAAATATTGAATAATAAATGACAAATGATACTTATATTTAGTATGTGTGAACGAGTAATCAAATAAACACACATACAGCGCTATATTGTGTTCGTTAATAAATATGAAGATAATTAGAGTGTTTTTACTATATTTCATGGTACGTTTTTGCTTCGTTCTGACATTCATGTTTGCTCTATTGATATCGAAAGTGCGGCGGCTATTGGCGGATTAGCATGATGAAATCTGATGGTACTATTCATATTCATCCATTCACTATAATGCATGCGAATATGGAGGTTATTGAAATCTAACATATTGACACAATTTATTTGAACTCTGTTCAGATTCATCTAGAATGTAATCCCAATTCAAGTTCACATGCATTTGAACGGAATACGTGTTTGCCGGGTGACCGACGGAATTCGCAGTTTGCGCTTTAATTATCATCATTTTTGAAAGCGAGCAACGATGTGGTTGCGATTCGTGTGTACGCGCCAAAGAATGATAATATTACGTTGTGCCATATTTATTCTTTATTTGCTTTCATTTTGCTTGCCAACGATGATGTAACATCATAAAACACTTATTATTCCAAGATTTATCTATTATAAGACATCACACATTTGACTGATGCTCGAAAGTATGCATCGTTTAGATCTTTGGAGTGGTGCGCGCAATTTATGATCGGTTAAACGATAGACTTAGGAGCATATTTCGAACGTGCTTTTAATTTGCCATTATCGCATGTCTCGTTATGCAAACCGCAAACAATTTTTTCGCAAACAAGAATTTCTGTACACCTTTCGAAGCTTGAGCTTTGGTTTTTTCAAACAATTTTATACCGGTTCGAGGAAATATATTCGTACAAATCCGGCGTGAGACCACTATGTAAATAGCTGAAGAAATTGTAATTATTTCTTTGTTTTTATTTCAAAAAATAATCACACAATTTTGGTTAAAATAACCCAAGCACGGAATTCATATTAATTAGATAATTTACACACGGTTTTGTTGACGTGACAATCATAACTTGGCGAAATTTATCACAGGATATTTATAAAGATTTTAATCGTCCGAAAAACTTGAGTAAATATAAACAATTGTTTGTCTTTGGTCAAGGTCTTGTAGCTGTTAACGGTCAGAATATTTCAATGATGAACATTTTGCATCAGAAAAACCGTTAAGCAGTGGCAAAAGTGAAGGATTTGCCGTGTCAAGTTAAAGAAGTGCATGATTATTGATTCAAGAATAAATGTACACTTTCTATCACGAAATTCGCGCCAAGCTGTAATAGTTTGGGTTAAATAAAAACGCAATCCCATTTTATGCATATGTTTATCAAGGTCTTTCGCTTTTTAATTATTTCCCATTGAAATTGGATTGGAAGTTAGTCTTGATCACAAGAAATAATTTCGTTCAGCAAGGATAGTTTGTTTCTTGCAATTATACGAATTAAAATGACTTGTTCAAAATATGAGACCGAAAAAACACGTTTTTCTTGCGATCATAAATCAATCAATGTGCATTACATCGTCATTATTATGAGACTAATTCACAAAGTTCAGCGAGACATTTATCCATTATCCAATGCAAAGAACAGGCAAAAGAACTGCAAAGAAAATTTTAACCCATTATCATTGTTCGATTGATTACAAATGACTTTTAATGAGATATTTATCAATTTTTCCTTCCATTTGCTGTAATTGTCATTCTTCATTTGTGATAACTCTTTGATCCATTCCAGAGAATCGCCAAGCATATTTATAAATTCTTTCACCACATTCACTGTACAAAGATAATTGAGAATACAAATAAATCTCATCATAACGGAAATAGTCGTCTATCAGCAGCCAAGTTCAACAAAAAATTGGATCTTTATCCAAAGCGAAATACAAATTTGATTTATCCAAACCATGAGGAGCTTTAAACGCACTCATTCGTAATTTAGTGCCCATTGCGAACTGTCAGTGAAATGTCAGTTGTCATTTCATGTAAAAAACAACGCACCGATTACACCGTGATTCGTCCTCTATTGTATAAGTGTACACAATAATTCGCGAAAATGGCAAAACAGCCAATTTTAAAGGAATTGGAATATTTTGTAAACGGTGCGACAACCGCATTATCAATCAGCCCATCGGGACTATCACATTTAGTTCATTGCGGTTTAAATTTGTTGCGTAATTTGCCAGCATCAAAAGATGCGGTCTTCGAATATTTCACAATATTTTTTGATGCATCAGTTGCCGGTTACGTGAAGTTGATGGAGGTTAACTGAATCATTATAATAAACAATTGATTTTCGGTTTCAATCAATTTATGCTTTCAATTTTTAACTATTTTTTTTCGATTTCTCTTTTTTCTATAGCAGAAAGATCCAAATCTCGTGGCATCATTTGATAGTACTGTTGGTGAGGTGCAGGATGTGCTAGAGACACTGATTAATCAAGGACAACACGCATGGGTGCCATACATTTCAACCTGGAGTATCAAAACACTCGGAGTTTTGTCTAAAAAATACAAACGATCAGACAACAGAGGTGAGTCACGTCGAAAATGTCAGATCAAATCGATGGAAATGTGGCCAATCTTAAATTACAACTGAATTATTATATTTTCGAGGAGCCAAGAATTATTGACATCAAATAGAATGAAATCACGACATTTTCGATCCAAAGTAGATTGATTGGCCGTCGTTAAATCTTTATTCAATGATGAACCATTTGAATGACTTCATAAGGAGCAACACAATTCGGCCCAATTTCAACTATAATAGCCTAGTCTTTGCATTCTATTTCCTTTTTTATAGTTGAATCAATGTCAATATTCAACGAAAGGTTTCGATCTCGAATTTGTGTGAAATTTTGTGGTTCATGAATTTAGATTACGTGTTCTGTGAAATGTTTCTATGGTTTTTATTGTCGTGAGACCTAAGAAATCTTCTACGCACCATTTTATATTTTATTTCCTTGAAATGTGAGGGTATTCTTGGGGTCTACTCCATCATCTTACTACCGAAACCTACTTCATATCATATATATTCGTGAGAATGCACTTCAGTTCACTTTGCACAGTGATGGAAACTAATGCTATCACAAAAAATTTATTGTACGAAACCGTTTTTGCTAGGAAGCTATTTGATAGTATTAACTAAAAAATGAATTGACCACCGATAATTTCACATCGAAATCACAGTTTGCATTGGAATATTCAATTTTTGTGAGTTTAAAATAGACAGAAAATTCACTCGATATTAAATAACTGTGAAACAAAACAAAACCTAGACATGGAAATTGCTATCCATTTGATAGATGCACATGCACATACACAGAGCGCTACAAGTATTCGACATGCGTGCTTTACCACTGCATTGCTACTATGCAACATGAGGCTAGAAAATGTTACATAATTTCTTGCAAATGTGCCAAATATTCCAGAATTTGAAATGAGCGCCAATTTCACATCAGAGTGGCAGACCATTTTCAAACAAGATAATTTATTCAGACACGTTAATTTTTTTTGAAATTTTTTATGAAAATCGTTAAGATATCGCATCAACTTGTAATATTTGGTTGGGTTCGAGTGCTATGAGATGTCTACTTGCTTTAACCGTATCCTGTTTCGAAAAAGTCAATGCAAGCGAAGAAGAAAGTTTCATCGAATTTCTGCTGAATACATACATGCAAAACCCAGCCAGTTTCGATTGGATCGTTGCACGATTGGGCAGCTGCTTTCCCCAGAAAATCATTTGCAGGTACATTGAAATTTAATCATTTAAAAAAAAAAATTGAAATTGAATTTATAAATTCACTCATTGGAAATCCATTTTAAAGAGTTTTGAACTGCGGCCTAAAACTTCAAACGGAGGGATTTGGACTTGACACCGAAATTGGTATATTATCGTATTTAGCATTTGTTCAAGATGTCCAACTCAAAGCGGTGCTCAATGAAATGGTCAAGGTGAGGAACGCTTAACACGATAAGCGAATTGAACAGAAGAAAAATCTCACATTTCATCCAATCCACAGAATGCTCTTGTTGGAAATCCACACAAAAGTCAATCGGTGAACACAATTCCGTATTTCTTCACATTGGCCGGCAAATCCGATGTCATATTGCAGCAGATGGTTTCTGTTTTTCTAGATATTTGTAAGTCACTGAGATCGTATTTTTATTTTTTATTTAATCATATAGTTTTTTCTTTGTATTTTCATGCAATTTCTTTGCAAAAATATTTGCTGCACTTCCAACACAGATGATGACAAATTTGTGGCAGCATTGAACGAACAAATCAAACTCTGGCCGGCGAATTTCAGTGTAAAAGACATAATGCTATCTCTCACTGCACTATTGCTGCGCATCCGGAAGGGGGCAACGAAAGTTATGCTAACAATTGCTGAAATCGCCGAGCAAAGCACATGGTGTCACAATCTCTTGGAGTCGGTGTTGCAAGAGATTTTCACATTAGTCAATGACAATCGCATGTGTCCGATTCTATCAGATGTTTTAGAGCAAAGTTCACAGGATCTCTTGATTTTGACGAGTGTTTCCAAATCGCTAATCAAACGACAAACTGCAATTCGACTAATATTGCTGGCATCGGGCCAAGCGAGGCACATATATCATCATTCGGTGACAGAGCTTTTGTCTTATGCACAACATTCTGAAAATAGTAGCCCCATCGAAGCGCTTATTCGGTTAATGTCGGGTGGGAATTTCTCCAATGAATCAGTTGGTTTGAAACCGGGCATTGCCATAGCCCTGGAACGATTGCTAATTCATGAATTCAAAATGGAAGATGATAGTATCGATCGAAATTTAAATGTTCTGCAAAACTTATTATTCCTCGTTCGGTGAGTAAAATGCATATTCTTGAAAATTCATATATTTCACAATGCTTTTGATGTTGCAGTTTGGAGAAATATGGCAGTTCGGTTCATTTGAAAGAGTCTCTCCTAACGAAAACCCTTACACATTGTGATACAACGCTCATGGAGATAGCCAAACGATACTTAACGAAAGCAACGGAATACGTTTCATTAATAAATGCATCACAGCTGTTGTCATCGTCAAATGCGATTGATGAGCCAGTGTCGAAACGAATCAAAACGATCGAGTCTCGGTTGAACCGAAAAGAACGGTGCTACAAATATACAACCACATACAAACGACACATTCACGCGGTCATGAGTTTAGTTGATATTTTGGAGATTGGCAAAAAAGATCAAGCACTCGCAATGGATAAATGCATCAAATGGGCCGAACTGATCGTTAAGTACTTCTTTTGGAGTCTCACTGAATCTGGTAAATATGAATAGCTCATTCTTCGAACAATTACAATTGGACGTGGATCTTTTATCTAAAAACACATCGAAAAGTCAAAAATGTATTGTTTTCAATCAATTCATAGATGCGGAATGTCGTCAAATTGCCGTCGAGAGAGTTAATTCATTGCTGGCGCGTCATTGCACAGGCCGTAAATATTCACGAATAGCCGCGTTACGTGAACTTCTCGAGGGTGCCTTGTATTCTTATGGGAATTTATTCGGGCTTCATTTGGATATCGACTTTGACAAAGGCATGCAAAACAAAAAGCGCGATGAACGTTTACTTATCAAACTGAATCAGTCACAAAACAATACGCCGAACAACATTCGCTCATTTTTACATGCTGGTATTATTGGACAAGGCCTTAAATTCCCGACAAAACAAGCTTCTTCTCCGGATGCAGACATACGTAATATGCTTCTCAAGGCTATCATCGCTTGTTGTAAACACGAGGTGAGAATGTTGAAGATATTCTTTCTAAATTTAAACAAAATATCCAATTCTGTAAATTGTATTCAACAATTATTGATGGTTTTTTCACCGATCACCCTGAATCACATACCAAATCCATATATTTCACATCCAGGAAATCCCAAAGAGTATTGATGGTTTTACATCGATTTCTTTGCTTTTGCTGGAAATGTTATCACCAGATGTAATGTACAACGGATTACCTTGGCCAGATGAAGAATTCTCGAGAATCACAATGGAACGTGACCTGCACATTTGGCGGACGTTTAAAAATGCTCCAGTACTATGGTCAATACTGGCACTAATCGCCAACCATCGGCCGTCGTTGTGCTTTGCATCGGTCCTTCTTCGCGCAATATGTGCAACGCTTTTGCATCAATGGCGTGCCAAATCAGTATTGCACAATCAAACAATCGGAAACAACTACGAGCTATTCAAAGTGACGAAAAATCTATTGGAAATCATGGCAATGGGACAACTGCTGTCCGGACCTTTAGCTTATCTTCATGTAGTCATCGAACACTTTGAACCATTCGAAATTGTTGTGATTTTGAAGGAGTGCGTTTGGAATTACATGAAAGAAAACGTTCCCACGCCGATGATTTACCGAGTGGCTCCGAATGGTAAATCTCATTTTTAATTCGATCAACAATCAATTGAATCGAATAATTCGTGTATCAATATTTTAATCGCTTCGTTTTTAAACAGGATTGCACTGGAAAGATCCAAGCACCACAACAATATTCCCCCAATTTGTTGATCCACTGAGAAATATCATGCAACGGAAGCTATCGAAACTTGGTATGCTTTATTACTACATGTTTGTAGCACCTGAACTTGAAAAAGATAGTTAGTCTTAAGTAAATGAAAAAAATGCATTGGAATCTTCCAAATATGAACCAGCGTTTACTTTTCAAGGTACTTTTTTTTATTATTTTTAAGTGTGTAAAACAAAAATAATTCAAAAATATATTTTAATAAATTTGTATAAATCTTTAAAACTTCTATTTATAGTTGCTTTTTTTACTTCTATTTTTGAACGAAATAAAAAATATTTTTTTTCTTTTTTTTTTTTGACTAGAAAATCTTTAAATCTTTAATCGCTTGCATTGGAATTGGTATCTCAGTTATATATGTGTGTGCTTGTGGAAATTGGGAAAATCTTGTTTATTTCATGTATAAAAATTTGCAAAAAAAAAACGGATTTCAACAAAATTTTACTAATTTTGAGAACAGATTTGATTAAGACCTCATTCACTCAAATAAAAGCATAATTGCATTTCGACGCCAAATTTACACGTTTGCACTTGTTGTATCACAATCTGCAGAGATATCTGCGAAGGGATTCATATCTGCGATCAACGATTAAACGGAGCATTTCCCAACAAATTCCATAGGAATGTCAAGAATACAGCGACCATTTTCGTGTCCCAATAAATAATTTTGCATTTAAATCTCCTTATTTCTTCATATTTTTCGTTGGTTTTCGATTATTATCTGGATCATCTGAATGAACCATGCAATTGACCGTCGAAATGCAAATATTTCATGCTGCATTTGAAAATCGGTGGCTCTTCCAATGTATTTGTGTTCAATTAAAACCAGGTGCTGGTCTGGAAAATTTATTATTTTACACTCAATTTTGTTTTTGCGGATAACAAGTAAAAATCGAGTAAATCAAACAATCGCATTTTCTTTAGAATAAATTGATTCTACGATGGCCGACAGCCAGTCATCTTCCTAACGGACATACACGATGACATTTTTTTCGACAATTTCCTATTTTTAGAAGTTCGTCTGGTTGCATGTACCTTCATGTGTGATGGTGATGTGGTTCGTTTAGCTGAAAATGCAAACGATGGAGAAAAAGAGTTTGTTTCTCAGCAAATCGATTCATTTGGAAAAATAATTTTGTATGTTTACGCCTTCGTCAAATACTAACCGGTTAGATCGTGTTCGGTGTAGTAATCTTGTTCCATGTCGTCAGTGCCATAATGATAAGCATCTAAATATGGTAAAACCGTTGAACTTCGCAGTTCATCACTTCTTAACGGTGGCACTGGAACTCGTGTGCCCACTTTTGCCGGTGTACTCAATGTCCATCTAAATTACACAACAACTTTAAATGATTCGATTGCGAAACAAAATCATAAATTTTGTGGCAACGTGTTATTTACGTGTGTTGCTTGATTTCTTTCAATGCTAGCCTTTTTTGCGGATTTGCATGCAACATTCCCAGAATTAAATTCGCTAAATTTGCATCGAATTTTTGAAACCATCCAGGTGCCTTCCATTGATTTTTGCCGATGTTTTCCAACAGCCTATAAATATTGTCGCCTTCAAATGGATACTGTCCGGTCGTTATATTATACCTTCATGTTAAGAAAGCACGAATACATTAATGAATGAACAGAGTAAAGCAAAAGAAACAAATAAAAAGTGTAAATAGTGTAAATGTTCCTTACAGCGTAACGCCGGAACTCCAAATATCGACCTTGAATCCGGAGAAAGTTTCATCACCGTTTGCGATTTCGGGTGATTGAAATGCTGGAGAGCCTTGACCGGTTGAGCATGTATCGTCTTCGGCAAACATCGACAGCGCCTAATCCATGACACACACACAAACACATATATCAATTTCTCATTCAAATCGAATGTGCAACCGAAAATCGTCCGAATAAAATGCATCACACTTACCTCAGCCACACCGAAATCCGAAATTTTCAGAGTATCGTCGAGTGTGATTAGCAAATTGCCAGGTTTAATATCCTTGTGAATGACACCTTTTCCGTGCAAATATTCTAAGCCGTCTATCAGTTGAAGGAAGTATCGGTGCGCTTGAAACAGTGGCATTTTCTTTTCAGGCACCGAATCAAGCATTTCCTAATCAACAATAAACCGGTTTTTAATTGATTGCCAGCCATTTGAAATTGACAGCATACGAAACAAATCGAATAGCATACCTGTAGCTGACCGACACAATATTCCATCACTAAATACATTTTTTGCTTTTCTTCATTGTACAACACATCGAGCAATTGTACGACATTTTTATGCTTCAGCACCTGCAGCAACTGGATTTCACGGCGCACATTTTGCTCACCATTCGGTATTCTTTTTAGTTTTCTTTGTGTCAATATCTGAGGCAGATATATTAATTCGAGTTATTGAGAGAAGGACAGTGACAAAATTGAAATGGAAAAATGTCAAAGAGAGCGGTTACCTTTACAGCTCGCCTGCATAATGTTTCGGAATCGAGCACTTCTTTAACTTTCCCATAAGAGCCTATTATCAAATTAAAACACAATTGACAATATAGTTTGTGTGTGTGTGTGTGTGTGTGTGTGTGTGTGTCATTTTTGGTTATTTGTCAATCAAAATATTTGCGCATTGCGAATATGAAATCAAAGTAAACATGTTATCACCTTCTCCAAGTTTATCGCCCATCACATATTTACCAATCATTTTGCAGGTTTTTTTCTTGGCCTGGTAAATGATTTCAGCGGACTCAACTCGATTGAAAAACATGTTTGTTGCATCAATATTGATGGACAGGTCCAATTTATCGTTTTCATCATCGTTTAGCCAGGTGACGGCCTGTCCGCAATTCGAATCGAGCAAATCGTCTACGGAAAATTGCTCATCACTGGCAAACATCGAATTGGATAATATTAATTCTGATTTATTGGCATCCATTTGATTTTTTCTCTCGCTCAAATTGATAGCCACCACATTGAACATATAGGAAATATTTGTGTGATTCTGACGTTTTCTTCACTTATTTTCATGGATATTAAATTATAGCGATGAATTAATGATGGATAGTTTATTATAAATATGACAGTGAAATGTGGAATCACAATCGGTTTTTCGTCTAATAAACAAACATAAAAAATATGTAGAACAGAAATTTAACTTATGTTATTAAAATTAGTATGGCTGCGTCATTTTTACTGCAGACATATTTTTACTAGTGATCATTTGAAATGTCAAATATTGTTTTGCCCACTTGAACTATAATTTGACACTGCAGATGAATGGCAGTGGCGGCACCGGCTCCATCTCGTGTCAATTTCATCGATGATGCAGCCGAATCTTGATTAAGTAGTAGCTTTTTTGTCCGTTCCGTTCAATTTACTTTGATTCAGTTGGAATTTGCACTATATAAAAACAAGATTTGATACCAGATTCGTGTTTAGTCCAAACGAGCGCGGAGATACAAGCAGCAATCGAGCACACAAGAATTTGTGAATGGAGAAGACACGTTTTGCAAATGTATGCTAAAGACGAGTTACTGACGTAAAAATTCTCTCGAAAAATCTGCTGTGTGCAGAAGGTTAAAATGGAATATTCGTCATTTTGAATATTTTATCATGGAATTCAAATTCATAGCCTTTCGATTATAAGTTCATGTACCGTTTAAGAATCAATATCGATTCAGTTCAATACTTTAATACCAAGAAAGTTTCATTAATGAAAAAGAATAACGAATATAAGAATTTTATTTTATTCTATTTTCTTCTGTCCAAACGATACCAATGCCCTCGAGCATTGCTTTGCCATGCCAAAATGAAGGGAAATGATTATATTCGGATTTATTTTGTAAATAAATACCGGTTGGTACGAAATCATGACATGCGAAATTCCATTTCCACCCATATATTTAGGCATCGCCACATTCAGCAAATAATTTTGCAATCAATCTTACAGAACACGAAACTACTCAACCGATTTTGAATAGCCGCGCGCACTGTGTTCCACAATCATTTCGTCGAGACGAAAACATACCAATCTGCTTGTTATTTGGCTTTGTTCAAATGACAGTTTTTGTCATATATATCAATGCGACGACACGAAGATATATAATGATATTTTCAGAGTATTCAATTGTTGTTTCTTGAATATTTTGTTGAAAAATTGACCACAACGTGCGCCTATAATTTGTTTTCGTATACGTTTTATATGCATGTTCATTAGTTATGACATTGAATCAAAGAAATTTTGCATATGTTATTTTTTTGATGGCTTATAAATGAATTAAAACATGTTATCCGATCAAACGTTAATTGGTAGGCTATTAGAGCCAACTCTAACAAAACTGTCGTAAAAATACAGTTCAAGAAAAATCATAAAAAAAAAATGTATTTATTGGAGATTATCTGAGATAAATTTGTCTTCTATTGTACGAGAGCAATTTCACTTTGAAATCGTCTTCATTCGTACATTTTGCAGATCGAAGAGCTGAGATGCGATGCCGCAAAAACGTTTATATCTTGTTTTTAACGCGAAAAAAAAAACCGCATCATCGGTGCGAGATATATATTTTATAATATATTTGATATCACGTTTTCGTGCTTTCTATCGCATTTCTACAGCGGTCATCAAATTGAAACCACTTAAGAATCGCTTGAGAATCGCACGTGAGAAGTTCAAACACCTTTGAGGTTGAAAGGAACGAAGCAGAATAGCGATATCAAACGCAAAAATTTGATGACATTTTAAAAAATTGCTTGATAATGTCAATATGCAGTGCCACTAGAAGGCGATTTTCAAATTTGAAATCATCAAGTTGTAAATGTTATTCAAGCAGAAATTGTGTTTAATACATCATGAAATTAGATAAAATTGTACCGAAGCTTTCGTGGCTCACGCACATGAATTTCAAAACGTTTGTCACTAAAAATGGATTATTTTATTCCGCGTACGAAGAATCTGACCACCTTATTGTAAATGGCGAAAATAGATGGGAGGAAATTGTCGGAGAATCGAATCAAAAATGTTTCGCGATGGAAAAGTAATTCTATCCGCCATTTCAATACCGACCTCTTGAAAATTGCATATTTCACGGTGCTAAATTAAGAGTCAATGGAGTACTTTCAGTGCCAAGAACTTCGTTTTCAATAGCTGATTCGGAATTAAAGGAAGTTCCGTAAACCAGTTAATAGGGTAATATTCCACTTGAATTCTGGTTTGGGCGAGTTTCTCTCGTAAAAATGTGTAGTTCATTGTAAATCGACTCATTGGAATTTTTTAAATTTTCTTGACACGAAATCGATGCAATCTTTAAATGCCGAAACTACAATTAATCGAAAACTTATTCACATATAAAATGGTTCTAGACAAGAAATTCGACCAAATCATTTTTCAATATATTTATGTATTTATTTCTATGCCATAAAAATGGCTAAATTCCAAGATGGTCTATCTTTCAAAATAATTTCATAATGCTCGATAATCATTTTGATTAACATGTTTAGAGCAATTAACAACAAAGCCCTCAATCAATTGGCGCTTTTTGAAATTGATTTGTAAATCGCCTTTGAGCAAATTCATCGAACAAATAAATGTGCGTTTTTATTAGAAGTGCGGAACTTGATGCTGTTTTTACCGCACCGGACACACCGTTTATTTTATACGCAACATTGTTTATGTATATTGTTTGTTTCAATGAATAATTAAGCTTTAGCGCCCCAATTCAAGGTTCTGATCGTACAGAATGAATGATCGAAGAAATCGATGAGAGCGAGAAGAGCGAGTGCGCGCGTGTTCACAGACCAACCAACCAACAAATCAACGAACGAACGAATGAAACCGAACGAATGAATACGAACGGACGAACGGATAAATGGGGAGCGAAGTGATATAGAATCGCCAAAAACGAAGAAAATAGCCGAAACATAGCCAGAAAATCAAGGCAGAAGCAATGCGACACCACAGAGAGACCACTGAATATTGTACGAATGGAACGGCACACGAATATATGCGAGCACACAAGACGTTAAAGCTCACCAAGAGCACCAAGCAATACAGTAGTGGGGCGTTTAATTATATAATGAAAGTGTTAGACACAGGTAGTGTAGCTTTAAATTTTATCTTTTAGTCTTGTGACGCACATGTCGCAGTATTGTCAGTTCATTTGAACGAATCCTCCGAAAAAGAAATGTTAATTATTTAAAAATTTCTTTCGTTTGCTGCGTTTGTATTTGGAATTCGCTTTTGCTGTGCTGAACAATAATAACATTACGACGAAAAAGAGTAAAAATATTACCAAAATCAACGTTTAATTTTCTACCGAAATAATAATAATAATCCGAAAACAGTGTAATTTTGATTCAATCAAAAGATACGATTAAAGACATTTCGATCAAAAATCAATGTGATTCAATTGATGAAAGTAAAAGTAAAATTCGCACTGAAGAGAGACATTTTTCCGAAAGCAACTCAATTAAAATTAAGTGTGACGAAGTGTTAGTAGCCGTTCAAAACAGCTTTTTTGTTTCACCGAAAAAGTGTTTTTGATCATTTTCATTTTCCCTCGATCGATATTAAGCACAAAAGAAACACGTTAAGGTAATTGTATTCCAAAGTTGTTCTCATTTCAATATTCCATTTGATTTTTAGTTTGTAAGATCATTTCCGAGCAAAGAAGAGAGAAATATCGGCTGTGTTTGTGACGTTTTATCGCAATTCAATATAAATTGTGAAACCGTTTTAGAAATTGTTACCATAATTGTTATCTATTGTGTTTATAGACAGTACAAGGGTATGGAATCGGGATGTTTGATTTTGTTCGATGTAAACGATTCAATAAACATGCTCCATAAAAAATGGCTCAAGAAACACAATTCGTTGAAAATCCGAATAAAATTATTTGAAATGTATCAATTTCTGGAATTGCGAATGTTTTATTGGTTTCGGGGTCGCTGACTAGTTAGACATTGGCTACATAGTGAGTATCACGTAGTTCAACTTTGCGAAAAAATCCGTCGAAATGCGATTCGATCTGATGAGATCGAGAAAGACAGAGAGAAAAATACCGGATTCTAACCAGAAACTTGCGTGCGGAATCGAATGTCCATTTTGCGGATTTTTGAATTCACAAATGGAATTTACAGCGGAAAAGAATCGCTCAAAAACGTTAGAGATAAACAAAATATTTGCCGTGGCAAATCAAAGTTCAAAATGCTAAATAGATGATGTGTCAAACATGTTTCGTCTTAGAGCCATAAGGTGAACCGCCACACTTCCGATCGAAGCAAGTGGAGATTTCTATATCAAATTTATTAAGAATAATATGCTAATTGAGAGATTCAGCTGAAATTCAGTAAATGTGTTTTTGATAAACGCAAGAAATGGTCCGGCTGTAAAATGTTCGGTTGAGTGAAAAATGTAAAAAAGAGAAAGAGAAACAAAAATCGCATGTAGAAATCAAAGATGACGACAATGCATACACCAATATATGCTCTGCAAATTAGATAAGTACGCTTATATTATGCAGATTGGCGATTTTACGAAAAATTCTAGTCACCAACTGGTTTTTTTATCCGTTCCTTCATCCGATTCGGTCGGTTACAATGTCGTGGCCGTTGCTCAATACACAAATTCCAAAAGCAAAATGAATTTTTAAACAGGTTTCCTCTGCGCTTTTTTTCATTTATTGAGATTTGAAGAAAGAGTTGATTAAAAATTATTCATCGAAAAACTAAATTGCCGCTTTTATTGTTGCTTTTGTTGTCGTCGTCATCCTTTCTGTCTTTTTTTTCTCGGTAAAATTAAAGAAAACTTAAAACAACAGCGCTCCACAAGCTCAAAGATTTGAGCGGCTCCCCATTGTCCGTTCTGTTTTTGTGAAGATCTCATTTTCCGATGGTGTGCGCATATTGATTATGATTGGCCCGTTCCTTTTGTGAAAAGCAAAACCCATGACAACAATCGAAACTTTAATTATGCTTATACAACATGCGCATTTTTCTTTGCGCATATAAAAATACGCATGCGTTATTTATTTCTTTCTTTTTTTCCCCAACTCTGAGCAGCAGCCAGAGCCAGCACGTTTTTGTCTACTTGATGTCTTTCTTTTTGTGTATTGGATGCCTCTCTCACTCTTCTGTTACATTTCTTTTTCGGTTTATGCCTGATTTTGGAGAGCACCAAATGAACTTCGAAATGAAATGAAAAAAAAAAAATTACCCAATAATGGGTATATATTCGAATTATCATGCAGAAATGAACGGAACAATCTCCGTAGTTTTTACTTACAGCAATATTTGAATCTTTCATTAGTAAGTTGCTTTTGTTGTAAATTAATAGAAAAGATGAGACATCGGAAAAAGCTACCAAATACCGAACGGTCAACAAAAGCGCGTCAAATGCTCGCCCGTTCCATATTTTTTTTCTTCTTTTTTTCACCTCGTTGCTCTTCTCTCCTTTCGACTTGCGAGCACTCAATGTATTTTTTGCTTTCGATCGACGGCAGTTTGCTTATATTCAATATTTAGTAGCGTTTTAATGTCATGTTATTTCGATTAGATAAAATTACGATTGAAAATTACATGATTAATGGAGGTAAGAAGAGGAAAAATGCGCAAGTTGACTTATGGCGATTAAATGGGTGATGAAATGTGTATGCAAGGGCCCCGGCACTTAGCCTCAACTGAACAGGTTCAACACACACACACACCAAAGAGAATAGAAAACTTTTACTTTTTAATAATTGGCCACATACACATTTCGCTTATCGACTGGTCAATTTGAATATAGTTCGATTGACTGGCAATGAACGAGATTCCGACGCACGTATACATTTCACACCGAATCACACACATGAGAATGACTTGGTGTGCTTGATACTTTCGTATCTATCTCTTTCTCGTGCTGTTTGTTGTTGTCTTCAAATAATATGATCGCATATGGAAATGAAAAGGCGGTTCACAGATTCCCAAAATAGATGCAAATAAATATATTTAAGTCTTAGATGATCGGGCTGTTATACAAATATTTATAAGAGAAAGAGAGATATAGAAAGAATGAGTGATCATATTATCACCCGTGAATGTGGCGAGTGCGTCGCACGAGCCCACCGTAACGATGACGATGACGATGCCAACAAAGTGAGGATGATAAAGATTAACGAAAATTTCACATAACACATATTTTTGGTTCGTATTCCACCTTCTTCTTCGTGCGCGCGCGCGATGTATTTTCCTCCGTTTATTTGGCAATGTGTCATGCTGTTAAACGATGTTTACGTGTAAAATGTGTATTGTTGAATGAAATTGGTGTATGTTCCATTAATCATTGGCATCTCGAAGCTTTTGTCATGTAGTTTTTGGCGGATTGCTGTTAAAATGCTTGGAGCGTGCATTCCTATTTCTAGCCTTTGGCCAAAGAGACACAATTCAAGAAGAGAAATTTTAGAAACCACTTATGAATACCTTTCTTTCGGCTACATGGTTAGCGGCACCCATCACCGATCCATGATCAATATCGTCATTGTTGTTTGCATTTGTTGATATTCAATGCAAACAGACGATAATAAACAGATTTCATCAATTAACATTTAATTGTAAGAATGAGGGCAAACCTCCTTGACTGAGATTCTTTTGCATTCAATTTTTTTTCTGCAATTCTCGATTTCACGTATTCTTTTGGTGGATGTTGTGATTTTCCATCGACCGGTTTTCCTGTGGTCAACATGTTTTCCTTGCATCTTGAGTGTTTCCTTGTTTTTATTTTTTTTTTTTCAGCATCGGAAGTTTCTGCTGTGCTTTATGCGCCCAAGTGAAACCCTAATGATGGTTTTCTTTTTTTGCAATTGATTGCACGAGCAAAGCCGATTTTGTAATTGATTTTCCTTTGTGTTTTTGCGCCTTTCTTCGTTTCGATAACTACTAATATCGCCTCTTACAGCATCTTTCAAATTCAAATTGAATATCGGCCAAAATCATTCTGTTATGAGCTAGTTCGCGCTGGAACCACAATTCCGGTATTTTGCGGTGTGCACGCGTGTCCAAATTGACATCCACCTGAAATGTGGGACCGATTTTCGGTCATGCCGAAAGTTGCGAAATTTTGTGTGTGTCAAAGGCAAATGGTATGGCCTATGGAACAAAACAAATACTTAAGCGGTCTTGCATATTTCGGATACTCTAACGATATCATAATCAGGTCTATGCCTTCCCAAATTGACAGTCATCAACGAGTCCAACGCTTCTTTAAGTTCACATGCCACATTGCTGTAAGCTCAAATCAATGACAGAGATGTCGTTTTCTCTTTTCGTTAAATTTTGTCTTCGTTGTTGTTGTTGCTATGATTGTTATTACTTTTCTTTCATTTGGCTCTCGGTGTGTTAATTTTATGCTTTTTTTCTTTTCGGTCGTTTTGGCTGTTTATTCATCATCTCCGCTAACTTATCTGAATTCGAATTGTAAATCACAAACTGGTATTTTTGTTTTCTGTATCAATGCGACATTGTTTCAGTCGTGTGTCGTTTGGATTTTTTTGCGTCTGCCAGTGCTCAGGTCGGTCATGTAATGGTATTTGTGAATGGTCTGTATATGAGCTGGCTGTGCATTAAGCTAAGAGTAACATTGATTTTGGTTAACGATCGGTCACTCAGCAAACAAATAAGTAAATAAAAATACACACCATTTTCAGCTGTTGGTGTGGATCGGATCGATTACGAAAATTCGTTCGGTGTGCATAACACAGTTCACATGGTTGGTGGCGGTGTGAAGGGCGAGCCTGCATGTAGTTGTGCATGACCGAATTTGCGTTTGTATGATAGAGGTGAATGAGAGAGCAGCCAAGTGATAGACACACAAAAACCCGAAAATCCGAAGATATAAGAGTCAATGAGTAAATAATTTCAAGTGAATACACAAAATTAGCGTTTCACTTTCTTTTATTATTATGATTATAATTGTTATTATTGAAATTCTGTGTATGAGAGTGGTTTTTCTCTCACTCTCTCGAATTTTGATCGATGCTGGCTGGCGGCCAGATGGTTGAAAGCGGTAGACTGATGTTGGCCGAACGGGCGATTGTCTTTCGCTTTGATAAATGTTTAATGTTTCGGTACAATCGATTCGACCGGTCGCCCAACACAAGCCCATCTTTTGGTCAAGATATTATGAACTCATAACACGCAGAGAGTGCGGTCCAGTACGGATGTTGTTAATTCGGTCGTGAATTCCAATCCTCTCTACCAAGATGATAGTCAAATAAAATGATTGCATAAGAACTGTGATCAATCATCATTTTAAATGCCTTTTAAAGCGTTATTATTAACCAAATATTCACGCATAACTGATACCCAAATATTTACCGCGGTGACAAGCATAATCGTCCATACGTGCGAGGGCACGGTGGCGATTTCCGCCAATCTAGACAAGCATCAGAACTTGAATTCACGCAATGAATTCCGTACTGTCTTGAATATCGAAATCGATGCAAATTTTTGCAAATGTAATATTTCGATCATATAAATTGTAGTTGGCATATTGTGATTTGTCTGTTTCATCATTGAACTACTTCGAATTCCGTCGACTTGCAGTTCTCAATCATAAAAGTTTTCAAAAAAGTGTTAATGAAATATAAACACACGAAAGCGAAAATAATGCGATTTCAAGTTTTCAATATGTGGATTTGATTGTATGTTTGTGCCTAGTATGCGTAATTGTCCAACAACGACAACGATGACGACTGATTCGGCAAAAACCAAATTTAAGCGTCGATAATGATGGCGTTTTGTTTGATAATGCAGCGGGCTTATGGTGCGATAATACATCAACCGAATCCACACCCGACACACACCAGATTGTATTAAATGCGATCGAAATAAAGACTTTTACCAAAAACATTTAACCCAATGGCATCGTATACATAATCGGTCGTTTCCGAATTTCACATACCAACAAGATGGCATGTCTGCCAGCATAAAGCTGGGCTGGTTTTTATTTGGCTTTGCACAATTGTTGCCATTGACGCCGCCACCGCCGCCGAAATAATTTTTTTTTTATTGTTGTGCGATTTAAAAAAAAGAGTCGCGCGCGGAAGGCGAGAGAGCAGAAGAGATTGTCGGCGATGAGGTAACTTTGGATGGTGAAAGGTTCTCGCTTCTCATATTATAGCAATGAGTTGCGATTCGAAAAAGGGAAAATTCATTGGAATGAGTAGCATGTGCAATAAATGATTTTTTTTTCACTTTTTTCCGGATAATATATGACATTTACGTTCATGAAATTATGAACGCACATATATACAGTGATTAATTATTTGGTATCTTATTCAACAGTCAATATGGCTATTATTGGTGACTTTGATAGCCCACAATACGATCCAGATATAACTTTCATTTTTGTTCCCTTTCGATTGGTCGATTCCGTCCAAAACTTGTCATTGTTTACTGCTGCGCATTTTTCGAATGTCTTCTCTCTCTCTCTCTCTCTCTATCTATCTTTCTCCCCCTCTCTCTCTCGCTCTCTTTCTCTCTCTGCACTGAAAAGTATAAAGTTTATTTATACAGTTTTATAAAGACTAGTATGGGATGTACCAGTATTAGTGATATTAGTGTAATTCCTACTTTGAACTGTCATCATACAAATGAAGCATGGGTGGACAGTGCAAAGTGATTAAAATTTGTATGTCTGTGTTCAATAAATGCCGGATCATTCGAATATATCACATTCTTCGAGGACATTTCGATTCTAGATGATCGTCTGTTATAAAGCCACAGATTTTGCCAGAAGCGCATTAATGGTTTTTGTGTTCATGTTTGCGCACTATCTAGTAATATGAAAAGAGAGGAAAAACATTGAGTCCGAACAATATGGAAATGGAAAGAAAAATGATTATTCTGCAGGAACCGAATTGCGAAAACAAAAACCTACCTCGACAGAAAGAAAGAAAAAAACAGAGAGATATCTGGAATGAACTGGGGAAGGAAAACCGCAAAAATAAAACGAGCAATCCAAAGCATAGGCAACGATACTTTTGTTTACAATCATAACAATGCGGTTCTTCAACAAGAATTACGGAAAGCTTATTATGATTGTGTGTGAGACAAGTCAACTACCGTAAATCCAGCCGCGCTGATGACGCACTTTGTGTGCTCTCCCTCCTGCTCACACGTTGATATTCACTCCATGGATATAATTATTACCTTACCATCTGTATCTATATTTAGATGGCGAGGGGAAGAATGTTCTATGCATGCGACGTTGCATCTTAAAGAAGTGTCTAATTTCTCCGTTCGAAAGAACGTTGAAACGATAAAATTCAGTAAAAAACCGCATCAAGATTCTGCATTCACTTGAAATGCTGTGGCTTAAATGCTCAAGTTTTATTATAGCCCTGCAAGTAGCCTGAAAATAGCCATCAGATAACGCGAGTATATAAAAATTTAGAACAATTGATGTCGTGAGCAAAATACGACAGCAACAACATCATTCCAATCTTTTTTGTTCAGTCTCAATCGAAGACGTAACATCCACTTTAATTCATATACTAGATTCATCTGTTTGTTTGCGAGTTATTAAAAAACAACGAAACGGAAAAAAATATTACATGAATTATTCGCAATATATGGAACGGTTGGGTGTGCACAAAAAACGCCTCGTCAATCGTTATTTTTTTTCCTTTGTTTTAAAAGCACAACGACAAATAATGAGTATGCAAACGTGTAGTCAAACTGGATTTTGTAGCGGCATCGATCTAGAAATCCAGGGAATAGAATCGATAGAACATTGGTGACGATGATACTGGCATCATATCACAATTCGCTTAAAACAAACACACATCATTTCGATCGGTGTGACGTAAATACCTGACTGAGATAGTTGACGCAAGTTAATCGCCGACATGATACGCGCTGAGAATCAACTAGAATAAACCCAACTAGAATCTTCGATACAATGACGATGGAGATTTTATTTTCAGTGCAGTTCAATTGCTTTCTGAACACAATTCAATTGAGATGCGCACTCATATGGATGGAATGCAAATCGTTTTAGATTTTATGGTCAGCGGAATGTAATTAATGCGTAAGAAGCACACATGCGATTTGTTGAACAATAATCCAATAGCATTGCATTCGAACGTCGAAAAATCGAATCCTAAACTCACCGACCACGTCTCTCACTGTCATTCTAATTATTATATGATTATTTGTATTTATTGAGTGTGTTTTTTTCTTCGTTTCCGATGTCGACTCGCTCGGTTTTATTTTCGCTGTTTTTATGTATCTTATTATTTGAAACAAGCGCGTGTGCTTGATATCAGTCGTTACATCGTTGTAGACAACCACAAGGTAGTCAGCTCTGAATTATCGGAATATCGATGTATTTGACTGGGTTCCATGATGAATATTTCTCTCTTCTCGTTCTAATACTAATAATTTGCCTTAAATTTGCTTTAGCTCGATCAAACGTTAGAGAATAATTTAAAAATGTGTGACGTTTTTATCGTCTAAGCGAAATAGCTGATTTATTTAAATAGAATGTAGAGATTTTAAAACTTGTAACATGTTCAATTTTATAAAAATATGTGTGTCATAGCATTTAACTGATGTGATTCCTTTTTCTTAATTTATTTTGCTCACAGATGAACTATGTAACGCGATTTTATGAAGGATGGCGGGACCTGATGGACAATAAATCAGATCCAAGAACAACAGACTGGTTTCTCATGAGTTCCCCTTTCCCAACCATCGCAATCAGTTTAAGTTATGCATATTTCGTTAAGGTATGTGTAAAAAAAGGAGGAAATTAACGATAAAATTCTTCGGAAATAATGACTACATTGAATCCATATCCGATGAGCGTTTACTCTAAATTTAATCTCTGGATATTCCCAAGTGTGCAATTATTTTCAAAGATATCTTCCGCTCCAAACGGAATAGTCATCGGTAATGATGAGTGAAGCGGGCAGCAATAATGCGAAATTGTCACGTTTCAGCAATGTCAATTTCATCTATAAATTGTTCCTCTTCAATATTGTTGTTGTTTAAATTTAGCAAAAAACGGTGTCTCAATTTGGTATGACTTAAGTACGCATAACAAAAAGTCCAATTTGTTCGTAGAGATGAGGATTAGACTACGTTTGGTAAAAGCTATAAGAAAGGCGACAATTCACTAGCTAACATTTACTTTTAATTCCATCATTAGATTTCACAATAAAGGAATATCCAAAGCTCGGTGTCTCATTCTATAAATACGATGAATATATTTGCCTGACTTTGAACATTGAAAGTAACCCGGGAATTTTCCGTTTTTTTACATTTTTGAAATCCGCTAAATTTTGCTCGGCAAATATAAAACTCCGATATAATAGAGTTAAGTTGTTTTTTTTTTTTTTTGTTGCGTTCAGTGAATTTTCAGGAAAATGTCGCCATAAATTAAGTGGATAATAACAGCAAATCGTTTGAATCAATTCAAAATAATATGTGTAAATTATGCAGGAAGTCAACAAGCTGCGACCATCGATCGTCTAATCGCAAACCTATCGCTTTATTCCGCAAAATCATTATTTATTCAGACAATTATTGTTCCGGCTATTTGTCGCGCGCGCCGTTTTTTTAAGGCTTTCCAACAAAACAACATTCTTTCGAAAGATTTGCCAAACATTTAATTGCTTCATTTGCATATTAGGTATATTTTTTGGGTTTGTTTTAATGAATAGAGCAAAGCAAAATCATCATTTCTTTCTAATTTTGGTTATATCAGTACTTCTTTGGTGACGGAATCATTTCCAGTTTTGCATGAAATATCCAAAGAAAACCCATAAACACAAAAATCCATAACAAGATTGTGCTATGATTTCTAAACAAAAATGATAAACCGCAGAATTACAGACCTTTTAACAATCACTCAGGGCGTTGTTTTTCTCTGAAACCAAACAATCTCATGTTGATGAACATGACCGCCCATAGGTAAGAGAAAGAAAAATCCGGATAGTATTCATTCACACGGTGACCGTTGATACCATTTTTTTTAATGTAATTTATGTAATTATATTATTTCAAAAATATGACCTTGAACAAAATGCATCGTAAAATCGTGTGCGCGCGCGTGCGCTCGCTCCAATGTATGTGTGTGCGGCTGTATAGAAATCATTAGGTGTATCATGCATAACGAATCTTTCAGGTGGCTATCTAATAGTTGGTACGACCGCGGTAACGGAGACCAAAAAGCAATCAAAGCCCATACAAGATATACACAGATGTAAAAAATATGCTGTACGCAATAAGTTTAACTTGACATACGCGGCTATGTGCAGCACAAAATCATGTTTATTGCAAACAATTTGTTACATGCTTTAGCACATACTGCTTTTTTTACCTTTGCAATGAATTGTCGATTTCAAATTTTATGGTACACATTACAGACGCGCAATTCTTTCGTACAATTTGTACAACAGCAGCACAATTCGATCATGATTCCGTTCAATTTTGAACTAGAAACCGAAGTTCTTGAACATTGAGGCTGCCGCTCGATTATTTGCCGCTAAAATTACATTCAAATCCGTCAATTGCTACTGAGCGCATACATTTATTATGTGTTTTTGTACGCGAATTATAGAACCCAATTACGCAACCCTCTTCACTTCAACAAACTGAAATGAATTAAACCAAAGACCGTTTTTTTTTTCTTTCAAAATAGAATGCTAATTCATTGTACGCGAATGAATTTCGTTCAGATTGTTCGAGTTCATTCACATTTCAGCTCTGATGGTGCGATCGCGTCTGCTATCGTCAGATCATGAGTGTAATCAGGAATTATGCGAATGCACTTAATTGGCAGAAAAGTTCGATGGTGCATCGATTACGTGGAATCGAAAACTTGACTTTTGTTCATTCGCTTTTGAAGTCGCCTCGGCTGAAGAGCACTGAAGATATATACTGGCCGCAGCCAAGTAATTAAATTCAATATATTTACAAATATATATAAATAGAAGACAAAACGCAGCGGCGACGGTTGTCGAGGAAAATATGGCGATTCATCATTTTCCTTTGCGGAAACACAAAATCCCTTTGTTCGTCACGTATTGCTTTGGACAGATCAATTTCTCTTGTTGCATGCATTTATTATTTGAATCAATGGAGCAATAAAAATGACTGTAAACATTGTCGACACAATGCAGATGCAATGTAAAGCCACAAATATTGTGAGGCATCGGTGACTTGACTTCACCTTGAATACCTGATTTCTATAACATTCAATAAAGACATGAAATCTCATTGGTTTGCGGTTATTTATCTCATTTTGTTCGCTGGTGCGCCAGTCAAAATAACACACTGATTTTGATATGTGTATGGATTATATTCGTGTTTCTTTCTCTATTTAGTATTTGTTTTTTGCAACTCATTTTGGCGATTTTATTTGCATCTCTCTTGCAAGATCGAATATTATTTGAGTTGTTTGTACAATGACGGCATTTGCATATATTAACGCTAACATGGGCAATTGATCTAATTAAAAATTGTGCAAATATTTAGAGCTCTATTTCAAAGTCGGACTACTGAATCGCCTTATTTGTTATCTTGCCGTTCAACTCTCTCGTTCACCTCAATGCCGCACTCGGCTATTCCGTGATTTGTCGTTGATTTGCCGTCAACACAAAATCACATTCAATACTCACTTTTATTTTTCACTTGCTTGCTTGCTCTGTTCTCAAGTCTGATTTTTGGCATTGCTTTGAAATTCGAAACAAAAGTTGTTGCAGCAGCACAACACACAGCATCAAAAAACTTGTTTCATGATATGCAATATTTGTGATTCCATTTATAGGTAATTGGGCCCCGTTTGATGGAGAACAGGAAACCATTTGAACTTAGAAAAGTGTTAATCGTGTACAATTTTCTGCAAGTGCTCTTTAGTTGTTGGTTATTCTATGAAGCCAGTGTTGCAGGATGGCTGAATGGCTACAGTATACGATGCCAACCAGTTGACTACAGCCAATCACCGACGGCCCTGAGGGTAAGTGTATATACCATTGTTTCAGCAGCGCGAAGCGTTCGCATGGCGAAAGAAAAAAGAATTGCTGCAGTCCAACGGAATAACCGAATCGTAGAAAAAATGACTCTTTAGCTGAAATATTTTCGCCATATAAATAAATTCTTAAAATAATGAATCATTTCAATTGCTGGTAATTTGCTGTGATTTTTATCATTTACCTCACTCAATGCACACACGTGAAATGGCCGGCTTTTATAATAAGTCGGACTTTGGACCAATGCGCATCAAAAATGTTAATTCATTTAAGATACCAACTTTGAAGAATTGCGTCCTAATCGCAAGTGTTGCGATGTCACCGCCAAACTAGGCTCGTTCAACCACAACTCGCATCGTCCAACGATGGTAAAACTAGGCAGTAAAAATATGCCCAAACTCATTGCCAATTTGCAATTTAATTTCTAAATCTTTGCTATGAAACTATTCAGGGATTTTGCCTATATTTGGCAAACGAATGTCAACTGCTTGTTGATTGATTCTAATATGCGTTGGTCAGTGTCACGTGTCAGCAATTCGAGTATTTTTCCGGCCCATTTCTACCTATGCGTATGCAAATCTGAATTGTCGATTTGGCTTTTTCGTACCGGATACTCACAGTAATGGAATATTAATTTAATGTTTGCAATATTTGGAATCTTCGAACAGATGGCGTCAGGATGTTGGTGGTACTACTTCTCGAAATTCACAGAATTCTTCGACACAATCTTCTTTGTGATGCGAAAACGCTATGATCAAGTTTCAACATTGCACGTTATCCATCACGGTATTATGCCAGTCTCTGTTTGGTGGGGCGTTAAATTCACACCAGGCGGTCACAGTTCATTTTTCGGATTCTTAAACGTAAGTCTGACCCCATTCTAATGAGCATTTCAGCTCAAAGAATCCATCATTTCAAACAACATTGAATAATCGAAATAAAAATTATTCCAATCAACAGACATTCGTACACATCATCATGTACACATACTATATGCTGGCTGCAATGGGTCCAAAAGTACAGAAATACCTCTGGTGGAAGAAATACTTGACTGTCCTTCAGATGATTCAATTTGTATTGGTGATGGTCCATGCATTCCAATTGCTATTCATAAACGACTGCAACTATCCAATTTACTTTGCCTACTTCATTGGAGCTCATGCCATCCTCTTCTACTTCTTGTTCTCACGATTCTACAAACAAGCATACACACAAAAGCAAAAGGTAAGTTGGTCATAGTTGCGCGGCGCACTGAATTTCCACGGCTTGAATCGTAATTCGATTGATGTTTTCTTGTTATTTTTCAGAAGGCTGATGCCGATGCCGCTGCAATTGCCAACGGAAAGAAGAACGACGATGCTGATGCTGATTCGAAACACGTCAACAAACTCTTGAATGGTCAAACAAATGTGTACAAGACCAAGATCGAAACGAATGCAACCAGAAGCCGTCACTATGTCGGCTCTGCCAACTAGACCGTTTGCATCCGTGTTTTTCATTCAGCATAGGGAAATGGCAACAACATTTTTTTTAGCAAATTTAAGTGCAAAATTTAGGCTATAGTTATGTTAATTATACGATTCTTTTTATATGCAATGATGATATTTTAAATGCTACACCAACACAACAAAATGCACACATAAAAAAGTCTCTCTTACTTTTAATTTGTTTTTGGTCGACAAAGCACTTCGAATTTGGCGACAAAATAACTTGAACCTATAACAAGACAACAATTAAACGATAAAAACAAGTAAACTGAGATACAAACACAAACAAACACACACACACACACACACACACACACACACACATCAATTAGTAAGATAGATAACGAAAAGAAAGGCTACAAATTGATATTGTGGTTCATTCGTAGAAAATTATAGATGGAGTTAACGCGGAATCTTCGTATAAGCATTGATATAATTTTATTGCGAAGTGAATGAAAATTTCCTAAATATAATTTGTACAGAAAAAAGCGAACAAATAAAGTAAATTGTAAAAAAGATGGATGCGACATTTTTCTTCTGTTCAAAATGGATTTGGTCTCGGTTTTGGGTGAGTTGGGGGGAAAGAGAAAGAGTGCGAAGCGAAGTGCGGTACTGCTAATACTACGGCGCATGTAATTGCAAAATGATTTGTAAATGGTGTCGAACTATAAAGTGCAAGTGCAGCAAAACGAAAGTGTGCTCGCATGCGAATGCGCGATCACCCGATCAGCCGGCAGGCGAGAGAGAGAAAAATGCGAACAATACTTGAATGTTATGCATATAATAAATTCCATTTTGCCACTTATTGAACGTTATTTTGAAATGCATATTTTGAATTGTGAAAATCGGGTTGGATTTCGAATGGCCCGGGATAAATGACCTATTTACAACACTTTTGTTGTCGATGACATAGTTTTTCATGTGGCTGTAGTTATTTATTTCGTGGCTCGTTTCATCAAATGCCCCATTCGGCATTGAAAGCAACATTGCAATTTCAGGTAAAAAAATAAACCACTCGATGTATATTGGTGAGGTGCGTTTGAGTAATTTGTGTACAAAATCACTTTGATATTATATGCAATGCAATGACCCATATTTCGAAGTTTGCTAAATATTCAAGGCTGAGCTAGCTTACGCATGAGCTGGGCGACAAATTGACCAGCAAATACTTTTTATTATTAGAAGGATTGAATGAAATTGGAAATCTGAGAACACAAAAAGAGAGCACGAATAAAAGAGATTATGAGATTCAAGGCAAGTTTGACGAGTGGCTGCAATTCAATTTCAAAGAAATGTATACCTTTAACAAAATCGACCGAATGAGGGACAGTGAAACGAGATTGAAATTTACAAACTTTATGGAGCAATGTCAAAATTATGAATTTTCCACGGAATTCATGATGAGACCGAAGCAAACAACTATAATGCAACAGTACAAATTCGATGCAAAAATGCATGACACTGTAATGAAAATATTGATTTGGGTTAAATATATACCGTTCTATTTATTCGGCAAATGTTTTCCGTCTGATTGCAAAAGAGAACAAGGTAAATAGCAAATTTGCAGCAAATACAAAGAATATTTGAACACAAATGAAGGGAAATGCATACTCGATTTGTGGTAATGCAATAAATCGATAAATGCAATTTGTTGGTTGGTTGTTGTTGTAGTTTGAATTAGAATATTTATGGACTTTGCATAAATTGATATTGGATGGTGGTTTGATTGTAATTTAGCGAACGAAAAATGCGAAATTTAAACGTTTCATGGCAAAAAGTTCAAATAGTGCGAAGAGCGCCATCTGTTATGGAATTTATTAAGTCACCTTGGGAGTGCGATTTGAAAGCACTGAACTTTACCGAAAACTCTTTGCTGTATTCATGCAACTAAGTCGATATTTTGTCAACAGAAATGTAGATAATCTATAAAATCTTACGTAGAAATGCTCGATAGCAAGAAATTACTCAAAAACATGATTTGTTTTTTAAACGTTATTTTGTGTGTCGGCTTGTCAAAGAGTCAGTGTGCTGCACATGTAGTGGATAAGTATGAGGTATCTCTCGCATCGAGCGGCTCGTGACAGAAAGAGATTTACAATTTGCCCGGCATTTTTATCTAATGTTTAAAAACGTCATTGCATGACAAGTGCAGCAAATACTTTTATCCAAAAAGCCTCCATATGCTCTAGAACCGTCAAAATCATTCATAAAATGTGCATATGTAGATGTGAAACGTGATTTGAATTGTTTTGTGCAAAATGAAATAAAGCAGCAAAAAACGGGAGCATTCGAAAGTCAATTAAAATATTCTTACACACCGGTTTTGACCGATTTTGTTTCTTTATCATCGATCGATTCGGTTTGTTCGCTGTTTGTTTGTTGTTTGTTGTGTTTTTCTATCGTGTGACGAGAGAGCGAGTGAGCAAGAAAATATCCGAAAAAGGCGGTAAGTCAAGGGCTTGGTTTATATTTCTCCGAATAGAGATTACTTCATTCTTCTTTTTTTTTGACATCATTGAAAATTCCAATAATATTGCTCCGGTTCACAATTAAGCGCGCACACCATTGCGTATGGCATACGTGTAGATAGCCCGATGTGTCACACAAACACTATTCCCCGTGTACACACAACACACAGTGTGTATATGAACAGACTGAACGACGAGAAAGCAGACTAAAAATCAACACGATATATTTGATATCTGCGATTTTTTACGTCAAGTAGGAAAGTTGCCTTAGAGTAGAGCGGAAGAAACACGCTTGCTAGTAAAATTTTTGTGAAGATACATTCAAAACGCATTTTTTTTTTTTTTTTTTTTTTTTCTAAGAAAAAAAGTATTAATTATATTTGTATAGAAAGAAAAGTAAATGAATTTTTTTACTGAATCCTAATAAAGTGGTAACATCACATTGATTTTGGGCAAAATAAACTAAAAAAAAAGAGAATAAACAAAGCAAACATAAAATCAAAATACAATCGTCAGGCAATAATATGTAAACCGAAAACTATTGATAATCAACGCATAAAGCGAATATACATAACCAAACGCATTGGAATTGCGAATCCGTCAAAGTTTTGTTGCTGAAATATTTTTGCACAGAGCAAAAGAAAAAAAAATCGTTCAGTAAAAGTTCAACAGTGAAAAATTGTGTCAGATTATTTTGGGAAACAATCGTTGTTATTTGTTCGCCATCAAGTGCTTCTTGAATTTGTTTTTGTTGGATTCATTTTCTCTTCGCCGATATTTGATTGATTCGGGTATTTTTTTTTTTAAATTCGAGATATTTATTGTGATGTTGTAGAAATTTGTTGTCCACACGAGCAGAGAGTCAGCGAGTGAGATAGAAAAAAAGAAAGAAAGAGAAAGAAAAAAAGAAGAGACACAAATGGTTTTCGCTCTTTCTTTTGCACATGACAAAGCCCAAAAATTATGGAATACACATAAATGATTAAAATTTCATTTTTTTGCGGATTCAGTAAGTTTCGGTTGGTGACTTGACTGTTAAGTTTGATTTGATTGCCAATTTATCAGACGTTTTATGTTTTCAAATTGGTTTGAATGGATGTTTTTTGTTCTTGTCAAACATAAGTTGTTGTTCTTTTTGTTGTCTATTTCCTCTTTTTTATGGAATCACCGTTAATCGATTGACACTATTAATTAAACGCACGAACCAAATCCAACGAACGCGTGACACTTATGTGTATGTTGGTTTCAAATAGTAAAACCCTTGCCGAGGTGAATTCTCGTGCCGCAAGCGAATACAAAACACAAAAATATTATATGATATCAAATTTTTTTGACGCGATATTGATTTCGTAACAGAGAAGTGGAACATGATCTGCAAATGATGAGTTAGAAACGCAGCAATTTGCATCGGTACCATGAAAATGTTGATATCATAAATGTTGTGTTTTTAATACAATTGCTGCACGAAAATTCACCTCGGCAAGAGGTTTTTTATTTGAATTTTTTTTTTTTTTTTTTTTTAAAACAACGAAAACATTTTCTGCCATTTGATTTCACCTCACTTATTTGAAGAATAAGTACTTCAGAACATCTGTTTTGTTGGTGGGGGTGAGATAATTGGCCAAACTACGGATTTCAATGCAGCAATACGCATCGTAAAGATAATACCGATTAACAAATTTAATTAACATTGGTGCTTATCAAATTGAATTAACAATTCTGATTTTATTGTCGGGCATAGACCGAAACCTGCAGTTTTCTTTCTATGCCTCCTAATTGTTGAGAGGATAAGTAATAGCTACTATTGGGATTTGCGGGTCAACCTGTCCAAACTGGTCATCGGATTCGAAAATTTTCAAACAAAAACTTCATTATTGTTGGATATCTTTCAACCTTTGCCCACTTCTTTGTACTTTTTGCAATAGATTAAGTTTGGCAAGGTTTTGAGACAAATTTTTCCGGGAACGACCTAGGATGATGACCATTGCATAAATTTAGGCTATAAACTGCTATTGCTTTTGAACGAATCATCCGGTTTTGATGAATTAAAATCTAGCTTTCAGGGGAAATCTTTGGTAAATAATATGATGTTTCCGTGCTAATGCCCCTATGGCTTTCCGTCGATGAAACCCTTTCATCTATCGAAACCCTGAATCTCAATATCGTACATTCGCTGTATATATTGTATTGGCTTGTGACTTCTCCACTAGCGGTGCTTGCGTAACTCGCGTGTTAATTACCATTAAATGATTGACACTATTCATAAAACGCACGAGCCAAATCCAACGAACGCGTGAAACCTATTTGTATTTTGGTTTACAAACCAAACGTTAAACAAACGCTGTCCGATTCTTCCGAAATACTTAATAAAAAAACGAGCACACACAAACACGATTTGGTATGCGATACATATTGTTTTTCGTCGATCTAACCTCAAAAATGTCAGTCTCTTGGAAAATTGATCGAAATAAGAGGTAATAATAATAAAATAATTACGATTGGTAATTGCTGTTGTTGTTTCTGACGCGACGTTTACCAACGGGATTTGGATGAATCTCAACGGGTTTCGTTGAGCATCGTAAGGTTTTGATGGCAACAATCATAATAAAAACCGCGCAGACTATAACAACAAGTGAAGAAGGAGAGAAATTCGCACAAAAAATATTTTTGCGTTCTTTTTCGTTGTTGCTGCCGCTGCCCCTGCTAATGTTATTGTATTTGTTGTTTCGGAATATATAAATTTTTTTTCGTTCGTGTCGGATCGTCGTTTCTGTCGTTGACTAAAGTTGGCTTTCGCCAAATATTATCACCCGTCTTGCCAGTCTATTTGCCATTCCGGCTGGCTTTGGTTGGATCGCTCATTTTTTGCTTACTTTCATTCCGTCTCTAGTCATTTGTCTCTTTTTGTCTGTTAATCGGATGCCGTCGCGCACATTTCAGTGCATGGATTCAACGGTATTAATCTATACACAAAACATAATACCTCGGCATTCTCTCTCTCTCTCTCTCTCTCTCTCTGTCTTGCATAGATCATACACTTTCTCCAATCCACCGATAAGCATTGATAAAATTGATATCAACAATATTCATTTGGATATTTATGCGGTGAAATGTGTGGACACATATATCATCCGAACTATGGCGGTATTTTCGTCAATCTGGTGAGAAATTGGGCTGTAATAGACTGATGTCTGACCAAATAATCATGTCAGATTGCTCTCCAACCAATCAGTCATCATCACCTTATTAAGCATAATACATAATCCCATTGATATTAACTCGTATGTGAAACGGACGGCAAACTGAAAATAGTGTTTACCTTAAAAGGCACTTGGTCTAATACACTTGTTCGTATCCGATGTCGCTTTCGGCAAACTCAACGCAGGGCATTCGTTGTCGTGGCCGTAGCTGTCGTTATCTTCTTCATCTTTAGCATAGCATATGAATGGCTTGATATTCTCGAATTTCAAGGCTGAAACATGAACAAAACATTGATAAAAGTGAAACATAGAGAAAAAATCTTTAAAATAATGAGTCATGCTTATTTTGAGGTATTCATATCAATTTCACTAGATTTTTTCATCTGCCCCGAAAGAACTCAAGTAAAAAATACATAAACATCCCAAAACTCATACCCTTTGAAATGGATCTGGTGCGTGCAATTCATTGATAGTGTGTTTTATGTGTGCGCGCGCGCTGATGAGCGCACACATTGGTGGATTGATGTGTGCTTTGAATTATTGATACAAATTCTGTGTTAAAAATTGAGGTATATTCTATTTGTTTATGCCGTATGCTTAGAGTGGGAGTGGCTCCATTGTACCGACGGCCAATTGTTTTAGTGTGTTGTGTGCACGAGTGTATATGCTTTTTTACACATTTCGGTTTGTTCGCAAATAAACGCGATTACGCATATTAACATGATAGGAACCAGCGAACTTCGTTCTGTCCAAATGTACTGATATATTTAACATTCGGCATAATCCCTAATTACAACAGGAAGGTTAAATCAGAACGCGCGAGATTGAAGTGTGTGCATTCCGCTTGTATCTCTCTAGCGAGTGATGGAGCGAGTAATCACGAGCATGCGCTAAATCTATATCGCATAGATGGCACATACATAATAATAATTAATTGCTCTCCATTTATAAATTAAATAATCCCAAAAACGTAATCATGATTACAGCTTGTGTCTGTGTGTAAGCAGTAGCAGTGAATAATAAGCCGAATGTCCGAACCAAGACCGACCGACCGACATTCACTTGTTCCATTGAACATAATCATCATTTTTATAATTTTGCTAGAAGTACGTGATTCATTTAGCATTGGACGACTCTAAACGTGTCCGACGAGGAGGAAGTGAATAGCAATGTGTACATACACTTGCTTTTCGGAATGACTAACAGATAGATAATATTTGAAACTTTGTAAGATGCGTGCAAGAGAAAGAGAGAGAGAGAGAGAGAGAGAGAGAGAGATTGGGGCAACGAAAGCACCAACGAAAATCAAGTAGCGTGATAAAAAGATTGAGCGACAAATGAAGTATGTGGCCGTATATTTGAACACATTCTCATTTACAGTTGTCGCGATGAATTTGTTCGCATTAATAATTATCGGCTCGGGCTGTGCTCTCCAATCAAATAGAAATATATATACTATATTCTGATGATGTATGTAATTTTCGCGTGTGCGTATTCATATCACACATTGGACTGATTGCGAGCCCATAGATGGCATTCGAACATTTATTAAAGACGCACCGCATCCACACAAGAAATACCGACAATGACGAGGAGGAGAGAAGAGAAAATAAAGAGAAACAGTCTTTTTGACTTTCACCTCGTTAATCGCAACCTGTGATATCGTAAAATTATTTTTAATGACAATATTTTAATCTCTTTTCGGTTTCTCTGTGTTTGTCCCGTGTCTCTTAAATCCATTTGTTGCTCTCCATTCCGTGCGATGCGTTTCCATATTCATGCTCGATCTGAATCACGGACGGTACGGCGGCCACTTCGTAGTTGCCGTCTCTCAGTTTTTTTTTTCGTGCTCTGCATCGAATCGCTAGATTGCGTTTCGTCAAACGTAAGTCTGCCATATGATTTCTATTGCATATTCCGGTCAATGAATTGATCGATGTAACCGAGAATTCGCAATTGAGAAATAAATAATATGGCTCAAATGTAATATACACTACTCACTTGCACACGTTCCCTCAGACACATAAAGACAAGCGCACACCCATATCACAACCAAGGTATTCAAGAAAAACAAACCATTAAAATGAAATTGAAAGCGAAATTACGATATCGAATGCAAAATGCACTGACATCGTTGATTCGAATCCGTTGTGGATTACGATTTGATTCGCAAGCATAACGAATGGTTTCTCACACTGAACACACACACACACACACACACAAACACATAAGTTTACACTCGGATTGAAACCAGCTGAAATGATCGATGCATATATATTACGAGAATGCATAAAATCAAGTGTTTTTACACTGTACAACATATTGGTGCATTGGCAAAGGGAAGGAATACATTCGATAATTGTTCCACAAAATATAAATATATGTGAATGCACATGACGACATCATTAACTGGCTGCCAAACCTCAATGAATTTCCAATGGATTACTCACTTTCGCTGCCGCTGTCGCAATGAGCAAAACCCAGAGCCCAAAATAAAACAAAAGAAAAACCCGAAAAGAAGTACCACGGGTATATTCGATGACAGGAATGTGAATACCGAAATTTCATACGCTATTTTCACTCTTCCCTTTTTTATATGTTTCGAATGGAATCAAGTCCCACACATTGGTATTTACACGTAATTGACCACACACATTTCGTCATTGGGCCATCGACGCGGCAGAGACAAAACACATACACAAACAATTTCACTAATAACAAATCCAAAGATAATTTAGAATGGTAATCGAACCAAATGCGTGTGAAATGATGACGATACATACCATATCGAACGCATTTCTTTACCATAAATAAGGCTACTAAATAGGATTCGAATAAAAGTTGATCCGTTAAATTCGAGCCCACATTTCCAGTGCATTTTGCAACTCTGTTTCGAATCAATCAAAACCGATCGATGCGCACAACAAATCAGTATGTATAGTTTGAATCATTGAATATTTCCAATGATACCTCTGATTGTTGATTCCATTCCAATGCATTCATATGTGAAACGGCATGGTATCAACTCATGCGTATGATCGTTTGAACCATAATGACGCCGACAACTATGACGACGACGACGATGATGTTGTTCTAGAAGTTTTCTCCCGGCTTACTCGTCGCATATAGGTGAACTTGTGCTTTGTATTGCATTCAAATCAATCGACCACGTTAAACCCAAAATATACGATCACACGGTCGAAGTTGTGAGTGATATAAGCATTTCAAATTTGATTCATAAAAAAAAATCAAAACCAAATGACCGAAAATAATGAGATAAACCCAAACTGGATGATCACCGTATTGATTATGCGTTCGTATGGAATGCTGATTATAATGATAACATCGGACATTTCTGGTTTTTTTTTTTTGTGTGTGTTCGTTATTTTTTTCTTCTCTCATCTTTCAGTTGAGAAGAAAGCAGTTCCCCCTCCAAAGAATTCTTTCAAAATACGATCGAAAACATACAAATACAACCGATTTTCATATTCTCATATATTTCTCATTCGAATTGCATTATTGTTTATTTAGTGAACCTGAAGCTCCAAAAAATTCCAAAGGTGATTTACCCTTTTGAACGGTAGGAATCTTGACAAATTCAAAAAATATGCATAGGAAATTGAATTTATTCTCTGAAATATTCCGAATTTAATTGAATGACTAGATTCTCTCTCACACCAGAAGGTAAATTTCAAAGCAAAGTCGAAGCGCACGTCAGAATTACATTGAATATTGCATCTGCTTGGATTGATTATTTTTTTTTGAAAAACCTTAAAAGTAAATATAAAGGAAACGTTGCTTTTATTGAGGGAGTGCGTCATCGCCTCAAGTACGGTAGCTTTTTCTGAGCAAATGACCCTTTCAAAAGTTGCTTTTTGTGAGCGAATGTATTCAAACCAAACGAATACCCATTAATTTGATCGCTTGATGAGAACAGACTAGCCACCACATTTTTTGTTGCCATTCAAGAAGCCAAAGTCCGTAAATCTGGCTGAGAATTTATTGAAATTATCATTAGCTCATTGAACAGACTGTGAATTCGCAATGGTGCTTCCTTTGCAATGTCACTCCGCTACCCAGCCACCAATGCTACACTGAAATGTTCACAGAATATATCGCAATAGTATTCAAATCAGGCGCTAATCACATATTTCGAACGAGACTCATAATAAATAGTAAATGGATAAAAACCGTCGAAAGCTACACATTGTAAGGAATTATATTTTAATGAATGCAAAAATCCGGTAATTAGTAAATAGATAAATCGGTTTGTTATGGTATTCAAAAAGGCAGCGGGAATGACCAGGCACCGTCACATCGACCGACCGACCGAATGAATACATTAAATGCCAATTTGCGTATACGACATTCAAACATTGACTTCGACATCACATGAATGCGATCATGAGTGTGTGTATGTGTGTGTGTGCGCGCGCGCGTTTGTGTTAGTGCATGTGTGTTGGTGCATTCGTGATAGTGTGAGAAAATACATTGTAATAACAGCAGAACCGAAGGAAAGACGCTTTGCCAACAAAAACGGCTCTTAAAAAACAAGAAACAATACGCAGGCCATAGTTTAAACACAAATTTTGAGCTAAGCGCACGCTTTTTGAGCTAACGGCGACATAAACGGTTATCCGCATTATTTGGATCGATCCGAATAAATCCACGATTTAAGAATAAGTTGTATCGTTGTCGAGGATAAAAAAACACAAGTACTCTCAGGATAATCACGACGTAAGTGTGTTATTTTTCTATGATTCGTTCTGGAAGAGATAAAATCTCGATCAGGTGTTTTTGGTGCATTTCGATGAAATTGGTCAGATTAATGGAATTGTACAATTCCGCGATAAAAGAAATGTTTTCATGCAGTGCTTTATGTTAGATGCGTACGGTTTTCTACTTCTTATCATTGATCCATCGCTGCAATTGCTAAGTGTGGTTTTTTATTCGTCTGTTAAAAGCAATTGCAACTGCATTTATTGTATAATATTTGAATGCAAAAAGTGTACGTGAAATGCATTGTGCAACTTAAGGTTATGAGCGTAATTATAATCCGATCTTCCTTGAAAAAAGAATGCATTTTCGCGCGAATTTACGTATTTACTTGCATTCAATCGTTGATTGTTAAGTGGTCAATACTGACGATGTTTTGCTTTAATTTTGTCCATCTTTTTGCGTCAATCTAGACACAAGTCTCGGCACACAACAACCACTTTATCGCTCACGCGTGCGTGCGCGCGCTCATGCACTCGATGAATTGAAACAAACCAACCAACCGCAAAATAGAATGAAAAGCAAATCTCTCACACTGCAGTATAATTATTATAGCTTATGAAAAGAGATGGATAAGCGGACCGACAAGTGCGCGCGCGCGCACCATACAATGGGAAGCAAAAATGCGCGTGCGCGTAACGAAACAGACAGAGATCGCAAGCAACGGACAAGTCTAGAATAACTTGATAAAAGGAAGAAAATTGACTAAAAACGTGAAAAATGTGTTTACCTATGCTGTGATCGTGCATGCGTGATCTCGCAATCAAATTTATTGTCATTTTCGTATAGAAGGAAAAAGGAACATATCGGCTTTATAATCAGTCGTTTTTCAAACTTGAATTTATTAGTATTTCTGATTGCGCATCGAATACATTATATCCGGAGAGCGGAAGAATTGGCTCGTTTTATTTCACCGTCGTGTAGATGTTGTGCGTTTCATTTTTTTTCTTTCTGAATATCTGTTGTTCTTTTTTGTTTTAAATAAACAACTGGCACTTGCACTTGCATTTATTTGAAAAGTGAATTGATATTCGATTTGACCGTTGATTGAGTAGGTTTTCTGTGAATATTTTATAATAATTTGCCTATCATTTTTGTAATATTATTTGTTTTGTTTTGTTTTATTACTTTTTTATTCTTTTTCTGAATTGATTTAAATGCTTTGGTTTGTTTGTGAATGAACAAGCTTGAATACGTTTTCGTTAATTTCGTATTTTTTTGGCCGACATTCGTTGAGAATGCCTGCAACTTATAAGATTTTCCATTAAATTTTGTTCACTTATTTCGTTTGCCTCCATAGAAATTGACACCTGTTACACGATGGCGTTTATTTTTCACGATATATATGACTGGTATCGGGACCTGATGGATAACAAAAGTGGTATGAATAACATTTTATTTGATTATTTTATGACTGTGTATAAAAAAATTTGATATATTTTTTTCTCGCCTCAATTATTTGTTCAAGTCCGAAAGTAGTGCTGAATAAAAAAAAAATCAAAAATTCTTTTTTGATAACAGCGGCACGATTCTTTAAATCACTTGGGCACGTGTTTACAAAATGTTGTTTGTTTGTGTGCGTTCGACTGTTCGTGAACCTGTAATCAATGTTTTGTTCTCATTTCGTGCGCAATGACATTACCATTACAGATCCTCGGGTAAATGATTGGCCGATGATGTCTTCGCCGTTCCCAACAATCGGTATCTGCCTGTTTTACGCATATTTTAACAAAAGCCTAATGCCAAAACTAATGGCTAATCGCAAGCCATTCGACTTAAGGAACATTTTAGTAGCTTATAATCTTTTTCAAACCGTATTTAGTGCATGGATATTCTATGAAGTAAGTAGCAATTTTGTTAAGCTTCAATTATCATTTATACAAACATTTTACGGTTGTTGTTCTCTCATCGAACACCCCGACAGCATCACGTTTATCTAATTATTTTCAATGAAAATCTCAAAGTGAAATTAATCAGCTTATTATGGTGAATTATCCTTAATTTCATGCGATTAACTCACGTTTTGAGTGCAATTTTCATGTTGATTTTGAACATTATAATTGAATTTGCAATTCGTTGCATTACATAAGATTCGATTCGCGCATAATTTTTGCAGATAAAACAGCAAGATTCGTTTGCGTTTGCACTTAATTATTGTATTTTTTCGCGTGAAAATTCGTGTGATATTGCACCTTTTAAGGATTTCCTGATTACATTTCGAAATGCGATTTTCTTACCCGACTGATCGATTTGAAGTGACTTGATTCGATTCGATTCAATTTGATTTGATTCAATTGATGAACTTTTACAGTACCTCGCAAGCGGATGGTGGGGTCACTACAGCTTTAAATGCCAGCCTGTTGATTATTCGAAGAATTCACTAGCTTTAAGGGTAAGTTTGATTGAAATTGAACTCTATGTAATTATTATTCTTCACAAAATATATGAATATAACATTAAAGTTGCATACAAAAAAACAAATTCATCATGCATTTTGGATTTTACGTTGTTAAAAACTCAGAAATCCAGATATAAATATGTAAGAGTAAAGTGGCCATATTTGGACCTACAACTTTTTATGCACCAAATTCGGACCTAAGCCTTTATTTATATGTGCAATAGGGCTCATTTTAGCAGTTAGATCGTAATTAGAGACTAGGTCCAAATTAGGCCACTTTACCAGTAGCTGAATTCTGGAAATTGGCTTAGTCATCTGAAAAAAGAAGATTATAGGTAATATGACAATCGACTTTATTCAGATAATAGATAGCAATTTTTCGTCCGAAATTCGGTTATGTTTTAAGTTTCATTTTTTTTAAAGTTGAAATGTCACGTTGACTTAATCAATATAATAGTATAGTAGTATATAATTTCGACAGTAATTAATTTTAATTATTGCAATGTCTTCAATCGGGCTTCACGGTTTCTCTGGTTAATCACAATTATTTGATGATAACACCTAGCAATTATCTGCATACAAAGATTGATGCGAAAGCCATTTGAATGAATCGCACTCAAAATTGTCGTTGATTACATTTTCCGATGAGAGCTATGTGTCATTGTCGGGCAACATTTCCTCGATCGTTGATTCGCTGGGCAAGAATTATTTTCAATTGAATTGTAAACAATGCATCGTTTTGCGCACCTCATTTCGCAGTAAAGACAAATAGTTAATGCCTTTCATTTTTGTTCGTTCATTCTTTTGCGAAACCGGAAAAAAAGCCGGATGCTCCACACACCGTTGCCCGCGACACATCGCGTGTGATAATATGTGCAATCAATTGACATGCGTCTAGTATTGATCAAATGTTCATTCATGTTACGCATCTCGTCTTGTTAGCCTCGGCTCGAACGAGACTGCGATCGTACTATCGTCTTTTCGTCGCTCTCATTGTGCTAAATATTTTCGACATACACCGCATTTGTTTGAAAATCCAATTTATGCCTCTTTTCTCTTTCATTTTTCGCTCTCTCTCCCTCTCTCTCGTCTTCATTTAGATGGCAGCTACTTGTTGGTGGTATTACATAGCAAAATTTACGGAATTCTTTGACACATTTTTCTTCAATTTGCGAAAAAAGACTGAGCACGTTTCAACTCTACATGTTATTCATCACGGCTGTATGCCTTTCTCCGTGTGGCTCGGACTCAAGTTCGCACCAGGTAAGAAACATGAAACATAGTCACAAATGCACGAAAATGTAGAAAAGAAACCCATACTCACATTCACCGCAGAAACCTATGCCATCTGCAAACAGTCGCAAAATAAATACATATGTGGTTGAATTTGAATTTTTAGGGCGTTTGCCGAGCACTTTGATGGTCAGCTATTCGTCGTCGGCTCTTCTATTTCTACTTCTTCTCTTTTGATTGGAGTACTTTATTTGGCTATTTGCTTAATTTATCAAATCGGTTTTCGTAAATATCATGCAGCGAAAAACGAATTGAATTGTCGTATAGCGCCCAAAAAGAAAATGTGCAAATTTGTTGCGCGCCTATTTGAAAACTCAACACATTGATCAACTGTTCAAATGCAATTCGATGGATTTCGTGTGATTTGTTTAGCATATTTCAAAATCGGAACATAAATATTGCAATTGAGTTTTTATGCTGCTTTAATTTTATTTTCCAGTGCAGCCATTTCCCCAATAAAACAACAACCAATAACAATCTCCATAATAACAACAATCAAAAAAATATTACCGAATTTCTGTGTCAAAATCTGAAGACGTCTTGAAATGTAACCTTAAAACTGACTATTTGGTTGACACCATTCTTCGTGCAAAATTAGCACAAAACTCAAATATATTTGCTCACTTTTTTTGATTTGTTACATTGATTCGTGTCTGTTTTTATTAACAAATTTATATAAATATTCACGGCGGTCACTACATACGGATCTCGTGCTGTTATTGTTGTTGTTGGTATTTGTCTGCTGTTTGCTGGTGTAGTGTTATTGTAACACACGGTTGAACTCATTTGAATCTTTTTTATTTGTCTTTGTATTTTTAGGCGGTCACAGTACATTCTTTGCCATGCTGAATTCATTCGTTCACATAGTTATGTATTCGTATTATATGATTGCGGCGCTAGGTCCAAAATACCAAAAATACATCTGGTGGAAGAAGTATTTGACCACTTTCCAAATGGTGCAATTCATTGCAATTTTTATTCATCAATTCCAATTGCTGTTCAGGGAATGCGACTATCCAAATTATTTCATGATTTGGATCGGTTTGCACGGTGTCATGTTTTTATTCCTATTCTCTGATTTCTACAAAGCCAAATATTCAACGAAAACAAACAAAGCATCATTGAAAAATGGCACAAGCAACGGCACTGCCAATGGCGTAAGTATTACTTTGCATTTCATTTCTCATCATCATTATGCATGCGATCTGCTCTTTTTGTTGTTGTTACGATGAAAATGGGAATAGTTGAAATATCCAGAGACGAAATCATATTTAGGTCGATACTCTTGAAATTTACTCGACAACAATTTTCCTTTTCTGCCACATTTACAAACAAAAATTCCTTTTTGTAAGGCATTTAAATGCCTTAGGAAGCGCAAACACTTCCTCTCGAGTTAAATCGTCCTTTTAATATTTTTTTCAATCATCGAAAATTCGATTTCATCCAGCTGATTTTTGATTTTTAACAAGCCTTTTTTTATTCTATTCCGTTCACAGCATTACGCCAACAAAAATGGCAAAGAAACGAGTGTTGCCAACGGATATAGCAAAATGGCCAACGGAACCAGCTCCAACAATGGCAATGGAATCAAGAATGGCGTTAGCGAGAATGGTCAAAGCTTTTTACGCAATCGACAAACGGCTGTTAAATAAATTGAAATATGTCTACAAAAATGAATAATTTATAGTTAATTTCTGTTTTTTTTTGAAGCAATTGTTCAGTCTATAGGGAAAGGAAATTTGTTTGGAATGTGACTTGAAAGAGAGAGAGAGAGAGAGAGAGAGAGAGAGAGTCAAGTTGATGGTCTTTATTACGAGGCTTTTATTCGTTCGGGAAATATGAAAATTGACAGAGTGAATGAATGTTGAAGAAAATAGTAACAATAACCACCACAAATTGTAATGACAGAAAACACAAAAAATCAAGAGCTTACACACAACTGGCACACAGACACACACAAATCACAAAACTTGAAGGTTTTTTGGCTCGCCATGACTTGTCTTATTCAAAGCAGATTTATTTTGTAAAGTGCAAATAAAGAGATATATCTATTTATATTTATATATGAATCTGGAAGAGAGATATGCGCAGCTTCGAGCAAACATTTATGAGGTGACAATGATTCTTCATAATTATTCGGAAACAATCATACAGCACTTTTATTGCGCATTGTATAGAAATGAAAAACATAAAAAAAATGAGAGAAAAAAAAAACAAAAACCAAACTCGATGTTTGTCTGCTTTGTAATGAGCCTCTAGCAAAAATACGAAATAACAAATATTATCAAATAGCTTAAGCTGCATTCAGATCTAATATTTAACAATGTGAAAGAGTCTAATTTATTTAATACATTATTGAAGGAAACAAAAAGATCACATGCACACAAAATAAAAACTACTTTAGGTACAACAAAAACTATCGAGATGATGGAAAACCGCGTCTCTAATAGAATTTACTGTAAAAAACACACTCTCTCTCTCTCTCACACACACACAAACACACACACACACAGAGAATACAGAAAATCAAATATCCCAAACGAAAAATGAAGAAGAGAAAAAAATATCTATATTTTTTTAAATGGAGTTATGTTTTAAAATTACACATAGGATAGATGGGCGTTCTATGGTTAAAATCAACAAATACGGTTTAAAAAATGAGTGAAAAAAGAACAAGAATTACATAAACACACACACATATTGCAAATGCAACACAAATTCATATTTATAGAGATTACAATTTAAGCTGGAAATAGAAAATTAATTTAAATAAACGAATAAAGAAGAAAATTCTCTTTTTATACCCAAAATAAAATAGTGAATATATATAAATATATATGCGACCAATATAAAAATCGATGAAATAAAACGATCAAATATAACTTGTTAATTTTCTTTTTTTCTATTTATGCGATTGAAATGCACTTCATTCCAACAGAAATGCTTTCTTCGGAATAGTCAACCATTCCATAACGAAAGAATACAAATTGTTGCGCTTCAAATAAACGACCAATTCGTCAAACAAAATCAATTTGTTTCTATTTGTTTACTATCAATTTGTTTGTATTTGAACAACTAGGAAAATAAACATGGACCATAATATTGTGTTGGTGAAGTTTAATTAATTGCCAATTTATTTTTGTCGATAGTTTAAATCGAACCATTTGATCAAATGTGTTAATTGAATATAAATCAATTTATTAGTTGAACGATACTCTTCAACAGATGTTTTTAGCAGAAAGTACGCGACATATTGACAGCTGGTTGAAGTGGCGCTTAGAATGGTTTAATTGAATTAATGTAGTGATTTTGCAATAATTTCAAGTAATCATTCGTTTGTTATTGTGTTTTTGTTTTCTCGCCGTTTCACTGAATTTATTTGCCCAGGTCATTGTTAAGCTCTATCGAAATGCAATCGGGTCGCGTATCAACAAAATCATTTACCCACGTACACAATTCCAGCAGTGATATTTTATACGGAGAGTGTAAAAGGAAGCGGACATCTTAAACGAAGTGCACACTCATACATTTGTATCCTGATCGTACGCATGACCAATAATTATTTCCGCAATTATTTTTATCATCCGAAAATTGATTTTTCCTACACTTGTGAGACTACCTGCATTTTTTTTACATAAAAGGAATAACACGAAAGAGACATGTATTATTTTCTTTAAAATAGATATCTTCAATTAAAATGCAAAAGCACACACACTTCACTGCCTGAGAGAGAAAGAGAGAGAGAGAGAGAGAGAGAGAGAGAGCGAGAGAGAGAGAGAGAGAGAAGAGCGCGAGCAGTAGCAATGACATTGAATTTAGTCATAAAGTTCAACAAAATCGCGCGTTATCTGGTGTGTGAGATCTATACGGCCATTTGAATTCAAATATGCCGCCAGTTTCATTATTTCGAAGTCATCGCAACGAAACCGGACATTTGCATTGTCTCACTCCCTCGCTCTCAAATTCTAATTAACGAGTTCATTATCTGAATTTCAATGAGACAGGAAAATACATATATTTTGAAGATCAAGTGGAAATCTGTTGATATCTCTCGCCTTTCCACAAGCACACAAACACAAAAACAATCTCCGCAATTTTGCTACTGCCAGCACACTCTCAAACGGCTGCAAGATGATTTTGATGTAAGTATCAATTTTGTTGAGTGTCATCAACATTACGAGAGATCACTCAAAGTCAGCTATTTATGTAAATAAACAGCTCATTTCAAATGAACCAGAAATAAAAGAGTCAGCGATACACGACTTCCATCAAATCTAGCTAATAAAAACGAGCATAAGAAAAAAATAAAGGTAGCATAAAAATAACAAAATCAAAACGGCAACAGACAGCATTAAAACGGCCGAAGAAATGTCGCTTGGTCACGTTTGGATAAAATATTAAGAGATCGACACGGCACACGAACGGACAATGACGATGACGATGGCGGCATATTGAACACCGAGCGTTCGAATGAGCGCGCGAAAGAAACACTAAGTCACTGTCATGGCCTTCACTTTGACCAGAGAGACCAGACAATAAAGCGCGCACAAAATCCGTAAGAAGACGGCCGAACATTCGAAATAAACAGCACAGCAATCAATTCAACCATATTTTTAGGATTGATTCTCAGCGAATAAGTTTCCTTTCATTTTTATTTTCTCTATGCCACACAGAGATTGAACAAAACAAAAAAAAACACACAAATTGATTTACAACCAGATTCGCTTGTTCGTTACCATTTTGCCTTCTACATTGAATGCATTTCTGCAAAATAAATGTGCGCATGCCACACAGATTCGATTGGACCAACCGCGCCAATCGCGCAGCTGCTGCCGAATTCCGAACACTCAACCGTAATACCGTTCACGTAACGACGTCATTGTAGAGCGTTTAGTAACCGACGATTACAATTAATCTGCATCATCAGGTCTTACACACACATGACATGATCGATCGCCACGACTTGGTATTTCGCAGTTTGACAACACAAGGAATTAAACTTTCAACCATGTAATCCAAATTGATACGCACCTTGAAGCTGTAAACAAAAACGGGAAGTTCCTCGAAATGATTCGGGTTTTTTGTGTATTCCTGTTTTTTCCTTGCTTACGCACCGCACGGCTGCGGTGAACATTTCTCAAAAATCGTTAACAAAACATTAGATCTCTGTATGAAAAAAAACATTGTGCTGAAACCGACGATAATGCCGGTTTACTAACGATGAGAAAAAAAGATACGGAAAATTTTCTTGAAGAAAATGTTTGCTCATTAAAATTGATCATAAATTATATTCGGTTGTCATGAATATATCCAAACAAGTTTGAAAGGTGCACAACCGAATGGAAAAAAACAAACGAGTGCCCGCGCCGTTTCATTGTCATCGATGGTGCTTTCCATTCTTGTCATTGACAGCATTTTTGTTCTTCTTCGGGCCAATTCTCGAATGATCTTGGTCAAACTCGATTCCGATGGCTACATCGATCATCATCGATTTAGAATAATGCACACGGCGTATCAATCACAGGGCGCGCGCCCAAATTAATGGATCCGTTTTCGTGTGCGTGTGCATGTGTATTTGGTGTTGGATTTGGTTCAACCTCGAAATGCACACATTTTCAGCATTTAATAAGCGATTCAAATCGAAGAACGGCCACCTTTTTCTTCTACTTCCTGTTTGTTTTCAAAAGCGCGTGCGAACATTTCCTTACATTCCAAATTAATGTATCTTGATTTCTTTTATGATCACATCTTTTTTTGCCATCCGCTTAAAAATCTATTTTTGGATCAGCTTTACGATTTAGCATCGCATATATCTGAATATATTTCTTTAATTCTGTCTGTTTTAAGTGATATGGCTGGTTTTGGTATGTTATCGTTTGGTAATTGTCATCCGCATACAGAACAATTCACGTCACAGATGAAGCATGTAATGAACTGGAACCAGAGACCAGAATCCAAAACCTGTCATCAAACTGTTTACTTCCATGCCGATAGCACAGAACACAATTTACGTAAACATTCATTTGTGGGACTGTTTTGTTTCATGTTCTTGTAGTTGGACAAAAAGATGTCGTCATCGGAAAAATAGCCACAATATTATTATCACTGATGGTTCTAAAGTTCAAAATTAGAGTTCGGAATCGTGAGCGAGGCACACGAAAGTGACACAAAGCAACAGCAGCAACAGCAGCAACACACGTTATTCTTTGTTTTATGTTTTTGTCTGCGGGACTTATTCTGCATGTGTTTGATTATATGTAATTATTTATACCGCAAAGGAATATTCCAGAGAGCTCTCTGGCGAGAGGCGAGCATTGGTGATTGCAGTCAATCTAAGTTATGGCACGAACGGCGACGTTATACAAATAGAACTTTAAAGAGAGCAACGAATGTGCGCAAGCAGACCAAGTCATTTATTGGCCATTTTAACTCTGCGATCGGACACGGATGCAAATAAATAACATAAATGGAGGACTATGCAAATAAATGGTGGGTGTGTGTGTGTGAATGCTTTCGCAATTGAGCAGTTATTCGAAAAGATTCGAATATGTACATAGATAGAAATATCGCTGAATCAGCGAAATAAACGTCGATAACGTAAATTCTCGGATTTTATATACCTGAGATTATCTACATCAATGTTCTGCTCATTTTTTATAGTAAAAAAATGAAGGAACACTTAAAATCTAGGCAAACAAATCGACTCGACTCAGCCCGCTGTACATTACACGTAAGTAGTGCTCAGCTCGCTCAATGCTTCGGCTGATTTGCACGCAAAATTGCGTGCAGTCGAGAAAGACTGAAATAAATGTAAGATGATTTTTTTTTTATAAAATCAATAAAATTCACATTAAAATCAGAAGTGCACTCGATTTCAAAGAACAAACTTGTGCTGAAATTGAATCAACAGCAATTCTCCCTCAAGTTGCGAATACGGCTGACGAAACAATTGAATTATGAATATGCAGCTGAATTCTAAATGGTTGGCATAGGCAGAGCATGAAGCCATAAATTGCCAGCAGAATTCTCCAGCGCGATCAATGGTAACGGCAATAAGTTAAGAATATATTGTCTATAATTCGCATGAAATGCACAACAAATGCCGAAATTGCACCAATTTCTTAATAGGACATTTTGTTTGACTAAGTACAAACTTAAGAAAATCTATTTAAAAATGTAAACAAATGACAAATTCATCTTCTATACTAAAACTTGTTCTTTCACTGAACTTCGCCGATTGCGATGAATCGTTATCAATATTTTTGTAAACGTTGGAGATGCTCATCAGTTTTTCGATAGATTAAAGGATGAAAAATCGGTGTTAATGTGAGTGATACTAACGAAATTTGATCAAATCAGCAGAGAATGTACAAAAAAATGAGGGGTTGAATGAATGAATGGATAGAAAGCATTAGGAAGATTAGACGTGCAAAGATTAGGCATAATTAATTGTGATTAAATGGAAAATGGTTTTTTTATTGCTACGGTTGCTGTTGCTGCTGCTACTATTACTGTTGTTTTGGCACTAGGAAATGAGAAAATCTTGTGTAAACATGCGTCACCCCATTTGTCTCTTGTCAAATCTCTGATGTTGGTTGTCCGTTACGATTTCGATTTTTGGTGACAGTTATTGCATGTATGTTGCATATACATAGATTGACGTAAATAAAAATAATGAATTAAATAAATCGCTCTGATCGCTTCTGGGTTATGGCCCAAAGTTTTTGGAAAATCCGATGCCGGTACGGCAGTTTAATAGATATCCTGACCATCGAAAAGTTAAGAGATAAACTCGAGAGCGTTAAACGATACGACACACCAGCCAGCGAGCCAGCCAGAAGAAAGATATGTGTGCACGCACACTGATTTAATGTACAACATTCATGTTCCGACGTATGCGTGTGCGGCCAACGATGGTATTGGGCGTGTATGAGTAAATAGACTGCGAATGCTGAGCGAGAGCATCGTGTGGCATGTGTATATTTTTGTGACTGAAATTTTTCGACGCATACAATGTCATAATACACGACGACAGTTGGTCAGCATAGGTTTTTTTAGGCATTTAACATGTTTATCGGCACACCACTTTTGCACAATCGTCCAAATATATCTATTTGTTTATATTCTGTGTATGTAAATTAATTTCGTTACTTAACGATATGGTGAGCAACACCAACGTGGTGCCGTCCATATACCTCGTGTATTCGCCGTATGATGCGTATGCCAGCGGTGTGTGCAATACAGACGCACCGCACCGCACACACGCATACCACCATGCACCCGGTTTGTGGTATTGATGCCATTATATGGGAAAAATGTGCGCCAAATGTCGTGTACAACATACACCTGTGTACATGAACACATACACAGTCACGCGAGCACATTTAATCGATAGAGGGGTTTTGAGCAAAACTTGACATGATTATTGCATTCAAATTTAGTTTCAATTTAGTAGTGTTTTAATCAACTTAGGTGTTCTTAGCTGTAGAAACTAAATTTAATTTAAAGTAAATTTTTTTTCTGTTTTTTTGTTCACACATAAAAAAAGACGAAGACGCGGACAAAAGTTTTTTTGATATTTGTTTTGTATTTTTCAAATGTATGTGCGCCCCGATTTTCGCATTTTGAGATAAAATTTGATAGAGTAAAATTATGAATCGACCGCTTTAAGCGCTCAAATGTATACATAACACACGAATATAATTCAGCTGTCGGACCAAACGGTTTGCTTTCAAAAGAAAACATTCGCAAAACATACAATTTTGCTTAGTATATTCTAAAATAAAATAACATTAGTCGAACGTAAATGAAAAATAATGAAAATTTTTCGGCATTTTCGCAACAAAATCGAGCGAAGTCGACACATATCATATCGAATTGAAGTAGATTAACCAGTGTGATTGATAATATCGTTATGTTGTTCGTTTAATAACAATTCGAAGTTAGACTTTGAAATATGGGAACATGTTATGAAAATCGCCAAAAACAGCAACAATAATATCAAAAACAGATAAAAATGACATAAAATTACTGTATAAATAGAGTTGAAGAGCTAACAAATTCTTCTTTTTCGTTCACTCTCCGATAAATTGAATAATAAAATGTTCGTCCGAAAAAACCACACCATGACTTACTTTCTTCTATTTATTCAACTCCAATTGGAATCAAATCGTTTGTCAATATTCATTATACATTCGATGAAGAAAGAGAAAAAAAAAGAGTACGCGTACACATATCAAGCCCCATCAAGTGTTCAATCTTTTAGTATGTTTGCACTAAAAATTATATCATGCATATTGTGATTTCGGGCAAAGTTTTTCGTCATTTTCATTGGAAACGAGCGATTTCTCATCCAACAAATTTTCATCATCGAGTGTGTGGTTTATGTGTTGCGGCGGCTGTGTCGCCTCTGGGACTGTTGTCTATTTTCCGTACTCACACATAACATGCACATTAATTCTCTTTCGAATTGGTTTTTCGTCATACACATGTGTGACTTGTTAACTTTGTCATAGATTTTTTGGCATTGGGCTCGCATTCGATACGTTTCTTCCCTCCGAACCTTGCACGACATCAGGTGTGCATTCATTAGCTTTCACATAGATTATTCCGGTTCCACACATTTTATGATTGCTTTAGTTCATTAAGAGAATTTGTGCGAGTCATTTGATGGCTTTTCCGACAAACGCATCTTACCGCACCATAACTACCAGCCAGCCGCCCGTCAATTGTTTTTGTTTACTACCCATGTATCGATGCAATATCAACACACTTCTACCTCCTATAAACAAATAACCGAATGAATAAATCATAAACAAATGAATTGCAACATAATACAAGCATGACAAGTACATAACACTTGATTATTTGTATGAAGCGAAAAAAAGAACTGAAAACCAGTAAAACAAAATTTGTAGCTTGTACCTTGTTTGAATGCTTTCTATTTATCGGCAAATCTACTACCAATGAAGTAGCCAGCCAGCCAGCTATTCACTTTTCAAATGACCGATTATTATATCTGTACGTATTTATGTGGCGCTCACATCACCACATATAGTACTCGCTCCGAGAATTTGCCCATGGAAATCCACAACAGCCGAACTCACTTTTGGATCACTCAAAATATGTCGATATGGCCACACAAACTATGTGTGCCTGCATGCTTGATGCATGAGTGTGAATATGTGTTTGTCCATGTTTCATCGTTTATTATTCATTTGTGTATTTTGAAGCACAGAGGGCAAAAAACCAGCAGCACCAGCAAAAATAAGATTTCAATTTCAACCAAATTTTTCGATAATTATTGTTTTTATTCGGTTATTCTTCGGTTGCTGTTGGCACCTTCGTATGATTTTCTTTTCGTCTTTGATTATGGGCCGCTCGTCAATGTCGTCGTCGTCATCGGTTGACGTTGTGTGTAGTCGATTCAATTCGTGTGTAGTATGGCATTGTCCATCCTTTTTGCTCTCACTCGCTCTACACTTTGGTCGGTTGTGTGTGCACATAATAAAAGTTGGCCCCCGATATTCATTTCTATGCCACATAGAAATTACATACGACTTTTGCACAAACGGCATTTATTTCGTCGATGTACTCTGGTTTGGTGCTTGTTCAAATACACGAGACACATCCATAGCCGAAAAATCAAACGAGATATCTTGTTTGTCAAATCATGTTTTTTTTTTTGTGGAGGTAGTTTTTTCTTTTGATTCATTTCGGTGTGTATTCGCTTTGCACTGTTTAAATCATCTCTTTTTTTCTCGGCTCGTTCTCTTTCTCGTTTTTGTGCGTTACTTCTTTCACTTTCAATTGAGTTATGTAAAAAATTGAAATGAAATAAAAAAAAGCGCACACATACGTTATTGATAGTAATAATAATAATAGTAAGCGTAGCAACAGCCACTACGGCTGCGATTACGATACCCGATCATTGTATTTGTTATTGTTAGCATTTTTTGAAGCTGGAAATGTGATAAATATACATTTATATATTGTATATTTTCCTTCACTTCATGACGCTCTTAATAATGGTGTGAAGAATTCCCGCATACGATTTACGTATGTGTATCTCAGTCAGAGTCGGACCGAATTGGCGCGCTATTGGTGTCGAATCGATCGCTCAGCATACTTAATCCGTACACATTCGTTGATCGTTCAACATCATATCAATTGTATTTGCCATTGGGTTGAATGCTTTCCATTAGAATTAGCGTTAAGGTTAATCGATCAATTGCAGTAATAATAAAGCAAATGCTTCTTGTTATTCGTTCGTATTGCAGGCAACAGTGCAGCTCAAGTGAAGGAGCAACAACAACCACCAGAATTTAAAACCGAAAAGAAACAAGAAAAAAAACACACAGAGAAATAAAACAACTAATAACATAAATTATACCACAAAATAGCAGATAGTGTGAAATAATAAAGGGGAAAAAAGAAACAAAATCTACTGTGACAGTTGCGCTTGAGCAATACGCCGAGGTAAACGCAAACAGCCGCTAAAACAATTTAATCAATCGCGTGCAAAAAGAAAAATACACCACAAACAACGACCGATATTGAATCAAAGCATTTTTCAATCAGCAGATCGATTCACATACGAAATTGCAGTCTAAATAAACAAAAGTGAAACTCATAAAAAAAGGAAATACCTATAGTACGTGATATAAATTCTAATCGGTAAGTTTTAATATGATCCATTGCAGATTATGTATATTTTTCGTTTCATTATATCGGATTAGTATTTTTTTTTTAATGTTTTTTTTTCCAATGTAATTGTATTTGAAATTGTCAAATCGAATCCCATTGATATTCCAACTCATTCTAATATTTGAATGCCCTCTAAATTGCTGATTGCTCTGTTAACGGCAATCTTAAACAAATTGGTAGTCGTACAAAGCAAGACGGTCGGATATATCAATATAAGCTGTGCACGGGTGGAAGATATTTGTTTTTTTTTTTTTCAAAGGTGAAGAAATTAAAAAGTTCAGCATTATGTTTTTTATTATTATGCATGCGTATGTTGCAAATGCGGTGCAGGTCAAATCCGTGACGCAAGCCATTGACTACGCACAAAAGAAGAAATGAGAAAAAAAAAACATAATTGTTGAACTTTCGGTGATCATTCGGTGATAAGAAATCAAAACATTTCTATCCACCATTAAAAGTCCATTTAATTCAACATAATTTGTTACTAATTACGATTCAATTCGTTGGACTTGAACACCTACTTTTGTAATGCAAACACGTAGCAAACCAAATATTTCGTATACGAATATCACACACACATACAAACGCACACGAATATTTGATATGTGAAATTGAAATTTTCGGCCACATTATGTGAATAACGAATTATATTACCAAGATATGTGATCAGCTTCGGACACATTGCGAACGCTCAATTATCATGACGATTGTAGTTTTTTTCCAACTGCTCTGTGATGTATGTAAATTTTTTTCGCTTTTGTTGCATTTAGGAGGAAGTTTACAATTTGCATTTTGTGTTGCTGCTTTTATTCGCTTGCTCGTTGATTTAGATAGACAAAAAGGAGCAATGCACAATTTCTCGATGTGCATATGAAAATAATCAAATAAAACAAAAAGCGCGCGCTCCATTAATACCCAGATGCATTGAGAGTTTGCGCACGCATCAGCGAACAGACGTGCGAACGAAAGGAACACGATTGATGACACTTGGTTTTGACGGCAAAGTTTTCAATAGTTTTCTATTCCGAGCGGACTGCTGATCTCGTTAAAAATTGCAATCGAAAAATGTATGGGTCTGAGAAAAAATTTGATATAATCGCATGAATTCATTGGATTACCGACACATTTTCGGTGCGTCTAGCATTCAAACACATACACAAATAGACAGCTGTGCGCATTGATCGCATTATGTAACCCCGTTTAAAACGTCCAAAGTGCGCGCATAAACCGTGATCACTCTATCTATGAGAGAAGAGATCACTTATACACACACCGATCGCCGTTCAGATATTACGTAAAATAGATGGAAAATTTAGAAAATCGCTGAGATCTAAACAATTGTCGACGTAGTGCTCGATAGTGGAGAGCAGCGAACTACAAACGAATGAAAAAAGCACACTGCAAATGCCGATTATTGACACAGAATTGTGTTTTTTTTTAAGAATATGAATTTAATTCGAGGACGTTTTGAAAAACTATGTAATAATAAGTTTATTCAAGTTAATCAGCTCTAAATGCAAGTAGCTTTAATGACCGGTGTACGATAGTGTTGTTGCTGCCATCGTCGTTGTCGTTTCTGTCGCTGCGGTTGATGTTGTTGAGTGCAATTAGCTCTGTTTTTGTCATTCTTTCATTGAAACCTTTGTTTCATCGTTTGCATTTTCGATTCATCGACTGGCGACGACGACGACTAACACAAAAAAAAAAACTTGTTTTCCATTGCCTCTACGGATGCCTCTTTAATCGCTCTTGAAATATTCGCATTGCAAAATAACTCCGCAGAACGGACACTGCACACACAAAATTGCCCACTTGCCAGTTTCAATCTAAATTCAAGTGATTGAAAATGATTCGGTGCAATTCGTACGCGAAACTGGAATCATTCATAAAGTGATGCGCGAACGAGAGAGAACATTTACGGCAAACGCTTGCTCTAACATTTAACAGATCAACAAACGAACGAACGATAGATTGTCTGTATTTGTCCCAATTAAATGTGCATACTAAAGAGCACATTGTCATAATTATTTATTTTTACTCTGCTTTAAAATGCTATATTTTTTGTTGTCGTCATAAAAATACGATTTGAAATAGCATGTGATCCCAATTTATATTTTTAATTCTTTTTTAGTTGTTTTCGTTTGCAAAACTCGTTGAAAATATATTCCTTTTCGTCGATGCATTGTGTCTGAGTGTGTATCGTTAGTTTTGGGCTAGTTTTTTTTTTTTTAAGTGTGTTGTTTGTCAAATGATTTCGTTACCTTTTATTACCAAACTATGGCAGAGCCAGCGGCAGCGGCGGCGGAGGAGCAAGTGTGCATTCGAACAACATTAAAATGAATGATTGAATATGTGTAATTATATGAGGTATTTTGTTGCGTACGCGTTCATATCTGTGTGTGCACTTGATTGCCCATTCACTCAAGTCCACACATTGAGCCCACTAAGTAGATCAGAAGTATTGAGTCTCATTTATACACATTTATATTCACTGACGATTAAGCACGCGCGCTCGCACTCGCATTCGTTCGCTCATTCACTTTCAGTGCATCTGTCTTTACTCACACTACACCGAAAAATTCAATATCCAAGTTCGAGGTAAAAATTTAAAGAAAATTTTATGAATGAACAAACGAATCAGAAGCGAAATTGTGTGCGCGCTCTTTTTTTCGAGCTCAGTCTCCACGACCTTTCATGTCCTTATGAAACTTGTTTCAACTTGTGTGCTATACACAACCTGAGTGAGAATTGATGTTGTTGCTGTTTTTTTGTAGTTGTTGCAATTTTGGTGTGTAATCAATTGAAAATCTATTGAATTCCGAAAGAGCGCTTTTGAAAGATTCGAAAATGAGTGTTGCGCTGAAGAAACCTTCACGCGTATTCATTCAGCTATCGACGAGGTTTGAATAAGTGTGCAAATTGCGACAAAAATGGAAATTGTAGTTTTCCAACAAAATAAAGCAATGCGAAAAAAAATCGATCGCGCGCACGGAGAGATGAACATTTGTAAGAGAATTTAAAATCATTGTTACCGTACAAAAGATGATCGTCGGTGCCATTTGCTTACAAAAACTTCCATTTAATATTAATTTTTCTGGGTAAATCCGGAAAGGTGACATTAGATATTGTGTTTTTCATAAAACATACGCTTTCGTCCGCTGCACCACTCCTCCCGTCTTGCGTTTTATTTGCATTGGTCCAAGGAGAATTTGCCTTTTCACTTCCCATCAAAATCAAAAGACACACGAAAAATAGCAACAATAGCGACAGCAACGGCAAAATACAAACGTCTTAATAAATAGTATCAAAAATGTGAAATCATAACGAGGCTAGCTACTTTATTCAACTTGTTTGTATGCGTGCGATTTGTTGTTGTTCCCCATTTCACGTGTCTAATGAAATAGACGAAAATATGATTGTTTGAAAGAATCACAGCTCTTTATGGGAATATTGTTTGTTTGACGAGAGAACAGTGTTGTTTGTCGCGAGCGCTCCCTCTTACCGCTCAATAATTATCCGAAATTTCATTGCGCTAAACTTTGAACACTTATTCAAAGTTTAGCTTCGCCAAAAACGAGAAATTAAATCGCAGGATGAAAAAAATGCTGAATAATGCATGCAACAGATGAAAAAAATAATAGAGAATTCTAATTGGAAGATTATGGCAATTTTTTTCGAACTAAGATCATTAACAGCATCATCCGAAATTGCACGTTTGACCGGTTGTTTTTATCATTTATCAAAATTATTCGGTTGATGAAGAATCCTTTTTTCTGGCGCAAGCGAAAACAAGATTTAACGAAACAGCATGACTGAAACTTGTGAATTTTGCGAGACGGTAAACAGATTCCATCTGATACGGAGTAGCATAAATCAAGAACTTAACAAAAAAAAACACATTTTACTTTCAAATTCAACTAAATTCATGTTCGGAACTGAGACAATGCCGGAGATTACAAGGTTCTCGTGCGATTTAATGCAAAATAAGCACTACTTGGGGAATATTATTGATACTATCGATATCGCTTTGTATTCCCTGGACAATGTCTAACAGTGAGCTCAAAACATTCAAATGGAATAATGAAAATGGATAATGTTTGAATCAAAAATTGAACGATAGCTATTAAGTAATTGAAAGTCTTTCAGGCGCAATTGGAACGGTCATCAGTTTTGTATCACATATCCAAATTGACTTGGAATATATTTTTCCCGCGGCGCGCCAAATTCATATCAAAATTGATGAGTGATTGGTCGATTTGTCATTTCAAACATCCACTTAATACCAGACAATAGTAACAAATAGATTAAAATCAGATTTATTTGAAGTGTCGCTAGTTTTCGACAGCAAAATTACAAATTGATTCATAGGCTCATGTTGAGTCAATTGTGGTCTCGATAACTCCCAAGGCATTTTCTATTGTTAAAATTCTAATCAGCATTCGAAATGAATCAGCTGCCGGAATTAACTTTGATTGAATGAATGATCAAACGTTGTTAAAAGTAATCACACACATGCTTTCATCACACTTAGGGCGTTTTCATGAAAAAAAAGCTCTCAACGGATTTGACGTCGTGGGCATTCAACATTCTCGTTGCGTCCCGTCCCCTACCTTTCATATAAAAAAACAATCGAATCTAGTGCTCAACAAATGTGCCGATAATCGAGCTGTTTCAACGATAATTGCATTGAAATCAGATTTCATGTCGTCTGTTTCGACACATAAAGAAATCGACAATAATTCAATCAAAATCAAGTGGTCGCTCGGTCGGTGTGTGTGTGTGTGTGTTCGCACATCATAAATGCAATGCATGCAACCAAACAATGTAGTTCAATTGCAATTGTTTCGTTTTGTTTTGTTTTCCTGAAAATATTTGTGAATTAAAATGTTTCAAATTCAAGAGCATCATGAAAAAACCAAATCCATGATTTTTATGAGGAAATTATGATAAAAGAAGGTCGATGATTTTTCGAACAGCCTTGTCGTCCATTTTAAACAGAGTCAAGATCAATGGACTTTTCTCGATCCACTTGAATTTCGTCGCATAATTATATCGCCTTTATTCTACAGTTAAATTTCCGTTTCGTTCCATTCACCTTAACCAACATAATATCACATGTTTCGAACTGAAATAGACAAACCATAAATTATTCCACACTTCAATTTGTCTTTGATATGGGTAATTATTTTTGGTGTGATGTAATTTTTGAAACAACATTGGTTCGGCTATAATGGCTATTTTGTGGCTAGTTCTAATTATTGGTACAACATTTGCGACGTATTTTGGCCATTCAGCCTATGTATTATCTATACATGAAAACTATACGCTCCGTGTCTATCCATTCTTCGACCAAATGAGTGTGACCAAATGATATATTGGCCTCTTCAAAATAACATTAAGATTTGTGACGGTGGCAGGTGAGCAAGCGTGCGCCATATCACAGAGGACATTAAAACCATCATACACACAAACCACGACCGAAAAGCAATAAATAGTAAATAAAATAATTGGAATGAAATATTGCAGAAAAAAATGCGCTTTGTAAAATAAGCGATGGCTTTGGTTTCTCATTAAAAACCCGATCACATTTTCTTGCGTATTAACATTGTTTCCCCTTTTTAATGGCTGGCGCACATGTGAATGTGGAAATGCAATTCTATCGAAGCCTGTTTATGTTAGATTTATATTATCTTTATCAATGCACAACAACAGAAATGACATTTCAGTGTTCGTACTTTATAATTAGTTTTATTGCATTCAACAGTGTTAATATTGATCTTTTCACGAGCCACAAGCAAGTAGCAATGCTGAATCAAGGCGCTCACACAAAGTAACAATGATAATTGTAGTGACCCAAGCAATGGATTCCAATTAAAATCCATAGAAAAATCCAAAATTTCAGTGCTTGCATTGATGTTTTTGGTGGAAGGGGAGATGATGGAGGCAATGCAGTTGGATATATCCATACATTTGGGAACAGTGGATGACAGACATGTCATTGTTCGCATTGATCAATAAAAACATAAAAGTGTGTTTACTCTTCATATTAACCGCAACCTACAAGACATACCGTTCTATTTCAATTTTTGCATTTAGCATGTGTACACACCTTGTGCGTGCATGAACGGCAAAAAGGGTACCCAAATGCATATCGCACCGTTAATACGACATTGCATGCACGAATGTGCTTATCACACACACAGAAGCACATTTGCTCCACTGCATGCTACCGCCTGAACAATGCATTTCGAATAAACGAAATGCTAAACAAATGCAACTATAAAATATACGGCGATACCCCAGTTGGAAGAATAATGAAACCATAGCACATCACACACAAATAAATGTGAAATGCAATTCTTTGAGCCATAGCGCGCAGACCATAAATTTTAATATGAAATTATTTCCATCGATTCGGGCTGCATATATAAAGTGTGCGTCGAATATATACGTCCGAACGAATTTACTAAAAACGGTGCACATGGCAAACACATCATAAAAGTGCTTTTATTTATGGGCAGGAAAGATCCCTTTTTTTATGGCATTCGCCAATGAAAGAAATCATTTTTCACTGTGCCCATGTTCAACGTACACACATAAAAACCCGTAAAAATGGGTTTTCAATTTGAAATTCATTCCATCCCTGCGGAAGTATGTTAATGCACTCGATGAGTTTCAAAATTGGCTTTCGCTCTTTTTGCTGAAGAGTCTTCGGTTTATGCAAATGAAGTTTTGGGCAATTCGATGCGCTTGAGAAATTGACCAATATTCTCGATATCTTGTTGATTTTTTTTACCCAATAATCTTGTTAATTTTTCGTGCGTATTTTTAAATGCTAATGATGACAAACAAGAATGCTACAAATGACGCATGTAACTCTCAACATCTCGAACTCACATGATGGAGCCTCGAGCGCACTATGTGCGCATTTCACTCTGATTGCACAGGTTAGAACGAATCGATTTCATCACACACAAAAAACCAGTTTCGATAAAAAAGAAATAAAGAAATCCATATAACTTTTAATTATTCGTTGAATATTATAAAATAAGCAAACGCGTGGCAACGATCGGCTACTTTTGTGATTCTTCTTCATTTGAATGACAAAATATATAAATATTTTGAATGTAATGCGACACACATTCGATGTTGCATTCAAATCCATTTCACATGCACTTTGATGCACGAGCGAGCGAGTTTATGCGCGAGTGTGCGGGATATAATTATTTCCTCATCCGATTTATGATCGTCAATATTCTGTCGGAAACTTCTTCTAGCGGGCAATGAACGATTATGATTTACTCGCATTTTAAAGGATAACTAACTTATTAACGAGAATATTTCTTCCGACTTTCCAATTAAGTCGTTTAAAAATAATTCTTGCATGAGAAGTTGAAATGTTGTGTGTATCAGCATCTCTCGTTCACTTCAATTCGATGCATCAAATGATGAAGAAGAGAAAGTTCTGTTGAAACTTCTTAAAAAGTTTATACAAAGATTCGTAAGATCGTTGAGCTAACAAAACACGCACACTCCACGAATCGTTGGAAGGTCATTTTGACGGAAGATTAAACAATTTGAAATATCTTTGACAAACCAAAGCTGTTGCACAGTGTTACAACTATGCGTACCACTACGTTTAGTAATTCACTAAACGTAGTGGTCCGCGTAGTCGTCACGCTGCACAGCTGTGTGACAAACTAACCGAGATCTGAATATAAATTTCAATAACAACGTTTTTCCCTCCGTATTTCTAATAGATGTTTAATATTTTTTTCTCTCTATGTTTGATTCCATATTTAGTTACACTATGGCCTTAATTATGCGATATATTGACAGTATGCAAAGATATATGGACTCTTATGGCGGTAAGTGTTTATGTATGTTATTGATTTTCCACCATTTGAATACATGTGCGATGAAACGCAGAAAAACAAATGTGCAGTTCGCTTCGAAAATTCACCTATGAAAATCGCATCGAAAATGTTCGATCTTTCTACGAATTTGCATATATGCAGCAGGTATGCGTGCGGTGTGCGCTGTTGTTGCTGTGCTGGGCAGCAATGTGATAAATACAACAATTGAAATTGCATTATTGCAATGCACATGATGAAAACCGAATTATTCAAATTGAGCGCAAGCTTGATATTTTGCAGCGAATAAGGCGGCAGCAACAACAGTAGTGCACACAAACGAATAATTATATTTTGTGCAATAAAAATAACACACGAAGAATATCAAGAACGACGAATTTCAAGTTGTGGGCCAGTATAAAAAAAAAAACAATGCAAAATACGTCGCTGTCTCAATACAAATGGTTGATATTGAATAGCTTTGTGGTTTGGTCAAATGGCAAGACAGAAATTTCATCTGCATTCATGTGAATGTAGAGTCAGCAACCGGTCTTAATGATGAATTAATGGCAACATGATAGAAAGACTGAGATCAAGCGAACGAGACTCGTCAATCATGCAAGCGTGCGTAAGCAGCCACTTACAGCAAAACTGTATTGGTCAATTTGCATGAGACTCTCTGTTATGCGGTGTGTGCCAAGGAAGTTTTCCTCAATCGAAGTCGCATAACAAAACTCGGATATTTAATGATGATGGCGATTACAAAATACCATTTTTATTAGACCTTGGCGATATGCTATTTTAAAAAGACAAACCACCTTTCCATGCTTTGGCGCCAAAAAATGGTGCCCCAAATCATCAACCCAATCCAGCCCATGAGAATCGTAATTTTGAACACATTATTTGCCGTGGTTGGTGAAAAATTCGGGTTGAGGGACGAGTGAAAGTCACTTTTTTCTGTTGATTGAAGAATAAAACACACACACACACACAGAGAGAGAGAGAGAGAGAGAGAGAAAAGTGCACGAAAATATTTTCGGTTGTAATAATTCAATTTGTGTGCAGGCGCACGAATCATTTTCAAATTGCGCTAATTCGAGCTCGTTTCACGAAAAATCTGACTCGTTTATTTCAATTCAATCGATCAGATGCGCTCCTTTTCAATATCTACGCATATTATCGACACGAATGACATTCCTCCTATTTCCGATAAACCGTTAACTAGCGCAAACGAATATCTTCGTGAAGGCATTAAACGTGTACGCGCCCATCTGGCATTACTTATCGCCAATAAAATGTGCCTTTCGAATAATAAATTCTCTTCTCGATGCTTGACTCTAATGCCTGCCACGATTGTTCATTAACATTAACGCAAAGTGTGAACGATCCGTTCGACATACCCTAATTTTTAGAGAATATTGTGTAGTAAATTCATATTCGATGCGTACGTTGTTTCACACTTTCAAGCGCAAATTCATTCGCAGCGATGTGATAAATTTTGATATGCGAGCGCGAAAAGGATAGAGAGACGTGCTGCATCGAATTCATGATGAAATACATAGCGACAAATTAAAAGTCTCAACGTAAATGCATTCAAGATATTACTCAAAAGCCACTAGCTATCCAAATATTTTATCAATTTTGCAAACATGTTTCATATCACGACAACCATCCAAGAATGAGAGAGTGAGAGAGAGAGGAAACGACAGCGAATGAGTTGTATTCAAATGCCAAGTGGTCAAATTCTATTACAGGGAAATGAGAATTTATTTCCGATTTGTGTTTGAAATTTGTTTTCAGATCCCAGGACAAGGGATTGGCCAATGATGTCATCGCCATTTCCAACTTTAGCAGTATGTTTATCCTATGCTTATTTTGTTAAGGTAAGTCACTTTTTTATGTTTGTTTATATAAATAAGGGCAAAGTGACCAAATTATGATCTACCGTCTTATTATGACCCAACTGCCAAAATGAACCTCATTGCGCATACGAATAAGGCATTCGGTCTTAATTAGACACTTCAAATCTGTTGGTCATAATTCCACTGTTTACCCTTAAATGTTGTTTTCATTGATGTACAGCAATTTCATTTGCACCTTTCGGAATCCACTTGAAAATCGGCTTTTTTCTCGTTTGACTCGTCTTTTTTTGTGATTTTCAATACCAAAATAAGTACCTGCTTAAGCTCATGTACGGCTGTACATAAGTGCTTTTTTTTACACAGTGTCCGACAAAAATGAAATCTTTGACAATTTCAAGGTTTTTGTATTCGATTTCAGCGATTATATTAAAGTGTTAACGAAAAAAGCCATTGAACTGTTTCAACTTTTGAAGCCGATTCTGTATAGTTCCATGCTTCAGAAATTAATCTGTTGTTTATCCTGTTGTTATTAATTCGTTGATCGAGACTATCGGGCAATGATCGTCGTGCGATATTCGACACGAATTGCAATTGTGCGTGGAATCGTAAATATTGATTTGTTTCGCCATCAAGAAACAAGAAAAACTTATAAAACTGCATTTTTCGTCATGTGTTGTCACTTAACGAACATTTTTCGTTCCAATTTTCCCGTTTGCCATTATTTTAATGCACGAACGAAAACCGCGAAAGGGAGTGAGAGAGAGAGAGAGAGAGAGAGTAAAAGCAACTACATCACAAATAAAAAACATATGCGACGTGTAACTTTAACCCAATTCCTCGTTGTTTTCAAGGTAAATTTTGTAATAAACCAATAAAATGAAGAGAAAAAAAAGTAAATAATGTGTAAAAACAAAGCACAAGGTGCATAACCTTATTCTACTCACGCATATTTCCTTTGGTGCTGCGATTGAATACTTCCTGTACGTAATACTCTTCATCGAAATCACATTATGACGACAAAAATAGACATATATTGGTTAATCATATGCAAAATTCCTCAAAACTTTTTTTTTCACATACTGCAGTTCGTGTTTTAACACACACATGAACATGAAGTAACAGACAAACAAACGAACGAATGAAATGGTAAAAATGGCTATTACTTTCAACACTGCCCAAAAAATTGCATATTATATAATTTGCGATAATTCGTCGCATTTTGCTAATATCGTTTGAAAAATCGTAGACCCACACTCACCGAGAGTCGCAGAATTTTGCGGCCGCTCGAAGGTTGTACGAGTTTGAATGGTGAAGTCAAAAATGAATGAATAAATAACACGGCAAAAAAAGAGCATAGTAAAGAAATGGAAGATACACACACAAAGAAATTGAAATATGCGAAATGAGAAGCCGCAATGTGCACATCGACCAAAATCCGTCGACAAAATCAAAATTTATGATTTTATTCCGGTTACATTGAGCAGTAAGTCTCATGAGCCAAGCATTTCAGTACACGTGGTGAATATTCGAATGATTTGTGCTCTTACCTCTTTCCTCTTTCATCTCTTTACTGCTTATCACGAGAAAAACATATTGTAATTGAACGGGACAAAAAATGATTGGAAAGAGGCTGCTCAAAATTATCCGAGCAAAATCCCACCGGAGCAGTCGTCACTGAAAAAAAAAAATGAAATTTAAAACGGCATTGTTGCGCGCTCATCGAAATCAGCTGACTATGAAAAAAACTATGTACACAGTTTGATACAAATCTAAATTACTTTGATTCGTACACAAATAAAAAAAATCGCGATGATATTCGGTTAAATTTCATTCAATTGACCACGTTGACATTTTTCGAATCATTTGCTACGTATAAACAATGAAAAAACTAGTCAAAAAGTTTAATAATTTCGATTGGATTCGAGTTCGTGAACGTGGCCTCATCAATTCAGATATGTCAAAATCGTTGCTATTTCGTCAAAAACTCGTATCTATTTTTCAATCGAATTCTCCAACCTTGCGTCAGTAAATGACACTCCAAACAACAAAAAGTTGAATGAAAAATTTACAATTTTTATGTGAAAAGTGAATTTTTGTGAAAAGAAATGCTCAACTGCTAATTTATTTCGTCATCACATATTTTAGAGCCATCATCGTACGTTATTGCTTTTACCGCATTTCGGCCTTCTTTCCTCTGCCACTCTCACTCTCGTCCGATCGCACCTTTGTTGTTGCTACTGCTGTTAGTCTTGGTGCTCGTATTTGTTTATGTTTTCGTTAACTTTCATTGTGGGAAAATGTTTTCGCTTTCATTTCCGAAAACGTAAGCTGTGCACATATCGGCTTAGTTAATTGTTATATTAATATATTCGTGCAATTACCTCATCTTCTCGTGCTGCTGCACGATCCGAGCTATTTTTGTTCATACGAAACGAACGAAACATAAGAATAAACAACAATGTGTGCAGAATGAAATTTGCATGGCGCATTTTAACGAATTTTCTGTTTCTCTTCAATTCTTTACGCATTAACCAAGGTCTTTTGTGTTCTCGTTCCAGGTTATTGGCCCTAAACTTATGGAAAATCGTAAACCCTTTAATTTAAGACACTTACTTATTGTATACAATTTTATCCAAGTAATATTCAGTGCATGGCTGTTCTATGAGGTAAGTGTTGATTTTGATACATATCTATTGTCTCTTCCTCTTCTTCTTCTTTTTCTTCTTCTGCTATTTCCGTTTTGTTGAAATTTTCTCACAATATTTCCATTCAAATGATTTAAATTGATGTTCGAGTAGATTCTCTCATATACATAAACTGTTGACAAATCGTGTCTTTGTAAAAATAAGAAACTGATCACATCAGCGATATGTAAAATTTGTTGTCTACTCTGCTTCATTTCTTCTTCGCCTGAATTTGTGGAGTTTTTTTTTTGTATGTGCTTCGACACATACACACACATATCATATCGGTACATTTCAATTTCCGAACATTTTCTATCACATGATTTGTTATTGTGTCTGTTATTCTCAAAAAAATTCAAGGTGAAATATGTTATGATACGATGTCTAATAGATAATCTATGTGACGATTTATTTATGATAACACATATGAAGCCATAACTTGAGAGCACAATGAATGTGTATAAAACCACAAAATGCCAAACCACCGAGTCTTGAAACAAAAAAAAAACGACTTTTGTGACATTGTTGAATGAAACATTAAATAGCATAAAAAATGATCACCACCCGAAATTGACGAGCTAATTATGCATAAAAATATGTGAGGAAAAGAATGAATGATATCAATGCGAATGTGAAGGCGAAGGCGCGTCACAAACAAAAGAATTTCGTGCGATGCAAACACCATATACAGTTAGACCATAGAGTTAACAACTCCCCGCAGAAAAAAAGCTTTCCCATTATCTGAGCCAAGCGATCGATAGGCGCAAAATTCCCAATATCATTCAAGGTTTCAATTACAAACTAGTACAATTAATTTCTTTTGGAATGCATATTATAAACGACAATAGTGCCTAATGGGCGGTTGGTGGGGCGAATATAGCTTCCGATGTCAACCAGTCGATCTAAGTGCCAATCCGACTGCAACCAGAGTAAGTTTTCGTTTCCACAACGATCTCAATTATAATTGATTTAAATGATAGAAAACACATACAAAAATACTGGCGACTGATTGCCACCGTTGTCGCCGCACCGATTTTGATTTAGAATCAAATACATTTTTACATAATAACAAACACGCACGCACACCGCACACCTAGGGGGTAGAGACGACTTTAAAATTTCGAATAATTTCAAATCATTTTGAATCTTTTAGAATCCCTCAATACAGAGAAAACTCAAGTCGATTCAAATCAACACGAATCTTTTTGAATCTCTTTGAATCGGTAAAAAAACTAACTCGAATCATTCAAATCGTTTGAAATCCCAATGAATCTGAACGAATCTTGAGTATCATAAACAAATCATTTGCATCTTTTGAGATCCCATCGAATCTTGAGCTTCGTATCTACCCCTTAGCCGCACACACATTTATTTTGTATATGTTTCGATTTTGTGAAGAAAAATGAGATAACCAAAACCACTTTAATCGAAAGCGAAAGTGGCCACGCCAACATTGTACCTTGAATATAATATATCCGCAATTTTCATGCGCAACATTGTTTAATTAGCAACAGAAAGTTCTCATTTCACATCGTATCGTAACTGATCTTCAACGTATTTTATTTCTAAATAACACGTTTTAAGGCCAATGTAAACGTTGTACCATATTTGTATTCGGGTAACTTTTATTGATACTTTTTCTAGAAACCATAGAATTAATTGAGTTTGACTCTGTAAGCGGGATAAAATGTGTCGGGTTTTGGTGTTTTGATTATAGTTGAATTCTTCTTTTATGTCGACTATTCCAATGTAGATATTACTAAAATGGAACTAGGACTTATGCCATAAAAAGGCTTGAATGAACGTCGAAACAAAAAAAAACTTAACAACCAGCTGATCATCATGAGCATGATCATCTTGAGTTATATCATTCTTAGGTCGTCCGCCTACAAAGTAGTTACAAACTCTGTCAATGCGAAATGATAAAGCATTGGACAAATGTGTTCGGTGTTCCTTTGATTCTAGTTGCGTGGTGGCATAGCCGCCGGCAACCGCAATCAATGAACAAGGCAACGGTCTAAGAATAAGCAGCCTTGTACAAATGGATTTGAATGACCGGTCCATATAAGTGCAACTCACGATGGGCAACTTATTAAGAGCCCATAAAGCAAAGAGACTTGAAATAAGATTAAATTCTTCCGTTTTCGCGACGACGTTTTTGGGACGTACCATCAGAGATCGAGGGATCAGTTGTTGGCCATTCATCAATCTTTTTCTTCGCTATGCGGTGACTGATCGACGTTTTAATATCAACTCAAACCATTCAAGTCGATAACGTGACACACGTACTCAAAATGCAACGTCAACTGGTTGCAAGAATCTACTTGAAACACATAGAACAATAAATCAATTTGGAAAAATAGACGCGAACTGGCGGCAACAAGGATGAGAGCAAAAAACTTAAGCCGAACGCATTTGCATTCGGTTGCCGTTCTAGTTTGCCGGATCGTCCTCACTCTAGAAGCACTCTTTAACTCTTTCTCGCCTCGAGACCAAATCTTAACCATTCTCAACTTCGTATTCTGTACTCAATGTTATTCATTGTGCTTATCTCTTTCGGAAAACTTGAAAAATCTTTACAGATAGCAATATCCGGTTGGCTAACCGGACATTATAACTTCCGATGTCAACCTGTTGATTATAGCAACAATCCTAGAACGTTAAGGGTATGTGAAAAAAAAAACATTTATCATATTGTATATTTATTACAAAGTATCAACAGTATCTTCATAAAATCCATTCATAAAAAACATGCACATAAATAATTCGCGATGCCAGCATTTATGTCGTCGTTATAATTATCTTCATTATCGCACTTAGCAGCCACAATACGGTTACAAATATTGGTTTTGTTTTCAATGCGCTTACGCCGTCTCGGTAAGTGCACACAATCTATCGATTATGTGCATTTATTCTCACCATTAAAAATCATTGTTCGAATTGCGGCAAAAACAAGACCGTTAACGAAATATATTCAACGCGTGAAACGAAACACAAATAAAATAGAACATGAAAAGCGGAAAAAAATTCAGAAAAAGAACGGGAGAAACGGCCGAGAAACGAGAGCAATGAAAACCAAATACATAATTCAACAAACAATTATATCGGTTTAAATCATCTGGCATTAGCGATATTAGCGATATTAGCAAGCAAACTGTCTGAAAGTGAAATTCAAATGAATGTTTTTAACACTCATTTAATGTAACAATTTGACTTTTGACACCGCAGCAAACATGTGCACGATCGGTTGCCGCGACCGATTGGTTCAATTCCATTCAATCTATACGGTTGGTGAACGGATGAATGCGCTCAAACGAGCGCACGCGAATCGTATTTAGACAAAAAAGGTGCAATCTCAATTATTTTTATTACCTCAAATGATCGGGTGCATACACAAACTGTGTTTTTTTTTTTTTTTGCTCTCCATTTTTCTAGTCTCTCACGAGTCAATTCAATTGAGTTCATATATAATCAGAAAATTCCGCGGCATTAATCAACTAGCCATTTTCAGTGAATATGAATATTTTACCCAAGCAATTTATTGAAAGCGTTCAAGTTCACGTAGATGTAGAATGTTTTCTGTTGGCTGTTGACATCGCCTGTTGACATCGATATTTTGTATTTGATTGAAATAGAATGGGCGAAGTTACGGCGAGCCGATCATTCCGATTTGGGGTAAGCTCCAACTAGTTTCACCGGCAAATGGTCTTAAGGCCACGAAAAACACACCACATCCTATTTAAATTCAGGGTCTAACGCACAATTCTCGTTGCATATACAATTCGTTTCACTATTGAATGTGCCCATTGTAAATCGGAGACGAAAAAAAACATGTGGCGGAAAACTGCAGAATTGCATTTTAAAATACCGAATTAATCAAAACTTTGACATATTTTCGGTTTTGCTTTCGATGCATTCGAATTTTGAACAAAGAAGCGATCGCATTCATAATATTCAGTCATAATTTTGTCCAGGGTCGCCAAAAACACTTTTTTTCCCTTTCGAAATTAACAAATTCAACACATGCTAATAGAACATGAATGTAAAGAAAATCAAAGTCTTTTTTTTTTTTTGTTTGCCGAGTGATTCACAGTCAATATGCCAATGCAACGTAGAAGGCCAAATACTTATCGTGCAATTCTAGAGCGGTAAAATTGCTTGCATTCCAAAAACAACAACGAGTGTCAGTTTTATTGAATATTCTACAATTTGATTGCACATTATAAATATATAAATATAAAGAAATATCGAGACGATTCGCCGAAAGCGGCGTACATTCGATTTCAATTTTGTCGAGGTGTAGAAATTCGACATGATGTTATACATGTAAAGCGGTGTCAAATTATCAATCCATTAATATTCATCTAAATATCATTTGGATTGCACATCAATCGACGGTGAGAAGTGCAAAATCCATCACACCAAGTAAATATTTTGAATTCATTCATGTTAGAAAATCCATAAAAAGTAGATTTGTAAATGTTTCATATGTTGCATTTGGTGTAGTAATTGCCGTAGGCTTGTATTGCCAAAAATTGAATAAAAATTAAACAATTACACACTTCGGCGGGTTTCCCATTGTGGGCTGTGTGTTTCAAAGCGCGCGGCGATTGTTAATGGACATTGATAGGTGTTGCTGTGCTTTTTGGCCATCATTTTGCATTTGTTTTTTGTTTTTCATGATTTTTGTCTAATGAAAACTGTTCCTTTTGCTGTCTAGATGGTTCATGCGTGTTGGTGGTACTACTTCTCGAAATTCACAGAATTTTTCGATACGGTAAGTTCCCTTGAATGTTCGCTAGCTCACACTGGCTAGCAATTCTGTGTTTCTTTTTTTTCAGATTTTTTTCATTTTCGTCATTCGGTTGTTTGTTTTGTTCTGTCCGGTCGATTGCCGACGGTTTTCCAATGCAAATGTGTACAATTTCAATAATTGTCGACATTGATTAGCACATACACAAAACACTAACACACGCATTTTGCACATACGCGCTGTTTTTTTTGTTTCGTCCGATAATTTATTTCGTTTTGATTGGTTAATTTGTTTTCATTTTTTGTGTATTTCGTCTTGTGAATTATGATAATAACAATTTTTCTTAAATGTTCGCATAATATTTCAATTGCAGTTTTTCTTTGTGCTGCGAAAGAAGAACAGCCAAGTATCAACATTACATGTTATTCATCATGGTTGCATGCCGATGTCAGTGTGGTTCGGCGTTAAATTCACACCAGGTATGAATTAATTATGTTGCAATCGCATAAAAACCAAGAGAAATATAATAAAAATGGCATTCGATGATGTTGCGGCGGTAAAGTGGAAGTGTTAATGGTGGTTTTTTTTTCTTCATTCGCTTTGCTTTGTGGAGCGTTTAAACCATGCAATGAATGATGAGATTTGATAGAGTGGGAAGTTGCCAATTGCCTCAGACTCCCATGTTTATTCTCGTTTGCAAATAAATTGAATAAGCAATATGAAAAGTGATGGGAAAGAAACGCATAGCGAGACTTCTATATGACTAATTATGGCTGATTTTATTTGTACACACAGGTGGCCATAGCACATTCTTCGGACTTTTGAACACTTTCGTACATATCGTTATGTACTCGTACTACTTGTTCAGCGCACTCGGTCAACAATTCCAGAAATACTTGTGGTGGAAAAAATACCTTACTGCCCTCCAAATGGTGAGTTAATGAAAAACAAAAAGATTTTAAGTATTATACCTTTTCAACAAAAATTGAATGAAGCGATTAAGAATTTAATAAAACGGTCAAAGTTCGAATCGACCACTAAAATCAATTTGAATGAAATGATCAATTAACAGTGTAAACAAATGATTAATTAAATTTTCTTCTTCTTCTTCATTCATTTCTGCATGTGTACAGGTCCAATTTGTTCTTATTATGGTACATGCATTCCAATTGTTGTTTATTGACTGCAACTACCCAAGAGCATTCGTCTGGTGGATTGGTATGCACGCTGTCATGTTCTTCTTCCTATTCAATGAATTCTACAAATCGACATACAAATATCAGCTGAGAGAGAGAATAGCCAGGAGATTGGAAAATGCAAATAACGCCAAGCGAAATGGTAGCACCAGCAGCGGCGTCAGCGGAGTTAATGGTGTAAATAGCATTAATGGTGTAAATGGTCATAACGGATCATTGAATAAATATTATGATTCAGTTAATCACAATCATATTGACAGTAAAAAGGATATTGAATATACTGAGAGCTACATTAGCAATGGCATTGCCAATGGTACGACGGAATTGATTAATCGAAAAAAATAACGTCTAAAAAGCAAAGCAAAGCGACATAAAATCACATAATAAACAAGCAGAGCAATAGTAAATACACACATTTTCATTGAATAGCGATAATGCAGTGACACTATCTGATTTATTTCAAGCCAGTAGGAAAAACCGCGGAACATATATTATATGTATAAATATACATAGAGAGACGAATAAACACCATTTAACCGACATTTACCAATACATTATACACACACAGGCAGAAAGAAAGGGAAAGAACCATGTAGCATATGGCTGGGGATATTTATTTTTCAAATATTTTTAACGTTTTTTTTTAATATTTATATACGGAATACAAAAAAAAAAAACACGCGCAGATAGCAATCCAATTGATGCGAGCCAAATCCCTTGAGGAATTTTTTTTAAGAGCTTTTTCCAAACCATTGCTTTCTTATCGTTTTTTTTTTTTAACGACATTATGTTTTATTCGCATTTCTTCGACCAATTCAATAATTAGACAATGCAACGATTTCTTGTGAATCGAAACTTCGCTTTTCGTTCTCAAGGTACACATTTAAGACGATTGCAATGTATAAGGGTAATTTTCCAAATTAGGATCTTCAACCTTTTTGTGCATAATTCAGACAGAAGACTCTATTCAAATGTGTAATAAGGCTCATTCTTGCAGCTAGATCGCAACTAAATACTGAGTCCTAATATGGTCATTCTACAAAATACAGCAAGTGAATAAAACAAGCAAAAAAAGAAAAGAAAAACGTTCAGTTGTTGAAATATAAGCATTTTTCAGTACCATCTTTGCGAATGACCTTTGCATGCCTTCAAGAAAATATGCTGTGACTGGGAATTCTCATTGAATTACAAAACAAATTCATTGATAACTGAACACTTGATGCTTCCTCTACTGTTCCAGACGCTGAATTGAAACGGGGTTTTTATTTTGAATTGTTGTACAGCTCTCGTTCTTCATGCCGGAACATGTTCTTTTTTATTTTGTTATTATTGAGTACAATGTGTGTATGTCCAACGTTCTTGAAAATTAAATCAAAACGAATATTTGGCTTATCTTTTTGAGTTGCTATGTTCTTTTGACAATCGCTTTTTTAGCTATTGAATTCAGTTTCAGCGCCACTCAACTCACCCCCCCTCCCCCACATTTTTGTCATGCTTTTGCGCATAATGGAAATTTTAACACAATTCCTTTTTATAACTTATTTCCTAAAAATTTGCGTATTATTCTTAATCCTTCTTTAGTTCGGATAACAATATGAGCTTTCTAAAAGCGCAAAACAATAATTTTGTTCTTTCAAGAAAACAACAATAGAAGTTTAAGCAACAACAACAAAATATATATAAAAAATATAAAAAAAAACTTCCTTTTTTTGTAATTTAATATTTTGACAATAGTATTATGAAATGAGAAACAAGGACAAGGAAAGGATCATGTACTTAAGAAAATTTATATTATATAATAAAACAAAATTAATTAAAATTATGAGAAAAAAAAAACACGAAATCGAAGATTTTTGATAAGTTCAACTGCGAAAACCGAAGCAAATAAATAAATACATGTTTAAACTTATACTAAAGCTTTTCATTTTGAAATGAACATGTTTGGACATAGCATTTTGTGGTTATATTGAAGAAGAATGCGCGCATACCATTGAAAATTGCATTGTGCGTGCAAGCGTGCGGATTTACACGGATTTTTATCTAACATTTTGAATATTTTTGTCGCTGAATTTTCTTTGGATTTTATTCTCTTTTCTTCTGATAAGCCAGCCGCTGATAACCCGCTGTTGCCGCGTTCCCCATTCATACGACCAAAAAACTATATTCTTAAAAGTCAAATTAACACAAATTATGTTACTGAAAAAAATCGAATTGAAAAAAAAGATCGCGATTAAAAACAACACAAGAAACAAGAAAGCCCAATGCTAATTACAGGGTGCCAAACCAAACCGAACCGAATATTTGGTTTGTGTGAACAAACCGAACCGTTTGGAACGTTCCGAGAAATGGTTTGTATGGAATACAGAAACATTTATTCTTACGTGAATTAGTATACATCACTAATACATCGGAAATGAACTACACAGTATCGCTATTTCGCACAATTTCTCATACAAACCATTCTCAAAGCAGTGAAACTGTTCCAAAATCGGTTTGTATGAAAAACGTCAAATCGATTTCAGTCCCTGGCTAATTCATTAGCAAAACGTTCACATATTTCGTATGATAAAGTAATGAATAATTATGAAAACAAATCGAAGAAACTGCTATATTGTTCGTGATAACGTCCGCGATATCAAAACAACAAGAACATGCGTGTGCGTAAGAGAGAATGTCCTTGAATTTTCTTCAAACTCTAACAATATTTCAAATAAAACGTGACAAGATTTTTTTTTTCATGCGAATTTTGATGTTTAAAGGCTCGATTAATTAGACTCACATTGAGCAATATTTTTGGATACCGAATTCATACGAATGATGCGGCTGATTATTGTCATTCTTTATCGGTCGCGGGTTCGATTTCTTGGTAGAACGAAATGGTTTTATTGAAATATTTCGGGCTATTTTGTTTTCGAAACTGCGGCGTGCTTCCGAGAACACGTTAAGCAGTCGGTCCCGTACTTGCTCTCATGATTGTGATGATGATTAGTAGAATTCAAAAGTTTACCTCTCGCCAATAAGAACACATTATTCTTACTGCATTGGGCTCATCGCCAGCATGAAGCTAGTTGCACATAAAGGGTGATTTTTTAGCTGGTTTCTTTTTGACGTTTAATTTTTTGACAGATGTCAAATTCCAACTGACGTCTGTCACAGTCAAAAATGCTCAGTATGCTTTGCAATTTCATCATGCAATTATTTACGCTTGATGACCATCCAAGAGGCGTGCGTTCGCAAATTGGGTTCTAGAGCAGCTCAAAAATAATCCTGATTTTCATCGAAAAATCATCTTTTTGGACGGGGCATGTAAACAAACAAAACTGTCGGATTTGGTGTGATGAGCAGCCGGGAGGGCTACGTTAAGTCTCTCGTCTATGCGGACAAGCCAGCAACGATTGCCGACTTGGAGGACAACATCGAACGCGTTATTGGCGAGATTCCGGCCGATATGTTGGAGAGAGTGTGCCAAAATTGGACTTCCCGTATGGACCATTTGCGCCGTAGCCGCGGCCAACATTTGCATGAAATTATTTTCAAAAAGTAAATGGCAAGAACCAATTTATCGATTTCAATAAAGATTCGATTCACTTTTCGAAATTTTTTGCGTTTTTTTCGATTTTCAAAAAGAAACCACTTAAAAAATCACCCTTTATTAGTATCAACGTGCAAGTTTTGATAGTTCGTAACAAATAACAAATAAATTAAGAATCATGAATGACTTGAATGAAATTCATTCATGCGATGAACAATTTGCAACTCACAATTCTTTGGGCGAAATTCAATTTTGAAATTATTTTTTCCTTTCGTTCGAATGAGTGCGTTTGACGTGATGCTGGTGGTTTCAGCTTCTCAGTTTTGTGCATAAATTTCAAACAAATCTATTAAATTTATTATACGACTTGAGATTTAAAGAAACATAAAGAATTTGTTGGGCTTAAAATTAATTGAATATTATTTTCATTTCGATGTGATTCTACTTTTGTCATTAATGATCCATTTGTCTGCCACGCTCGTCCCATTCACAAACACATATTTCCATTTTTAATGACAATTGATTGCTTATCAGCGCTGGCCTTGATCAGTGGGCCTCTGAATGCGTAAAAATGTGTTTACCAACGATTTTGATGGAAAGCAACAATTCGGGTGATTTTTTCATGTGAATCGATTCCATTTAGATTGTCCTGATAGGAATATAAATTGTGTATCTTCATTTATTTTAATACATCGACTAATTTAATTCCGAATGGAAATTCAGTTGAATTGTGCGTCACAGTTTTTTCGTTTGAGATATCGTGTGTGACAGTGCATAGGATAAAGAGACAAACTGTGTATTTTGCTTAGTGAAGTGACAAATAAAAAGAATACGCAAAATTTGTCGTTAAATATAAACCTTCAATTTCGTAAATATTAATTAACTAAAAAAGGAAAAGAGAGAGCGACAGAGAGAAGACACAAAATGGGCTGTCGACTATTGTTTCGCAGTAGCTATTATACCGTGATTATAGGGATGCTACTATTTTGCGGTTACTACATCATTTGGAATTTACTGGCTGGCGATCAATTACGATTCTTTGCATTTACCATTGACACAATATAGTAAGTGTGCATTTACACGCCATATAGAGTCATAAATTTTGTAACAAACGTGTGAACAAACTTGCGAATTGTAAGTAAACATGACTCGCATACACTTACTTCTTGCTGTTTGCGCTGGAGTGCGGTGAGGCGGTTGTTTTGAGTTGGTTAAGTGGCAGCAACATATTAGGGAAACACCTCCTAATCAGAGCCAGACTATGCTGGGCATTTTGTGTGTGTGCTGTTTTACAACTTAAACTACCTTGAATGAACTTCAAAACAAAAGAAAAGAGTTCAGTTGGCTTTGTTTTCATCACGTACTATCATCGGGTTACTGCTAGGGAATTCAAGCCCTACACCTTGATTTCGTTTTGATTCTCGCAGAATGTGACGATATTGAATGAATAATTCAAAAATAATGAAAAATGGAATGAGCACGGAGCGATAAAACGAGACAAACAAAACGAATTAGAAGAAAAAAACCGTCATCATACACAGAATTTGTTCAAAAATCAATAAAAGAATGTTTTGTAATTCCAAAATTCAAATAAATCATATATTGTTCTATGACGGTGTCGCACAAGGAAGCGGAACGCCTGGCAGTGATTTGAATTGATTTTAATTCGTTTTAATTAGTCAATGGCACAAAATACGGTCGTGTGCAGAAGGAAAGAAGAGCCGCCAGCATCGAAGTAGGTATCCTCTCAATTAAAACGTCGTCAACAGATTGTTTGCAATATTTGCACTCAATTAAGCAATAACAATCTGAACAAGAAAATATTGTTGTTTGTTTATTTCGAATTTTGATAAGATATATCCTGTTCTAACAGCGCACAAAATACGCAGCTAGAAACAACTTTTATTCGAATATTTTCGGTGGCCGGCAGATCCGGCGAGTCGGTATTTTTTGCGAGGCTCTCGCTGTCTCGACGAACTATAAACCCGTTTATCAGGCGATTTCCTAGACTTCGACGCAATAATTCTTACCCTTGTGAAAATAAAGTGGCTGAGTAATTAGAGTTTCAGTTAATTTTGGCATCATTTTCATGCGTTTGCCATTGCTAACTTGACAGAGCGGCCGAATGATTTTGTTAACATTTTGGATCACATTGATGACTGATATTGTGTTTAATCGTTAAATGAAGAAACGATCAACTTAGCTAACGATCATAAGTTACGCATAAATGATTGACTGTAATTGAATTTTTAGTCACTCTCCATTGTCAAAATGTCCCAAAATAGAAGACTGCTCAGTTAATTTATTTTCATAAAGGCACAATTTTGACGACAAACATCGTTCAATTCTAAGGGAACGTGTTCTATGTGTGCTTAATTTACTTTTGCTCATTTCCATTTTTAATTTGTTGTTAATGCAATGGTTTTGTGTAATAAAGCTCGTAAAACCTCGCCATCACAACACGTGCTCGACCATTTCAAGTCAAAACGTCCACATTTTGTATAAATTATTGCCACAAAAACCTGAATACCAATTTAAATAATTAATATATGAAATAACGAGTTTATCATCAAATGCCATTGATAATTATTTTCACCTGGAATATTCAATTCTCTGATAGAATATTGCGTTGTCAATGTGATACAGAGTTGAAACATAGATTTTGCTTTCAGCAGAATCTCATTGAAAAATTCGGAATGCGCTATTTAATGCATTGTTCTTCCTAAATTATTACTTCAAGCCTTCACTGGAATGTGTCATTCGCCGCAGTTAGCGTTTGTGAAATGTTCAATGGCGGAAAAACGTGGGAATTAAGCGAAAAGTTTGTCAGAAATTACTTTTGAACATTGATGGAATGCTAGCAATTTACTTTCATTTTTGTTATTGCAGATTCTATGGAAAAGATCGCAACAGTAAATTAGACGACTTTCTATCGGATATCGCGTTTTTCAATGGCAAATGCTATTCGTGTTCGTTTTGCCGCAATGAATTTGAATGTCCATCGAATCTAACCGAAATATCGTCGAAGGTACACTCAATCTTTGCAACGATCTTTAATCTTGAGACTCTCTTCTGTTCGTTTCGTCTCGTTTTGATCCATTTAGTTTCGTTCAACATGCGATCAGATGCTCAGCAATTGTATGTGGAATAATGAGAAAATTGAATGCATTGACGCATTTCTGCCGCTAGAAACCGAATTCGGAATATGCTACACAATAAACACCATTCACACCATGTAAACACAACTGTGCTAAATGAATTGCGCAATATGTCTTTATTCGACTGTTAAAATTTCTCCTTTTTTTGTTGCATGGTTTAAAATTGGTCCATTTTGCAACAACGCACTGTGAAGGCCAAAATATGGCCATCGGCTGATAAGTAATCGTCTCACAGGTCCCGGTGTTCTATCATTTGTCGCTCACGAAGACATCCAAGTGCATGTACATGCACCAAATGAGGTGCCGTACGACATTGAAAGTGATATCAAAGAGGATATATTTTATGGTTCCGAAAAAGAGATCATTTTTAAGGTTGTCGACATGCTGAATGATGTCAGCGTTCAAGATGTGTCGATTTCCAATCGAAAGTGTCGCTTTTCATGGGAACATGACGACAAAGCACTCTATCCAATGTTATACAACCAATATAGTCACTCCACGTGCGCCATTGAATGCTCAATGTACATACAACTTGAACTATGTAATTGTACACATCATTTGATGCCACACTTGAACGATGCGGATATCTGTGACATTGACGGTTTGATTTGTCTCACAAATAATTTTGGTAAGTTTATATCGGCAACCGAGATTCATGTATTAAAACCGTGTAAACTATTTTTCAAGGGAAAATCAATTCGATGAAAACCGATTGCAGCTGCTTAGCATCATGCGAAGAGCCCGAATATGATATTTTATATTCATCTTCGAAAGAGTAAGTATTCCGACGACCCTCGAAGCATAATCCTCAATATATTTACGTTCGTTTAGTCCATTAAAAAATTATCTGGATTCATTGTTTGTGTGTGTTAATTCACATTTTATTGTACATGAGGAACAAATCTAGACACAAATAGACGAGTAATCGACTTCAAGTCTTTCAACGTGTATTCCAAAAACTCAATGGCTTCTTGTATTCAGTTCAATCAATCCATTTTTTATTTTCTGCCATAGAAAATATCGCGAGGAATCGGGAAGCTTAATAACGATATCAATGCTAGACTTGCCAAAAGAGCGACTCGTACGGCGTGTAGTGCGAACGTTTTTAGATGATGTCAGTAAGTTTTGCGTTGAAAAAAAGAACAGTTCTAGTTATTATTTTTTCAATAATCGGATTTAATGGGTTAATGACTCACTTAAGTAGACAAAGTAGAACATTATTCAATGTTTCGCCACCTATTCTACATGTTTTTTTTCCATTTGTTTACTTTGCCGTTAAATTATTCTATTCATTGTGTATTTCTTTCAGTCTCCATTGCCAGTATTGTCAATTTGCTGTTTGGTTTGTCGCTGCTCAGTTCACTCAACTATACCATACTCTTCGCCAAGCATTCGTTCAAAATTGCTGTATGTTTGCTATCAAAGGGAGACAATTGCAAAAAGACAAGAAAACGGCGCCATAGAGAAAAACAAACTGAAAAGCCATTTCGCATTTGATTAGCTTCAAAATAGATTATTTATTTTCGTTTTGCATTCAATCAATTTCAATAAATTATACCGCAAATGTACAAGATCTGATGATTCTATAAACAAATTCTAATCAATTTGGACCAAACAACACGTGTCGCTTACTTTATTTTGCATGATTTTGTGTGTTTGTGTCTGTCTTTCGTCAGTATCGCTTAAGCATCTGATTAAACAGTCGTATGCAAATGGTTTTTGTCCAAGTTTCATGCGCATCGGAAAATCTAATTAGTAACAAAATTTGCATCTCAAGTCTACTAGATGCATGGAACACAACCAAGGTTTTCTTTACTCCATTTCGATATCACTCATATCAGACGAATACCGAATTTTCCCGGAAGTGCGATAAAATTCAATGGAATTATCGACATCGCGCAAAATTTTCTTTGATTTCTCGACGCACGAATCAAGTACATGGAGCTTATTGAATATTTCAGTGTATGCACTCAATCCGGATATCATATCAGCCGCTAATTTACTAACAATACGATGAATGTACGGCGTATGCTTTTCACTAGTCAAAATTGGTGGCACTTCCATCAAATGCCCATAGTCTAATACATTCCATTCGCCCGTTTCAATGTCCCACGTGAATAGAATTTGACACTCATAGTGCTTTCGATGGAACACACAGTCCAAATTCAAATTGCTCGTACAGTTCAAGCATTTGTTTACGCTCGGATCGAGCTGCAAGTCGCTTGCCGTGAAGTTTACCATCAGAATACAAGTCAAAACACAGCTCAACGGGCAAATCTGAAATGAAAAAGGGGGACAAATTAAAATGGTTCGAATGAAATAGATCGGACGAAAGGAATCTCGGTGAATTACCTTGACAATCTCACAGCCACAGTCGAAGAAGAACCCGTACTTTTTATTGTTAATGCTACACAAATAGTTGACTGCATAATAGGTAAATGCCTCTAAATCGAATGTGATTTGTGTGACTATGACTGTGGGACACATAAGTTTTTTGTAGGAATTCTTTGATATCATTTGCATTTCAGAGTATCCGGCTCCATGCACTTCCAATGGCAACGATGTGTGATAACCGGGCGAGATGCAGTCGTCTGAAATATAAACGGAGCACATCTATGATTCTCCTTCATAATAAACCAAATCTTGTGCACTAAATACCTTCTTCGCTCGTAATCACACTGGCAGCGTCATCTTCTTCCACATAATGTCGGATTAATCTATGGAATATTGAAAATTCAAATATGAAACATCATGTTTCAGAATAATGCGCGATTTTTGCTTACATGATAGAGCATTGAGGTTTTTGATCAGTTTCGACAATATTTCTATCGCAAATATTTTGCTGGCTACTGCGTAAGTCTATATTTGGCGGTTTTACTTCACTCAACGGAAAGTTAGCACCGCCTCCATGAGTCTTATTACTATCACAATCATCGCTTCGGGGTGACAAGATAAGATTTGAGTGTGGATCCAACATTGTGTCATAATATGGGCGCTTCATACTTTGTAGACTTCGTGGTGACATCGTGGCTGATCGAGTGCATGATGGAGACTTTGAATTGAAACAAGACCGTGCTTTAAAGAGTCCAATAGATTAACATTTAAGATTGCTTAATTTGATTATTAAAGTCATTAAAATGCAATTTATTTACCAGGTGGAGACATCATATGAAAACGATTTCCGACCGGTGATCCACATGGTGATCGAAAGCCATAACTGGGGGATGCTCGATGAGTATGATAGGAAGTGGAGATTTCAAATGTGGAAGGAGGCGATGAACTGTAACTCATGACATTCGATTGGGCTGGTGAATGTCGTGAGATTTTCTGATGAAGCGCTGGATTTCGAATCACCGATCTCATGCGATTATATGGAATAATATTTTCCGTATTATCTTCCGAAAATTCATATTTTTTGTCAGCCAAGCGTCGCTTTCGAAATGTGCTAATCTTTTCACATTTTTCATTATCTTCGGAAAATTCGTAAGCTTTAGCTGCTTTATCTAAATTTTTGTTAACACTATTTGAACTACCGCTCGGAATCGTTGTATTGGCCGCTTGACTCGGCCCAAAATCCACTTTAGTTATGCTATTTTTTAAATTGTTGGTCACACTCTTTGAGATAATTCGATTGCTGCGATGATTTAGCAATCGAACTTTTGTCGAACCCGATGATTTTAATGGTTTATCGATATTATTTCGGCATGTAATCACCAATTCATTGAAATTACTTGGTGTATTATTATTCCGCGATGGCTGCTGATGCTGTTGTTGTTGCCTTTCAGTCGTAATTATGTCCGTTTCACATTCAGCAAAATCAGCAATAATTTTTTCCACAATATTTTTCGGTTCACTTCGATTGTTTGCCAATTGCTGATCATCACTACTATTAATCATTGAATGGGTTTTCTCTTTGGCTGCTTTCGTTGATTGATCGGTACGATTTGTTGAACTATTTGGCAAATTAACAATATCCGTGTTCGCCGCATCGGCGGACTGACTCATCGTGTCTGGTTTCGATTTCATGCGTGCTCGAACATACTTAATATCAACGGTGTTTGTGAATGGTTTATTTTGTTTATTCATATGGAGATCGATATGCACCATGTGAATTAAACCGTTTGCTACAATCAAAATTTTATCCAAACATTGTAAATTCACAGTGGGGTTGAATACAGGATCAGTGTCGGCACGACAATACTTCGTATGAATGGTAAAATTACACTTAATACACAAGTAACCACTTCGATTGACTGCAACAATTCGAATAAAAGAAAAAAAATCCGTATAAATATTGAATGCTGGATCAATAAGCGTTGTTGTTGTCACTCACCATCCATTGCATCGGTACAAAATTCATCGCGCAGTTTTTTACAGTCTAAACATCCCAAATTTGGAACGGCCACAACGGTTATATATGAGTCTTCGCTTTCGCAACTGCCGCCACCATGAACGATAAGTACGCCTGGATTGGTTTTCCATTGTGCCATTGTGACCGTTTTGATATTATCAACGCCGTGATCGTCAAACAAGCAAATCGTAAAATACTTGTATAGCAAATTATGAGGGCGGTAAATCCAAAAATAGAGCCTATGAATTAAAAATTGATAGTGGATTTGAATCAAGAACAGCAACAACGAATGAATATCGACACTTACTCATATTTATAAGTTGAGGTAAAACTGTAATTATTTAGTGTAGAATCCTCATCTGAGATAATTTTATAGCTAAGCATAAACTGACCGCATATTGTTAAACCCATGAATACATGCCTGCCGAAAGTGATAAAATTGGCATTCGACTGAGTTAATATTTGATTGCAAGCGAATGCATAAAGATCAATCTTTACCCGGTTAGATAACAATATGGCACAATTTCTTTCAAGCAAAACTGCAGTCGTCTGGGAACTCGAACAAAAGCAACTTTTCTATCCTTGTGAGAGATTTTGTCCGTAAAATATCCCGTTCTCTATAAATGCAACGAAAAAAATGGATTTTACTTCGAAGCGTTGACCTTGAATCTCATGAGAGATTGATGCGATTGGATTAGTAGCTGCGATTCATACCTCTCGGTTTTGTAGCTTATATATAATATTTTGCGATGTCGATTTTCGCAAACATGCGTTCGAATCAATTTTTTCATTCGCACGCTTTTTTGCAAAGATTTTCTCATTTCCATCATCATCCGATGATGATCCATCATCTGTGTCCGACGAACAAGATGAACTGAAGTCACCACTTGCATACAATCGATTCATTTTCCGAATATTTTTTTTTTTGCTTTTGGATTCCGATCTATCTATGGAATTTTTGCAATAATTTTAATCACATTTTGATTGTTGAATTGGCACTATACAATTTTTTATCGAACTACTGCGATACAAAACAATCGTCGAAACCATTCACACACACACCGATGAATATCAAAAAGGACTTGCGATTGGAAAATTGATTGAAAATAGTCACATTCACAACAATAGGCTCCTATTGATTCGGAAACAATAGTAAATGGTAAACTAAAAAACAATTTTGACATTTCCATCTGGAGCGTGTTTACTTTATTTTCGCATTATACCCTTATGTCATGATAGATGTCGTTCAATTCAATACTCATCTAAAACCGATTGATTGCTTTCCAATTGAATGAAATTCGCACAGCAAATTGCAATCAGAATATTTAATTCACTTTGAAACTTATTTGTTTTGACTTAAAAGAACTTGATTTGCAATAAAATGCATTTGTTGCCGGTATTATTTGTCATGCAACCATATCATATTAGAAATGGCAATTCAAGACAATATAAATGAATAATTCAAGGAAAATTTTGGTGTCATGATAACTTTATGGTAAATGAGACTTTTAAACATTCAATTTTGATGTTTTTTTTTATTATCTAGATTAGGAATAGACCAAGATATGTACGATTCTGAAAAATATTAGGTATCCAACATTTTAGATGGATTTTTTATGTCAGTTAAACTGACTTTGACATAACAGCAAAAAAAAACGTATTTTCACAAAATCCAACGGTCTTAAAATGAAGCTTAAATTTTCTGTAATTATTTATCACCTAAAAATATTTGCAATTAACAATTTCCATAAAAGCTACGGCAAAAGTCGAACATTCAATTGGGAGATTTCTCATTTGGAATGAAGTGTTTAAGAGTCGGTAATACAGCGGTTAATATAAATATGAATTGTAGCGTAGTTAGAACATCATCTCACCATCATTCGATGACAGTATATTCTTCTAGACAGTTAAAAGTGTTGAGGAATTGAGGACGCAAGCAATCTTATTTCAAATTTAAGAAATTTTATAAATTCTATCTGGGGGTTTCATTCAGTTTTCAAAGTTCAAATAAATGAAAATATGGAAATTTGAAAGAAATAAGACATTTCTTAAATAATATAAGTAATATTGGAAATATCATTGAAATATTCAAATAAATGCTCATATTTTGGCTCTGTAATATCACCTCATTTGGTTTTGACATCTGCCTTGTCAAAATCATTATTTACATTCAATTAAACATGTATGTGCGCTCATTTCACATCAATTTCTATTAAAGTTCAACGGTGAGAAATTCGATTTGACCCTAAAATTATATTGGAAATTTTGGAGAAACTTTTCCTCCTGCAAGTGTTCATACACTTTGATAATGATTCAATTTTAGAGTCAATAAATGAATCAACAATTTAACGAGTGGAATCATATGTGAATCAAAATAAGGAGATTCTGGATGACAACCAATAGAGGCATAAAGAGAGCTAAAATATCAATAACAAAAACAGTTCAACATCATCCCTGCGCATTATGTGGCCCTCACAAATAATAATAATTGCATTCAAACTCGTTCTCCAAGGCAAGATTTACTTGCGTTATCTTTCTCAAATTTGGTTAAAAACTGTATACTTGCGAAGACATAGAGGATTTACCTAACGTCAAGAGAAGATAACTTGAAATGAACTGAAAATATACCAACTATATTGGTTGGTTGGACAGTTTAAATATTCGTTTATTTTCCAATTCCCCATATGTTTCTCTCAAATTCTATATTTCAATGGATTTCAAAATAATTCAATAGATAGCGTCAAAAAATCTTCGAAATAAATTGATTCATTCACAGAGCAAAAATTTGCTCTCATATTTTCAACTGACAGTTGAAATTATCAAATTTCCAACCGAAATCGAGAAAGTCCAACCCTATTCGCAATATTTATACCAAATTTATATGTACTTAATTCCAACCAGGGTTGGATACTTCTCAACTCCGATTGGAAATTTAATAATTTCAACTGTCAGTTGAAAAAATGACAATATATGTTTGCTGTGGGTTGAAATATAAATCGCATACGATAATAAAGCAAAAAATTTTTAAATAAATGGGAATCTTTCAAGTGATTTTTTTTTTATTTCCCCCTAGAATGTGATTCAAGGTAAATGGACGTTTTTTCCGTTGTACTTCTTCTGTAATTTATCGATTGCACACATGCAGTCATGGAAGATTGCATTTCGGTATACAGATTCGGTCTCATTTTTGTTTTCAAATTTTTCTATTTAGAGGTCGGTTTTCTTTCCCTCCCATTCAATCTTTTGCATTGTTCTCACTTTATTGAATTTAATCATCGATTGCACTTCATTTCAATTAATCCATTTTTTCCTCGATAGATTCATCATGGCGAACGAAGCGACGAAAGCAACGGAATAAAACAAAGAAAAGGAGGCCGAAGAAGCTTATAAGAAGAACCATCAAGTTATCTGCAAATTCAATCCTCAAATTGGAATTTGAAGAATTTCTAACCGATACTTTGAAGCCGCCCGAATATCGGCTTCTTTATTGGTGCTCTTCAAAGTCATCGATGCCAACAATTCCTCGTCAGCAATCGCCAATTGCCTTAAGAAATTTCCCACCGCCACAAAAATGTTGATCGATTCAAAGTTTGCAGAGGATGCAGTCCTCACCCGGATGTTACCCTTCCACCGATTATCGTGACAAAACAGCGCAGGTGACGTCTGAAAAATGAACGGCGCCTCAGTCGTGATAGAAATAAGCAAGCAGCACAACCCAATGAACTGGAAGCAGGGCGATTAGTGTCAAGAAGGATTACCTTCCACAAAAACTGAAAACTTAACCCTCTGAATGATCAAATGTGCCCGCTGCTGCTCAACAACAACAACAACGAACTTTTTCGGTTGTTTGGTATGGCGACATTGTCGTTGCGAATTGCATCTTGTGCAAAGGTTAGCAACAAAATAATCATTCATTACCTTTTGTATTTCTATTTCTATTTATTGTTTCAGGCTCGTAAACTATTCATACTCGTATGTGTCCATCAACAGTCAACATTTTTGGGAAGTTCAATGATCAACTGTAAGCCTCCTCCCACTTTCTATTGTGCCATCGAAACAATGTTTAAATTAGCAACGACATGAGTAAATTGTTAATACTTGAGCAATAAAATTAACAAAAGCATCTATTTATAAATTGCTGAACAAATCAAGCGCGAATTGAAATCAGTACAAAAATATGTAGCAAATAAAATTACATTGTCGTTCATTGTAAAATTAAATGCTAGAAAAGAAATGTTATAACGTTTTTTCAGTTAAATTTCATAGAGAATAAACCGGAACAAATATGACACAAATTTGAATTAATTTTGAAATAATTTTTTCCTTAAGTGAGAACTCCTGCTGCCACCCCCAATAAATGCTACAGAAATATCTCTTCATAATTGTCCATCCAGAATTTGATTCAATCAGAAGATTGCAGCAAAAATTCAAAAAATTGGGCGAGTGTTCACGGATTGGTAATAAGTGTGTATAAGAGTCGATAATGCAGCTGTCATTTCAATTATAAAATGTGTTATAATTCGAAAGGTACAGTTTCGATGACAGCAAACTTCATTTATTTAATAGCTCAAGTCAATAATAAAGAAAGTTTGGGAGAGGAAAATTGAACAACTTGTGCTAGAACCAAACACCAAAAGCAAATTCGAACACAAAAAATCACCAATGAAAATGTTGCAAGGTCGAAGATGCTAAACATCTTAGCTCAAATGTTTAGGATATTGCATTCGATACAAAGTCAACGAAAATGTTTGCTTGTTTTATTCGGCGTGCTTCTAATATTATTATTTTGTTGCAATAATGTAGTTATAGGAAAGTGCATTAGTGATAGTTCTTGTATGAACGGCGGCGTTTGCACAAACGGAACTTGTGTTTGTCTCGATGGTTGGCAGGGCGATGATTGCCAATTTTGTGGCGGCAAAGTGCGGTAGGTGTTCCAGGCATTTGCAAAAATGGCCCAGTGGAATTGACACGATTTTCCTGTAGATGCGCTCTAGAAAATTGAGAGCAACACAAATATGTTACGTAGTAAACTTGGCCTCTTTTTATTTCTTCTCAGTTTGACGAACTTTTCCGGTTACATTCATGACGGTACTGGAAACTACTCCGTGGGCGTTAAATGCAGTTGGTTAATCGATGCAAGAGAACACAGTTTGTACAGCAATTCACTGCGAAGCAATCAAAGAAACGAGCCACCGACCATACGCTTGCATCTTGAAGAATTTGCCACTGAATGTGGTTGGGATCATTTGTATGTGTTCAATGGCGATAGCGTTGAATCTCCCTTACTGGCCGTTTTCAGGTAGCTTATTATCAAGTTCATATTTTCCGAATGAATTCCATTTAATTATTGACATCTCAATCATTTACAGCGGTTTAATGTACAACCAGAATATTTCCGTTCGACGTGTGCCTGAAGTGGTGGCACGAAATGGATCCGTACTCCTTCATTTTTTTAGTGACGATGCATACAATATGTCTGGATTTAACATTTCCTATAAAATAAATGGTTGTCCAACGGATAATTCGAGTGTCGTGTGTTCAGGACATGGTGTGTGCAATGAAATCGATGGAACGTGTGAATGTTATAACGAATACTTTGGCTTCGCCTGTCAAACTCCCAAGTGCCCCAATGACTGCTCAAGAGCATTGGGTCGAGGACAATGCGCTCCGAATGGTGATAGGTAATATTTGAAATTTGCATAAAATCGCATTTGAAATTGATTGAAACATCAAACAAATCAAATATTCATGAACATCTCAAATCATTTGATGGAAACGTGTTGAAAATATCCAGTGCTTGCAATAGCGCTGAGCCGAGCTGAGTTAGCTGATGAGCTCACAAATTGATATTTCAAATCGACCCAAATTATATGACAGCAAAAACACGATAGCATGAAATGCGTGCCTTAGTTATCTAATTCTATAGAATTGGTCAGCATTTTGATTGGAGCACCGACCGTTAGACTGCGGACAATATTCCGACGACGAAACGGTCACAATCCTGCCATATTTTGGAATTTGATCAAGTCGAAATTATGTCCTATTTGATTATTTTATCGGCGGTCATAACTCCGACAGTGTGACACCTAATTTCGATTTTAAAATTTGAATGGGCGAACTTATGGCACAAAAGTTCTTCGAAAATAACTAATGACACTTTGTGCATGAATAACGTTGATTACTAACCTGATCAACTTCATTGAAAATTAAATTTCTCTAAATATTTTGTTTTATGTCTCAAAAATGATTTCTTATTTATCAAGCGTTCAGTTTTGAACGCTTTTGTGTGTGAATTGCTATGCTACAATTGCTACATCTAACTCGTAAACTGTGTTTTCTTTTAACTGTAGATGTAATTGTAACGAGAGATATGCCGGTGTCGATTGTAGCCAAGACGTTGCTTTGGGTTACTGGACTACCATTACACTAAATTATATGCCACTGGGTAGTGCGTCGCATAGTGCAGCTGTTTGGCGCGATACATTGCACATCATTGCAGGTGAATCGTATGGAGCCGGAGATTTGATCAACACATACGATTTCAACGGAAAGGTTTGGGAAACGGTGCATTCAAATAATCCACCGGAACAGCGATATGATGCTTCAACTGTTATTTATGGTGATAAAATTTACATATACGGCGGTGTTGTTGGGCGCAAAGGTGTCTCCAATGAACTGTGGGCATTCGATACAAGCGCTAAAACGTGGGAAAACATTACAGTGAAATTTGAACCATGCACACCACCAAATATGATGTGCGGCCCGTTGAAAGCATCTGGTCATACAGCAACTTTGGTGCCTGGTCATGATTCGAGCATTATGATTATTATATTTGGACATTCCCCATCATTCGGCTATCTGAATACAGTACAAGAGTACACATTCAGTACGCGAACATGGAAAATTGTGACGACATATGGTTATCCGGTGAAAGGTGGCTACGGTCACAGCGCCGACTACGATTCGCTCACCAGCATGGTGTACGTCTACGGTGGCATTGTATCGGAAAACGAAAATAATCATATTATAAGTAATAATTTATATAGTTACGATCCAAAGTCAAAAGAATGGAAACTATTGACGGCCGCTGCATCCGGCCGTTTCTTGCACACCGCCAATTTCATTTCGCCCGGTTTGATGATGGTGTTTGGCGGTAATACTCATAATGATACTTCACATAGCTTTGGTGCCAAGTGCTATAGCAACGAATTGATGGTGTACGATGTGCGATGCGATTCATGGCATTTTCAAAATATGCCCGACGATTTTCGAACGGATGTTGCTCGTTTTGGTCACAGTGCCGTTAAATTTGACGATTCACTTTATATTTATGGCGGTTTCGACGGCCAAATGTTATCCGATTTATTAAAATATACTCCCGGTAATTGCAGTGAGTTGCAAAAAGCCGAAATATGTTTGAACGCCAGACCCGGCCACAAATGTGTCTGGGATGTACAAAAATCAAGATGCATTCCAATTACTCATGTTCAGAAAGATATTATTAGAGCGCGTGATCAAGATGTGTATCTGTTTTGCCCGAAGAAGAGTCGTATTGTACTTACACAACAGCTATTGTTGGATAGTACGCGTTGCAGCGAATTGCTGGATTGCCATAGTTGTGTTTCAACATCAATCGGATGCACATTTTGTAGTACGGGAATGTGCTCGAAAGATAAATGTCGAGATTTTCATTCGGACGGTATACCGATGCAGAGTGCAACAATTTCATCGCTTGACAATTGTCCCGAAGATATTGTTGGATTGCAATGTGCCCAAATGCACGACTGCAATGCATGCCGATCTTCAGCCAAGTGTATTTGGGATTCAATAAGCAAATGCCGTATAGCGGGCAATCGAAGTATTGAGGATTCTCCGATGTGCAACACGCCGTGTGCGGAAGTGACGAGCTGCAGCAATTGCACCAGTCAAGACTGTATTTGGTGTCAGAACGAGGAGCGTTGTGTAGATAAGAATGCGTATACAGTCAGTTTCCCATATGGCCAATGTCGTGAATGGACCACACAAAAAGAGAAATGCCGAGCGCCAGCATCTGGCGGAAAATCACAATGTGAATTCTACAAATCGTGCTTGCAGTGTCGAGATGATCCCGCTTGTGGATGGTGCGACGATGGTTCCAACACGGGTCTTGGAAAGTGTTTACCTGGCGGCGACAGTGGCCCCCAAGATCAAACCGAATGCCCCAATCAACATTGGTTCTTCACACGATGCCCAAACTGCCAGTGCAACGGTAAGCCTCATTCAATTTTAGTGCATTTTCTAAGTTATCATTCAAAGTAATTTCAATTCAATAAATTCAATAATTTCATAGTAATTTGAATAATCAAACGATTGAAAAATGTTGTACGTTTGCAGGCCATAGTACGTGCTATGATGTTGATCGTAAAATATGTGGCCAACCTTGTAATGATTTAACAACTGGTTTGAACTGTGAACTTTGCCGTCCCGGCTACTGGGGCAATCCAATCAACGGTGGAACTTGTAAAAAATGTGAATGCAACGGTATGAATTTATACCCACATCTCGGTTCATTAAATTATTCCGCAAATTTACATTAACCGAACCGAATTTTTAAAATAGGTCAAGCCACACATTGTCATCAAGAAACATCAAAATGCTATTGTAATACGAAAGGGTTAACGGGCGACCACTGCGAAAAATGCGACGGAACAAATCATTATCATGGTGACCCGAGCAAGGGTTCGTGCTACTACGATCTCACTATTGATTATCAATTTACATTCAATTTGTCGAAAAAAGAGGATCGACATTTTACTCAAATCAATTTCCGTAATTCACCGATCAAATCCGATATTGACGCCGACTTTAGTATATTGTGTAGTGTTGCAGCAAAAATGAACATCACTATTCGTTCGGCTGGCGGACCAGAAAAGGTCATCTTCAGCAATTTGAATTGTTCGCAGTTTCGCTATCGCTTCTCAAAAACCGAATATCATTTTGGCATTGAAGACAATGTCACATTAACCACATTTTATGTGTACGTTTACGATTTCCAACCGCCGATTTGGATTCAAATTGCATTCTCACAATATCCCAAATTAAATTTACAACAATTTTTCATCACCTTCTCCACGTGAGTATATTTTCGTGGTGGAATTGAACATGAAGGTGGCAACGGTATTGAATTATTTTTTTTTTTTTTTTTTTTTTGCATTTTAAGATGCTTCTTATTACTGCTTCTACTTGCCGCTGTTCTATGGAAACTCAAGCAAAAATACGATATGTTTAGACGTCGGCAACGACTTTATGTTGAAATGGAGCAAATGGCTTCCAGACCATTCTCTGAAGTAAGTCATACATTTGCATAATTTGTCATAAGCAACAAGATCTCATCGATACATTTCGATTTAGGTGCTGGTTGAAATTGAAAATCGCAGATTAACAGATGCCGAGTCACCCACACCAGTGATAGAGAATATGTCAAAGGCGCAGAGAAAGAGAAAAAAGGTAAACGAAAAAAAAAACGGAAAATCTCATATAAATAAAGAGAACCTAATAAAACCAATTGAATATTCGCAGGATGCTCCAAGTCCAATAGCATTAGAGCCTTGTAGTGGCAATAGAGCAGCAGTTTTATCACTTCTAGTCCGGCTTCCGTCAGGTAACTGTCATTAAATTCAAATAAAAACTGATAAATTTGAATTCGAATAGTAAATAAAATTGACATATGTGATTCTTTTTTATGAATTTCATTGCATTTTTTGCAAAACATTTTAATGAGATTTTCCCCATGTGCGTTGCAGGTGGCTTAAACTACTCATCTTGTGGACAATCGACTGGATTAGCGATTGCCAGTGCACTAGTTACACTTGGAAATCCCAGAAAACTCTCGATGGAACACCCGAAAGAAACCAAAAATAAACGAAAACAAAGCCAACATCCAGATAATTGCATATAATTTTACTGAATTCGATAGCATTTAGCTATATTTGCTATAATTGATTAATAATGATTCTATTTCATTTGTATTAAATGAAAACGAATGAGAAAGAATGAAAGAAGAGGAAAATAGAACACACAACAAAATATAATTATTACCTCTGTATTATAATATTAAAAACAAACATGAGCAAGAAACAAACAAAAAGCTAAAATTAAATGATTGTTTGTCGCAAAAACATGTAAAAATGAACAATAAAAAAAAATTAACAACATGCAGCTGAAGTGATCGGTAATCGCAGAATAAGAGATTCTTTTTTAAATCATAGTAACATGCATATTACATTTTTTTTTATATATATATGACATTTAAGGCGAAGACAACGGTTAATAATTTACTCTAGGAACGTTTCTTTTATTTAAAAATGTAAAAAAATGTATTTGGACAAAAAAACATATTTACTGCAAAAATATCGGTGTTTGATTCGAACAAAAATATAAATGATTTCTTTAAACAGTTAACTTCGTTACCTCATTCCAAATGTGGGGCAGCTGCAAAATTCTAACCGAATGTGCATTGAAAATGTGTGGCATAGTCACAAAGGGAAAGCTTTTTCAACTTTATTTAACAAAAATTATCATTTTTATACAATTTCTCTTTCGGTTCTCTTTTTTTTTTTAATAATAATTGTGGAAAAGAACTCAAAGTGATAAAATGTTTGTTTCCATTGTCATACTGGATGTCTATCCACTATCTTCATTTTAACTATTTTTGAAATGGCGTCTACACACAAAACAAATAAAGTACACCTCAGCTGCACGTTGTGAGTAGCAAATCATTTGCTGCTCATTTGAGCATTTCTTGCACTCTGCACACTAAATAATTATGCTAAGAATTAGTCCACACAATGTGGCATTTGATATCCAATCTGAATAAACATGGCATACGAAGATGCAAATGAAGATGATGATCTCTTTGTTTATCAATCAGCTGATTGTTTTGATTCCAATGACTGCAATTCTATGCCTGTGGTATTTGCATGGATGTTGCGACCGAAAAGAAAGCGCGATAAAAGTTCGGCATCGAAATCGAACGCTTGTGTTCGATGGAGAATCCACTAATTACAGGTTTCACTGTATTTCTTTTGCAACAAAAATCAAATCTATTGTTTTCATTGACTTGTTCATATGATCGATTGTTCAGAATGTGAAATCACATTTGTGTGGTTTTTTTTATTGCTCTTGATAAAATTTCATATTTCAATTGAATTCTTTCTTTCTTAACTACGTTTTTTGTTTTGTTAAGTTCAACACCAAAATCGGCAACTATGATTATTCCTGGCATGCATAAACCAAATGACGTAAGAAGCCGCTCGTTGGCGACAACGAATAGTACATCGCCACGCGGTGTGAGATGGTGTTAATGTATTGAATGGCTTCGAATGTCCTGTACAAATACATAGAAGTATCTCGCACACTTGATCAAATGGTAAGCGAAATTGCACCAAATGGCACAAGTTATGTGATTTTGTGACGAATATCCCATCCAATTCAACAATCAACATAAAGAAATTTGTGCGTACGTCTGGACATCGTCGTTTCCTTAACGCTTGTAAGAAGTGATGTAAAGTCTACGTAAAGAATGCCGTCACAATCGTGCCCAGAGTGTTTCAGGCGATTGCAACCGAAATGAGCAAATGATGATGCCAACCAGTTGAACAACCAACAAAGGCAGGAGTTTGCTGATGCATGAGCAAATTGAAACAAGGAGGTTGATACAGCAGAACCAGGTAAACAATGTGAACATTTTAAATAGGAAATGAACGTTCATATTTTGTTTTTATAATTTCAGTAGAATGGTGGCCGTTGCAATGAGAGTCAACCGATTGATGCAATTATCCAGTTGTTACCGGAAAGGTCCAAAATACCAGCACAGGAGACGAGGTTTAGTCCCAAAATATGGCAACTGAATTTCAAGAATCTCGAGGCAGTTTGTCATCACAATATTGCAGCAACAAAATGAATATAATACAAGAGTAGATTTTTGAATGAAAATGTAAATGAAGAATGAAATGGAGCGATTTATCTCATACAAATTTGTTTGTTTGCTATTTTCATTCTCTTGAGCAGGACTACACTATTAAGACCAGCACGTTAAGCATTAAATAAGGATTACATAATTGAAATCTAATATGCGACGAATAGTTGCAGGACCTGCTGTCTATCATGACACCAAACTATAAACCTTTTATCGAACGTGTAAACTACATTGTGTCACCACTAACCGTTCGCATGGTGGTTGAATATTTTTTTCATGATGGATGTAATTTTGGATTCTAAAGTAAAGTACATCAGCATTTTTATTTAGTGTGTAAAGTGCACAAAAAGTGGTCTCAAATTGGCAGTAAATGATTTGCTACACACAATGTGCAGATGAAATGTGCTTTATTTATTTTGTGTGTAGCAACTGAAAATATGTTGCATTCCAACTAAGAAACATATTAAATGGGCAATTGAAGCCTCGTCGATCGCCATGGACCTACACGGGCGATGCCGGATCGAAGCTCAATTGCCAATAAAATATTTGCTTTGTTCTTTTTTTTGTTGCTTTTTTTCTCAATTTGTATATGTTATATAGGTTATTCCTCACGCATATTCATTTGCGCTATATTTTTAGCTGCTGTTTAGTTCCTCTGCTTTTTCTTATGCATTTCAAATTTATTTTCAATTCGCCATCATGAGCATTTCGACTACGTACATGTTTTTTTCTGTTGTGTTACTTTTTAAAATTGAAAACAGAATAGCACAACATAACAAATCATATTTTGCTCTTGAAATTACTCGCTTAAAAAACTGCCTCTCCTTGTTAATCTGTTGAACGATAAATATCGCATGAATGTTGATTTTTCTCTCATTATTAGTCCTTTTATTATTAATTATCATAATATTTCTTTTATTATCATAAACTAAAACTCACTTTACTTGGCTCTTATATTTTAAATAATTTATTGCAATTATATTATCATTTTCGGTTTAGAATATTCAGAAGAATGGAGTGCTTTTGTGTGTTGTGTCGGTTCCTTTCATAATTTCAATGGCATTTGTATTATTGCTGGGTATGAAATTTGGACTCGCACATGCAGACGTATATGAATTAGAGGGAAAATTGACTGATTTGCAAAGAAGCCGGAAATGAGAATGGATCGTGATTATGTGCAGGAATGACTGACCGCTCGTTACAAAAAATACACACTAGATTAAAACGAAAAATCACATGTAAACAATTGCGCTGCAACTCAAACTAAAAATCATCAAAGATTGTTCAACCATTATTCGTTTTTAGAAAATATTTTTTTTTTTTTTCGATAAATTAAAAAATATATTGATCCAGAACTGAACGTTTATGTCTCATTTGCGCATCATAAATAATGTGAACAATTTGTTTATATTTCATTTGTTTTCTATTCGAATTTTATTTGATCGCAGGCAATCCAACTTTTCAATTAATACAACTTTTATAATACTTAATCTTAATGAATCGAACTTATGCACAGCTCAATCATTTTTTTTCATTATTAGTTTTTTTTTCCCTTTTAATAGTATTTTGTTGCTGTCGTGATCCAAACCAGACAGCGCATTTATTTTTCATCTCTTCGAATACGATTTGCGTTATTTTGTCTGTAGCTCTTGTAATTTTGTTGTCAGCGGGACTGATCTTGCTTAAATTAGGTGTTGTCCCGCATGGTGCGTCTTAGTTAGTTTTGCAATCATTGAGTACTTAATATTTTGTGTGTTCATTTTCGCGTAATATAATTTGATGGCGATTTGTGTGTGTGAGTTCTTTCAAACGGAAAAATTACAATGCGTTTTTGGTTTGTTTGTGATAATCGATACAGGGATTTTCTTCGTTTGAATTTTACAGAAAACAACTAAATTAGAATAAGTTGCTAACGACATGCAAAAACCGACAACTAAATCAAACAAATTCTAATGGAACTACAGAAAAGTACACTTTATAGCCATTGAAATTCCACAAATGTGAAATTTGAAACTTCCAGCGGAAATCACATTGAAATGCTTTCGTTTTTGTTCTTTTGAAATTTGAGTGAAATCGAAGAAAAGCGGTTGGGAAATGAAAAGCAAAGATTTTTTCAGTTGTAAGGTCTTAACATGTGTGTTGCGGCACTTGATTTTTTAATATGCCCAATCAAGTGCATAATAAATTTGAAGAAATGTAAACAAGTAATCGACCAACAGTCAAAATACAAATGATGATCAAAACATCAAGAGCGTTCGTGAAGATATAGGTTTTACTTTCCATCATAATGTGTGTTGTGTCTATTTTTCGACGCAATTCATTTCTATGTGTCAATATTTTTGCTTTTATATTATTTTTTTTTTTAACTACAACATATAGGTATTATTCTGTTCTTATTCATGCTTTCGTCCATTCCTTCTCAGCTTTAGGATAGTGTGCAATTCGAAAAATACAATTTTCACTTCGATCACTGACTATGAAACTAATATATCTCTCATTATAATTATGCATTATTATTATCATTATATTTATTCATTTATTTATTAGTTTTTTCCCCTAAAACGGTTGTTTTTTTTGCATATCGCAACATATTCATGTTACTTACCTCCTTGGATAACGCATTAGATTGGCGTGAAAAGAGACGGTCGTTTTTTATTCATAATTTTGTCGTTTTTGATCTGTTTAAATTTTTCATTTGTTTTCTATCTCAATTTTAAGTATCGTTATCTACAAGAACCTGAACCAGAGTTTTTTTTTCGATGAGAGAGATAGATGGATACCGAGAGAAATATTTTTTCTGACTCTCTCTCTCTCTCTCTCTCTCTCTCTCTCTGTGTGTGTGTGTGTGTGTCTGTGTGTGTCAAAATAAAATCAATTAATCCGCTTACGCCTGTGTGTGAGCATTGAAATTGTCAAATGGAAACACTGACACAACTTTTGTTTATTCGAAGCGAGCGTATCTGATTCTTAAACAGATGATAACGAAAATCAAAGTTAAAATGCTGCAAATTGCACACATGATCTAATTTTGACGAAGGAGTGAATGAGTTAGAGAGACGGCAGCAACGGATGAAATCGAGTTATTTTTGAAACTTTTAATAGCTCGCAGCCCGCACTCGTCATCGGGGCCGTTGCATTGGTCAACGTCCAACGCCGTTTTCTCAATGGCACCATTCCATTTTTCACGCTGTCGACTTGTTTGTTTTAGAAAATCGAATACTTCCCATGTGAAAATATTTTGACCGAGTGGCCAATCGATTGATTTGGAACATTCTAGCCGATTTTGTCTGGCTGAATATGATTTATCTCGAACATAAGAGGCAACTACAATCGACTACAGCCATAGTCGATTTTCAGTCAAAATATCCCAATTCATTCGATTGAAATTTAACATAAACTGGCTATTTTCCATACAAAATCAACAGATAGCTAGCCATAATCGTTTGCTGGTCACTAACAGTTGGCTGACTGTTAGTCACTATATTTCCCCACGGGTTGTTTTCTTTGAATTTGTTTTTCGATTTTCATTTTTGTTATTTGTGTGTTTTTATTCGTTCGTTTGCGTGTTATGCTGGATTCATTGCTGTCAGCTCGCTTTCAATTTCCATTGGTGGTGTGCAGTATTTCTGTTTAAATGCACGTACCAAAGAGGACATTATTTTGTGGGGAAATGGGGATAAGGCGAGACAGATGAAAATATATGGGTGTGTGAAGCGGCGGCATACGAATTGGCATTGGTAAATGAATTTGATTTCTTTTCGTTTAGATAAAAAAAAAATCATATGCAAATGAATGGCAAGCGGAAACGTAATCACCATTATTTTTGATGCTTCATCGATTCTACATTATATTGTGATGGAAATGTCTATTTTTTGTCGTCTTTCTGATTGGAAAATTTAACTAAAAACTCAAGACACAAAGAATAAATAAAATTGAACGGAATGAGAACGGATAAAGACTATTAATTGCAAGCCAAATTTAATTGAAACGAACGTAATTTTTTCCTATTTGTTTATTCGACTGTACAGATTGTTTCACTTTTGAACACCTTATGCCTACTTCCTTTCTGTTTGTTTTGTATGTTTTTTTTTTTTAATTTGTTCTTTGACTGTCTGTATGTTTATTTTATCAGCGACGCAAGCCAGCCGTGCCGAACCCGCACGACTCTGACGACCGCTGCCGATAATTTTTCATAATTTTTTTTTTTTCATTATATTATATAATATATGTTTATGTAGTTCCAACTTATTAATTAATACTTGATGTTTCCATTGTTCATCCTTCTATTTCTTCTTCTAAATTGTTTAGCTCTTTGATATTTAGATGTAGTTCACGAAGTGCATTCAATCAATTTGTTTTGTTTTCTCATGTTTCAACTTTTAACTTTCATCTTCTTCCATCTGTCGCATAGGATACATTCAATCATTATTATAATCATATTTATAAATATTGTTTGTTTTTTTTTTTTATTTCATTTCTCTGGTTCTACTCGATTACTTCGAATAAAGTAGCATAAAAAAAATAATTGATTTATCAAAGAAATCAGAATACGGAATTTATTTCATTCTTCTACATTCCATTCATTTTTGTGTGTCGTAAATCAAAACGTAACTTGAACTTTTATCGCATTTTTCATTTTCTATTTGTGTGTGTGTGTGTTTGTGTACATACAATTGGAATTTAGGATCGCGGGTTCGAAGGGCAAATGAAATGAAATATATTGCTTGCTTTTTGCTAATTGACAACGAAAAGAAAGCGTATGCTCGCATGTATCTCGATATAGATATGGAGGCTTTGAAGGACTAAAAGAGAATATTTTGGTTATGTTTGTGTTTGTGTGTGAAAATTGGTTTTGCATACTTTTTTTGTTTTTTCGCAAATGGAAAGAAACATAAAAATAAATGAAGAAATAAATAATAATAATAGTAATAATCAGTGTTGTCATCGGCCAGTCCATCGAATGAGAATTTTTCTGTGGGTTTGTATGTGTATTGCGCTTGGTAAGCCTAAATTTGGGGCATTGCCATCCCGGTAGCGCGTATCAATGCGGAACCGATGCTTTTCTGAAAACTGAAAAGCACTGTCGACCACCGACATTCGACGGCAGCGGGATTGCGAGCTCGATTCAGTGGGCCTCGTTCGGTGCGACCCAACCGAACCGTCGTCCCTCCGACTCTCGCCCGACGACCTGAACATGCCAAACACTGGTAATAATAAACCACAACATATACAATTCACAATATATATAATGTTTAAATATTTTTTTTCTGCTTTAGTGTGTTTTTGTGTGTATGTGTAATTAATTATTTAATTCATTTTTTTTTAATTCATTTCTCATTTCTTATTCCTCATTGTTTTCCATCATCACCATCTTTTCCTCTGTATCATCTTCACCTTATTTTTCAATTTTTCCTCTCATTCTTTTTGCTTGTTATTTGCATAAATTTAATGTGTTAATCCTCTTTTAATACATTTTCTTTTTTAATTAAATTATATGTATCTCCTGTACTATCGGCCGATGAATTTATTGAGCCGGCTGCAGAGGCAGTTGCAGCACCGGCGCCGCTCGTAGTATTAGTCTTTGTTGTGGTTGAAGTGGTTGTGCTCGAGAATGGATTACTTGATGCAGATGTTGAGGTGTTCGTCGGAGATTGAATTGTATCGCTATTAGATGAGTTCATCAGCATTCTATTCGAATGACTGATCTCCAGTTCGTGCAATTTTTTCCATAACTCTTCGCGTTCTCGTTCTCGCTTCTTTTCTCTATGATATCCGGTTGTAATTTGTTACCAAAAGTTGGTGATAAATAGACATTAATTTTGTTAGATTTTGAGCAAAATAAACGGATTGATTTGTTTCAATGCGCACACTTACTTTTGCCGTTCAGCTTTGTAACTCGCAGTCAGTTCATCGAAAAGCTTTGAATTCATTTCCATGAATGTCTTTAGAACATTGTAAACGAGCGCAACGATAGTTTGATTCCAGTGTTCTTTGCTGATGCGATACAGACCAGGAAACATAATTGGCATTATGACAGTATTATTTTCCTCAATAAGAGACATGGCATATTCATTATTCCAGAAGTACAGCGCTCTTTCCGCAACCTAAAATTAACGCAACGTTCATTAGATCGATTGCATAACATCAATTCGAATGGAATCGTCTGATTGATTGAGATGTTTGCTTGCAAAATGCACAGTATTGATGAATACCTGAAAATGTGGACTGGAGACACATTTGGCGATTTGACGAAATAGTGGCTCTTGAATTTTTACAAATTGCGGTGGATCGATGACATCCAAAATTTCTTCTATTTCACCTAAAAACATTACTTCCTTTTGTGAACATGTTTTCGGCCAGAATTTCAAGAGACCGCGCACAACTGGCTCAGTCAGAACAGCATCCTTCTCTAGAAATTGTACCACACAGTACGCTAACTGAGCATGATATAATGATAAACATTTCACTTTGTGAAGTGGCAACAGAACTTTGACCAGAAACTGCTTATGCTCCGCTTTCAGAGGTAATGCGAAACCGTTTATAATGCTGAATGGGATCGGACAATAGACGCACCGACGGAGTGATACAAAAAGAGAAGAGAGCAAGTGAAAGATGGTTAATTGAAAATTTTGATGATTGCATAACAAACCAATAAACAGACAATATAAATAAATGAACAAACAAAACCGATGTGAGCACGCAAAATAGAGCATGTGCGGCGCTAATTACCTGCCCAAAATTTCCAACAGCTCGCCGACTCCATTGAAGTGTTCGGTTTCATAAATAAAGCGCAAAAATATGTTATTGATTTGTTTACGTATGAAAGCCCGAAGCCCCAAGAATTTTCCATAAATACGATGCAACACGGTCTTGAGGAAATCTCTTTCTCGCGGATCTTCCGAGTCGAAAAGTTCCAACAGCTGTTTAGCGCGACAAATTGTCACAAACAGAAAGAAAAGAAAAGAAACAGGCACACACATTTAGCAAAAATTCAGCCGAAAACGAAAAGATTAGATGGAAAATGAGGATGTCTTATGTTAAGCTCATTACTTGTAGCACGAATTTTTGGTCGATCACTTTCTTTCCTATAGTTGCTTGAAAATCTTGTGACTCTAAAAATCGTAGAAACACTTCATAAACTAATTGCAAATGTGGCCAGGATGCTTCTAAAGTAGGATCGTCTTCTTCTGGGTCGAAATCCGGATTTTCGCTCGGCGGTAATGTCCGAAATAGATTAAGCGATATCTGTTGTTTGCGTTGGCGTTGACAAATGATGGTCCAAATTGAAAAAATAAGCACGCAAATCAATTATTTTGAGTAATTGGAGTTGATGTGAGAAAGCTGTGTATGAAATGAGAGATAATTTCGTACCATTCGAATGATTTCCGGATAAACAGCTTCTGTTAGTACGCCTCGACCATGAGTAATGTACGTGGATAGATCGTTAAGCGCAGCTCGTTTGATCTCTTTCCCCTTCAGGTCTGACACTGGATCCATAAAATCAAACGAAACGCTGCATTGACGTAACTTTTTTATAAAAAGCTCTTCCTGATCCAAACTAGAACTGTCGGCTGAATAAAGAAAACCGGATTAGTGCAAATGATATAGAAAACTGTGTGTCTGTGTGTACGATGCGACATTAAGCTGGCCTATTTTCGACGAACAATGCAGAAATGTTAGAGCGGATGCTTCTTTCGTTGTTCAAGAAGAAAAAGACGATTGGCTGCCGCATCCAAAGGGGACATCACTTTGCATTTGCACCGAATAACAAACATTGCACATCTATTATGAATGAATGGGTCATACCTTTAAGCTGCGGTAGCGGCTGCAATTCGACATCCTGCGAATTTCTGTATCTGGATGAGCCCTGGGACTTTTTACTTTTCTTTTTGAGTGATCGTTTAGCAAATGGATCGATGCGATCAACAAATGTTCCCGATGCCATATTTATGCACTGAGATACTTGATAACCATTCAACAGTTCAATGCAATTATTGATTGTTGTTGTTGTTGTTGTTGTTGTTGATGTGTGTGTCCAGCACTATCCCTCTTTCGTTCTTTTTTGATGTTTTGTTAATCGAATTATTTGTTAAATTTTTACAGCGTTTTAAGTCCGAGGAATATGTATTGTTCGCAATTTCTGTGAATTGTATTATTGTTTACGACCGCGTCTCTTGCGTTTATTTTGTTGGGCTTTTTTCTGTGAATTTCCCTTTTAACTCAATTCAGTTTAAAACTTTCAGGTGAACATTCATTTGCTTACGTTTATATATTTGTTTGCTTTAGTTTTAATGTTTATAATAAAAACGGAGTTGTGTGTGTGTGTTATTAATCTATTTTGGATTTATATCCAGGAGAGACGATTTATTAAATGAGAGGTTTAGATTGATTGATTTTAATTATTAGATTGTTATTCGGTGTTTTTGTTTCTGCTGTTGTTGATGTTTTCTTTGCTACTTTGTTGCCACGCAATAAGACAAGTTGATGAATTATTATTTAGTTAGTACAAAAAGAATAGTTATGTGTGTATGTGTGTGAATTATTCAATAATTAATTAATAAAAAATAATATAGTTAAATAACAATAACACTAAAAATGCTTTAAACCTTGCGGATTATGAAACGAATTCCGAAATTTATACACATTACGCGCGCGCGGTTGCTATTTCATTTTATTTTTCAACTGTCGCCCATTTGCTAGAAAATCCTTTTTCCTGCAAGGAAACGAAGGGGGAAAGACACATTTAGAGATATTGTAATTGCACACAGACACCAAAAATAGATGTCAATTGTAATCTTGGCATTATTATGATATATTCTATTATCTCGGGATTAAGTGATTCAATGTGTGAAAAGTCGGTGCCGGTGGCAGTGGCGACGCCGTTAGTGATTATTGGGCCAGTATGTGTGTGTGTTTGTGTGTTTTTTTTACTTTTTGTTGACTTGGACTTTTCCGTTTTTGTATTTTTATCAAAATAAATATGCATACAAATGTGTCTCTTGAATCAGCGAATGATAAAAACGCTAAAGGCGAAGAGATTGAAAGAATGTCGCAATTTTCGTGTGTAGATGCACTTTGACGTTGAGTTTGAGTTGTAGTTGTGGATGTTGCGGTGTGTACGGTGCAAGGTTATTGATCATTTTATGGTGTCATTAGACTCATTTCGAAAATTTCGTAGATAGATTTTTTATTCTCTCGATTTCAACTCTGCGAACAAACAGTTGGCATTACTCTGTCTATTCGTTAAAATGCCGAAAGGAGTTTGCTAGAAAAACAACACACACAACAATCAAATGGTTTGTGGGTACTGTTTTTTCATCTCTTCTCCTTGTTCATTTGAAACGAAGTGGCAATGACAGAATGAGAGAAGTTTTTTGTTGTGCAAAGATAAATATGAAATTTTAAAATGAGTCTAAGAAAAAAAAGAAGGCACACGGCGTACACCGCATCTATTATAGACGTGCGGGCATGAGATGGGTTTATTTTCTTCGCACTTTGTTTGCCTGGCTCTTTCGCACTGTGCGAGCAATCATCATTTTTGGCTAGCTTAGAATTTTCTTTTGCGATTATACGGCGATGTATATATGCATACAAAAGTCAGTTCGTCCGGTTGGTTCGCTATTGACGTAAGAATGACCGTATAATACTTGAATTACTTGAATATGATCCACCAATTTGAGAGAGCTACAGCGAACAAACAACAAAACACCAACGAATGAACGAGAAAAAGAACTAATCAATGGATGACACCGTAATTTCAAAAGAAATTGTATTCATTCAAATTTAACAATTAAACTAATAACATTGGCGACAACCAATCACAGCCGATATCATTTCAGGCGAAGCGAAAATATAATCAATTGAATGCTTGAAATTAGATGAGGCAAAACGATAGCTCAGTTCCCGCACATACACACACGAATTATTGGCAAGCAGTCACATCTTCACATGCATTCTCAATTTGGCTGTTTGTCTCCTTATATTTTTCGCTTTGAATTGAATTTCGTATGCTTCATCGCTTTCATTAAAACTTTCGGTTGAATTCACACACTCCGATTGTCGTTTGATAGTTGGCTTTGAAGACAAAAAAAAAATGTGTTGCTAAAATTCGCCGTTTAAATTGATTACCGAAACATGATGAATATATATATAAATATATAGAAGTGTGTATATAAATATATATCTGTCTTTCGATTTGTGAGCGATCGAAAAAAATCCCAACTAACTCGTCGTTTTATTCATGTTTGTTGCAGGTTTCGAGAAACGTTTGAAAAAAACCAACACCGAATCTTAGTCACTGAAACTTTTCGCTTCTGACTTAAAAAAAAATAGAACTATTAATAATTGTCATCAATCGTGTGATAGAACACGAAAAAAGAATATGGTGATACAATAGTGTAAATAGCCAAAATGGCGGCCACCCTCCTCAAACGAACGTACTCACAAACACTCGGAAACACAAACACACGAACAGAGCGAACGAACGAGCGAGCGACGCATACAGACGAATACCATCACACAAAGTTCGAACAAGAGCTCACTCTTTCACACACACTCTCGGAATTAAAATAGAATTCGCCTTGGCATTTTTCATTATCAACGTCAAATTCGAACTATAGTCAAAATTCACGGAGCGAAATTGTGATGAGGCGAATGAAAAAATTTGGTTCAACAAAATGCACCGTGAACCGAAGCACATGCCATACCGTCCACATTTTCGCGTCGATCTATAAAACAATGCATAACTTTTCGATGAAATTCCAAATTACACTAAACACACAATACAACTGATGAAAAATCTTCGCTATATCTATTAAGCTGCACCTGATGAAAGTTTGACATGACAGATTTTCTACAATGGATCTTCGCGGTGGCAATAAATATAGAGATGTGAACTCGACTGAGTATATGTGTTATACTCTGTGTTGGTTATGAGCGCGAGAGACAATATATGTGTGGCTGTATGTTGTATGCGCGCGTGATGCGTGTGCCCGTGAGAGAGTGTGCAAGTGCCTGAGTGCCGGAGTGCCTGAGTGTGTGTTTGTGTCAGTATTTGCCCAAATGTGGACGAGCCACGGGCGAAGCGTTTAACGATGGGCAAGTGTTGACAAACGTTAGGCCAGCAGTATGGAGTATGTGTCGAATATGCACGAATACCATCACCGTAGGCTTATTAATTTGTATAAAAGTTTTTATTTGAATTTTTATTATTTTTTCGGTTGTTTTGGATCATGCACAAGTGTTTGTCACCGTTTAACTCGTATTTACCGAGTGACGGGTCCTCGATGAAAAATTCTGCATTGATTCGAATGGAAATTGCGTTTTAACGATTTTTCTCTATTTATCTTAACTTTCATTCATCATTTTCCCCTGCTGTCATTCGTCAAATGCTTTTTCAGCCGAAACAAGTTCGTGCACATTGAAAGAATGACTGATCTGTCATTTGACTCGCGATTTTCCGATTTTTGCGCAAAGGATGAATGGAATATTTATTTTTGAGCCATGCACATCGTCAAAGTCGTCGTCGTCGTCGTCATCGTCGTTATCGTTGTTGTTGTTGTTGTCGCCATCGTCATCGAAGGCGACAAAAGTCAAATTCTCTCACGCCCAATTAAGCGAAAAACAACAGTTCAAACGAAGAAATCTTCATATCTAGATTCAAACGCACACAAACATTGCTGCATGCAGCATAGGCATGAACGAAAAAATGTGTGTGCACCACAAATGTTCGATGAGAGAGAAAGAGAGAGAGAGAGAGAGAGAGAGAGAGAGCCTCATGGAAAATGTCGTAAAAGAGACAGAGTGTGGAGTAAGCAAAGGGAGGAATGTGTGAGAGTCAGAGAGAGAGAGGCCTAATAGCGATTTATCGTTGAGTGGACATAAGAGAATGGATCAACTTCATTTGAAAACACAAGACGAATAGCAAAACTAATGTACACATCAAAATAATAAACAGACAGTGTATTTTGCTCTAAACGCATTCATATATATGCATATAAATATATCGAAAAACGATACTTGCAAACCGCCGTACGGTGTTTGGCGTTATGAATTGGAAGAAGGTTACGGCTCACACATGAACAGAGACTTGAAAAAAACACATCCTAAACAAGAATACGCGCTGCAATTGGAAGCGTAATCCAATGTAAGAAAACTAGCTGATGATGAAGAAAAAAACACACTTCAAGTGAACAGAATAGAAAAAAGTTGCTCTATTCGCGCTGTAGCAGATTACACACAGACATTGCTTTGTGCAGTTGTGTGCGGATGCAGACGGAGGATCGGATGGATTGAGAATGGAATATGAAAAAATATCATATATATGAATTCTAAGACTGTCTCTCCCACACACTCTTCGTCTCACTCATGGCGCGTCATTTTTTCTCTTTCATACGCAGTGTGTGGATGTATGTTCCATGGTTTTTCCACACTTTCAACTAAAATCGACCAGAAGAACATCTTTCCACACTTACAATCTATACGCGCACGTACAGCAGATACTATAACACATTTTTTTGATGTTTTTTTTCTCCTCTTCTTATTCTCTTCTAGTCCATACGTACTTGTTCTCATAGAGCTCAATGGATTAATGATATTTGCTAAAACTAAACGCATTCCAATCCAAACGATTTTAGCACAAAATTGACAAAAGCACAAATCTCAACCTTTATGTCATTTCTTCTATTTCTTTCTCTCTCTCTCTCTCTCTCTCTCTCTCTCTTTATACTCGTTGTTGTTTTGGGGCAATCAGCAAAAAAAACACTTTTCAATCACTTTTTCATCACACTGAACGATGTCAACGAAATTATACAATCCTTTTTTCAGCGTTTGCGTTTCTTCAATTTTTTTTCTCATAAACGTTCGATTTCATCGAAAATTCAGCGCATAATAGAGGTCGATTATCTCCAATTTGAGAATTTCTAGTCGCTTCTTTTTCTTTTATTTTATCTTAAGTCAGAGAAAACAAGAAGAAGAGCCAATAAAAACTTATATTGAGTCGAATGACATTTTTTTTTCTCGTGTAGAATCAATGCTTATGACAATTTTTTTCTCTCATTCGTTTTATATGCACACCTTTTTCACTGTTTCAGAAATATTTTCAGATTCACAGTCACATTGAACCAACTTACTTGTTGTTTATTGCGTAAATCAGTGTGTAAATTGTAATGAATTAACAAAACGAAATGAAAAGTCGGCAAAATGTTAACAAAACAATTTTTTCCTAGTGTTTTTGAATTCCACAAATCAAACCGTAAATTATTCACAGGAATCACATACATTCTATAATTAAGAGATTTCAGTTCAATACATGGGTAGCGCTCTCGCAGTGTTTGCCATGTCTATGTATGCGTCGCTATGAACTTCTTACAGATGACATAAAAATGAAGTAGTTGTATGCGAGCGGGCGTATAACAGTTGAGTTGTGTTATAAATGTTTGGTTTCTAAAAATGCCGCCGCCAGCAACACCTTTTGACACTACATCAACGACAATGACGACGACGACGATATGAAAGAAATTTCAAAGCCATACAAATCGCTCAGCTACACAACGAACGCAAAGTTGCTTCTGTCAGAACGGCGCTGTTGTATTCGCGTCAACTCAAAACCACATCCGCAGAACACACACATTGGGCTCGCTCTCGATTCTCGTATCGATTATACGTATCAATTAATTTTCAACAGTTACAAAAACATAAAACATTCAAGTAGTTTAGCTATACCAATCTCATCCACGTTTTTAAGTATTAGTGTACACGTATACACACATACACGCATAAAAGACTATCTGTGAGAGAGCGAGAGATAGAGAGAAGAAAAGTAAGAAATTCATACGATGCATCATATACTTGTGAATGCTTCTATCTCTCTCTCTCCCTTTTGAAAAGAAAAAATTGGCGATGCATCTGCAGAAAATGGAAAACGCATCCGAATGCTTTGCACGATCAGATGTAACTGAAAGTAGTCTTACTGCGTATGTGATGTATCTACTGGTTTTTAACACACACATACACACATATATGTACACTCAATACACATACTCCCCTTCACTCGCTCACACACACACTCTATCTTTCTTGATATGATTGAAAGTACTACACACACTCACACACGAACTGTGTTGAATATTCGATTATTGAAATGAAAAACTGATCATCAAGCGTTACTAATATGGCAACGGACCTCCTTGTCATGTATTTTGTTGTTGGAATCGTTTTGAGTGTACCATTTTTTCATGCATTCAAAGTACATAAAAAACTAATAAGCTTTTAAAATGTAAACATTGGATCTTAAAACACACCAAGCGTTTAATCAACGGAAGAAAACGGAACAATGCTTTTCAAATTCGATTTATTTAACGAAAAAAAACATTTTTTTTCATGCAATTTCTTTTTGTATATCGATCAAAAAGTCATTTTGCTTTATTAAATGTATAATGTTAACATAAATTGGTTAGTATAAAAAGCTCAAAACCAAAAATAAAGAAAATCAATCAAAAACACTTATTTTTTTTGCTTCCACTAAGTAAACATTTTCTAAAACAACGAGTTTGAATGACATTTTATAAAGTGCATAAGTCAATTAATGCATAGAATTTTCCAAGTGAATCATCACATGATTTCATTTTTTTCAATTCATTGTAATATTGCTATAACATTTTGTGAATTCCAAAGTCTGGGTTGGAAAATATACACGGATTTTCAAAAAAATTGTAAATTACGTATAATACGTATAATCTACATTTTCTACATACATTTTGTAGATTATTGAAAAATTCAAAATTAAATTCAAATTACCGCTCCAAACATGTCTGAATTTGTTTATCCGTGCAATGCAATGACTGAATCTGTAGATTGTTTGTTCAACATTGTTTCTGATATTGTGAAATTGCGATTGTTTCCATAAAAATAATGTCAAATATATTCGAAAATATGATGAAGAAAGGTGGTGAATCCAATCCATCAACATTGGGTAGACCAATGCATGATCATTGGGATGGATTCAAAAAGATACACATAAATGGAAAAGTTCATGCGAAATGTTTCAATTGTTTGAAAACATTTCTCAACACATCAAAGATTCGGTTGCAAACTCATCGGTAATATGTAATAATTTTATTTAGAATATAATGGTGTTATCATAAAGTAATTTTATATACTGGAAGAACTGTAGTACTACAAAGATTGAAGTGAATCAATTAGCCGATGCCGAAAATGCGCAAATGTTCGATGGAACTGACATTGAAAGTGAAATGACACTTTTCGCTGTACAGAATGTTGATTCAACATTGAAAACTGCATCGCTGAACAATGTTTTCCTCTGTTTTTTTAATTTACAAAAGTAAAGATTTTCAGTTTATTTTTTAGACGTCATCAACACTCAATTCATCTTTTTCAACATCAACACCGTGTGCATCTCCATCACCACTTGAATTTAAACAAAAGAAAAATGAAACGATACATTGACCACATAAACGAAATTGACAGTGAGAAAATTGATTTGATGTTGGCTGAATTTTTTTATGGTTGTAATGTTCCATTCAGTGCTTGTGATTCGAAATATTTGAAAAATTTGATTCACGCTTTACGTCCATCATATGAAATACCAAATCGCCGTCAATTAGCCGGTGCATTACTCGTAAGTGTCGATGGTCGTGTGATCGAAACCCTCGAATACGATATATTTTTTTTTTTTCTTTTTTTTTATTTCGGATTTTAAATTTTAATAATAATTAAATAAACATCAGCTAAATAATAAAGTTATCATTATAAATACAAATCCGAGTGAACAGAAATGTTTAAATAAAAAAAAAATGGTGTGCCTGAGTTTCGAACAAGCGACCATAGACACTATCGTTCAATATTCTACTTATTATACCACTTATTCTAAAATGATCTGTCAACAGGATTCTTCCTAAAAAATGATGAATTTTACGAAAACAATCATGATTTTCATCGGAAAACACTAAAATGTCCCTATTGAAAAAATATAAATAGCTACCCTCGTAATTCTCAACAGAATTGGAAGCAGCAATAATATTCAAATACGAAAAAATCTATATACGGAAGGAAAAAGAGTAAAAAAAAAATCGAATAAATATGTAAGTAAGTATATAATTCTCAGCATAAAACTGAACAGGAACAATATTTCAAAAGTAGAAAAGTTTCTGGTGTGGCTGATGTTACTTCGTATGAATCAGAGATTCACGTTACATATGTGTACTCAATACGATTTAAAACATAAACTGATTGATTCAACAATATAAAATAAAAAAAAGTAGAGAGGAAAAAATCGAAAAGAAAAAAAAAGTCAAAAAATCTGTATAACCGTATGTATTATCGTCACAACATTGAAAAAATTAACAGAAAACAAAATATTCAACAAATACCCAGTTCAATTTCGCTCGAAAAATTGCAATAGGAATTCAAACTATGCTCGGAAATTATTAGAAAAAGTTCAAACTCTGGTAGACAAACAACAGGTGTGCAATGCTTTATTACTTTTGTGTACATATTTATTTTGTTTTCATTATTTTCCTAGAGATGGCGCTGATCATTGTTTAACATTGTAAATTGTATTCGCTAAGCAACGAATATATCTTATTCACTCTGAATATTGGTCGTTGTTTTGACAAGTATAAATGCAATGTTTTGCTATCTTGTGAACGATTTGACGTTTCATCATCACAGTTCCAGCAGTATAAAATCTATTTCATTCGTGCATTGTTGAAATGCGATGGTCAGTCAATTGCAGTTCTCTCTTTCTATCGGTAAATAGTCTGTCAGAGGTTACGTTTTGTGAAGACGCATCGCGATGTAGGATTTCAACACCGGCACCATATGCTGGGACATGCGTATATGGTTATTTTCATCCAGGTAAAAGGCGTACTCCCAGACCAATCGCAGCGAGGGGTTCACTGTCATTCCAGCACTGTATTGCTCGGCTAGCTCAAGGAATCGTCGAGCACCGGTTACGTCAGTGGGGATACCGGAATGCTGCTGTAGATGAGTCATATTGACGGACCATGAGTTAGAGATGTCGCAAGAAGATGTTGTATCAGGGAACATGGGTCGGGGCACATCTATCTGCAGCTCAGCCAGGGCGTCTACAATGTTGGCGTGCTGCTCCACAACATCGCGTTGTTGTGCACGGATGCTGTTTAGAGTGAGAGAGTGCTCAGCCTCACTCTCGTCGAACGATAGATCGTGTGTCGATATATCGTGTGCGGTCGACGGGGGGTACAGACTGTGTTAGCGCGACGATATCGTCTGTACTAATATCGCCCGACATTTGTTCAGCAAGTTTTTGTGCTGTTTTGTGGCGCCGAGGGCATCCAATGCTACGTCTGCTGCTTTTCGAACACACATCGCTGGATAATTCAGAACCACTACCTGATTCGTTTGAGGATGACATCGTGGTTGGTTGTGATTTAATATTGCCTTTCACTTATATTGTTCGATTGTTTTTGATTGTTTTTATATTTTCTTTTTTCAATTGTTTTATTTTCACTTTGGAAATGTCTTTCACTTAGTAATGACCTATAAAGAGGAGAGAAAACCCAGCTGTAGAGTAGTGGTTAGCGTGCCGGCTTTGCATGGGGACGTGGGTTCGAGTCTCACTAGCGGTCGTTTGATTTTTTATCAATTTCATCATTGCTAATTACAGTGATATATTGATGGGACACAAACTAACACATAAAACAGTGATGTTCGACTCACGGAGTGTTTCGGAGGACACTTTAAGCCGTCGGTCCCTGTGTGTGCACAAAGAGGACTTTGAGTTAGCACAGACACACGTAAATAACCTTAACGCTAAGGTTGTGTTATTGGGTATTTCAATATTCAATACACCACCGCAAAAAAGGTAGTAGCCATTCATGGGCTCGTGTATTCGAATGCGGTGCAGTCGTGTCCTGCAAGCCTCTCACCAATGTATTCGAATAAAAGTTCTCATGCTGGTGGTATTCATGGAATACGAAAAAAGACTGAAAATACCTAACGGTACACAATTCGGTCTATAAATACTGAATAATGAATGAATGAAAAAAGATAAATCGTCTCATGTCAAATTTGAAAAAAAAGTTAATAAAAAAAATACGTAAGGTGTGTTTTAACCTGAAGCAAAAACATACAAAAATTCGTATGGATACGAAGCAGCGTGAATGTCACCATATTTGATTGAATTTGTGATTGCTAAACATAGGTAATAAAATTCAAAACACTATTTTGTTTCAGATCCAAATTATTCATTAAAAGTTCCGAAATTGTTTCACCATTTTTGGTTTTTAAATTTTTCAACGATGATAAAATTACACATTTTCTTAAAAATCTAGCAAAACGAAATTGTTGAAATATTGTTCGATTTAGTGAAAGATGAATCATTGATGAGACAAGTAATTGTAAATTAGAAAGTAACTAAGTTCAGATTCACTACAAACTTTTCAAAGAGATGATACTTCAAACTGATAAGTGTATAGAAGCACTGCACTGTGAAACACGATTTATAATTATTATTTGGACGATGAAGATAAGTGTAAAATCATTGTTGCCATATTCAGAAGCATTGAAAATGATAAAAATACCACCTTAAATCTAATAATTCTTACTATGAGAGAAGAATTTCTTTCAACTCATGAAGAAATGATTCAAAAATTGCGGGTAACCATTCACATGTATATGATGCATCGTATGAATTTCTTACTTTTTCTTCTCTCTCTCTCTCTCTCTCTCGCTCTCTTTCTCGCTCTCTCACAGATAGACTTTTATGCGTGTATGTGTGTATACGTGTACACTAATACTTAAAAACGTGGATGAGATTGGTATAGCTAAACTACTCATTCATTTGAAACTCGTCGCTCAACAATTTTTATTCAAATAAAATTTCACATTTCAGAAAAATCATGTTTTCTTAGTAAATAACATTTAACGAAATTTCTTTTGTCAAGAACAAAAACAAACCAAACTTAAACATTGGAGAAGTTTATTTTCGTATAAAGAATTCGATGATATTTAGCTGATGCGATCAAAAGATCATAAAACTGTCTTTAAAAAATTCCATAAATTAACAAAGATTGTAGATGTAAGGCATTCAATATTGTCTATGATTGGTGGTGCGGATGGAAGCTTCAGATGTTTCGTTTCACATTTTTGTCTCTTTTTAATTTGATTCGGAAAGTTTGATGACATGACATACTACCTCATCGATGGTGTGATTGTTAAGCATTTCTTTGATTGATTCGTCATCGATAACCGATGTGAATAGAAGTTTGACATTTTCGCGAAGTTTGGTGCTTGCATCGGGACAAGTGGAGCTATCAACTGGCGACTGACCGCATTGTTTGATAACTGAGCTCAGAACCTCCTCGATTGGAGTTTTTGGATAGCCAAATTTCGTTAGAACATCTTCGTCGACCACCGTTTTCAGCAGTTGTGCTATGTTCTCTTTCAACTCAGCATCGGATAACTGCACTGGATCCGGAACGGATACTGATGTTGGTTCACTCTTCACAATACTTGGTTCATCATCTTGGAATTCATAAATCTCTAGCATTGTCTCATCGGTACTTTGAATTTCATAATTTGATTCCACAATTGTATCATTCTGATCGGCACAAATGATTTTATACGTGTTCGGATTGTTTGGATCTTCTTTGATAATTTCAATTGCATCATCGTTCGCCTTTTCCGCGCTGCGAATTTAAATTAGGGAAATTAATTAATATTTAATTTTGTACACAGTTTGTTTTTGAGCATGAGTATGATTTAAATTTGAGCGATAAACAAAGATTGAAAATTTTAAAGGAAAATGTAGTGTTGAATGGGATAAGGCCTTACATTGGATGTTTTGTTTCCAAATGTCGCTTGAAGGCACTTTCTTGCTTAAATTCTTTGTTGCATATGGTGCATTTGTTCGGCACAAGCTCGAAATGCGTTTTTTCGTGCGCTGTCAATGTTGCCTTCGACGAATATCCCTTTTGACATACCGAACATTTGAAGTCTGTGAACACAAAATTTTTTTATTAGTGGAAATTCTTGAATTTAGTTCATAGATCACTTTTATTGTCAGACCTTTTTGCTTTGCTTTGGAGGCGGGATTCACATGAGTGTTTCGCATATGGGTGATCAATCGGTTCTTCCGATTAAATTTACTTCCGCATTGTTCACAAGTAAAACCATTTTCGCCCGTATGATGGAACATGTGTGATCTCAGCTGGGTCGCTTGGATGAAACTATCGATTGGGATTGGAAAAATATTAAATTTCCAATCATTTTCATGGAATCTCAAAGTCATCAATTGTAAGGAAGTTTTCAGTAAAATATTAACAGTAAAATATGACTAAATAAAGACCTTTTATCGCACAAAGTGCAATTGTACGGCCGTTCCCCGGTATGGGTTTTGTTATGACGGTTCAATGTTTCCTTAGCCGAAAAACTTTTGCCACACTATTCAAAAAGTTTGAAGAATATGAGTAATTGTATCAGAAAAATAACCTCATAAGAATATTGTTTGGAATCTCCTCATGATTTGACTTACCATTTGGCACGTGTATGGTTTTTCGCCGGTATGAGATCGTCGATGCTTTCGAAGTGCACCATTTGATGGGAATGATTTATCACACAAGTCACAACTGAAATTAATGATCATTATTTCCCCATTGAATTAAAACACAAGCAATCAATTGATTATCAAACCTGAACGGTTTTTCGCCGGTATGCGTCCGAATATGAATGCTGCAATCGAAAATTAATGTAATTCTATGTATGGAATGGATCGGACAGCATTGCAAAATACACTTACTTGAGCAAAGATGAGCCATAAAATGACTTTTCGCAGTGTGGGCATTGGTAGTCTCTTTTTCGTGTTGATTGACCTATGTGTGCCCTGAGATGTTCACGCAAATTATCCGTTCGACTGAACAATTTGCCGCACACATGGCAAGCGGTCTCATGTTTTTTTCTTGATTTATCGCAACTCGTGTACAATAGATGCCGATCCAAATGATATTTCCGCGTAAAATCTTTGCCGCAAAAGCTACATGAAAATGGTTTACCGCTGTAATGGCTCAGTAGGTGAACGTCGAGTATTTCATTATTCGGGCAAGTCGCATTGCAATGGATGCAGGCAAAATGCTTTTCAGGCGAGTGCAACAAGTACAAATGACGCTCCAAACTAAGATGCGATTTAAACGATTTCGGACAAAAATTGCAGCCCACGTGACCATACTGGAAATGGAACAATCATCTTATTATTTTGATTTTACTAAATAAAAGATGGTTACTTACGTGAGCCGTCTCTTTTTCTTCATTGCAACAGATACAAATGACATCGTAGATTGGATCTTTCACATCGATTGAGGAGAAATCGAATTCGACGTTTTCTGCGGAGCTGTTTACCGCATTCTTCGGCAAATTCTTGCAGAGGTTCAAATGTCTTTTGAGTGCCTTTAAAAAGAGAATTGATGGTGAATTTTATTAGGAATTTCATTGATGAAGATTTTTTCAATGCATAGAATGTGGTGATCGCGTTAACTTACCGCGCCCGAAGACAACACTTTTGAGCATTTGGCACAGATGTGATGCAGCGGAATCGCTTTCTTTTTCGTCTTTTTTTCGGGAATTTTTATTGACATTGTGCCGTCTGCATTCGCAATTAACTCTTCTTCTTCTTCTTCCTCCTCCTCGTCTTCCTCCATTTCGGCATCCTCTTCAGCTTCGTCGGCAATGTCATCGGTGTCTAACTCAACGTGATCCGGATCGTTGACGATGTCATCGTCATCCTCTTCCATTTCATCTTCCACCTTAAAATATTCAATTTCATTTTTCTCGTTCAATTTCACGTTAATCGTTGACGTGGTTGCACGCGTACTCCGTCTTAGGCCGCTCATACTGAACCAAATTGCTGGGAAAATATCACGATAACGAGAACAACAACGACGAGGATCGCCACACACATTCGGCAACTGCTTCAACGATACATCAAATGGTAGATTTAAATTGGGTAGACAAATCAATGCAATTTCAAATGAAAAAATTCAACATTTTCCTGAATATATACTATCCATTTAAAATCCGACTAAATTCTGGTGATGTTCAATGCAAAAATCCGTAAAACATTTTTCGTTTTTCTTTTACAGATTTCTTTTTGACAAACAAAAATGTATGAATACATTCAAAATCTCAAAAATTGTTGTTAGTAAAATATTTTTCACGTTTTTTTTTTTCAAGTGAAAGTTAGTCGATTAATTTCAAATTCTGGACAGCATCTACATTTCAACCGAAACATTTCGACGCAAAAAAGTTCTATGGCCATTTTTCAAGATAATTTAATTAAATTATCAAACAACACTCAAAAAAAAAAATCGTAATGGCGTTTACTTTCTATTTTACATTTGTTGACACATATTCATGTCACGAAATGATCTTGATTCACTTGTTGCATTAAAGCTCGCTGTAAATGCATTAGATTAAAAACTTTTTTAATGGGACAAGTTTTGACGGTACGAATTTGAAAAGTCACTTGTAATACCAGTTTATCGTGTGTGAAAATGAAATTTATTTTACATTTATTGAATAATGAGCTCTCACAATCACTAGATTCAGGATCAAATTTAAACAAATCACTCACATATCTACACATAGGCGCGCGTCAACTGCTCGATTCGATCGTAGCGTTTTTCGCCACGGAGGCGACGTTGACAATTGACTGTTTTAATGGGATTTTAAGTGTTCATCAGTCGTGCACAGAGACAAACAGTCAATATTATATGTAATTTCCAATTAAATGTACAAAAATTTGCTTCATTTAAATGAAAGATTCAATTAAAAATATCGATGACATTTTGTGATAGCGATTTCCGTGTGAATTCTACGATTTGAACATGAACAAAACTGGTCTATTCCATTGTCAAGTTCATCGGAATGTAATTTGAGAGGTGTCACTGCAGTTCCATGAGGCACCGCTAGAGGGACACTCTTTTCATGACACACACAAAACAGACCATACAAAATATACAAATACAGCTGTTGTCATATTATTGAATTGATATTGCTTCCTTATCATTGATCTTGGTCCTGTTAAAATAACTTGCAATGCATTCTGTTCCGCTCCAACATCGATTTGGTCTCAAAAGCTGTGGCTATATCGGATTAATCGTTAGCGAATCAAAGTGCATGGAGTGACAGTGTAGCGAGCGCAGCAGTGACAGTAGCAGTCTTTTTTTCGGAACACTTTTTGTACGCACATCCATCGCACATAGGAATAAATTGAAGCATCGAAATCATATGACAGTGTGTGGTGTGTATAAGAAAATATTAAAGTTTCAATAATAATCGCAATAAGTTAATTGACAGTTCTTTCATTTACCTTGATTTCTCAGTAAATAGTCGTTCACCCAAATTTTCATTTTCGGAAAATCCATTCAATGAACGGTACAATATTTTTTCATTACATTCCTTTCACTCACTAGAGCTCTCTCTCTCTCTCCCTCTCTTTATTTTTTTTTTTCTGTTGCCATTCAATTAAATTGTGTATTAAATACAGTTTTTTTTTTAGTTTAATTGTATAATTATGCATTGTGGTACTTGTTAAGTGACGGCCGAATATTTGCTTACTCAAGAGATGTGCATAATTATTTGAATACGTAAATCTTCTTTGGTTCTTTTTAAAAAATTGTCTGTGCATCTGTTTAATAATTATCTCATTTCGTTAGGCGTTTTATTGAAATTTGTTCAGTGAATTTTCCTTTTTCGATTGATTGTTCTTCCAAATGTTTCATAACAAAGTCATGTGTTTCATGTTTTCTATCAAGAAATTTCCGTTTTAGTAAGCGTAGAAACAAAAGATGGGAGAATGTACAGAGTGAGAGAGAGAGAGAGCAAGAGCGAAAAATATTCAATAGATTGCTTAGGTAGTGAAATAACATTCGACATTTTTAGTAGTAACACAATATGTTTTCTATATTGTTTGATTTGAGTAAAGTGGCTATTGGTTAAATGTACTTATGTGAGATAATTGCACACCAAAAAAAATATGGAAAATAAAAATAACTGAACTACATTGGTGTTTGTTGCTTCTTTCTCTTTTTCTTTTTCTCCATTTCGGCGCAAACATTTCACTTCGTCTGTTCCAACCCGTACCGATTGCTGCCTGCTGCTACCATTACTGTTACGGTTACGAATTGCCAACATCGTTTAATTGCGTGCTACAGAGATTATTCCGTTTTAAATGGTGAGAGGTAAAAGTGCAGGGCATATGTGGCGTTCATAGCTATGGAAAGCGATAATTTGTTCAATGAACGACAATCCATTCGAGAATCGGCTCGACAACTGAAAAAATATGGCAGCACTTGCAATCACGTTCGGAACAATGAATACCAAATACGTCACAATTTACAGCAAACCGATACATTGCAAGGGATTGCATTGAAGTATGGATGTACGGTATGTAATAATCTGAATATTTCAATGGCAATGTGGCCTTAGCACCACTTAGCACAATGCGGTCTCTCGATTTCACACAAAGCGGTGTCATTCGACACAACCAATGCAATAAAGTGTGAGCAAATGATCGATCAACCGATATGCAAACACATTTCCATAAATGATTTTATTTTCCATAGATGTTGTTGTTGTGATTGCTGTTCATTCCTCTTGATTTTATTGTAACTGTTTTAATGTAACCATCACACATTTGATAAGAACAGCCGTAATGATTCGCAGTTTGCCTTTTCAATCAACACTCGTGTGATAATTTGATTTTGTTCGAAATGTGTTCATTGGAAAAAAGGCAACAGATTGTGCGCCTTATTCGCATCTTATCGAATAAAAGTCAAACTATTTCTACCCTATCTATTGATTCTACCAAATTTTAGTGTTTGCATAAGGTGTTTGCTTGTTTACTTCAATTTCAATATCAATATTTGATTTTATTTATATGTTTTTATCAAATACAGACGGAGCAAATCCGACGGGTCAATCGTTTGTTTGCTCAAGATAGTCTTTTTCTGCGACAATATTTAATGATACCAGTCGACCGAGACACATCGCTTCAACACAATCAGATAACGAAATCAATGTCGTTGCCGGCCGCCACCGATTCCGATCTACCATCACCAAATGGCGAATCGTCGTCGCAGCGCCCAGCAGCAGCGTCACATGCGTCCAGCAGCCCAACGGCAGCCAATGTATATGATAACATGCTAAGTCCAGAGGAGGAGAGTAAAAAATCGATCGAGGATTTCCTTGGAAAAATTGACACAAACCTGGCGAAAACCAAGAAATATGTAAAAAATAGGTACGAACCGAATCGAATCGACTCAAATTGAAATGATATCATTTTATTTTGGTCATTCATAGATTCATTTGTTCTCCACGTTATGATGTTGATCATGTAATGTGCTATTATTCCATTTGATTTACAGCCAAAGTATCTTAAATAGGTTAGCATCGCAAGAGGATAACGAAATTCAAGAGAGTACACATTCGGCAGCCGCATACGCGCTTTCATCATCATCGTACCATGGCGGGGGCTACGGTAGCAGCAGCAGTGCAAGTAATGGCACTCAAATGGTAGTTACACATGGCAAACGAGTGAAAAGTTCGTTGCACAGGCTAGAACAGCAGCAAGACGAATTTTACCAATTATAGTTATCGTCGTCATCGATTTCGTTTTTTAACGAAAACGATCCAAATATGATTACATCAACTTTAAAATAATGTGTATACTGAAAGAATGCGATAAAAACTTTTAGTGTTTAGAACAAAATTAAATCTGTACAACAAACCACACTCACCAACTCACATACAAAAACACTAAAGATGCAAAACAACTATATAAAAATAAACATAAAGCAATTTGTATATTCAGAAATGAGCATTTAAAAAAAATACCATGAGATACAAAAAACAATGAGATAAAAAAAAGGTAGCATTAAGAACAATAAAACTACAACACACACACTCTGAATCAAATGAGAATATTGCTTTAGAGTTAGTTATAAACGGAATGAAAGTGTTGAATGAACATACACACCACCACGAAGCTGTATAAAAGCTGTGTAAAAAGATATATATTCTAATATTGTTAAATTTAATTTAATTTATGGAATTTAATTTTACTTTAGATTTTACGATGTTATGTTGTGTAAAGCGTTGAAAGGGAGTTTGTCGAAATAAAAGAGTAAAAAGAGAAAAATGCTTCAAATCGATTCAAAATACCATTTTAATTTGATTATTTGGAAATTTGAAATGACTGATATAATGGATGATATAATATTGCTTACATTCTATGACTGTGTTCATTTGAGTGTCTGAGAATGAAAGTGAAACCTTAATTTGCAACACATAGAAATTCAACATAAAATAAATAATATTTCAAAGTGTAACACCGAAATAGATATCTATTCAAACTATGTCGATCTCCATGTTGCATTTCAAAATGTCCCAATTTCAACGTTTCACTCTAAAATATTTTGATTCCAATTTACACTCTTGAATATTGGATGGAAGATGTTTCGATATTACACTTTAAAATTTGTCCATCTCGAAATTGCAGTTCAAAATGCTTTGGTTTCGGTGTTCCACTTTTAAATGTCTCCATTTCAGTGTCACACTAAAAAATGTTTTTGATCTTTTGTTGCATTTCTATGTGTTATGAATTCAGGTCTCACTTTCATTCTCGGACATTCATTTGAAAATGAGGCAGCACTCACGATCAGTTAAATTCCCCGTATCTTGAGATTTTTTAAATGCTAGAAATATTTACAATCCTTTGAATCCGCTTTCTTATTTACATGACACCAGATCAGACTCCGATTTCCTTTTAATATGATTGGCTAAATTTTTCAAATGCTTTTTGGTTTTATTATGACGTTCAACATCGGTTGCAGACAATGGTTGTTCGCATACAGCGCATCCGTATTCGTCCGTGTGTAATTCCATGTGTCTCAAAAGTGCGACTCTTGTGGCACATTGCATCAAACAAAACACGCATTCCAATTTATATTGATGTGTGGCCCGGTGTGTCTTCAGTTCTGCTTTTGATGAAAACTGTCGGTCACATTTGTTACAAAGATACCTGTCTGCATTTGAATAAAGTTTCTCGATGAGATTGCTACAGGTACATTGTGTTAGATCACATAATGCTAATAAATCGGTGGCTGACATAAAAAATTTAATCGGCAAATCATGGACATGGATGCCGGTTGATTGGAAATATTCTTGCCAAAATTCTAGGAAATAGCGGTCAACATTTCGAAATTTTTTCGCATGTTGACTCAATTCGCAGCTCATCTTTAAATATACCAAACGTAATGTTAGTTAATCAATTCAATGTTTAATTAATCAACTAAAGCAAATAGAATTGACGAACAAAAGTTTACCTTTCTTTGAATTGAGTCGGCGGAAATGTGGACGTTTGAATACAAATGTGAAAATTTGCGCTGAGTGCAAATCCGAACAAAGTTTTTGTTGTAATGAGAACAGATTTCGGATAAGTGTCGCTAATTCAAATGATTCCTACTAAAAATGGCCGATATAAGGTGTGTAAATAGATCATAGACTCAAATCTCATCATGTTAACGGTTAAAACATGGTTAAAAATGATGCGGTCGCCAGCGTAATGACAGCACTGTACAAAGCGAACAAGTCTTTCATTCTCCATCATTCATTATCTACTTCTTCGTCTTGTGCTTTTCTTTTTGCCTTTTCTTCATGTACCTATTCGTTCGTTCGCACATCTCTCTCTCATTCTCCCTATCCCTCTCTTCCAATCGTAGTGTAAATTTCTTCTTGTTTCTCCAAATGAAAACCATTACGTGTTCGAGTCTCAGTGGAGCAATCAAAAACACCTTTTTCTGACATTGCACACATTAAACGTAAACACATACACATTTTCAATAGCAACAAGTACCTCAAGAATGCTTTCGATCGAGCTGATTTATCCTATGCAAAGAAAACCAATCTTTCTCTCTTAGTGCGAGCAAGAGATTCAACTACTAAAGAAGCGTTTCGTGCACCAATTTCAGTGTGTGTGTGTGTGTGTACTTGTGTATTTGTGTGTTTCTTTTGTTTTGTCATCATTTGTGTTCAATCGTACACCGAAAAATATTCTTTGATGAATTTAGTTCGATAAAAGAAAGCGTTCAAACAGCACAAGCTGTTAAAACAATTGTGTATTTAAACATTCAGTTTGTTACAGAATTTCAATGTCAATGGATATCGACAACAGTGTTGAAGTTGCATCTTTGACTAATGCTATCACGACTTAATTGTAAAAAAAAGAAACGAAATTACACCTACAATTTGACTTATGATCGTGAGGCTTATTTAACGATCTGAATCGTCAGTCTAGTGATATTTTCAAAAGACTTTTTGTAAATTCTCATTTACATCGTGCAATCAGTGTGAGAAACGTTGTGCATTAAAATCCAAGCGAAACTAAATGCAATCGTGTTGATTTTTGGTGATTTCTTAATTTAAAGAAAATATCGACCTAGTATTCGAAGGAGAAAAAAATTAGAAAAAGTTCATTTCAGCAATATGAAAACAGAAACAATAGAAAAAGAGCAGCTCAAAAACGGGAAACCGAACAACTCAGCCGAAAAGTAAGTAAATAGGCCGGCAAAACAACCACGTCTCTGTGATCAAGTGATGTGTTATGCATGAACAGCGAGCTTTGTCCAGTTGAATGAGTCAAATAAAAGAAGAAATTGAAATAAAAATCACCGAGTCGATTGACCTAATTTATAATATTTTCGGGTTCGCCGAAGTTTTGTCCAAGCGAACTTCGCAAAGAGGTCTTCTAACGTAACACGACCAAACAATTACAAGCGACGAGATCTCGTTTGCGCTCTGTTATGTGTTTGTACTCATTCTTCAGAATGAAATGATAAGCTTTCAGTCGCAACACGAGCATAGATACAAACAAAATTATATGTTTGCTATAAGCTGCGTTATGTTAGACTTGCAAAAGTGAGTTTTAAGAACATTTTCGCAGTGATGGCATTTCCTCTTCTATACAGAGCTGTTATAACGTAGCGGATTATCTAAAAGCATTGTGTAAATGCGGTGATAGCGAAAATTTAAGCACTGAATTTCTGCGAATTTCGTGACTTTGGCTGTCACACTCAACAAGAAGATCAAATCATGTCCAGGATATCAAGCATTTTAACAGCTCAATTCATTTCTAAAGTGAATGCAGAAATATACGTAAGGAATGAACACTTGCCGATATTTGTGTTGACTTTGATTATCGGAACATTGCTCCGACGTGTACCGCGTACATTGGATACAATACGCGATCGTGATGCAAAGTGAAAACAATTGTGCGATTACGATTTTATTAGCTGACGTAACTCTAAACTTCGGGACAATTAATATGGAAATGGCAAATAATGAATAAAAAAAATGCTATTTATATAGCGCAAACCCATTTTCCATGATAAGCCATCACCGAGTGAGTAGCTCGATAGCCTTTTGAATGTTATTAATTATTTTCGTTTTTCTCTCATTTCGTTTTAGAATCTATCCGCAGCTACCACCTCAAAAATCAGTGTTTGTAACGTATTTGCTTTGGCTAGTGGGTGGTTGGTGCGGCTTGCATCATTTATATTTGGGAAATGATCTTCAAGCCTTCATATGGTGCACCACTTGGGGCGGTTATTTCGGTATCGGTTGGATCGGAGAGATATTCAAAATTCCAGAATACGTTCGAGATGCAAACGAAGATCCGGATTTCATTGAACGATTCGTATATCAGTTACGAACGAACCAGAAGCCCAAATTCTCGACATCACGTTTCTTATTTGGAATTATGGTTGGATATTTGTGGGTGACATTTTTCATGTATGCCATCCCACAAGAGAAATTCGCAGGCATTGATTGGAGCTACTTGCACTGGCTGGTGCCATTCATTGGATCTCTGGGTAACACTTCCAGTAAAGCCAATTTTCATTTTGAAGTCTCACCTTTTCATTTTTTTCCTTGCAGGAATTTACTTGGTTGGCAATCTTGGTCGGGAGAAAGGAGTATTGTGGCATTGTGTGCTTGCAGCTTATATTGTGTATCCGATTCGATACGTAATCTATGATGAATCGTATTGGCTGACCTTTACGTTGGTCGCTTCGGCTTTGGCATTCGACTATTTCAGCAAAGAATTCGATCGTCGGCCACGCCAAAAGCGATCGTGGATGAAACGAATCTTTTATCTTTCCATTGGTTTTTGTATCTACTTCTCAGTTTTTGTCGCCTTCTTTTATTTCAATGGAAAAATTTCGGACGGTGAAGGTGAAGAGATTCCTGTTCACGAAGCATTACACAATTTCTTCGCCTCTTCGTGGTGGACCGATCTTAAACAAACCGTACATGATATTTATCAATATGCACAACATCATGGCTGGTATGAAATCTACAAGCAAATTATTGAATCGCTGGACGTAGATGGGGAGCAAAAGGCCTACAAGGTGAGATACACATTTGTTTGAGATAACTGATGACGAATAAATGTTTTCAAGAGCGAAAATAAGATAACGAGAATTTCGTGATAAAATTCCATGAGAATGATTGGCATCAAGTTGAACGAACATAGAATTCGTTCTACACTTTTTTCCGTATAACTTCGTCCCGCAAATTTCGTTATCGAATTTTTGGTCTGAGTATATGTTTTGTGTTTTTCGAACTATCAGGCGTTCACAGATAAATGCTATGTTATAATTAATTCTGGGTCTCAAACATATATAATTCAACGATTTCCAAATTTTCTTAAATATTGAATAATTTGAACGTACCTTTTTGATATCGGTATCAAAGATCGCGTCAAATTTATCGACGCAAGCCGCCATTATTTGATAATAACATGCATTTTTCATTGGAATAGGTCTTGGGGCTGCTGCCAACTGCTAGCCAGTCAGACATAACAAGCACTTGGCGTGCATTGTCAAAGGAGAACCATCCAGATAAAGTCAAAGATGAAAGTAAGAAGCGCGATGCGCAAGTGCGCTTCATGGAAATTCAACAAGCTTACGAAGTATTGAGCAAAATCAAGAATAAAAGACGCCGAAAAAATAAGCAGTATAACGAAGATCTATAATCTCTAATTGACTTGACTGTACTTAATAGACAATAAGAATGAAGACGTGTAAATGAACTCAACTGTTATTAATATTGATTAACATCTGCATGAAAACACAACATTATTTATGAGACAAGCTGAAAATAGATATGCCAAAGGCCGCAATAAAGATTGTATTCAAAACGATTGGTTTTTTTATTGATATCATAAATATAAAGATCACATTTCGTGGGACATTTCATGTTCATGCAATGCATCACCTTCGATGTCGTCCTTCTCAAGTTCCATTGTTTCTCGAACAACTGATACTGCATCATTTTCTTCGGTCGCCTCAGCGTCCATATGTTCAATACGCCTATTTCGTCGATTTTTCCTATGTTCGGCCGCATTTTTGTCGAATTTTTTGATGAAGGTCAAGTAATTTACATAATCTGCCGGCTTGTTTATTAGGTAATTTTCATTGAGATGCGGCACATGGAATAGTTCAGGAAGCATGAAGGCAAAAAGCCATCCCACCAACGGTGTTTTTCCATGAACGTATGAAGCCTCTTTGTGGTAAAATAGAAAACCGTCCAGTTCCGGGGCATTGTTCGGCCAAAGTGGATATTTTGATAAAAATGCATTCAGTGCCATTTCATCTCCGCAATCGCACTTTTCGATGATTCGAAATGGATATTTGTTTTCATTCGTCACATTATCGAGATCCGATTCACAGAACCGCGATTCAATCCAGAAAAATCGAAATTCTGCTTCGCAATCGGTCAACGCTTGATTGCCATAAGCAAGAATGTCCAAAACAAAATATTCCTCCAAACCGGACACATAAACGCAATCCAGAATCGTCATTGAATCACGTCTATTTCGATAATCACCAGGCAATTTGGATTGAAATTTCTTCATTAATGCTCCATGCTTGTTGTACACACACGTTGCTCCGTCCACTGCGATTACTAGAACTCGAACACCTTTTGGACAAGGTTTTATGTACCACTTTTCAATATCATCCGGTATTTCGTTCAGCCATTCCGACAGCATTAGCTGATTCTTAATTGGTTGTGCAGTTTTTGTGTGATTCTTGGATTTCCGGAAGATTTCTTTCAGTGGCTCAATGCTTCGGTGCTCATCCAATAACTTATTTCGTCGTTGCTTTTGTATTTCAAGTAATTTATGACGGCGTTCCGATTGTCGATATTCCTCACTGTGAATACCTCGTGATTTATATAGATCAGCTGACATTTTGACTGTGAAAAATTGTTTCAAATGAATGAAAAATAAATAGTTCTAGGGAGAATCGATTTTCCCTTTGAAAAATTAAGATACTTACTGTTCAAAATGATTCTAGCGCATATTTCATCAATTTGCGGTAAACAATTGCAGTCGATTTCATTTGACAGCTACTGGTGAGTAAATAAAAGGTACTCAAGGCTCAACGCAAAATTAAGTACTTAAGCAATGGGTTGAAGTGCTACTTAAACTTTTACTTCAGTCATTTTGTCTGTTGAGCTTTGTCATTTAAAATTATTGAATGAAAAACATTTTAAACCCAACACATTTCAACTGAATAAATTTTGTCGATGCCGTCTTCCGATTTAATATATCATTTTTTATAAATTTATAAATGTTCGTCTATAAATAATTTGATTTGAACTTATACGTTGACTTAAGAGAGAAAGGTAAGCTACCGAGTCGTGTGAATTATTAATTTTATTCTATACAAAATTTAAGTACATGGCACATAAACTAACGTAATTATTTTCTTCGTCAGTTTTCCAAACAACCAACTAATGGGGCAACATTAACAAATTGTTTGACAAAGTCGAACGATAAATTCCGAATATCCTACCAAAAATGTGGATATTTTGACGTTACAAATGACTTATATTTACTACTTTATTTGTCAGCTTTCTAAGCATAACTAGCCATTATCACAATAGAAACAATGGTAAAATTTATAATAACAGAGACGATTAAAATTGCAAATAGCATAAAATTTACATTGAATAGAGATAGAGGGCGATAGAGAGAGAGAGAGAGAGAGAGAGCGCGATTGAGTTTAAGCTAAACGATCTGCTTTGAACTTCGGCGCGGCGGTAATGCTGGCGGCTTGGCATTTTCATTGCCCAAGCTATATCGCTTCTCGTATTTCCGGATGAGCTCCTGATTGTGCGGTGAGGTTACCTCGAGTTTTGGCACTTCCAATGGACGCACAACACTTTTATTGAGAAAGCCATCAGATCGCGATAGCATTGAAAATCCCTTTTGATACACAGAAAATCCTGTTTTCGAACCCGACGACTCCTTGAGATTGTTGTTATTATTATTGCTCTGTCCATTCCTATTGTGGCTGTTCGATCTATCACGCGACACAAAGTTAAACACTCTGGATATTTTTGAACGAATTCCTTAAAAAAGAGTGCGATAGAAATTAGATTAATTTAGGATGTTAAATTAAATCTTATATTTCCAAAATATATCCATCTTAACGGAAATCAAGATTTATTTTGGGATTCCATACTAAACTTGGAAATATAATGGCGAAATTTACAATCTTAAACTGATTAACTCTATTAAAATTTCCCATAAAATTAAAGAAAAAATGTACCTCTTTCATTTTTAATGGGAGCCATATTTACATTGGAGATGGTTTGCACTGTTGAATTGGCACGGCCTCTCCCAACCATCGGATGATCTGATTGATCTCTGCCTAAAAAGAGTGATTCTTTGTCCAAATTCCGTGTCCGTGACCACTTTTCAATCAATTCAGCGCACGAATGCCTGCCACAAAATCGTGCCCACTGTTCGGCACGCAGTTGCCTTTTATAGTCAATTTCGTATGGCGACGAGCCTATGGCAATTTTCGAAAATCGCGCAAATTAATATTTTTCGCACTTTCAACGAATTCAAATAGATGTTACCCGCAAAGAGAAGAGTTTTGGCACAGCGTATATGGCCCTGTATGGCAGCTTTCATTAAAGGTGTGAAACCGAAAATATTTTTCGCATCAATGTCAAGCTTATTTTGTAGCAGTAGCAGCCGAATCGCGCCCAAATGTCCTAGGAAACGGATAGAAATATCAGAAATGTATACATCAAATTGCATATCAAATGCATTCATTATTGAAATGAAATATTGCAGTGAAAATTCGCAATTGCGAATCGTATATTGTGCTACATTTCGAAACAACGAAATACACGATTACGTCAAAAGTCCGGCCAGTTGCGCATTCTTTTCGTTAAAATATTCTGAACGTCGATTATATCTATTACGTAAATCATACAGGAGCACAAGAGGGAGAGAGATCGCGAGATAGAGAGAGAGTGAAAAAAAAATAATGAAAAGGTTCATTTGGAAGCGTTCTTAAAATAAACAAATTAAATCAATGTTTATAGTTCGATCATTTAATGACCATCAGCTATTTAAATCAACCCTCTGCTAATTCGCGGTGCAAGTAGAAAAAATTAACCGCGCACCAATATCCTAGGAATTAAATTAATGTTGCAGAACACCAAACGTTGCTCACCACATTCGGCCGCATAATGTAACGGTGTGTTTAGTTCATTGTCCGTTTTATTGATATCGATGCTAGGCACTTGCAGCAATGTTTCCAAAAAATGTGTTGTATTGGTCGAGCACATGTATGATAGAGCGGTCTGTTTAAAAAATGGAGAGAAAAAGAAAATTCAGTTCAATTTTCCAGGCGTTGTGCTTATTTCTACAATTCAAAATATGCTGTCTTTTTTAGATCAATGGATGGATTTGTTGTGTAGTCTCACAATGTATAAACAATAGAATTGATGCAATCAAATTAAAATTGAATGTTTTCGTCTGATTCGATGTGTTTGTCTGTTTTTTTTCCCTTTGTCTACGTTTTGATCGAAGCCAACGCATTCCAATTTTTAAAAGTGTGTTTGTGTGCGCACAAAGCAAGGCGATTGAAATGTGGTGCAGCCAAGAATGTTGAATTATATGTCAATCAAACGAATCAATCAAAATATCGTGTTGTCTGAAAATTAGATCCCAATGAAATTGCGTGCTCAGGGTCTTAACGCAATGTACAACACAAATATCTGGTGTTATCTTTGTGAAATTTTCAGATGTCGACTGCATTAATTTGATCGAAATCGGCGCCAATGCACACATTTTACATAAATGGCATTGTATAAATATGTTAAATATCGTAATGGAATAATGAAACAGTGACCGACCACTGACAATCTCTCGGTTACTTACTCGACCGCTGCAATCCTGGGCGTTCAGTTCGAATTCGCTTATACCGTTTGTGAGAATGTGTTCCAACACTTGACGCATCCTTTCGTCATCCTGACTTCGTGCGGCGCGCAACAGTGTCGTTACAAATGGTACTTTATCTAGGCTCATTTTGGTGGTTTTCGACGGCGCATAAACAATAGGTGTGCTTTCAATTCCGCTTCTACTGTGATCGCTAGACAAAATGCAAAATTGATATATTACACTTCCGATATTGTCCAAATATTTGGCAGAATCTAAGAACATGCAAACAACTGATTCCAAAAGAGACTATGACTGTCAATCGAAAATCTAACGGATTGCTGCAAGCAGGTTGCAATGATTAAAGCGTCGAATGTTGGACATTTTAATCGAGAAACCATTTAGTCGAAACATATGATTAACATAATTTTGCGTGTGCTTGATTCCTTTATATTAATTTTCATTAAAATGATTGTCGAGCATCGTATATTCGCTGGTGATGCGTTCGACATGCACGAACACAATTATTTATTAAGTGCGATATACACGACGCGGCCGAAAGTGCAGTATCAAGTGACGACAATTGAGTTATAGATCATGTTCAACAGCAGTTTGATTCAAACGCTTGCAATTCTAATGCCACATACAATTATATATGCAACAGCTGTACATTCATTATTGATAAAACCAAATGGTTCTTGATATAATAAATGCCCACGCCCCTAAACCAACAGCTTCTACAAAACAACTGGTAATGAAACGATACTCACTAATCTTAAATGCTGTGAATTGTTAAGCAATGGCTTTTTTGTCGAGTAAAAGGTGAACTATGCCGGTATTAAAAGTGCTGCTGGCGTTTCATAATGCAAATATTATAAATACTGCATAAGTTCACCGAAATTATAAACATTTTAAACTGAAGTCTAACGATATTTGTACGGAAATCATGTTATTATACGATTTGCAGTTTTTGTGTGTTTCTTGCAAGTTGATCGTTCCTTCGGGATTCTGACCTAGAAATTTGACTCTCGCTTAAACATACAACAATTCAAAAATAGTTTAAAAATGGTGAATCAATTAATTCACATCCGCGCTCCGGATTGAATAACTAATAAGACTAAAGTGGGATTGGCTCGAGGCACTTTTCGGAATCACTTTTCCCACTGACCTGCTCGTGGGCTCCCATTTCAAATTGTGATGACTTGTTTTCAGGTCAGCGATGTGCATGAATCGATCGAGCAAATAACTCAGACGTTTCACGTTCAAAATGAAGCAGCTCATCAGTGATAATTTCAAATTCAATTGGATTGTGCTGTGTGATCAGCATTCTAATAGATTTATCTATCAGCAGTCAAATTTCGAAAATGATTTGAACTTGTGTGTGTGCGTTCTTATTGCCGATTTTCAATCACTGAATGGCTGATTATGATCAGTATTTTTCTATTTTTGTATGCAACGATCGAGAAGCGCAAAAAACATGAATCGCAGAAGAAACCGTGAAATAATTCAAATTATTTATTATTTTGTTCGTTTTGTTGTTGTTGTAATAGTGTGGAGAAATCATTGAACATATAGCACGCACATCGCCATTCGACAAACTACAAGCGTTTCATAAGCCAAATGCCGCACCATGTGCATATTGATTTATTTTTTAGCATTTTTCGCATTTTCAATTTGGTATGCGCGAGCCTTATAAATCGCACGCGCGCACACACAAAAAACGTTCATCACACGCGAAATACCCGCTGTCACATATTGAAAATGAATTTGAATTGGTGATGCCATAAGAATAATGGCATGTTGAAAATGATTGTCTGTAGGCTGAACATATGTTTGCTGTGAAGTAGAATTGATTGTTGTTTATTGATTGCAATGGCGCAACCGTTTGCGGTTGCATTCGAAAATACACGGCATATTTTGGCTACCTTCAACTCTCGGTCCGCCGACCGAAATGTGTATTCATTGCTCATAAAGGACCATTCATCCAATCGCCACATCAATTATTATCCGCGTAGTTCGCTTACGTAGATAGAAGAGCCTCTTTTCAACATTCCGAAAGTGTTTCGCGCACAATCCGTTATTCGTCGGAAATTCGAATCGGACATCGTAAAACAAATCAGCATTCCGATCGCTAGATATCGAAAACCCACCTGATAAATGCCAATTGAACTACAAAATATGGTCCCAATGAATAATTGGATTTTCTCACGATAAACTGTAAACAAAAACAGATTCGAAATCAAGGCTGGCGATGATAGAGGGAGAGAGAGAGAGAGAGAGAGAGAGAGAGAGAGACTAAGGGAGATAAAACAATTTCAGCCGTAGATAAACATCAAAAATCAGCCGATTGCGTGATTAATTTTCTTCGACTTTGTGCAATTACAATACAGAAAAATAAATTAAATTCTCATGGTTTTCCGATATTGTATTTGGACGTCTTTTATCAATATTTCTGCTAATTTCTGGCGAATGCTGGTGAGTGAGAGGCCGCACGTTCGATCGTGCAAATATTTTCATTGCACTTATTCTCACTAGATGCGTCTTTAAACACACAACGGGATACACTCGCGGATACGTCAAATGTGCACATGGAACAATTGCCGGAGAAAATTACATATTTAAAGTTAATTATAAAGTTATTTTAATATCGCCAATCATGAAGTGTCCGATTTTTATTTTATTACGAGAAAGAAAAATGTGAGAGAACATAAAAAATCGTTCGTTACTTCAATTTGTGCACGGTTGAGCTAAGGTTATCATGCAAATTGAAATGCTCAAGCATCGGTTTTTCGCGCTAACAATTCGCAATAGAAATTGGTGCAGCAAATCCAAGTATGTTTAATTGGCCAAACGAGAAAATGCTTCGAATCAACGAATGTTCAGCTTAAATCAATGGTATTTATCTTGAAAGTCAACTAAGCCGACATAGCTTATTGCTAGTGCCTCTCGCGAAATTCTATGCATTCCTTTTATCGTTACAATTGGTGGAACTTTGCCTATTTACACTTAATTTAATCGACAATTTATTGTTTTCAGAATAATTGGGAATTTGGGTTAACGATTTTCGATTTATTCAAAATGCTCGGCAGCTTCATCCGAAATAAATATTTAATGAGGCAATTTTGGTTTTTCAATTCAAATCCAAACAAAATCAAAGTAATGCCAGTTAATGGAAACAACACTTTAACTTGTCAAAAATGAAACCAGTTTCGAGTCAAAACTTCTGACAGGCATGTTGAGCCGTAAAATTGAAAAATTTGCATAGAAATAATTAAAAAATCACGGAACAAAAAACTTTTCGAGATTTATTATTGGCGAGATTACCCCAAAAGATACGATTAAATAATACAATTTTCGTTGCGGCCAATGAATGTTCTAAAAATAGTTGATTTTTTCCTTTATTTTGCACATCAAATTGCGAATAGAACAAATCGTTTGGATCAATTTTCAATTAGCATCTGCACCGAACTGAATAACACTTTTGGCATTCTATTGTATTTCATACAACCGCAACACACTAGATAAAAAATGGAGAGTGAGAGAAAATGTTAGTGACGGAAGAAAATTGAATTGCGTGCGTTCCAAATAGATAACGGTGAATTTTAATAGTATGGATTGCGGGGCGTTTTATCGCCACACTTTCAATGATATATTCGCACAATGTTCGATAATTACCGAAACCGATGCAAAATCACTGTGAAAACTGCAATCGGCGACGAAATGAATCAGCAATAGCACGGCATTCGCATTCGTACGGTAGATCTATTGCTCTTTGTGCGCTCGATGAAAACAATCTGCAGATAAATTGGCCATTTTTCTTGTCAACAAGAAATTGAACAGTTTCAACCACTTGAATTGTGTGCGCACACCAGAAACAGTGACAGTTGTGACCGTCTCTTTTGTATGCTGATTTTTACGGCGCTTCAATGCAAACAATTGAAAAATCATATGAATAGCAGCAAACAGTCCAACGAAACAAAAACAACAACACCAAAATAACGGCAGACAATTAATATTTTTACCTCGCGTATATTTACTAAAAAAAATAAATATCGCTTTTATTTTCGATGGTGAAATTGCGGAGGCAAGACTCTAAATTTATACATTTTTACTAAAAATGATGATTGTTGTATTTTGCTGTTGCTGTTGTTTTTTTTTCTCGCGGTTGCTGCTTGCCATTGTTTTTATATCCTCGATTCCTTTGCATCCATTACACTTCATTTCCTTCTGATTTTGCTCTCGTTCGCCCTATCTTCTACATCGAATCGTCCGAATTTCGTTCGGCCACTTATTGGAATCAATTACGTTTACATTTGGTTGCACACGCAGTTTGCAGTAATTATAACGATAAATTGGCGACAAGAAAAAAGAAGAAGATACTACACGTCGTTTAATTGATATAAATCACATTTGTGAATACGAATTTGGTGAAAATAATGAGAACCGTTAAAATGTCTAAATACAAAAATCGAACAGCGAATACTGTAACGAAAGGAAACGCAAACAATTCAAAAAAAAAGAGAACCAAAGATTCAACTCACATTTTAACATCTAATTTTTTGAAAGTGCAAAATTCGACTGAGTTGCTGGACTCGCATGTCGAAACATTGTTTCTGGTGGGCACTGGTTGCGTCGTCGTTGACTGCCATCTGTGTGCCAACTGGAGAATTTCACTCAAGTTTTCGCTGGTGCATTGATTTTCAAGCTCAAGCTGATGATCGAAAGCATTTTGTACAATTGATAAAGCACGTTCATCAAAATTAGACGCTTGCGATCCCATCGAATTGATATGCGGACGCCGTCTAGCGGATGGCTTCAACGTAGCAAGCTTATAACTGAATTTTTCGAATGGATTTGATTTGTGGCCGATTTCCGGTGTTTGATTGAGTTGATATCGTGGCAATTCCAGTGTATTGGACGTTTGCGATTGTCTTTTCCGGTAACTCAGCAATCCATTTTGAGATCGTTTGAAGTATTTCGATGGTTCCATCAAAATCGACGTGTATCGCCGCATTTTACTCTTCTGAAATGTAATATTGTCGGGCTCTTGATTGTCGGCGCTTACATGCAACAATATACCTCGCCGATTCACTGCATTATCCCAATATTGTTGATCGATTGAACAGTTTTTGCGTGCGCTCTTCGCTGATGCATCGTTTGTAAATTGGTTACGAAACATGGTTGGATTCGATTCAGTCTCTTTTTTCGTTTTGCATGTTTTTTGCTGCTGCTCTTGCTGCAATTTGGCTTGCAATTGGTTCGACAGTGTTGTTTGTGTGTAATCGGCCGTTGAAAAATTTAACGTACCATTTACATAATTTGCCGTGCCGTGTACTTTCTTTTCATCCTTTTTCATTGAAATGACAAGCTTGCTTGGAAGTTGATCAGACTTGTTTGATTGTTTTGAATTGACAGCGTTACATTGTACATCTTCATTGTCGCTGCTATCGACTGACAATTGAGCTGGCAATTCAAAACGAACCACCTTGCGCGGTGCATTGCGCACCTTCGAACTGACCGACTTTTTCGACATCTCGCTTAAATTTTAGTTCACAATAATTCACTCTTTTCGTTTTCATTTGAGCATTATCAATAGCTTGTGTGTGTGTATGTGTGTGTTTATGACCTGATTCTTTTTGTCTTCAGCGGCTCAGTCATCGAAATTTTGTCCATTTCCTCCATGCACAAAACTTTTTCCCGAATTTGACTGTTGTTGTTGCTGTTGTACTTGTGTGTTATTCGGTCAGGTATTTGGTGTGAATATTCTATAAGCGATTAAAATGCAACCGTCAAAAATATGAACATTTCTCTAATTTGTAATAGTCACGAAAGGTTCAAAGTCGGTGTCGATTGTTTCGATTTGCCCGAGTACCGAGTGTAATATGGCCCTCCAAACACGCTCTTTTTATTGTCAAAAAATCCGAACCAATGAAACTAAAAGTTAATTTTGCGCCGCTTATGTGTGGAATATACGCATAAGTACACATTGCATTGAGTTTGTGCATGTGTTAGGCGGGAAGTTTTGAGGTTTGTGAACTATTTTGTGAAAATGAATATAGATAAATAGTGAATAGCGATAGTTTGTTGTTGATTGAAACCGGCAATTCAATATTCTTCATAAGGCATGGCATGAATCGACACGAAAAAATGGCGCACGCGGAAAATCATCTAACTGCTTACTGCCATATTAAAAACACATTTTGCGCCCGTTTCATTAGGCGCTTGTTCATTTCATATTGTTTACGACGCTTGGATTTTATTTGTATTGTATTAGACTTCACACTTGAGGCAATTCATTCTTCTCGCTCATCCATCATTTTATAGCTTTTATTGATTTTATATTTTGCAAGTGAAATATTGTTTATTTACATTGTGATTACTATGAATTCACACAATTTGTACAATGCGTGAGGGCCATGATATGGGCGTACGACTAAATAAGAGAAAAGAACAAAAAATGGTGCGAATAAATCAATTTAAAGCAATGTATTGAGTACATTTGAAATGCACAAAAGTGTATCTCGCACGAAGGTCAATCGATGAATGTTTACAATTTATTCTGCAACGGGTGATAAAAGCTATAAATCACGATTGTAAGTTTAGGATTGCGGAAAGTGGTGAGCGAAAAAGGGACGAGTAGATCAGTAGACAGTTTGACAGAGACGTAGAAAGAGAGAGAAAGAGGGAGAGAGAGAGAGAGAGATGAGTGAGACAGAAACGAATTATAACGTGCCTTTCAAGACATCCAATTGATGAAGATGAATCTTGGGGACGCGAATTGGCCACTGAAGGATTCGTTTTCGAATTGTTGGCGTGCTAGTCCGTATCAGGCGAAATGCCTGCCAATATTCAACAAATAAATGGAACAATCGATTTCCACCAGCTTGAGTTTGGTGCTAAAGGTGTTTGCCATTTATGCCTATTATTGCCAAACTACAGCGAAAAATTGTTTACGATAGAATATATAACACCTCATTGTAACGTGACATGGCGCACTTGTGCCGCTCGCTCGCGCGCGTGTTGTGCATTTAAGGCAATTTAACAATTGCTCGATGGAAAAAAACGGCAAGCAAATTGTTTATTTGAACAACACAAATCGGTGTGAAAGCAGCAATGTAGCAAAAATGTGTTGTTGAGATTCAAGGATTTCTATTGTTGCTCTAGATTTGCGGAGATCCTCATTCTTTGCCACTCTGTATGTACACAACGCGAATGAATATTCCGAAATAATTAAAATGAAGAGCAAAAGAATCAACACTCATCGGAAGCTATCGGATGCTCTCTTCTTCTGTTGCCATTGCCTGACACATTTTTACGGGAAAATAATCCTTCAGAAATTAGTCGAGCGTAAAACATTCGCTGTATTTATCTGTGTGAATTTTGAAGACGGCACGACTGAAATGAACTAATAATAGACGATGATTTCTGTGATAAAGTTCCTTGGTTAGCAAATAACAAGCGCATCACGAGCAATATTTTTCTTCGCTCATTTTTCTGCTGTTGCTGTTATTGTTGTTGTTGCTATTCATTTGAGCCAGTTAAATTAATACACGGATTGGCTATGAACGTTGCTGCATTTTATTGGGAACCAATTTGGAGCCCATTACTCTTTTTTTCTGTCTCGCGCATTATCAAATTAAACGTATAGAACGAATTTATCACGATTCACATAAACAAGATTTATTATATGCTCATATGACTGCAATCACAATATTTACCGTGTATACCTTTTTTTTCGTACGACGCGCGCAAATTAGCCACATCTTCTCTTTATTTTTCATGTAACCGCCGTCTCTGCGGTATGATAAGGGGAAAAAAATGTTATCTTATCTTTTCCCCAAATGATCACAAATTCATCAATCCAAATGAACAGACACACAAAATAAGAAAAAACATGTTATTCATGTGCAATCTGCGTTTGTGTGTTCACTGTCTAATGTTTAACATTCAATTTAATAGAAACACTGTGAATTTTGATGTGGGAGAAAAAAAGGAATTGAAGCTCAAGTAGTATGCCTACAGCACACCGTGCGATATATTATTGAAAATGAACGAGGATAAGTGGAAATTCGACAACACACTTCAATTATTTACTCGACAACACGTAATTTGAAATGATGCTTTTCAGTTTTTGCTTTAAATTTATGCATATTCACAATAAATGTTTTGAATGAATAACAAACGCTGTTTGTTGACGCGGATTCGTTTTTCGTCGCACACGCTCTCTCTATGCCCGCCAAATCAGCGTGAAAATACGTTTACTCCGAACGAAATGGAAAATAGAACTGGCTCCCCTGATGGAAACACAAATATATTAGGATATGTGTGAAAAATTATATTGTTTTTACATCGGGAAAAGCCAATGTGTATATGACAGCCGTAAGCGCGGTCCTATCTTAACCAATGCCGATGAGATCTAGCACCGATAGCGTGAAAATATTCGTACGATTCAGTTTCGAGCATTCGCAAATAGGATTACATTGTCTCAAGAGGCGATGCAATAAAGTGGCTGCTCATTTAAGTGGCAGCCAGTTGGATATATTATTGAAAAGGCTAACATTAGGCCACTCGTTGAGCCTACTACTGCTTTCATTTCCAATTTTATACGGAGCACTTTTGGCACGCACATTCAAATCCACTTGACGTAGTGAGCTCGTTGTCTTGTGAGTCGAAGAATTCCACTCGATAAATTACGTCAAATTGTGCTTGTGACGCTTGTGACGCTTGAAACTATTTTTATTGCCGAAAAACGCATGCCTCGAACAATCATCATTGGCAAAGATAGACATAATCACATTTTCTGTCTGATAATGATTGATGCCATGTCGCCGGATATTCAAATTCAAGAAACCTGTCAAAGGTTTATACTTGTGGCGCGCCATCATTTCACTTTCATGATATTCAGCCGAAATTGAAGCATCATTTGAAGGTGCTCACGAAAAGAGATTATGTAGATTTCTAGTTCAACAAGGTCATTACTGAATTAATATTTACACGAAAACACATGCGAAGCTAGCGCGCGCACACAATGCCTCCGATTTATAAATAACAAACACGAGGGAGATGGAGGATATCCGAGCACGAGCACTATAAGCCGTTTCGGGCTTGATTGGGGCATTGAAACAGGGAGAGAGAGAGAGCAGCAAAAACAACACACACAAATTAACTTCAAACCAATTATATTTATATCTCAAGATATGATTAGCGATCATTTTTGACACATCTTTGTTCAATTGTTGGAAGATCTAACAAGTGAACGATATGTGAAATTGAAATTAGAGCCGGACTCGAAGATGATTTGCGAATTGTGCGATCAAACAACACGTTGTTTTTTATGAAAATTTTAATGACTTTCATTAACATAATAAACATAGTGGCGATCTAAAAATATAACATCGCTCGATATCGTAAACATGCCTAATTGGAAGGTTGATTGCAAATTAGAAAACTCCTTCAATTATTCAACATTGTTTGGTGAACTTTCTGTTGGAAAAGGAAGATTAATACGTAGTTTTCAATTATGATTAGGAATTTATTACAATTTAAATGGAATATTTTGCGAATTTTCCAATTTGGAGCTACTTTCCAATCAAACATATTGACGATACACTGCATTTTTGTTTTGATATGAAAATCATTCAAGTCATATGGTGTAAATTTGAAGACGAGAACGAGCTAAAGAGAGCACAGTTCAACCGATTGGCGGTGGACTTTGACTCTGTTCTATAAATGAATTGCAAATCAACTGACAAACTAATGCTGTAAGGTGTAAGCTGCACCACACGCAGAGAGGGAGAGAGAGGAGGGGAGAGATGGTGAGAGGGAGAGGGAGCGGGAGAGGAAGAGAACATTCGGAGCAACAAACTAAAACTTGTGAATCAATCAAATTCTGGTGAAGCGTTAATTCTCCTCGAATCGCATCCAATATGATTTTTAATACTTCAGTTTTTTTACGCATTTGAATTGTATGAACGTTCGCATGGCTTTTAAATATATAAATATAAATTCAAATGTCAGGACGACAGATTGTGGAAAAAAATACGCAGTTCAGCAAACAGTTCATGAAACGTACCCATGCATTGGTTTTCAACGTTCCGGATCAAGTGTGTCGACCTCTTGTACTTTCACTGTCTCTCTTCTACCGACATTGTTCTTATTTACATACACGCACACGAAATCACACAGACACACGCAATATCTTTGCATTTACCTCATCGCATTTATCACGCGCAAAACGCACACCTCTTCATTGTCATATCATATCAGCGATACGATTCCAAGATTAAATTTCAAGTATTAAGACTCCAAAAATATTTAGCTTTCACATATAATCGAAATATTAGACATCAAATATCAATTGGACAACAAAAATTGATCAAACGGTACGCGATACATGGCGCCAAATTGTCATGTGCACGGAAATATTTTGTCCCGCTCAAAGAAGAAAAAAAAAAATGCCGTCAATAAAATAAATGAGCGTTCGATATCGAAATATGTGAATTATAAATCAAAATGATTGAGAAGTGTAAACGATTGCGGCGTGAAGGAGAAAAGATGTCGACTATGCGGCAAACAGATAGAGATTGTGCTATTTGCGTCATGGAGTGCCCAACTCAAAACGACATTGTTGTGTGAAAATCCCTGTCAAGTTTACATACTTCACACATGGTGCACAACAGAAACATTTCAGCGTTGTCAAATTCAATTCAGGCGAACGGCCAGCCAGCAAAATGGCTAGAAATTTTGTTTGATTCTTGATTCGGAGCGACAGACACACGGGACTTTACATTCGCACAATTTAATATTAATGGAGAAGCTAATGACAGCAAATCGGTTGGATAATCGAAAATAGCGTGTATCAAACACGCATAAATTAGGGAGAAGATGAGAGGTTCATTGAGAACAAAATGGCCAATCAAATGTCGTATGTCGTCTATTATTAATGATCGGCTGGCTTGATTGATCATTATTCAGACTTTTGTTTCTGCTAAATTGCATATTCAATGAAGCACATCAATTCAACCACTTCATTAATATATTTCAAATTCCTAAATCGTATTAGTTTTATCATGAAAGAATCAAACGCGTATTACTTTTTCCGCGAAAATCAAATTAAATTGAAAACCCTAACCGCGGACAACAGAGGAAAACACGGCATTCTATTTTGTGTTTTTGTTTCACTTTATTCGGGCTATTTTTGTTTTGGTGTGGAAGGGGAAAAGGATTTTGTTTCCATCACATTGACGAAACTGGCCGGAACACACCTTACTGGCATTTACTCTATCAATATAATTTCCTATAAATTGTTAACGGAATGGGCTATACTCGATTGATATGAGCTAAAATACATATAAATATATAGCCAGGGCGCATTTTAAGCAAAATTTAGAGCATTTGTTTTTCTAAATCTATCGGAAAATCGAGGATGCTGGTAGAAATTATTTAAATTATTTTGCAAAATACTTGCATTCAATCAAATAAGTTTAATTACATCAGATTTAAAAAAAGCAATTTCGAAGCCACAAGAATAGTGATTCTACCCAATTAATCATTATTATTGATTTAAAAAAAAAAAACATGAAAATATACTTGTCTTCCACCGAGCTCCCGGCCAAAATAATCTCTGAAATGCACACATTGAAGATGTTTTGAAGAGAAAAAATAAACAAGTTATATGGAGTGAATGAGTTGCTTTAGTGAACGTTGAAACTACTGCGCCCTCGATGTGTTCGCTTTGAATTTTCGTGCAGCGAAACATTATCGCAGTCTATCAATAGTTTCTTCTAATATTTCGTGTTTTTTCCTTGTCTTCTTCATTGATTTTTTGGACTCGGTAGTTGTTTTTTTATATAACTTAACTTGACTTTCATTGAATAGCCGCGCATAGCGATATAGTCAGGCAATTTAGTTAAATGTTCATTCCCCAAATTTCAATTGATCAGCTCCTGGATGGATATTCAAATGTCATTCTTATTGAGCATTGACCTTGGGTAATAAGCTATATTTTTCCCTCTCAGTTCATATTTCTTTCCTTTTTTCACGCTTTATTGATGCAAAAAGCATTTTGTGTTCGTCTTCCGACCTTTTTGCCATAATAAGCTGTTTAAAATGATTTCAAATCAACATGAGATTCTTGAAATAATTTCTAAAAAAAAAAACAAATAATTCTAATCACTAACATGCGGCTACTTATCGCTTCTAAATTGGTAGTTTAGAAACAACAAAAATCTAGAATAAAATCGGTGCGCAAAATCACATTGAATAATGCATCAGGACACAGCTGTAGAAATGAATGAAAAAAAAAAAAAAAAAAAAATTAATAAGTGTAGAACGGAACGAATGTGTACGGATAATTTAAAATTAAAAAAAAAAGCTCCGAGAGAGTGAAATACTGGCAGCAGCCCAGTGCGCGCAAAAACAAAACAAACGTAACATCCACGAAAATCATGAACGAACATAAGTCCATAATACGCAGCAGACGAACACAATGGAGCACGCGAAAAAGTAGCAAGCACCGAAACATATACATCTCTTTCGTTTGTGTCTAAGTGCTCAATCATTTTCTCACGTGCCAAATAGTATACATGTGGCATTCGTGTTGTGTGTCATACAGCGTTTAGTGTTGAGCGTTCAGTTGTTCATAAGTTGTTCGATCGTCATCGTGAGCTCGGAATATGTAGCGGTATTGACGACAAGCAGCTTAAATTCGCTCATTCAGTGATATTCTGCGGAAGAGTAAAAACGTATTTTTCATATATATTGCGGCTGCGACAAGATCCAATCACATTACAATACACAAAACGAAAATTCGGTGCGTTGTTGTTATTTTTTTTTCTGTAGTTTCTTGATACAGATAGCCGGTTGAATTTGCGCCAATGTGCATTTTAATGTACCTGTTTTTTAATTTTGTTTGGCGTACACTTTTTTGCACTGCTGTTTGATCATTGCCCTCTCAAATTCGCATATCTCGCCAAATACATGATATTATTGAATTTGCGCTTGCATTTTCAAACGAAACCCTGTAATTTATTATTGTCTGATCTCATTTTCAGCATTATCGGATTGTCCTTCTCATCCACTTGCAATATTGTGCGATTGTATTGTTATTGTTGTTGTCAACGCGTGTCCAACAAATAAACTGCACGTCCACAACAATGTAGAAATGAAGCGGTGATTTCATGTACAATGAATTATTGTAATAACTCTGCGCTTTGACGAAAAAACTGATTTGATTGAGTTGCCGTTTCGGACTGTCCACTTACTGTGCGATTTTGCGCGAGCCAAACAAATCGTGTGCGGGGGGAAAACCGAAAACATTTTTCGTGTTAACTCATTTGTGCAAAATTAACAGCCAACAAAATATATTTTTTTTTTCACAATTTCAATGTTAATTCGAAGGAAATAAATTGAAAAAATATTAGAAATTGCAGTGTTTAAATGAGAGTGCTCTGTATATTTGTTCGATAAACAATTTTTTTAAAAAACAGACACGATTTTAAGTGGTTTTTTTTTTCTCGAGAACATAAACAAAAACGGATTTGTGCAAATAAAAAAAATGTTTTTCATCGAGCCATAAGTGAATGCGACAAAACGGAATAAAACAGGATTTTAAGTTAAGCGGAACAACGGCAAAAACATTTGTTTCGCAAATGTAATAAAAACGTGTCCACAGAATATTTGAGCATTTACTTTGGGAAACGAATCCAGTGGATGACAATCGATTTAGTTTGTTTAGATTTATTTTAAGAATAAAAAAAAAAGCATACACAGACGATCGAGACACACGGTGCTGCAAACAGAATCGACCATAAAAAGGTAGTGAGAATTTGAATAAATTTATAAGTATGTAAATTGAATTTCACCACAAACTCATTTAATTCGTGTTCATGCTTTCTTATTTGTATTCCATTTTAATAATAGAGATGTTTTTGTTTTTTTTTTTTGTTCACGTGGCCCGATCGAAGGCAGATGTATCTAAAATACATTTTAGTTCTCCATTGGAATTTTGAAGCTTAAAATAAAATCGACGAATGACTAAATCGAAACCAAATATACATGTTTTTCCCCATAGAAACAATAGCATTCATCAATCGGAGCTTTAATCAGAATTGCCTGAAAATTTTGCGCGTGCACGTTAAAATTCAACAAAAGAAGCAACATTGAGAATTCATTGGTTGAGAGAGCATCACTTAGTTGCGTCATATTTTGTATTTTTTCTCTCTCTCTCACACTCGCTTGCTTGCAAATCAGTTGATGAACGTACGAAATGATGCAAAATGCGAAACTAGACAAGGCATTCATAGCCAATCTGATAGTGTAGAATATTTATATTGCAACTGTAAACTTCCCAGTTGCGCGCTGATAACGATCAAATGATGTAGTTTCCCAGCTTTTCCCTCAATGAATTTTATGTCTATCGCGCGCTATATTCAATGAACACTACTATTGATCAATGGCGTTCTTGCTCGCTCGCTCTGCTCAATTGGCTGGTGTTTATTTGAGTTAGTTGGCTAACCGTTTGCCTCTGGACATACACATTCAACGATATTTGACGGAATGTAATACAAAAATCAAACGGAATATTTTTTTTTTTCATTCACAAAATTTATTGTTTATTCATTTTATTATCTCATAAGAAGCATTGGTGTTATCTGTTTCAATTCACTCTGATCACTTACCAGAGTGGGTTCCTTCGAAATAGACGGTTTCGCACCGAAATGTAGAAAATACACCGTGCATCGTCAGCACACATTTCATAGGCTTCCTATTTAAAACCTTATTATTGCTCCTACTAATTGTTGTCACTTTATTACATTTCGAATCAATTTTGTAAGGTCTTTTGGCCGGTTCGCAACTATGCAATGCATTTTAATCGAAAAGTCTGCGATAAGAACGAGATCACTCGAGTTCTGTTATTACATTTCGACCGGGTTTCATGAATACTGCGTTGTTGTTCCGTTGGCTTCCGTAGCCACGCTCGCACCGTTGTCATATTCGCTTCATTCCAGTTTGCGAACGAGATGAATCCCATTCGGTGTGTGTGTGTGTGTGTGTGTGTGTGTGTGTGTGTGTGTGTGTGTGTGTGTGTGTGTGTGTGTGTGTGTGTGTGTGTGTGTGTGTGTGTGTGTGTGTGTGTGTGTGTGAGTGTGTGTGTGTGTGTGTGTGTGTGTGTGTGTGTGTGTGTGTGTGTGTGTGTGTGTGTGTGTGTGTGTGTGTGTGTGTGTGTGTGAGTTAACTTGTTCAAAAGCTCAAGCTCGTTCCTTTGATATAATCAATGTTGGGGTTACTATGCGTGCATTCAATGTAGTTTGAGTTTGGATATAAGTGCTACGTCCGTTCGGCCAACACACGTCTCTGCATACACTTCACATGCGACATTGTTTGTTATTATTAATAATGATGAGGTTTTTGCGACGAATATTTAAGAATAAATCCACAATATCCTTGAGTATTATTTCAAGTCTCTGTCGTCTTTTTTTGCTGTCGTCGGATATACATAAGTCTTTTTTGTGTTTTTTCTAAATTCTCAGACTTCTTCCTCTCTTTCTCCTTTACGCGCTCAAGTGTGCGAATTTTCTTGAGTGTACGGATTTTCTCAAACGCTACCAACATACATTATCAATTTCACGGTGATTTTATGTTCCTTATATTTTATAGCTTCTATCTGAATTCGCTCTACACGATTCATTCCGACCGAGGCATTTGAATCACGGCACTAAAGCCAGTTCATTGCAATGATCATAAAAAGAGCTTATTCTTAATACACTCAATTGCCGGACAGTAAAATGAGCCGACTCAAAAGTGTAATTGGGCTGCTAAATTTCGAAGATTCCTAATACTTTTGTTGGGTGAGTTTGTTCGTCTATTGGAACTGCACTAAAATGACAAGTCAAATATTCAATTCGTCACTTGAATTTTTTTTTTCAATAATATTTTCTTTTGTTGTTGTTGGTTATCTTGTGGCTTGGTATGTAATATTTGTCAACCAAATGAATAATCTATTCACGTCATATAGGTAAACACGGGTATGGCGTTTTTTTCCGTAAAGATAATTGTAAAAGAAAGATAGAGATAAGAGCGAACCACTCCAATTACCATTTGTACTTCAAAATTACAATTATCAGGCATTCGAACTCCGTACAGTCAGTGCGCATGATCGCACAAAAGAGTGTGATCGAGATCAATGCTGTATTCAGTCAGATCAATTAAACTGCTTGAAATGTGGTGAACTCTCTGCGGTTGCAGTAAACACTGGAACTGAGGAACTGACAACGCGACACAAGCACATATCAAATCCGCAGACCAAAAAGAGAAGTTGAAGAGGAAAAAAAGCTTCATAATTTCAAGGGCCATTTGAAACGTGTGTCCTCAACCTTTGCCGCGCAAAATATGTGGGCACTGCGCTCTGACTCTAACTGAGCATCTGTGAATTTTATGATTGTAAAACGCATAAATTATCATATAATTAATGGAGTAACTTGTTGCATGGCTGCCGATTATTTCTTCTTCTTCTTGATTTTGTTCAAACTCTATGTGTCTGTGTGATTTGTGTTGTTGCTGCTGTTGTTGCATTTGTAATGATTGTGAGGCGGCATTTTTTGGGCTTTGTTCGCGTCAATGAGGTTTTTCGGAGAAAAGAAAAATACAAAACGAGCCACTTGCATGCACCGCATAAATATTGTAACAGTCCGATGAGAGTTGATATTAATATGAAACATGTAACGCATATGTAATAATGTAACCGGTATAATGGAATAATTTAAACGTAACTCGCCGCAGGAGCTATTCCGATTACTTAATATTTCAATGGCTGTTTCCGAAAGCGAATGAAGAAAGAAAGAAAAAAAACCTGCAAACGAAACAAACAAATCTGTGGCTTCGGTTTATTGATCCAATTTTTCGATGCTCTCTCTTTCTTTCTCTATTTATCTTTGTCGCTGTTACAGCGATCGTTTTCTGCCCCAGAATAGCGAATCTTGTTAGAATTCGATGGGCTATTATTAAAACATAAATGTGCGCGTTGGGGCAATTATTTACGGACATTTGAAAACAGTAATAAAATGCAACGCTTCATCTTGACAAAACGCAAAAAAGAAGAAGAAAGAGGAGCGAATGGCTTTGCCAACTGACTTGTCATTATTTATAATTATAATGATTTCAGTTGGATTTGACGTGACTTCGCCTTTTGCTGTCAGTCCGCTTAAGTCCATTTGGTTCGATATAAATTTAGTCGGGTAATGGTTATCGTGCATCATTGAGGCGGGGCCAATCGGAATGCAATTGATTATGAGTTCAGAGTTAATCTATATAACTTTGCTGAAACTGATCAATTATATATTGTGATACTAATTTTGCGTGTAGTTTCTTGTTTGGAGTGGGAGTCTCGGTTATCGAAGGAAATTTAATAAACCGTAATCACGGTCCCATTTAAAAGGAGACACATATACGGTTCTATTGCTTTTTTTTGAAACTGAAAATTCAATAATGCAGCGAAATGGTCAACTAAAAGTGCTGAAAAATGGATTCTATTTGAAAAAAGGCCGTGCATCTCATCCACAATCAGCAAATATTTGAAATGATCATATATGCATGAAATTACAGTTTTTGCCCATTGATCTGATCTGTTGTTGTTTCTTTAATGAGTGTTCATAATTTTAGCTTTTCTCCAGCTGAAAAAGCTACGGTCATCCTCGGAGCAGTAGTGCAAAACCAATTGACTATCGCAAATTTAATGTCCAAACAATTTTTTCGAGAGAGAAAAAAAGCGTTGGAATATCGATTGGCACCAAATCACATCATGAGCGAGCGTCTCAGTTTTTAGCATATTTGTATTCAATGTATCAACGTGATAATTACAAACGATAATTTATCGCCATTCTCTGCTACAAATGAGAGTTCTGTCGAGAATCAGAATAAAAATAAAAATGAGAATAAAATTATGAAGACAGAGATGGAGTAACATACGGAAAACTCCTCTTGTAACTCCGCTAGATCAACTTGGTGTGTCGTTGATAAGCTAAAAGAAAATATTTGCCAAGTTTCCGTAAACTAATTGTCATCATTCTATATTGATGGTATATTTGCGTTCTGCCATTATTTGTTTACGGTTCTACGATACAACAGTTAAATTTCTACGGTAAACATAAATTATTGACACAAAAAGGCAAAAAAAAAACAAACATACTCGCACACTCACTCACGCTCAGCTGAAGGCATGGAGTGGCTGGAAGAAAGAGCGAATGATGGAATTGCTGAAGAATTCATTGCGGATTTTGTGGAAAATACAAAATAATAGATCGTGTTTAGGTCTGGCCGTATTTAAAAACCGTATGTCTCCACCGTTTGTACTTGTTGTTGTTAAGCCTCAAATAAAGCCAACGGGCAAAAAATCGATAGATTTTCTCGGTATCGAACCGCAATCGTCAGCCACAATGGTGAACAAAGGAAAGAAATGAATGCTGCTATATTCCCAAATAATAAAAAACACACATCTAAGCTGCTAACGAAGTGCCATAGCGCGCAAGACGGTGAGGCAAAGAAAAAAATCCATAACTTATCAAACCTTTAGCTTATCACCCAGAAAGAATTGAAAAAAGAACGTTTGTTGCGTGTCGAAAACGACGCGACGCCTTACATTGGCGCAAACGAAAAAGTAGAATCACAGGAATACCATTAAAAGTGAATTAAAAAATGTCAGAAGTTCAGTGTTGATTCGCGTTCAATATCATTTGAATGGCAATCGCTTTGGATATCTCAATACATGTGCCGTGTCCATCAATCTGCTGAGAGACATAGCGTCATCGCTATAATTTTGCGCAATTTTCATGCCCACATAATATATATATCAATGCATTCAAGTGCCAAATGACTCATAAGTTTCCTGAATATTCTTCAATGCTTCAACTAAATCAATGTAGTATTGTGATACTAACAGCGAGTATTTTGGATACACATCATATGGATAGAGAGAAAGAGCGAGAGAGAGAGAGAGAGAGAGAGAGAGGAAAAGAGAGCAAAACCAAAACAACATGTGTATGCTAACGATATTCGCGTTTTCGTTGAATCCAATCAACAGAAATATCTCATTTCTGAATCATACGATTGTGGTGTATGGAAAACTGAAACTAGTTTGTGCATATGAAGAAATAAATGTGTCGTAGGTATTTTGGAATGCCACCGTGAACTGGAATACTCATAATAAAAATCTATAAACACATTGCCTTTTTACACTCATTACACATTTTGAGGTCAAACAATCACATTAATTAGGTTCATTTAGATGTCCTAATGATAAAAACACATACAGTTCTTCGATAAGTATTTATGACTGAGCTATTTGCTGGCTCAATTAATCTGGCCCATAATTCATCTGGCCATAATCGAACCAAAGTCAATCAAACATATACACAAACAAGAGCGAACAAGAGCGCGCATGGTGATAAATGTTTTGCTAAGAGTCAAACGTGTTTCTGCCTAATTAAGAGGTGACACCAAATGCGCTGTCTAGTTTTATCATATGTTAAACAGCATCAAAAATAAAAACAATACACCAGCAGCTGAACGAAAAGGTGAATAGCAAATGTCATATTCAATGAGCAGTAACAAGCAAACAAAACACAAACGCTCTTTCGCAAAATGAAACAAAAAGGCAAAAATGAATGGTTCATTCATCTTGAATATCTCGAAAGTGCGAATGTCAAGTGAAAATATTGCTCATGACACACGAGCCGCGCGCCGCGCGCCGAGTTTTCGCCCGGCGAACCAACTGACATTTGTCTTTAGCTTTTTTTAATATAGAGCACACATCTCGGCTCAGCAAAAGTGATGCCAGATCCATCGAGCACAATCATCTATTTTTAAAATGTACAAAAGTGAGACGTAAATCGGTAGTGTGAACAAATGAGAATTTTCAGTAGAAAAATCAATCTCATCTACGTAACATACTTCTAAGAACAGTTTCACAATAGAATTTGCAAAGCAACAACAGCACAAATATCAAATTCTGAACAATATGGATTATACGAGTCCGGTGGAACTTTTGGCTTTGAATGACGATTGTTTTCTCGAACTATTCAAATATTTGTCGACCGAAGATTTGTGCTCGATCAAACAAACAAATCAACGCCTCTGGAATCTCGCCGAATATTATTTTCAAACGCAGTATTTGCTGAAAGGGAAAGAAGTGCGATTGCGACATTTGGATGGATGCAAATTAAAAGAAGTATTAAGTCATTGCGGTCAATTTGTTCGTAAGCTGATAATTGATACACCGACACGGTACAGTGATTTGGCAGACTTTAATGAAGACGGTGGTGTTGATCGTGATACGTATATAAGTCATCTAATTGCCAAATATTGCAGTGATAAATTGAAAACATTGCGATTAGAAAGTGTGTATATTTCCGGATTTGCATCATCGAATTTGACACGTGTACTGAATCATTTGGACAGCATCGATTTGAATAAATGCTATGGTGATGCGGATCAATTTATGAGCCATTGTCCAAATATCCGAACGATTCGTCAGCAAAATTGTGCATTTTTTTTGACATTCGATCGCAATTATCTGCTACAGCAAGAGCATCGAAAACTCGAACAATTGATCATACACAATGAAAATCAAACCGATTTGGTGCCCGAAGTGTTGCTGGTGTTTTTCGAAACGCCACGCAATTTAAAATCTTTCCATTACATTAATCGGTATGCTCCCACTCCAACGGAAATGCTACCAACAATTATTCAATCGGCCAAGGATCTCGAGGAACTGTGTATTGAACTTGAAACATTTTCAACGGCATTCATTTCCGATTTAAGATGCTTGCTTGGATTGGCCAGTTTGAAGCGGCTCGAATTCAACACGGACGAGATACCGGTTACGGCGTTCATTAATGAATTGGCGTTGAACAATAGCCTGGAGTGCATTGGCATTTCGGATGTTTGCTTGGACGAATCGCTGTGCCAAGCATTTATGCAATTAACGAACTTGAAAGTTTTAAAATTAATCGCATCGCTACGAGTTTATGACGAATTTTCGAGATTACTGTCACATCGGCTGTCGATGTTGGAAGAATTGTACTTGGTACAATGTTCCGAAGTGTATTTCAGCGATATAATGGCATTTGTTGAGAATTGTCCGCACTTGAAAACGCTGTATTTATATGAAAATCCATACATTGAATGGTCAACGGATGACTTGTTCGAGCAATTTTCCATTGATTTCGTGCATTTGTTTAAAATGCGGTCTGGCAAGAGTGGCGCTTCATCGATTGATATTTGCTTTGATGCGAAAATGGTGCGACTTATCGAAGAACACGTTTGGCCACACGAATTCGAGTGGTTCACCAAAAATGGCATTTTGAAGCTCAAAATAGCCGATTCTGAGATAGTAAATGGATTCCCTGGATTTTGTCCAAAAATCGAAGATCGCTAATTTACGCATGAATTTCATTTTGTTGTTTTATTTGAATGTTCTCAAAAATAAAATTGATTTCGAGAATGATCGAAGGCGGTTTATGTTTTATTGTTGAAACTGTTTTCTATTTTGACTAGATTTGTTCACGTCAGTCTTAGTAAGTGCTTCCAATCAAATTCGTTCTCCAGAGAGGCAAATAAGCACAGCTTTTCTCATTATTTGACGTATATCTAGAGAATGTAAATAATGCTTATCTTTCGAAAATACTCGAGTATATTGTTATTGTGCTCAGAAACTTAATAACTTAATGTAAAAACGAGAAAAAAAAGAGTACAAACAAAATATTTGGGTCGATGTTGTATGACAGGTTGAATGATGTGTGTTTCAGCTCAACAATTACCCACAAGCTCACGACTAGATATGATATTCCTACTAATACTTCGGGAGGAATTTTATAGCTTGCGGTAGAGAAGAGCCAGTCTCAAAACAAAGAATCAAGTATGCGGCATGCACAAAAGCTACGATCGAGATGACATTGTGTAAAATGATTCTCGAAAGTTTGACTGGTTGAATGACCGATAAGAATAGTGTGTATTTCATTCCATATGGAATGATCTGGATGAAAAGAAAGAGAGACAGAGAGAACAATAAATGTACGATTAACTATCTAAATAGCGCTCTTCTGTAACATATTTTGTTCACGTCTGAAATGGGGAAACTTTCCGCTTTCACTAATTGCCTTGCCTTTGATACCCAACAAATACAACCATTCAATTTTGAAAAATGAAACCTAATGAGAGAAATTCAATGATCTTTCGTAAGAATTTTCAATAAATTTTCAATATATTTTCAATACAAGCAACGACAACAACAACGAAACCGCGATAATGAATGCTATGAAATTACGTAAAAAAAATTGACGATAAATATTTAAACGAGATTGACAATGTGATCATAAAATTCGTTAAAATTGTCTGTCATCGCATTTGCATTTCGGAAATCTTCAGCGAAATGATGGGAGCTTGAGCCAGAAAAAACAGTCAATATACAAAATCATTACGTCAGCGATGCAGGAAATCGGTTTAGCAGCTAACATTTCAGCTCTTGATGCATTGAATGATTGATGATTAGTGAGATTAAAAGTGTAATTATCGACACAAAAACGACTAAAACTTCCTAAGAGAGTTCACCCAATAAGTCACTGCGAATATGGTAACAAGCGTAAAATGAATTCATATCACTGATTGCTCGAGCGATATTCGACATCTCTTTTGTTTCATCGCGGATGTGCTCCCGCGCGCACTCACACACAGACACACCTATTCTTAAGTATCGATAAATAATGGCAATTGTATTCGGGCATATCGATAAAGCTTGTTTGAATGCAAGCAAAGTTCAAATAATTCCTTCAAAGGCATCGGCTCCCCGATCGACGCGCACATATTGTTCAAGCAGTTTGAACACGTTTCACTTTCAGCGTTTTACTTGTGCTGTTATTGATCAAATGCAAATATTGAAAAAAGCCAAACCATCTATGGGTATTTGATTGTTTTCATCTCTTGTCCACGCCTTCACACTGAGCTCGACTTGGTCACACTGAGCTCGATTGGTGTGTATCATCCCGTAACGGAGAAGTGACATCATTTTTTTTATTGTTTGTGCTCCGAGATCCAAACGAAGATGCTACTCGCTTAAGCGACATATTTTGCGGCTGTTACGCTTTCAGGCATACAATTGTTTGGTGCTCAACAGATCGCTGAGTGTGATTTGCAAAAAACAGCAGCAGCAGCAGCAGCAGCAGAAGCTATACATATTCATTCTTAAGTCATTACGGCTGGGCAATCACTGGGTTCTTTTTTATTATCCAAGTCAAATTAAAGCATTCATTAGTAAATAAACAATTTGAATGAATCAACGTAATATTATAAATAGAAGTTCTAACAACAACAAAAACATAAAAATCCAATTTGAAAATTTCTCACAACAGTAATGAAATGGTAGATTAGGTGGACATATCGTTTTTTGTGCTATTGAATTCCGCTCATCTCAAGGTTGAAATGTTTGTGCATGTGATATTTGTTTCAATGATAGACAATCGATGTGCGTGCATGTCCATTAAACTTCTGATATGCCCTGGAAGATGATTAGAGCTTTAATTATCACCAACAATAGATCACAAAATGAGATCCATAGATTGTACCTATCAACGAATAGAGCAAAAAAAGAAGAATGTCGAATTCATTCAGAACTTAATGTTGCTAGTTAAACGCTAATTGAATTATGAGCAAAAATATGGATTCTATTTAGCATGAGGCATTGTTCATTCTCCACAAACCGTGAAATGTACTCTGTTTTGAATGAAATTGTTGTAATCTCATCAGCAAACAAATAAAAAAAAAAACCATGTCATGTTGATTAGAGACAAGTTCGCATTGGTAGACTGCTTTGAAGATCGCTAGATTTTGCGCAACGACATTTTGTTGAAACGGCTGTGTTTTGTCTGAATTCCGCTAATAAGTTGTATGTCTTTAGTTTTCATTTACAGAATCATGGGAAATAATTTGTGCCGAGAGAGAATCGCCCGCGCTGAGAATTCCAAGAATCCAATTGATCGAATCATCGGCAGATGTGCTCAGGTACGCCCGAATCTCTTATTTTTATCAAGAAAATACCATTTTGCACAATTTCGCTCAATTCAATTCTTATATTTTAGATTTGCCCAGCAAACGAAGTTAAATCCAATTATTGGCAAAAACATGTGTAAGTTAGAGCTTTTCACGCTCATTTTAGCTTAACAATGCAAAACAATAGCAAACCAATTTAAAAGACTAATTGAGTTCGTTTGTGTGTTTCAGCTTGGAAACAGGGCCGCCGACTAGAACACAGCCGCAATTGAACGACGGATGGCGTAAGGTTACGTTGACCGTTTCGAATGGGAAATTCACTGATCAGGCTGTTTCAGGCGAAGCGCCGGTGGCTCCGCCCCGTCGCAAGCGATCATCAGTCATAATTGATCGTCAACCGTGCGGTTTTAAAGAGCTATTCGGCAATAATGTGTCACGACGTTCGTCATGCGATAGTATTTTAAAAGATGATAATCCACTGACCGAAAGAGAACAAGAAGCTCTTCAGCAAAAACGCAAAAGCAAATCGACATCCGATTTTAGTTTGAATGATATCCATGCAACTGACAGTTTATCGATTTCAACGATACGAATTCCAGTAACACGAACTCTTTCACTAATGGAAAGATCGATGGTTCAACAGACCACGATTCCAGTACCTCGTCCAATGTTGCAACGAAAAGTATCGAGAGTTGGCAATAAAAAATCAGACAAATTTTTTGGTGAAAATTTATCTGATTGCCTGTCCGACGATCCGATTACACCCGAACCCGAACCAACCAGCATCAGTTTCACATATCACACAATTAGCACGTTGATTACACCTATTTCGCATGCATCACTTGAGAAAAATGAGAAATCGAATGATTTTGTTGGAAAAAATTTGACGGCACCGAAAGAAATAGATGGCATACGTACCACTGAGTTGGCCACTCCAAAGCCATTCATAATTGGTGATCGATTTGAATTAAAACCGATGGTTTCTGAGGATAAAAAGACAAGCCTTGATAGGAAGGCCGAATTTCTTATGGCAATGCTGGAAGGGAATAGCCCATACAAACAGCTAGAAGAGAACAAAGTGATGACACCTCCAAAAAGGGCTCCAAAGAAAAAAAACAGTCAAACATCGGCTACTGGAACGGAGCTGCAAATAAACACCGACACCGAAATGGAATCAATTGTACAAGAAACAGTAACGCAAAAGGATAAGCAAGATGGAAATACAAATGAAAATTTAGTCTCGAACGTAAGAAAAGATGTCGCAAAAGAAGAAGTCAATGAAATGAAAACACTTGCAGACAATAATAAGGGAGCAATCGAAAAAACGGAGACCATCAACGACGACGATTACTATAAGGGAATGGCACCAGTTGACGAGCCAATTATTGTTCCACGGAAGCGGCCCATCCGGCACATTTGCGATGATGAAGACCATATGAAGGAACACGCCGCCAATAACCATGCATCGCCGAACAACAACAAAGAGAATGTGCCGAAAGATGCCATGAATGATGAAGATGTCGAAAAGTATATAATAATGCAAGTCACACAATCTCCAGAAAAGCCGAAACGAGATTTCCGTATTTATGAGAAATCAATGCAATTGCATGCAATGAATTCGATGCCATCCACTCCGGTGCTGAATTCTGAAAAATCTTCCAAACCAATCCCTCGAGTACGGCATTTATCACAAGAAAATCTAATGTCCAAAAAAAATTTGACACCGAAAAGTAGCGACACTATTGACTTATTGCGCATTAAATCGCTGCAAAAGGCAAGCAATAATCCCGAAAATATTTCTGATGATAAACGATTGGAGACGATTTTGAAAAAGTACACAAGTCAACAATCATTTTTCTCGCAAGAACTGTTGACTCAAATCGCTGATCGTGTCTATGGATTCCAAGATCCTTTCGACACACACAATACAAGCGATGATGGATCATCCAAGTGCACACCAAATTCGAAGCTGACAACACGCAAAATTTCGGCACATCGCAAAGAATCGACCATCACACGTCCCCTGTTGGAGAATGTGCTTGAAGTTTCATCAGCCACTGAGAGTGCACCAAAAATTATCGAAATGGAAAAGAAATTAATTCATTCAAGTCCAAACGTAAACGAACAAATTTCAAATGAGAATCAGGAAAATCACGTGAATGCTATAACTCTCCCATTGAAGCAGATGGAAGCACAAATTAAGCGGGATACTGAAAATTTCATCGAAAAGGAACGAAATAGTGCAGAGGTACGCGAAGCAACGACGGTAAATGTTGTCTCAAATTTTCTTGCAAATGTAAATGATAAAATCAATGAAGATCATAAATCAAAGGAAGATTTGAATGGCAATCGAATCACATCGTCCGGTTTGCCGTCAAAAAGTGGTGAAATTAAAATAAGAGTAGCAAAAAACGATGAAAACGATTTTGCGGATCATGTGTTGAACGACATCTATAAAGTGAACACGTCCATTTTGGATGATTTCCAAAAGAATTTTAAAGGTGACGCTTTGAAGGATGGGAGCGGAACTTGTGATAAAACCGAGAGTCTCAATAGCAGCGATGACGATAATACGGACAGCAAAAGTGATATAACAGTAAAAGAAGTTCCCGTTGTCGACCGGCCTGAGATCGGCACGGAGACGCTTAAGATGCTGAATGCTGGTGAAAAGCGAGGCAGCATTGTCGAAGTTGACGCATGGTTCCTAAAGCACAACGATCCAACGAATCTTCCGCGCCGAAGCTCCGATGCCACAGTTATACCAGCCGGCTACGATACACGCAAAGTATTTCCATTTGGAACATCGGATCCGGGCGCCGGTTCCAAATTTTTCGATACCAAACAATTGTCGAAAAGTGCCGAACATATTTTAAGCGATAATGTTATGAAAGACGAAATAACTTCCGAGAAAAACGCAAATCCAAATGATGCATCAGATCATTCAATTCTTTTGAAATATTTAAAATAAACACAATTTATCTATCAACTTAAATCATTTACTCAGTAGCTTATCTGTAATTACATTGTAGTTGTTAGACGGAAGACGAAACATGTAATGAATGTCTGTTACCAAGTTTCAATTAGAGCTTAGAATTTGATGCATTTCTAATAGTTCAGATGTATCATGTATTAAGATGAACAATAAATACGGAAATTATCAATATTCAATTGTATTTTGTTTGTAACCGATTTTACGGTGAATCAATTCAGAAAATTGCTCTGCGACGGTAAGTTATTTGATTTGCATTGCTTGAATTGAATTGAATTGTACGACGAGAACAATTGTGCCTTTATTGACAGAACCATCTATTGACATTTTTCAGAATGAACATTTTGACAGAATGCAATACGTGTTTTTCAAGGCGATTGATGAATAATTTTAGTGTATTTAGTGGAAATGCTTTTTTTTGTTGTTTAATAAAAAATATGATGAGCACTAAACATGTGAATAAAATGAAATAGCGTTAAATAGAATTGCACCCAAAAGAAACAATTAAAGCGAATGAATGCAACCAAGTTTTTCATTATTGCAGTATTCATACAGTGAATTCGTGCAGTTGATTGAACACATCCATTTCTGTAATGGCGTAATATCATTACGGCTGAACGACACAAGGCTTCAATGCTCTAATCGAAAGACATTTCACAGCATATCTCGTCAGATACATTGGTGAAATGTATCGAAAAAGCGAGTGAAACATTTACTAAACTCAAGTGTTTATCAAAACTATAAAAAATTAAAACAGAAAGCGCAAAACATTTATTATTTTATTGAATTAAACGTGATATGACATTACCATAGTATCGACGAGGAAAAATTAATATAAAGCACCAGTGAATTGAGTTGCTCGACACATCATAAGACACTTTATGTCTTGTGGTCTCCTGTAACACGAAATTTTTCACATTTCAACAAAATAGAATTGATTTGATTAAGTTGCATTAGGATTTGTAAGAAATGACGCAATATCTGCCGCCAAATCTATTGGCACTATTCGCTCCACGTGATCCATTGCCATTTCTACCTCCTCCCGATAAATTGCCGCACGAAAAGAAAACAAGAGGCTATATTGGCGTTGGGGCCTTTTTATCGCATTTCGAGGTTTGTAACTCGTTAATTATGGTCAAAGTACACAGTCCATTTGTATACCAAATCATTTGTATTTTGCTATCATTTATGCATTGATGCACATCGCAATTTATTTTGGTGTTGTGTTCATTAACTGAATTTCTTAATTTCTGTCCACAGGATCCCAGTGAAACGCCACCACCAACTCGCGTTGAGACGCGTGAGGAACGTTTAGAGCGACGTCGGAAAGAAAAGGCCGAGCAAGTTGCCTATAAATTGGAGCGTGAAATCGCCATTTGGGATCCATTGCAGTTGCAAGATGCCACTGAGGATCCATTCAGAACATTATTCATCGCTCGTATCGTATGTTTCATTTATGCTGCTCGAATTGATTTATCCTTGATTATCTGGTGGATGTTTGTTTCTCTGTTTCAGAACTATGACACCTCGGAATCGAAATTGCGTCGTGAGTTCGAAGTGTATGGGCCAATAAAAAAAATTGTTCTTGTTCACAATGTTGACACAGGAAAGCCTCGTGGCTATGCTTTTATCGAGTACGAATCTGAACGTGACATGCATTGTAAGTAATCGAAAATTGCCATTTCCCCCCATTTAACAATCAACAAATACGCGTAAAAATTATAACCGACAAGTGATATACGCCATCATTGCCGCAATTCAAAGCCAGTTTTCAATCAAAATTCATATTATTGTCGCATAAAAATCAATCTCTTTTGAAGTGTGCAATGAACAATAACATTTCACAATGAAAACATTCGCTCGAAACGAGACAATGACTGAACAATCACTCTTTGCGTGTGAGAGATTCTGAACAGTGAAACAAGTGGCCCGTTTATTTGTTTTGTCGCACAAAGAGACACTTAACCTCAAAACGTGTTCGATCACATCATTGAAAACAAAAGCGTAATGCACAGAAAAAAAAAGAAAAGCAAAATCACATTGAAATAATTGGATATCCAATAATTGTGCCATTTACTTATAGAATAGGTTTGTATGGGTTTGGTAAGATTGAGATGCAAAAATAAAAACACATGATCAACAAATCAAATCAAAACTACGACGATTCTCATTAGATACACAAATTTTCAATTTGAATATTCAGTTTTGTGTTGTCAATTCAATTCAATCGAATTTTACAAAAGAGTTCACCGAAATGCAAATCGAATGCCATTGGTGCCCGGAAATAATTGGTAACAGTATTTTGGTAAATTGTTTTTAGACAAAACTAAATTTACGCCAGCTGCTCAGGTTGACCGCGTACCGTTCATTGCAATGTACATCTCATCTATGGTTGTTTCAATGTTCAAAGGACCGATACTTTTGCATTCTCCTTCAACAAATTCGTCATTCGATTGCTACAATTTGAGTATTTTCCAAATTCTTTCGTCAATATTTTGTTCAAAAATCAGTAAAATACAGTGTTTTCTGGGCTAATTTTATTATTTCATTTAATTTTACTAATTGTACATTTATTTGAGTCTACTTCTCTTTGATAGTAATTTAAAGAAGAATTTCCGTGAAAATCAACCATTTATTATCTATTAATTTCAATTGATTGAACGGTCGCGGTCACCTGAATATCGGGTACATTGCAGTTCACAACCGAACAAAAGCTTTTTTTTATAAATTTCATTTCATAGATTTTTAATACTTTAATTCACTCAATTAAATAATTATGATTACTAAATGAATTTGAAAAAAAAAACAACAAATGTAGCGCATATACGTAAGTATTGAGCGCTCCAGGTAAAGGTTCTATCCTGTCCAAAAAGGTGTCTGTTAATGTCCCAATACTATCGTAATATCCAACACAAATCCAATGAATTTCGTGAAACAAATGAACAAGTTTAAGAGTAAAGCAAATTATAAGAAAACCACCCAAATCAATACTCAACTCGACTCAACAACAAATAAAAATACAAATGCCAAATCGTCAGAAAGAAACGCTCTTCATGTAATTTCATTTTGAATTACAATTTTAATTTATATCATAAATGCGAACGACACATTTTTTATCAAACAAGCTCGCCTATTCCGTAAGTAACACAAAAGACAATTTAAATAAAAGCGAATAACAATTTAAACAGTAGAATGAGGGGCCGGTAGGTATGTTGACTACAACAAATTTGCACATAAAATGTTTTCATTTTTGGTGTTACATTCTCATTTGAAAGTTTTTAATTTCCAGTACACATAAATCAATTAAGTGGTAATAAACTATTTCCAAATGAACCTACAATAAACATTGAAGGTACACAGAGATTTTCGTGCAAGATTATTTTTTAAGATAGCATTCAACGGAAATATTGCGCTCTGGATTAGGTTTCAAATCGAAACGTGTTCAATCAAACCAACAAGTTGTTTTTCTGAGTGTGTATTATCCCAGTTAAAAACTGGAAAAGTGTCTGTTCAATGATCGAAAATTACGCAAACATAAAAAAAACAAACCAATCAAAACAATATTCATATTATTATCAATGGTATTAGCTTGAGCTAATCAAATGGCAAGTAACATCATTTTTAAGGTCGATACCATTTCTTTTTGCAAATAACATTTTAGCTGCGTACAAACATGCTGATGGTAAGAAAATTGATGGTAAGAGAGTGTTGGTCGACGTTGAGCGTGCGAGAACGGTCAAAGGATGGCTCCCGCGTCGTCTAGGTGAGTTTCGAGCTCTTTTCAATTTATTTTATTATGTTCAGTTAAATTTTTGCGATGCTTTTATTATTTCAAGTGTTTCACTAATGTCGTTTGGAATTTCTGGTTATAGGTGGTGGTTTGGGAGGTACTAGACGCGGTGGACCTGATGTAAACATTAAACATTCTGGACGCGAGGATAATGATAGGGAGAGAGAAAGATATCGCTTGGAGAGAGAGCGCGATGATTTCCGACGTGACAACCGAGATAGAGAGCGTCGTGAACGACCGAGATCACGTAGCCCGAAAATTCGTGATCGCGCCAGAAGCAAGAGTCGAGAGCGCAAAGAGCGCAAACGACGAAGATCCGAGTAAGCGAAAGTTTTACATTTTTTTTTTTTTATGTTTATCACCATTCCCATTTTAAGCTGATTTAAAGAAATATTGCGAGCAATTACCTAATCGATTTCAATCCATTGCAGAGAAATGGATTATGACAGAAGAGATTCTCGACGTGACCGTGACCGAGAAAAGGAGCGGAAACGCAGCAAGCGATCAAGATCCAGAGACAAAAAGAGAGATAAACGGGATAAATCACGCGACAAACGAGACAAAGAGCGCAAGGAACGCAAACCCGAGTACGGAGATATTAAAATCAAAGAAGAACCCGTTGATGATGGTACGTCTTTTCAGTTCCATATCAGAATCAATTTTCGGTTGCAAAAACTACAAAGGCACTGAATCCAAATGCCAAATATCCTTTGCTTTGTAGACGTTGCTAAAGCATTTGAAACGACAGTTTTTCTTTTTTTTCTCGAAAATGCGGAAAAATATGTTTGTTTTGAGATGACAGGGCCTCAAGTTGTTCAGTTTAAACTTATTGGTAGTATGATTCTCAAACAAAAATAGCAATTAAATTAGTTCAACCGAGAAAAGTTTTGCCGATTCATCACCACATAAATTTAACAAATAAATATGTTTTTTTTTTTTTGATAACGTGCAGATTACCCTGACTACAATTCGCGAATTTACAGTTCATACGGAGCTGAAGTTAAGTATGAAGATGGCGAAGAGCAGAAATATCGACCACAGGTTTGTCAATACAATCATTTGATAAAAATTCGGTTCAAAATGCTCATTTCTTTGTATTATATTGTTCACAGGAAAATAATGGCCAATATGGACATAACGACGATGATTACGACGATAGAGGATATTAATCATAAGTGTTAGCAAGTAGTTGGATGAGGGTAAATGAATTACTCATCGACAGTAATGCAAATGCTCTCGCTTATTCTTAACTTTAACAGGCAAAAATAATCGGCTTTATTTTTGTTTTAAAAAAAACAACAACAATTTAATGCTCTACGTTAAAAGATTTCATTCTTTCTATACATACAATCATAATATCTCTTATCAGTCGTAAGCTGGAAGCAATCAACCTAGAACGTTTCGTCCGTGTGTTTTTGCAGTAAATGAGTTCGTTATCGAACACAATTCCTTTCACTTTTGGTAGGTATAATGTAAAACAGAGAATAAACCAGAAAAAAACATTTCCCGTAAACTCAAAATGTGAAAATTGACATACGTCTGAATCTGTAATTTGGTTTCTGCAATGTCATTTGCGATCGAAATAAAGTGAACGAAAACAGTTTTAGCATTAAAACAACACAAACATTTAATTTGCTTTCATTTTGCTAGATTTTTCATGTGTAATTTTCAGCATAAAGTGATTAAGGAACATTGTTGGTGCAAATCATATGTTTGCTCATTGGTAATCATTCGATTTTATTTTAATATTTTTTGTGAATTTCCCAAGCATACATTCATTTCTTTACCAATAAAACATTCAAGCAACAGCAAAACAACGGTTTTTTGTTCTTTAAAAATGAGGATGTCCTAGAGGCCATGTTTGAGTGTCATTTGCGAGACATCCGAAACACAATTCCAATTGAAACTGTCGTTAGTTCAAAATTATTTACGGAATCGTACAAATATTCATTCAAAAGCAATAACAAGATGACTTCGAAATTTGATAGATCATTTTGAATGTTTCGCAGGCATATTTTGGTGCGGTGCATCAAGCATTTCAATATGTTAAAGGACAACGCGCTTTTGTGTATATCATTTGATCATATGTCTAAAGCTGCAAAGATGATTGACTTTCCGTCAGGCAAGTTTGTCTTGATGTTGACATTACTTCAATCTCGTTGTGAGTTTTGAAATTAACGAAGCGTTCAAATTCAAATTTCTACATTCGACAAAATATACAAGATAATGGCATTCAAATGCGAATAAAAACGAAACAAAAAATCCTCAAATTGAGAAAAAAATATTCAAAATTCGATGAATGTTTGAAATAATTTATCCGAAACTACGTTCGGATAAGATTTGGTCGTTATTGTTTGAAATGTTGAAAAATAAATGAAACATTCCACGAAAAAGGCTGATTATTCTGGTAAAATAAACTTTGAACGACTTCAATAAAATATCAAATTCATGTAAATTGCATTTAAAATGCATTTTCATCTCGAAAAATGATAGAAAATTGCGGAAATGTGTATGAACCTGAGGTCGGTATTGATGTTGCTTGGGATAAAAATAGTGTTTACACTGTAAAGAACGAGTGATTTTTAATATCGATTTCTAGATGGCATTTTGGTGGGATAGTGTTTTTGACAGTACGGTAAGTCTTATCTGCCATTTTTATAACATATTGCAAATGTAACTCGCATATATAGTTTTTTTATGTTATTTTTGTAAGAACAAAAAAATAATTTAGTGATTATTTCATAGATTTTTTATCATTTCATTCGTTTGAAATAAATAATACGAAAGCATCCAAGTCGAACATTTAACAATGGACATTGGTAAGTGGTCAATTTAATTGAAAAATAACATATAAATGTTACGCCCTTTGATACGGAGCATAGAGAACAGACATATAAAAGCCCAGAGAAGAAGTAGGCAATCATCCGAAAAGAAGAAAAGAATTTATGTATATTTTGTACAAGGAATCATAAAAAATGCGAATGAAAAACTACAACAAAATCCATTTGTATTTGTGCGAATGAAAGTTAGGTTAAGTCTTTCGATTTTCGTTCGTTTTTTAATTTTGTAATAGCTATATCACACAAAATAAAATGAAAAATCAGATCACAAATGTGTAGCGATGCACAAGTTAACTGCGATTAATTGTACATTTTTCTTTGGCAATTGATTCTTTGGACCATTTCTTGGGCGCAATGCAAATGCAAATGCCATCAGAATATTTGCAGACAACAGCAGTGCGTGCATTCGACGAAAAATGCATTGCAATCAAGTCAACAGACAAGGAAAATGACAAACACACAAAATGCGACGATCACAATGATACCATAACAATGAAAATAACAAAGAAATTCTTTTAAGATGTTGCATCGAACTAGTTGATAGTGTGTGCTTTAAATGTTAGCGCTGCATGCGTTACATTCATATATAAATATTCATTTCTGTTCGAAAAGATACACGAAGCTTGGCGTTGACAAACAATGCAATTCGCACAATGCTTTGTAGCTTGTATATTATATTGTATCGTCGTCGTTGTTGTTGTTGCTGGTGTTGTTGTTTTTTCCCTTGCCTGCAAAACATTTCAATTGAAACTTCTATTTTATGTGCAGAGATTCGATTTCGAATGAACATTCTTGTTTGATTTGATGAACCATCGTAGTTTGCATTGAACAGCATTCTTTTTAAGTTGAATTTTCAAAGTGATTCTCTTAAGCGTACCGAAACCATTTCAATGATGACCGACACAAAAATGTCGCATTCATGTCGTTTTAATTAACATTCAAACTGGAATAGCTAACATTAAGAGATAGAGAGGGAGAGAGAGACAAAACGATTTGATGTCAAAGGAATTAGATGTTATTTCCGTCGATTTGAATTTACCATTTTTAATAATGGTTTGGATTTTTTGTGTGCTTTTCAGGAGAAGGGAGTTGGGATGATCTATCAACACAGCCAGAAAGTGAAAGTACGTCGAAAGCGAGTATATCAGATTTGCTGACTAATGTGGCTACAGACGCAAACGAAGGAAACAGGTATGTTCTTATCTTTGCCACTCAATGATTCACACAATTTACACTACGTTTTGAATATATTTTACAATGGATTGCGAAATTGTACGTCAAATCGTCTGCGCTACATGAGATTGAGATCTGGATTGCACAATGGATTCGAATGGGTCGATCTGAAATCTTCCGTTTGACTCTTTTCAACTCGCGCAATATCGAGTGGCCATTGACTTTTACCACCTCATCTCTCTCACGCTTGACAATTTCCATCCTCCATTAAGAACAGTCAAAGCAAGGATTCAATGTACCTATCCGAATAAAAAGATTAACTACTTCAAAAACTACTGAATCTGATAAGCATGGCAAACATAACATATCGAAACAAGTATTAAAAAGACGGAAATTTCACTGGAACGGCCATAAAATCGATTAATATCATCATAAGTTAAGATGGGGCTATCGAATTGATTAGTTCGCGCGCATATTTAACGCATGCGAAACGGGGAATTTCATGCATTTATTTGAAACTCGCAATCTCTCCATCCTTCTCGCTCATTCTGCATAAAATCACACGAAAAGGAAGTATTTTATCGTACGTAATGGATGTGCATTCTCGAAATTCGTTTATTGTTTTGGGTTGTTGGGAAGTGCACACATTTGGCCTGGGAGGGTCCAGCATTTTTATGAGCTATGAAATGATTTAGAAAGCCAACAAAAACTATGCAATTAGAAGCTGCTGCCCGCAATAAGAATGTTTGTTCGCTTCAATATATCGCAGTGATCCTTCAACATTATCGATTCCTATTTTTAATGTATATTTTGAGAGAGAAAAAAGAGTCGATTTTGAGCATGTGCCCGTCGATTGTTTGTATGTTTTGTTTGCTGATGCAAGAATACCGCACGATTACAAATCCATGCCATGCACTTGCAACTTTGCTGAAACACAAAAGCTAATCTTTTGAACGGCGTTCCGATTTGGACTGAAAGGGATTCAAATTCATTGAATTCAACATTCAATTTCTTGATTTCTCAATATTCAATATTAGCATGGCTTTCGAAATTATTATTTAGACTTTGTATTTAAAGTCTAGCCCGTGTCGCACGTCATTCGCAAATACGTTGTGCAAATGCATCGCAAATAAATCACGGGCTGGAATGTAAGGGCGATAGACATTAAAAACGAAGTAAAATGCAACACAAAAATACAAATACACAATTATTATTGTGTCCATTCATGGTGATCAACTGTGTAGCTGTGATAATGTGGCATTGTGCCTTTTGCACTTGTGACGTATCTTATGTAAAACACAGATCTCAATCGTAGACGCTCGATGTGACGCTGCAATAAAATTATCAAATAATGAGGCATGATGCAAAAACTGAGTGCAATTGTGTATCCGCCTCACAGCAGCACCAGCAAAATGTACACAAAATGGTGATTCGAAGGTAAAAGTGAACATTGGCAATTGAATTCTGAACTGCGCGACCGAAAATCGAGAGTGAGCGATATAAACAGTGCGATGAAATGCAACAATGCATCGAAGATATGCACGTCAATCGATGGAAGTGAATCGATTGTTGTGTATGTTTTGATTATTCTTTGGATTGCAATACTATTTATATCCTTATGTTACATAAAAACCAATTTATCTGCAGATGAAATGAATAACAAAAAATCAATGAAAATGTGCAATGTGGAAAAAATTTAATGCACATTTAGTTGCATGGCGCTGCTGTCTTGTTTCCACTTCGCTTTACAATTGCATTTTTTGTAATTTGCGGATAAATTTACCAATGAAATGCACATTTGATACCAAAACCATACTTATCGGTGAAATGGGGAGAATGTCTGTATGACATTTAAAATTAATTCCGAGAAGAGAAAAAAGTAAAAACAACAGCAAAAAGTCTACAGCGAAAGCAGTAACACTCTTAGCAATATGATGAACGAATAATGGAAAGAGTGTTAGGGCACGCGCTAAACAAAATAATAAGAACTTGGCTCAATATAATCGGTCGGCGGTGTGCATTTGTTATAATTTTTTCTCTTGTTGTTGTTGCTATTTTTTACTCTGTGCGTATGTGTGCGCCTCTTTTCGCTTGGTCTCTCATTCTACGCTTCATCATTGGATAATTGAACAATTTTTCCACGCCGTTTTTCGAAGATACGACTCAGTTCACAAATAAATAATGGAAAAAAGCCGTACTGATGAATTGTTCGTGCAGACTTCAAGTAGCTGCAACATTGAGGAATAGCGTTGTATCCGACTAATGAGCCTCACATTGTGAGTCGCAGAAGAGAGACAGAAAAAACAGCCGTCACCTGTCGAAACCGTTTTTCGTACGTTGTTCAGAAGCATTTTAGCACTCGTTTATTCCATCTTTTCTCACATTACAGCACATCGCCCAAATCAACCAAAAAAAACCCAAACTCAACAGAGATAGAAACAAACTGTACCGTTCACCTATGAAATATCCATTCCACGTATTGTGGTCAAATTCCATTTTTCTTCGTCAAATGATGACCTTATGTTCGTATATTACGTTCACTTTCGATTAATTATTTCTTCTCAAATTAATATCCTCTAACATATTTTTCCCTTGTTCTGTTTTTGCTCGCTCTCTATCGCTGGCTCCGGCATTTCAATAAATTTAATGTGCGATTAGCATACATACAAACATGCGCTGCAAAATTGTGCTACAACAAATAAAATTGCAATGCAAAAGAATACCTAAAAATATACCACATCCATTTTTAAGTTGCCCAAGTGACTTGAAAATCATTATGATGAAGCATTGATAGATGCTTTCAAAAATTTCAAAAACGAACTCAAACCAGACTCGTTATGCCTCACGGAAGAACTGACAAAGGAAAAGAATATCTGAGCGACTGCGAGAGAGAGAGAGAGAGAAAGAGAGAGAGCGAAATGGCAGCGAAATAATGCATGGAAAACACCCCTAACTCGAGCACGACACTTTTGCGTACGTTTTTCGACCCCGAAGTGAGAAACAGATTCTTAGCCCGAAACCGGCAATGTTTATTGACCTCATCGCTTCATAGTGAACGCACATCGTGCAAATAGAGTTCGTATTTATTAAATGGCATTCACGCATTTCGCACTGGACAGGAACAAATGACACAAACGCATTCATTTTTATGACGGAAAAATTTGTGAAAATTGATAAACATTCTGGGCTAACGAATGCACACAGAGAAAAGAGAAAATAAAATAGATCGTTGTTTGGGTCGCTGCTTGCTCTGATGGCTCGACAAATATTTCACCGTCGAGTGGGAATGCAACGCATTTGTATTTCTACGCTCCCGTCAAGTTCATAAGCAAAATCAGATAGCATATAGTGGTGGTTCAACCCCAAAATAAACGCAAACACCATGAAATATAACGAGTTTTACACTAAGACAGGCTGATGTTCGATTTTATTTAATACCGTTGCATTGTCGGAGTATTGCCGATCTGATACATTTATTTGTCAGTCAATACTCGTGCCTTTACCAGCCCAATCATAAACGAACGAACAGTTTGGCCTGGAAAAAAGAGAACTTTTTTTTCGCATTATACACAATTTAATTTATAGGCACATGCAGAAAGGTAGAGTTCATGCACAAATTTCTTTTTTTTTCTCGTGTGTGTACATTTTCATTTAATTCATCTCTCTCGCTCGCTGGCTTGCTCACTCGCACCAGCACTGTTTTTTTTTCTTCTCTGGCGTACATTTATTTATTTTATATTTCAAATACAACATCTGCTGTTTATGTGTTTCATCTACGGTCTTTGATTCTTATGTACAATGCTCGTTGTTATGCTCTGCATTTGCTGACTTCTATATGTCTACCCGTCATTTGAGCCTGTATTAGTTGGTATGTGTCCCGAGCTATGCATTCGAACTACAGATGTTAATTTCAATTTTAGTTTCGTAGATACACTTCTCATCATCTCCCTCTCTTTCATTTCCCTTTCCCTTTCCCATTTTTCCAATTTCCGCGAGCGAGCGCGCGTATGTGTGTATGCACATTGACATTAAAAGGATAAACTGAAACTCTGAAATGGTAATGGTATGACGATGATAGATACCGCTAAACTATATCCTACCAAATCCGTTCCGCATTTGCGTTTCTTTTTTTATCGGAAATTGACCAGATTAATGCCGGATTCCAAAGGCTTCCCAAATCTATGCGATAGCTACTGAAATGAGGACAAATAGATTATGAACTGTAAAGTTGGCGCAAACAAAACGCATTCAATGAACATTTATAAATAAATACATTACATGACATGCTCTTCAAATTGGTTGAGTGACAGAGATTCAACTATATTACTATGATTTCTGTGCGCAAGCCGGGATGTGTTCTGCGATTCAATTATACATATTTAATCCGCACAAAAGTGCCTCTAATCAACCCTATCGAATACACACACACACCACCGGACTTGTTGTGTCACAATGAAAATGAGGAAATAACAAATAAGTGAAATCCTTTCACACGTTCGTTCTTGACCTGCTCCAACATATTTCGATGCACATTATTTGCGGAATACAAGCCAATGCAAATTTAAATAACGGAATGATTGCAAAGAGTCGCAGACACACACAGAAAGACAGAGACAAGAATGAGAACGAAAAAAATCAATAGTCAAAATGAATATCGTTTGAATGTCCGACGCATTGTAACATTGTGAGAACAGAAAGTGAGCTTGATTCGATTGTTGAGTACACCGCATAAAATGCGTCCCATGAAATCAAATGCAATGCTATTGATATGTTTCGAATGCATCTTCAGCGCTATCTCTTTTCCTCTTGCTCTGCTCTCGATGCATTTGCTGAGAACATTCTAAATTTAGAAAATGACTTTTCAAACATAATTTCATTTCTTGATGTGTGTGTGCGTTTGCATTGAATTGATCAGACAAATAATGAGGTTAATAAACTCATCTTCAATTAGAAAGATGTGCAAGTCGCACAAAGACATGCACGCCGTCACATTACCATATTTCACTGAAACCTCCGTCATTTCAAAGAAAGACTCGACTCGATCGAGAAAACCTCACGTAAAATGAATGATATTTTGAACCTTAACAACGGTTCAACACGACAAATTAATCACGTATTCCGCACAAACAAGATTTGGCCATTTCATAGTTTATATTCAATATTTAAATATGGAATTAATTTCAAATTCAATCAATTTTAATAAATCGAAAAGAAAGGAGATAGAAGAGAGAGAGAGAGAGAGAGAGAGAGAGAGAAAGCAAGAAAATATGTGACATTTGTGCATATATGTTGTTAACAGAATACGGAGCCCTTTTTATTTGTGGATTATAGATTGAATAATTTGTCTGACACTAGTCCCGTATCAATCCATTATTGAATTCTATTAAAATAGACTATATTAATTTTTTTCGACAGCCAATCTGTAATTTGTTATTTGATTGTAAATGCATCGTCATATTATCATTTAAATTTTGCATTCACACACTAGTAAATGGCCGAAAAGTGCCTTACATTTTCAAAAATATGCCGGCTTTCAGCCGTAAAACGGCTGCCCACGAACAATTCATGCAAAATGCACAAGTTCTTTGCATAATCCAATAATTGACGCTGTATTTTTCATAATTCATTTCAGCAGAAAGTCCTTTCGATCCAATTACAACAGCAACAAGAACATCAAAACAGTTTTACTGTTATTTTGTTAATGGCTGTGATCACATACACACACACATTCAGGAAAATTAGCATATACATAAAGTGAAGTATGATGCACTCTCCGCCATTCAAAGGATACCTTTGATGTTCATGTTATTTGAAATAATGATTGGTGTAACATCATGTTACTAACGTGTCATTAAAGTGATACAAGCTGGAAAAGATTAAAGATCAGCCAGAATGCCAAAAGGAAAAAAATAGAGAGATAGAGATTGAGAGAGAGAGAGAGAGTGCGTTGTGAAAATTTATGTTCGATGTTTCTCTCTTTTTTTATTTTATTTGATTGCATATTTGAGATACCCGCAATGAAATTTAACCATTTCTCACCACCTAATTGAATATCCAGTTAAATTTCGTTATAGATACGATGGTACATTGTGTCGTTACACCTTTGCCATCTCGCGCAAACCATCGAAGAGTTTTTGCCATCGTCCTTTTCGATATGTTCATTCATTTCCTCTCTGTCTCTGCGTCTCGCTCCTTCGCATTTTTATGGAAATTCCGTCAAATAACATTTGGTTAACAGTATTTCGATAGAATGTTATGCGAGCATATTCTCAGTGAGTTTTTTTTTCATTGATTTCAATACGGAAGGAAAATTTGTACATTACAAAAATAAAAGAAGCCAGGTGTTTAATGGGTTTCTGATACCGAACTTACAGATATCGGGAATGAATGTAGACGATGAAGATAGATCGAGAAAGATTGTTGTGTATGTGTGTGTGTGTGTGTTCGTTTTTTCTTGCTCCGGCCAAACATAATTCGTTTTTCCTACATACAACCAACATTTGCTTGTATTCCTTTTCACTTTCGAGACGGCTAAAACGTTGCGTTTTCGATGTGATATGGAATATTTCGGAAGAGAGTGAACAAAATAAGAGAAGATGAACCTTGCAAACTAATAGCCGTGTGTCTTGTTTGTGCTAGAGCACGAGGATAAAAATGAAATTAAGGATACGAAGTGCATATAGAGCGCTAGATTGTTGCATTTTCCGAAAAAAGAAATGAAAAGAAATGAAAATTGATGCAAAGATGACGAGAACGACGATGAGACAAGAGAAATTCGTTAGGCGAGCTTACGATCGTGCGGCCGTGCTCGTCTTCAGAAATTGTGTGCGCCTTATTAAATAATTCTTTCACCCTCAGCCGTCTTTATCTCTTTCTGCAATTGCGATTAAAGAAAGATCGGTTAAAAGCAGCTGCATACACATTTCGTCCATTTTTCAGGAAATTTCTTTCCACTTTAATCATAAAATGCGCTGATTTTACTTGGGCTTGCTTCTATTTTGGTGCTTGTGTGTGCACGCCTCTGAATTTGAAGTCACAAAGATGATGAGCCAAGAGAAGAATCGGCCGTAAAACAACGGCGAAAGAGAGAGACGGAGAGAGAAATAGACGTTTAGCTCATTAAGTTACGTGTCATCGTTCTTGTTTTCTGTTTGTTTGTTTCAATGAGACGGCAGTTAAAATGAGGCTTGATCATCAAGAGAAAATAAACAAAACACAATCAAATTGCAGAGCGATGCATGTGTTCAACAGAAAGAACTGTTTCATATGTCCGTGAATTGAACGGACGAAAATTGAAAAGAACAACAAATGGCAGCGGCGAAAACAATATCAATCTGATTAGGTCTCTGCGGAATTTCGATTGGAAACGAAAAATCTCTGAAAACTATAATAAAATGGAGTGAATTACAAACAAGTCATGCAGCATTGAATATAAGGGAAAGAATTTTTGTGGAAAGCGTCTGAAAAAGTGGCATTTTCTTGAATGCCAGGATAACCATTTTTCTGAAGCAACGGCAAAAATGCTATCTTCATTTTTCTTCGAAAAACGAGATTGTTGGTGTTTTCTTTTTGTCCCGCATTTGGAAAGGGCTGTGGATGAATGAGCGAACAGGAGGGACGCAGAGCGAGGGACAGAGAGAATGTGACAACGGCGTCGTGTGATTGCTGATGTGCATGTGGATTATGGCAAAGATTTGATTCGGTTGCATCTGCTCGATTACACACATTTCGAGCCATGTGTGTTTGCGAGAGGCACGTTGCCACGCTACCGCGCCACTCCTGTTGCACCTTTACATTTTTTTTTTTTTTTTGCCACATGCATACACGTCGATACACCATCATCTCGCACTCGAAACCAATTGAATCTGCAGCCAGTCGATCGGATCACACATTGTCAGATTTTATCGGATGCCGAAACACCGCATATTTTCATTTATATTATTGTTTTATAGTGGTGTCTTACACGTGCATTGATTCCGATATTCTCACACATTCGTACACCAATTTTTCAAAACAATGGCGCATGCAATTCGACAAAAACGGACAACGAATAAAGAGAAGAAAAATGTCCGAAAAATGAAATAAAATGCACATATACACATTCTAATGGAACTGCATACACACGCACAGACAAAGGATCGATTCTATGTAAAGGAAAATAAATGTGCGCATTCTGCTTTATTTATGGCAATGGTGCAGTTTTCGCCATTTCACCATCAAAACACATTTTCTTCACTTAACTTTTTCTTTTCGATTTCAATAGGACATCTTTTTCTATTATGTTCCGGCATTTTCATTTCTTCGATGCAGATATTGTTTTTTGCAGCTATCTCCGGCTCTCTTTCTGCAATGCTAGTGAGCGAGCAAGCAGGAGAGTGTGTACGGTGATTAGTTTCATGCAGAAGGCTGCGGCTCATTGCCAAACTATTTTAAAAACATATTTCATACCCATTGTGAGCGATAAATTTTACTTTCCATTTATTGTATATTCATTTCACTTCGATCCGATTGCATTGGATGACTAATTCTTATTTGATTTATCGATTGCGCTCTCCAAATCGATGCCAACCAACATAAAATGTGTTCTGAAAACAATAAGCAGAAAATTTTCGATGTTTCCTTTCAATTTCTTCCCTTCCTTCTTTCTTTTTTGGCCAATTTTCCTTGTGTAGAAACAAAAATCCATGAACTTCTTTGAAACAAATGTCACACACATTTTCGGTTGATTTGGCTCACCGCAAATTTTCCATTGAAAATTACGTTCATTAATTCATAATTATGAATCAATTAGTAAATGGTTGGTTTATCAAAAGGTGTACTGCTAAAATCATTTTATTTCTCCAATCAATTTGATTACACAGAAAGGTCATAGATCTCAATTATTTAATGTGGCTTGTACCTGGGATACTGTTGAAATATCTGTTGAAAGATGGTACGGTGTGCAACAGTGCAACCCTTTGAGCGCGAAAGATTCGTTTCATTTGAAGTGCAGCGAGGAGGCATGCAGATAGAAGGAGCGTTGCACTTTACAAGCTCATTGTTTTTTTCTCTGGTTGTTGTTTTTATTCTACGGCACAGCAAACGCATCTTGTGCTTAAATGTTGGACGTATTGGTTAAAGCATGCCTGAAGTAAGTTGAGCGAATAAAGAAGTTCGCGCTAAAAAACAGTAAATAAATAAAAGAGTAAACAGTAACAGCAACAAAAAAAACGTCGACATCGATGGGCAGCGAACATATAGGCATACATTTCGGTGTGTATACAATTAACTTGAGCCTTCTCTCCCTCTGTCTTGCTCTTTGCTTCTCGGGATCCGAAGCGAAAAGAAAAAAATATTCTTCGAAACTAAATGCTGGTGCGGTCGTTTTGTTGGTTAGATGGCTGATTGGTTCGGTATCCGCGAAATACGCTCGTGATGGTGTGTGGTGCAGCACGCAAAACGTGCGAAAACGTAAACACAACCATAACAATGAAACTGTGATATGTGTGCTCTGTTTCTTTGTTTAAAAAGAGTTGCCTGTGTGGAACGAAGCGAACGAGCGAGTTAGTGAGTGAGTGAGAGCGAGCGCAAAGCACAAAAATGCAGAATGAATAGTCAAAGAATCTCGTATCGAGTAGATTGTTTTGACGGTTGGAAAAGGTGAAGAACCCTATTTCGAAATCCTTGAGAATGGCGCATGTATAGCCTTTACTTTTCACTCTGGATGTTTGTGTCTTTCTCCCTTTTTCCAACTTTTATTAAGGTTCGACGACTAATCAGAGCCGCTCCGCAGCTAAACCGGCTGGCTTCTTTACTCTCTTATAACTACTGGAAAAACAACTGTTGGATGATTTGGTCTCGTTTTTTCTGCTTTTTACTTCATATTATTATATACTTTATTATGGTCTGTTGTTGTATTCGTTTTCTTTTTTTGCTGGTATCCATGTGGCTTGCCATTCTCATGCCATGTTCTGAGTCAGAGAGCCGAAATGCCCATATCCGTTGGTAGCGTTTTTTGTCGTAATTTGTGTTTTGTTATGTGATTTTAATTTCATTGCCGGTCTTTTACGGCCTTTCGTTCAAGCGATCGTTCGTGTACCGAATTCCTTTTTTCCAACTGAGCACACTCTCGCATATCGAACCGTACACAAAACACAACACAAAGTATTATCACAAAATCGTTACTTCATAACATGCATCGGATGATTGTGGAATGTCGAGCCAGAGAGCGAAGCATGTATGTTTGCTATTGATTGCGAATTTGTTCTTCGATTCACGCATATTTGTCGAAAGCGAGAAAGAGAGCGAGCGAGAGAAATATCAGGATTATGAATGCGTTTTGCCATGCAACGCAGATAGCCAGAGAGAGAGAGAGAGAGAGAGAGAGAGAGAGAAAAAAAGAAAAAGGGAAAGAGTAAAAGACAGAGAAAGAGAGAACGCATCATAAGCAGTATGGCTGAGCATCGGAATGAAATCGCATTCGCGAATATTCGCATTCTATACACACATTGTTGTGTGTGACGTAGCACCATCGTGTGTAGATTTACTACAGTCGAAAGAACTAGTATTTTCCTTTTGGCGTCTGTGTTCACAATTCTCATTGAGCGAAAAATGCAAGAAAAGAATCTTTAAGGTCGGTGTGCATGTTCGTACATTTGCATGCATTTGCCCGGCTAAATAGAATGTGCACATTGTTTGAACATTATTATTCAATGAATAGTTTCCGGCAGGTCGTAACCTATCTTCGTGCGTTCCAGAGAAAACACGCGCTCACGATCGAAGCGGCAACTTTTTTTGCGATTGTCTTTGTGCGCGGTCTTAAAGATTTTCCCATTTTTATATCGTTCACCTTTGTGGCAAATGCGTTGCACAGGAAGGATGTTTTTGGTATGTGAACATGGAGAAAAACTTATGCATTGGCGACTTTTTCCATTAAAAAGTGAATGAACTATATAGTTCAGCGTTCTAGAATGCCTGCCTCGCTTTGCACAGAAGGGTTGCGTAGTTTTTTGTTTGTATATTTTTTTCTTATATTTGTTATCGTTTGCCGCGAATATGTTTTATAAAGCCAAAAGCATTTGCCACTTTTTATTACAAAAAAAAAACATTCACAAGTGCAGATGCAATTGAACTGTATGCAAGAAAATATTACATGTAATTTTTTTCTCGCTCCACTTTGAACTTGATTGAGGCTTTCTCAAGATACTCTGTTCATATCATCAATTCATTGAAGTTTGTTATTTTCTTTTCTTTTTTGCTGAATCCATGCGCACTTTAAATTTGCATAGAGATAGCTGATCAAATCGGCACTCGTACCCAAATAATAGATAGAGATACAGACAAAGAGAGGGCGATGGCAAAACTTAAAAAAGTATCGTTTCAAGTATCACAATTCGCATGAGCTACAAAGCAGATTCAAATTACAGATGTGTGTCCAAAGTTTGTACTCTGTAATTTGAATGTAGTTTGAAAAGTTGTCGTGCTCGAGCGCACGAAGTTTGCATTATTTATGAAGCGACAGGACACTCGCTTCTCTCTCTCTTTCTCTTTTACACTAAAAGTGTGCGTGAGTTTCGCTCACAAGAGATGGAGAGAAGCAACAATTTTCGAGGCGGGCAAAACTTTTCGTTTAATAGTCACCTCATTCAAAGAATTTCACAAAGATTTCCGAATAATTATAATTACAAAGTTCGTAACAAAGCAATTTCAACATTTTCGCCAAAAGCAGTACGAAGCCTTGAAATCGTCCACCGCATACCAACCAACATTTCAGCCAAATAGCAGCCTTTCTGTTTGGCGTGTAAGATGCAGTAGTAGTGTTTGGTCTTAAAGTAATTAACTCCATCCAAACTGAAGCTATTTGTGGAGAACTCACTGAAGAGTATGCATAAAGGGATTCCAATAAACCACTCATTCGAAGATGAACTTCATATTTTTACGGATTTATTCTGTTTTATCTCTTTTTTGGTTCGATCCAGGAAGAAATAAAGATTCATTCGGAATTGTGCATTCAAACTCGTGTTTCCTCTTCTTTGTTACAATTCAATGGCGAGTTTTTTTTTCTTAATTCTCTCCAACAATTCATTCATATTTGAAATTAAATTTCATGACAGAATTGATGCCATTGACATTTGATATAAATATTATGGAAAAAATACGATTACAAGAGGCTTGCTGCATAGTTGGAGAATCGCGCGGAAAGGAGAAAAAAAAAACGAGTTTCCACTTAAAAATCTAAAAATGTAAGGGCTACAGTGAGAAATGCGGAGAAGAAGTATACAAAGAAATTATCAAAATTGTGGTGTTCCCACAGAAAGAATTCAATATATTTGATAATGTTCATCTTAATAAATTGTAAACTGTAAACGATTTACGCCCAAAAATTGATCTTTCGGAATGATTTGAATTCGGAAACGATCGGATTTTGTGTGAGTGTATGCGGTTTTTTGAGATTCAACCAAATCGCTGCACTTGTCATACTAAATGGTTGAGAATTTTGAATAAATGAGCGTCTCTGTGTGTGTTAAACGTTATAATATCATCATTACCACGAATCGATTTAAAAAAAGCTAAATGATACTGATTTCCAGCACAACAAATTCACATGTCAGCGGTAGTATCACGATGGTTTCGCGCCATACCAAACGCACGCCGCATTGGAATGCACACAATAAACACATATATGTATAAACGAACGTCTGAATGCTCGAGTCACAGGCAGTTGTTGTTTTTTTTTAATGTGGAACATTTTGATAAAAGAAAAAAAACCCAGTTAAATCTTAGACTCAGACACCGGCACAAACACAGTCGTATTTGTACACAAAATAACAGCCAGCTCGAGCGAAAAAGGCAGCGACACACAAGAAAAAGACACACTCAAATTGTTTAAATGCATTTTGAGTTCATTGTATTCGAATTTTGGACGAATAGTATATGGAAGACAGAAAGCACACACAATTAATGTTGCCTGCGAAGCATTTTGTTGTCATAGCTGTGGAAAGGCACGCAATCGGACTGATACACGTATGCATGCACACATTGACATGCACAACAGTACACACCAAACGAAATTCATAATCACATATTTTTATATTATTTCGTTGTTTTTGTTGTTTGCTGCGTGCTATTCCGTAGTCTTTGTATTCTGGTGTGCTGTGTGTATATTTTTCTTTTCAACCAAAAGGTCCGTGCGCCGGTTCACGAATGCAGAACCAGTAGAGAAAAAAAAGATGATGGTGGAAATGAGAACAACAACAGCAGCGACAGCACCAACAGCGGCCACGAACAATAATATGGAAAAAAGCACGTAAATTCGTTTTGCCTGATCGCTACCCATTTTCTTGGAAATCCTTTCCATTCGATAGCAAGAAAGCCCCGAATGCTTGTTTTTCTTACATTTCGAGCGCTGAATCAGTGTTTCATGTCGGTCGGTTACATCAAACGTAACTGATACAATATCATTATAGTTTGAAACGAAAATATTTCAATGCATTTGTACACGAATTGTCTGAGTGTGTGTGTGTGTGTGTGCGTGTGTGTGTGTGAGCGATTGTGTACGATTCATCTGTTGATTTGAAGGGACACGTAACAGAGGATCAGAACTATTGATAAAAGTGTTGATGGACTTAAAGTTTTCAATGTGAATGTGTGATGATATTCTGCTCTCTGGAATGATGTTTGGGCGCACAAGAGAGCGTTCGGTCGAAGACGAACCTCGTTACGACGTGAAAAAATAAACGATCTTAACCACAATTTTGACAATAGCTACTTCATGAGCTGTCAATTGACCATTTAATGGGAGAAACGCGTGCAATCGCATTTTTTTTAAGATGCAAGCTTAAGTGGTACACTTCTGATAAACAAAATAAAAAAAAATGCTGATTGGCAAATTGATGATGAGGCGAACCAAACTTGAACATTACTTTTGTTCACACACAAATCAGCAAACTCATAAAATGTGAGCACTGAGATGAGTTCCAACAAATTGAACTCTTTATTTTGAAACAATATTGCAAAAGAGATACGTATGATTAAAGTGTTGCCACGGGCAAACTGTAAATTTAATAACGATAATTATTTATCGAAATAAAATTACGAAAACGAAAAATAGAATGTTCTTGGGTGTTTTTCCTCGGCTCAATTCGATTGGGTTTTTTTTTTTGCCGTCGATTGCCGGAGGAAATTAAGAGCAAATCGCCAACGAATTACATGAAAGACCCGAGTGAACTGAAACAGATTGGCATATGCACGTGAACAACTTCTTTTTATTCTTATGTTTTGCCGAGATTGCTTTCATTCTGAAAATGCTTGAGTTGATTTCGAAATGCTGGATTGCATTCTTGATTTGAATTCATCGTCATTCAAGCGAATTACCCCGTTTCCTGGATGTTCCAATGAAAATAGAAATTTACCGGAAAAAAAATCATTCGATCAACTTGTCCGCGTTTTCCTTAGTCTTTCAGTGTCCGAATAAGAGCGATGCTGGCAATTCGAAAAAGATGTCACTTTCTGAATCCACCGGAAGTCGGGCAAATTGTGTTTTTTCAAATGTTTACAATGGGAAAATTCAGACATTATTATTTGCTTTCGGATTTTCCACTTTCAACGCACCCTGTTCCGCTCTTCATCATTATCATCATCGAATGCATCTATGTGTGCATCGCTGCGTTACCGCCGCATCACATAGCTGTGCAGCCGAAACCAGAAGGGATCACAAACTCAAGCTTTTTCCCAGTGTCTTTCTCTCGCTCTCTTTTCGCTGTCACGCAGCACACTGTGAATTCGAGCCACAAATATGTGTATACATTGAAATGGAATTTCTTAATCTGGTTCGTGTAAAGTTCTTACATTCTAATGCGATTGGTTGCTTGCTGCTATTCTCGTAGATATGTTTGAGCGCGGGGTTCATTCCATTTTCTGTTTTATTATCTTCTTATGTTTTGACGAATGAGTCGCAAGTCCATGGGCCCAGATGGCACTTTGCAAAATTAATTTTTTAATTGCGAGCACTTGATGATGATGATGATCAGCGTGCATTTCAATGGGTTTGTGATGACAGGGAAAATTAGAATTTTCATTAACTTCGTCTTAGCATATGAGGATGGCTATTTACGGGTCTTGCACCCCTGCCCCTCTTTCAATAGAACTGTTCATTTACATTTATTATTATTATTGGCCAAATTCGGCATTAACACAATATTCATTCAATTATCAGACTGGGAATATATATAGCACTATCCCCATATCCGCGCTTTTTCGTCGTTCTGTCCACGTCTTGTAAAATAATCAGCGAGCCAATTGACCCCCCTGGGATTCGAGAGCTCACGCACCTATGAAGCCGTTTTGACCAAATACAATGTTGTTAATGCAACCATTTTTTCCGACCATACAACAATCTAAGCAGAATGAAAGCTTACGAAATGAAAAAATAAGAAGGCAAAGAAGACTTGTGCCGATGTGGCAGACAAACAAAACCGCGGAGAAACGATAAAAAGCCGACTATGTGGAGTTCGAATTTATATGCTCCTTATTCCTGGAATTCAGATCGTTTATTTTCCATGTTTCTTTAAGCACATCATTATTGTTCGCGCGCACACACACTATCCAAAAGAGAGCGCATCATAGCGGAATTCCTTTCGATTTTTCGCCGAAATATAGATTAATGGAACTTCTTAGCTGTTGATTATTTTCAATTGATTCAGATTCTCGCTCAATCGGTTGCTGATAAATCTTCGATGCGGTCAAATGCACATTAAAATTGCCGACCGAATTCGAATTTATATTCGTTGGAATATTGGAATTTTGCAGGCAAGTGTGAAATGTTTGCATGAAAGTTTATTTCAATTCATTTGAGCTCTAAACTGAATTTAAATTATAAACGTTTTGTTTCACTTTCTCCGATCAATGTTCGATCATTCCGAATGATTCACATGATTTGGGCTTCCGTATGCGTTTTTTTTTTGTCTGATTTTACTTATAAGTAAAAAGTTCGGAAAAAGACACACATTCGTCACGTGACGCACGAACAACTATTTTTAGAATAAATACATAAGATTGTTTTTCATCTGGAATTCCAAAAATAGACGAAATTGGTTATACATAGAAACGAATTAGATGGCTGCAATTTTAGCGTTTTATTTTCGTTCATAAAGCGTTAATTCGAAGGAAAAGACTGTAGTTAATGTCATTGACTGGCAATTCCACAAGAGGAGTTAAATTGAATGCATATTTACGTAATGTAGGGTCGATACTTGGAAATTTACGTCTTCATCATCATTTTTTTCACTCCGTATTTTTTCTAGTTCGTGCTCGTGGATATATTTAGATATTCTCTCCCTCATATTTGTCGTTACCTTTTTCTAAAGGCATTTTTCTCAAGTTCTCTCTCTCATGCTCACTTCCATCGTCACTCATTTTGTTGTCGTGAAGTGGTATGATGGAAAGAGGAAATGAGATTGGCAACTTCATTTATCCTGCGTGACAGTTGATCTTGTACATTAGCGCATTCACATTCTGAACCGAACTCCTTCTCTCTCTCTCTCTCTCTCTCTCTCTCTCTCTCTTCCTCTCTCTCTCTCTCTCTCTCTCTCTCTCTCTCTGAGAGCATCGAACTTCCGCTTCGGCCATAATTCACAAGATCGAATAAAAATGCACGCAACTAACAATGGGCCAAAGTCTATCTCACAAGTCCCTGGCAGCTTATCAAATAATTTCATAGATATTTTCGCTGGTGAAAGATCAAAATCAAATTGCATCACTCGCCACGATTTTATTTCAGTTTTTTCCCCTCATTTTATCATTACTATTGCTACTTTTATCATTATTGCTATTCGGAAAAGCCAAAATCATTTTGCAAAGAAAAGTCATACAACTTTTCACCATTGTTAGGATTACGAGTATCGAAGACAGACAAATAACGAGTGCAGAAGGAGAGAGAGAAAGCTATAAGAAAGAGATTCTTCTCAAGAGAAAATCTCGAGTTAGTTGTTCATTTTCCTCACCTCCTCGCGAATTCATGGGTATGGAAAAATTTCGTATGCGAGAATCGTGGTGAAAATCGAATGCACGGCAAAAGTGCACGTAAAACAACAAGTTTCGAGGAAAAGAGCCGTTGCAGCAAAATAAAATATACACCGAAAGAGTGAGAAGGAAATGAGTAGCAATAAGTGCGCTAGCTGCACGAGAGTAGGTTGAGCAAGAGTGAGTGAGCGAGAGACAAGAATAACGCGATGAAAAGAATTTAACATTTTTGCCTACGAAATAAGGAGTCTGACTGCATTCCTGGCAACTTTGCCCATTCGAGTTCTTTCTCTTTAATATATGTGCTGCGTTTTTTTCGTGTTTCTTTCGATAATTTTTATACGATTTTTACGTGGTAGCGCTATTGGCTTTGTTGTTGTTCTTTTTCGTTCTTTTATTTTGTCGCAGTTAATCGTGATAACATCTTCGGCGATGCACACCGAAATTCGGAAAAAGAGGGAAACGGAGTGCGCTCTGGCTTTTGCCATGCATTAAATATGTGAATGCGATTCATGAGAATGAACGAAACGATTCGACCTATGATTTATGGTTTGCCGTGATTTTGTTGAATCGCGAATACACTTTCGTTCGGTGTGGGTATTCATTGATCTTGTTCGGCATCGTTAATTGAATACCAATCGATGAAATGCTTTGAACAATATCGTCTTAGCCTGCACTTTTCATTCGCGCCCAAATGATGAATGTTGAAATGGGATTTCTTGAGTATAAAATGAGCGAAGAAAAATAGCACAATACAATTCAAGGCAACGAGGGCGAAAAACAACAACACAAATTCAATTGGAATGGATAAATGAAAAGCAAACATCAGTGTCGTGGCCGAGTAAGCAATTCGTTCAGCATTTTCATTCGCGAAAAAGTGTTTTCACGTTTTTAATTATAAAATGGCGACAGACATTGACCACGTGGTCTGTGTGTTTTTCGATGATCACAAGTTTGCCAGCTTGACGCGGCCTCACTCACCGCACGTTTTCATGAATGAAAGCATGCGTGCTATTTGCTCATTTCGTTCTGTGAATCAGGCCATTTTGTTTCTGGCGACCGATCCATTGCAATGATAATGGACGGCAGCCAAGCAAAAATTCACACACAAAATCAAGTGTGTTTTTTTATGTCGAATGAATCGGGTTTATACATCGGAATTTCGCGATTATTCCAATGGGTTTTGCGATTGTATGAAATGACAAACAACTCCACGGTCGAATCGATAAAACGAGAGCCGATACACCGATAAACGATTTCGGCTACCCACATTCGAATACGAAGAAGGCGGGATCTAATGTGAGAAGCCAATGAAGATCATTCAATACAATCACACGTTGCTGTTGCCGTCGCTGTCACTATCGCTTCTGCTGCTTCTGCTGTCTTTCTTTTATTTCATTTCATTTTATTCCATTTTATTTCATTTCTTCGTCTTTGGATTCGTTTTTATTTTGTATATAAATGTTGAATTCATATTTGGTTACTCAAAAACGTAACATGTGTCTGATATACATTTATCGGGCAATATGTGCCTTCGCTGGTTGTTGAACACGCGAGCAAAGGAGAGAGAACGCGCACATGTATGCGTATTCCTGAAATTCATGTATGAATGCGATCATACTTAACCTTTTTGTGTAAAAAAAAGTTGAATCTGTCTACTTTTTTTCGTGTTATTTTTCATTTGATGTGTTCCACAAAGTTGCTTTGTTTGCGTCGTTTATATGATGTGCGCAGAATCACCGGTTTTTTTTTAACTGTTTCTTCTTCGTATTCGTTGTTGTTCATTTTTACAGAAATTTTAAGTGTGAGATTTTTGTTGTTGTTGTTATTTGTACGCACGCTTACTGACTGTTATTCTTGAGCTCAACAATTTTTATCTTCTAAGCATTTCCGCATATATATAAAATGGTAATAGCAAAAGTTAATATCAACGAAGAAGAAGACATAAAAAATAGCGTAATAGAAAGACTTCGCTGGTACTGAATGAATCGAAAGTATTCCTGAATGTAGGGAGTAAAAAAAGGACAGCCACACTAAAACTGAACTGATGCAATGGAAGAAAAATAAAAGTTCACAATAAATGCGTCTTTTGTGCACGTATAATGTCGCTAATTGTTCAACAAAACGTCTATGTGTGTGAGCAGGCTTTATTCTTGAAATATTCTATACTATATATGAATGCTGCGAAAGTATGCGCGTCTGTCATCCTGAACCTACTTCTTCACACATTTACACACATACACACAGTGTGAAGTTCACATTAGAAACTCGCGTGAAAAATAATAAAGCCGATGTTTGCGCCATTTTGATTGGTAAACATTGATAGAGATAATGAACCTCTCTCAACGTGTTGAATGAACATGCTCAAAAAGCAAAAAAACGGCTCGATGTCCATTTTTGTGTGTGCATTAATGTAAAACATTGACAATTCTCGGGAATTCGGAAAAAAGCACACCCCAACACTTATAAAAATGTACTGAAAATCTGTTTTATTAAAAACATGTGCTTGTAACATCCAATTAATATTGTATACCGTTTGATTTCAATTGGTTACAACAAAAAAGTGCAGAGAACACTTCGACGTCTGGCTCACTTCAATATAAAAAGCGTTCTCTGGTCTAGTTTGCAATTTATTTTTATTTCTCAATGAATTCGAACATTATAATAATAACAAAGAACATGTTCATTGAATTTCATTCTTTGTCTAGCTACTGCTGCTATTCCTGTGCCCGTCACAACACGGCCTCATTTCGCTATATAGATTGATTATTTCCATGTTTGCTGTTTGTGCTATTCGATGAAATTTTCTGACATTAACCGGATATACTTACATGCCATTTATTTGAACAGATAACATATTGACATGTATTTATATGCTCTATTATTTTATAATTTTCCAAATAGAATCTTTCTTGCGCTCTCAGCATTTACAATGTGTTTATCTTCATATTGAAAATTAAAAATGATTGGTTTAACCACCAATATTGGTGGGCCATGTGCAAATATACAGATACACATAGGCAGCGCAGATCGCGCTTGTTATCGGTTGTGGCAACGTGCCCAATGCGTTTGTGTCATCTCTCTCTCTTTCTCTCTCTTGCTCGCACATAAATGCAACTTATTTGACATGTCTATGAGTATTCGCTCGAGTTTCATTCATGAAATCGGAACGTAATGAATGGAAACGATCATAAATACTTGTAATGCACAGATAATGTCGAGACCGAGGTTGACGATGTGTTGATAGGAAATTTTATGAATGTGATTACTTGCGTGCTTGGCGACAAAAATGCGCCTTTTTGGCTATTTTGTCTGTCCAAAGATTGATGAACTTGAATGTACGCCAATTCATTTTGTCGAAACTGAAATGTCTTTCGTGCACGTCATGAAATCATGTAATTACAAATTCAAATCTGTCATATCAATAAGGGAAAAAACCCGCGAATATGACCATTAATAATTGGACGCTTTGAATGTAAATGGTGTATTATGCTGCAGAGATTATTCATACAAATTAAGCTTATAACATAAAGAAAAAAGATTCAAATTCGCTTGGCATTTATGCTTCACATAACACAGCTGTTTTCTGCTGAAGTCTTCAATTTATGTTACAAACAAATGATCAGATTAATAATTTCACCTATTTTCAAATGCCCTCTTGTAAAAAGTTATGAAACTTTCAATTGATTTCGCTTTTGAGAGAGGAGCGGTTACAATATAGTCTTTTTTTTTTTTTTTTCGTCGTGTTCTTCTTTCATCTGAGTATCGGTCTAGTGCTACAAGGAAGTAGGAAAAGATCGTTTCCCACATCCAACTGGAAGAGTAGAAGAAGGCACATGAGCAAGCAAATAACTGAACACAGAAAAAGAAATGGAAAATACGGCGAACGAAACGTACACATTCAAATCCATCTATCTATATATTTATATATATTTATATCGAAAAAGATGTTAGTGACGAACACCGAAGAATTGAAGCGAGTGAAAATTAAAGCGTAGAAACCTCTACAATGAGATAAAGATTCATCGACCGAAAAAGAGGAAAAGTAAGAATAGTAAAGAAATATAATATGAAAAAGAGGAGAAATAAAGAAGCGAAGAAGAGGCAACAAAAAATTATTGGATGCGACTATTCACCTTTTATATGCCATCACACATACAGAACATTGACGATTGTACGAAGAGATATGTATATCTACAACATTCATTATTCGATTAAAACGCTTCTTTTTTTCTCAGCCATAAATACTCAGACATTCTTACTTGGTGCGTCTAAATCAAACCGCGCGCGCCTCACTCATAGGCTCGCTCTCACCAGGCCATATTATATTTATATTCGTTGTTCGTGTCGCGTCGTCCTTTTCGCGCCCGTCTACCATATTCCGAAATAATAACGAATAAATATTTGTGTCGATGCACGCATACACTCTCTCTCACACACACACACACACACACACACACACACACACACACACACACACACACACACACACACACACATCCATGCGCTCAAACGCTTATACACACTTACACAGGCAGACAGACAGACAGACACACCGGGCGCGAAAGAGAGTGAGAGAGCAAACGGTGCGGCGGTAAGAGAGAGTAGACATAGGCACGGCCCTGCATTTCAGTGTACGCAGTGGCACTTACAAATACTGATGCACGACGCCTGATCATAGAACGCAGATCATTGCTACAACCAATACCACTACACAGTCGGTCGGTCGGGAGGCACAGTCAAACACCCGAATCACATTACACGCACTATGAACATACAATGAAAAATACGCTATGTCGAAACCGCGATGCTTGTCTGCCGCATAGCCCACTGTATATCTGCCTCTGTCGCTCCACACGCCCGATTTCGATTCACACGAAATTGTGATACTTGTATTAGGTTATATGAACTGTGGATAAATTAGTCCGAATTGGTGCGCTGTTATAGTTGGGATGGTTTTATCCGTCGTTTTGCGCTGTCTCCGTTCAGAGAAAGAATGAAGCAAGATTTTTTTTTATAGTTTTCGCTTGACAAGAGTATTCACCGTAGATTAGTAGAGGGAAAGAAAAAAAAGATTCGATTCGTTTCTTTTTTTCTGGAAAACGCGTATTCAATTCATAATTGTGCAAACGAAAAATAAATATGGTGTCTCATCAGTTTGACAAAATGTATCATCAAATTAAGTGCAAAGATAATTTATCACCGGTGCGTATTTTATTTTGCTGATTCAAATAAAAAAAAAAAAAAAAAAATTAGAAAAAAACAAAAGAAAAAATCAATAAGATTGTGACTAGAAAATCATATAGCATGAACATTTCGTTTTCCAACCAGAAAAAAAGAGAAATCAAAATGGTTTGACGAGCGACAGAGGGAGATCGTTTCGGAATGAGCAAATAACGTAACTGTGCTTTGAAAGCGTATCCTTAAAATGAAATCCATTTTAAATTTTACTGGTTGAAGCCGTATATGATCATGGGGTTGTGAAAAATATTGCTTGTATTATTATCGAAATGAAATAATACGCTTTTTTTTTTCGTCTGAGATTTATTTTTACACGAAAAATAGCGTACGATAAAAAAAATTACGAGAAAAAATTTGAATTGATGTATAGATGGATACGTGACATGTGCATTTTAGCTCTGAAGTAAATATCCGAGAACGGATGAGAGAGAATTTTGACTCGCCTGTATTTTCCGTTACCGTTGCCGTTGACGTTGTCGTTGTGGTATTTTAGTTTGGTATTTGGGTGTGCGTGAAAGGCTGTATTGTTTACACGCCGCCATTTTGAGAAGAAGCAACTCAACGAAAACCAATAAAGCAGATCGACAATAACATTGATAATTTGTCTTCTGCGGTGGATTGAGCCAGTAAACGGCGGCAAAAATAATTGGACAATTTAGCCCCAAAATGGGGTGAATAGTTCGATTTTATTGTTGTTGATATTAATTGCGGCTGCATTCCAATTGAACGGATTCGTTCGGTGATTTTGTTGCGACAGCGTGCCTTCCTTCCAATTGAGATGTGTGTTGGATTCAACCTGCATTTATCATGGGATAAAATGGAAATTGATCTATCGTTGCTCCACATGTTGTAAAACATCCAATTGGATAATGAAACGTGAATACCGATTAATATTAGTTTCGAATTATGCACGGGCTTCGTTGAAAAGTCGATGTTTCGATTTTAAAATCGGACACTGTTTCTTTTGACTTCAATTTTTTCACAAGCTGCCCGTTATTTTTTGTTTCTAAACGGTTTGTTCTCTATTTTTCTCTTAATCCAACGTGTGCGTTGTTTTGTTGGGCTAAATATGAAACCAAATATTTCGAGTGTACCGGTGCGCTCTTTTCTATCCATTTCGATACGCAATTTACGTCGAGAATAGACTCGATTTTATCGAATAAATAAACAGCAGCGCCAAACTACGCCCTACGCTGTATCGCATCTACTTAACTTCCTATTTATAAGTTTGTCTGTTTCAGAAACTTGATTATGCACGTGTTGGTCATTCATTTTGAAAAATACGGATTTGTGTGGAATTGTGTCGCAATAGATGGTTTTACTCATTTCAATTTTGATAAATGGCTCTCGGGCGCACAAATCGTTTTTGGTCGGCGGGCGATTTGGCCCGTCCTTTGGTTTGCGTGATAGAGCGAACATAAATTTTCATGTTAAATGAAAGTTTTTTGTCGAATGAATTCATTGAACTAATGCTGAAAACATTCGAAATTCGAAAAGCCAACAAGCACTTGACCCGCTTTGATAGCAGTAGTGAAACAAGGCTTTGGCGGGATATAAAATACATATATATTAAATAATTTACTTAATTCAGCCCAGCGCGGCTTAATATTGAATAGCCGAAAATGAGAGGCAAAACTTGACTTTCAAATCTTTGTGCTAAATACGTGCTATTGGTAGCCACATGTAAATGAATCGGAAATAGTGAAGAGCCGAAACAGCAAAGTTAAATTCAGGATTAGCTTTTCCTGGAATTCTAACTTGGAGGCTATTCAAATACAGATTTTGTGATAGTATTTCCGTCTTCTATGTCTTCTCTATATATTCTTTCGCTTTTTTGGTTCTCACACGAATACACACACACACACACACACAACAAACAAACAAACGCGCTCACTCACATAAACACGCACCACAACAAGCGCATACGCACACGTCGTCAAAATGAGTGAGTTCTTTTTCATTGTGCGGCACTAAAGTGGAAGCATGGGCATAGCGTGGCATTACAAGTCATTGATTCGAATTGCCTTCTTTTTATAAGAATTTCGCTGTAAATTTGTCTCATTTTACAACGTGACATTTTTTTTTGTTCGTTGTTGTTTGGTCTTTGGGATTTCATTGCGTATGAGCTCATTGTTACAATAATTAAAATGTGCTGTTCCGTTGTCGAACAAAAACAAGAACAACTCATGAATATTGGACATACGCACATACAGACATGTGAAACCGAATCACACACTACGATCGACGCAACGGTGGCCGACACGAAGAAATAGGGTTTTAATGTAAAAATACAGACATACGACATCACATGCTCATCGAATCTTTCGAATTAATTCAAGACGAATGAAAAAATAAAAAAACCCAAGGACTCACTAACGGACCCAAACAAAAATTCTTTTCTTTTCTTTCGACGAACGAAGCAACCAACAAACGAAAAAAGAACTCATATCGGTCTATAATGCACAGTTTATATTTTTATGCTCGTAAAAAACAAAAATTCATTTTTTATGTACATTTTTGTTTGGGTCCGTTCTTGAGTCCTTCGCTTTTTTTCATTTCTTTTCTCGTCGTCGTCGTCTTTTCGTTGTAGTACAACTCGAAATCCATTGATTGGAACGTACGTAGAATCCAAAAAAGCGGCTAAATTGATGAAGAAAAAAAAGAACGAAAAGAAAACGGAAAAGCAAACGTAAAAGACACGAGAGACGAAAAAAAAAGAATAACACAAATATACGTACAGCAACTGTACAGACTACAGAGGCGTTTGTGCAGTCGTCTTTGTTCAACGTGCGTAATTTATGTGGCTATTCCTTCTCTGTCGTCATCGTTCAAAAAATATCAATCATTTCATATATGTGTGTTTTCTCTACGTGGTTAAGTCTACTTTATCTTCTTACTGCCGTTCACTCATTCGCTATAAGCTAGATTTGTCGGGCACTATTTCTCTGTTGCTATGTTTTTTTCTTCATTTCTCCGCTTCGTTCGTTCGTTCTCTCTTTCTCGTTTCGTTTTTTGCCGACGTCGTCGACTGTCTGTTAGATTATATTTTGTATGATATGTTCATGTTCATACATAAGAATAGTTTTGGTTCAAATTTTTCGTCTGTCGTTTACATTTTATTTTTTTTATTTTTCTCATTCTTTCGTTAATCCGCCTGTTTTTTTCGTCGTCATTCTCGAATCGTTGACGTGCATTGAAAAGTATGCGACTCGCGCGTTTGATATTCTCCGTTTTTCATATATTTGATGCGTTTAAATGTATGCGAGAGCAAGAGCATTGTATTTCGATACAAATCGTTTTCGTTTGGACTTTCGATGGAGAGAGGGAAAGAGTGGGCCCATCGACGGACCCAGAGCACATGTGCTTTTCGTAAGCGTGAATCATTTTATCACACATTGTGCAATGGCCAGAAATTTATCGAGCTTTTTCAATTTGAAAGAGCGTGCGCGCGCGCGTCGCGCCGTCATTCTACATATATACTATATAAGAACTCACTTCGAAACCATCCTGTCTATTTATCCAATATACAGTTTGTGTGTTCACACGATTTTGCCCTTTGCAGATTACCCACACTGGCTCATTTCAACAACTCAACCAAAAAAAAAAAAAAAACGAGTAGAATATTTACACATACATAATTTAATACCGGAAGTGTGTATTTTTTGTGCTTCCGAGCACATGTCTTCAATTTTTATGTTAATATGTGTAGGAATTATGTGTCCGACGACGAAAACACTTTTTGAAGCTGCCAGCTACCAAGTTGTAAAACTGTGTGCATCTGCGTATGAGTGTGTGCACGAGGTTTCAAGCGATATGTGTGCCTCACTAATGTTGCTTTGCAATGGATTGTACACAATTTCAAGAATCTTATTGGTTCAAAGCCAAACAAATGGCTTCAGGCACTTGGTTTCTCTCGTTGGTTGCTGCTACGTTTTTTTTCTTCTCATTTTCCTCCTTTTAATTAAAAATAAAAGACAAATAACCCGAACAGCAAAAAACCAACTGGAAAAGAGCTGAAGCGTCGTCGCGTATTCCCGCCAAAATGACGTAACTTCAGCACATTTGTTTCACCAGGCCGTACTGTACTTTGATATTTCATTCATTAATTTATGCAAAAAAGACTAAGCGACGAAACGGTGGCGGCGGAAATGGCAACGAAAAAAACAAATTGAGCAAACGTGTGGCATGAATGCGAATTCGTGGCTTACATTTATTTAAACATGTGTGGCATGTCATAGAGCAAATATTTGCTCCAATTGCGAACTTGAATTTGTACCTTTTGCGCCACACAACATATACGGAATAATGAATCAATCAACGTGCTATTCATCAAATTAGGTTGAATCATCAAACGGTTTTGTTTTTCCCTCTGCTCCTCTCTCGATCTTTGGCTCGCTCGTACACTCGTTCTCCACAAAATTGATCCACATCCAGTCATAGCAATCAAATTCTATGAATGCCACTTACGCACCAGCCCAATAATATAACGCAAGTGCATTAAAATACACAATTCAATTGTTTGATCACACAGAATTATTGATAACAAATTTTGTCGATGCATTCAGGGTTTGGCCGCAATTCAAGCACACATATGAAATGCAAATGCATGGCCCGTCTCTCAATGCATGAATATTCCGTTAGCATGGTGCAGACAGATACGTTGAAAGATAATCAACATTTATTACTGTTTATTTATCACGAACACAGAAGACCTAGACATTCAGACATTCAGCGGCATTTACGATTACGTTGATTTGTCTTGCCGCATATTTTTATTCATTCCGCGCAAATTATGTGATTGTTGTTGTTGTCATCGTCGTCGTTGCGTTTTTTTTTACTTTTTCATTTGTTCTTTGGCATCGCACACGATTCTCACTCTATATATACGCGCACACATACATATGTTTAAATATATAAGTTTGTACTCATTCAACTCATTCGCGATATCACTGCAGACATTATGAAAAGAATTTCACAAAAGCATTCAATTCCCCATATAAAACTGATAGAGAACGAACGAGCGAGAGCTTTATAAGAATGTTTTCGTTCAGTTTAGGGAGTAAATGACTTGCAGTCTCGCGGCAAGCTCCAATGCTGACATTAAAAAGTGCATCTCGTTTCTGTTAATTCTTTTTATTGTCTTAATTTTTATATTTGCATATTTATCTGCTAAATAGAAAATGTGTATTTTTTGAAATTCGTGTTTTCCAATTCGAATTTAATTCATATTGCTTCTTGCCACGATGCGATTCATTCATCGTACGTAAATAATTTACAGTGGCCATTAGAAAAAAGCATGCTTATGAAAACCAAATATACATCACTTAAGAGATAATAAAATATGAACATCATCAAAACAAACAAAAGTATTGAATGAATGCGATTCGACAAGATAAAAAATAAATCTGTGTGTTTTAAGCCGAGCAAAACGAAAAAAAATGGCATACTCACACACGCCGACGTGTATATACATATGGTAGAAATTAAAATTTCATTCATGAATTAATAGCATACGTGTTGGTACGTTAAGATCTACACAGACCAACGCATGCCCATTATCAAAATTCACTTGATGCAGATATTAGCACATATATTCAATTGAGAGAATTCCAAACATTTGCTTTTATTTCAATGAAGTCAAATAAATGATCGTACAACCGAGTTGATTTGTTGAGCATTCTTTCTCTGTTGCTCCCACGTGCGCACAGCCCGCGCCTCCGCCATCGATGCTGCTGTTCATCGGCCAAGGCGCTACATTGGATACGTTACTCCATCCGATGATGTGGATGCTTTTTGATTTAGCATTCATTTGATCACAATATAAGCTGTTGCGGTGTATTGCCTTTATCTCGTTTTCTTGCTCGTTTCTCTTTCTTCACGATTCTTTCACATCTCCCTCGCCAATATGTAAACAATATGTTCTGGCTTTTTCTTCGCTCTATTCTCTCTCTTGCTCGCTCGAAATGTGATATTGCACAATTTTTATTTAGTTATTGTTGTGGAGTATTTTATGTTCATTAGAGACTGACGATGCGCGCCGTTCTAGTGTTGTTGTGTTTTGGTTTGGTTCACCGCTTGTTTTGCATTCTCAGTTTCAATTCATTTCTCAACCAAATGCCCACTTGCTAAAGTGCTAAGAGTTTCATTTCATTTAACATATTCATTGAAAGGCACAAACGAGCCGTTTCTTTCTTCTTATTTTAGTGTGTGAAAAAAAATGAGAAGCTAAATATTTGCATAGTAATCTCCAGTTAGATGCTTTCGAGGAATGGAATTCAAAATAACAACATAGATTCATGTTGTTGCTCATTATGTAGGGCTCATGAGAATCTTCTTTCTTTTTCCGATTTTCTCCATATCACCTACACACACAAAAACACACCCAAACACAGGTGCAAGTGTAAGAAGATCCGATAGAAAAAATGCCTTTGGCATGTTGAAGTTTTAGAAACGTAATTGAGATAGGCTATGACTTCTACAGTTCCATTTCGTCGGCGAATACACCAAAAACATGCGAAGATATTCACGACGCGACCAAATTTGAAAATGAAAACGTGGCAAAGGAAAAAGAAGAAGCAAACAAAAACTCACCGACAGCATTTTTATGCTGTATCGACGTATTTAATCTTAATTAAAGCTTCAATAGCGAGCGAACATAGTGTGTCCAACACCTATTCTATTAAATCGGTGTATTGTGATTTTGGGCGCGCTTCGACACACACACACACACTCATATTCAAATAAATCCAAAGAAAAAAAAAATTATTCGGTTTTTTTTTTTAAATATTTTTCTTTGGAAGTGAAATAGAGCTCATTGACCCCATGAATATGCTTGCTTGACAGAAGGGAATAAATACAGAGAGAGCGAATAAGAAAGGGACAGAAATTAAACGAGTAGAACGAGAGAGAGAAAGAGATGGCACGAGAAGCATAAGCGCGTTGAAATTTCTTTGGGTTGGCCATATTCAGTTTGTTTTGTCACGCACTCAAGTTGTTGAAGTTCAAGTCTCTCTCGCCCGATCTCTGTGTGCTGCCTTGTTATATATATAAATATATACCCTTCTGGTTTTTCAATGAATTTCAATTTGATCATGAGATCATGATAGAAAGAACACACAAACCATTCGGGTTCTGTTTATTATTTCACACAATTTGTATGTACGAACACTTGGTTCGCTTGATGCGTCGCTCGTTTCATTTGGGTTTTGCTTGTTCAAAACTTCTTCATCAAGCAATTTTCTTTATATTTGACATCTACTTGTTATCAAATTCAAACAAGTTGCTTGATTCTTTCCTCTTCGCCTGTCTGCCTGACCATTTTTTCTCGTTCTGTGTCTCCCTCTAAGTGTGTTTCGTTGTTTCGGTTGTTTTCTCTCGCTTCTAGCACACAGCTCACTTTGTTCATGCTTTAAATTTGGAATCGTAACACGATTTTGATTTTCCCAACACTATTAAATTTTATGGCGCCATTTACGATCATTCGTAGAATTCTTGCAACGGAATGCATCGACCAAGCATTTCATAAGGAAAAAGAGGACACACATTCTTATGGTAAGCATATATTAAGTGCGAGATGCATATATTGTGTGCATTTGATCGTCCGTCCGTCCGCGTGCGTCCCTCTCTCTCTCTCATTCTCTGCATATTTGACTATGTGCTTTTTCGACCGAAGAAACGATGATATCAAAAGAAAATTCAGAACAAAGATGATGACAAAATATACAAGGCAAAAAGAAATCAAAACAAAAGTTAATATAAAGAGAAAATGTAAACAGAATAGTTTCCGTTTTCTCTGTCGTGCATACGAAATTCGCTTCACTGGCTGATTGTTTCTTATTTTTTTTTTCTCGGTCGCACACTCGCTCAAGTTTTCGCTGTTCAGCATATATTTTTCGTTACGACGATGTATGTATGCAAATATTTTGCTTCTCCCAATTCAGTAAGCATCGCTGAGACAGTCAGCCTCGATTCAAACAAATGCATTTTCATGTTTACAATAAATGCATGGAAAGATGCAAATAAAGAATAAACCTTCGAAAGCGCCCATTGGGATAGTTAAAGGGAATTGGCTTTGGCATTGCAGAAACGTCGCCATGCCGCTGTCGTCTGTGAGATCTGTCCAAAAGGAGTTGTACTATGTGCATTTTGAGAAAGTTTTTCGACAGCAACGTTCACAAATGTGCGCGGACGCGCCAATCAAAAGAGGAATTGAGGCAGTAGAGCGTGCATAGAACTCTCTCATGTGAATAAAATAAGACCATAGCCAAAAAGCCCGGTTCCAACGGTAGATTGACTGTGAGAAAACGGTTAAAACAGCAACACAAACATTATTAAATATACATACAACAACGCTACATAAATATAATGATTTTATGGTGCGGATGTATTTATTATAATATGTGGCATAGAAGCCCGCACAACAAAATCAACCATTTCGATTTGTTTGTGGTCTCTTGGCTTGGGTTTTATTCTTCGGAATTTCATCGGCCAATGAATATTCAGCGATATTCACGATTGTTGGTCGAATTGTTGTGTATAAATTCTTTTTTGCCAAAGACAGCGAGAAAGAGAGAGCAATTTCACCAAAACAAAACAGTTAACAGCTAAACACGAAAAACAAAAGCATCAAATTCCAGAGCTGATTATGCGACTTTGATCGAACGTCAGCACATGATCACACAACAATTTTCGAACGCAAATCATCATTTATCGTGTATACACATTTATCGTTATGTATAAATATTGGCTTCGGCTTATGAATTTGTTTGAGTGGTTCATTTTATTCGGTCTCTTTCTTGCAATCGTGAATAATGTTTAAGTATCGATCATTGCCCTACAACTCGACTACTGACACGCGGCACATACATGCATACCATTCGCTCGGTTCGGCTCGGCTTTATATTTCTCTCACCAATGCTCACAGCATAAATCGTAAATTCTGTGTATGCTCATTCTCCGTCATCGTCATCACTAGTTTGCTTCATGAAATGAGCAGTGAGTTTCATACACGGCGGTTCGATTGCGAGCCAGTACAATGTTGTAGTTGTGTGGGTAGAGACACAGAGCATAGCGCTTATGTAGCGCTCTGTTATTGTCGCCGCCGCCGCCGACGTTGTCGTCGTTTCCTCCGACTCGATTCTTACGAGGGGCAACACACCACATCAACGTAAATATAAACATAGTAGTAAAATGTAGTAATATGTAATCGAAATTGTAGGGAAGTAATGACACACACGGACGGAGCTGCATGTTTTCATGGCATCCAATAAAATTGAGTGTGTTTAGTTTGCTCTATGTGTGTGTCTGCATAACGCAGGCCGAGTGCATTAAACATGAGAAACGCGTGTAAAGGAATGATGCACTAACGACGCATAGAATTGAAATTGAAGCGAGTCAGTTTTATTGAGCGCTCTTCAGTTTGCCCCGTTCCTCCATGAACCACGCCATGTACCGTGCTTTCAATTCGATAAATAATTCCGAAGCATTCCTTTTTGAAATGACTTTATTTTTTGTGCTTTTATGGCTCAGATCTATCTACCGAAAAAGAAATTCGATCACATAAACCGAAAGGTAGTCGTTGGGTTAATTCAAATTTCATGATTGTTATTTTTTTTTTTTTTTTTTTTGTATGTTTCTTGTTGACTTCTGATGCCCAATCAAATATTCAATACGACAAACGTTAAAAGTATTTTTCAAAATGGCTCAAACACATTCGGCAGATCATTCCATTGTGGAAAAATCAATCGTTCGTCGACACGACGTGTGTACAGGCTTGCATCCGTGGCATAACATCGTTGAACACAATGTATGGGATATTTGTGACATATAACATATAGCTGTGTATGGCCGCAATAACAATTCCAGTGAATTTGAATCGGGAAAAATAAAGTCGACAGTGTTGTTGATGCTGCCGCTATTGCAGTCGCTATATGGCTGGCGCATAGTTTTCAAACATGAGCACCATAAAGACACTACAGACCGTACAATGTCTGGTATGAAAAGATTGTGTGATATGTTCTAAATGCTTGCACACGCAAGAGTAAACTTATTATTATAGCGGCCAACCGTCATCGTAAAATTCAAGTATGTGACATATTCGTGTGCCGTGCCCTGCCGTGCTCATGTTTACATTTCGATCCGCGCGGTATTTGTGCACATGTACGTCACAGACGAGTGCATTGGTAGTGGTGTTGCAGCGATATCAATAGCAGCAGTAGCTTGAAAGCCCTCAAGAGACGGTGAGACTCAGATTAGTGACGGAGAAAATCGAAAGCCAAGACACATACGCACACAAACAATGTGATATTGAAATGGATTTCGATATGCAGTGCACTTTTGTTTGCGAAGAAAATGTCGCATAAATATCACCGGACATATCATCTAGTCACTCAATCTACGTTTATGGCACTATCATTGATGGGTGCTTCAATCAAGAATATCAACATTCTGTCATTAGATATTTTCAAATCACACAATTTCACAGAATTTTCTGGCCATTTCAAATATTCCCTCGATTTTCAACTTGTGCACATGCATTTTACAATTATTTGTATTTGATTCAATCGAAAATGTGTTTGCAAATGATGGCGGTGGTGAGAATGGAGTTGCATAATTGTGCAAAATTGAAGAGATTTAACGATGTTCTTCGAATAAAATCAAATATTTTATCGAAATGTGAGGGAACAAACAATTTAAACTTTGCATATGCTTCGAAGAATTTCTGCATTCCGATGCATTGAATAGCAATAAGTACATTTCAATGGTCGCTATGTCTTGCTCGTGTGATGCAAATGTGTGCTATTTACGAGGAATTCGATTGTCTAAATGCACGCAGAAATGTGCCTTGTTCAATGTGGCAAGAGTCCGGATACTCGACATTTTTTTTATTTCGTTAAATAAGAAGTATGTCAAAGAGACATATTTTCTCCACAGATATCGATGCTTGTGTTACTGATATACGGCGCACTGCACTGTGCGGTTATGATCAAGCGATACCATCGACATCCACAAATGCCGTTCATTTTCTTACTTTGATTCTGGTCGGTCTCGCGCGCACTGTCTCTTCTACACGCTAAAAATGCTAAATGCAATCGACCGATGCACCGTATTATTTTGTGTGTTGCATGCAACTTATGCGCATTTGCTTGGGCATACGATTCATATTGGTTCGTTTGTATTTTCGGTGTGATCGTCTACATCTTCTTGTTGTTGTTTCGTTTGTAGTGTGCGCGCAACGTCCTTTTGGATATTTCCATTTAATGCAATGTTCGACCAATATCACTAACTGCTTATTGGGTTCTTCTTCGTTCACACAAATCACATGCACGCAAGTATAAGATTCACTTAAATCTATATTTTCTCCTCACTCATTTCTCTCCCTCTCGATGTTCGTTCCACTCTTTTTTTTTGTCTCTTCTTTATTCGTATTGTGAAACAGTGATAATGAAAAAAAAACCGGGTGGTCTCTGAATTTTATCTACATGCTTCTTTTTTCCGGGCATGAACATTCAGTTTATTTAAACGTAGTCGTGAACATCTCATTATTTTCTATTTAAAATCAACTAGCCATTCTAAGCACTTCAATAAAAATTCAAACGTGTCTAATAGTTAATGTTATTTCTTCTTTTCATTGCAGAAAACAATGCGGTCAAGTGGTTTTAGACATTTTGAAACAGCATCCAGTGAACGATGCTTTGGAAAATATTCATCAAATCGCATCAACGCTGTCAATGGCATCGGAAGATACAGGTATTGTATACACCTCCCTCCTTAGCTCAATTTATTTTTAAGCAATAGAAATGGCCGAGCACAAAGAATGAACCTAGCAAATGTGATGAAGAAATACGAGACATTCAATTTCAATTCAATATCAGAAAAATACATATTTTTTTTTCAAATAGGTTATCGCTAGTCAGTCGTACTTTTTATGGAAATAAACCGCTGTCCACATCATTGTACAGTGCCCAAACTGTGCGTGATTTGTACATTGCTGGCTTTTTGACGATAGCTGAAAACTGTATTTCCATACAAAGTGGTTAGCCATACCATTTATGGTTGTAGAATATTCTATCATATCTCTAAAGTCTAAACTGTGTACGTACACGGTCAACTGTCGCTGTCACTCGGGCGAGCACACTTGGCTCTCTAATAGCTAATTAAAATGTTTTGATTTATATTGGCACGTGTTTTCAATGGATTCACTAATTTTTTTTCGCGTGTGTAATTTGTTTGTGCATTTTACAATCGTTTTTTTGCCCGTTGTTTCGTTCATTTCTGTAGAAATTCGTAATAATATTTATACTCTAGATTATGTTTAACACATAGACACACACTACATACAATCTGTTTTGTATTTTATTTTTGTGACGATGCCGATGATTTATCACACTGAATTATAGTGTATAGAGATTCAAAGCCGAGCATTGATAGATCAACAACAACACACAATTGACTTGCCAATTTTTTTTTCCTTTCCATTTTGCGACATTAAAAATTAAATGAAGAAGCAATAAAAATCCGTGAACATGCATAAATGTTCGCATAAGCACGCAAATATACGTATATTGTCTTATTTTAGAACATAATCTCATGCACGACCAAATTCACATCAAACTTGACACAACAATTTATGCCAACAAGCGATGAACATTGGCTTGGCCAATCGATAAAATTTGAAAAGTGTGGCCGCAGCGGGGACGCACGCTTTCTAACACACATCAACAGCAATTGCTCATTTCTACAAACAAATTAAAACTTAAATTCAGAGAAATTGACATGCTGCAGTCTTTGCATCAACATTTTATTCTTTTCGTATTTGCTGGTTGCCCCGTTTTCATTTGGTTGCATGAATTACAATTGTACACTGAACGGACATTTCGAAAATACTATCATCGAATTTCGATTAAAACGATATTTCCATCGATTCTCAATTAAAAACTACGACATTCTGATTAAAAAGTAATCGAGAGTTCGTTAAATGCCATTTTTTCATCGCATCACGGTTTCATTAATTTCGAGATGTGAGCTCAGTGTATCATTCATAGAGTGCATTATGATCCAATTTTGCTTTTAAAATAAATGCGATGCATGTTTCGGTGTCAGAGGAACACGACGAGCACGAAATAAAAACTCATCGAGAATTGAAAATAATGTTTCTGAAAATCAATTAGTTCAGCGTCCAGACTGAAAATAAAAACGACTGAAACGATTTTGAAGTGGAAAAACGACATTACAAACACACACACCGTGCAACTGAAAGTCAAAGAGACAGAAAGAGAACAAATGACTCGAACATTTACTGGCGGGGCTCGCAGTGAACAAATCGAAACAACACATAACCAAAACCCATATAAAAATAGATTGATCTATTTTTAGTGTCAACATATTTCCTCTGAATCTGTATAACTTTGTGTAATGTTTGGTGTGCGCTTAGCTCAACCTTTCAAAATATACGTACCACATGAAATAGTTGGTTGATTTGCGACATGCATAGGACTTTCATTGGGAGAGCAACAAAAGCAGCAACGGCGGCAATAATAGCAAGAATGTCAGCCACAGTTTGAAAAGAACAGGGAGTAAGAAGTAGCCGCGCCATTTCGCGCGATCCAAAGGAGAGAGATAGAGAGAAAGAGAGAGATCCGAGGGGAAGGAGCAAACAGCGCAATATGTCTATTAGAGAGACACACCGAGAAAGAATTTTAGTGTGCACGTTCCATGAATGCATTAATTGCGTGTCACATTCCATCACCACAAGCGCACTCATTGCTGCTGATGTCTCGATTACATGTGTTGAAGTATGTCTCCGCAGATTTATTACCGTCCATTTGTAACCGTGCACAGAGAGACACGGCATATATGCAAAGAAAACGCATACTTTGACGAAGGAAAAGGAAAAGTCGAGAACCGAACCAAACAAATACGTTTCGAATGTGACGAGAGACTGTCTACACATGCGAGAGAGCCGCTCCACTTTTCGGCCGTAATTTGTACTACGTATATGCAATTATCTATTTCTCTCTCCTCGCGTAAACATTTATATTTACGTACACGCTCAGCAATAATACATGCATGTCAATTATTACGACAAAAATGCAGTGCAATGCAGCAGCAGCAGCAAACTTCAACACACCAATTCACGGAAAACAGCGTGTATTTGTTGTTGTTGCTGTTTCTGCTGCTGCTTTTCGCGCATATGGAGCACACTTCATATGCCATAAATTTGTGTTGGGCATGTTCATTCATAAAAAAAATATACGCTTACGATGACGTGAATCCGATTTATATGGATGAACATCACATTATCCATTAATCGTTATTAGCTTGATTGAACGCGTTCACGAATGTTACAATGCCGTACGTGCGATTTGTTCGAACGCATCGTAAAACCCAAATAAAAAGCCCATTCACACAAAACCGAGAGAGAGAAAGAGAGAGAGAGAGCGAGCGAGGGAGAGAGAGAGAGAGCGAGGGAGAGAGAGAACATTCTCATTATGCACAAACGACTGAGCACGAATCACTTGACAAACTCATTGACAAAATGACTAAATTCCATCGTTTTACCGCTTGATGTTTCACCATTTTCCAGACACCCATTCACACCGAATTGATTTCTCTTCGGAAAATAAATATATACAAATAAAGTGACATTCCATTTACAATACAGTGGCGTTTTTGTTTCTTTTGCTATCATCTCTGCTATAACTCGACCGATATTAAATGCTGATTAAAATGTAATCGTTTCATTGGTCATATTTTTGTTATCGCAATTTTTTATTTTGAGATTAAGAGAAAGAATATTTAAAAAAAAAAGAACGATTACGCCCGAATGTATACGAAATGATCAATGTGACCCAAAGGAGTTCAAAATGAACGCTGTGTGTGTGTGTGTGTGTGTGTGTGTGTGTGTGTGTGTGTGTGTGTGTGTGCGATGAAATTAATACACAGAATGTACTAACGCCTGTTCGAATTGCATGAACACAATGATGAACACCATTGACGAATCTGTCTGGTTAATACAAGAGAGTTTGGTGACAACACAACTTAATTCGCATACACATACACTCAATCAATAAATTTTGCACACGAACAACATAAATACTGCATGTTTGGATGTCCATCATGAAAGCCGTGTGCAAACATTTATGTATGCGGTTCATTCACAAAAAAACAAAAAACAAAAATCTTGTGAATGAGAAGCAAATTCATGCCAAAATTACAAAACAGTTCAGTATGTAATGCCGTTTACTTGCACTTCCACGCATTCTTCAAGCGATCAGTTCAATCGAAGTCGAACACGCGAAACCATGTAGGCTTCGAATGCACAAACAGCGCACACAATCTGTGTGACACAGAAAAATCAAAGCACATACAAATTTAAATTTCATTTGAATGAAAACAGAAAAGAAGCAGCGAGAAGAAAAAATGTTTTGCATTTATTTCGTGTGTTGCTGTGTGTTTTTTATTACTACTTTTCTCAAAATTTCCGCTAGAAGAAGAAGAAAATGAAGAGGTCGACAGTCAGTCGACAAGCATGAATGGTTCGGTGACTAATTTGAATTTTAATGCTTTCGGTGCTTCAAACTTGCACACCACAAACATTTCATGAAAATGACACATTTTCGCTGATTACCGCGTGTGCAACGAACGAACGAATTAAATTCTTGTGTAAATTTTTGTTAGTGATCGTCAATCATACAATGAATCATTTCCGGTTTATTTATTCACATGGAAAAGGAAAAATATTGTTGTGATACGTTTGGTATGTTCGCTCGCAATGAGCTCTCGTTAGTTTAGTTGTTGGTGAGTGTGTGTGTGCTTTATGTGTGTGTATTCGATAGCATTGATTTCAATCATATGAGCAATTGTTTTACCTATTTTTCTCCAAAAAAACACATACGCACGCACGCACGCAAAAAAAAAAAAAATTGCTAGTGAAGTCACCGCGTAATGAATCACTTTAACCATATCCATTGACCACCAACCGTTGAAACCTCAAATTTGGTTTTGGAGCTCATTTACCCCGTTCCGGATGCTTTTCAGCTTCACCTCGACACACGTTGTTTTCGAATTGACCCCACCCCACCCTCACATCCACTTCCACACCTCGAACAAAAACCAACGAAACAAATAAAAAATGCATTAATCGCACTGTGTGTATGGTTTTTATTCTGCTGCATTTGACAAATCCATATAAATTGGGCGCTCGAATGAAATTCGGTTTCGTCACTTTTATTTAGACGTCAGCCACATTCATGAATGAATTAAAATAGATTTTTGATTTAAAGTTGCATCAAGATAAATGTGACGAATTAAAAGTTTATCGGTTAATGATAGCGGTTGAGTGAGTGAGTAAGTCGGTTCATCTCACAAGCAGACAGAACCTCGCAACGCTTTGTCGAAACCGTTCATTTAAAATAAAAATTACAGAGATCCGAGTATTCGAAGGCTGTTGAACAGCTTGAGCAAAAAATGGCTTGGCGACGCGTCTCGAGAGTCTAGCCGATTACGCTCTAAGCACAGAAATCTAGCTAGAAAATGTATCGCGCATACTGAAAAATAAATGTTTTGGTGAGCATTTATTTTTAGGCTCGTGTCATTCACTCCGATATGTTAATGGGATTTAAATGAAATGGTTGTCGCAAATTCGGCTACTTTGTTCTGGCCGATTAACATCATTTCCGTAAAAAACACTGAATCGGACGGGAAAAAAACTTGAATTACCAAGGGAAAAAGAACAATTTCAAGCAATGCATGAAGTGGACATTTACTTGGTTGATTGGCTGAGAGAGACCACGACTTCATAGAAATTCTGGTCTGCATATTCGAATGTGTGAACGACACAGCAAATAGCAACGGTAAATCAAGCTTTACTTTGAACATTCTTGTGTATGCCTACTACTTTTTATCTATACTGAAATATTCTTGCGTCAAGGCGAGAAAAAAACACACACGCACAGAGAACAAACAAGCACAAATTCATTTATAAATTCAACGAAAATATCGACATGAAATGACAACGAAAATGTGAAAAGAATCCAACAATATAACGGCAATTCATTAAAGTCAATAAAAAAAATTGGTATAAATATGCCATTGACTCGTAACGTTATTAATATTGTTAAATCGTGTTGTCATGTCTCTCCCTTTCTTTCTCTCGCTCTCTCTTTTTGCCAATCCATTTACCTGCCAGCAATCAAATCAAAATTTATACGTAATTCACGCACATCGCACATATTGTACGCAAATAAAAATGTATGCTTGATATATTCTCCCCGTTGTATGCTCCTTTTTCATTGCACTCCACAATAGCTATTATTATTATTCTGCGGCGGCACTCCAATTTTCTATCATTTTCATCCAGTAAGCGTCGCTTCACATCAATCGTTGCCTGTCTCTCACTCTTGCTCTCGCTCTCGCTCTCGCTGGGCGCTCACTCCTCGGCACTCTCCTACTCTGTCTACGTCTATTTACTGTAGTCAATGTACGGACGTGTTTCTCTATGATTTATTGACGTATCGATGATGTATTTGTCATCGACAATATTCTTCATTGCAACAACCATGCTGCTTCATCGTAACAATCATGGATCATTTATATGCGGATCAACCACGATGCATTTCAGCGAATATGAATGCAAAATACGATTAGTATTCCCCATTGTCGCGAGCGGGCTTACAATGAGACATGCTAAATACACTAATACTGTAATTGCCGAACATTAGTGTTATGTGCTTGTGTGTGTTGGCAAGATCCTAAAGGAGCTTGCCGTCAAAAATCATGTGAATTGCGTATTGATTGTGTGGCATTTCAAAAGATAAGACAAATCGCTAAGATTATTATTGCGTATCATCCGAAAGTATGATTATCTCTCAAAAAAATTGTTTAGAAAATCGTGCCAGAAGCACATTGCATTTATCTGAAACGAAAAATTCATCGTTTCCTTATCTTCGCCGAACGACCGATGTTACAGAATATTCAAACACACAATATTGTAAATGAAAAAGCTTTGACTTTCTCAAGAGGGCGACTTATGTTTTTGTACGTGATCTGTTCGCACACACATACCATAAAAATTTCGTGCTAAATATGCTTCAATATCATTCGGGTGGTTTCAACAATGACAACTGGATCGATTGAAAAAAGCACACATGAAATTTTCTCTTAGAAAACATGGTCAACTTTCCATCGTCGAGCGAGAGAACGATTGGAACGAATTCGCAGGAGCGCTCCATCAACATCGAAGAACAACACACACTCGACGGGATTGATGGTGTATTTGCGCGCGCGCTGTTTCACAATTTTGGGTGTAGTGCCATTTTTACGTAGTAGTTGCATCACAAGCCATAGAAATGCGCAGCAACGCTTTGCCGATATGATTCTCAACACACTCTTTCAACGATACATTCACTATTCACAAGAGATATATAGTACACACATGCGGGAAGGCATTTTGAGACCAATTTCAGAACACAATGACATTTTTTGGCACATAAATTTGCAATATCTCGGCTATACAAATCGAATCACAGTCGCACCTTGAAAACGCATTTCCGCATCATCTAAATGTGCAATAGAAATTAGAAAATTCAGTTCCGTTTTTGGCTTCACAATTGCCGAATTTGTGGTGCGATGCCGTTTTTCTTAGGCATTACAAAAAACAGCGCTCATTCACCAAATGCCATGCCATTTCACACAAAACATTATGCTAGATTTTCACAATGAATTCCAAAATGATATTTGATAGATTCATGAAAATTAGGCGAATTTTTGGCAGCATTTGTTTAAGCCGCATATTACGGGTATGTTGATGCATACACATGAGCAGCTAGCCGCTTTAATTTGTTTGTGTGCGTGCATATATATCGCCACACAAAACTAATACAAATGCACGGAAGCTTGAAAACGGAACGCGCGCAAAATTTCCTTCTCCAAGAAACAGTAGATGAAATATTTCATCTACAAAATGTGATGTGTTTGTATTGCTTTTTCATTCAAATCGGTTTTCGAAGCCACTGAACTAGTACGCACGATGTCGAGAGTACGTAGCAGCGTACAAATCCACTCTCACACACATACTCAACCTATGCCCATGCACAAACCCAAACCCAAACCCAAACAGACTCACAAATACCATCGCATTCTCAGGACGATCCCTTAAAATACATGTACGGATTGCGCGCCGTTTTCAGACGTTTTGCTTGCACTCCGATACACAGTTTTGTGTATACAATTTTCTCCCCGAAATGTCGAAAAAGGAAAGAAGAGCGAGAGAACACACACCGAAAAAGAAATAAAACTAAAACGAAAATGAAAGAACGTACGAACGAGCGAACAAGCGAACCAAAGCTGAAAAAGGAATTATGGAAAAGTTGGAAAAAAGGAAGAGAAGCGCGAAAGTGAGTCGAAATGTAACGCGGTTGGAGAAAAAGAGAGATACACACAGGCAAAATTACCATTGCTTAGCATTCTCAAACAGTCACATTCGACGAACGGATATTTTCAGTATTGGGTGAAACAGTAGAGTTTTCAGTTGAGCCCACGATCCACTCACGGAAAGTTTGTGTTTTTATCAACGGAAAATGGTTTTCCTCTTAGCTAATTCGTTTGTGTTTCCGGTGCTAGAAATCATTCAACAATTCGTTTTTATCGGTGCATTTTCCTAATTGCGTTGTGTGCATGTGTGGCTGGAGCAAAATTGTGTGTTTGCCGAAATGAAAATTCGATGCGAGCAATGACATCGTTCAGGATATCGTCCAGTATTGCAAAAGCTTAATGGAAAAACTTGAAAGGATTGCACGATTTTTTCGTTCGTTAGACCACAAAATGGGTGTGAAATGTAATGTAAGAGCTCGTATAAACTCAAATCATTTATTTATTACCGATTTTAACGTCAAAATTATAGAAATTATAGCCGAGAATACGGAATTCTGTAATAAATTGTGTATTTTTTCCTGCCACTGTTGCTGACTCTTATTCGAAAAGAAAATGGTAACATTTCGATTTTCTTCATTTGCTCGCAATATAAGGGAACAATATCGGCTGCATGCTGAGCTCGGCAATCGTTCAGCGATATCAAGCAAAGGAGTGACAAGATTATAGTGTGCAATTTTCACAACTATGTTGCGATGAAACTCATTTTGAATGATAATAATGAGGCACAATCAATGGAATATATAGAAGTATTATTGTTATGCGCCTTGAAATTCAGCCAAATCCAAATGTATTCGAATTCAAACGACCGCTCAAGAATATCTATATCGAAATAGATCTATGGAGAGAAATGAGAAATGTGTGTCCATTGGATGCGACAGAGTGAAAATACAAAATGAAGAATAATAATAAGAAGAAGAAGAAGAAGTTGAGCAAGTATATTTTGTTTGTTTTTGTCATGACAAACCAACCGCTAACACGAAGCCATTCTTTCACAAGAACCAAGCAGCAAGAAATAATATGTTTCCAATACAATGCAATACAAACGAGTTACAACATTCCATTCCATTCCGTTCCGTTCGTGCGTTATCAAACAGCAACCTTCATAACATTGATACTCGTGCAATACATTAATAAAGACAGAGCATGCACACTCAACTCGCATATCTCTCTCTATATATCTCTCTGTGCACGTTTGGGTGTGTCGACGTCGTCATTATTGCCGCGCCATGGTAGTCAAAGAAATTTATCACATTCAGTGGCATATACTCGTGAGTCGGTGTATTTGCATCATTCATATCTTTGTTTCTCTGCTGCTGGTTTGGCAATCAGGCACATTTAACGGAATGTTTTTGTTTATTTATTTGTGTGTCGCGTTTTTGTCAAGCAATTTCAACGTTGTTAGACGCAGTACTCCTAATTATGGAGCATAGTTTTCAACTACGGAAATGAAATGTATTTTGGGATGTTATGTATAAACAGACATAGTTTTTTGTCTTTGAAATACGAGCATTCAGTTAAATTGGATATTAAATACACATTTCGCGCGAGAAGAGATGTCAATCGAATTCCGAAATATTTTCAACGACAAAATGCATTTCAATTCACATTGTTTTCCATCCATACAGCGAATTCGTAAATTTCATATTTACCGACTTTGGTATAAAAAAAATCGAGTTTTGTTTGTTTTTGTTCTCTGATTAGCTATCAATTTGGCTCGAAAGGGCGTGCGGCAATGGAAAATCTACGATAATTTTCACGTTTTAAGCTGGAATATTTTCTTTTTGGTATTCGAATGGAATCACAACAATTGAGATTTATTGATGCCGTTCAATATGTGAAGCTTTTCACGCATCCGTATGAAGAAAACCAGTTTTTTGTGTGATTTTTTTTTTCAATAGAAATGGATTTTTCGGTATGAAAATGTTGATTGCATTTATTAGGTGGCATTTTTTAATCACATAAGTTCACGATAATCCCGGAATTAAAATGCATTTGATTCCCATTCAAACTAAAATTATCTTTTTCAGTAATAGCAAAAATTAATATGTTTCGCATTGTTTGACTTGCAGATTCTTCGGTGCGGGCAGCGCTAGTTCAAGTTATACCTGATATATTCGCAAGATGTATCGAAATAGGCAATTCGGAATTGGAATATTTCCTTTTCGATCGCATGCTAGAAATAGTGCTACGATTCTTAAAGAATGAGGAGAACATGGTGAGTACAAAATGAGATCTCGTGTTTTTTTCGGAATCAAGAGGGATCGAAAAGTGATCAATGCATATATTTGGATTATTCGATTCAATTAAAATGCTGAATTTAACCGAATGCATTCGAAATATCTGTATTCTCAACCGTTGTATTTTGTTTTTGTTTTTTGCGTTTGAATTCGATTGATTTATTCATTCGAAATGAGTAGTGTGATATTTTATTTGCCATTTACCGCGATGACATATTAATTGATTGATTAAATCTGTTGGTACGCTGAAATATTTAGGTTAGAGAGACGGCCTTCGCCTCGATTAAAGTTCTCTTATTGAAAAAATACTTGAATGCAGCACGGATCGAAGAGTTTGTGTGTCCGACAAGTGTTCAGTTACTTAATCTAGAAGGTTTGCCCGACGATGTAGTCAGGGAGCGGCATCCAGATGCATTTGTGGTGCGTACCATTTATTTATATGACTTTTTCATTCTTTCTGTCTTTCTTTCTATCTCTGTCGATGTTCCGCATTTTATCACAATCGCATAGATTGGAAATAGGTGAATTAGTGTTAAGTAGGCAATTTTTCGGTGTCATGAAGTGAAATGCAAATTCGTTTGCGAAAGCAAGACCACATTCTCAGAAATGATCATTTTATTTCCGATGCGAATATGAATAAATTGGAATTAGAGTGAATTTCGTCCAGACTGCTCATCAGATGCAGCAGCATCACGCCGAATTGCACTTTCCATCGACAGCTCCGAAAATTGCCATGAAGAATTGTTGGAATATTATGTTGAAAATATGCTATTTAATTGTCAAAATTGCAACCTCAACAGAAACCAGTTCGATCAAATAGCAACCGCTAGAATTAACCGAAAAATGTGTGTTGGCATCAAATTTGGCTGTATTAGTGTTGAAATCATTTCTATCACAGCCAGCTTTGATGAGCAAAACATATTTTTGCGAAGCATCGTGAAAATCGTGTGTTTGAATCCACTTCAAACACGCAACGACACACCCGAAATGCACTGATCGTTGCATATTTAGGTGCCATTTCAATGTAGATATTTGTATTTATGTTGTGTGGGATATTTGGAGTGTTCCAGCCAAATGAAAATGAGAATTTTTGACTAAACTCTCAAACTGACTGTGAAATGCTGTTTTATTCAAATTGGGTCATATCACAGCCATTTGATGAGCTTAGTTGGAAATTATATCATCGGGGGATGTGCGTGTTCTGTATTTGTTCTTGCCAAATAGTAAAAGCAAATAAAATTCGATTCTTTTTTTTGCAGCCAGTTGAAGCGCGCACATAAAATGAATGATCCTGCCATGGAAGTGGCATCCGCCACATGAAAATCATATTATCTGTTATCAATTCGACAAAATGGTTGTGCCATGCTATTTAGATGTTCATATCACAGCCATTTTGACGAGTTTGATGGCCGATTTTTTCATTTTTGTTTTATCGTTTTGTGTTTTATTGGTTTTTGCATAAGTTTCCGCTTTGATTCGTTTTCTGCATCTCTTATGCACCGAATGGCCTTTCACATTGTTTGGGCTTCAATTCAGTGAAAACACCCATACACCAAAAACCAAAATGTGGATGGAGTTTGTGTTGCCTTTCAAAGTGGCTGTGACTTGTTGCATTTCGAAATCCATATCACAGCCAGCTTTGAAGAGCGATACGATATTCTCACAATTCAATTCATTGCAATTGGCCCAATCTATTCATTCCATCGTTTCAAATTTGATATCGTTTTTAACAATCCATTTCATTTCGAAAAGTTTGAAAATAGAAATAGAATTTGGTGAATTTTTACAAACGAGCGGGCCGGACCGGACCGCAACGGACAGGCACACGCATACATACGCCCATCAGTACGAACATAAACAAATGTATGCGAACTTCTAATTCTCACAAAGTGGTTGTGAAATGTTTCATATTAATATTCATATCACAGCCAGCTTTGATGAGCTTAGACTTTTGCAAATTACTTCAATATTTGTACACCATTTCCATAAAGAAAACGTGTTCAATTAAAACTTGCTGTATATATTAATTCTGGGCAATTATGTGAAGTTAGTCCCATTCATAAAACATTCATTAATTTCATATACTTGAAGTTTTTTTTACTCCTCGAGAGAGGAAAAAAAACCTTATTATTTGAAGTGAAACGAACATTCTGTATTTAAACACTTCTGATTATTCATTTTTCAACTAGTTAAATAAAATTGCACACCACTTTTTTCTCTTCAATTTTGATAAAATTGAATTTTACAATGAATTTGATTTGTTTTCTTTTTTGTTGATATTTCATTTTCAGATAATGGCTCTGCTTGCACCAATTTTAGGCGCTGATAAAACCCGTGAATATTTTTTAGATAAGTTTTTAGAGTTATGCACAAATGAGAACTACGATGTTCGAAAAATATGTGCCGTATTTTGTCCACACCTGTGCAAAGTGATCGGAGTTGAAATATCGGAGCAGCATTTGGTACGATGAAAACGCCCTTATGAATCATGCAATCGAATAGATTTTCACATAGACGTACATATACTGACTGCATTATTGTTGTTGTTGTTGTTTCTTTTTCCGTCGTGGCACAATAGATTCCAGCATTTTTAAGACTCTGCGAAGACAAAGTGTGGGATGTACGCAAAGCAGCGGCAGATTCAATTCGTATCATCGCATTGCTGTGTTCACATCCGTATCGACGGGACAAATTATGCCCAGCCTTCTATAAATTGATGAATGATTCATGCCGATGGGTTTATCGTGCTGCATCAGAAAGTTTGGGATTGTTTATCTCTTCATTTGCCAAAAAATGTATATTAGGCGTTGCATATCGTCCGAACGGCGATCTTTATATACCAAATCCTGCAGATGCAGATTATAAGTAAGTGTCACTCAGTTTTCTTGATGAAATCTCTCTACCGCGAAACGTTTCAATTGAATCGAATTACATTTGCTGTTTTTCTATCGTTCCAATTTAGACAACATTCCCAATCTGAAATACTTAGTAATTTTGAGTCATATGAAAGTTGGTTCGAGAAATCAGCCACAGCGCCCGAATATCCAAAGAATTTTGTGCAACAACAGAAGCAATTTAACAATAAAATCGATTTTGATGCAATTGTTAAGGTGTCTCGCGAGTCATTAAACGAGAATCCACACTTCTCCCTACCCGAAACATTTCATAATGCACTCTCATTTCGAAATTACGATAATCATGGATTTTCAATGTCGATTACAAATCTGCTAGACACGTTTATCATTCAAAGTGAACATAACAATGGGCATAGCCATCAGCGCATTCCACGTAGTGGCCACTTCGATTTGACCAGTTCCATCATGGAGCCCATCAATGAGCATCATCATTTGCGAAAAAATACACCGCGCGATTTCCCGATGATCGTCCGAAAAGCAATTGAAAAGCAAGAAGAAGATAATACGCGCAAATTCACGATTAAGGCGAAAATACCGCGTCAAAATGCGGTGGCATACATGCAAGCACCACAAGATGATCGTAGCACAAATAGTAATCAATCGTTACCACCGCCACCACCACCATCAGCTATTGGCAGTCTGGAGCCGGACACTCCGACCATAGAAAATGCCCCCGCATCCATGGACTTTTCATCGGCTGTTAACTCAAATCATAGCAATAGTTTACACAGTAACGAAATGGATAACGAAAATAACAAAGTCAACAACACATCCGATATCAATTTGAATTTTAAACCGAATGAAGCGACAATGGATTATCTTGTGTCGACACCAAGTAAGCGGCGTGAACGAACGGACAGATTCAGCGAATCAAGCGGTTTCAGCAGTATTCCAGATGATGACGAAGCATCTGGCAACGATTTCGATATTACGAAAAACACTGAAATGTTCATGAATCGCATCAATACAATGCAATTGGATGATTATGACGATACCGATGATGATGAGCATAATTTCAATACCAGCACCGGCAAAGATTTTGAGGATCTGGATCAATCGTTCACCAATATGGGACTGGATGATGACGATTCTGATGTCAATTCGAATTTAAACAATTCGTTGGGACCAAGCAAAACTACTAACGATGACGACGATGAAGAGGTCTTTAGAGAATTCAATTCACATCAGTACTGGTACATTAGTCCCGATATACCCGTCGATATGGACATTCTTCTTGAGCCCGAGGAAAAAAGTAAGTCTAAATGCAATTCATCCAACAACAACAAATCAAAGCCATTTGACGGTGTGCTAACTTATGGCATATTTTTTTCTATAGAAATGCGAATGCAACTAGAAGAAGAGCTGGAGCTGAGACGATTCGATCGCGTTAAATTGATCAACTATCAGCCGAAAATCGTGCCAGCCGAATTAATCAAATACTTTGTATCGCTAGCTCATTCTCAAGACAGTCCTGTGGTTAATTACTATTGCGCATATCATTTTCCGGCGGTTGTACTAACACTTGGACGAAAGAATTGGCCCGTTATGTGCAGCTTATTGCAATTATTATGCAACCATGGCATCGATGATATTCGAAAAACAATGGCATCATCCATTTATCAAATTGCATTGATCATTGGACGAAAGCTAGCAACACAAGACCTGGTGCCAGTCTATTTACGATTTTTCGAAGATCAAGATAAAGTCAAAGTGGTAGCATTGAAGAATTTATCGAATTTTCTAACAGTGATCGATCGGCCACGATATGATATCATTGTGGCGGCGTTGTCGAACTGTCTCGGCGAATATTATGAAGCTGGATGGCGCTTCCGCGAGGAGTTCGCCCAGCAAATTCTCATTTTGGTGAAGTCATTTGGTGATTTGGCATGGTCAACACACAAGCTCAATTTGATCGGAATCACCATTAAGTTGCTACGTGATCGTGTTAATAGTATTCGGAAAATCGCATTAGAAACGGTAATTTTGAATGTTCCACTGAAATCAGTAGACACCACCGTAAGCAATTTTGATGAAATACTTAAGCCAATTTTGCCCTTTTATTCCTCACATTATTCAGATGGTTGAAATTTGCAAAAAACTTAGCACTGAAGAATGTGACGTCATTTGCACATTCTTATCCAAGCACTTTGGATCGAATTCGAATTGGCGCCATCGGCAGATCTTCAGCGAATTTTGCCATCAATGGGTTCGTATCCACTTGAAACCAATTTGTGTATTTCTCAGATCCAATGAATCAAGCTAAATCGTAATTCTCCATTTTGTTTGTAGATGGCGCAAGAAACGCCTTTGTATCCAGATGTTTTCAACGATCGTTTATTCAATATTGCTTGCCAGTTGGTGAAAGATCCAGTACCAAATATTCGTATGACAATTGCACGATGCTTTGCATTGGTGTTGTCAAAGCAGCACATCGACACACAACGATACAAAGTGACCGTTATAATATTGCGTAAAATGCAGTCGGACAGCGATCCAGATGTGCGTGATGTTGCATTATCATGTGATTTACCGTCAAACGATGACGAAAATAATGACACGGCGCGCAATTTAAGCGAATCGTCAACCAGCAACACAAACATCTCAACATTATCAACTGCGTCAACGGTCGATATGAATTGTACGGATGGCGGGCTGAGCTTCAATCGTGAGGGTGATGAGAGTGAAGTGTCACAAGATAGCATTAGCTTGTATTTGGATACAGACGAAAAGAACACAAGTATGTGAGATTTTTGCTGCGTCAAATTGTCAATCACACGCCAATTTCCATACATTGCAACAAAAACAATTATATATTCTATTTGCTTCTTTTTTCTCTTTTCATCAAACATTTTTGTGTTTTCCAAATTGACAGGTAATGAAGAGCCTTCAATACCTAGCCAACCGCTTTCATCACAATTAACATAAAAAAAACGAAGCAAGCCCCAATGTTGAAACAAACCATTTTTTTTTTTTTTTCTTTTACTAGATTATTATTTTTTTTTTTTCTTTTTTGTTTCCATGATTCTTTTCATTTAATTTAAGTGTTCCCATGATTTGAGAAAGAGCGTGAAAAAGATGTGAAATATTATAAAAAAAACAAACAAACAAACAAACAAAACCCTATGGAATAAACATGTAGCCAAAAATTATGAAAAGAAAAAAAGCAAATAAATAAATAGTTACATTCAATTATTGAAAACACGATATTTATATGCAATAAACGCAATTATTACTAGATCCCATTACCCTTTTACATACGAACGGAATGCATACAATTGGAACAATTGTTATGGGATGGGGACAAACATTAAAATCCACACTCACACATACGAAGAGAGGAAGGGAGAAAGAGAGAGAAAGAAAAAGTGAAAATCCGAATTTCGGGATCGTTTGAAATGACTGATGATGACATGATTCTACATATTTTACACGAATATTGACATTATCGGCATTACATAACGAACGGCACATTTATATTTTCGAGAAGAAAAAAAAAAAATGATAGAAACTATACAATTGTTTTCTTCAAATTTGTTTTAACAACCAATATTATATTGACCGCGATTAGAAATTTTATGTTGATCAAAATGAGTAACATCATATCGAATGCGAATTCGTGCACCTATTTTCATTGATAAATTAATGAATTTTTGTGATCGTTTTGCCAATTTTTGGTTTGCTCTTTATTTTTGTTCATCCATTTTTACTATTTTTTAGGTTGAAATATAAAAAAAAATGAAAATGTTAAGAATTGACGTGTTTTTTTTGTTTCGATTTGTTAGAATTGAATGTGCTTTCGTGATTTTCGCATGTAATACAATAAAATCACAATTTTTACTCTATAAAGAAAAACACACGAAATTCGTTTATTTTTTTAAGTTAAAGCGGTTCTATGAATGCATTTAGTTCTAAGTTCCTAAACTTTAGAATTGTGGTACTTACAAATTAGTCACTACTTTGGGACCACAAATATCAATTAGAGTGCGTTGAAAATTACACACCACAATGGTGATGCAGTTAGGGCCACAATCTTGATAGGGAATCGACTGTGTGCGTGCGTATTTGTGTTACGGAATAGCATAACAAAATGATTGTTACATTTCCAACAGGTTGCTGCATTTTTTGGCAACTTGATTTGGGTGATTCTAGACTGGTGTGTGCGGCTTTTACACACACACATGCACACATTATTAATTATATACTTCTACTTTAGCTGACTTTATATTCTTTGCACCTGGTAAATATCCCTGGGCAGTGTTTAGTCTGCCGAATCAAAGAAATAATATTGTGATCAAACGATCTTAATAGTTGTTAGTTGACCCGAATATCAAAAATAGTATGCCTGTAAATCAAATGGGAAATTCGTTGAAACTAGCTACATTGGAAAAAGGCTAAAATTTAAACGAAAAAAAATCCATGTTTTAATTGTATGGCTGTCAGCTACGATATATAATCCAGACCAGCGAATGCTGCTGATTAAATACGTTGTAAACGAAAAATATGGTATCGTTTTCGGAATGGTCTCAATTTGGATATTCGCTAAACACAGATATCAGCAGTTTATTGAGCCAACACACGACTATTTTGTTGTCATTACAAAAATTAGCAAAAGCTTCCATATTTTTAATGCGTAATTTGCGTACTCTGCAAGATGCTCATGATTATTGGAGATTGAAATCAAATCACTTCAATGTCTACAAACTGATTATTAGTAAATTTAAATGGCTTCTGATTCTGATCCGTTTTGTACTCTGATATCATTAGTTGTTCAATCTTTGGGACAAGATAAATATTTGTCATTTCGAAGTACTATTCACTGGCGGGAGGAAGGAAAAAAGAGAGGAAAGAGAAGAGTGATTTAATTCGAATGTGTCAAACTTCAAAGAGTAACTCAGAACTAAAGCATAGAACCATTTAGAAGCGTCAGTGTATATTGTTTTATTTTTAGTTTAATTAGTTTTAAGGTGAGAACAATAAATGCAAAAGAATTAATAAAAAAAAAAAACACACAAGAAACTGATGTAAAAAGAATCAATAAAACATTTTTGTAGTTGAAAATAAAAAAAGTATATAAAACGTATATATTAAATGTGGTGGTTTCCCTTTTTCCTTAACTTCATAGAAAAAATACCCGATGGGAAATTTTGAAATGACGACGAGCATGGCACACATAAAAAAAAAACTGACAAGTTCGCTGTAATCAATAAATGGAATGATATGATTAAAATCTGCCATTAGACCCGGTTCTTCCACTGCATTATGCATTCCACCGCACGCTTTTCGCCAAGCTCCGCAAATATTCCAGCCAATGTGTCTTTTGGTACTTTTAGAGACTACAAAGAATACGGAGCATTAATCAATCAAATCAAAATCAAATCAATTATTCTGCGATTACCTCTGCATACATGAGTAGAACTTTGGTTGGATTTCGTAGCGTTTGCCAATGTGCCATGACATCTTGATAGCCCAAAATTGTCGCAACTGACTTCCATTTCGTGTTTTTATTAAATATTTCACTCAATTCAACGAAACATAAGTCATCAAATTGCCTTTCCACTTGTTTTCGCTCGTTTTTGGTCGAATCACCGACACTTCTTATCACTGAGGTCACATTTTTCATCTGCAAAAAAAACAATCACAGATATCTTGAATATAAAAAAAAATATATTTTGATTGATTCCAATAACTTGGAAATTGAATCCTAATTTTTACCTCTATTGATTTCTTTGTTTCCATCGATTCAAAGGAATCTTTTGAGCTAGCATCATCGTCATCATCCATGCAATGTTGATCGTCGACCAAAATCAGCCGCTGCATCAAGTTCACTAGATCGTTGGCTTTTACAACGCGTGCTAGATATAGAGCACTGTGACCAGATTTATTCGTTTTGGATGGATTGATGCATTTGTTTCGCACGAGATATTCGGCAACTTCCCAAGCCTCCGATTCGATTGCAATGTGCAAGGCATTATTACCATGTTTTCCTTCAACATCTTCGAAAATGGACTTTTTAATTTGGGCTGTTTTCGCATCAAGCATTTTGACTACGTTCAAATTCTTTTTCATCGAAGCCAAATGCAATGGTGTGTAGCCATTGTCGTTCAAAATGCTCAAGTCAATCGTGAATTCTTCCATACGTTCGATGGGATTGGCATTCAATATGGCCGCTACGCAACCATCGTTCTTCTCTTGAATGGCCAAATGCAAAGCCGTATTGCCATCTATATCGACTGCATTCACATCCGCACCGTACTTGATTACTTCTTCCAGAATCTTCACCCTATTCATTGCGCTGGCCAAATGCACACAAGTCTCCTTATTATAATTACGCACATGAAGTATATCGTACAATTGGAATTTGTGCACAACTTTCCACAAGCGGTCCATTAGCTTGTGATCATCGCATTTCGTGCAAATGTGAATTATACTATCTCCACCAAAATTCGCCTTTTGAAACATAAATTCAAAGAATTTAAGATACATTTTCGAACGTTCGATGCTAACATTTTCCCGAAGCAGTGGCTCAATTTTGTCAAGGAATTGTGCAATCCATTTCTCTTCCCGCGGAAGCTGCGGATATTCATCTTCAGTGCCAACTGAGTCCTTTGCCAACTTATCGAATTCGACAGTGTTTTCGCCCAGCGATATCAACATTGAAGTGAAATCTATTGAACATTTAAAGGTGAATAATGGATTTTATAAAATAATTAGTTTTTTTTTTACGTCGTTCCTAAAATTCGTATTAAGCTTAATAAATGGATGAAAATCAATGAAAGTCTCGAATGTTTACCTTCTGGATCCAGCGCGAGCTCACACAGACTGGGGTTGAATAGATCGGGAAACATTTGCTCGATATCACTGCAATCGGTCAACGTATAACTTTGCGGCACGTAACCGTCCTGGGGATTTCGATTGAATGCATTTTCAGACACAACAACCGGAATTTCAGTTTCATAAAATGATGAAACACGTGGCCGTTTCCGATTGCTGTTTATATTATACGATGGTTTGTATCTGAATTCAACTGGTTCACTTATGGCTCCATCGCCGGGACGGTACAATTGAATGTATACTTTGACCTAATGAAATAGATGTTGAAAGTTTATTGTAACATTTCTTGAAATTAATTCACTCGTTTTGAACATACTGTACTCTACTCTATATAAACTGAATTTTAAACAGAAAAATTCTAAATGGATAAAAATTATATGTTCAAATTTTATTGAACAATTGACAACAACAAAAAGGGAAAAATGTTCAAAAGTGTACTTACACTTTCCTCGATTGTGGTTTTGCGGTATGGTGGAGTTTTCATAGCAATCGCGAATTGGTGATGAACGTCAGCTTCCGTGAATTTACCCCAATCTTCCCAAATCAATTGATCATCGTCCAGCTCGAAGAATCGAACTTTGATATTCTCTAAATGATTAAATTCAATTATTTTAATTCAAATAAATTAAAATCAAACGATTTTCTTACTTTTTCCAACTTTCTCCACAAACATAAAAAGATCGTCGTTTCCAGCAGCACTTCCAATAACCGTACTCATGCGGCTTATTTTCAATTCACCCGTTAATGCGCTTTCTGTAGCAAATATTTTTCCTTTTATAAAAAAACGAAAGCACCGACAATTTAAAAGAAAATGTTTGATTACAAAACTTACTCAAATTGTTGATTGGTGTTGAGAAAACGGGTTCGCATAAGCGCACCCACATTCCATTGACACGCTCATAAGCTTCAAAGCACAAAGAAACTTGATTCAAATTAATATCGGTTGAATGTTTTTTGGCCATCGATCGAAATTTGTCCCGTTCCATTTTCGTAAGCTCATGTCCAGACTCAAACTCAGTTCTGGCAATTAGTTTTTCGAAAAGTTTATCTTCGATTTCACGTCGAGCCGTATGAATGATGCCCATTCCTTGGAATGTTGCTATATATCCATGCAATTCTGATACCATTACTTGGTGTGGATCTTTGTTTTGCTTATCATCCTTTCCGCATCCAACGACGAGACTGTGCGAATGTGGGAATGGTGTTTCATGGCCAGATTTCATGATTTGATACAACGAACATCGAATCATCGCATCGCCATTGAAATTACGCAACCGAACCGATGGGAATGTTTTCTTCGAATGTTGGCCAGTCAACATGCCATGCGTGCCATGCATTTCAGATACATAGCGGAAACGAAACTTATCAACCGGCTGCTCGGTTATCTCCAAAAATGGATCATCCATCCTTGCGGTCATTGAATTCACCAGATATTCTGCAATTATTTTCATGTTTTTCCGTTATTCAAATCAAATGCTTTCAAATTGAAAGGGCGCTTTTACCATTAGCGTTTGGCGAGATTTGTAAATGTTGAAAATTGTATGCACTACCGCTGTCACTGGTCGAATTCGGTGACATACTATTTGAATGCGGTGATATTGTACCCGACATCGGTGAGCTCATAGTGCTACCGTACAAGTGAATATTGCCATCCGTATTCATTGAGCAAACTGATGATGGTGATGATAGCACAGGCGGCGAATTCACTAAACAAAATTCAAACAAAAATTAGTCTAATCAATAAGCCATGAATTTTTGCCGCGTTGGAAATTACAATTGTCTACGTTTTGAAATGTTACATTTTATTGACAATTTGCAAAAATCAATGCAAATTATGCACATTTTAGCAGTGCCGTACGAATTCTATGTTTACAAATGAACCAAATAAATGTCAATCCATTATATTTGTTCGGGAAAAAATGCTTTGTTTGATGTTGTTTGCTTGAAATTCATAGCTCATATTGCCATGAATCATTGGAATAAGTTTATATTTAACATTCTATTGTTTCCACAACAAATAAACAAGATATTAAAATTGCGTGACATGCCGCATGCAAGGCAATAAATTCAGCGCTGGGTCTAGCAAAAATTAATAATCAACATAAAAGATACTTTTTAATTGATAATTTGAATTCTTCCGCCTCTTCAATCCGTTGAAAACACTGAAGTGAGTCTATAAATTTTCTGTGTGCGTGTATACTGCATATAAAATGAATATATCACTATATTGTTTGGCCTTGTCCATGCAGAATAATTGCTGGTTTCACACAAAATCACTCAGATTTTGAGAGAGAGAGAGAGAGAGGGAGAGAGACAACATAATTCTAGTCTCGTATATTGTCCAATTGTCCGTGATCAAAACGAAATTGACGCATGTATTTGTAAAATGGTGCGGGATTGCTTCGCGGTATCGAATTTTATAATTGAAATATTCTTCTAAATATCACTGATAAGAGCCCATTGCAATTTGTTCAACTCTCTTTACTCAAACCTACACTTTTTTCCGGTCTAAATTGTCTTGAAAGACGCTGCGATGATGATTTCGTGGATGATATGAGAAGAAGCGATTGCATTAACAAACAGAAAACACAAACTGGCAGCTATTTGTTTATAAACCGTCGCAAAAACCACTTAATCTGCACTAAAATCGACATCTCATGTTTTGCAACAACAGATCGAGACGTCAAGTGACGATTTGTGTATGAACAAAATGATCGTCAGAGGTAGATAGAGAATGAACAGATCAAAAAGAGAAAAAGTAAACAACAATCACAATTGCGAACACGTTTCAACGCAGCAACTACCTGATTCATATTGATTAGGAACTTGTTTAGCCAGAACTTTGGGTTTTTGCTCGTTCTTTCCCGTTCTCTGTTTATTTCTGTTTAAGTTCTGTACTTTCCCGTCTTTGAGACTAAATTTAAAGCGCGCAATATTTTTTTTTTTTTTAATTCGTTCTAATTGAACGTACTCAAGCGAACACAAACAAAATAAAGTTTAAGTTCTTATATTTTTCGAATCGCAAGCAATATAATCAGTTATATTTTACGTACTTACAATAAAAATCATGATGATACGGCTCCATATTATGAAACACAGACATTTGCACAGTAAATTTGATAAAACTAGAATTATGAATGTGAATCACAATTTGGATCAATTATTTTAAAATCAGGAAAAGTCGCGAAGTTCGGAAAATGTGCGCTCCAAATAACGTTTGATACAAACAAATTTGAAATGTGCAAAAAAGAAATCCTCACCGAGGAATTGTGATTAAATAATGTTAATCCACTTAAATCAGGATAACTAATTGTATCTTAAGTTAATTTTTGATGCGTTCAGATGTAAACATTTTAATTAACTGAATGCGAAACAAAATATGCGAGTGATTTTATTAATCGGTAGAATTTTTCAGTGTGATTCCCCGCAATTATAATTATCGCATCATTTCACACACAAATATTCGTCGACTGCTACGGCTCAAGTGACACATTGAAAACGCCAATGTATTGCTGATCATCATATGAAGAAACAAAGCAGAAAAACAACGATCGCATACATTTTGCATACAACGATCGCATGTATTCGAGTGGCGTATGGGTTCGAGGTGCTCATACTTAGAGTATACTTCACCTAAAAGTTTTATTTGCCTCAAATTCATTCACTCGATGAAATCTCTATTGACTTTCTCCATTGCTTCCGCTATCACCGTCTTTTCTGTTTGCACTACTCACTCAATAAATCATACTTATAACGTTTTCACTTTCAGCGGTCATGATATCGCTGAAACAAAGGCTTTGATATGAAAATACCATACATTATCAGTGATCGTTCTCTTATCAACGAACAAATATTTATTTTTATTCCTGAAAACGCTTAGTATAATTTAATTTCTTCTATCGAATACCATTTTGTGGCGATATTCTCTTTGGCCATCAGTTTTCCGTCGACCAAATTGTACAGCATGGCCGAAATGATTTTCGACTGTTGAATGTCTGCGAGTAAACTGTCCACTGCCTCTTTCCAAGCGGTCAATTTTTCGACTAGAGCCGCGTCTCGCGATAAAATGAATTGATGGAAATGCGAATCAATGACGACGGTAAACCATTTTATCAGTAAAATATCTTCATTTATCGTGTCACTGTTTTGTGGACGGTCTTCCAATTGTGGTTCGTCGGATTTCAATGCATTGAACAGGTAATTCAAAAGTAAGAGTACGTCTTCGAAATTAACATATGCCCGCAGCTGAACGACCATAATTTCGGGCTCAAATGAACATGACAGAACGGCATTCAAATATGAACTGTACTGATTCGACTCCGCATCCTCCACTCGCATTTTGTCAACAAAGTATTTAATCGATTTGGCTAGCATTTTCTCCGAAATATTCGAATAGTTCCGCACGCAAACTATCAAATCGTCGGGCATATTCGATTCGATGCACATTGGAATAATAATATTGCTTATCGAAATCTCACTTTCACCCATTCGCTCGAGTTCGGTGACCATCGAATTTATTGTCTTGCTACCAAAGCTTGTACTATTTGTATTTGCGGATAGTTTCAATTCGGCCATATCGGCAAGCAAATCACCGTTCAAATTGATATCGATCCAAATGTCGTTTTGTTGCAGAGATCGAAAATCAGTCAACAAATTCTCGGGACATTCGAATGCATGCTGTCTTTTGTCAAAGTGTATGTCAACGGTATCTGTCATTTCGCAATCTAAATGTCCATTTGTGCTTTGACCGCCCGGATGCGCTTCACCATCGAATTCCAACACTTCTTCCAGTTCGGCATCTGTGTTTATACATTCCGTGTCGACGAATGACGTTAGTTTCGTGCATCGTTGTGATCCCAACATATCCGACAATTGCTCTTTTGATGTTCTAAATGAAATAACCGCCAATTTTTGACCTGCTGCCAGAAAGATGTGAGTATCAACCTTCCATAGGCGTGAATTGGGAAAGAACACTTTGAACAGTTGCTTTGATTCAATCACTTTGAATTGTGTATTGTACAGAATAAGAGTGCCGCCTTCTTGTGATGAATTTGCACCGTAAATGGCCACACAGTCTCGGCTAACGCCCAGCACACAGAGCGGCTGATCAACATTTATGGCAGTTAGCATTGAGACGAAGTGACCCGGAGCACTTTCGCCTACATTTGAACGCAATGCCATCATGAAAATCCGCCGATCGGACCCTAAAAATGAAGTGAAAAAATTCCCATTAAGTGTTAATACTAATTATTGGTTTATATTCGGTAAGATCTCCCTCCAATCGTTCAATTTTAATTATAAAAACGTTATCGTCGAGCTTGGGACGTCGAAGTCGTCCTCAACATTAAGCGCTTATCATTAAGCTCTAATCGCCGAAGATTACTTACAAATTGTAACCAAATGTGGAGAACTGCTGCTATCGACCACCGTATATCCGCACAATTGGACGTTTTCCTCGTCGCGCCACAGCTTCAGGCGATGAATCGGCCCTTCTAAACGCAATGCTTCGCTGTCCAATTTGTAGTATATCAGATGTTTCTCTTGGTTTTCGCGTGATTTTACGAAAATCGTCAGTAAAATACTATCATGAGCTCCTTTGAAATAGGTTGAACTCAGAATATCAATAGCTTCCGGATCGATTATCGGCTTGAACTGCGGCAATGATAGATCCTTTTTATCTTTCCGCGTTTCGATGGCATATTCAAGTGATTCACAAGTTCCGTCCGTGTATAAAACTATCGTTCCTGAATTCTCCATTGAAATTAGTCCACTCGCTGGCTTTGAAAGCTGCAATTTCAACGCAATCCATTTGTTTTATGTCGGCAATGATATTAAAATGCATGAAAATACCTTGAGCTTCTTAATTTTGTTGATATCTGTGCAATCGGACGACCAACATCGGATCCATTTGCTTGCAAAAACTCCGACATATTCTTTCAAATTGAAATCATATACAACTTTGCTTGAGAGTTTATCTAAGGCAGTCCAACTGGTTATTTGCTTCTGATTGCTCAGCTGGAAATAACAAATATTCAGTGTTATTTAACACGATTCCACATCCCATCGAATGCATTATATCACTTCATTTTGATTCAGAAGAACAATGTCCTATTTACCTTTATGTTGATAATAATATTTTTACCCAATGTATTGATAACATTTCCTTTGGTTTGGTCGGGCGATAAACCGAGAAATTCCTCTTCATCGTTGATCGGACACAAATGGAAATAGCTCAGTATTTTTGCCATTGTCAATTGTATTTTGGTACTGAATTTGAAAGCGTGGATTTATGTGCTTTTAAAATTGGATACAATACACACCGAACACGTGAAAGGACATGTCAACTGTCAAAATAATTTGTTTTTGCGTTAGTTTGCTGGCAAGCAATTGATTGACATCGGGCCACACCAATGCATTTGAATTGGTGTACGACAGTAGCGCCAAGTATGAATACAATGTTGACGAAACGAAAGGCTTTTGTTTGCACAACCTATGAAAATAAAAAACAAATTCGGATGCATTTAAAACCGTCAAATTCATTTTATTCATTGAATTTGGATTCAAAAGTACAACATTTAATGTCGCAGAGCGCAGAAAGATATTTTTAATTTTGTTTCTGATCTGTTTCATCGGATTTTTCTTACAGCACCGTGAATACGGCTGCTTGTTATATAATGAAAAAATAACAAAAAATAACATCTTTAATTTCTGAAATTTTTTTATTGCTTTTCAACATATTCTCCGTGATGATCGATATACTTTAACATACGCCGGAATTAATTTTCATATCGCAATTTATCCTTCACGTAAGGGAATCAAGAGAAAAAGTTGGGTGCTAAATCGGGGCTGTATGGAGGATGGCCCAATAATTCAATATTTTGACCGGTCAAATATTCATTTATTTAACGTGTTATGTGAGTGCTCACCTCATTGTGGTAAAGTATTATACTTCATTGAATGACGAACAAACAAACGTGAAGTTGGTTGTCCGCAATGACATATATTGTGTATGGCATATTATTCGAGCACTATTGTTCAATGTATTTTGTTTTTGGTTTTTACGCATTTTAGTGCTAAAATCGTCCATACATATCACTTGTGCATTTGTTTTCATTCTTTTAAAATAACGGGTCAAATATTCGAACACACAATGCATTTCATAAAGACAGAGATAGAAGAATCACCGGATGATAATAATATTTTTCACTTGCACGCGGTAAAAAGTGAATTAGAGTGCATACATACCGAGTGTGAACTTGGAATGTCTCATTTGAACCTTACAATTTTATTTGATAATGCTGCCACAGATATTCAAATAACGATTTTAAGTGTAAGCTGTATGAAATAAATGTTTCAAAATATATAGTCAATGAAGTTTTATATATTTTTTTATCAAATATTCTAGCTTGCCAATTACTATGAAAAGTGTAGATTACGAAACAGAGGCTCGTTTGATATTATTTCCATGATTAAAATGTACAATGAATTTCTGTCAGTTTCTTATGGGATATTCAACCAGTTGAACATTGCATACCACTACGATCCAGCCAAACCATTTGTGTCATCAAATGTATCCATCAGCAATATGCGGGCACAGATGAAACGTACACCGAAATCTGTGGAACTATTTAAAGTCGGCGCTGTCGCTTATGTAATTTTGTTTTTATTTCCCCTAGTAAACAAATTTATTCAAATAAAACGAAATCTAATGCATCTTTTTCATTTTCGCAGGTTTTTCCAGTTGATCCAACGTTTGCAAAGGACATTGAAACTATATCCGTGTTAATCAAAAACATTCTTCAAAGGGCGACCGAAAATCTCCCCCGTGTAAACAATGCTTTCCCAGATCATCCTAATCCAGAGAGACCTATGACTAAAACCGGTGCTCATTTGGAACAATGGATTGCATCGACATCCCCAACATTTTACAATCTTTTATTTCAATGAGCAAGCAAAATGCATAAATTATTGATTTTACTTATAGAAACAGCAGATGTGCTATGTTCAATAGCTTCACTAGAAGGAGAAGTTTTATTTGGAATATCTTTACGCATCTTTTGCCAGTATCTAATAAAAATTACACAGAAAAATAAACGCATATTTGCATCAATCTAGGATATTTTCACACATCTACTTATTAACCGTTCTTGTTTGGAACCTTTGTCTAAACTGTTATTATCCGCTGTGCTTGTAAATTGTTATTCGTCATCCATTCGCAATTTATAATGTTCAGCGCAGCATCAAAAAATTGCGTGTGTACTGGATTGTTCGTCATCGGACGGAATTTGAGCGTTACTCTGAATTTGAGCATTTGCCATTTTCAAAGAACTATTGAGGAAATAATTTCGTCGCTGAGGCATGAAAGAAAAAATTAGTTTTTGCTTTCCCTTCTTTTTAGATGTATGCATAGACCGAATTCTGTGGTCATGAGAAAGAAAATACAATTCACTCACACAGTCACACAGCAAAAGGACTCAATTACATTGGCTCTGTTACACCCATCCAACGATCACAGTGCCGATGTTGTGAATCAAAATAATTGCTGTACTTTGTGTTATGGCAGAACCTAACACTAATTCGATGTCGAAAAGCTAAAGCAACAAAGAGAAATCTTACTTAATAAATCAACGGCGAAAAATATAATGAAATTTATGATAAATTTTTTATTTTTTTCCCGTTTTTCTTTTAAGCGAAACAAAAAAAATTATCACTATATATTTATTAGTGAATGCTGACGCTTTCAATGTGTGATTGCCGTGCGATTTGATTGTTAATGTCCGAACAAATATGGATGTTTTAAATAAACTCAAAATGCTGGTGCAAAAGAGAAACAAAAACCTTGAGCTTCACTCAAATCGAAGCAATCAACCGTTAAGTTCTGAGAAGTGAATAAAATCTAACAGAGGAAAAAATTTGATTATGATTCATTTGAATAAATGAAATAAGATGAGATGAACAATAATTGATAGACGAAGACAAACGAATTCAGACAGAATGAAAAATAATCGACGAGAAAATCGTTAAGGCCATTGTGCTAACATCGTACATTGCACATTGATGTGATCAATAGATAAACATTAATTTGTACTCTAAGCATATTTCCTTTCTCCTTTTCATTCATTACACCAAAAATGATATACCACCAAAAAAATCGAGCATGTTGTTCGGGAATTGTGTGAGTTTGTGTGTGTGTTTTTTTTTGCAACTTAAAATATTCTATTACTTTTCCGCAAACATAGTTTGAATGGAAAAGTATTGGTTTTACTAGCCAAATTTTGACGCTTCCTTCCACGGGGTCTGAAAAGAATTTTCGTAAATCTGCTGAGATTTCTAATCTGTAAAAAGGGAATTGTAAATTGAATCTATTTCTATCCATTGAGTGTTTCGGAACACCAGAATTATTGTTTTCTGTTTGGCGGTAGGTCAAATGCAGTGTAGAACATCTACACAGGTGACGAATCATGGATCTATGAGCCCGAAAGTAAACGGCAGTCGACTGTATGGATGTTTCAAAATGAAGAAAAGCCGACGAAAGTTGGTCGTGCTCGAAGCGTTTCCAAACAAATGGTCGCCTGTTTTTTCGGAAAAACTGGTCATGTGGCGACAGTGCCATTAGAGGAACGTAGAACGGTCAATTCTCAATGGTACACAACCATTTGTTTGCCAACTGTGTTCGATGAAATACGGAAAAACAACCCACATCGACGAATCATCCTTCACCACGACAATGCGAGCTCTCACACATCGCATCAAACAAGCGACTATTTGACCGGCCAAAATATCGAATTGACGAGCCATCCGCCGTACAGCCCTGACTTGGCACCCAATGACTTATTTTTGTTCCCGCACGTCAAAGACAAACTGCGTGGACAACGTTTTTTGACGCCCGAAGATGCCGTTCACGCGTTCAAAAACCATGTTTTTGAGGTGTCTCAAGCGGAATGGAAAAAATGCTATGACAAATGGTTCGAACGCATGCACAAGTGTATCGATCATCATGGAGAATATTTTGAAAAACAATAAAACCGTTTGCGATGATAAATATTAGTTTTTTCATTGTTAGGCGCAAAAATTTTCGAGCAGCCCTCGTAAAACAAAAAATTCTAATGATGCAGAAAGTTGTGGTTCTATTAGGAATAGAAACCATTAAAATTTGGGCCATTTCGGTTTTGCATACTTGTCTTTGTGAAAACCTCGAAAAAACCCGGAAAAATGACACTTTTGTATGAGAGATACCAGAATTAGGGATTTAATGAGGTTTTGATCATATTGGGAGTGGGAATTAATAATGTCGATTTAGATAATGGATGGCGTTACTAGCGTTGTGTGCATCGGAACACACCGCGGCCATTTTGTTTTTTTTTGTCTGCCATTACGCTATAAATTTCAGTATATGTCATTTCGTTCAAGTGTGAACAACATATTTTTTTTGCGCATTGAATATGTCGAATTTTGTGCCTGAAAAAGTGGTTTTCCGGGGAAGTTTAATAACCTTCTTTCATTGGAAGAAAACGGCCGCTGAAAGTCATCGAGGAAGTCATAGCTAACGATGGGCAATATATTGGTTAATGTACTTATTCATTTTGTTATTGAAATAAATGGCTTTTTACAGCAAAAAAATCGACATTATTATTTCCCACAATATGATTCGTCTTTTTGAGTTGTTTTAAGCATCAAATGGTTGTGTACCACTCAAAATTGATCTTCTCTTAATTCTCTTGAGCCGCTGTTGCCACATATCCTGTTATTGAGAAAAAACAAGCAACCATTTGTTTCGCAATACTTCGACCGCTAACTTTCGTTGAAAGTTCTTCATCAATCATACTGTCGATTGGTGTTTGCATTCGGGTTCATACGCGTATATCCAGAATTTTTCACCCGTGACGGTAATATACACGCACATTCGACGCACCGTGATCATATTTCTTGAGCATGTCTTCCGACCGTTCGACAATTTATGTGGGATCCAACTCGAATATAGCGCGCGCACACCTAAATATTCATGCAATATCGTATGTATGCTAGTCATACCGATGCCCAGAGATGCATGAATTTCTCAGTAAGTCACACGATGATCTTGCTTTATCAGGACATCATTTTTAAATAAATTAAAGCACAAAAAATTGCATGTTTATGACAAAACGCTCTGAGTAACCATAGACTCAAAAGTTGGTGTAATCATGCGCGCGGTAAGCTTCGATGTGATTCTGCAGCAATTTTATTCGATTGGAAATAGAAAATAAATAATGTCCGCAGATCGTAGCTTGAAGGTACAAAAATCGACATTTTTAACACACAAAAAATATGCTTTGCTGTATGAAAGTTGTAATGTTATGAATTGGATATTGTTGACAGATTGACAGCCAAAAACATAAAAAATGACAGTCGATACGGTTTGAAAGTTGATACTTGTGTAGATTTAGCTATTGGAACCTCATTAATTCAAAATGTTCAGTTGTTTTCCAAAAAAGTCAGATACATGAATATAACTTACTTTCATCCATCTTCAAAAGTTCTATGATATGTTGAAAACAAAATAAACTAGCAGCAAAACACAAGACTTGACATTTTGTTGGTTTACTGCGTGATAAATGATAATATATTCACATTGAATATGACTGCTTTTAATTCGAAACTATTTTCTTACGTAGATACGTACAAAATTTTGAAGTCTAATGTAAATCATAATAATGTTCAATGTAGACCAGTTATAAAAGCAATGTTGTGTGACACATAAAAAAATTGAAGTAAATTCCGGTTTCATTCGATTCTTTTTGTGGCTATTTTAAAATCGCATGTTTAGTCATTATTTGAATGATATTTTTCTTGCCTGTGCAAAATAATATGTAAACATCAGTTATTTGAATCGGTTCAGAGTGGCTATTTCGTGTTTGTGTGCGTGTGCGAGGGTACGCTCGTAGCGCTAACTACCAATACAGCGACAAATACCGTAAACCAATTTGACTAAACGTTCAAAACGAATGGAATTTTACTTGCACGACCGTCCGCCATTTTAGTATAATTCGGAGTATTATTACAAAGGCAGTGTATGACTGTGACGGGTGTTTGTCGTCCATTTTTGGTTTTTTTTGTAAAATTCAATTTCAGACGCCATTTTTTTCGGCAGACATATTTTATAAACATTTTAGCGTTAATTTTGAAAACAAATTCATTTGCCGCATCAATTATTTGGTTTGATCAATCATTTCAATAAAAAGTGCGAATCGATAAATTGCGATTAATTTGATGGTGTTGCAAATCTATCGATTGTCAACGATTTGTGCGTGGCTGTGGCCATTATAAGCATTTTCATATTATATTACAAGTGAAGATATACGGCATAAAAAAGCAACATTTTGAGCATTCAAATCAAATAACATACGCCGTAACGAGTCCATTGTTTGTAAGTTGACAGAAATAACAATAATAATAACAATAGCAATTTAAAGTAAATTCAAATACGCGATTTAATAGACGATTTAAACGTAGAATTTTGGTGCGTGTTTTGTTGGCTTTTTTGCATTAATTTTGAATCGGGCATTTTTGATTGAATTCGATGCCGATATATTTCCTTTGTTTTATCCACCGTCCGTTTCGGCATTTGTTTTGTTTGGGTATTTTGAATAGGATGCGATGCGCTCACAATACAGTCGCATGTACGTTAACTTTAAATTGAACGATAATTTGTCGTGCGACAAATGTTAAAATGTCAAATAAAGTTTGTAGATTTTTTTTTTCTTTTCATTCGTGATTTGTAAACATTTGAATTTTTAATTGCATTTTTCAAGTATCGTGAATTAGTGTGTGACTTTATCGGAGAATAGATTTTCTCTGTAAATATCGCTTGCTCCGTGCATTTTGGATCTTGTTCAGTGAATAATTGTAAAAACCTAAGTAAAGTGCATTAGATGTTTTATTTTTTTCGTAGGAACGCCGAAATTACGAATTTTTGGAAACTACGATGTCGAACCACAACGATATCATGTGCGAGGTAGAAATAGATTCGAGCATTGTGGAGGTCGTCGATAATGAGGCATTTAGTGATATGGGTGTTGTTGCCTATGACCACTACGAAGTTCGGGTTGGCGATGACGATCAATACGAAGAAGTTACCTGCGAAAATGACGATTCCCAAGGACTGTTGTTGCAAAATATTGACGATGGTAATGCAAATAAGCGACAATTCCGCACAGAATAATTATTAATTTGATTTTTGTTGAATTTCAATTTTTTCTGTATGCCAATGGTTCGATAAGAAGAAGTGATTCTACATTCCGAATCGGATCTGCCTGTACATGAGGAAGTTCTGGATGCATCGGGTGATCCATTGTGTGTTTATGGTGATGTTTCGGCGTTGGGCAATGAAATTTTTATAGAATCATCGCCGGGACCGTCAAGGTATGTATGAGTTACAAACGAAATTATTTGCGAGGGAAACTCCCGATACTGATGGCATTTTTTCCTTTTTGCTTTTCAGTGATTTGCTACCAAATAGAAAACGAAAAACAGCCATTAAACAGCAAAGGGTTATGAATCGTGTGCGAACGACCAATCCGGACGATTTGATTGCTATAGACAGCATAGAGCATAAACCAGTGATAAAATCGCGTCGATGGGAGCAAAAGCAAGTTCAAATCAAAACGATGGAAGGTGAATTTAGTGTGACAATGTGGGCGTCGGGTGCGTCAGATGATGAGGACGGCTCGAATCCGGAGCCAGATCCTGACTACACAGAGTATATGACGGGCCAAAAAATCACACAAGACAATGTCACCGGTCTCGATCTATCTGATCCCAAACAATTAGCGGATTTTGCCCGACCTGGTCATAAAACAAAAACAAAACGACCAAATAGCACGAATATCGAACAATCACATGATCGCACAATAGGTAAACAGCATACACACGCGCAGCACATCTGTGCATTAATTAAATTAAATTGAATTAAAATCACATTCAATTAATTGGTTTGTTTGTATGTAGGATGCCCGCATAAAGATTGCCATAAAATGTTCCGTGATAATTCAGCGATGCGTAAGCATTTGCATACGCATGGACCCCGTGTGCATGTTTGTGCCGAGTGCGGCAAAGCCTTTGTTGAAAGCTCAAAACTCAAGAGACATCAGCTCGTCCACACAGGCGAAAAACCATTTCAATGCACGTTCGATGGTTGCGGTAAACGTTTTTCATTGGATTTCAATTTGCGGTAAGTTGATACAAGCCGTTAGTCGATGAATGATTACACCGGCACCGCGAAATGCAACGGCAAATTTGATGTTTGTGTGTGTTATTTTTCTGTGTTGTTTTTTTCTTTCCAGAACACATGTGAGGATACACACTGGTGATCGTCCGTATGTATGTCCGTTTGATGGCTGTAACAAGAAATTTGCCCAATCAACAAACCTGAAGTCACACATTCTAACCCATGCCCGCGCCAAGTAAGTGTTGAACGATTTGGCTGCCATTATTCATTGACAACCAATGACACAATGTATGCATTTCTCTGTAGGCGGAACACAAGTGGAAACAATCGCAACACACCGACAATACCAGCTCATCCGCAGTCCTTCGTTAAAATGGAGATGCCGGTCGATTTCGATAATCAACAATATATCGTTTATACTGATTAGAAATAGAGATTTAAAAATTAGAAATACGAAATGATTTTTGTGGTAAAAATCAAACAATGGATATGGATAAGTAGGCAGTTGCCAGGCCTATTTACATGATTTAATTTAGTTGTAATTTAAGTAAGAAAGCAAGAAAACAAAACAAACACCATTCAAATCATTGAGTAACGAGAGGAAAGAACAGTTCAAAAGAAATTATATCTAAATACGCTAGAGTTGCTCGTTACTATCAAAATTGCGGATACACACAAGCACACACACACACATAAACCTCAGAATAAACGCAGAAAACCAGAGAAGAGCCACAGCGGAAATACAGTTTAAACAAAGGAAATAGTTTAAATAATTAGTTCTCTAAGATTTTTTTAGTTCGGTACGTATAATTCACACACACACACACACACACACACACACACACACACACACACACACACACACACACACACACACACACACACACACTTCAGGTTCATCGTAAACATAATTATATATTTTTTTTTCTAATTTCTCAAAACGAAACAATAAAATAAACTACATACCGACTATTTACATACCTCTTAACTTAAGGATAAGAGTGAAAAATTAATAAGACATTTTAGGCTAGAATCAAATACCTCGAGATTTTGATTGTCTCGGTTTCATTTCACACGCCACTTAATCACACTTTTTTAACCACCAGCCATCAAAACTGGCTCCTTTTAGATTTGTACTAAAATGCTGTGCTGCAACTGAAGGTCTCAATGTAAACGAAAGAACTTTTTTTTTTAAAAAAAAATCGTCAAAATCAAAAAATCAGTTCGTTCAGTCGCATCATCTCAGTCATAAATTTTCAAGTTTGCCCGATTCCTTCGTTCAATTGCATATTCCGATGTTTATCCGTATAATTATTTTACTTTTGAAATGTTTGTTAACCATTTGTTTCTCACTTTTTTCACAATTTGGCTTGATTCATGCAAAAGCAACAAGAAAGAAATATCTGAGGCTTATTAAAACTCAAAAAGAATAAAAAAAAGTCTGCGTACAAAAAAGATAAAAAATATAATTGTTAGATCTAAATTTCAAAAGTCCAATGCGAGTTTATTGGTCAAAATAAGAAAAATTTAACACTACAAAAATGGATAATATTTTTTTAAAAAAAAAAACTCACGTAATGAACGTTTTCCTGACAAGTGCATGATCCAATTAGCTCATTCGATTCATTCGGAGTCCAGTAAAGTGGAATAAATAAAAGAAAAACGATTGTGTAAAAGTCAGCAAATAGACGGCGCGGTTTCATCAATTTAGTCCCGGATTTTTTTAAGAATGGACACTGGTGAAATCGGCCGACAAACATAAATGAAATATGCAAACCGCCATTTTTTCGGCAGTTTCATCAATTTAGTAATCCGATGCTAGGGAGTTTTGTGTAAATCCAGTCGGGAAATGGCATAGATTTTTTTAGGGGAACACAAAAAAACCAGCTAGATGAAAAGTTGTATTAATTTCAATAAACAAATGGAAAAATCGTATTTTCCCAATAAAACTCCACATTTGTGCCACTCATTTCTTCTTTTCCCCGCCAAAGAGTTCACGTTGCGTCGCTCGTACCTGAGATATTCCCAATTGGTGAGATGCTACAAATATTCCTAATCCGTCTCATTCGATTAAAACAAGCACATGGTTATCTTATTGCAAATCTAGTTGGATATTGCAGCTTTATTTCTTTAGGTATATTTTGTTGTATTGTATAATATAAAGAAAGACAAAATTAAAACGAGTGTTTGGGTATATTGTTCGAGCATGGTTACCTCAAAATGAACAAACCATAATAATCTCTCAGCTATATCGTTGCCTATGTTTCATGCAGTACCGATGATATCATTTTGTATCTATATGATTCTAAGAACTAAATTAACTAACACATAGCTTTGAATTGTGAACCTTCTTTGTTTGCATAATGTCAAGATTTGTTTAAAAGATATTCGGAAATTAAGGGGTGGCTTTTTCAATGGGGTTTCAAGTGTGCTCAATATACTTTCGAAATGTCCAGACATTTTTGATTTGTGAAACATGTCATTTCCTGCTCTGTTCAATTCATTTCTACATTATATTTTCACGTACTCCAATATATTTTTCACAATTACTACCATACATCTATAAAACGAGTATTTTCCGTCGAATTTCACTCGTGAACTATTTTGATCATTTCGTCATATCAGGTAAAATTTGGTGCTTCATTGTAATGACTTAATCTATAGGTTAAAATGCAAATTGCATGCTGTGTTTTATTTTATGATTGATTTTTCATTGATGATTGTGTTTTTTTCCATAAGTGATTTCCTCTTCATTTGAATGTGTCCGCAATTTTGCGATAAATAAAATAATTGGTCACCGTTTGTTCCTAATTTATGTACTTTTTGCGCTTACGAAATTCATTAGCTCGCTGTTGATCTGAATACCAACAACAGCAACACTTTCAAATACTCATTCTGTTGTGTGCCATCGACTTTCGCCTTTGAAGAATGGTCGTTGCTTGTTTCGATTTGAATTGTGTTTTGACATTCGGCGATGATCGTACTTTTCGTTTATCATTATCAACGCTTCGTCTCCGTTTAATCTTCGGCATTTTAGCTTCACTTTCCGGTGTAGGAATTCGTTGGTAAAAAAATTGCGTATAGTCGATGTTGGCTCTAGCACCGCGAAATTTGTGGCTATTGTATAAAGCTTGCAATTCTTTGGCCTGTTGGCGTGTTTGTCGTCGCATCTTATTATCGGGCGATTCACGTTTATTTTTTTTGTGGTCAGTTGTTTTTCGCTTCGATTGCCTGTTCTCTGGTGACCGCCTACGCACTATTTTATTTGTATTTTGCATACTGATTTTATTTGTATTCGGCGTGTTTGTTCTATCTTGTGATGGCGATTCGTCTGGTTTTTTCGGTTTCGACGCTGCCACTAAGGTCCTTTCAGGGCTTTTCGGTGAGAATCTTTCGGTGCTCGCCTTTTTCGGCAACGATTGGATAGTTTTCGATTGTTTGGATGATTCGGACGATGACAACTTTCGCATATAAGCACTTATAAATTCACTGTCCGTTGCGTGTGCGTCGTTTGGAGAAGAAATTAAAGATTTATTGTTGATCGATACCATAGAATGCATTGGCGTCACCGATTTATTGCTTGAAGAGCTGGTGCTTGCCTCGCTAATATTTCCATTCGTTCCATGCATTCTATTCGTTCCATTCGTTCTATTCCGATGGACATTTCGCATATGCTCTTCGAATGCTTCGGTAGTTGTTTCGACTGTAATGTCCGACATAGCTTCATAATCAATCGGTTCCTCTTTGACTATGACCGGCATCACGGGAAATGGTCGATGAGGATTTGGTGGTGGTGGTGGCAGCGGTGGTGCGACCGTCGTTGATTTGGCTGTTGTTATTGTCACCGATTCAGATGTCGTACTCGCTGGCATCAGCATAGCTGGTGGCCGTATCACCGATACCGTATTAATGCTGCATGTTGTATATGAAGTGACATTTATGCCAAATTCGATCATATATTGTCTCAATTTTATGTCCGATTGTATCGCATTTTTCTTTAAATTGTAAGCAACATTGAGTTGAATGATGCACGAATCGCACATATTCTTCGGTAAATTTTCGCATTCATCCACCTGTTGGTCGAAAAATGAGTATTTTTTAATTTTTTATGAAAATAAGAATAAATTTAAATGTGCATCACTGAACTGAATAGCATTTAAAACATGCATGAATAGCAGCAGTTAATCTAGAAAAAGCAATCGCAATCAAATTAAGCTCATTCGTGTATGCTGTTGAAACGATCCGCTCAACAAGTTTGATCATTTCAACAACCTGCATCGTATTCATCATCGCGTGATCATCCCTTCAACGGAACTGTTCACGCTTGAAAATCGCTGGTAGTTCAACAACCGATGCGATGCGATGCGAACTTCATATTTCACATACATGACGTAGATCGAAATGAAGCAACAGATTCCCATTCCCTTTTTCTGTGTTTTCTTTCGGTTTGTTATTTCCACATTTTCCCATTTACCATCTCATCTACTTGGATCGCTTCATTTTGTCCGTGTGTATAGTTTGGATAGAGTGTACACATCTACATTAATACCCCCAAATGAGCATTGCGCATAATGAGCTCGAACGCACAACATCCAAACCACACACAATAACAAAACATAAATACACATACGTAGCGAAGCCTTGAGCCAATTTCATATTTCTTTATCCATTTCTTTTTGGTCTTTCTTTCTTTCTTTCTTCCACAGGCTGGATTCGTGCAGTAATGGCAGCAACAGCCATAATAGCCAGCTTTAGCCATAACAAATAGCTCATTTAAAAAGAAAGCGCCAAACCATTCCCAAAACGAAATGGAAATGCGATGCCAACTTGAAAAAAAGAAGCGAAATGAATGGGAAACTTACTTTTAACATTGTAACATATCGTAATTTCTCAACCAAACGATCTAAAGATGAAACATTTTCGTCAATTGCAGGAATCGAGAAATCGTTCGATGAAGACGATTTCTCGAAAATATTCCGCGATCCACTGTTCAAACAGACGCGACAAATATTTTGTAAATTTGTATTCATTTTGAATCGACGCCACTTGTTTTATTTCGATCAAATTTCCACGAAAAGAAAAAAAACGAAATTTCTCTTTAATACTGCGAATTCAAATTCACTCGCGCACACATACAATATTTTAATCTATATATTTTATATAAAAAAAAGTTCGGTAGAAAAATTGTGTGTATATATTTTCACTGCCAAAAAAAAAGAAAAAAGAAACGCGTAATACACGAACCAATTGAAATTATCTGAATTTGAAATGCTTCAACATCACACGACAGACGAAAAAAAAATTCAACGTCAGATTGATATTTTGCTTTAGTTTTCTTTTTTTTTTCATGTGCTGCAAACTTTGTTCTATATAACTTTGGTCTTTATACGCAGTATATAGGAGAATAATGCGAAAAACTTTAGAGCGAAGGAATTCTGCTAGCATTTCACACACGAGCACATTGAAAGAAATTTTCTTTAATTGGACTCTTTCGGACTGTGTATATGACGATTATGCTGGGTCGCTGTGTTGGTGTGTCTCGAAGTCCTATATATGTATTACTCACAATAAAATAAAAAAAACAGCAGAGTCGACTGATCTTGATGCACACTATAATATTGAAGCGCGTTAAATGTTTGTACTATATTCGACCGTTGTGATTCGTGTGAAGTCTCAACACAACACACAAATCACACATCTGCACACACAACGATGCAACTGAATTCGCGTATTGCTGTGAATGGTTGTGAAATGACACTACTTTTTTGACACCAACGTCTGACAAAATGGAAATTCGAAACTATTTAGAAACAAAAAAAAATGGTTATCGATCTCACTAAGTTCTGTGTATAAACACAGACGTCGTTTGACACCAGCTGTCAAAATCTCTGCTAAAACATTAACAATGTGAATGCAACCTTAGGCGATGAGCCTTTCCGAACGTCATTACGCGCTAGTGTACATTTGTACATCTGCCATTTTTTTTCTCTTTGTAAATATTTCAATGAAAACCCACTGAATCCGAATTGATTTCAAATTTTAAGCGTGAACAGCGTGAGACAATAGTTCATTTTCAAAATGGGTGGCAAAACGAAACATCAACAACGCACCAAAAATAACACAAAGGTAAGTGAGCAGCACACAATGTGTGGGCGATGTGGCATGAATCGATGTATACGATTCAAATATTTTGCAATGACTTTGTACACGCCTGCAATCCAATTATTTTATTTTTTAGCCATCGAGCAGCGGCCGATCAGCTGAATTGTTGGCTACATCAACCATACCGACGACCGTTGGCTTTGCGAATGTGGCACAGTTCGGGTTTTTGCCCACAATGTTGCAAGACTTTTCGATTGCAGACCAGAACAACGGCATCGAGGACATGGACTCATCGTTGGATACAAACTATCAATTGGTGTTTCGCAAAATGACAAAAAAAGATTCAGTTACCAAGGTGAAAGCGCTGCAAGAGTTCAGCGAGCTGATTCTCAAAACCGAACCAACGATTATAAAAACGATTTTACCGTTTTGGCCACGATTGTACAACAATCTATCGACCGATGTGGAGCATCGTGTTCGTGAAGCAGCTCAGCAAGCTCAGACGGCATTGATGACACAAGCTGGCAAAAATATTGCACCATATTTAAAACAAATTGCGCCCACTTGGATTATTAGCCAATATGATACATATGCGCCGGCAGCAAGCATTGCAACACAAAGTTTTCAGAAATCCTTTCCGGCCCACAAGCTCCAAGACGTTTTCAATTTTTGCCAAAATGAAATACTTGACTATATTACCAAGAATCTAACCGTGCACACCGCATCGACACTATCGAATCCACAGTGAGTTAACTTGTCTCCTCTTTTGATTTCGAAAATGAATGGTTTTTCTTGTGTGCTCTGAACGCAAATGTTTTATTCTCTTTACATCAGATCAAATACACCCGAAGAATGTGAAGCAAAATATCAACGGGTGCTGATTTCGAGTTTGAAAGGTTATGCATTGTATTTATCGAAGATTTCGGCTGAGCACATGAAAGAGGCTTCCAATAAAAATACGGCATTAATTGAGAGTCAGAAATTTTGGTCATACCAAAAGCATAAGAATCCTGGCATTCGAGCCGCCTGGTTTGAAACGGTCAGCGCACTATTGCAATCAAGTGTGGATTTGACGAAATTCGAAAAGCAATTGGCCATTGCTGCCTTACATAATATCGACGAGACTGAAACGGTTGTGTTGCCACACATTTGGACGGCAGTTTTATTAGTTATGCAACGAATCACAGAATGGTGAGTTCTTGTTGAAATTTTGTTGACGATAACAATCCCTTGCACGTTTCATTATAATGAAAAGAATCGTGCAAAATCGACCGCCTGGGGAATAGCGCATAACCTCATTGAATTCAACACATTTCTATCTCTTGTTTATTTGAAGCAAAACAATTCTAATAAGCTATATCCACATTTGCTATACCGCAGGCCTACTTTCATAAACATGGAAAAAGCATTGTTACCGAAACTATGGAAAATCCTAAAGAGTGGTGGCGCTGGAAGTGCTGAGACGATTTTTCCACATTTCTTACCGCTGCTATCGAAATTGAATCGAGATATTTTAGGCGAAAAAGTACTCACGTTTTATAACACTTTCTTCGAGCATCTTAACACGGGGTTGCGTGCACGTTTGGCGTTCCAAGCAAACAGCCGTTCGGACATAATGGCTATATCGTCTGCATACTACGAATGCTTGCAATATATTTTGATTCAAATTCAAGGATTTCCACCCGAAGCGTTTGACGCTGACATGGATCTAAATCAATACAGTTCAAGCTTGCTGCAAGCGCATGTGATCGATGTGATTAATTTTCTATTGTCAAATGCCGATTCAAATAATGGTAAATATGTGTTAATGCGAATGGTGGAATTGATTCAATTTTGGAATCAAACCAGAGAAACTAATCAAATCTATAGTGGATTGTTGGCACGATTTTGGAATGAGCTCTATTCAGTGATCGAGAAATCATTTGGCAAAACCGACGAAGATCAACAATTGAAAGCGAAATTGGAATTAATTCATGACTTGGTGCAATCATTGCGTACAAAATCATTCAGTGTGATCAAAGCAAAATCTTCGAAAGTTAAGTTTGACATGGATACGGAGAGAGAAAATGAAGATCAGGCCGATGGCATTGCGAAGAAAACGATAATCGAACCTTCGGCCACCTTCTTCAAAGATGAAATCAATGAATTGATTGTCAAATTATGTAAATTTTATATGAAAAAGACATCGGACAGTGTTAGCGACCATTTTGTGCGACCACTGGAAAAACTTCTAACTGAATTCAGCAATGGTGCGAAATTTTTCGAACAACTGTGCGGCACGACCGATATTGCGAAATTGTACGATAAATTCGCAAGTTGGTTACTTCTCAAGGAAATTCGTTCGGAAAATGTGCTCGACATCACACTCATGTTGTATCCGCATTTGGATCCAATCGAAAAATCCAAGTTGCTCAATAAGTTGGTGAAATTCCCGAATGAAAATGTCAAAAATTGGACATTATCACGATTGCTGAGTCATCCCTTATGCACCGAACCGGAAGTCTTGCGACTGCTTTCACAACCAATTGTGACCGCGCAAATCATTAAAAATGCTCAAGAGCTGACGACCGGCAATGCAAACGAGGCCATCAATTTGATGCATAAATGCTTCTTCCAAACGGAAAGTGGTGATATTTTGATTGACAATAAAACCTGCCAAAGTATCATTGAAATTTTGTGCAATTCATTGTCCGATCGAAATATTGAAGATACTGTTCTAGATACTTGCGTGAGTTTCTTGTCCCAAGTGATGCCAGTGATCTGTGGCGATGAGCAGAAGGGAAGCATCCGCGATAATATGTTCATTAAATTATTCGGATTGTGTGTGGACAAAGGACGTCTCGCAATGCTCAGTGAAGACACATTGTGGGAAGCGGTAACATCATGGCAAGACGCACTATCGAGCAACGATATTCAACTAACCGAAGAACTCTTAGAAACATGCTCCGTAATCATCAAAGAGAATTTGGATACCGCCATATTTGATCAAAATACAACCATCAGTCAAATTGAGTCAATATCGGAGATTGTATCAAAATTGATTTTATGTTCAATTGAACGCTTCGACGATGATGATGAGGAGAAATATCAAAATGCGGACAAAATTATGCATTGTATTTTCGCTAAAATCAATACACAATACAATGACTATTTGAACGGATGTCAACAAGCGTGTACATTTATTGATTTACTGAACGGTTGCATGACGGCGGTTCCATCGATACTCGCAAAATTGGATAGCGATTTGGGCACATTAGATGTGTACAAAAATGCAAATGCATTGCTGAAATTGGCGACATTCAAATTTCGAGTGGTGTTCAAAATTACATGCACCGTTCCGAAAAGCCGTAAAAATTGCGAGAGTGAGAATGAAGCGGATGATATTGATGCCGAAAAATCATTGGAGGAAGAACACACTGAAGACTTTTGCGATATGAATGAAACTCTGCTGAAGAAATGGTCTGATAAAATTTATGAGGAAATATTTGGAGCTATTTATCTTGGAGGATTGTTCTACAGTATTTTTGACAATTTCAATGTAATTTATTTAGTTGCTGCCATCATGATTTTAAGTTGAAATTTAATTTAAAATTTGAAATTCGCATCTTTTAGCTGTCATCGGCATTCGAGGAATTCATTTGGCACTTCGAAGAGACAATTCGCCTGTTCTTAGCCAATATCACAGAAGAGAATGTGGATGTCATCATAAAACACTGGATTAATGCGGAACGACTTGATGATCCATTTGCGGTGAACAGCACTATGCTAATGCACGAAATCGGCCCATACAGAAACGAAGAAAACTGCTTGGTGTTGCTCCACAATGATCTAACCAAAGTGTGCAATGGCATTGAAAACCTACAGCAATATATCAATGTATTATTAGCCTACACACCAAAACTGTCAGCTAGGCAATTGTCGATCAGTGCGAATGTCTTTGGTCCATCAACAGAACCACATTTGAGGGCAATCGGCCTACGGTGTTTACTTAAAAATTACTTCACTTCAAACAGCAATGAAATGGGCGATCAACAAACAGTCAATGAATGTCTAAATCTCATCGAAAAACTTAACGTTCAATCGAAAACAAATAAGGCACTTTTACTGTACAATGAGTAAGACATTTTAATTCTCTTAAATTTAACATCATTTTTAATATGCAATACACTATTTTAGGAACATTTCGTCGATTAGTACAGAGAAAGTACTCCAAGTTACCGAGTACATCCGATTCTTGACGGATGTCATTCAAACGTTCCCAGGAAATATCAGCGAAGGAGGATGGGACTTCTTGAGAATCGCAATCAGCTCATGGGTGTTGACATTGTCGAAGAGCAGCGATCACTGGAAGAGCCCAAAGGTACAAATGATTTTCGGAAGTAGCACATATTTGCTTGTAAATAGTTGCATTTTCAGACAACAATAATTTATATATTTCAATTTATTTCAAACGTTTGGATGTGTGTATATCCTACCTTTTTGTGTTTATGCCTTAAAAATGTCATAATTGTATTTTCTTAATAGATTGCAGTGTTCATAGCCGCAATTTATAAGATGTTTGAGGTATTTTATGACTTCATTAATGTGGAGCGTGCGAAGAGTTCGACGAGGATAATGGCACAAATGATTGATGAATGGGAACATGTCTTTGCTAAAGACGTCAACCTCATACTGCTCAAATGTTTCATGCGATTCATTCAAGCAAATGGTAAGTTTGTGCAGGATTATCAAATTTGATATTTTTAATTTGTGATTTCAATTTTCAATTCAAATACTAATTTATTTTTCGATTTCAATTCGTTTAACAGCATCAGTGAATGACAATCGTCAAGAGTACTTCTTGAAAATTCTGTGTCATGCAGTGAATCGAGTGGATTTCAAACATGTAGAAGTGGCAAAGCGAATTGATTCAAAGACAAGTATCGATGACCTCATCTTCTTCGTGTTGAGTAATCTATCGCACGAATATCACACTGTTCGAGTCGCGTGTGCATCAATCATAAAATTTATGTCAAAATATCTCATTCAAAATGACGTAGAACAATTGAGCAAGCGTCAAGAGAAACAGACATTGGACGAATCAACCGATTCGATGGACTGGCACTTGCTGGCGAAATTCCATGGCGTTTTAACCAATGCAAATGAATGGACCCGGAAATATATTGAAGAGTTCAAGTAAGCATGAATTATTGCTAAAATCATGGCTGAAACATTAAAATTAATTGGATTTGAATGTCCCATTTCAGTTTCAAATCAACTGAGCTTGATGATTTCAGTGAAATTCCGCTAGAAAAATCGATTCCGTTCATGTTGCTTTGGCATTGCATCCTCGCAATTTTCGATTCTGCGCCATCAGAACTACGATCCACATATGCGTCATATTTGATTGACGAGAAATTTGACGAAACATTTTTACAAATGCTATTCCGAATGATGCCAGCCGAAGTGCTTCGAAATCAAGACGTCCGAACGGCCTGTACTGCATATTTCGCATCGATTTTATGGCAACAAATTGCCAACGATGAAATCACTCCCGAACATTACGCATGCTATTTGTATACATTAGCTTTGAAATACTTGCCGGCAGTAGTTCGCCGCTGGTGGACAAACTCACATCCTCGCCAAAAGTCTCTGGTCGACAAAATTACAACAGCGTTTGTGTCAACACAGCTGTGCAATGACGAATTGCGCGCTCTGCTAGATAAGAAAGAGAAACACGATGCATTTCAAATTACAGTGCATACATCAACGCGTGAAGTGCATGCCACTTATATAATCGATGAAGCTCGAATGGAATTAATCATACAATTGCCGATGAATTTCCCGCTGGGTGTTGTGAAAGTCAATAGTGGCCAACAAATCGGCGATAAACTTCAATCTCGCGTTGTTGTCATGCAATTGTCCATCTTCTTAACACATCAAAATGGTTCAATTTGGGATGGACTCTCGTTGTGGAAGAGAAATCTCGATCGGAAATTCGATGGCGTCGAAGAATGTTACGTTTGCTATTCAGTTATACATCAGGAAACCTGTCAATTACCTAAACTCACCTGTAAAACATGCAAGAAGAAATTCCACGGCCAATGTCTGGTAAGAATTTTTTTTCGCTTTTTATTACAATGACAACAGTTCGTTCACATGCAACAATCATTTTTTTTTTCTTTGTAGTACAAGTGGTTCAACACGAGCAATAAATCAACATGTCCGATATGCCGAAATATGTTCTAAGCTAATTTTAGATAAATTATAATGAATGCGCACGATGCTCAGGAACGATTCGAAATAGCGGTATTGACTTGAAACAGCTTGTATATACGCATTACGATGTAAAAATAAAGATAAACGAAAAGACAGTAATAAAAATACGTTTGCGAAATCCTGAATATCGTTTTATTTTTATTGTTGCTTTATTTTTTGGTTCGAAATTCGGGCCTCGCGGAAATAACTGATTAATTAACACCCAACCACTTGTCAAAGCTGCAGCGTTTGGCTCTTACAAATAATATTTTAAATGCAGCAGAATTTTCGAAGCCCAAGAAAAAAAAAAAAATTATTTTAAAATACATTTTTATTCCTATTGATTTATTATCAACAAATAATTTGCATTAAATGCAGAAATCGAAAAATTCCGCGGTGAAAAACCCAACAGATTCGATTTAGTTAGATTCAGTTGTCCTATTGATCCAGGCGTAGAAGTATGGTACGCTGGCATAGACGTCAGCATATCCATGAGCGCACCTTTATTAATATAAAATCACGAATCAAAAATCTCCTTTCAAATGAGAATCTGTAGTTGAAGTAAAGACTTACGACAAGCCCCAGCTAACAACACCAATCAATTCATTTTCCAAAATAAGTGGTCCTCCGGAATCGCCCTAAATCATTCCAAATAAATAAATATGAATATTCATTTAAATTGTCTACTTAAGAATAAATCATTTACAAAACAGGCTCCTTCATCAACTTTATTGAATGTACAAATATTGGTTTCGTGAACATTTGGGCCGTTCTTCTGCTCGCACTCCAATAATGTGATTGTTCTCAATCGAATAACTTGTAATTTGTTTGGTGATCCGGTTCTCTGCTGAAATATTTGATTTCGAAAAAATAATGTTCTGTACAATTTTTGATTTAAGTAAACAGTTTTGCCCTACTGTACGACCCCATCCGGTGAGCTGTGCAATAGAATTCTCTGGTACTTTCTTCGATGAACAACTGATTGGCTGAACCTGCTCATTGAAAGTGATATCTCTCTGAACTTTGATCACAGCTATATCGTATGAGAATCTTTTCGGGCTATATTTCTCATGCTGAATGTATTTTTCCGGTAAATATCTGCTCCCGCCAATATTCAAATCATTAGTTCCCACCAATATCACGTATTTGTCCAACGAATTGCTGGAAGAAAATTGAAAGTAATGATTTAATTCTTATTTCAAAGCTCATTCATTATTGATACATACAATACTTTACAATGAGCAGCTGTAACAACCCATTTTGATGATATAATTGCCCCTCCACACAAGTGTCCAAAATCAATGAGTTGTAATGAACATTGGAATGGCGCTTGATCTTCTTTAGCGTCTTGTCCTCCAATGATGTAAGAGCTTTTCGGCTGCGGTGTGAACACTAGTTTTGAATAGAATAGTTTCATCGTATTAATTCTAATTGCTTCAGCAGAAGATATTGCACTGCACTTACATGCGGGCATATCAGTGTTTATGATAAAACTATTGATATTGCTTATTATTTGGATCAAACTGAACAAAATAAACATTTTGCATTTCATTTTGTAAACAGATTATGTTCTCAAGTCAACGAATGAACTGAATGTCATTTTTGTGCAAGCAAAATTTGTTGTATTTATATTAAAAGTCTGGAATACTTTATGGAGTAAATTAGAATTTATTTTGCTCGAGATCATTACAGAGCAACATTCAAATAACTTGGGGATTGTCATTCATTTCAAATTTTTCAAATGCTTTCAAATAAATAGACATCAAATTCGATGGGAGTAATGCGATGCACTGGACACTTATTTCTATTTCTCGGGAAATTACTCTGAATAACAATGGAAAAACCTCTTCTAAATTTATCGGAAATGCTTCATTTATGAGAAATTGCATTGTGTGAGGGAAAAACCATACTTTGGTCGCAGTTTTTATAACTTAGCTATTTTATGAATTTTTCTCCTGTTATAAATTTCAGGCTTTCACGCGAGTCACACTCAGTGAGGGGACAATACTAGGTGCTTGGGTGTATCCGATTTCTATTCGCCATTTTCTCCATTAATGCGATAAGCATTTGTAATATATTGGGCAAATAATTACCCTATGGCTTAATTCGTCCAAAGTTGGAAATTTCCCGCGCCATGATCGATAGATTTTTAATCGACGAAGGTATAAGCTGCGCTTCATCGTGACAGAATTCGCGGATAGCGTCCATATAACGGGAGTTATCAAAAAATTACACTGCACGTGCAAAAATATATTGATCTCTGTAATAGATAGACAAAAATTCTTATGCTCCACTGGATTCAAACATATTTATAACTAAATAAATCAACAATTGCTGGAATTTGGACACAAACAGTAAAATTGGAACCTCTTAAAACTCCTCATATTAAGCTGAGGGATAAGAACATACAAATTCAATAGAAAAAGTCGCTTCATCGAAAAAACAGTGAAAAAAGAAAAAAACACATTTTTTGAAGTTGGAAATAGTCAATTGGTTCAATCGGCTGTAACAATTATTTATCGCATACATAATGGGAGGGGGTTGGAATAAGAGTGAATTTTAATAAAGCTACCAACTCATTTTCATTGAAAAGTAGGATATTGGTGAATTTTTGGCTCAAAAAAGTAGTATAAAATAGTATTAAGTTTGAAAAAGTAGTACAAAAGTAGTATTCTTGAAAAAATAGGTTTTTTTGTTACCAAATACTTTCTTTTTTGTTTTGATCAGAAGAGGGGTTTGACATTGTATGCTGAAGATTATTCTTCAGAAATCAAATCTATTGACATCGCGCCAGGGCTACTATCAACGATTGCTTTTGGTTTCTTAAAATCGTATTTATCTTGAGATTGAATTTGTTTCAAAATTTCTGGTCGAGTTTTTAAAAATCTATAGAATTCACTACAATCATAATCCAAATTATTTTTGACGATAAGGATTGACTTCAACGTTGAAGGTTGAAGAGAAGATTTTTCTGGTGTCCAAATCTTTTTGGCTTTGGCAAACAAGCGCTCAACTGGGGCACATATTCCAGGGAAACACAAAATGAATTCGATGATATGCGAAAATTCTTCGAATGGGAATTGTCTTTGTTCCATATGTTTGAAAATTTCAACCCAGCGGCTTTCTGTAGATATTTTTTCTTGTTTCCAACTATATATCTTCTTGATAAAAAACTATGATTTGAGTTGATCAAATCTGAATATTTCTATTATATTTTCAAATTCGCGAAAAAAAGTAGTATTTAAGTAGTATCTGAGCTCAAGTAGTATCTGAGGAGTATCGAGGTCGAAAAAGTAGTATGATACTCCCTAAAGTAGTACAGTTGGTAGCTTTAATTTTATGCAATTTCATTTTCAGTATCACAGATACTTTGTGGCGTCCCTTATCAGTACACAATTGCCCACATGAAATGCAAGCGAAATTTTGTTGTCTCCACCGACGCTCGATTATTTCTCCGACTTAGGAGCTGAAGCGACCTCTTACTCGCACATTGATTCTGCTATATAATTGGGAAAAAGTTATGAACAACTTGAACAAGAAGAAGAAGGATTGCATGTAATCTATGTTAGTTTCTCGTGTTCCAGTAATCTGTCGCTTCATGCAGTGCAATTACGTTTTCTATGGCTGCAGCTTCCTGGTCTTGCAGTCTCCGCATATTTATAGGCCCCCTTGAGATGGATATGGTGCCCCAACCAAAAGAAACTGGCACATGCACGTGTGAAAATTTTTTGAACGACACGTCAGCCAGCTAAATTATGAAAAAAACGGCTAGACTACAGTGCAAAAGAAAATACCTGAAATTGACTTTGATTTGCTAAAGTCGACTGAAATATTGGAATTTGACTAGCTGTCGGCCAATTAAATTTGATTGATTTTCATAGAAATTCTAATAGCCAGTCAGTGAGTCAGTCACTAATTTTTCACGTGGGTACCAGCATAAAGCGATAACAAACTAAAATTTATCATAAAAAAAAACGATTTGATAATATTTGTTCAAGGCTATTTATTTCTTATTAGCAATTGTCCCTATAAACAATAAGACCAAGATTTGTACTGTATTAACAAAAAATTGTTCTACTTTAATAAACGAACATTGAAAAAAAGCTTGATAATTGTAAGTGTCGACGTTACGCGCTGCAAGAGGCAAGTTTGATTTCGAGTCACGCGGCCTCGCCGGCTTCATCCGGTCATCCTCATCATAAAACCTCGCTCTCTGCAAACGGATGTCCGAAGGGTATTTCGACGGTAATTTGTTCCAACGCTTTCAAAATGTGGAGCATATCGATTCTGACGGCGTTGAATTGAAAAACGTCATAAATTGTGACATCATTGACGAGATCCATAAAACCACTGAAAACCTGAAAGGTATTTTCGAACGGTACTTTCTTGATGTCCTATAAGCGTGTATTCACTCGCCGCTTCAATCTCGCCATGGACGACAACCGTTGGAAAATAAAGAATTAGATTAAGGAGAAGTTTCAACAGATTCTCAAAAATATTTCTTTATCGTACACAAAAATTTTTGTGTTTTTGTATAGATGAAGACAGTAACGAAGACTTTAAAGGCTACTGGATGAACAACCAGAAATACATATGTAATAAAATATTCAATAAATAAAACGAACCCCTATTTAAACCAGGGTGATTCAGAAAAAATATCAACTTTTTATTTCTGCGTTTTCCATGGAAGCATGCAACAATTTCTGTGTTTTCCATCAAGAAGTGTTTCATCTCGTGTTTTGCCAATATTGGTTGAGTTTCAACAAATAAAATAGACATTTTGACTGCTGATTTGCTCATTTTTACGTAGATTGAGTCCCGATTTTTTCTCTTATCCAATCAAAAAACGATGAGACTTTTGTGAATATATCAGGGAATCCAACTGCGCACCTAATTTATTAACATAAATTAAAATTTATATTGATTTTTTATTGAATTTGAAACATACGGATGACCACGAGAGACCACTCCAATTACTTCGTTGTTGAACGTAAGCGGGCTTCCAGAATCACCCTGGACAAATGAAAGTCAAAAATCAATAAATAAACACACTTTCTATCGAACTTTTGAAGGTATTACCGTGCAAGTTCCCTCGCCCAGTTTGTTAAATGTACATAGATTAGTATCAAAGATTTGTAACGATGACATTCGTCTACACTCATCCAGCGAAATAATAATTAGGTTTAACACTTGCAAATTTTGAGGGTATGATGTTTGAGGAAACTGAAATATTGTTCGATTGGAAAGAATACTTTCTTAGACAAACCTTCAATCATTATCTATTGTTTTCACTTACTGACAATGCACCCCAACCGGTTACTTGAGCGCTAACACCAGCTGGTACCTCTGAAGATGCATATTTTATGGGCTTCACGTTCTCATTGAATGTAAATTTTCCCTGTATTTTGACTAAGCCGATGTCATATCCTTCATGTTCCCTAAGTCCTGTCCAGTTTTCATGCGGTATAAATTGTTCCACTTTGTAGAATGTTCCACCGGATTGGAAGTCATTTGCTCCCACCAATACTGAAAAGCGTTCCTTCGGAATATCCCTATTCATAAAGAATTCAATTTGAAAAAAATCAGTATTGAAATGTTGCTCTTATATTGTATGTACTCGTACAGGCAGTGGGCTGCAGTAAGAACCCATTCCGGTGATATGATTGCTCCCCCACAATTGTGATGAAAATGTGCCCTATGAAAAAATTGCAATGAACATTGATATGGAGCACGACCTTTTTTAGAGGTAATTCCTCCGACGATTTTAGGGTGGCGTATCTGGTATTCCGTATGAATACTGTTCATAATTTGAATCAAACTGAACAAAAAAAACACTTTGGATTTCATTGTACTGTTTTCAAGTCAACAAATGAACTGAATGTCATGATTTTGCAATTTACGATTTCTGTATTGATTAAAGAATGGAATGTTCAAGGAAGTAAAAAAGTTATAAAAAATATTATTCAAACGAGAATTCATTTTAACCAAGCGTTCGCAAAAGCATAGCTAATCGAATGCCTATTTTATGCAGTGCATATTAGGCATGCCTATCGACGCGATGCGTCGCTGTGTTTGCATACGCATCGTAGTCGCAAGACACAGCACACACAACCATAGCACAATTGCCGCACATACGTATATATCTTGTGATGGTTGTGTGTGCGAGAGCTGTGTCTTGCGACTACGATGCGTACGCAAACACAGCGACGCATCGCGTCGATAGGCATGCCTAATATGCACTGTATAAAATAGGCATTCGATTAGCTATGCTCTTGCGAACGACTGATTTTAAGACAAGTTTACTTATCACTTTCATTTCAAATTCTTCAATTGTTTGAAAAATATAATTATGGTCTTTTTCGATAAAAGAAATGCAATGCATTAGGAATGTAAGATTACATTGAAAACGTGAATTATCATTTTTCGGTTGGCCTAGTGGAAGAGACATTTAATTTTTAAATTAACTGAGCTACACTGTTAGAAGTTTGTATCATTTCTATATTGGTTTGACCAGTAAAATGTCAAAAAATTCCAGCAGAATTTGGTCAACGCTTACAAACTAAAAGGGACTCGCAACTTGGACATTTTTGATTCGATTTAATCGTGGTTCGATGTAAGCTCTGTTAAATCGTTTTGACAGTACCTTTATGAATATCAATCAGCGCCGTCGCAAAGTGCATTGACTACAATAAAACATAGCGTCCAACTACTACGCACCCTGCTCCGTTTGTATGGTCGTGGCGCCCTTTTGTTATGGTAAAGAGGCTGGGATTCGTTTCGGAAGCAAAAAACTTTTCTTTTGGCTTTATCAAATTCTGCAAAGTACATACGCCTTGCAATCAAATCATTTGAGCAGTAAACCGTTGATTTTATTTCTTTGAATGGCAGTTGCGATGCAACGAAGAACACTTTTGTGCTTCATTGACCATCGTCTGTGCATGGTCCAACCAAGTGCTCATTCTGAAGAATCGGAAGATTCGATATGGCGATGAAAATGCATCAGAATCGCATTAAATTTTGAGCATTGTAGTTGGCAAAGAATGCGAATTGTATATATTCCAAATGAACTAAAGAATATACGTCATTTTATGATGAATACGAATGACGAATAAATGGAAAAGTGTTTATAAATGTGGCATATTTGAAGGCATTGAAAGTTAAAAAAAAAAATAATTATGATTAATTTTCAAATTTATTACAAAAATGCTCAAAATATACAATATAAAGATTTGAAAATGGATGCAAGAATATTGTTCATTAATTGCTCCGTCGAATTAATTAGTGCCAATCGTGAGTTTATTGGGCATCGAAGCCAACGATAATATGTCAACATCTTAAATGAGAATGAAAGATGTTTATGCTATTTACCAAGATGGCTGTGTTTAGGATAAGAATATTTTACGATCAACTAAAATTTTTTTGGGTGAAAATCAAAACATGAACTCAGTGAATTCAGCGAAATTCTCCGAAATGTTACTTCCATAAATATTGGAGTTTTGTTTTGCTTTGCATGCCTTGAATTTAACGCAAATCTCTCTTGGTTGCACGCTTGAATTTTGTTTAATAACTCCACCAATATGCTCATATATTTTGTGAATGAAATTTGTACAAAGCTCTACACTCTGATCCAGATCACTGCAAAGGAAGTCAGCAGATTGCTCACCGTACGTCTTCATTGCCAGCACCACAATTTTACATGGAGAACAGGTGTCCATTGTATTCGAACCTTGATCGTTGTAAAAAAGCATTTCGAAACGAAAGCTGGTATTTATTCCGAATAATATACAGGTGAATGCATCTTGAGATGCATTCGAATTATTCCAAAGCATTTGAAAATACATCATATATTTTGAATGTAGGACAATTCACCTTCAACGCTTCCGATTCTATCCTCATCTTTTGCAAGAGCATAATTTTGTTCCGATGGTAAATGGCTTGTACACAGTGTCAAATGTTTACATACAACATTTGTTGGTAGGTTCTTGTTGATTTCTTTCATCATATCGTCGCCAAATGCTTCGATGAGACCAGCGCAAACTAAACTTCCGGGAAAAAGAATAGCACTACAAGCCGTCTTCATAGCACTTTTCCCCCCCTTTTTAGCAACATTTACTAACTGTTTACAGAGATCACATTGATTCACCCCTAAATTTTGTTCTAACTGCTCATTTTTATCGGATACAGGCGAAGCATCGATAGCTGCAAAACAAATGGATCGATTTGATTCAAATTAAAATGTTGACTTATTTCGAGTACACTACAATATTAAATGCTAATATTAAAAAGAAAAATCTCTACTGAATATGAGGATTGCTCCAATAGCGGCGATTAAAATGCAATTCATTTTCGCTGTTATTTTTCAGAACTTTCTCGTATCGATTTTAGCTTGCTAATGATCCAAATGGCAATCAAGATCGGCATTTATACTCGATTTGGTGTTAAGATGAATCGATGTGAAATGGGAAATTATAAAAGTTTTCTGGAAAATGCAATTTATTAACAAGTAATTTCAAGTGACTAAATTTTGATAAGATTGTTTGTTATTAATCAATGCATTCACGCAGGCTATAAATATGCAAAAACTGTATTTTTGTGCCGCAAAGATATTTTTTGTTAAAAAAAGAGTTGAATTCTCATAATAATTCTTATTGCATGTGATAGCTCCAGAACAAAATTAAATTGTTTGAGATTTTTTCATTATTAAAACTAAATTATTCATCAGTTCGCCAGTTTTTGCTGACCACTTTTTTTGGCAAAAAAGTAACTGACTGACTGTAGCTTCAAATTGACTAACCGTGATTGAATTTCAAATTTGTATCAAAAATAATGACTTCAAGTCAGTTGATTGATTTGGGAACCGACTACTCAGTCAAAAAACTTTGCACTTGGGGATGTTTTCGCTGCTCACTGAGTCATCGATAGCTGAAGAAGGAACAAATGAATACGAAAAAACTGGTCTCCCATTTAATTTTCTTGAATTTTCTAAAATAACCGAATAAGCTAAAAACACGACGATCGATTATTTCTCCGACCTAGCAGCTGAAGCGACCTCTTACTCGCACATTGATTCTGCTATACAATTGGGAAAAAGTTATGAACAACTTGAACAAGAAGAAGAAGGATTGCATGTAATCTATGTTAGTTTCTCGTGTTCCAGTAAGACGCTCGTTTCATGCAGTGCCATTTCCGTTTTCTATGGAAAACACCATAAAGAGTCGAGCGTTGCTATAAACGAAGAAGAAGATTTCATCATTTTGTGCTGACAAGACTTTGATAATCTGATGATGGTTACAATTATTTGGTTCCGATTTTTTGTAATTTTGCCAAAAACAAATTTGATTCAAATGTGGGTGATATTCCGTATCGGATGACTTAATCAGGCAAATAAATTAAGCCAAACCTTTATGATGGGGTTATTTAAGTTTTTAGAATTGTGTGCATCACGTGAATATATTTAAAACATATTTATTGCAATGGATGCAGCTGTTTTTTTTACAAAATGCATCACTCGCGTGGATTATCGACCACTGTGATAAAACTGATGACGCAGCTATTGACTCACCAACTGAGCTGTTCTGTCATCCAAGTGGAATCTCTATAACTGATCGTCATTCGACTATTTTGGGGGAAAATGACCGAAATTCAATTGGAACTCAATCTGCTTGCGACCAGAATTTTTTAAGATTACGTACATTTAATGAATCATTTATATGGTTTGGTTTTTCATATGAAGACCCACAACTTATTCCTCAATTTTATGGATCTTACAGGATCTCGATGCTTTTTCAACAATTTCCCAATTAATCAGATCGAGAATATGTCTGTCACTGTCAATAAAACGGGTGGTTAAATAATTGCCGTGGCAAATTAAATTTACTCAAAATAAAGAAAACATCAAATGAAATATATATGTTTTTTTACAATTTTATTGACTTTCTTTTATTCTTGTTACAAAACTTGAAAAGAAGATACAAAACTATTTATTTTTTTTCATTCCATAGGCATGGCATCTTACACATACACACAAATTGAATAATTTTCTAAGTTTTGACTGTTTTTCTTTCGTACGTGATTCCATTGTTAATTAATCTAATGGTAGAAAGTCTTAATCTTTATTTTCGAAGGCAATATAATTAGCAACTGTTTTATTTGGGTTCTATCACGGCCGACGAATATTGTTCTTTTATTGATATTATTACAATTTTAGTTTGAAGTTCTGTAATTCGTTTCAACTTTTTAATGAGTTGCCATTTAAAAAGCATGCATTGATGTTGGCAGAACCTTTCGAGAAATTACATGGATTCAGCTGATTCTCCTGATTCGTCAGATTCATCAGAATCCTCACTGGATACATCTATAAATGTCAATCAATTTGGAATTTAATTTCAAACTTCTTACTTTGAAGAAACTTTAAATTTTCAGCTAACTTCAAATAATTCTATAATTTTCAACAAAAATAAAACATCTATTTCTACCTACCTCCGTTGATTTCAACGAACATGCTATTATCTCCATCGCGGAAACATTTTCCGACTTTTACACAAATTTGCGATCGTTCTACGGAGCTCTTGATTAAAATACTGAGACTTTTTTCGTAGATTCGCATAAAATCGCGGCACTGTTGAAAGAAAAAAAAAAATAATAAATTTATGACAAAAAAGAAGTTTTTCGATTAACCAACCTCTTCGTAATATATGGCTGGCAACAAGTGGCATGTAGTTTCAACCACAATATCATGTTCTTTTGGTCCATTTTTCCCGTGAACTGTAGCTAAGGCGTCGACAGCCGTATTGCAGATTCCGCATTCCATAATGTCTTTATGGGCTGTGTCTACCTTGGAATTGTTTCGGCAGAAGTTGAGCTCGCCGCAAAGTTCTTTTGGCGGCACAGTTGCAACAAGGCTTATCACCAAATCGGCGTAATCTTCAATGAATTTTCTGCATTTGGCCGAAAATTTGGCTGGCAGAGAGCGGCACACTTTGCGAACAGCATTTTCGATGTTTTCCTGCGTTTTGTTTTTCTTCAAATCCTCATCAAGTTTGGTTGCAATCAATTCGCACAATACGCATTGCGGTGTTTCACCATATTTTGACAACAATTGATCAGCAACTTCTAGAATTTTGGCATCGGCGTCAGTGTACTTCGTATCGCAAAATCCAATTCCGTGACAAATTTCCTTTGGTGTTACTTCTTTGATGATCGCATCAATAATATAGTCGGCATTCTTGTCAACCACTTCAATGCATTTTTCCTTCAGCTTTTCCTTGTGGAACGATGAGCATGCTTGTTCTAAAACTGCTTTGATATGATCCTAATTGTAATAATAACAGAAAAAAATAGATTATTGACGTAACATTGAAGAGAATATTGATTTCGTTCGGAAATGTGTCGCAAATTACCCGTGATTTATCATTTTTCACTTTGTTCTCGACTTCCTTCACCAATTGTTCGCACAAAACGCATTCTGGGTTCGAGAATCCATTGCCTGTGTCGAAGGAAAATGGAATATTGTCCATTAAATCGATTGGATTTGTTTAAATTCTCTTAGTTTTCTTCCCGTAAGATATCAATCTTACCAATTTCCTCAGATTGTTCTGGACTTTCATCATCATCTTCGGCCTCACAGAAGCACGCTTTTGAGCAAAGTGCCTTCGGCGATTCGCTTGGGAAGTGCTTGATAATTTCATTTGCATACTCGTCAATGAATTTCTTGCATTGTGGTTGCATTTTAGGTGGTAGAGTGGTGCAAACTTGCTTAATGCAATTCTTAACATCTTGTTGAGCCGTCTTATTGTTGAGTTGTTCTTCGATCTTTTGTACAACGACTTCACATAGGTGGCACACGTATTTATTTGGTTTGGGCTTTGGTCGCGCCTCCAAAAGAACCACGTCAACAATGTCGCTTCCAATGCAGAATCCCATGACAAAGCAAACTTCTTTGGGTGTTACTTCTTTCATAATCAGATCAACAAAGAGATCGGCATTTTTCTCGATTGCAGCCAAGCACTTGTGCTTCAATTTGGCTTTGGGCAAAGCTGAACAAGCCTCTTCAAGAACTTGTTTGATACGCTGCTGTTTTTTTTAAAGAAATATATTTCTTGAGATATTTTTCCGATTGAAAAAAAAAATCAAAATGACTTTTTATTCGAAGTCGTCAACGCAATGGTTTTCAAGTAATTTTCAAATTCCAAAACTCGTTAATTTATAAAAAACAAAATACAGAAAATCAGTTCATGGAATGTCACGATAAGGGGAAAAGTCCCGTGAGATTCCAACATTGGAAAATTATTCTGCATGTTTCGAATGCGGCACCGTTTATCGATATGGAAAAAAATACTTTTTCAAAATACAAACCTTCGACTTATCATTTATAATTTTCCGCTCGACTTCCTTCACCAGTTTTTCGCACAAAAGACATTCTGGCAACGAGCTTGGTACCGAATCGATTTGATAAATCGTATTTGTCACTGCAAACATTCGAAATGAAATATATATAAATTGCAATTTCTTTTTGTATATTTGTCTTTTGAGAGTTCAGACCGAAGACTGTTCAGAATACTTACAATAGTCATTATAGCTGGCTTTATCTCCCAAGTTCTCGATTAAGGTTTCCTCTTTTTCGGTGCATAGTTTCAAGTATAAACAAATTTCACGTGGTGAAAAGTCGTTGGCCAGTTTATCAACCAATTCCGATGTGTAAGTGTCAACAAAGTCAAGACATTCCACCTGCAATTCCGATTTCAAATGAGCGCACAACGAATGCAATTTATCTTCAATGTTTTGTTTTGATCTATTGTGTTTGATGGCTTCTTCGATATCTTGTACCAAGAACAGGCAAAGTGGGCATTTTTCGTTGGCCGTTGTTACTTTTGCGCAAGCGCCCAATTTTGGGCAAATTTGTGATGGGTCAATCTCCTGAATTAACATAGCAATAATTGCATCTTCGTACATATCAACAAAGTTTTTGCATTCGGCTTGGAATTCGTTGGGCAGTTTGCTGCACATATTGAGACCGGCTTTCTTGATATTTTGTTCGTTGACGGGCGAAGCTAGTGCATCCTGAATGAAATGCAAAGTATATTCGCAAAGTGTGCAGAATTGTGTGCCTTTTTGTCCATTCTGTTGGCTAACGTGAGCTACAAGTTGATTGGCATCCAAAAGCAAAACATCTTTTGGCAATTGGATATTTTGAATTTCTTGAGCCGATAATACTGGTTCATCATCGCCCAACAGTTTTTTTCGAACGAGCAATTGCGATACTGGTACCAATGGCATAATTTCATTTGAATTTTGTGATTGTGCAGTGAGGCCATCCTTTGGACAAATTCCAATCATGAAGCAAGCGCCATCGGGATCCAATTCCTTGGTGAGTTTAGCATAAATCACGTCGTAATATTGATCGGCCAAGCTCAAACATTCCGATTTGAACGAATTCGTTTGCTTGCAAATGCCCTCAAGTACATTCTTGAATTCAGCTTCGGTTGTGTTGGCAACCAGCAAATCTCTGTGCGTTTTGATATGAGAATATTTTGATTGAATTAATGTTTTGATATGAAAACACATTAAATCTAAGGTCAAAAGTAATTTTCAAAAAAAAAAAAAAAAATCGATGCTCGAGAGATAAACATTCCTGTAGAAATTCTTCTTGTTTATATAGCAACATATAAGACTCAAAATGTGGCAAAATTTGACTGATGGTGCTTGCAGCACCACGACACCAGCACCAATATGTTGAAATACGAAGTCGTAGTTTCACGTGTAATATTTCCAATATGGGTGCGCCCAAATGAAGGAAATTTAATTGACATTCGTTTGCCATGACAACAAAACTAATTTATGTTGCAACGCAAGAAAAATGACAAAATGTCTATGAAATTGATAGAATGCAGTGATAATAAAAAAAAAAAAAAAAAATGGAACCTACCTCAAATGAACGATGAGCTGTTTGCAAAGATCGCACGGAATATCGTCATCTACATGCGGAACGAATCCAATTTGTGAGTCGGGAATTACTTCAATCTCTTCTTCGTGTTGATGGAATTGATCGGCGCAAACTCCCGCCATATGGCAAATATTTTCGGCATTCAAATTTTCTTTTAAATGACCATAAATGTCATTGAAATAAGAAAGAACAATAGCCGCACATCCATCGCTTAAAGAAGACATTTGGCCGCATGTAGACAACATATTCTCTAAAATTTGATCGCGATTCGTGTTGGTGAATTTGGTTGAAATCATGCTTGAAACTTTGTTGCATTGACCGCATGTTAGTCCGGGTGTCTTCTCAACCACAACTTCAGAGGCGTGTTCTGCGAGCTCCTTGTCGATTGCGGCATTATTGCAGAGTCCGGACACCGAACACACTACTTGTGGATTCATTTGTGAACTTAATGTTTCGACCAATTCCGGAACCAAATCATCGGCCAGCTTGTCACACTGTTGTCGAACCTTTTTGATGCGAATAAATTCACAAGTACCTTCGAACACCTGTTTCAACTCATCCATCGTCTCATTGCTGCGCAATTGATCGCGAGCCTGTTTCACCATGTCCAAACAAATCTGGCAGATCGAATCATTATCATTCGGATACGTCTGTTTCTCCCAAACCGATTTTATGCAATGAGTCACCGCACCACATGATTTAGCCGATCTGAAATATCAAAATTAACGTATTTAGCTTAAACAAAATGTATTTTATTAAAATAAATTACATTACACAATGTGATACTGTCACATGTTCTATCAGCGGCTAAGTTTATTAATAAGTGCATCAATTTTCATCATTCAGCGAATGATTCATCAAGACCATGGTACGGCATAACGGCAATTTGCATTTGCGGTTAATCGTCAGAGTTCATCCGATTAGTCAACGGTTTTTTTTGTGTGTGTCTATTCTCGCTCGGATTCATTCTTTGCACATTTAGTTCGAATGTAATTATCATTACTGATTAATAATAAGCATCCGGATGTGATGAAAAAAAAATAAGCTCCAAAAATCCCCACGAAATCAGACGCAAAAAGAGTTTTTTATTTGGTTGCTATCTTTTTTCTCATTATCCAAATTTCCTTTTAATATGTAAGTACAAAACGCATTTTGATACGATATCGTCGTATAGAATCCAAAGTACATTGTTATCAGAATTCGAAAACAAAAACCGCAATTTGTTTTCTTAGGAGCAAGCGACAGCTTATTGAAAATGTCGGCAGTGATATCACATGTGCAGCTGGCTCCTATTTAAATAAGTCGCACTTTATTTTTAAACAACAATTCAATAAAAGACACAATTCGGTTTTGTAAACTAATTATTTGTCCGCATTAATTTTATTTAGCTCAAATCAAATCAGAAATTTCTATATCGACATTGTTCAAATGCAATAATCGATGTACTTGATCTGCAAATCGGTTACAAATCACTTTCGTTCAAGCAACAAACCGATGATCGAATACAAAACGCTGCGAACATTTTTGCAAAATGGAAAGCATTCGATTCAACGATTCAATTGAACAACAAATTTGTCGAAATACAAAAGAGCTGAATAATGATACTGTATCAAATAAGCGGGAATAACAAAGGAGCTGCGAAAAAGAAGCATACATAGAAAATACAAAGCGAGGAAAAGCAGGCTCATTGTTGCATCTCTTTGTAATAACAAAAACGCATTAATGACGAAAAAACACCACTTAATCATGTCAGTGCGTTCTTCCCTTCGCTTTTTGTTGCTTAAGTTACTGTTTAACATCGATTCGAATTCGAATCTATCGAGTCAGACACTAATCACATTAACGGAACAAATGTGTGAACAGACTCACATACACACACAATTATTCCAGAATTGGCAATGTACGTAGAAAAGAAAATGTTGGCGATTTGTTAGAATTTATTGAAACTCGGAATTAATCGATGCGAACAATGGCAATAAATAAAAAACAAAATTTGGACCTACCGTAAATCCTCGCACCAGTATTCCGGACCACGGGCACATCTTGGATCCAGTTGAAATGCCGAATCTGGTGTTAAATACGGCGAAGCTTCAATCCCTAAAACAAAATTGACAAACAAACGACAATTAAATTCAATCGCATTTCGAATGAAAGAACCGCCTTGAAATATATTTTCAACATTCTAAAAAGTACTTTGAAACTTTGTTTGAAAAAAAAAAAAAATTATCAACTAGCGGATCTTCAATTCTGCATCGTAATGTTTAGCTCGATAACGAAATAATATCATGAAACAATTGAAATTTCTTTAGCTTCCACCATTTTTCCGAAAATGTATAGAAAGTAAAACATTTCCAAATTATTTGTCAAAATGCCAATGTACAGCAAACGGAAAATGCAAATAACGGATAAAATCGATTAAGAAAAAATCCAACTTACCTAATATTAAAAAGCCACAAAAGGCTAAAAGTATCGTCTTCATGATTGGTTTTCTGCGTCTTTATTCGCTTGAATTTGTTAAATCACTGAATCACTATCTCTGACAATATGAAACAACAATACAGATGTGTTTATAGCACAATCGTAATCGAACTACGTATCTTTGTGTTTTGGTCGATAGTTCCAGATTTTGCCGTATTAAGAAAAACCGATTCAAACCGATAAATTGTGCTAGCAGCGCCACTGATTCTTGCAATTTGAATCGAATCATTTGTAGGCAGAAACTTTTTCCGAACATAAAATGGAATAATTGAAATTTTGCAACAAAAAACCGTGACCAATATCAAATTTTATTCAGTCATCATTGATATGCTAACGGCTTGTAATCGCTTCAATATAAATAGAACCGCTCTTTGGCCTTTCTGAGTTGTCTGTCAAAACTGTCATCAATCTGTAGAAATCAGTCGATGAATATTTATTTGCCAATACATACAACTGTTCAACTCATTTATTTCGATTAGAAAAATGTACAAATCAAAAAATTTGTTGATTGCCGCATCTCGGGTAAGTATATTTTTCTTGAAAAATAACTTTAATGCTACAATAATGGAATCGTTTATTAAAAAATATCCGTCAAAAAATGTATTAAAAGTGATTTTTACATGCCAAAATCTGTATCTAATCGAAATAAACGTTTATCAGGTCTCCAGATCAAAGTCCATAGAATAACAACATTTTTATGTAATTGAATGAACTTTGAAAGCATCTGTGTCATTGAAGTGAAATATTTTAATGTTCAACTGAACAAATTGCTAGATTTGATTACGAAAACAATTCGATTGTTTTTTTCAGTTGCAACAGCGTTTTCAAAGTACGCTTGTAATTGCCGAGCATAATGAAAAAAATCTAACGCCAATCACCCAAAACGCCGTCACGGCAGCTCAAAAGATCGGCGGTGATGTGACTATTTTGGTTGCTGGCACTGAATGCAAAGCGGTAAGAGATATTTAAACTTAGATTCCTCATTGGAAATCGATTTTGAATAGATTTACTTCGCTGTAGGTCGCTGAGCAAGCATCAAAACTGAAGGGTGTTTCCAAGGTGCTGTTGGCACAAAATGCTGCATTCAAAGGACAAACAGCTGAAGCAATCACCGATGCCGTGCTTGCATTGCAAAATCAATTGAAATTCACACACATATTGGCTGGCGCAACTGCATTCGGTAAGAATGTTACACCGAGAATCGCTGCCAAATTGGACGTGTCACCTATTTCAGACATTATCGGAGTTAAATCCCAAGATACCTTCGTACGCACAATCTATGCAGGTGCGGAGAATTTCATGCGAAATTATTTTTGAAATTCAATGTATTTTCTTCTCAATTTCTGATTGTTATCACATCACATGATAACAATAAAGAAGTCTAGAGATATGGAATATTATCAATGATCTCGTTGTAGGAAACGCCATTCAAACACTCAAAGCAAAAGATTCAATTAAAGTGCTAACGATTCGTGGAACAAATTTCGAAGCAACAGCTGAAGGTGGCAGTGCACCCGTTGAGAATGCACCGGAAGTTAAAGTAACGGAGGGATTATCGACATTCCTTGGCCAAGAAATCAGCAAATCCGATCGCCCCGAATTGACCAGCGCTAAGGTTATCATATCAGGAGGTAAATTTGACAGTTTTATGGAAAAAACGCTGAATTATTATTGAAATTAATATATTTTGATATTTATTATTTAACATTTTTGATCCTGACATTTCCTCATCCATCAAATGTAGGACGAGGTTTGAAATCGGGAGACAACTTTAAGCTGTTGTACGCATTGGCCGACAAATTTGGTAATGCTGCTGTGGGTGCTTCACGTGCCGCTGTCGACGCTGGCTACGTCCCAAACGATTTGCAAATCGGACAAACCGGAAAGATTGTTGCTCCAGTGAGTACTTTTTTCGATACTTTTTCGATTTTATTTTTCTCAAATTTTCAATAAAAAAATCCCATCCAAAATAGGATTTATACATTGCCATCGGTATCTCTGGTGCAATCCAACATTTGGCTGGCATGAAAGACTCGAAGACTATCGTAGCCATTAACAAGGACCCAGAAGCACCAATATTTCAGGTGTCCGATCATGGTCTCGTCGCCGATTTGTTCAAGGCCGTTCCAGAGCTCACTGAAAAATTGTAGATCCGTTCAAATTGTAATTTGTTAAACAAATGCTATTTTTTTATTCAAATTGATGTTTATTTCACGTTTTCTCACAAAAAAAAAAAAGAAAATGGCTTGGACCGAGACTTTTTGAATAAAATTTCAGATGATTACTTGTAAGCACATTTCTCTTTATTTTCTTTTTCCCATAGAAAATGAATGAAATTGTTTTTAAATTGTTATTACATCGAAAATGATTCGTTCACTGTTACAGGAGTATCTTAATCATAGCTAAAATCTAATCATTTCCGTCTAGCGACTTTCATGGTGAAACATAACTAACAGAATAGATCACATCAAAAGAAATTTCATATGGATTTTTAACGTCGATTTTCGACCGTGCAATTCAAAATGAGTTGCATTTTGATATTGGTTTGGTTCTACAAATTATTCCAAACAAGAGTGACACTTGCTTATCATTATATTCAGAGATCTCTTTTATCAGCTCAAATATCGTTTTAAAAAGTTTATCATAAAAATGGAACGAACATGTTATGTGATTGATCGAAGATAAATTTAGGTCCATAGCTCTTCAGAAGCACAATCCATCGAATTGCGATTGAATAAATCGGTTGAGGTCATTTCCTCGCCGACTAAATTTCCAACTCGATCAGTTATGAAATGACTACGAATGTGTATGATGAATTCAGAGCTCGTTGAAAAGTTTTTCTGGCATATGAAACAGTAATTGGTTGTATTCAATGGAATAATTGAGATATTTTGCGATTGAGAATTATTTGAACCGGCTGCCGAAGATGGTGTCTGCAACAATGGTAAAGATCGATAAAAATTAGGATGGTTAATTTAGAATAAATGAAAACGTCTGCGGCAAATGTACCTGGGGAAGCTCACGGGCTTCGTCTGATGAATTGAATTCACATTTTATATTTGTTGCCTTTGATTTCGTAGCTTCTGCTATCGACAAGCTACTTTTTCCCTCATGTCAATACTATTATCAATATGAAGAATCCATACAATTATTTGGAGAAGAAAATGTATAAAACAATTTTGTTTGAAGAAATTACTTAATCAAATTGAAAATAGAAATTTAAATATAACAGTAATTAATATAGGATAATCAAAAAAAAAGTAAGAAAATATCACGAAATAATACAAACCTCTAAGTGACTCTTTGCATGAATTGACCATTCATCTCGAGTAGCAAACATTCGTCCGCACAGTTCACAGGTCCATGAAAGTGGTTGATTTGTCGCATGACCTTGGATTGGAGCGATATTTGATTGGCTATTATTTTGATGATTGTGCATTCCACTATGCAGCAGATTATTTGGCGTAGACTCATGATGTAAATGTGAATGCATTAGATTCTGTTTATTTTCATTGTTTGACGATTTCTTTTTAATATCTGAAAAGGTGGATCAAAATATTTTATAAAAGAAAAATAATTGAAGAAAGTGATTTTAAAAAATTGAAAATGTATCAATTAAAAAGTATTCTTTAAAATAGTCCAACCTTCCGAATTGAGATTGTTCAGTCGTTTTCCTAAAGGAGCTATATTTGTTGGCGTTACATGTTTGAATTTGTTCATATGAATAACTAGTTTGTCACGTCGGGCAAAGGCCTTGTCACACACCTGAATCAAACATTTCAAAATTAATCTTCTAATCGATTGAAACATATTTGTTTTGAAATATTTGTACAGAATATGTTCAATTCATGATACTTGAACGCTCACCTCACAAATATACGGTTTTTCGCCCGTATGGATTCTCATATGAATAGTTAACTTGTCTTTTCTAGCTAATGCTTTGCCGCAAACTGTACACTCAAATGCTTTGGTTGATGACGCTAAAATAGTATGTATTAAATTAGTATTTATTTTTGTTAATATTTTCTTTTCTAATTGTTTTAAGTTTCACAAACTTTTAGATGGTTTTCGGGTATTTTGTGAAGCTTGCTGAACTTGTTGCAATGCTTTGAGTCGGCTGGCCGGGTGCATTGATCCGCCTTCGATATATGGCTCAATGAATGGAATCAAATTTGGTCGAGGAACGTTTGGCGGAATGTCGGGCGACCAATTGCCCAAACTTTGCAACACACGAACTCCACTTTCGTAGCCCATTCCACCGTCGTCTGGAACAGTAAAGGTATTTTCTACGCCAGATGATGATGTCGTTGATGCAGAGACTTGTGGTACCTTTTTAGCCCAATAATTTACACATTGTTAACAACAAAAAAAAACCATTTTTGTGGCAAAACTCACTAGAACTTACTTTAATCGGATTGTTTAAATATGGATTCGATACATTGACCGATGAGGAGCTCTGATGTGATCCACTGATGCCTTGGCTTGGTACCATGCTTGGATGAGACGTCGAATGATTTTGTGAGTGTTTATTCAATTGCATTGAAACATGATGCATGTGCTGTTGCACCTCCATATGTGCTTCTAGATACGAATTTTTCTGTTCAGCCGTCATTTTGCCTACATTTACTGTTCCATCCTAGCCGAAATAAGAAATGAACAAATCAATCAAATTCACACCCAATAATGGCTATATAACACGTGTAACGTACTTGAAAATTGATTGTCGCTGTGACGGCGCGCATTGATTCAGAATAATTTCGTAGCACTGAATCACTCTGTACGCATATTGCTTTCCATTCATAAAATTGTTCTAGTCGCAAAACACATCGTTCACAAATTTTCTTCGGAAGGAAATCGTCTTTCGATATCTGTAAACGTCCCCAAACAGCAAACAATGAAAAAAAATAAGGAAGAAGTAAAGTAAATCCAATGGGTAAGATGCGTGTAATTGTGCAAAACCAGACATATAGCGGAAATGACACAAGACAAAACAAAAACAACAATTTACCGCTATTGGAAGAAATGACCGCACTTTGTACAGTATTTGCCGTTGTTCAGCTTCCTTTTCGAATAAATTAATTTTGACTCCATGCCGGAGCGAACAAAAGCGACATAAATCCGTGAAAGCGGTAAAATTTATCTCATTTGCATCTGTATCTGTTTGTGTATTGTTTAGCATATTCACCGCCATTTTTTGAAAAAATTCAATCAAAATTCGGGCCGATATTCAATTCTATCACTAATTTGTTATCTCGAATTTGATGCAGATTTCAATTAATCGCCAATCATTATTGCTTTGATATCATTTTTTTTCGGGTGGAATGTAATTTGTAGAGTAAAGCACAAAATGCAATTCACACACTAGTCAACGGATGTCTGCATAGCTATTCTATCTTTCATGTCTTTGATGGGAAAAATCAATACTTGCATTCCAGTTTGGTGTTTGATGACAATATACCGATTGAAATCGGCCATTCACTTCACATTGATTCAAATATTAATTGATATGACGACCAATTGAAGCACAGACACGAATTTTTTTCGAATTTTTGACTAATTTAATTTGAAATGCAATTTTGAGGAATGAAATAGACCTGTAAACTAAGCTGCAGCCCGGATTTATGTTCAGATGTGAAGAGTCGATGGGCGCCGCCACTCTAAATTCTTATACGAAACGCGCAATATTTGGACGCCACTTCCAGCTAAACATTTGTTTGCATTTGTACACAGTGTTGCCAAGGCATTGCCCCGATTACTATGGTTTTGGATGGAGACGCCAAGATCAGACATTTTTTCTTTTCAAACATTCGTTTAAATCACACGCAACGTTTTCGGATGAGTTACTTCATCATTTTTAAATCTGAAAATTGTATTTGGATTTGTGGATTCCTTTCGAATCTATGTCGCGTTCCTCGTCAACTTTCATAGACAACTGCATTTCTAGTGAAAATAGTTTCGATGTTGATTCATCATAGATAAATCCATAACAATACATCTCAAATGCAATAATTGCATGCAAAATCTTTAGTATTAAAACAGAATGCACTTTACAACCATAAAAAGAATCCATTATCATTTTATTTCTCCATCGATCGTTCATTTACAACTTAAATATTTAAAACAATTTTTATAACTTGCCACTTAAAATCGCTAATATGTATGACCTAAAAAATTCCAGATATTCTCGCCTGAAACATTCACCTTATCAAATTCTGGTGAAATTCCGTTCAACAATAAAACGAATGTTGATCTAAAAAATTATATCACATGTATCTCTCAAAGAGATTTGTTCCCTTGACTTGATATATGGTGGCACTTTATCCGGCCGAATCTGTCTATCGATTAAAAACAATGTTATCGGTCCACTGTCGAACGACGCCAGTGTTAAAGCGCTAAAAATAGACGAAGCGTTTTTTGTTATTGTTATAAATAATTCCATTGTGAATTTAAAACCAACATTGGACCACAAACCTGAGCGAAAGTGGTGATAAATGCCAGCAATGAGCGTTTTGGCGGTCGACAGAATTTTTTGCCAGCTTCTTGACAGCAAACATTGGGAAAGCAGTCTAGCGTATTATTGCATGGTTTTGGATGTAGATCATATGCAGATGGAGGTGCTGGGGTACATTGCAAGTAGCTGGACAGCATATTAATGGCTGGAATTAAGAGAAAAGTCAGTGTTGCATTCCTGTTGAACGTGTTGTCTGATAACTTACGATAAGCCAATTGTTTGCCAACAGCAAATTGGTCCAATTCTGGCCGTGATGTGCGACAATATTTATTCAAACCGTCTGGACAGCAAATGCGAGGCCAACAGTCATGATCAGTACTGCATGTTTTCAATTCCCAAAATGTTTCAGCCAACGGTTCCTTGGGGCATTTACGCGGTATAAGGCCAAGAATTGCTACGAATGAATAACCAATTAACACAAACAATGTCAATCATAAAATGTTTCGACAATAAATTCAAAGAACAATCGGAAAAATCAAATTACGTTCATGGCGTTGCTCTTTCAATGGTTTCGGTACACCTTTGACACATCGCTTTGCGTTGAATTGGCGACAGCATCGATATTCCTTGCCAATGCTCAAGCAGTTCGCATGCCTTGAGCAATAATGTGGAAAAAATGAGAATTCCGATGTATTCGGACATTCATATGGATCGCTTTTTTCCTTTCGCACCTTTGGAATGGACGTTGTTGCCAATTTACCAGCTGCTTGAATATTTTTCGATGTTTGCGATTCAATGACATCGCCCATCACTTTAGCAGTAACATTTTCATCAATCGACGCCTTATCGTCGAATGCGTCTTTTGCCTCTTTTGCTTCTTTTGTATCGATTGGTAAAACGTTCAATGCTAGTTCATAATAATGTAAAAAAGCTAAAATTATTATAGAAAAAAAGGTCTGTCTGTGATAAAACGATATGGGAAAATAAAAACAACAATAATAATATCATAATAATAAATGTTTGAATCGATTTAAAATAACAATGTGAATGAATGAGAAAAATAAACAACAACAGCTACAGCACCAACATGAAAGATCATTTGGGATTGACCAATCGACTGTCCTAAATACATATGTAATGTTTGATGTGGGTAATAAGTGCATTTGGTAGAAACCAAATGCTCGGCAGAAGAAGCGGAACGATTAATTTCAGTTCGCGAGATTTAATTGCATTAGAGAATGACACGGCTACTGTTAATCTGACTTTAAGCATAGCTCTCGTATGCATGTTGTAATGAGATGAGCCAGCTATTGTGCAAAATTCGTCGGATACATTAATCACCGACGCTATCTTGCTATCAAACAAAATGACGATGCATCTCGGTGATTCGCAAGCTATTCGCGCCGAATTTAAAAGGAATGACAAACGTATTAAAATGTCATCACCCTACATCACCATTGAGCACTTTATTTAAAAAGCGCGAAGGTATGTAGGCTCAATCGAAATGGCATAATATTTTCACGTGACCTTGCACCGTGAAGTGTGGACCGTAAATTTCCGAAATTAAAAGTAGATCAAGTAAAAGTGAATTGACGCCGCGTCACCTTGTCATCTTAGAACAAACATCTATATACGAATAACCGGTCTGAGATTTGATGATGAAAAAATCTTGACATGCGTATCGAACTCACACTTTACCTGCAATTCAACCGAAGATTATCGTTGCGCTTCAATCCCGATTGGTGATGATATAATATGCAATATTTGACAAAGAATTTGCATATTCAAGTTTGAAATACACATAATCAATTGGTTTTTGTGTGTGTCTCAAACGGTTTGTCTCTTTCTCACACTCACACACGTAATATCAATATAAAAACCAACGGTTTTAATCAATTATTGTTTTACGTAGCATTATCTTCTCTGTCTATATCTCGCTCTTTGTGTGCTTTTCCACCGTTTTCATCGCAATGATATCTGACCTTTAGGCCGATCTGAATGAACGCTGCATGAAAATGGCAATAATTACCATAATACAAGTGCAATGATGGAAATGTCAAGATTCAATCTTCAAATTTTAATGCATTCACATTGATTTCACAAATAATATAGCAATTGTTCTGCTGACATCTTAACTTTCATGCGATGTGAATCTTTCAAAACGTCAACGCTTCTTTACAGCCATTGCAAAATGTTCCTCATCACCTTCAACAACCAGCGAAAATATAGTTTATGTAAACAGTAGCTGGACACTTATGGTGTGGTGAGCATAAGAAAGTATTCAAAAATCAATTACATTCAAATTAAATGAATATATACTGAAATACTTTTATTCACACAAACACACACATTCACTGAACAAAAATACACACAATTGTCGATCGGTACTATTTGGGCTTTTTTTGGGTAGTTGTTTGACCGGCCAGGTCATTCGTTCATTATATAATTTGTGTTTTATTTTGTGTACAAATATATGCGCTTACGCGCATTACAAAAATTATGAGATTGAACGGTGTGCTTATACATTTTGCATACGATGATGATGATGATGATGATGATAATCAAATGCTTAGAAATGATGTTTTTCAAATGGGAGATTTGCAAAAAAAAAACAATGCATTTCGTTTAGAAAGAACATTTTCTCAGCTCTGAGCTAAAACAATCGATTACAAAATATCAAACTACTTACACGTTAAATTCACTTTAGATGACTGATCTCCCGATTTAGAATTCCCATCGACCGATCGAACCGTCAATTCTTTCTGAATATTATCACCCGCCAAAATGCTATTGCCTTTCAAAGCAATCGATAAACAAATCACATTCAATAAAATTCGCATGTTTTTCTGTTGTTGTTACCACTTTTATTTTGAATTATTACAATTCGGTTTTAATCACAATTTTACGTTAATCTTATCGCCGATGTCCAATATTTTCCTATACGCAATTTTTCCAATGATGTTTTCTTTCGCGACACTTTAGGATGTTTTTCAACGATTTGATTCGATTTTTTGGCCACTTGAAATCACTACCATGATTAGATTGGGTGTCCGAATGGCAGAGTCACGACTAATGATGTGATCGCATCGAGTGTTGCACTAACAATGTCTGCATGTGACACGGTTAACATGCAACATAATTCGACCGAGGCATTTGTACAACTCACGATGCAAAATGAGCAAAACAACGAAAAAAAAAAAAAAAATGGCATCAAACAATGATCAATTCGGTCAGACTTCAGTTTTCGACAACAATGCGAACCAGTGAAAAATACAGATAAATTTTGGCTTTTGCTGTGATAGTGTATGTCTGTGTGTGTGTGTGTGTGCGTGTGAATGAGCCATATGTGATCAACGCGCGCACAGAAATCTCATTCATTCGAATTTCAGTTGTGCGCACGTAAAGTGCTGCAATACGTTGAAATGTTAAACGGCAACCGTTTCACACTATTGAAGATCGTATATACAACATGTGTTTTGCTTGGAGGTCATCCAGATTTCGATTTCAATAAATTGACTTTGTGAAGACGCTTTCTGTTGCTGCTCGTTAGACAAATGCGTGCAAATAAGAAAATGCGTTTTCAAATGTTCAGTGTTCAGTTCCAAGCGCAATATACGAAGCGCGAGATAGTGGCGCTTTTAGAATGTAAATTATTCAGTCGAATTTGCTAACGACATTTTATGCGTTTATCGATCGATTGAAAGCTACTGGGAAACACGTGCATGGCATAACTTACGAGAAATCCTATGATTAAACGAACATAAAGTCCAGGTACCGCTACAAAACAAAATGGATATCAAATATTTTGATTGGTTTTCTGCATCGTTATCAATGCGTATTATTATTACTATTAACTAATTTATTCAAGGTGAATTGCCCAACGGTTCATTTTGATAATACTCTTGAATTTTATCGCATTTTTCGAATTTTTTTTTTTGTTTCTCTCCAGAGGATATCAAGGTTTTGTTTTTTATTGATTCTATAAAGGTTTTTTTTCATGCGGCGGCTTGTTTTTGGTGCTAGTGTGAGAGCCATTGTCACAAAATGATCATTGTTGTAAGCTCAATTCACTTGTAAGGGCCAATGGGATATCGTTGAATTCGACATTTCGGTAGTTCTCCAGCAATACGCCACGAAGTTCTTGGGCGTGTTCCCAATCACGAGTTTCACACACAACTTTGACCTGCAATAAAAATAACGTTTGATCATCATCAACAACGTTATTCAACACGCTAATTTTTATGAAATACCTCAACGCTGTAGATATCTTTGAGCCATGCGCGCTCGTGCATAATGTCTTTGATAGTCACGCCGACGTTGGCTAAAATTCGGCACAACGCAGCTATACCACCTGGACAATCATCCAGAGTAACGGTAAATCTATGATTTCAAGAAGAAACGAAAAAAAAAAAATATTGTGAATTTAATTTAATTCCCATTCGATCTTCTGTTCAATTTCAATGTGGAGATAGTTGTCAGACCTAAGAAGACGTCCTTCAGATGCTAAGCCTCGTTCTAAGCATCGCCCAAAAGTAGTAGTATCAATGTTACCTCCACATAAAAGTAGCACAACTCTACATTGAAAAATGCCAATATTAGATTGATTTGAATGCATAAATTTAAATGTTTAATTACTTTTTGTTTTGGAACTCATTCAACTGGCCAGCTAAAATAGCGGCTAATCCACACGCGCCGGCTCCCTCCACAACCACTGAAATAGAAAGTGGTATTATGATTACAGTGCAGCTCTTGTGACTTACTTTTTTCGTTTGCTTTTACTTTTTTCTTGCTCAACCAAACGTAAAATAGCTAAAGCAATCCATTCTTCTTTAACAACGATCATTTTGTCTATCAATGGAAGGGCTGTTTTGAACGCATTGAAACCGACCATAGGTACGGCCAAACCATCGGCTAGAGTGGGCTCAATTTTCGTTTCACATGGCCTTCCAACTTCGATTGCTTTCGAAAAACTAGGACATTTCTCGGACTCGACACCCTTTCAATATAGTACATTTTGATAACTTAGCGATTTCAATGCTGAGAGATATTCGAAAAGAGATAAGATCAACGAATAACTTACGATTATCTTTGTCTTTGGGCTCAATGCTTTTATGGCAGTGGCTACACCAGCAATCAAACCGCCGCCTCCAACTGGCACGACAACCGCGTCTGGGTCAAATAAATTCTATCAACCACTTATTTATGAAATAAAAGTAATGCGAATGACATTACCTGGATAGTGCACCTGCTCGCAGATTTCCAATCCAATTGTTCCTTGTCCGGCGATGATATTCGGATGATCATAGCCATTGATATAAGTGAGTTCACGCTCTTTTGCAATTAACAGTGCTGCGATCTTCGCTTCTGCCATCGTGGCTCCCTTTCAGGTGATGTCAATTTTAAATTCATAAGATTGTCATGCGGAAATTTTTTAAAATATTTTAGTGTCAATGCACAATTGATGCATACTTGAACCAAAACTTCTGCATTAAAACTGCGGCATTTTTGGATTTTCATTATGGGCGCCGTGACTGGCATAACGACCGTACATGAAATTCCAAGTTTGAAAGCATGATAACTCAATCCTTGTGCATGATTTCCCAAAGAGGCCGAAATTACGCCATTCCTCTTCTCCTCATCATTTAATTTCAATAGGGCATAGCGTGCTCCACGCTCTTTAAAACTGCAAGTTAAAAGATTATCAAATTGAAGCCAAACTCCATTCATTGACTCCGACTGCAAACATTGCAAAATACTGATAATAGTGCCGTATCAACAGAGCGACACTTGTTTCTAGGCTAAATATTTTAGTCGCTCAGTAGAGGACGTACCTTCCCGTGTATTGCATCAAATCTTTTTTCAAATGCAGCTCCATACCATTATAAGTTGTTCTAGATTTCTAGATGGATTTGTTAAAAAACACACGCACGCTGTATTCCTGCATAGATTTTGACCTACGCCATTGTCTACTCACCGTGCACGGCGTGTATTCAATTCCCGATTTGATGAGGAACGAAGCCGAGGTAATATCTTGAAATGTCACCTTCACTGGCTTTTCGGCCACACAATTTGGATCAATCACTTCACAGCTTTGGCCCTCTTCGACTCCAGTTTGAGCTTTAAATCCATCTTCAACCTCAATCTCAGACATATTTTACTCAATTTTTTCGGTTCGATTAACTTGTCGATTTGGAATGCTAAACTGATCTTTAATATAATCCGTTCAGTAACTATCACGATATTTCTGAACGACTTGCAGAGTACGAGTGATTACGTTCAATTACCAGCTGTCTTTCGTTGCACGCGTAATTTGATATCTGTGATGAATGAAACCAATTTCCACATATTTAGCGATAATTTTTGAAATCATTATCTTTATGAAGTATCATTTCAATTGAACACTGATAGTGGGCAGACCTAGAAAGCTAGCTGCAGAAAATGTTAATTAACCTGTGTTCAAGTCCTTTTTTTTCCTACAATTCAATCGAAAGAAGAATTCAATATGGCGGTATGGGGCTACTTTGATTTGAATTCACACAATCAACAGTGCATGACAAAATACCATGCTTCAATGGGTTTAATAGCAAAATCAGTTGGTTCATAAGCATTTAAAAATAAAGATTTTCGCGATGGTTATTTTGCTGAATCACAAGGGGCCACATTTTTTCCGACTATTTGGAGGTTTCTGCTATTGGGAGTTTCCGATATTTAGAGGCAAAATGGATGAATTAAACAGTTATTTCTACGATTTTCCATTATCTGGATTTGTTTTTATTAATTCAGCTATTTTTTGTTCAAACTTATTCATTGATATTTTATTTTATATTTATTTGGCATGAAAAAATTGAAGATTTTTATCAATAATAATTCAAAAAAAAAAGACCCAAAGAATTTCCGCTGTTCACGAATTTTACACTTTTGAGAGTTTCCGTTATTGGAAAGTTTTATCGGTATCATTTGTTCGCCTTACGTTAATTGTTGTCGTACTGTATAGAACCATTTTATTTTTAGCTAGTTTCAATATTTATTAAGGTATATCAGATCTTTTAGTAATTACTATCAGATAATCAGCTAAAATATCTGATAAATTCAGAAGTTGGTTATATTTGGGTCAAAATTGAATCGAATCGAACCAAACACACAGTGAAAATTAGAGCAACAACAACAGCGTGTCATGTCATTTTGGCATATTGATCGATAACAGACTTAATCAAAAGGAGCAATTCATTTTCTTTAAATTTTTTGCAATCTAAATGATTTTTTGAAATGCTTTCAATGAAAAATTAAGAATAGTTGTCAACCAAATTTGATTTTAATTTTCGTCATCAATAAAAATTAAAAATATTTTAGGAAACGCACAAAGGCAATGAAAAACAAAAAGGCGAGAAGCCAAACTTAGCGTTGAGGAGCGATGTATTGTATATTAAAAGACATGTCTCTTCAATTGTGTGTTGAAATATTCTGAATAAAAAATGTTCATAAATTTAAAATATCTGTTAATTATAATGATCGTTTGTATGCGTGTGATTGTGACAAAACTTGGCTCGCGGTTACAGTGGACGAGCATAATTTTCCGATTGAAGGCACAGCGCTGTCCGATTCGGTTTTATTCATGTTTTGCTTCAATACTGAAATTTTTTTGTTCAAAAAATCGGTTTAGTGCTTAAACAAAAAACTTATTTAACTGGAATATTGGAATATAACAATGGATGGCATTCAGTTGATGCATTGGTGGCTCAATCGTAGAATAGTCGATGGACCTGATTCGATTTGAGACTGCGATTGCATTTTGGGCACTTTTTGCGCGATTTGATGGCATTTTTGATGCATGGTTCACAGTACAAATGACCACACATTGTGGATAAAATTTCATCAAAACCATATCGTTCGAGGCAAATCGGACACTTGGCCGTACCTCGAACTTCTGACATCGATTTATTCATAGAGCTACAATTCGCTTCCGTCGACACCGTCATTGGTTTTTCAGTATTCTTTGTGCCTCGAAACGATGTGTCCGGCGTGTCACATAAATCGATGGTGGCAATTGTTCGTTGGCGTCGTTCAGCTCGTGTCTCGGTTACAAAAATAACATCTTCATCATCATGTTGGACGACATGTGGTACAGCTGAACTTGCACTTGGATAATCTAATAACACGACACTGTCTGGAATCACATGATTTTTACATGTCAAATTCTGTTACTTGCAAGCATATTCTTTGCATTTATTTACCATCAATTTGGATATTTGCTTGGCTGGAATTTGCACTAGTGCTTCCTCTGACGGAGCCATCCGATGTGCCTGCAACGCTATCACTATGAGTCGACTGATTTCCACCAACTGTTTCTTCTTGGATGATTAAAGTGGCCTGGCTATCAATCTCACCATCATCACCAGAAGGAATAGGACCTGAAATATTGATTTTGTTGATAAGAATAAGAATCAAACGTATGCATCAAACTCAACAGCAAAAATCGTTCATAAAATCTGCTGATCTATCACTTTTCTCCTTACTTTTCAATCCTATTTCGTGTCGCATTTCCCGTAATATAATTTCTATTCGAGCCGCAAAATCGAGCGTTGAAGAATTGGCCGAATCTATTCCGGGAAATACATATATTCTTAGCTATTTGTTTATCGGATTGATTTTGTCTGATTATTTGTGTTTGTCACAATTTTTTTTATATAAAATGTTTCGAGCATAGCAAAAATGTTCATCATAAACAAATGTGCATAATTTGCTTTGGGGTTATGTTAATTGCGGCGTGTGAAATTATTGATTCTACAACCATATTTACCGCAAACATATTTACTTCATCATTTCACGTCATCTTTCAAATAAATGTAATGCAAGCAAGTGCAAATATTTTTCCGCCATGAGAACTTTCCCGTTGTGAACATGGCTGACTAATCAGCCATTTTTTTCCAGCCGGTAGTGCATTCAGCTAGTTCTGTATCGATTTGTCGTTTTTATTTTTTGTCTACATAAAATGCCATTCTTTGTTTCAATCATCCAAGTCAATTTGATGACGTTGTCAAAGAAAAACTCGCAATATTTTCGCACAGATTCTGAATGTGGCTCCGATTTGACAACAACCAATTGAATGCTACCGTCGATAATTACCAATAAACTAGTAACTTGATAAATCCAAACAACTTTCTTGGCAAATCTGATTATTGGCATTGAAGAAAAAAACATGAAAATGTTGCTAATTTATTGTCGCTTGCATTTTGATTTCATCAAACAATTTTTGTGTGCATAAAATGACATTTGTATTAAAAACAATATTCCGACACTTCATATTCGTATACAATGTAATGATGAAATGGAGCACCAAAACTCAGTTGACGCAAAAAAAAACTCCGAGATAAATGTTATTTAAATTGGAAAGTGTTCGAATTACTTACTTGAATTGTCGGGTTCGGTGGTGCCGTCATGTGTCACTTCATCGTTTACCGTTTCTGGTGCACTATTCATCAATTCCGCAAAAATATTTTCAACTGCTTCTGTTGCGTCCATTGTGTCGCTGTTCGGATCTGGAATGTGATCTTCAATTCATACCAAGTGCAAAATAACTGATTACTACGCCAACAAAAATACTTCATCATTTTATTATTAAGTGTGTGCTTGCACGAACCTGCATCTACCATGTTGTCTGTGTTAACTGTTCTTCTGGTTTTCGACAATTTTGATTCTATAAATTGTGCATTTTCACATTCATCGAGAGATGATTTGCGATTACGTTTTCTAGTACTCATTTTTGAGCAGCTTTTCGTCTTATTCCGATGATTCTCTGTTCTCCGAACTTGCAATCTGATTTCAGACTATTTTGTGGAATAGTCGCAGCTTCTTTGTTGTTGAATTGACTGTTGTGAAATTTCAGAGAACATTTAATTGTCAAAGTGATTTCGGAGTCATTTGGCTATTGAACGCAACGTGGCGCTGTTGAAATGAAAGGAATACATGTGGAAGCTTTTCACCGTTGGCGCTGGCAGTCGTTTCGCCGTGAATTCGCTTCGGCTTTTTTGAAGTTTCACTATTTGACATTCCAGACAGTAAACATGCTTTATTTACCAGATCTTAACAAGTGCACTTCAACGTACTGTAAAATTATATTTCTTCTAAGATAAAAAAAATTCCTTAGAATATGGAAATTGATACGGAGCCGTCAGAATATAGCGATGTAGTATTGCGGCCGTTGCATTGCAAATTGAATGCCCACACGCGATCAGATGGATCGGCGATGCTGACTCAAGGTAAACACATCATTTATCTGATTTTGTGCCAATTCTCTATTAACTCCGGCATTTTCAGGAGATACGGCGGTGACAGTGAGCATCCTTGGACCCATCGAAGTGAAATTGCACAATTTAATGATAGACAAAGCCCATGTTGAGGTGCACTATCGCTCGAAATCAGGCCTACCTAGCATAGCCGATAAATTGCGGGAAAAAATCATACGAGACACATGTGAATCGGCTTTGCTCACCGTTCTTTATCCAAGATCATCGATATTCTTGCAAATTCATGAGATGGAAAATGCTGGCGGTGTAAGATATTTGTGAAATTCCACCGAACTCATCTTGGATGTCAATTCATTTTAATGTTGTGGTTTTTTGAATTCCAGTTGATTGCCTGTGCCGTGAATGCATCATGTTTGGCACTTATGAATAGCGGCCTATCGATGAAATCAATGTTAGCCGGCGTGCATTGTGTGATTAACGCTGATAATGAGTTGGTTTTGGACCCCAATCAATACGTCACGGAGCATTCAGTGGCCAGTTTCACTTTTGTCTTCGAAAGTGGCAATCGAAATATCGTTACAATTCATACAACCGGCCGATTCACGATCGCCCAATACAATGATGCAGTGTTTAAATGTCGGCACGCCAGCGATGTTATTTTTAAATTCTATCGAGAGGCAATCAAAAAATTCCACCTTCGCACGACAACGACCGCTGCAGTCGAAACATGAAATGTTAGAAATTTCGAGTTTTAAAGTTGAATAATAATTTAAATTGACCTTTTTCCAAACGACGTCTTGTTTCATTTTAACCGTACACTAAAGTAGAGAAAATATGCATTTCTCGCATCGGAGAAAAACAGCGAGCTGAAAAAGAAAATAGAAATGAAGCGAAAAAAATGCACTATCGAATAATTCAAAAGAACAATTTGTTATGACTATTCGAAATAGCTGTGACGTGCTTGGCATGTCGTGAAATAAGATTAAATACTGAAATTAAGCGAGCCCTTTGTTTTGATGTGAATTCATTCGGCGTTGGAGACCATTTCTTGTTGTGCATAATTTTTTGCTGCGTTGAGGTAATAATTATAATTGTATGGCACGCTATGCCGCATGAGTTGCACCAGCAATTGGTGGTATTTTTGGTTTGTGCTTCCTCAAAATGTATGGCCACTGGAAAAATGATTGCTATTTTGTTTGTGCCGAGTCGTCGTCGTCGTCGTCATTTGAAAGCAACGATGGGTTCATACGTTATTTGTCATGCGGCCATCATCAAATAGGCACGCAATTACTCATATACGTATCACACATTGACTTTCGTAATGGTTGTGTGAGCACAGTTTGAACCAATTGAAGCGTCGTTTTCACCAAAATGCAATGGCCAGTGTCTATAGAATGGTGAAATGGCATAATATGTACTGCACCAATCATTAGCTTCACTGCTGTTGTTATTTTTCGTTGTTGTTGCTGCTTTGCCGTTTGACGTGAAGAAAGCGAACGAAGAACGAAACATAAAAGAATTGCGAGAATTGTTGTGTTAAAAACCAATTTATGCATGGGCATAGGCTGACCTACGCGATTCGTTTACGTGCAAATTGATGCCCGACAACACTAAACACGCGAATAGGTTCTGCACCGCTGTACTTTGGCGAAAATGAAGAAAAGTAGGCGAATAAACGAATAAGAAATAAGACAATAATAACAACAACAACAACACATCAACTAGAGAAGAAGAAGTAGGCAAACAAATGAAACGATACACATATAGCGTAGTGGAAACGAATGAAAACACCGCGTAAGAATGCTAGAATGCACCGAAACAACTAGCGACGAACAGCAAATGTGCAAGTATCAACGTGTAAATGTAATTGCATGTTTATTCGCCAGTCTTTACATTTTGGTCAGTGCTGCCGTTGCTGATTTTGTCATGTGGTTTTCGCGATATAAGTTTTCACTGTTTTGCATGTGCGATTCGTAGTTTGTCCATATGAAACATTCATCTTGCCTTTCAAGTAAATAACAATGAAAACGACTTGGACTGAATGGGGAAAACAGCACACACGCACAGCATACATAGAAAAACCATAGATGCGTCATGTGTGCGAGTGTGTGTATGTGTAGAGTGAAGAGAAAAGAAAAAGAGTTTGCCGTCCGACAAAATTGAAATGCGAGTTGAGAAAAGCCAGTCGAATGAACGGACAACATAATATTAATTCAAAATGGTATATTAATGAGGATAGAGGCACGCCTTTATAGACACATTTCTTGTCCTGTTTGTCGCTCATTGGTTGCACAATCGAATCCAACATTTGATGAGCTCATGATAAATGCGAATGCCGTTTCACCATCTCGGCAATTCAGCGCATTACTAATGAATTGCCACATGCTCAACAATTTCACTCAACAAATTGTAATGATCGATAGATCTCAATGTTTTTATAATGTGGCTGGCCGGTTTTATTGCCGCGTCGATCTTTAACGGTCATTTCTGTTTATGTTGGCTGTCAGTGACAGCCGAACTTTATTGCAGTTTTGTCTCAATAGAGCGATTGACCTTAAAAAAAGATCTTTTGATCTCTTTTGATCTCTTTTGATCTCTCTGTCTCTCCCTCAGAGCCAAAGAGCAGCTCAAGAGTGACTCTGTCCATTCGATACAGAGAGACTCGATAGACAGTGGGCACGAGGAGAGAAAAAACCCACACCGATCGAAATTGAAGCAAACCAAATAACAATCAGCAAGAATATTTATCAATAAATTATCAGCGGAACAATTTATTGAAATGCAGTAATTGCGTTGGAACTAATTTTTTTTCTCGATACATTTATTTCATGATATCCCGCAGACATCGTGTGTCGTATAATTTGTGAAATTCTTCATATCAGCAGCTAATATGCAGCGGCGGCGAGTGGACGAACAATTCAACGAAATGAACGCGGCGCATAGTACACACACATCGCACACATAATATTCCCGAGTAAGAGAAAAAAGCCAATTTGCATTTTTTATTTTTTCGGGTGAATATTACTTGATTTAACTTAAGCATGTTCTCTTGCGAACGTTTATCGGTTTCGATTGGGAGATATTCATTGGTGTGCGTTCATAAATAACTCGTGTGCATCGTTGAGGATAACAGATATTGCTGAATCAATGCCTATGAACGCTTCAGCACAATCGCATTTTCAAACCGTGCGAAATGAAACGGGAGTGAAAAAAGGACAAACACCAGCGAAACTTATAAATGAGAGCGATAGAGAGAATCAAAAAATACATCAACGGAATATTCAAACTGCACTCAAATATCGAATTCCTGTTCATTTGATTACACGGCGATTTCATTTTCGATCTTTTTCATTTCATTGTGCTATCTTCGCCTCATGTTTCTTGGCTTGATTTTCGTGCAATTTCGTTATGGCTTTTATTTATCTCTGTTCAACTTTTATTTCGTTTTCAATTTCTTCTTGGCAACTTTTTTGATTGAGTAGACAGTGCATTTGCTTTAATGAACACAAGTCGTATCCTTCGAGCGTTTTTCGGTTCGTTGAAAGTACGCTCGATCGATGCTCTAGCTCGAATTTCATTTTATTTCCAACTATAGAGACGATCGCACTTTATTGTGTACGCCAATCTCGGAGTATACAATCAACATATAATTTTTAGAGCCTGTTGAAATAGGAATATGATTCAATTAACATTTGCAAACAAATATTCGATTTTGTAATCAAAATCGTGAATCACATAAAAATGATATTTGACAAGTTTCGGACAAATCATATGAAATTCGCAAAAGAAACGGCAATCTCAATGCATACCTTTTACAGATGAGTACACATTCGCCGAGAATTCTGTTTTGCATGGTATTTTCCAAAACACAATTCTCTTTCATGCAAAATAAGGGACTAATTTGTTTTAAATATGCGACTTCTCTATCCAAAGACGGCGAATCTTCCTCCCGAAACGAATACTTTTCATCCCAAGAATGAAAGAAAATTCTGTTTGTTTTTTTGGAAAATCAAACTGAATCGTGATTATCAAAGACTACGGATATATTATCGGAATACAATTTTGTGTTAATCAATGCAATGCACTGGAAGAAAAAGTCTCATAATTTAGACTTTTCAAGCAAATGTTAATTGAATTATATTCTTATTTCAATTGGTATTTTTATGTTGATCAACTAAGCTGATCAACTATGTTGAAACAACGGCGTACACTCTATTGTACATATTATTTTTTTAGCTTCCAAATTTATGAATCCAATGCAAATCCACCGAAAAACAATGAATTTAGTATTGAGTAGCAATCGATAACATTAGCTTTAAAGCGAGATAAATAACTTTTGAATCGTTTTGATTCTCATTTATACAATTTTTGTTTGTAGAATATTTGAAATGTCTCAATTTTATTGGTTCTTACGGTATTCTCATGATATTAACTCGTTGTTATTTCAATTTCATTGAAGCAAATGAAAAACCAAATCATCTCTTATTCTTAGACGTGAGCACACAATTACCCGTTGAATTACTGTTTGAATTCCGGTGAATACATTGAATTCTCAATTTTATTGTCAAGCACTTGCATTGCACGACCCCAAACAACTGTGTGCTGCATTGTGATTGGGAAACTCTCAAATCAACTGGATGCTACAACAATGGAATTCATTTGAGTTGCCATCGCCGTACATATTTATCTTTTTTTTTCGAAAGAATCAAGCTAATTCTATTGGTTAAAGTGATTTTAAATTACGATTTGTTCGCATTTGACGGACATGTGTCCATCAAAAAATCAAATTGCATATCGCATTGCTGTAGAGGTGCGTTCATTTAATATCCATTCACTCATTCATCAATTTCATGCAAAGAAATCAACAAAACAAATTAAAATTACAATGAAAACGGAGCAAACGAGAGGCCGACAGCGAAACTAAATTGTGTTTAATAATTTTATTTGATATTATACAACAAAATATGTACAATTGTCGTGTAATTTGTGTTTCCGAATGCGTTCGATATCATTGAGCTGACACCATACTTGCACGGTGCACCGCCCATTGATCGTTCTTTGAAAGAAACTTTCGCAATATCGAACATTTCTTTATTTTGTTACATTAAATACTGCTTTTATCATCGCCCTTTTCTCTCAGCAATTTCGTTGAATGAAAGCAAGAGCGAGACAAGAAGCTAGTAAAAAAGCGAGAGAAAAGATTCAAAATGAAAGAAACATGAAATTATGAAAACGTTTGAGTAACCTGCAATTGGTAATTTCGGGTGATGATAATAACAATAATAGTGTGCTAGTGAATACTGTAAATGAAACCAATCGGCTGATTGGTATAGAATTAAAGGCCGATGGCATTGGTGAATCGAGTCGACAAAACGAGGCGAAACAAGAATATACAAAACGACACACAGACACTGAAAATAATAGCATTGGAAAAGTGTATAACCGTAAAAGGGGAAAAAGCCACACTGAACAAGCAACCACAACAAAGAGAAATTAAAGTGGTAAATAATATGTAATTAAGTGAGTTGAATCTGTATTTACGTTAAACACAAAATTATAGGATATATAAATACTGGCAGAGAGGAAGAGGAACGGAGCAAGCGATAGCAGAAGAGTAGTGTGTAATATCATTAACAATTGCATTCCAATTCACGTTCTTATCACATCGTCTTTATTTTGTGCATTGTTTTTGATCCGCGGTGCATTGTGCAGGAATGGCAAATGCAGCAGCAGCAGAAGACGCGAACGAGCGAGCAGCTTCAAAACATCTACGCTGCACACAGCCCGTTGTGATGCCAAAATTTGCGCGAACATACTAAAGCTACCACATCATAATAATCATATGTTATTATTTGCAGCGCAGAAAGAACAAACAGCAAACAGTGAGAGAAAAATGTGTTTCGTATTTTTCTGCAATTTCTGCGAGTTCGTTCGAGTTTCGTTCTCCTATTGCTCCTGCATGATTATGATCCTGTGTGTGTGTGTGTGTGCCTATGTGTGCGAGCGAACATGAATAATTCGATGTTTTTTGCCCAGCTCAAATGGAATAGCCACACCTTTAAACGGATATTAAATATCCATAGTATTTCTTTGGCAAAGCAAAACCCGAATGGAAAACAAAAATGAAAATGAACGGTGCAAAAGCGAAAAAAAAGAAATCGCGAGCACAGAGCAACAGCAACAACAATAACTCGATCATCGTTTAAAATTGGTATTTAAGGCATGTGTGTCGGCCGTTGTTGTATCATTATTTCAATTTCATATGGACTTTCATCTTGTAACGAACAGCTCAAAGCAAATAATTCCAAAAACAAAATTACAGCAAAACTCGACAAGCCATATGAAATAACAAACCAGCGCAAACAGCACAGCACAGACCAACACTAATGAAACATAACAACGATAAGCAAAATGAAATCAACAATTTCTTCATTCTTCTGTGCATTTTTCCGCTGCATTTTACGCTTCAAAACATACAATTTAATTTGATTGTTTTTCGTCGATATTTTGATTGGCTGGATCAGTTTGCTGGCAATCGTACAACATATCGCGACAGATGCACAGCCGACGAACAACAGCGAGTGCTCTGCCATGAAGAGAACTCTGCCCCGATGCAGTTCTTGAAGACAAAACGCACGAACGGAAGAACGATGTCGAAAAGGACATGGCAGATGAAGAGAGCAGAAAACAGCGAATTCGCGCGCAATAAAGCGCACGTACACCTAAAATTAATACAAAATCACTCAAAATGGAAATGTATTTTTTGTGTTCTCCTGAGTGCATTTATCGCAGTCTAATAAACAAACTGTAGATTTCAGCCTGTAATGTTTCGTGGTCAAATTGATTGGGAGAAAATTGATTGGTGCCGAACATTTATGCATCGCTAAATATATCATTCATCTTTGAATGGACATGGAAACGAACAGAGATTTTTTATTTCAAATTGATACGATCGAAGATCTTAACACCGAAAATAAACTCGCACCGCAAAATTGGTCGTCATTCATTCATATTTTGATCAATAATACTTAATATAAGACATCAACGCCAACCAATCGTTTTTTTTTTTTTGTATACAAATGGAATACGAAAAAAGACATCACAAGTGATCACAAAAACAAAATCCATTTCCAAGTTTTTATCGAAAAATAATTTTTTATGGAAAACAAACGAGCGAATAAACAATCATTGACTGACGAAAGCGTACACAGCTGAATGAACGAACAAAAAAAAAAAAAAAAGAACGATACCGAAATAGTAATACACTTCAGACAATTCTGGCGCCACAATATGCAGCACAGTTTTCGCAAAATGTGAAGACAGAGGAAGCGACAGCACGTATAAGTCGAATAAATAGAGGGATAAATATATGTGAGCGTGTATTATTGGATATCCGGGCGATATGTGGTGCAAACCGGAAGCGGATATCGAAGAAGGCTGGCTCAACTATAAAGAGAGAGAGAGAGAGAGAGAGATTTGGCCAAACCATAGAGAAAACAATTGCAGCCAAACAACAACAGCAGTAGCAACAACCCTTCTGTTCCGACATTTCTCATGAACGAGGAAAATCAGGTGACAACACGAATATTGGACGCGCACATGAAAATAACGGAAAATCCAGTTATTTATTGAAACGACATACACACACACACACACACACAATGAGGGAAGCAGCTAAGAAAAGTCAATATAACACTTGTGAATGCGATAAGTGATTCCATGCGTCGATCATTTTCGATTTGAAATAACTGACTTTCGGTGAAAACTGGCATCAATAAAAATGGCTAAATGACACTTTCCACCGTGCATCTGCAGAAACAGAATCGCAGTTGTTCAGTTGCAATTTCATTGGCATAATTGAACAGATCAGTGAATTTTCACAGGGAAAAGGCTTTCTTTTTGCTTCGCAACCGCCGACTCGCGAATGAAAATGCAAACGACATGGACGGAGAAATGAGCCGAATCAAAGCAAACAAACGGGAAGTACATTGTGTGTCGCTTAGGCTCATTTCAACCACACAAAACTGCATGTTTTTGTTCTAAAATCGCATACAAAGGAAAAATGATGTGAGGAAATATGGTGTCAAATCACAAAGCCAACACAACAAAGAAACATACAAATGCAGCCAAATGCTATCATTTCAAGTAGAGATAAGCTCATTTCAAAATGAGATTTTATTCGATTTTTTAATATCCGCCTGGGCATCTCTCCCGACTACGTTTGGATCAAATGGAAAGTGGCCATAGAATATGTGTATGTGATTTTTTGCTGGTGTTGGCGCTGCCGCTGCTATCGTACTCAATTCCTTTATGCCATCGCAATAAATTTCCGCTTCATTTTATTTTGTTTGATATGTTCCTCTACTCACTGTACCTAAAATTCAAGTGGACATTTTCTGATGGAACACTTTTTTCCGAAACCAAACAACCTAATCGCAACACACATCTTCGCAATTTTTTTTTCGAGCTTCTGATTTTTCCCAAATGAACGATGTGCCATCGATTAAAGTCGATTCAATTCCCGAGCAAAAACGTTCAATTGCATTCACGTTTTATTGCAACAATGACAGCGACGATTTTTGTTCGTTTGTAGCACCAAATAAAACATCAAATTTCCCCATAATAAATTTGTTTTTGAAATTATCATATTTGTGCGAGATTAATTTTGCGTGTAATTTTTAATGTTGAAAATAACATTAATTCGCTAATATCTTTTTCTCTTTAAACGAGATATTTTTATGTGTGACATGAACATTGTGTTGAGGGTTGTGTTCATGCACGATAAGTATCGAGCATTAAAATCGGCATTGTGTAAAATATTATGTTTTCCCTCACTCTCTCTCTCTCTCTCTCTCTCTCTCTCTCTCTCTCTCTCTCTCTATTTCATTCTATAAATTTTTTGCTCATCGCATTTTATTCCTTCGATCAAATCCAATTCAAATGTAGTTCATTTTCAACGTTTCGGCGGTTTCTTCGATGGCGGTAGTTTTGCATGAGTGATTTTCATTTGACACATCATTATTTGGCGCGCGATAATGTGGCAAAAAGAAGGACAAATAGGATCCAATAAAACGTAGGTATTTAACGGAAAGGTATTGAAGCAAACGAAATATCCATAATATCTATCACGCTCCATAAAAGCAGCCCGTATGTGAAATGATGATGTGCAATAAAAATTACCATTCATTACCGTTGCTGTTATGGCGCATCAGACTCTCTTTCGGTCTGGATATCATATAATACTAAGATGTATGAACATGCAAACGAGCTACCGACCAATTCAATTGGCGCTAGCTAGCTATTGAAATGAAAAAAGCGTAGAAAATGCTGTCGATGTGTCTGGTTTTTTGTCGTCATCGCAGTTTTATGCGGTATGTGTGTGTGTGGCGATTGCAATCGCAAATTGCCGAAAATCTATTGCATCCACAATATGAGTGGGAGGAAATAAGCGAATAAAAATGATGTGTACAAAGACGAATCATCGTTCGCTTCGCTTAGTTTAGCTTGACATGTATTGCATAAAGTGATATAAAGTGCAAAAAAGCACATCAAACGATAGAGGCACACACACATATATACATATATGCGTGTATCAACAAGCGAAAACCCATTAAGGAAGTGTTTTTCTTTATTATTGTTACTGTTACGAGATCATTTTCATACGACTCAATGACTTTCGCCTATTTCATCTTATTTGCGTTCATTTTGTGTTGGCATCTATTCAAAAAAGAGTGCGATGCTTTGTTGAACGCCACGCAAAACACATAAAGAGATACTGTGGTTCATTGTTGGAACAAAATGTAATTTGCATATTCCTTTATCATTCGCAACCCAGATAATTCATTTTAATATTATCAAGGCAAACACAAACATTGCCATTACAATGTAATTTTTCATGGTATTTTGTTGGCAATTCTTGAACCAAATGAAATGAACGCCTGGCTAGAAGCTGGAAAAAGACACTTGCCGTTCGCCTAATCGGCGAGCCGCGCGCATTTAACGGCATAACTGTTGAATGACAGCAATTGAAGATAGTAAGATGTGCAATCTTATGGAATTTAATCCCATGTATTGCGAATATATGAGAAAAGTCCATAATTAAATTTAAAACACTTCAATTAGAGTAATATTTCAGAGTTCTTTGCACATTTTGCCCCGGAATATGTCATTTAATGTGTACATGTTGCATTCAAATGCTCGCTTGGCATTACTTTTCAATTTAGGTAGAACGACATGAACACCAAGGTTTTCGGGAGAGTGGGAAAAACGCAATTTTTTGCTCAGGTGTTTTTCCAATTCTTTGGTTGGTATACAATAATTTTCAATATTTTCGACGCATTTGTTTGTTGCTTCAGCGACTAGTCGTTCAAAACAAAAGACACCAGAAGAAAGACATATATCTATATTTATGGCGCACCCAGCCAAATGGATTTAGGTACAAATGTAAAATGGAATTTGTTTACATTTCGTGAAAACAATTAAAAGTGTAATTTGTATAGCACAGCAGCAACGTATTTTCAGCTGTTTTTTCCCCCTGGCGTGCGCATTGCACAAGTTTTTGCGCGATTCCATTTCTTTTACCGTCTTAAGGGAGATCGCAATAAATTCACTAGATGTCTAAATTTAAGCCATACACATATAAAATGCTAATCGGTTATTGGAATTGCGATTGCTACATGTTGCTTTGGAGTTATTCCAACGTGTCGGCGGGGACGAGAATCGTCTGATGTCACTTTGAATAGCACTTCATTTGTTTCCCTTTCAATATCCAGAAATTGAAGATTTATCATGAAATAATTGATGTTACAGAAATCCCCTGCTCAAATCGATATATCGCGAGTTTTCCTTTCAGTACGTCAATCCAAGCTTCGTAAGACTAAAAATAACCTTTAGTGATTAACATTAAAGCTGCGAAATGTACGCGTGAATCGTTTTGCGAGTAGATAATTTTGAATTCAATGATGTTTTTTTTTCATTTTTCGAATAATTTGCCCGAAAATTCTGGCGATCGCGCGCGAGGTACCTTATGCCAAACGGAAAAATACATCCAAAAATGTGATTGTTCACAAAAACGCAAAATTCATATAAAAAGAAGGGCTAATTTAATCATCCAATTAACATAACGTTGTGTGTATTTTTCGTTGTTGCATTTCTTAATGTGGCCATGGCCAGGAGTTGTTGGCCATTTGCTCCGCACTTCACTCGTCGCCGTGATAGTTTCACCATTTTTTTTTTTTTTGTAACACAAAGCTATCGCGCAGATATTTCGGTTGGTTTTGTTTATAATATAGTGGACATAAATTGTTGTACACAGTACAAACACGATTCATAACATCCCACTGAATAATTTTGTAATTATAAAACATGGCCATTGAAATTTATTGCACCTGTGTGCAGGAGTAGGTGACTCCAATCACCAATGTTTTCTGATTTCACCGGCAAACAAAAGCGAAGCAGAAACACAGAGAGAACACAAACATGGAGGAACAAGAAAAAAAAGAACAATTACAAACATGGAAGCCAGATTTTCTTAGTTTTCGCCAATCTGTGTATGTGTATGCTGATTGAAGCGCGTTTTGATCTTATTTCAAACACCGAATGTGACATTGACTGGCTAATTTTAAAGTCGTGATTTACCATTTAATTTGCAGCCATGAAATCTATTAAGTTCAACGCTCGCCAAATATCAAAAATGAAACTAAAAAGAAGGCAAAGCAAAAAGCAATCGTCCAAATCAAGACTAAGCTTCCTGCTCATGAAATAGAAAGACTGTCTGTTTTTTTGTTTGTTTTTAAATCGTATTTGTTTTTATTAATTCTAAAATCATGGAAATACATACATGTGACATGTGACAACAATATGATTTTTGTTCTTCTCATTTTTTTCTCTCACTTTTTTTGTTGTTGCTGTTTCTCTTTTTCAAATTTAAATTTATATCGTTAGCATATTAATATTATTAATATTTTTTGTTGTTATAATTTGTTGTGGTTTTGTTGTTTTTTGTTCTCATTTTTGTTGCAGCCAGTTTAATTTATAAATCGTATGATGAACTCATTAAACATTCATAGTATTCTTAAAATAATTGTAAATTCTTAAATTCATTTGCAGTTTTTCTCTCTTTTGCTATTTGCATTAAATTGTTTTGCTTTGTTTTGTGTGTTTTATTTGTATCCTCTCAATTCATGTTTGCATAATTTTAATGGTTGAATGCGGTCGTGTGAAGGGAAAGGGGGCAGAGGGAGTTTTGTTAGAGATGTGGTGTCCAATCTGTATTTCGTATGCTGGATTTTGGTGTATGTCCGTATCAATGTGTGTTTTTTCAGGGGGAAGGGGAAATGGAGTGTTTGTGTGAGTTCCTAAAGTTAGCACTTTAATCAAATTTTTATTCAATTTTTCGTATTGTTGCTCTTTTCTTCATTTTTTTATTCGAAGATTCGTATACATGATTAAGGCGAATAGTGTAGTGATCAATCAATGGTTTCATTTTGACATCAAAGGAAAAAAAAAAGCCAAAATGGTATACATATTTTTTCAATTATTTAAAGGTTCTCTCTTTTCTCATTTCATTTTTTTCCTTTATATTACTAAACTTTCGCTTTTCATATTTGTTGTTCGTTTTTTTTTGTTTTGGATTGGATTCAATAGAATCGTGCTGTCGTAACAAACGAAATATATTTGGGCAATCGATCCAATAGTGTCCCTCACACCGACTACTCTGTCAAACCTAAGGCTGTGTGCAAATCGGCATTTTGTACAAATGCGATTTTGGAGAGATAGAGAAAAAAGGAGAATCGAAAAAGCATGTTTCAAGACATTTCGGTTGATTTGCTGATGATAAAGTGAAAGCAAATCTGCATCAAGACAACAGGAATCGAATCTTCGATTTTAGTGTCAGTTAAAATGTTGACTGTGGTGACCGTCTGCAATGTTTTTTTCATTCTCCATCATTCCTTCCTATTGCTTCTCTTACATTTCATGTTCGACTTAAGAAAAAATTCCTTTTTAATCAATCAAATCGATAAATGCTTATTCATTGATCATCTAAATAGTTTCTAGTATTTCAATATGCCATTCTATGAATCTTTTTTACTGAATGGAAAATATACAAAAAGCAAGCCGTAATTAAAAAATCGTATACCGGTTGCATTGAATGTGTGATTACATTTCTAGGCGTTCGAACAAATTTTTTTCATGAAACATTTGAATTCATTCGACTAATTTACATTTAAAAATGATCGTCAAATGCCAACGTTGTTTGAAACAGATTCAAAAAGCTCATCGTTGGGAAACAACTTATAAAGAAAATGGAAGTAGTGGATAAAAATCGTAAACACCCTGCTTTCCATCCGGTCACCACGTTTTCTACCGCATGTCCGGATAATGCAATTTTCGAACATAATTCGAAGATTTTCAATTGAATTCCATGGGATTGATTTGGGATGCGCGAAAGTCTAGTATTCCGAGTGAATGAATGAGAAAGTTCGGTATTTTGAAGGAAATCGTTGGCCGCATGCGTGCAGTCGCAATTTGGTCGACTATTGAAATAGTTTTTTTTTATATTTTGCATCCCCCAGAAATTATCTCACCATCAATCGGGTTGCATTTTTTGTCTCTTACTAAAGAAAAATTGTTTGTATGTGTTAGTGAGTGTGTGTTTCTTTGTCATTAATGATTAAATTTTAACGCTAATAATTTCATTTATCGTTTGTTTTTGTGTTGTGTGATTGTGGCTGTGATTGTGTTCGTGTGAATTCTTTGTTTTTAGATTAGTAAACCATTGCTGCAGTTGAATTTTGGTTTGTTTATAGTTAGAAGATTGAAGCTTCCGTGACACGTTGCATTTTAAGATCAAATGTTCGTTTGTCCTTTTTCGTGTGCTGGTTGCGATTTTTTTTTGTTCTTCATTTATATCTAAATTTTTATCAATAATTAATCATCATTTTTCATATTATTTTTTTTCCTCATTCAGTATTATTACTAGCATAATTATTACTATTTTTATAGGTAGTTATTACATCTTATGCCTACACTTGTTGTTTTTTCCTTTATTTTTCAACTCTTTGAAGAATATTTTTTCCTTATTTCAGTAAACTTGCTTCATTTGCTTTCATTTTTTTTATTTTTGCTTGCTTGCAACTGATCTGTGTGTATGGGTGTTATTCTTCTTGATTTTTCTCTGAACCTTAAACAAACTAAATCCATGTATTTCCTTTGCATTTATCATTCACAATTCTATTTATAAGTATTCCGTTCCACTGCTTATGCCTCACATTATGTAATCATATTTTTTTTTCGAGAACAGTGTTTCGGTTTCACTGTTGCGGTCTCTATTCGCATATTAATCAATTCGAGAAGAGCATTTTTCTTTTGCATTAAATTATGCCCTCATCTTAGATTATTCATACTTTAGTATAAATTACATTTAAGGATAAACTTATTTGCAATTAAAAATTTCCTTGCCTGTGCTTCATCTCTTTTAATTCCTTAGTTTTCATGTTGTTTATTCCATGAATTCATTTGTTTTTCACTCTCATTTTCCCTATAGTCATCATTTCGTTTCCTACATTACATACATAATATTTATATTTGTACACAGAGTCTGTATCTCACTGAAAAATAAACTGTAACAATAATTTTTAAATAGATCGAATACAAATCAGATAATCGCTTCCTGATTTTTCCCGGCGTTTTTTCTTTTTGTTTTGTTTGTTTCTTTTTGCGTAAAAAAAACAGAAGAAGGAAGAAAGAAAAACGGTTTTTTCAATATTCTTTTTTACATCAAATTAATCACATACTTCATTGTGTCTCTTGTGTGACAAGCGAAAACGTTGTTCTTTCAGCCAAACTCACGAATTTGGTGTGTGCGTGTGCTGTTCGAATCGAGCTCAAACATTCTTTTGAGAAGAAGTATGATATATGAATGATAGACCATAAAAATTGTTTCGTTCAATCGCTTTTCGATATATTGAGAGAGAGAGAGAGAGAAATATCAGACATCGGTCCAGAAATTGGCGATGATAGACAGGGCGCTGAGAGAACCCACAAGTAAAGCAATCAAACGAAAAATTCGAATGAAAAAACAAATTTTGGAAAATTCGATATTTATGCAACGGAAAAACACACATTTTTTTATAAAATATTTGATACATTTGCAATGATTTTCCGCGTTCTCAGCGCAACGATTGTGAACTGAAAATAAAGAGAAAAAGCTGCACAAATTCAGTAATATCCACATTCTCATTCATTCTGTTACGTTCCGTACGATTACAAATTACTTTTTACAAATTGATTTACTTAAACAAAAAGCACGAATTATTCTTTAGATCTTTTCAAATACAGATAGAAAACCGAATTTTCATACATTTGTTTGAATTTTCAGGATGTTTTCACACAGAAAAAAAGAGAGAGAAGCTAAAAACGAACACATCTCGTTGTTTCCATATGCATAAATGTGGGTGTTTGTGTGTTGCTTGGTGCATGCATAGAATATATGTCACACATGCGAGTCTTCTTTCAATCATTCATAGAATTATAACTAATTAAACGTGTGCTTTATGCTAATGATCGTTGATAAATTGCCATTCAAATAACGCTTCATTCGGTTATTTTCAATGCAGCAACATCTCTGTTCATCATTTTTGATTGCTCTAATTTTTACGTGAACGTTGTAAATGTGTGTTTGTGTTGTTGTTTTTTTCTCTCTTCAAATGTAAATCATTTTTCTCGTGTCTTTGTGTTCTTTTCATCATCATAATAGTTTGGGGGGAGGGATGCGTAAGTTTAGCTGAAGGTATATTTACGTATTTCTCACGCGCTTTCGCTCTTCTTCCTTAATATCATGCCTGTGTGTTTGTGTATTTAACTATTTTCTATCAAGATCATTTGTTGCAATTTATATTCTACATTACTTTCACTTCTATCATTATGATCCATTAATTATTATAATTATTTTTAAAATAATTCACTTAATTTCTAGATTTTCATAAATTTTGCCTTCCAATTATGCAATCTTTCTTTTCTTCTCGTTTTCCATTTAATCAATCGCTTTGTTTTTCTCTGTATGCATGTAACTATTCCAATAGATTTATGTGTGTGTTTGTTTTTTTTTTTATGTCTAAAGACCTAATTGGATTGATAGCGCCACAACTAAATTCTTTTTTTCATTTCATATACATACATATTTTGTGTGCACTGTCCTCACGTTGCGTGTAAACTATGCTTTATTCGTATGATGACAGTACAAAAAAGGAATTATACAAATGCTAGTACAATCTGCCATGCAATTTTCACTGAATCTATATAAACTTTGTCCTGTTTCAGAAGGACTTGTATGGGAGCTTGTACAAATGTTAGTTTAATTCCTATTCTACTAACATCATACAATCGAAGCATAATTCACACGGAAAGAACTGTCAGTATTTGTGTGTATATTATTCTCTTACCCTCAAATCTTGTTCAAATTCACGCTTTCGAATAAATTTCTTTATAGTTTTTTTCTTCTGTTTCGTTTATCCTCATATTGAAATGCTTGTGGTGCAGTGTGTCTTTATCTCGATCCACATAATTTCACTATAGAATAAATGAAATGGCTCAAGGTCTTTGTAAATTCGTAACGATGTAGCTTTGCCCTGAATGGCGACTTTTGTTCCATGATGGGGGGGGGGGAGTTGTTTTTTTCATCCGCAGAGACACTATTTTATTGCTGAATCTCTTGAACAAAAATGCACGAATTATGATAAATTGATTGGTAACATGTGATTTCTCCATTTGAATTTCTCTATTCATCCATTAATTTAAATGTTCATTGAATTGTTTGTGTAATATGTAACGCGCTCACTGGGGGGAGGGGGGTCCAGAATTATATATTCTGAAATCAAAAATTGTAAAAGCTTCGTTAACTATTTGCTGGTTATGCATCAAAATATGTTCACTATTTCAACAATTCGTAGCTACTATTCTTCGTATCAATTTTGGGTCACATTGAGTAATCAACGAAATCGAAAAAGTATTTGACTCACCTAAATTCATTCACGCACTCATTTACATGGCAATTACAAATGGTGTCCGTAGTATTCTGCTGGTGGATAGTGTGCGTAACCCTGATGAAAACCTGGATCGCCCGGAGGTCTTTGCATCATATGCGCTTGGCCATCCATCATGTAGCCCATTGCTTCTGGATACGCTGCCGATGGTCCTGCATGTGGAGTAAAAACTGTTTACAAAAAAGCAAAAATATCCGATTAGTCTTTCGAGTCGAAATGCAAAAAGCTCGACGACTTGAAAGAATTGCCGCCGATAAATGTGCGCCATGCGAGCGCCCTCACTCTCATTTTCGTGCGCCTTTCATTTTCCATTTGATATTGCCATCATTTGCCAAGAATGTAAGAAATCGTTAAATATAAAATATTCGTATTTATTGCGTCACATGAAATACATTTCCTTTCAAATTCAACTAGAGCACACCATCTTCGGCCCCTTTTGTTCGCTGAAAAATAACGGATCTGTTCTCGTATTTACTTATTTATGGGAGCATCTCGTGTGATCTGAATGTAGGAGAAAAAAGTAGCGAATACGACGACATCGACAACGACAGCGACGATGACAAAAACGAAAGGAAACACGGAAGAAAAAAGAAAACACCGATACGAAAAACGTTCCGATGCTAGATGTTATTGTTATTTTGAGTGTGCCTTTTGTGATAAGTATTGCGTTTTTGGTGCCATCTTCACATGTTGTAGCTTAACACCTTTAAATTATGATAACGGATGTATCATATTAAATATTAAAAATTTTGTTATTTATTTGCTCAAACATAATCCCGGGTGCGTTAGCTGTATTTGTGCGAGTGTCACTGGTGCCAGCGCTCGCGCTTATTGCTAAAACATGATGCAAAAACCAACATGGAATAGAGTTCTTCGCTCATTTTTGTCAGGTTTCGTTTCGAAGAACTTTGAAATTGGTTTCTGGAATGAGGATGAAGTGCAAGTAAACTGGATGCAGATATATTCACATTCCATAGAAAGCACGCACACACACAACGAACAAGATGGTAAGCGACGGCGAAGTGGTTACTGAATGCATGGAACACACATCTAGATGTGGTTATTTTTGATGCAAAATCATTTGTGCTCGAGCACGCGAGAGAAGCACAGAATAAGGGATGTGGATAATTTAAGATGCAAAACTTGGTATTTGATTGCGAAAAAGGTAAAATTTATGTTCTGTGAAAATCTCCAGCCATCGACGCGAATGGCATGAGAAGAGTGCGAGCGAAAGCTGATGCTCACATCGATTGCACGCATTTCTTATGAGAAAATGTATCATAAAAGCAAATAAATTCGCTCTTATAAAACATTCAAGATATTTCCACTATTTTCCAGGCGCTTTTCATCGTTGTGCCTGCAATTTGGTTCTTTGATGTCATTTCGAAGCCATACAAACATAATTTTCAGCAAAAACGATATTATATATTTGCATGTAGACGAATATTTCCCGTTCGCTAGTCACCATTCGTGCATTTTTTGTGCCATTCATCGAGAAAACGCGGGGAAAATGTCCTAGTGCCAATGCACTGACATTCGAATATTCACTTGTTCATCTGAAACGGTTCGTGCCACGAAAATAAATAATTATTGGAAATTGTTGTATTGAGTACGAATGCAAGGTTAAGAAGTCGAGACTATTTTATTTTCGGTGGCATTCGATCTTCACAGAGTTTCGAACATTTTAATTTTCATAAATGTGTCGAAAATTGTTTAGTTAATTTGGTGGAACATTGCCAGATTATGAGGCAGCGGTCGGTAATCGATTGTTTTTTCGTGTTTTTTGCTGCATATCGACGATACGGTTCGCTTAAAAGGCAATGCATGTATGGAAGTTTTGACGGCAAGACGGATGGATCGAATAAAATTTAAAAACATTATTCGGGCCATATCAAGCACTCACTCAATATCCGAATAGTTTTGCTTTCAACATCACTTATTTGCCGCATTCTTGCTTAAATCGCTTCGCATTTGTTTTGTGTGTTCGCTCGTTCTTTTTTCGATTTGCTCTCCCTTTTTTTCCTTATATTTGTATCGAATGTGCGCACAAACGCACACTCTCATCTCGTGAGCATTTTCCGATTCAGAGATTTTCACCCAGAGAGAAGAATGTGCACATATATGAGTGTGTTCCATAATAATAAAATGAAAAGCGAAAAAAAACACGGTATGTAGAAAAGCCGAATGGCGAATTCAAACACACACACACCCTCGATGACTGGAAATCTCGAATAACAACCATATCGTAGGCATAAAGTATGCTGGTAATCAATCACACAATATCGTTATGTTTTCCTCATTCGCCAGCCATTCAGCCACACCAAACAACAACAGCACCAAATTCTAATTCAGTTGTTTTTACCCATTGCCATTGCCAACACTATGCTGCATCATTCGCTTGTTAACGGCTAATGCGACGCTATGAATGTTAGGTATTTGTTTTCAATTTCCTAAATGCGTGCAAAGCAAATGGAAGTAAATGCACATATTCAACAATCGACCACCCACTTTCATCTCAAACATACAAATTTCTGAGTTTCCGCCACTTCGCCCATCACTTAACATTTCTTTTCCTTTATTCTTCTCTTCATTTTTACTTTTTCTGCTCTATTCCTTCAACGAAATCTGATTTGGGGGTGGAGAGTCGAACTGAGCGAATCAATTCTATTGTTTTTGACCCAAAGCCAGCACACAATGATGCCTAATAAATACGGGGCTCGTGTTTCGATTTCGCATTCCATTGTCGTGCGATAAGTGCGTGGCTTAGATTCTCGAATAATCTCAAGTTGTTTTATTATTCGCATATCTCATACCGACCAATCCATATAGTGAAAGGATATGGACCAGCAAACGACAGTCATTTCGATATCGTTCGCTATGAGCGATGTGATTTCATCTTGTTCGATGGGCCACTTTCCTCTTTCGTTTCTTTATGCCACTCAGTCGAATAGAAATCAATTCATCGACGGAATCGCTGGGGCACATGCAAATAGGAGCTTTTACTCTAGTGATTCCAGCGCATGTTGTCCCAACTCCAATAAGTAACAATTGACAGCCAAGTAAAAAACCATGCATTTTACGTAAAAACTGGTTTTGTAATATTATTTGTCATTCACACATAAATAAAACACAACAATTTCCGGGAATCGAATGAAAATTCGATCAAAATAAATATTACGGAATGTTTAATAATGATATGGATAGCAAGAATTAGATGTGTAAAGTATTTTATTGGGGAAGATTATTTTTGGCCCGTCTGATAGTTATCAACGTAGGCACTCGAATATTCAATAGTTCGCTGAAAATATTTAATTCATCATTGGATGTCATCGCAGGACATATTCAAATTGCAACGTGAAATTGACAACCTGATGAGTCGCTGTGAAATAGTCCGATTGATTGATTTTATTGTGTCTCAATCGGAAAATCAGTTCATTCCCACCAACGTTGACGCATTTACCGTAACTTCATAGAAACGATTGAGTGGATGGCTAAGAAGAAAGATCAAATTTAAAAGCATAGAGCATATTTATGCTTTTAAATTTGATCTTTCTTCTTAGCCATCCACTCATGATTTTTAATATAATTTTAAAATAATATTTAGTTCCTGCTCATGATTGTGCAACCTGCTAAGACTTTCAGTGATAATTCTAAAGAAACATCATCAGCTTAAAATAATCACTGGTATACCATACACACACACACAGACACACTCAGGATAAGCATTGATTTACGAGTAGATTATCGCTTGATGAGGACTCTTAACTTTCAAACCTTGAGTTGTTCACACGCAAACACTTCTTTATCCATTTCGATTATTTATACGCGCGGAGTGAGCGCGGGCACGAAATGGATCTCTTTCAGGGTTTGTCGATTTCCCAATCACCTGCATCAATGAATTGTGTTTGTTTGGGGACAAATTTACCGCTATAAATTTTATTTCACTTTGCAATTGGTTTTCGGATCAAAGCAGAAAAAAGAACGGAACAATCGCAATCCAGTGGACCAGTCAAATGATGAGAATAAATTTCCACTTCATGTGAATGTGTGCGTGTATTTATACGCGCATGAATTGATGGCAACAACGGTGGCGAGATCAACTTGAATTGGCGTCGAAGCAAATGGCCGAATTTACATTGAACATTAATGCTCACTATTGAACAAATTGAACGAAAGTCGACACAATGTGACTTAAACACGAAATATATCAAATGAATTGCAATCAACAACATTCAAACCGGATACGTGTAGCTAATATAGCATCCATAAATTATTCGTAATCAGTTTTATATGAATGCGATGTGCTTAAGAAATTACAACTGCACCATTGGTTCTATTGTAAACAAATACCGTCGCCCAATACACAAACGCAATTTCGAATGACGAAAATATGCGACGTTGGCGGCGATGGCGGTACACAGAACCGTTACAAGTGCATGTAAATTTTATTCTTTCGATTGTACACGATATACGCTCGCTGGCTCAGCATTCGAATTGCTAATGTCAGGAGATATCGAAAGTGAAGTGAGCGAACAAGAAAAGAGTGCAAGAACGGGAATAAATAAAACCATTCTTTCAACGCTTTATCCAGTGTTGCCAATGATGTGCTTGTGTCTTTTGTTTGGCCATATCGCTTCGGTAGTTTCGGGTAGATTGCGTTTTGTGGCCTTTTGAATTAGTATTTATGTGCGTTTTGAACATTGATTGCATCATATTTATATTCCATCATGAAAATCCTGCATGTTTTGCATTTTACATGCACGTAATTTGATCTACGTCGCTCCGGCATCATACGCGCACACATACAAATTGCCAATACCGAAATGCGACGTAGAAGCTGTCGCGAGGCGATCAAGATTTAAATTCTAGGCCAACAATGCGAACTGCTCCAACGAAGAAATTTGCTGTTCAAAGTTCCGGTTCGCATTTCCTTTTCCCTTAATATTGGAAAGTAACCGCTTTCACAATCGCGCACAAACGATCTATGTCTTTGCTGTACCGTTATTAATGTATTGCTTATTCTCGTGGATTCATATTATATCCAGTTTTGCCTGATTCGTGGTACGCTTCTCTTTCATTTCAGCTCCAATTTATCCTATTTCTATTTTTTTCGTTCATTCAATCGTCGATGTAGCGCTTATTTCCGACTTGTTAGCTCTATATTTCGCGTTATTTTTGTTTCATTTCGCTGGTATTTATGCTTTTGGCTCCTCCACATCTCTCACTCTTTCTCTCTCTGTTTGTATTTTTTTTCCGATCTTTTTTTCGGCATTCAGTTGGACTTTTACTTTCATATTTCCCTTGGTAACGTTCTATCTATTTTGCTAAATTCTTTTGTACCATTACACAATAATTTATGGCTTTTATTTATGCTAGAATAAGCATTTCACACACACGCATCCATAAGTGCACTACAGCTCCTCCGCACTCACTCACTCGCACACAGACACATGAAAATCAATGTAGTTCATTTTAGTGGCATCAAATTCGCTTGTATACCTATTCTTTCATTGACTTATTTATTTATTTATTTGCTCATTTCCCGGAAAAAAAAAAACACTGGAGAGAAAGATCGAGAGAAAAAGCGAATCTTGATTTATAAATGTTTTTCTTATTACACATATATACACGTGTGTACATCAATAGGTTCAAAAGTTTTCATTTCATTGGACTTTGAATTATTTAAAATGAACGGGGAGCCAAAGAGAACCGATCGAAGTTATTCGAGGCAAACAGAAAGACGAGAATTAAAAGTTCGGACGAGAAAAGTTTTCCGCTTTACCACCAGACCTATACAAAATTTCTGTCAAATAGAAGCCGAGCAATAGATGTGGGAAGCATTGTCAAGCCATTATCCAATCGAATTGTTGGCGCTAGGTTTTTTTTCAGTTTCTGCTCATCGCCAATACGTAATCGTAAATTTATCGTTGTGTTCATCTCAAATTGAACTGAAAATGATTTTTCTCTGGGAACATCATTTGATAATAGAGGGAAGTTTCGGCGCTGGAAAACACCAGCCATGACAGATTTATGTCGAAAAATGCTCATAGACCGGACAAAAACAAAGAGCCTAAGAGTTTTATTGACATTGGCAAATCAAATGTGCGTGAAATGGCATTCTTAACGGCTCCTATGACACTAATATAACGATCAACAGTGTTTTTGTGTGTTTTGTGCGTACATTCATTCGTTTCATTCATATAAATTTGGTGTGTTGCACCGACTTTTTCACTTCGTTTTCAAGTAGCCAGTTTCTTAATTAGTGAACCGTTTATGGGTTGGAGCGTAATGTTGCCGCTCCGATTTCTTGTCGTTTTCACAATTTGACCGCCTTTTTCGGTCCATTCGAATGGCAAAGTTTGGCTTCGCCAGAGTACCGCATCGCACCTCACCACATACCATTTTTCGGTGGCGAGGGTTTCATTTCTAATTTTATGTGAATTCTTTGTTTTATTAATGTGCGATTGTGTGTATTCTGAACCGTTCATGATAAATGATTTGGGTATCGCTAATTATTCCCCAAACTGTGCTAGTTTGCATCTGTACACAAGCACACACCATCTATCCGAACATGGATGTGCGCGAATTGGATTGTGAAATAGACTGAATATGACGGTTAGCATTGGGCAAGAACGTATACCATGCGAAAACTAAACCGATTATTGTGGTTGTAAAGACATAACCAAACGACATACGATGGGCCAAGTTGTTAAATTCAGGTACTAGTGCTTTATGACCTTTCCAATGAGTTGATTGCCGTTTCATCACTTTATGTGAACGGTGCGCACAGTTTTATGTACGACACTTTTCGTCCGGCCCGAACTATTGCCCATTGTCGAAACGCGGCAAATCGACTGTGCGACATTAAAACATACATTGCAATTAATTGATCCTTTTATATGCAATAGCGATGTAGATGATTTCCAATTGGTCATTCAAATGAAACCGAAACTTTTTTCAATTCTTTGTGAAATCTGTGCCATTTCTTGTGCATATTCGCCAATTCTTCTCTTGATATGCGATGGTTTCGAAGATTCTTTTCATAGTTAAATCAAATTTCACGGTTAAATCAATTCTAATTTAGAGTGTAAAATCAAATGATATGAATGAACAGAGCGCTGCAAATGATTTTTTTTCATGAGCTCGAAAATTATTCAATGCCTAAGTTACACTATATCACACATGTATGTTATGTTTGGTTTAGCATCATCGAGAAAAGCTGGTAAATTTATGTGAAAAATTTAAAGCACACTTGATAAATGTTGCCCTTGGATTAATTGACCGTCAATACTCGTGCGAGTCGCTTTGATGAATGTTACTTGTTCGTTTCTTTCTTCACCATTATTGGCCACCAGCAACCGCACTCAATTGACATTTGGATCATTGCACTGCGATTGATGCTGGCTAATGTAGATTCATTCCATTTTTATTTGGTCATTGTTTATTTATTTGGTATTGTAATTCTTGACCACATTGCCGTTCCCGTCGATAGTAGTAAATCGACTGGTGGCAATTCAATCTAGAATAATTTCGCGTGGCACCAATTGTTTAGTTCAATTTACTTGAGTCGTAAATTCAATCAGAGAATGGATTGAAATAATGAAATGAGTTACATCATGAGGAGAATCCCTATTTTCGCTGTCAAAAATTGAAGATTAGCGCATTGAGTGCGCAAAAAGTCCGCAGAGATGGCATAAAAAAAGACGAATCGTAATGGAATCATATATCATTATCAGTAATGCGTTGCATGCATTTAAAGAGAAATGGAAACTTCGGTTTTATGTTTTTGTATGAGATTTTGCACGTTTTCCATTCAAACTCTCTCCGTCTGCTCGGCGATGATGTTCTGGCTATTTGCGCTAGATGAACGAGCGATATATCATTGTGTTTGTAACTGTGTGAGTGAGTAATATGTTTGTCTCGCTGCATATGCATTGTTTGCAATGCATGAGAATAGCTCTAAGTTGACTAATACTCCTGTTTATAGAATAAACAATACTATATATATTATATTGCATCAATGACAGTAAGCCAAAGTGGTATTAATCTAACTATGTTGACATGATTTTGCACTTTATATTGTATTTACTTTCGGTTGCACCACATATTTATCGGTTATACTAGTATATATGTATATATCGCATAGGGTATTCCGTTTCAATGCCGTAAAATATTGAAGCAATTGCATCCGAGTGGATTTGGATGCGATGAAGTCGAAAAGAAGCGATACCCTAATTATAATCATCAGAATAACGCACAAATGCGAACATTTTGCAAGTGAATAGATACTATTTTATTGCCATTTTATAGCGAAACATGTGGTACCGCTTGAAATAGAACATTTTGTGAAGCGAAAGCGAACGGGACAAAACGATGACGACGAAGACAGCGGCGATCTAAAGAGCAAAAAAGCCACTGTATTCAACTGGATATGGAAAATGTATGTACTTTTGTATCTTTTTCATTATCATCACAATATAAACTGCAATGTTGTTTGATAGTTGCTGATACTTTTACCACCGCCGTGGCCGCACCATTGCTACTACCGCCATTCAAACAAAGCACGTAGATGCACATTATGGAATATGGCAATGCATTCGGCTTTGAAGTTCTGCTTTGATGCCCTCTCTCCCTCTCGCTCTCTTTCTGTCGCTCGCTTAATCTACAAAAGTATGCAAAATGAATTGTTTAAAAGGTCAAATGCGGTTGCACGATGCGAACGCATCTCTTCGGATCGATCTTGTTTCATGTTGTACAGAAAAAAAGCGGGTACCACGAGACAAAAGACTTGTCTTGATGCACATCGAAAACAAGTGTATGTGTTAAACGTCGTAAAGTCACATCGCATTTCTTGTTGTTGCTTCCATTTAAGTGACTATCATTTTCGGTTTTGTATCGAATCTGTGCCGATTTGTGCATTTTCTTATCGAAAGTATTGAAAGTAAGTGAATCTTTTCTCATAACGTGTGTGTGTATGTGTGTTGTGTTCTCTGGTGTGTCTGCTCTTTGTCTTTGCTTTTTAGATAGCGTATCCATGCTGTTTTTATAAAGCGCGCGCGCAGTTTTGTCTCATTTGATTTCCATTTTCACACACTTGTGGAAGAGTAAAGAGGAGCGCGGAGATGCATCCAACTCATCACTACGCTCATTACAAGCGAAAAGTCACGATTTTTACACATAACTAGCGACAAAATGTATGAGCATCGCACATTAAAATTCCCGATATGGGCATTCTCTATGGCACTCCATTCAACGCATTATATGATTATGTGTGCATGTGAATGTTTGTGTGGATGCTGCTGTCGCTGCTGCTACAAATGGATAGTATTGCGGCCGATGTGTTAACATGAACACGCATCGCACATTATCCGCTAAAGAGCAAACATGCGCTCGCTAATTGTTTTAATGTTTTTTGTCTACTAAAATGGTGACTAATTAATAAATTTCAACACACAGAGAAACACACAATACTGATTGTGATCGATATTGCACGCAAAAATGGGTATGTTGAATGCACGCGTTGTTTTGTGTCAGCCCACAATAACGAGGCCAATCTTTTTCATCAAATGGCCACATTCAATTCGGCTTTTATGTTCGACGCCCGGTGGAGAACTTCATGAAACAAACATTATGACAAGCTACTCAAAGATGCAGCACATGAACAATTCGCTATCAGTTACAATCTTATTTTAGCCGAAGTTTCTAATCTCTGGGAAAACATTGTTCGGTGCTTCACGTTAAATCTGTATTGTTGATGGCGTTCGTTTATTTTCAATTTAGTGCGTTCGCCACGGAGCGCCAGGGACAAGATTGATAATAGAAATGCATAAATTGTAAGTGATATAGCCCTGGCATTGGCTTGGGGATGTTTTTCGTTTTGTTTTTGTGACTTTTGCCGTAGCTCATTCTTCATTGTAAGTTTGGATCAAGTTTATCTCTGATGCAACATCAGGCCTGCCATTGCAATAATAATAAAAAGGTTTAATTTTATGTGTTTGGTGTCGCCCCCTTTTCACCAGCTCAATCCTGATATGCTTTACTATCATTCGAATAATTTCTATCCAGTTTGTTATGCTGAGCAGCATGGATGGCCGTAATCGCGATAATATTAAAGCATTTCTGTTGTTGCTCTTCATTTTGATCGCGAGCGCGAGTCAAGTCTTAAGTAAATTTCTTTCAATTCTTGGCATTCGACGAAATTTTATATTTCCGAATGAAAAAACAACTAAAAAAAAAAATAGAAAAATATCACTTCAAATTACCTGCTCTGTTCGACTGGTCAATCATTGGCTGCACAATTCTACGTCTTGCATTGATAAACCTGTAACGAAACACCAAATTCCAAATGAGAACAAATTGCTTAAGCTATTGTTAAAGTCATAACTTTTAAATGATTATTGCTGTCTGGGTGATGGTGGCGCAGAGAAATTACATGGGAGAGAAAGCATACCATCCATTATCGCTTAGTACCAAGTGATTATGCAAATCGCTGAATTTCAATTGTGTGTTTTGGCGTGCACGTAAATATTGCTACTATACTACGTGTAATATCATAAAAATCGTGCCGGTTTTTTACGACCTTCCCTAATTCTTGTTGATGATAGTGATGATAATGATCAAAAGTATGTGTGACATTTGCACATCAAATGAATTCTTGTTTGTTGTGATGGCTCACAGTCAATCACTTACCCGAAATCAAATATGCATTGAGCAAAAAGGACGAGCGAGAAAAAGAGTGACAGAGTCATGAAGATGGATAAACAAAGTGTTGCCAAAGTAAAATATACATGATGCGCCATAAAACGAAAAGAGATCCTACATAAAACCGAAAACACATCACGCGCGAATTACACACAGACGAAACCGAATGCGGTTGCAATGAACCACATCAAAAATTATCCGTAACAATAAAAAAGCACATTTTTATAGCGGTTTTATTACAATTTTATTCTGTCGTAAAAATGATGATGCGAATATGAGGGCGGAAAAAGTACAAGAACCGTATGTCATTGTGACACGAACAAACTACATGGAATACAATGGCGAAGCGAATCACAAAACAACACACAAAAGGAGCCAGCGCAAATGAAGTTGAGAGATGATTTCGGGTCATCTGTGAATGAGATTACCGACGTCGAGTGGTTATTTGAAGCCAAATAACGAGGAATCACCATAATTCAGCGGTAGTTTCTTATGTGATCATATCCCTACTTTGGCACATTTTCTCAATTGAGTGTGCGTGTTGGGCGATGTCTTCTTATCGCTGGCTCTTATTGAGAGAGCGCCCATTAGATCATTATTCAATAAACTTTTATGCAGATGCTGATCATTATTATCTTTCAGACAATCGAGAATCATTTGCACGTCTGCATTTTGACTTGTATTCGACAATAATTGGCCTTTTCCTGGGTAATTTCGAAGCGTATCACACCCGATACAATTCACAATAAATCACAAATCTTTGGATTATATGAGACAGTGATACCGGTTACTATAAACACAGGATGTTTTGTTAAAGAAACTTCCTTACGAGAAACTACACCGTACGCATTCAGCGTATTATTATTTAAACGTTTGCAATCCTGGCCGATCGAATTTCAGTTCAAATAGAAGCATTTCGGAATTGCAACCAATGTCATATGGTCAAAAGTGTATAATCCCATCTGTTGGCTACTCGCGAATCGAGCTTCCAAATAAGAACACGCGTTGCCGTCCATATTCTTTTTTCTTTTGCCGATTATTTCATTTTTCTTCGTTTTTTTCCCTCAAAAATTATAACAAATAATGAATTCCCAATGGGTTTGCTGTCCGCAGTCATAAATGGAAACAATAATTGAATGTAATAATTCGTAATAATGACAGTGGATCGGCTCTGGCGAATGCTTATTGGGATCGTATTATAAAATAATGTAATAATAAAAGCTTTATAAGGCCCCAGTGTGTGGATGCTTCTTTTTACTGTTGCTGCTGCTGTCGCGGTTGTTGAAGATCGGCAACACAAAAACAATACTTCTACCGAATGAATTTGTTAAAGAATACCAATAAAGTCTCAGTTTTGCTTAATTGAGTCTTAGTTCGGGTAATAACAGAGCAAAAGAAGCAGAAAATCACAGAGCACGAGAGAAAAAATGGACGCAACAAGACCAAAAAAGAAAGAAAAATGGAAAAAAAAACGCAGGAAAAGTCAATCGCCGTTGTAATGAGTGAAGAGATTGAAAAAGTTGCGCTTAATAACATAAAATGGATACGATATATCGGTGGAAAACATGAACAAAAACCGCTCAGTGCACGCAACAGCTCTCAGCAAATTGTAAACGCAGAAACAGTGAGCTTTATGTTTATGGTAAATGATCACATCGAAATCAGCATTCAATTTATTTTATTCAATTTTGTGCTTCTCGTCAACATTAGTTCCATTATAACCTCTCCATCGAGTTGCTGTGGTTAGATGCACGAAACATAAAACAATAAGGGAATACACATTTTGGTTCGCTCGATTTCAAAGCATATGTAATAACGACAAAAATTACCCATATTAAATGCATTCGCCAATCGCAAGCGAACGATTGAAGGTACACCGGAAAAAAAAACACACTACTCAAAGAAAATAAATAAATGTCGAGGACGACAAATGAAGAGCAAAAAATGAATCACAAAAATGCTAGTGAAATGAAAGAGAAAAAAATGTACCTAATAATAAAACCGGCAGCACTAACGACAAGGAGAACCATCACACACACAAAACACGGCAATCCAACGAGAGCGAGAGAGAAGGAAAGAAAGCGCACACAGAAAATGAAGAACCAATCCGCAGAATGGAGGAAAGAAAGCGTCAGGCTATGCACTGCATAGGTAAATGATGTCGATTACTTGTATTACCAGTACTCGTCAATTTTTATTATATATTATTTATTTATAAATGTTCAACGACAAGCCGAAATGACGATATAACACGAACATTTCAAATGGTTGTCGCTGTCGTTGGCCAGAGCCTACGTGTAGAAATTGTTGTGGTAAACAAGACAAAAGGCTCCAACCAACGACAAAACACTCTGAAATAAACAAATCGCGAGCTAGCAAGCCAGCCAGCGCACTCTGACACAAACATACAAACACAGTAAAAAAAAAACAATTATAGAAAGCATTCGAAAAAGCAAAAAGAGGCACCGCAAACACAATGATCCGATAAAAAAGTATTCCTTTTTTGTCAAACGATATGAAATGTCGGGAACAAAAATCCCGCATCTATATTCGCGGATTGCTTGTTTGAACGAACGCCGCGAATATTGACAGTTATGGAATTTTAAATGAAAAACAACATGTGAAACGTTCAATGTATGCTGAACCACAGCACTTTTTTAGAGATCGGACGAGAGCGAGAGAACGAAGGGTACAAAATCGTCCAGAAAATTATTTTATGAGACTGAGTTTTGTGTGAATGTGAATCCGTCCGCAGGCCGTCATCAATGTGGAACAGTGTGCTAGAAAGTGGCCGTCAACTTAAACCGATAAGGAAAAACCATGCAATTGCAATACACCAAAACCAAACACGGCTGTGTATGAGTTTGTGCGAGAGTCATTTTATTTTTTCATCATCAGGTCGTACACAACCGAATACATATTGGGAAAAAATGATACTTTTTTTTTCAATTTCGCTTTTTCAACCATAATTTTAAAGCTTTTTTTCCATTTCGTAAGTAACATGCCGCATAATATTTTTTTTTCTCCTCTCTCACTCGCTGCCGCAGCTTTATAAATTATTTATATTGCAAAATATGAAAGAGTACGTTTTTGTCTTCGTCTCGTATCCAACTACTGTAAAACGTATCCCCGAATAGAATTCCACTCATAATATACGAATATATGTGATGTAAACAAAATGTATAATGACAATGGGAATTCGTGGCGGGGCGAAAGCGATTGAAAGCAAAGATCAAATTCATTTGCTGCGTTTGCATAAGAAATGGCCAAATAATCATAGTAATATCAATAATTGCGAGCAAATTTCAATTGAAATGTTAAAAGGGGCATGGAGTGGCTGGCGGTGGTGATGGCAATTCAATAGCTTACACGAAAATACGGCCACAACAATATTTAATGAAATATTTATGTATCTAAAGTAGTTACGACGGATATTTCTATTCATAAATCGTAACGGATTGAGTGTGTATATATAAAGAAAGTGTATTCCGATTGGAGCGCGCACATAAACATAAAATTGTGGCCGCTCGTCTGCGGGCTTTGACTTCATCCACTACAACTTATGGCTTATGAAGACATATTTAAAACTTGCGCAGACCAAAATATTGAGGAAAAATTATTGAAAATGTAATATTTGACACCGAAGACTGAAGCGTAGTAGAATGAGTGGGAGAAAGCGAGCGAGCAGGATCCATATGATAATGATGATGGCAACAATGACATCAAGCAGCAGTGAAGGCGTTTTGCACATAAAAAATGCATTGCGCTACCCATTATACCATATTCAATATAGCAAAGTGACATTTTAAGGGTTGCAAACCGTTTTCAGTGCGGTCTCTCTCTCTTCTCTCATTCACATTTTTGTACGTATTTTCACTCTTTCAGTTTACTCTTTTATTTTATTTTGTTTTCACTTCGGTTCGCCTCTTTTTTTCCATTTTCATCTCCTTTCTTTTCTTTCTGGCTCATATTCATCTCTCTCTCTCTCTCTCTCTCTCTCTCTATTCATACGAACTCGATCTAATATTTATAATACCCAGATACATTATAAGCTGAAATACACGAAAATGAGATGGATCAACTTTGGTGGATTGGTTTGAGAATTCGAAAAAGAGCCAAATATCTTTTATTCATTTGGATTGGTATGACGAGCACATATTCGGAGCATTTGCTACCCTCAATTCAATTCGTTCACTTGGTTCAGTGTCGTCGTCGTCGTCATCGCTATAAAGTGGAAGCAACAGCAAAGTGAGTCTGTTACAAAATGGTTTTACATCCATCGACATGCATAATATATAAAATGCAATATCGCATATGAATCGGCAAGTGTACAATTTTGGTAGATGTACACCAAAATGCTTTAATGCCATCTTTCGCTTTTGGTTTCGGTTGAAAATTGTTGTATTTTCGTTGTTTCTTATTTTTGCTCCATTCTTTTCCATCTTGCAATTACTGAATTGCTGCAATTCATCTCGTTCTCTTGTGCTCATTCTCTCTCTCTCTCTCTCTCTCTCTCTCTATCTATCTCTCTACCCTGATCTACCCTGATGCGTTTCCAGTCAGTTTGTGCACATATCTTTCATCCTTGCCACATCATTCTCGTCGCTACCGTAAGCACACACACACACATATATATATGCTTTATGATTCTATGCTCTCCACTGTTCTTTCTCTTACTGGAAATGCAGCTAGTTTAAATGTATAATGTGTCGCCATCGCAATATTCCTTAATAGCTTAACAGCAATGCCTAAATACACTCTTTGTCTAACGAAAAGATGTCATCAGGTTTGGGAGCGGCATCAATCCGAGTGTAGAATACAATTTCTCTTTATGCCAAATAAAATCGAACGTATTTTGCTGCTTTTTTATTTTGAAATTTTTTTTCGGTTACAATTTTTCCCAAAATGTGTGCGAGTGAGTGCATGCGAGCCCCATTTTCAGCACACATTTGATGACACCAAACAGCACACACCATTATTTGTGCTCCCTGAACACCCATTAACCAACTATCGACTGTTTTATTCATAAGCCAAATTATTGTTCTGTTGAGACAATGTTTCGCTTTAATTCGGCTGTCTTCAAATGAATCAAACAGCGGTAGCGAACTAGTCGGGAAGAGAGAGAGAAAGAGGGGACGAAAGATTAAAATCGGTAACGATCGATGCATCAAACGAAACTTTCAATAACTTCAATATGCAACGTCGGCCAAAGTTTTGGGTTCAAACACCTAACGACACATTCAAATCGAATGAATAATGGATTTTGGCAATTATTAGTTTGATATGTGCGTTTTGCCGAAGTCATGCCAAATACGAATGCATTGGGATTGGTGGTCTTTGGTGAACAAATGACACAGCGCTTCTCGTTAACGGCGCTGTTTCATGGAAAATGATAGTGTGATTCAAAAATTGAATTGTGCATGCGTGCAATTACAATTGTGGACCTCCTTTTTTTAATGGAACAAACATCAGCTTTCAAGCATTTTGGTGGCATTTCTTTTTGTGCAAATGTGCACCATCCTATCCGCAACACAAACAGACGCTCGTGCGCGCGATGAGAGACACATGTGTTGTTCGCTGAACCCAAATGCACTTTGTAAACAACAACAAAAAAAGCAGGAATTTTGAAGAAAACATTAAAATTTTCCAACCATTAATCAAATTGTATTGTAAACTTCTTGTGGCTCGAGATCGAGCGAATTGCATGAGGTGTGTGTATGTGCTGGTGCGCGAGAGAGTATGTAGGATGTAGGTCCTATTCGCGTTTTTCATGCGACGATTAATTTAGTTCAATATTCCCTTGTACATGTTGTTGGCTTTGGTTTGATAATAAATATGAAACATTTTTAATATTATTATCGCACTTCCTTTCATTCGACACATTTTTTGGATTCATTCTATCCTCTTTGCTTGCAGCGGTAAGAAAATGATTCTATATGAAGGGAGATGGAAAGAAATAAAAAACGACAGAGCGGAGAGCATGATATGTTTAATGTTATTCCGTACCGCATCCATTATATTTGTTCATGGTTTATCTTTTTGAAAATTTGATGCGAGAACTAATCTCATGTAAAAATAATTGCACAAATTTCAATGTGAATTTGGCTTTTGTTCGGGAGTTTCGGTTGATGAATACCAAATGCTCTCGCTCTCAATGGCATTCGCTACACTGTGATAGATAGGCGGTGTGGAAATGTGCGCGAACGACCAAGAGTGTGTGTTTAAATCAGTTAAGACATGTATTTGGATGTGGCAGTTGGCATTGGCATGAAGGAAAATCGCCTTTATTGTCGTATCGCACAATTTCAATTCATGTTGGTGCTGAACATTCGTCTCTCATGCGCCACATACACAAACACACACCCATGCAGCTACCCCGCATAACGGGATGAACGAGAGAAAAAACAACACAAAGAATGAGATAGCAAACGATGTAATATCTGTTTATTTTATTCATGACCCCTTCTGTTTTTCTAGACAATTTGTTCGACACCCATTAATCACTATGTGACAACTTATGCATGAGTGAATGCTGTTTTTGAGGGTAGACGTCATACCATCGAGCCAACACATTTCCACAAGCGCACAGGGAAAAACGTTGCATATACCAAATAAATTTATTGAATGGGATGCAAAGTTTAGGAAGCAGCACAGTGAGAAAGATAGAGAGCAACAAACGACAAACACACGATAGATTCGGGCAAGAATGGCGACGGGGCGACAGTAGTACGCGTGTGTTACTCTAACTGATTTGCTGCTGATTCAAAACGTAAACATGGCTATTAAATTTTCTTTTTTTTTTATTTTTTCTGAGAGCCAGAAGTCATGTAGCGTGTGTTTGCAAGAGAAGAAGAGTGAGCCGAAAAGATGTGGAGCAAAACTAGTCAAGTAAGCTGATGATCAGCAAACCAAATCGTTTTCGTGCTGGCATGCTTGATTACATGCAGACATCAAGAGCTATTCCTGCCCATTGCACCAATCCAATATTTGCATTCGAAATATTTATAGATATATTATTATACATTCTAATCTTTTTCCGTACATCAGCACTTTTGTTTCGTGATTTTATGTCGAAAACTTGGCAAAACTGCCAATTTACTCGAATTTCTTTGGCTTTATTTAATTTTCGTTCAGATTTCAAAGAGAAAGAAAAGAAATCTCCAAAAATTACTAGTCAAATTATTGAACTCATTCTTTTATCAGAAGCGTGAAATGTTATCAAGCCGCTGGCTGCTGTTGCTGCCATTGTTCTCGATATGCTTGATGAGTTTTTTTTTTCTTTTTCTTTGACTTTTCTTCTAGAGTCAATGTTTTCTTTCCCTTTCCCCCAAAATACATTATATGAGTAATTACATCTAACTTGAATGTCTGGAACCATTTTAATGTTCGCAAATGAAACAAATGAAACCGAAAAAGTATCGTGTGCGCTTTTACGGTTGTTTGAAATTGAGATTGTCAGCCCCGAACCGAATCGCCCGCTACCCTTATGAATGTGTGGGTGTGTGTTCCTGGGATGTGATTGCGGTAAATAATTCACTACACGAGCGCACAAATGAAAGCTGAGCACATGGCATAGATTGAAATTCTTATCAGCAATGGAATTGGAAATGGGACTCGATATGAAAAACGCGAAACGCACGACATGCAAAAGATTTGCGTTATTTGTTCATTTGTTCTTGGGCGCTTTGCCATTCGAAATTCAAATCGAGTATTTAGCGATAAGACTCTCATTCATTTATCAACGTAATGATTTCAGGATTATGGTGAAATGCCGAATCGAACATTTTTTATGAGTATGCAGTCGAATTGTAGAAACATATAGCGAATCAACTGTAGCAAATGGCATGGCATTTTAAATCATTTTCGTTGAATGTGTGGCGCGTTGAGAGTTTTTTTTCCGTGGCTTTGGGTAGTTGTATTTACGGTTGAAGCAGTGCTTTTGGCAAATACGATGCGTTTAGACATGCTATACGCGGCTTTTGTACCTTTGCTTATCCGGTTTTTTTTCTTCACTTCACGTGAAAATTCCAATGCAAATAATTTAATAGCTAAGCTTTTTTTCGTTTTTGCAAATGTTTCATTAAGAAAATGATCGAGTCTCAGCTGTTAAAGATTAGGCTATTATTGCGAATTTTATTGCTTCAAGTGTTACGCACTGGTTGGGAGGGTGCACGATGAAAATAAAATCATCAAAAATTTCCATCCATAAAAAAAGTGATAATTGCGAAGGTCACATCGATCAATTCATTATTGCACGTATGAAAATGTGTGTGCAATATGGTTGCACCAGTGAGCGAGCTGGAGATATTAAGCGAGTTTTGTTGGTGGCGGGTGACTGTAAAAGGCGAACTGAGCAACTGTTCGAATCGCTTTAAAAAGCGAGACGGCAACACATGTGAACAATTTGTATTATATTATGTTTTGATTGGGAACACGAAAACGAAGCGAAAAGTTCAGTGAACAAAATTAAGTGTAAATATGAAATAATAATGTATGATGTCAAGAATGAGTGAGAGTGAGAGAGGGTGAGCAAAAATGGCAACAGCTTGTAATAACTGCTTGTTTATACCGAGTCTCTCAATAAAGCTATTATAAACATATTTTGTTCTTTTTCATCTTTTTGTTTTGCTACTTTCGGGTCGATCAAACTCGGATAATCTGGGAGCGCCGCTCTAAGCACTGCGAATGTATATGAGATATTTAGCTGTGAACGGATGACAGTGAGCGAAAGCTGTACCCGATTTGGCACTAATGTCAAAGAGATGCAGTTATGTCGTGTATTCGTATTTAATGACAATGCAACAGACGGTGATCATTATGTCTGTTTTTCGGGTTCATTTGAGGGAGCGAGAGCGGGAATTGTGTGAAGTAATCATCGAATCTAACACAAGAGCATCAAATGTAGCTCCTTATGCACTTGATACACACGATGAGCTCAACACCGATATAAATTGTCTTAACAATGGTTGTCATCAACTTAATTTCGTATTCATCCTTCTCTCTCTCTCTCTGTGTGTGTGTGTTTTTTCTTCACCCGGACCATTTTGCACTTTATGATTAATGTAGATATATGCTGATTTAATGAAGATGATATAAATAATCGAATATTTTTGATTAGCTCATCATAATATTGTGATCTTACATTTTGGTACTTTGATTTTTTTTTCGTATTCTCGTTCTAACTCCGACTATTGGCCGTGTCCCATGTGTGTTCGCGCGAGTACGCGTTTATTCGTTTTTGAGGGTCGAACCAAATGAGATTCCATTCAAATGCACATGAGCACACGGACAATATATGGGCCAGTAAACGTGTATTCGATTAAAATGAAAACGTTAAAAATCCCATTTAGCTTTCAAATTAAATTGGCTTAAGGGTTAATATTAATGTGCGTTGAACATTGAGCCACGTATTATAAAGCGTATGCATATCGACAATTGTATTTTATCTACCATTTCAAAATGACCATTCTTGCATATAATGACTTTTGTCCAGTCAGAGATATGAACAGGAGAACAGAGAGTGAGAGCGAGCGAGCGAAAAAAATCAACGCACATCCATTCACATGTATAAAGTTCAGTTACCGGTTTGAAAAAGAAGCGAAATAAAGTTACTGATATCAAAAATCGCATATGAAACCATTTCACATATTCGATAATATACGTGAGTGAGTGAGCGAGCGTGTGTATATTGTTTGTAAGTATTTTTCCCTTAATTCAAATCTTCGCCCGGTCAGGACACTGGGCACAAAATCGCTCTCTCTCTCTCTCTCTGTTACATATTTTCAAATGGATTTTCGCTCAAATTCGTTATCTAAATCTGAACGGCGACGTCACATACACCAGCCATCTATTTTCTATCTGCATAGGCGGAAAAAGCAAGCGAGAACGAGCAGAAAAAGGTAAGCTTGACAGCAAACAACAATTTATATGCGAAATCAAAATCCCAAAAAATCGCCTTCTTTAGCCACCATATTTATCCAATATGCAATAAATACAAATTTGTTTTATACGACGTCTCATATATATATCCGAATGTATATTTTTCGTACACTTTTCATGTGCATTGAGATGGTGGTATGTGCGAATGGACGTTGGACCAACTGTTCAGACATTGATTCCGGCGTGATAGCCTGGAATGGTCTTTGTGAGTATCGGTTTGGCTGATGCGCTCTGATCTGTGTGACCGATTCCTCTGCAACTTGTATAATGGTCGTCATTTAAATGTATAAGACAAAACGTTCCAATATCAGCTAATATAATGGTTTATTGGGGCACATGTTAACGGCACCAAGTCAGCGCCATTGTTAAATCATTTCACACAGATATGTGTGTGTGTTGGCGAGAGCCAATCGACATAAGGGCAAATACACAGTGCCAGACAGCGAACAGTGTGCATGAGATATAATCTCACATTTCCGAGAACCATTATAAGCATTAAAGGTTTAGGTTGACCTAATCATTTCAACCGTTATTATTATTTTCTTCGTATTATTTTTTGTTACAGCTGCCGCATTTTTTGTTTGATTTCCACCAGCTACCACCCTCATTTCTCACTTGTTTTTCTCGTTCACCCAACGAATGGACCAGCAGCAGAAATCAACCGAAAAAAATCAGAAAACCCAACCGAACGAAAATTTATGCTGATAAAAAACTGAAGCTGGAAAAATGTGCGTGTCCCGATATATTATTAGAAATTGGACATCAAATTCGTAAGTGATAGCAAATATAAATAATGTGCATTTTATTAAAATAAGCTGATAAAATGCTTCATATATAGTCAGTACGCAGTGAATGGCAACGGATGTGTGCGCACGGAGTGGCATGAGAGGGCCAATACAACTTTAGCTATTCGAAACTTTTATGGTATGCAACAATTCGTTTAGCAAGAAATGCCCCGTGCACATGAATAGTGTGCGAGTAAATTACTTGGTGCTTGGCGCGATTGCTGTCCGTGCTTATTTGATTTTCGACTCGGTGTGTATGAAAAGATCCGAGATCACGTAATGCAGACTGTCTAATTATAATTGGATACTATTACAAATTGGATTGATATATTTTCAATGTAACGAATTGCATTTATATCACCAAATTATGATAAGTTGCTAGAACACCGACGGATTTAAAGCGCTGACCGTGTATGTGCAGCTGGCGATGAGCTACACGGCCAATGAATAAAAAGGAACATATGAAATCCCCATGAGATTTTCCTTTCGACAACAATCCGACCGATGAAGCAATCCAAACGATTGTTTTGTTCGAAACTAAATGACACCTCCGTTTTTGCATCGCACAATTTTTCTTCAAACATCAAACACACACAAACGAACAAAAAGAGAGTGGTGCTTCGAACGAGCGACATTTGATTTGAGAAGAAAACCGATTTGAAAAATACGAATTCCAAGAAATTCACATTGTTTGCGCCTGATTGAATGTGAATGTCTAAATATACACCACACAAAACTGTTCATGCACGCAAAAAAAGTACGAGAATCCAGTATAATTAGTGGCGTTTACGAATTCATACGTAATGCAACGGCAAAAATTGGAATTTGCTAAGCATGTTTCGATATTAAACTCGATGTGTACGCCGAATACGTTGGATCCATATTAAATGGGAATGGAACTACACATGTGTGTTGTTGTTGTTGTTGTGAAAATGGGATTTTTCGAGATACCGAGCGAGTGAGCGTGGCTAAATGAAATAGCGAGTAAATGTGTGAAAGAACGGCAAAATAGCTAAATGAAAACAACTGTAACTGCTTCCATATGTTTAGCTGTCACTTCTGCCGTTGATTTTCACTAATTAGAAAAATGAATTATGTGAATCAGAAAATAGAATTTAGCAAAATGCGTATGCGGGAGAATACGTACGCACGAAACACAACAATGAGGTGAGTCATTGTTAGTAGCACACCGTATTTTCTTGTGTTTTAGTTGTGCGATTGTGACTCACATGCAAACGAAAATGTCATTAATTTCGGAACAAACGAATGTGTCTCAATTGCTGAAAAATTCAAGTTACGACAAATTGAGGTAAATTCTTTACCGATTGTTGCCAATACATGTATGATTTGCTGTAGTGGGGACAGCATATTGTCTCAATTGCAGCGTGTGGCTTTGAAATGAATTAGCGACGACAAAGGGAAATTGGTGCTAAAATTCAATTCCGATTCAATAACAATTGGGCATTGAAAGTATGCCAGGGATCGCAAAAACACGCGTCTAAGTGCACTTGAGATTTCGTCAGCCAGATGAGAGCCCTTTCGGAACAGCCCGTACACCAAACTTATTGTGTACTTGTGCGTCATCATGTGTGCACACCAACACACTCATTCTCTTAATTTGTACACAAACACCCCGATTGGCATTCTGAAACGGATTTTCCGATTGGAATCTCTGTTTTTATTATGAGTGTGTGTGTGTGATTTGCCAATCTGTGTGAAGTGGTTCAATTGGCAGCAAACATAAATCCGCCGCTCTTCACATTCACACCAACAAACACTTGTAACCGATTACCGTAAAATCATCTCGCATTACAGATGGAAAAAATTTCGAGAGCAGAAAATGTAACATATCAAAAATTCAAGCCGAAAAGCCTGTTCACTCAAATTTGAGGTCAGTCAATTCCAAAATGAATGGGTCATTCGATGTAAATAATAACTTTTTTGCCCGAGTGAAACAGGTGCGACACGCATTAATTATTGCCCATTTCTTCAACCAAATGAAGCTTTAAATTAATTTAAGGATTGAGTGCAAATTTAGATGCAATGTGAATATTGACTAGCTATAGTAAATGAAAACTACTCTAAAACCTTTTGTTTCCATTGCCTCACTCGAAGTATGATTGTTTGGATTGGCTTTGCTTGAATGCATCGAAAAGTCTGCGCGCCAGAAAGCACAAACAAATTCAATTACATTTTCCAATCGTTTTCACAAAAACAATGCGTTTTTCACCAGCACCAAGAGTGTGTGATGGCAACAATGCCACAGTGTGAAGGAGGAACGGAGATGACGACACCATCATCAAACAATAATAACATCTCGTACTTATGCGTTTTGAGGGCTAATTTGATTCCCATGAGTGATTCTATTATTTCAACTAAAATCCTTGGAAAAGCAGATATCTCTCACGCCGTCGTCGTCGCATTCCGATGAGTAGGTGTATGCGTGTTTCGCACTTCAATATGAAAATCGATTTCGTTTGCGGTTTTCACTATTGTTAAAATAGAAATATTCGCTTTTTTTATTGATGTTATGGTTCTGATAATTTAGCTGGATTCATTGTGTCGCTTCCTTTTTATTGCAAACGATTGATGCAGGAAACGCGCTTCGTTTCCTTGCTAAGTAGTTGAACCAAAACAAATTATAATTGTTTGTCCAACACACAATTTTATTATTTTATCTTGTTATGCTCTCTTTCATCCATTCTTTCGCCCATTTGTTCGTTCGTTCGATTTTCTTTTCGATTAAATTGTTCCGTTCGAGGAATCCAACCCTTTTTCATCTTTTGCACTCGGTATTCTGTGATTGTGTATTGTTTTGAGCTCTCTTTCATAGCCACAAACATACACACATATTTTGGAATTTGGTGTGAGCGTGATTTACGAACCATTGAACTGTGCACAGCATGATACTGACATCAGCTTGGTTGGCATGACTTTTCATGAGCCAGTCGAAGAGAAGGCTGTTTTGGCTACAGCACAGACTCATACATTGATAAGTGTGCACCATTTGATGAATTTCTCTGGAGAACCAAATTGTTTATGATTATTTTTCTAAATGGAAAAAAATGAATAAATAAATAGCAAGGGAGACGTGACGAGACTCTGGCACAGCGACCGAAGCGAAACAACAGCAGCATCCGCGGCAGCAACAATAACAGGGCATCGATGCCATTTGATGTGCCTAACTTTCGATGTAAATATACACAAAACAGAGATTTCCGACATAATTTTCATACGCAATTGATTTATTCACACCAAAATATTATTAGTTAGACATTGTTCCATTCGCATTCATTTCGGTGTCATGTAATTGCACAAGTGTATCGTTTCTATTGTTAATATTTCGTATGGATGGCAACCCTTTAACTTTAATTAGCCAAATGTATTTTGTAATTGTTCAGTGCAAATGCTGTTAACGCACGTTCTGGGATCCGGCACCGCTCTCGGTTGGTGTACGAATTGAAAGGAGACAAAGGGCGAGAAAAGTGAGATGGAGCGCCAGAGTGAAAGATTGCGGCATGAATAATGGATTCTGGCCTGCCATCCTTCGCCCGTTACCTCTTTACTCGCTGACTTTGCATGTGGGACGCACGCACACTTTATGCGAATCTCTCAAAATGTGTATATGCTTAAGATGATTGCAATAGTTTGGCGATTACATTTCAAATGAGTTGTATTTTATCCCTTGCCAATAGATTTTCATTTGCACAGGCTGCCACTTGGGAACACATTTTATTGTGCAATACATCACAATTGTGTCTTAATTAAGTAATTTCCTCAGATACTCGTTGAATTTTGTGTGCCGGGCTTTAAATTATCGAGCCGTTCTCTGCATCTATTAGGCCATATGCCATATGCTTGCTCTCGCAATGGGCACCGCAATTTACTTACTTTTTCATCATCGAAAAAAAAAATTCGCAATCAAATTGCAGCCAAATCCTCAATTTGATTGTTTGCGCAGATAACAGCTGTGAAAATTATGATGTGAATTGTTATGATTTAGAAATTCCAGCGCAATCTGGACAATTTGATTTCCAGCTTTTGGATACAAAATGTTGGAAATCCAAAACGAAAGCATCAGTATTTTGAATGGTTGGTTTTTTTCTATCTCTTTCTCTCTCTCTCTCTCTCTTTCTATTCTCTCTCTCTCCTCACCTCAACCATTCTCGGTTTCGAGATCCACAAAAAACGCTGAAAAAAAACGCTGAATATTCAAATCGTGCGCTATGAGATTTTGCCGCACTATCGTGGCCTCAACCACGAGGGCTATATTGCTTTTCCGTTCTCTTATTCAATTTCCATTTTACGATAATGAGTTTTTCATTTTCGTTTGGAAATGAAAACCGACGTTCAACAATCTATTTTGTTTGCAGTGAATTTGGTGTGAAGTGTGCGCTATGTGTGTCGCTATTTTTCTTACTCCTCTCGCCACTTTTCCTCTATCGGTTGCTCTGTCTGCTCGGGTTGTTATGCGAATTTCACATGCGAAAAGAACCAGTTATTGAGAAAGTTAGAAAACACTGTTTTTCAGATAAGGGAATTGCACTGTCAACCAGGATGATATATTTGGTCAACATTTCCATACTATTTTCATGCAAAAGTTGAACAATATCACATGTGCCTTGAATCCACATGAATCCGAGCTTAGTGCGAGCCGTGATGTACATTTCCATGGCTTGCGTTCAGTCCTCTCTCTCTATATATTTTTTATCATTCTTTTCACCATTTCGATGCTCGTTTCTCTCATATTTGCAATACATGATCTTTTCGTGTGTTTTGGTGTGTGTTGTTTTTTGCCTTCTTTCAACAAAAATTTCATTTTTGCCCGCATTTATATAAAGCCCCAATCCGTTCACAATTTTTATTGTTTCTGTTGCCATTTTTATCTACTTGCACATCTTAATTTCGCTCAATTGAGAGATTTAACAAAATTAAAATTGCAAAGCGTCCGCATTTTGGCAAAAGCAATCGAAAAGTGCACAAGTAAAATATGTATCCACGCAATATGTTGCGAATGGCGGTTGCAGAGCAGCAAGCATACATAATTTTGATAATGTGTGTCTGAAACACTCAGACACTTGCACAATTGCAATCAAATGAATCGAATTAAAAAGTGGTCGCAATTTTTTCGCCATTTCAAATAATTCCTTCGAAAAAAATTGGGGAGGAGAGAGACAGAGAAAAAGATGGGGGAGCGAAAGAGAGGGCAACATAACAAAATGTATTTTAATTTAATTTGTTGACATTTTCTATTGACACATTTGTGTGTTGGTTTGTTATCATTGTCGTAAACGACAATACAAAAAATGTGCCGGAGGAGTTTTCGTGAGCACATGAGATAGTGCCATAAATTTTCCAGTGCTGAAACGAAAACATAAATCAAAACCGAATAAAAAATCATTTTAGCACCAATATTTGTTAAGCCGGAATGTTTGCCGGAAAATACAAGATTACGCACGTCTTACATTCATCATTGTCGCCGGAACACACAACACAAACACACATTCACTCAAACAGCGATTGGGATTTTTAAGTACGAAATGAAAGCGACTGGAAGAGCAATGCATGCACCCGCCAAAACTTGGAGCTTGTGCCGAGAGCATCATAAAAATTTGCAATCTATTTTCTAGACACAATTTTTCTGTTCCTATTTTGTTCTTTTTTTTCATTCGTTCATGAGATTGTTCACCAAATAAATCATCATCTAAACAAAAGGCGAACGCATGGCCTGCCAACGAGATTGCTAATGCCATCTAGGCGATCTCAGGCTGGAATGGAGTGCCTTCTAGCTTGACGCTACGTGTCGCTAGTATGAAATGTGAATAGCACGCTAATGCGTCGACATGGATCGTGATGGAACACAAGGCAATAAACAAAGCAAGAAAATCACGAACGCCATCCAAATCCTAATCATTTTTATGCTAAACAGATATTTACATGGAAATTATGAAGAAATTGATGAAAAACAACAAATCAACGTAAATTATATTCGTGTACATTTTACATTATACTTCTCTCTCGCTCGCCGTTTCTCAAAATGTGTAATAAATATTCATTCGAGCAGACGTACATTTGGATTTATGATCGTTATCATTTTTGCATTATGTTATCGGAGCGTGCAACGGTCACCTGTGCGGCTTGAACATTCAAATTGACTATCGTCTCGATGCGTTCCGAAATAAAAGACAGACAATTACAAAGTATTTCTGTGTGTGAGGATTCATCAGCGAATGCCAAAAAATTGGCGAATCAAATGCAGTATGGTACAATTTAGACAATGTATGAGTCGTTCGCATGTTTTTTTTTTGCGAATCATTTATTTGCCCTTTATTCGGCTCGACGAAATTCGAATTACATTGAAACTGGCAATGGGACACAAAAGAATCGAAAGATTTTAATTTGGATGAGCCGTGCAAAATAACGAGCCCATTGTGTTCGAGTGTGTGACTTTGTTGAGAGCTCAAGAGAAAAAAATGCATGCTCGAAAGTGAGCGAATGCAGTCAACGAAAAAGCAATTCTCAAGTCTATTGATTAGAGATATATTTGTGCATGTTTTAGACAATTCGCGTTCACCAGCATGTTGTTGCTCTTTTTCTTTCTTGGTACATTACCAAAGCCGCGGATAGTCCTTCAATATAATATGTTTATTTTTTGTGTGCGACTGAGAAAAAAAATTGTACACCGGCAATGCAAGACGCAAATAAATCTCGAGCCGAATGAAATTAAAGTGAACAAGCGAACGATATTCGAAAAATGTGATTTTGCTGAAATCTGGCGGCTTCTGTGTGTGTGTGTGTGTGTGTGTGTGATCAACTGTTGAGATCGTGCGGCATTTTGTGTGCGATGTGAACTTTTCTGGTTTTGAATGCCTTGTTCCAGTATCTTGTAGAGTTGATACTGAGGTTGAGGAGAGCGGAGAGTGAGGACAGCGAATGGCTTTGTTTTGCATATGAATCGATAACATATGGCCGCGCGCACTGACTCTTTGATCGAAAGGAAGACAGATACTTTTCAAGTGAACAGATGAAGCACGAAATGAAATTTGAATACACATTGACTGGCCAATATAGGCATAGTAACATTGTTGAGATTTTTAGCAGTGATAAGAACTATCGCGAATCAGCCGAAGAAAAAAAAAATGAGACTGCATTGAATTTTGCTTTTGTTTCTGGATTAAGCAGGTAGAATAAAAATACCAAAACAACCACCAATAATTTGACCATTAAAAATCGTTTGTGTAAAGCCGATTTGCGACTTCAACATGGGCCATATTTTGTCCGCATGAGCATATTGCAACGTTTCAAACTAAACAATGGTTTACACGATAGCTGTGTCGCTTTTGCGACGCAATTATTGTGAATGCTTTCGAAATGAGTTCATCATCTGGTTAAAATCGTTGATACATTTTTCAATGATCAATTCAGAAATTTGGCTTTGTGATTTTCGCGTTTTTCCTCGAAGAAATTCGCTACACATGCGTTTATGGTCTATTGTTTTTGGCCAGTGAATAGGGCGGAGCAAACTTTGGCTCATGAAATGGAATTTATTCGTGGATTCTTTCGGGTTTGCATATGAATTGTGGGGATTTATAATAGCCCAAAACTTACTAGTCATACTTCGCATACTCTCATTTTATTCACTCATTTGAATCTGTTTTGATGCTTACCATCTGGTGCATTCATTCTCGTTATTCAATTGCCGAATTAGCACAGCGCTAACAAACACCATCGAAAGTATGATCATGAATTAATTAGTCTAAACTTAGGAAAATCGTTGAATGCTCTCTTCATAAATGCATGTGATGTACTTGAGTATGCGTGAAGCGCATCAATAAATGTACACCAGCAAAAGAATGAATTTCATTAAAGTGAGGTGCAATAGCCAGAATTCTTCTTTTTTCTCTTATTATTGCTGTTGTTTGTTGTGCATTCTTGTACATTTGTGAGCTGATGATGAGAACGGATCGACTGGTTGGGTTTTCATTTTGCTTTGGTGTTGTTTTTGATCTTGCTTAACAAATTGTAAAGACGATATGAATGGCATCGTGCAGAGCGTTAAATGCCAGAATAAACGTTGATGCTGTGTCCAATCAAATGGAAATGCGAATATATTCAAGCACGACGCGTACACGTATGTATTAGACAATATTCAACATGGCCAAGGATATGTTTGTTGGATGCTTGCTTGTCGGTTCGCTCTACGCTCCACGCTCTGCCTCTCACTAACAAGAATGGAATTCAGCAAACATCGAGTTAACATTACGAAAAAGCAGTCAAGCTGAGATAAGACCTGTAAGAAGAATTGCGCGATTGAAACACCGTACACAAAACTCCAAAGAAGCGAGCACATTGTGCAGCAACAAAGGTTGGGCAAATAGATAGCAACAACGGCGGCAGCAGCAAGGGCAAAAAAAATATAAACGGCAAAGCCGAATAAAAAAGAAGAAGAAGAAATGAGAAGAACAAATAAAAACCGGCCAAATCATAAATCATCTAATTGCATGAGGATTAAAGTCTTATCTTTGTGTACGGAGGCTTCTTTTCTTCACTATGCCACTCATTTAAACCATGTCTATCACTATCTGTGCTTCTGTAAGCCGTTTCATTTAGCAGTAAATGCTTTGGCCGTATAATTGTCGTTGGCTACGCGTTGTCGTGTTGTTGTTAGTGCCGCCGCCGCTGTCGTCGTCATCGTTGTGTGTAGGATAGATGCCGTTCATATGATATAAATATTGGAAATGATGCGATTGCAATTGACTCATTTCACCGCATGTATCTCGGTTCATCTCTCAGCCATATCGCCATATTTATTCGTCTTTTGTAGTGTTTATTCTGTGTGTTTGTGTGGCTCTCAATTCGCCCGCTCCGTGAACAAATATTCATTTATATTTGTGTTCGTGTTTTTGCCACATTTCTTGCAATCACACAGTACATCTCAAAGCAACGACTAGCCAAAGCGAACGGTACATTTGCAATACTGGTTCGATAAATAAATTGCGTCATATTAGATTAAATATAGATAAATCTTATGTGTGTGTGTGATATCATTGGTGTTGGTATTGCTGTAAATTGCATGTGGACCAAATGCCGGTTCGCCGTTCATATGCGCGCATTACTGTCTCGGCCGATATCTTGTCCATTTGGAATATAGGTGCCGCTTAATGTTGGCACATGGATTAGCATCCAAATTACACAGGCAACAGCCATGCCTAACGCCACAATATCTTTTGCTTTCTCACACTCGAAACAAAGCGATACATACAAGCACACACTCTCGCACCGAACGACCGAAATTAGTTAATCAAAATCAGTGTTTGTCGCTCCTTCATCACATTGTCCTCGCTCCAGCCAAAATTCTAAATTCATGCAATTTACGTTACTTAGCTCATTTTGAGCTCGATCTCTCACTCATTCCAGTCGCTTCTCTCTCTCTCTCTCTCGCTCTTCCAATCTCTTATCCAATTCGTATTTATTGCGATCTAATGAATGTGCCAATATATTTACTGCTTTGCTTCGTATTTTTACGCGTCTTCGTTAATTTCCACGCAATGGTTTTGCTTAAATTAAATAAAGCACACAAAGCAATGAAGAAACGTGTGTCACTTCCATCGCAACGACGGCATTAACGCTGATGTAATGTGATTTTTTGTGTGTGTATATCGAACAGTGTGTATGTATGTGCTGTTCAAAAAGGTTGATGAAATTAACTAATTTGGCATGAAGCACATTCAGCAAAGCAACATAGAATGGTAGAAAAAAGAGGCGAAATGATTTCGCATTAAGCAATTCCACTTTGTGTTGGCCAATTATGGCCACTATGGAAAAGGATACCAACAAAAATTAATTGATCTTCTTGTCGTATTGTGAGAACGATATTGAAATGATGGCAAATCTATTGACGAGCTGGAAATTGGTTTTTCGACACGCGTTGAATGTTATTCAAAATCTATGCTGGCACAAAAGTAGTAACACATCGAATGCGTGCTCTTGTATCAAATGATAAAGTCGAGCTCTACTGAATCCATGGAAATTGCGTGTAACTGGCACAAAAACCAATGTTAAAAGCAAATTTGGCAGGAATAATGCCTGCAAGTAATATGCAAACGAACTAAATAAGCTTTATAGACAAATAATCGAAAAGAGCCTTCCAGCCATTTCTTTTCCTGGCCAGACTTTTCGATGCACATCGAACTGAATGCGTGTAATAGATCCGTGTGTTATTTGCAACCAAAAAAAAAAAAAAAGAAATCACACACACAAAGTGGCCGGGTTTTCTGTTTCCTTGCGCCAAAATAAAGCAAACGATATGTCTCATCGAGTGCATTTGTGGGCAAAAATGGTGGTACTTTAAACAACATATGTATTGGGGCATCTTAATTTAATTTTCTATTTAAACACATTTTGGCAGCGTAACTTATAACAAAGCATTCGACTCTGCCGTTTTTTCTCTCTTTCTCTCCTCATTTTGTTGCTGCTGCTATCGCTTTCACTGCTTGTTATTCAACAATTCTCGGCCTGAATGGATTTTTACTCCAGTTTAATACACGAGTATATAATCCAAACGCATTCAATATTTCCCGAATGCCAATTGATTGAGTGTGTTTCTAACAAGAACCAAAACAAAAAAACGAGCGAAATTCATATACAAAGAAAATGCCGTATTCACATACAGCGAACAACACGTAAAATTGAGTCAATGGTTGCATTTGAATGGCAATAACAATAGTCCAATTAACTCATTGTTAACTGCCGATGAAGAATATCCGTTTCCACACGCACTCACTCTCTCGCCACACGATCGTTCTTTTTAGATGCGCTTTCCTCTCATTACGGCCTTCAGTATTGCTAATCAAATGGTTATTGTAAAATAGAGCAACGTCCAATGAAATGTCATTTGCCAACTGGAAATTCGCTCCTTTGATTTTTTGACAATAAAAGAGTGTTGCTGTTCAATACGAGAGTGTTGATTCGATGTGCAAATTTACGAAATTCCTGTCTTATTTTCAATTAGGCATCGTGCTGTCAAAAATATGACAATGCTATTTCTCACAATTAGATGTTTTCATTGAAATAGTTCTCTTGAACATGAAGAGAGCTTCTATTTTCCTATTGAGGCAGTTGATTCAATGAACTTTCTTCACGTGCGATTCCGATGGAAAATGAAATTTTATTTCTTATTTACATACGAATTAAGACGACTTTATGGAATAAAAATGCAGATAACACACATTCAGGGAACGTCCCGTGAACACAGAACACAGCCAGCGAAAAGCATGTTGCACAAGCTGTTGAATGTGTGCTAATTTATGAATCCTTTTTGGCGTGAAGAAGCCACATTTCTCATATGCGAATTTCTCTCTAGCCTTCATATGCACTTAATTATATTATTTGCTGCCTTTTCTGTTCAATTCGAATTTAAATGCGATGTTTTCCGCTTTGCATGGCCATGATAAATGTTACGTGCTCGCGCAAAATGCAACAAATTAAAACCAACAACAAACACATTGCGAATGAACAAAATATAAAAAAGAATTATAATAAAGTGGCGAAAAAAATGCGCATCGAACAGGCAAAATTAAGTGCCAGCAGCCGTCAGACAGGGATTAAACAATCGGAAAATTTGATTAAAAGAAAATTTCGAGTGAATTAAGATGGTGCGCGACCATGTGCGCAAAGCGCACGCCGCGCCAAACCATTCTCAGATGTGTTATTGCAGTTTTGCGTTTATTCGCACGCATTTCCTTTTCTCGACTTTTTCGTATAATTTTGCATATAATTTTTGTTGATGTTGCTCATTTTGCTGGCATTTAACCGTAGGAATTTTTACACTATTTGCCATAGTTTATGGTGTGTTCTGAATCAAGTGACTTGCCCTGTCTCACACTCTCTTCTCACAGATTGAATTCCGGAATGTGTTTAAAGGCGACAAACATCACCACGATCACACATTTACACACTGATCGAATGTGGCAAGCACAAAATCAACGAAAAAATTTGCCGTTGTTGCGTTTAGTATGCGTGTTGTTGTTATTTTTGTTTCCCTTCTCTTGCCATCGTTTGTGCGCCTAATAAGTTGTACGCAATGAAGTACTCAAAGCGACATACATCGTAATGTAGTCGTGATGATGATGGTGACGAAGAAGGAGACTAATAACATGGCGTAGATCAAATGAAGGGAAAAAGGCAAACGGATAAAATAAACATCATTCGGATTAAATTTCATTTGCATAAATTGAAAATTAAATTGTAAATCATTCATTAGACAAGTTTTATGTTGGCCCATGAACGCTTATTCACGGTTCGTTGTTCGAAGCATTCTTCCAACAATTTTTGCGCTCTCTCACTCGCTCCGGTCCGGCTCTGCTCGGCTCTCAACGACGCGGTTTGGCCGATTGCTCTTTTCCTTTTGCTAGCGCTCACTCTATATATTTCTACATATTAATTTAACGCGCGAAATAATTACAACTTATCATACTGGCAATTGAAATGCAAAACCATACACACGTTTTCAACTTCAAATGAGTGTATTTGTATTTTCGTTATGTGCATATGTAAAATTTACTAGCCACTTATTTCTTTTTCCACGCTTCTTGTCGTCCTCTTAATTCCTTCACTCTTGAAATGTCTTTAACTCATGTCTCTGCTGCTAGTTGTTCATTTTTTTTTTTATTTTCATTTTGTAAATCTTTCGTCTTCATCTTATAATATTCACTGTGTGTACATTGTACAGGCATGTATCTCTGGCTATTCCAATGGCACCCATTATTATACTTTTGCATATTCGCCGCTTGTTCGCGCGTCCGTTGCTGATTCTTTGGCAACATTGCGAAGTAGGACGGATTCAAGCCAAATGCAGGGCAACAAAAAATGTGCAGCGAGAAAAAAATATGTCCGTCGAAATCAAGACGAAAATGAGAGATCGAAAAAAGACAGGGAAAAAAATGGCAGGAAAAATAAATGATTTTGAGTAAATGATAAAACACTCGAGTCAAGACGTTGCAAAGTGCGCAAATTGTGTGTATGCGCGCAATAGACTCGTTCTTATTTTTACTTTGGCCGCTCGTTTATCCGGTCATCATTAATTTGTACAAAAGCAAAGGGCTCGAAAACAACAGTAAATAAACACACATACACCAATAAAAAGGCACACATTGAAAAGATTATAGACATGTTCAAATGGACCTGAAAAACATTCAATGTTGATGATGCACTTTGCAATAATGCAATTGCAAGATTTGATACACATGGTTCCGCGTCTGATATGCAAATAGAAGAGCAATCAAAGTATCTTTTTGCCGATATTTTCCGTCAAATTGACTCGTTTCTTAATTTGATGAACTTTTGAGACAGAAAAGAATTAGTGAAGAAATCAAACGCAAAGAATTAAATCAAGAGAAAAACTGATGGAAAAGCCATACAATAAAGAATTTTAACGGTAAAAGATTTCTTTTAAATTAATTGGCTTTTATCAAATAATCAACATTGATATGTGCTCGATATCAATGAGCCAAAAATATGGATCACAACTTAAGCCGGCCGTTGAAAACGCGGTTGTTATGAGCCAAGTTTATAACATATATTTAGCCACTGGGCATCCAATTAAAATCAGTTAATTACTGGTTAGGTATATGCATACAAGCGGCGCTGGCTCAAATGCACAATGTGCTGCAGCGATACGGTATTTATCAAAATGCGAATTGTTGCAGAAAGGAATCGGACCTATAATCACGTGTTGCTTCAAACGCCCATGAGTTTGTGTGTGCAATGCGAACGAAGTATCGACGGTACACACGAGCAAGCTGCTTTTCGATTGTTTAAGTTCAAGTGATTCTTCAAATCGAATTTTAAATCATAATCTATCGAAATTGCCAGCAATTGCACATCCACATCCAGCGGCTACATTTTCCATTTCAAACCGCGAATTAATGGGCCGATTCGAAGACAACTTATAATTACTTTGCGATTCGTATTTTGTGTGTGTGTATGTTGGCCTTCTTTGAAATCAAAAACATTTGATTATAAGCTGATTGCTGTCAATGTTATTATTTGTGCTGATTTCTTTTATATTTTTGTGTGTTTCTCAAGGCGGAGTTTTCTTCTCGGAACTGTTGCACTTTGATTATCATAAGGCATGGTTTTGGAGCGACTCGAACATCGAACGATGTGTATGAAGGACATCATTCAAATAAATGATCAAAGCCAATGCAAGAGTTCAACATAGTTTCGATCGGTCGATTTTTCTGCATTCATTCGACATTTGCTTCGGCACAACGGAAGCCAGAGTTTGATGAAAATGACCAAATGTGTCACCTCCAAAGTCATAATTCGTATTATCATTATTCTATCACTTTTCACAACAATTGTTTATTATATGCGTTCTCATATCTTTTTCGGTTGGTAATTCGTATTGGATGGCTGATTGATGCATATCCCAGCGCATTGAATTACTCCAGAAGCGCCAAATGTGGCACACATATGCGCATCACCGCCATCATCATCACCACCATTGCTTCAGTGCGATTCTTTTTTTGTTCAGTTATAATTTTTTTCGATCCCAGATCAAACCGCAAAATGCAAGATGGTGTGAAAAATAGATAAAATCAAGCACCGAACCAGGAACAAGTTAAAGCAAAAGTAACTATACGGCACACACAATCTCTGTCTCTCTCTACCTCTCCCTCTGCCTCACACAAAATGGGTGATTATATCAAGCTTTTTTCCGACCGATGTTTGTTCTTTTCATCACGGCTCGTTCAAACAAAAATGGAGAGAGCAAGCGAGCAGAGTAACAACAGCAACAAAAATTATGAATTTTAGATATGAATATGTTTTATATTTCACCGTTCTATTGTTCCATGGCTTGATTTATTGCAGCGCTGTCCAACAAGACAAAGGAATTTTCCAACAAAAGTAACTAACGACAGTTGTAATAACAATATGGCTATAACTTCGATAACCGTAAGATCAAATGAAACATAAATGAGCGCGAAAACAAAGGGAAAAAAATGATAAACAATCATGAATGTAAGTGAGTTGTTGCTGATTATACGAATTGCAAAGTTTTTGTGTGTTTTTTGTGTGTTCTTCTTTTTTGCACAACACACACACAAAAAAGGCATTTACGATGAAATCATTTTTTCAGCAGCAAAATATGTACACCGTTTTCGGTTGTTCGCTCGCTAGCACATTGTTGTGAATTGAATTTTGCCATGGAAAAAGTTCGTTGTGATATAGTTATATTAGGATCTAATAAATATATTTGCGAGATCGCAGTGTGTATTCATGTAAAAAGGTGTGCATTTTCACTGAGCAAGAGAGTGAGCGCGCATTTCGATCGAATCCAAATTGAGTTTGTATTGTGCTACACAAACAATTCGATGCTATTATGGCGAAGATGAAGAAATCATTAGCATTTCAATGGCAACAGACGGTATAATTCGATTTAAATTTACCATTCAATCAATTTCAGCGCACACGATGACGACAATTTGGATTTTGTTTTTTTTTTTCACCGTTCTCGCGTCGAATTGAATTAGAACGAAATAAAATTAATTTGCTGAGATGACACGAAAAGAATGGTGATATGGATTCAATCGAAGAGTAATCAAATCGAAATATATTCATGACACACCGACAACAATGCACGTAGGTTTAGTGCGAAATGACACCACTTGAATGGCGAGCTCTCGAATGTCTACTTATGTAACCATTAATCGAATCTTTGTTTCCATCTTTATTGCTATCTTCTTCATCTTTATTTTTTTCGGCGTGTGTTTTTTACATCTTTAAATTGATTGTTATTGGAGGCGATTTAAAGAGGAAGGTGGAATCATACACAAAGCGATTCGCCAGAAATACCATCCAAAATGGGATCGTGCAATTTCAATTGTGTCATTTCTGTCATTTGGCTAGACCGAATAATTGATTTTTCCACCAAATGACACATTTCCTTCGCCGAATTGACTCAGCCTATGAACATACATCTGACACAATGAGGCCAAAGGACGGAACAAGCGGTGGATGTGTGGCAACACAGAAATAGGCAAAATTGTATTAATTTAAATTTAAATTGTCGTCTCGAAGTGCATTGTGTGCGACGATGGTTCAATGAGGATATGGCAAATGCAGCCGGGATCGAATGCAAACGTAATCCACGCATTTATACAGGCAAAACACACAATACGGCCAAATGCAACAACGGCCTGCGATACAAACGACGAATAATAATTGAATGTGATCGAAAGAGTCTCTAGACACCCCGCATTTTGGTTGCATTGTTTTATGCACGCGGTGCGCCATTGCAATAACCTTTTCACTCTCACTCTCTGTTTCTGTCTCGCGCACGCCAAATTTATTTACTCCGAATGTGATTTACAAATTCAATTGAATCCATAAACAACGTAAAAATGTCCACGTCTGCATTCTGCATCATATTATATTTTATTTCGTAATAACAATATATATTGTGTTGTTATATTTTCATACAATATTCCAGTCTCAAGTTTTATCTTGAAGTGCACATATTTGGTTGGCCGGTGTGAGTGTGTATTATATTATTGTTGTATCGAGAAAACGATGCCAGCCATCATTCAGAAATATTGTCAATTTACAACGGCCATCAGCTATACATCTCTTGAAGTGGCCACAATAAACAACCAAAATAGGAACCAAATTCGAATACCAAATGGAATGGAATGAAAAATGTCGCTTCGTTGTTCTTTTTCTCTTTTTCTTGCTCTCTTGTGGCCGCCACTCGTCGTTGTCATTCAATGAGCTGTCGGTCTGTATCGGTTTCCAAGGCGCATTATATAATCACGGACAATAATTTCAATATAGATGTCGATACAAATTGACTTAATTGGAAGAATCCGGTGTGTATCACAATGCACGCATGTTACATTTAAATGTACTCATGCTGTCTTACTTCACATGAGACAGGGGGGATTTTGTGGCTGTGCCATTTGCATTTGAGATTATGGCTAATTCAGGCAAATAAATTCAATGTGATGTGATCGTGAGCGCGTGTTCGCCCCGAGAACAAATCACTTCACTTTCGACAATTTCAATATGTATATCACAGACAGCCCGAGCAAGAATAGAGAGATCAATGTTTTGTTTTGATATATCATTTTTATTGTGGTCGTCACTGAATATTTATGCACGGCGTTCGCGTCGATCGTCTGGAAATGCGAATGCAAGTACAACAGATCAGGCATTCGGATGGTATTCCATTGTTGGGTACTTTAATGCGACGAATTGATGTCTATTTTTAGTCCATTGAGTCGATAATTTAATTATTTGGTCAGGAAAATGCATTCGTTTCGATTGTCCGGTGCATTCTAAACTCTTGTTGACCTCGTTTCATGCTGTATTCGGTGTGAATAGAAGTGATTTGAAAGCATAACATCTCTATTACAAGACCTAATCAATTTAAGTGCAATTTGTTTGCCTTCGCCATGCGATTGCGGTGTAATTTTATTGAAATCTTTTGACATTTGGCTTTGTTTTACGGAAATGACAAATTATTTGTGTCGCCGTTTCTATCCGTCGCATGTAAAAACGTCTGACTTGTCTCTTATTCTGTTAAAATGTTCTGCTTATCAAAATTGCTTTTTTGGTACAAACCGTTTCGCTTCCTCAAATGAAATTATCGCCCATTCGAAAAGACTGCGGAAAGAAGTTTGATTCGAACAATTAATTTAATTTCCAGCGTTCGGAAAAGTAGTGAATTGGCCGATTGTATTGTCCGAGGCAATTATACATTTCATGCAATTCGAACTGAGTTTCCATGATTATTCATTCATATATATACATGTGTGTGTGTGTGCCAGCATTTATTCTGTAAACTGATTTTCAGCGATTTCAGCGTGAATTATTATATTGATAATAACAATATTTTGTGTGTCTAGCAGTGAAAACAATGGCCAGTAGCATGTGTACATTTAAATATAATTATTCAAAAATAAATGTATAAACTGTTTGGACTCGCAATCCGGGCGAATGAATGAGCTCTAGCCGATAGAGAGGAAAAGGAGTCAAATATAACATAATAAAGGAATTCAAACAATAGCATGCAGAACGACAATCATGAAGAGAGTTGATGGAGAAAAAGCCATGCAAAAAAAGTAAAGCGATGAGAAAAGAAAGAGAAGCCTCGAGAAGAAGCAGCCGTACCACAAAAGTATAAATAAATAAAAAAAAATAGTTTTTAGTTTTTGCGTGCCAGTCGTTCGGTGTGCATTCGTGTTCCGTGTTCTATCCCTCATGTCATTCTATATTGTGGCTTTCATCGCAGAATATATGAAACGAATTAAAACGCAGCTGTGGCTCCGAAGCACAGCAATTGGCAATATTTAGACAAATCAACAACAGCAGCGCGCAGCACATTAGATTTGTTTTGTGTATGCGAACGCGCGTTTTGTTCAAAATGTATTTTATTACAGAGAAAATGGTATAACGGTACGAAAATGATATGATTCGTGCATGTCAAACGGATGATCCGAACACGGAAATGTTGCGCACTGCCATTGCAACTTCACCACCAGAAAATGAGCGCATATTGTGCAACAACAACAATGCAGCAGCAGTAGCAATACAAAGACGGCGATTGGGTTGAAAAAAGGTAAACGAATTGCATCGAGCTCGTTTGCTGTTCAGTAGGAATAAAAATAAGAAGTAACTGCCAACTGGCGACAATGGGATGAATTGTGGGGTCTAGGCGGCGGCGGCGATGGCGGTGGCGGTGGCGGTGGCACAAGGTGCGTCGCACAAACAGGATTTTTGGCGAATAAAAGGCTATTGTGCAAAATGCTGATTTTGATATTCAGTGATGATTTGAAGAGCGGGAGAGATGAGATTTGCGTTCGTACGCATGCATTCATTGCCAAGGGATGAACGGAAAATTACCTGAAGGGTTGAAAAATGCCTTTTTAACAACAAATAGCAAAGTTTTCCCATTCAAATCGGGCACGGCATTGAATTGTTTAAGTTGGCATTGTTCCCGCACCTTTTGATCTTTGTCTGACGTGTTTTTGAGAAATCGGCCAGTTTGCTTGTTATTCATAAAATAGAATGCAAAATTGCGGGCATGCGATTATGATTATTCTACTCGCGTGCACACACAAAAAAATACACCGTCAACACTACATATCAGATTCATATTGAATTGAATGAATGCAAAATGTGTACTTTATTTTACTCGCTTAATTTTACTGTAGCTGCTACTTGGTTGTTGTTGTTTTTGCCTGCACACAATAGACAAATGGCCAAACAGAGACGGCATGAGACGTTGTTGTTGGCTTTCGATTGTTTTTTTTGCACTTTTGTTTCGTTCTTAGATCGCTTTGGTTTGGTTTTGTTTGCCACGGAAAATATCATTGCTGTTACCTTAATCGTTTCCAAAGTATGAAATGCCATTGCGCGTATGGCTCGTCTAAACATTTTTACATTATATTTGCGCAACATGATTGTGCCGTTTTGAATGTAATGTGCGGTTTTGGATTTTTCGCCTATTTTTGCATTTTGCCTGGATCGCTTCTTGAGTGCACACAATTACGAAAGCAAAAATATAATCATCCGCACGCCACACAGCAAATGCGCCATAAAAGAAACCAAAACCAGGGAGCGAGAGGGAGAGAGAAAGACAAAACACATTATGAAGGGTTAAAGAAAACAAAAATTGTGACAGCAATAATAGCAACACAACAATATAACGCACACAGAACGTTCAAGGATAATTGCTTTGTGGTGATATAAACTGAAACAATAGTCCCAGATTTTTTTTGCCATTGTATGCACAAACACGTGCTATTACACCCGATTGCAATATGTTTTCGCATGTCGCCTTGTTTGGTTTCATTGCATTTTCTGGTTTTGTTGATTCTTTTGATTTTTCGGTTGTTGTTCAATGGACCCGCCCGCCTATTGTATGTGTGTGTCGCTTACGCTGAACTCGCATTTAATGATATAATTGGAAAAACAAATACACCCACACTCCATACGTCCGAAGTGAAATAGCAGACACGAGTCAAAATGTCATATTTTGATGGACTGACGACATGTTAACAAATCAACCGATTTTGCCATGCATTTTCTCTCTTAATCCAGTGTCTTGGTATAATTGTCACGACGCCTGGTGTTTCTGAGAAGCAAATCTCACCAAAGCGCACGCTTCACTCCACCAAAATCGAAAGCACCGATTCTCATGATCAATGTGATTTGAAAATTGATTGCATTTTCACATTTGCACACCGATACATGTAATTCATTCTGTAATCGCAGCTTTATTCAATTTTCAGAATAATACGCGCAATTTGCATTGCAGCAATCCAACGGGGCGACGCGAATTCAACGTTTCATTCGACAACAGCAATGAATTTAAATATTTTGTACTCGCCAAGTGTTTGAAATAGATAAAAGGTTCATTTTATCTTAATTACTTTGCAGATTAATTCATTGAAAGTAGCTAGACAAAGCTCCTTCTCTCTCTCTCTCGATTCTACTTCGTTCAGTCAAGTTCTAATCGAAATCGAAATCAAAAGGAACGAGAAAAAAAAAACTAAAAAACAACGCAACAACAACAGATATAGATAGGAAAGTTGCCGAAGATTTATGGCCACAGAAATAATGGAAAAAAAGAAACTTGTGTGCAATTTTCTACATTATCAACACTTCAATATATTATCTTCATTCAGCTTCGGAAAATGGAATGGAGCGAATGAAGAAGGTGTGAGCACGAACGCAGCGAGAAAGGGAGAGAGAGAGAGTAAGTAAAAAAGGAAAATTATACGGGAGGAATTTTTTTTTTTCAGCTTGAAATCACCCTCTGGGAATTTATTTAATCCATCTATAATTATTCTGATCTGATTTTGAACGGCGCATTGACACCGGTTTAATGCTGATTTTTATTCTATTCCATTCGCCGGCGATGTTTTCTTTCTCTCTATCTCTCTGTATCTGCTCAAATTCTTATAATTTTTTTCTCCAGCTTATTTTCACGTAGCAATCGTCGCCAATTGAATTTGGAGTTTTTGAGCGATTTTCTTGTTAGTTCTCACTCCAGATTCACATCTTGTGACGTGAACCAAATCCAGAAAAAAATGCGAATAATAACAGTTGGATGAATTTAGATGGGCGAAATGAGATTTATAAGTCACACCGTTTTAGTCCATCCGGCAGCTAAGTGTTGTGGCTGCGTGCGTGTTTGAGTGCATTGGATACTCAATTCGTTTTTTAAAATGACTTTTCCGTTCTTTTTTTATTTACATCGATCGGCCTTTTTTCTATCGCGATAATCCCTTCAATTTACATTTCTTTTGACATGTTTCGTTTTCAATCTATCTGCGGCCCTTTTCTCAAACACTTTTCCATGTTTTCAGATCATCCAAAATGAAACATGATTTCAATTGGCTAAGTTTTGAGAGAGTGAGAGAGACCGTACATGCAAGAAATAAAAATGCGAGTTAAAGAAATTCTGTGGGGATAAGATAAGTTTTCGATTCATTTCGGCTTGAAAATCGTTGAGCATGATCTTATCCCATTTATATTTAAATAAATCGTAGGAAAGGAAGCTGCTTTTCTATTGCAAGGCACAAACGCGAATATTAGCTTGCAGATGGGAAAAGAACGCAATATTTTCAGCTCAATATTTATTGGATGTCAAACAAGTTTTTCTTTTTCCTTAAATCAATTTGGGGAATTCATTGAGATTGCATCAGCAGGAAAGTACATAAGATTTGGAGATTTCTGATTGATTTCAATTTCAGTGAGTATCTGTTCGACTTAGTTTATTGGCCATTGTTCGAGCTTTAATTCCAAATATTTCAGTTTCCGCCACAATTTGAATGTGCTGACAAACGGCAACTAGCAACCCATATCGCAATCATCTGTAATAAGCCGAAATTACAACGGAATAATAATCTTTTCAGTGAGTTTTTTTTCCGCATGCGTTATTTTGTGAAAAGTTAATGATTTTCGCAATCATTTCATCAAGTAATACGATTCAATTGCCGGCATAGCATGTGGTTCTCGATTCGGGCTCTTTCTCCTTTCGATAAGTTGTTATGTCCGACTAACAAATTACGTGGTCACACCGAACTGGTCAGAATAAAGAGTGTGCCCGTCTAACGTCTATGTTTGGCGATCACACAAGATTCCATTCTCTGTGCGCCCACACGGAAATACAATGAAATCGAATTCATTTTTGAGAGCATAGCCAACGTCTCGCAAGTGGCTAATCACATTGAATGCCATGTGTATTTTGGTGAATAAAATTCGAATGAATATGTATAATTGCACTAATTATTTGGGCAGTTTTTTGTTGTTCGGGCCGAACGCAAGCACAAACAATAACATTTAGTTGATTATTATAAAATTAATTATCAAATTATATGGTAATTTTGTATTATTAGGCTTTCGTCATTGTTCTATTGAATGGATTCAAGGGGAATGTTTGTGGTTAAACATTTTTACATGGTTTCATGTGCAGTATTTTTTTCAATATATTTTTTGTTCTTTTCACCCGATATTTCATGTTTTCAAAGGCAATTTGACTTATTGGAAAAGTCGGAATGGATGGAAAAAAATTGCACCAACCGCATTGTATGAATTGGGGAAGGTGATTCATTTCACATATCTATGTGTGTTTGTGTGTAATCAACAAAACGCAGTGGCCAAATCGTGTCAGTCAGAAGGTTATTTTGCGGTTTCTTGTTTAAAACCGAACACATGTCTCGACCTCATCAAATTGATTTCCGAAAAGAATTCTCGGCCGAATTAAATTCCAATGAATTCGTGATCAATCAAAACTTTCGAAATAATCAAGTTCATGAACCGTCCTTATTCATATGGGTAATATGTGAAACCTTCAAGAGGTTGAACTGGTATTTTTTCTCATATTTTCATGGAAAATTATATTGAACAATCTGCATATGGCCACTGAAGCAATTATTTACAAAAAAAGAAGCAAAATGTATAGCTATTATTTTGATAGGCCATCGAATGTTTGGATATATTTTATGAAATTTAACAACTGCATAATAATACTATGGCGAGTGAGCGAGAGATGTGCTTAGCGCGCATCATATGATGTGTGACAGAGAGACCAATACGTGAGCGCCAATAACAGCAATAATGAATAAAATGCAATGGAATTCATTTTTAATTTTAATGAGAAATTACGACGATATCCAATTGAGTGTTAATGGATTTTCGCAATTTCACTTCCACCTCGGCAGCGGGTGATGCGCGCGATGATATCCGCAAAATCCATCCTCCCGCTAAAATGCGTTAGATGCACATTGTGTACATGAGAAGGGCACGGCACAGAAAACCATCACAAATTTCGTTTGTTCAATGCTTTTTTTTATTATAATATAAATAAAATGCATTTTTAATTTCGGATGCATACACATTTTTTTTTGCATTTGCCGTGTGTTATTGGTACGACCGAATGAGGAAGAGAAAAAAAAAACAGAAACTCATATCTATAGTTTTTATTTGTACGGTTGCATTGTTGAAGCGTTTTTTGTTGTTGCATTTAATGTATTCGTGTATGTTATCGGTAGAGGCAGCCGTGCGAAAAATTTTTATCCCAAATTTTGCCAGGCCAAAATTGACAAATAGAAAAAATGCAGCACATGTCCAGCAAAACATCCGCGATATATGCGTAATTGTTACTATGTGGCACTCATGAATTTATTATTGTCATTGAGTTTTTGTACATATTTACAATTAATATCCATTTCGATATATGATTTGAGGTGCCTGTGTGTGGTTTTTTTTCCATTCTCATTCGAATATTTTGTTGTATTTGCAATTCAACATCGAAATAGGGGCTATTAAACATGATTGAATATATTCTGTGGCCTCAGAACGGGGCGAAAATGCATCTAGCCGGTTTTGCATTAATTGAAGCGATTTCGGATGTGGCGAAAATCAAGGCGTTCCAATATTTTCCAAATGACTGCAAAAATGTCAGTCAGTCCGAATAATTTGGACGTGATTGCACTACTCATAATTGTTCTATAACATAAAAAATTATATGCCATTGCACTTGATTATCAGCTGTCATTGTCACATTTGCATTTTCACTTAATGTACTCCCTCTGCCACAATCATTCACCCCGGCCCTACAATTAGCAATTGATTAAAACTTTTTATTAATCAAAATAAATGGGTACAGATAAAGCGTAAAAATTGCGCGTCCGCAACTATTAATATACCGAGTTGCCCTGGAGAAAATGGTAGCGAGCAAAATATAGCAAACAGAGTGAAAGAAAAACAACTATTGCAAATGTCATATTTTAATTACAATTTCGGTGGACATACGAAATATTTGGTGGGTTTATTAGTCAACCCGATAATTACGATCATTCATCAAGGCATCAAACATGATATTAGCCGTAAGACACACAATCGTATTGAAATTATATTGGCCGCGATATTATTTATCGACATTTTCGGAGTAGCCAAATGGAACGATAGAAATTGCAAGTGCGCACGAATATCGTGGTGAGGGACATGATGTCAGAGCGGATAATATTGAGAAGCAATAGAAGAAAAATGAAATATTAAAAAGTAATGGCCACTATGCAAACCACCAGCTCACTCTCGCTCTCTGTCGCTCTCCCTCTCGGCCGCGATGCCAAAATGATGAAAAGTGTATTCAATAATTGGATAATGAAATGTCTGTTCTGCCACTTTTGCTTTATGCATTGCTCGCCGTTGTGAGTGTATTTCCTCGGATGCTCAGCTTTGTTGTTACCATTGCTGTTGCTGTCAGATTTTTTATGTAATTATTTGCGGTCTTTTCTCTGCCGCTGCTGCTGCACACCTTTGTGGCATGTAGCACGCCCGTGCGCTCCTCATATTCTTACGTTTTACTGTCATTGATTTCATTTGTCTTTTTCTACGGAATTTTCCGCACGAAAGGAATTAAAATGGTAATTGCCCGCTGTCAACAGAATGTTTTATAACTATTCACTTCAAAAAAAAGTCTCTCTGTTCTCGAGTGTGAGAAACGTGTAGAATTGCGCGCAACTTTCCTTCACCAATAGACATGCAAATCGCTTCTATTTCGATCGAACTCCTTTTTTCTGACGGCAATAATGATAGAGAATAAGAGTGAGAGAGATATGAAGAGTCTCTTAATTTTTTAAATTGCTCAATTAAAAATTTTGTCCGCGTATTGGTCACGTAATATTTCACAGATTTCGTGCATGTTCAAAGATGTTTTCCAATTATTTCAATGAATTTACGATGACTTTTGGGACGATGTGGACTTGTTGGGCAACACATTCGCTAGAAATGATCGCCGGCTTTTTTTCTCCCATTCACAATTATTTTTTTCCTTCATGAAAAAGAAAATCAACTCGATCGTCGCCAGCAAATTGAAGAAGAGAACAGAATATTTGAATGAGAAATGTTCCACATGGTGAAATTCACATGAGCATATGCTGTGACGATATAACAAATTATGGGAAATGCCGATGAGAAAGGAACAACACATCCTTAAAAATAGGATCGGATTGTGTGGACGATGCACCTTCAAATGAAGCAAGCAAACAATGAATTGCGATTTTCATACGCACGCATCGGCTTTCTATGGGATTATGATGGTGAGACATTTTTTTTTCGTATAAGTTTCCAGATTAAAAACGAGAGTTTTATCTCTGTAGCAAAAGAATCTCTTTGTCTTTCTTCGCGTGTTTTATTGCACTTATGCGTATTTACGGCGTTGCTAACAAATCCACGAGATTAGACATTTCTTCTTTAACGCCCGTGTATTCAACACACAGTGAGCTACACCCGGACATAATATATTTCATTATGCATTATCTGGCGTGTTTTCACAGAGAATAGGTTATCATCAGCCATTTTAACTGCAATGTTTTGCTAGATTATCACTGGCTTTCTAGATTCTTTATCTCATCGAACGGGAATTTTAATTCTTATTTGGCGGGAAATTTCGATGAATAGGCCCGTATTAGTATTTGCGAGTGACGAAAATAAAGAGATCTGAATAAAAGTAACAATGCGTTTGCGAATGGAGCCTTTTAGCCTCAAAAGAGCTAACGTATTGCTTATTTATCCCATCACCTAGAAAGCGAAACGAAACATCGACGAGTTGGCTCGACTATTTACTTGAATGCTCAAATAAATGTAAGCTAAACACAGGAAAATATGCAGCCGTTCGTATTATTGTGAGATTTTTGTGTGCCAGAAAAATGGCAATAAATTACTTGTTTACACACATTCATTGAGCTGAACGCTGGCATCGGGTTTGTTTGGTGATATCATTGCTTGGCACGGGCTATTCGGATATACGATGGTTTCTCTATTCTAAAGCTCGCTTGGAACACACAAACACACACCCGAGCGTTCGGGTCCAAGAATTCTATTTTCTTTTGCGCTGAAAATAATAAGCATCTTTGCGAATACGTAATCTCCACCCAATTCCATTTGTGTCGAACCAAAGAAAATGCAATATGGACATGAGGAGTTTCTGGCGAGCGAGCACGCGCGTGCAGCAAAAAGGGAAAGTAAAATTGTTGAAAATAAGAGGAATGAATAGTCCGAAAGTGTGTGGTGGCGAAGTACACTGAAAAGAAAGGGCATGAAGAAAAACCTCGAACACAGAAAAAAAATATAAATAAATAGAAATAAGAAGATACCGTTGCGATGAGAATACGATATGTGCTGAATAATTCTGTTGCTATTTTCCATAAAAGAGTGAGAGAGAGAGAGAGAGAGAGAGAGAGCGGGCACAAAGACCGCGGTAAGGCTGTAGCGATGAAGATGGGAGAGAATGAGAACCGGTTCGTTCGGCCATAAATAAATGGCTAGGTGAAAGGCATTGAAATTGGAATTTTCGGCGAAACCGTCATCGCATATGGAATAAAATGTGAAAATAACGAAAAATAGGATAAGTAAGCCAGGCACATTGTGTGCTTTTTCCATCTCTCATCGTAGCTTCGGCTTTTTTTGCGCCCTTCTGGTGTGCGATGTGGTGTTTTTTCATTTGTTCTCGTTGTGTACCATTCGTAAATATTCCATCGTTGCCGACACATGGGATAAACGGAATAACACCAAATGCTCCGAATCGTGCAAAAAGGTAAATTTTTGGATTTCAGAAAATGATATCAAATAAGGATCTCTCTCGCTCGACGTTTGTTTTTTTTTCTCGTTCGTTGGGTTCACTGTTACTACTGTTTGCTTCGGATGTATTGTTGCTGTTGGCCCTTCCTTTCCGCTCTTCGGAGTGGCGTTTCGTTTAGTTTTGTGCTCTCATTTGGCCCAACATTGCTTGCTGAACGGTTGTGCATACGCATTGTCTACGCCAAATGTGTGTGTGCGCTTCAAAATACACACACCATGCTCGATATGCCATGAATTCAAACGAGATATGCACGAAACTTTATTTGGTCCAACTCACAAATATACATATATTTCCCTTCTTGAATCCATTTTCATTTTCTCTGCAATTCTTCTCTTTCTCTCTCTCTCTTTCTCAATTTTTAACCGCTTTTTTGCTCATCTCTGTCTTTCACCCGCTCGCTTCGTTTTTCGACAAAACGAAATTAAAAGGAAAACGAAGGGAAAAAAATTGGAAATAGACCGGTTAATACCATGCTCTTTCAAATAAATAAGAAAAGCTATATATTTGGTCGTGTTTTGGCATTTTTGCTATTATCCATCGCTTGACAGTATAAAGAGAAAATCCTTGAAGAGTGGGAATGCCCGGCATTCGGAAAATACGTGTATAATGGAGATCTTTGTGAAAAATAAGTTAAACGTTTCGCTTTTTCTATGTCTCAAATACACTCTATCTATGTTTCGGAACCATTCCTCGGTATTTGGTTAGTTTAGCATTTGTAAAAGCTCACATCAATGGTTTCAGAAATGGGATGCGATGCTGCTCTCCGGTTGGCAACCAGAGTAAACCGAGCCGAAATGAAAGAGACAGAGAGAGAGAGAGAGAGAGAGAGAGAGAGATGGAAAATTAAAAAAAAAAAACAACATTACAAAAATAATAAACACATTTGTTTGAGCCGAATGAATGTGTTTATAAGTGGAAAAATGGAGCTCGCATTCGTACACTACGCCATTTCGATCGCCAAAGATCTTCCACACATTAAGGACGGCAATTGCTTCAACGATTAATGTTAAAAAATACATTCTGTGCCAACCTTTTTATTCCGACCGCTTGAGCCATTTTTCTTTCATTTTTATGGTTCGTTCGTTTCTTTTATGTCATCTCTGCGATAATTGTAAGACATGTAAGACCGATTTGATTGGACCGATTGCATATTGGCGCGCGTGAGAAACTCTTGTTCCCGAACCTTTTCGCTTTGTTCGAATTCAAATACATTCTAATTGCTTATTGGCGCTCGATTGACGTGAGAACGAGAAAAAGAGTGAAAAGGAAAGAGTCAACCATCATATTTCATAAATTGTATTCGCAATTTAATCAATTTGCGTTGAGATATCAGATGAAATCGAGAGTTATAAGTCAATGGCCATATGCCTATAACTGAACCTTAGTTATTCCGAATCCATTTTTTTTTTTTATTTAAAAAAGAAAGGAAATTGAAAAAAAGCTCTAATGGCATTATTATCGATGAGATAAATTGAAATAAACGAAAAACGTCGATGGCCCGAAGAATCGAAAGATGAATAGGAAAATTGAAAACAAAGCGATGTACATCAAGCGTATACGAGGATTAAATGGAAATTTATAGCTTTATAAATACGCTGAAGAAATATGGATTCGGTTGTTATGGATGCGACCATGTAATAAATAATCAAACGCGCTCCCTTCTCTTTTTCTCTCATCCTCTCTCCCTGTCACTCTCTCCGTTCGGTGCGTGCACAAGTATCAACGGCAGAAATCGTACGCCGAACACAGAAAAAAAAACAGAGAAATCATTTTTCCTTTAAAAACTACTCAAATATTATTTTATTGCGTATTTTTTGTCTTTGGCTTTAAGTGGCTCGAGTGGTGTATAATGAAGGCAATAGGTTGATTGAGTTTGTATATCGAATCAAATGCGAAAGAAACCAATCGCAACGGACAACGTAGTGCGCGTATTCCATTTCAATATATGTTTCTTTAATCGTCCTTTGCTCCACACCGATCTTGCGGCCCGATCTTGCGGCAAGGAAGAGCGGCCAAAGATACACACATGACAATTATATTATGAATAACAAAATGCAATTATTGTCCATCGAACAAAATTCATGATTTATGATCAAATTTTAGACCCACTTTAAAAGTCTCCTGAATTGGTGGTACCGAAAAAGAACGAGCAGCTTGATAATATTATGGTCATGCTATTCAAACTGTTATGTTTTCAATGAAAACACATAATTGCCTTTGCAACTTGTGCATGCAGCGAAAGTGTTTCTTTCACCAGCCCTCGAATGTTGCACGATGAGAGTTCAGATAAATGAATAATGGTTTTGTTATGTCGTCCGGTGGCGATCATAGACATTCAACAGAATGGAAAAATTGTCCAAATCTTGTGCTTATCAAAATATGCCCATACATGAAAAATATATGCGCAAATTTGCCTAATTGCGTGAGATTCACTCGCCGCCACTCTAATCAATTAGGGCGATTTTTATCGCTTGAAAATGATAGCATTTACGAAATTAATAAACATTTACAAAAGTTTTATTTTCTATTTGAACATCGCTTTACAGTTTGTCTGAATGAATATTTAATGTTTTGTGCGCGCATAACTGTAGCCATTAAATTGCATTTTGAAGTATCCCTTTTTATTACTTGTGACAATGCCAACGAAACACACAAACGCTCCGTCTCGCACTCTCGTGTTTTCACGCACAGCACCAAAGAATCGCACATAAAACGGGCAATAAAACGATGAAAATTTTATGAACATACAAACAATTACACATCATTTGAATCGTGTTGCATATACTCTTTCCCATTTTGCGTTGAACATCGTGTTTGCCGGTTGTGGCCCATTTCAAACACCCGCACGTTCAATTTTTCTGATTCTGCGAATCAAGCTCGTCGCCGTAGACACGCACAATTCAATGTCTCAAGTAAGATATAAAAGATTATAATTGGTTTCATCGTGCCAAATACGAATTTACATTTAATATATTTGATGTGCGGAAAAACTAAGCATTTTTAATGATACAATCAAATATTGTTGTGAGGCCAACAATTAGCACTCGTTCGCTACAGACAATTCTTTTTCAGGGGAGAGGTCACAAACTTCTAATTGATAATGTTTTGTGCCATTGACTATTTAAATGCGTTTTGAGCATTAGCTTTTATTGCATTATTGTCAACTTAAGCAGTTTTTTCGAGGTAGCATGAACTTTGTCGTTGCCTTCGTCTCTCTCGCACACACACACAAACCCGCGTATTTATGAGATGATTCAGTTTTTGCAGTCGGTATTTAGGAAAATGAGGCGCCAATATTTGCATATATTATCGAAAATAGTGTTCGTAACACATGAATAATTTGACATCAGAAAAGTCGTCGACGGATTATGTTTCACCGTAATTTTCCATATTCCATGACACATTATGCCATATTTTCTATCGCGACACCCAAACGATTTTGGGATCAGTAAGAAAATTGCTTCCTTTCGATAAAACTATGATAGAGTGAAGCAAGTGAGCGAGAGACTAAGCGCCATAAGTTTTGCACAAGAAAGTCATTAAACACATTTGATAATAGTCTCAACTAATAATATAAAAACCTTGGGCTTGTTCGCATTTCGACATGCATGACACCACGTTAGTCATAGTTGTTCCTTTTATCGCTGATATTTTATCTTTCATTTCGGATATAATTTGAAATATACTACTTAATTACTTAATCGCCCATTTCGAGAACAACCGAACACTCTATCGTCTTAATGGATATTTTCGTAATTTAGTTGCCAATGAAAATTGGGTGTTGTGTGTTTTCGAGGGAAAAGCGAGAGAGAGAGAGAGAGAGAGAGAAATAGAGAGTTTGTGCGGTGGAGTGTTCGGTGTATGAAATCACCGGAAACAAGGAATAAGCAATAAATTGTCATCAAAACAAAGCGACCATATTTTTAAACGTTGAAACTTTCAATTCATTTCATTCGAGGGTGCTGTGTGTGTATTTTTCCATTTCGCCTTCGATTTGGCGCTCCATCAAATTCTTTCGGTGTCATTTTGGTTTTGGCTGGGAAAAAATCGGCGGCACGTTAAAAAAAAACACTGGGAAAGTTGTGAACAGCGAAAATTGGCAACAAGAGAAAAAAAAGCACACGAACAAAAATAAAAGAATCTCTATTAATAATAACGAAGATAAATAGTCTCTGCGGAATCAAGACATAAAATATAATTTTCATTGACTTTCATTTCGAAGCCACCGCGTTTTTTGTGTGTGATATTGTAAACGAAGTGCTTACATTGAAATGGGAACAAAACGTTCACATCGCATATTGGAGTCAACCAAATCTGGAAGCTGGTCAAATATTTTCCAAGATGTTCCAAAGGCCCAAGAGGCAATCATACCGATGAAATTATTAACAAAATGCAGCTAGTAAAATGGTGAATGAGAGCGAATGGAAAGCGGGACGAAAGAAGATTGAGGATACTTCATTAAAAAGGTGTTTTGGCGGTCATTTTGTTGACTATTAGGAGGCAATGGAATTGGCCCGTTGAGACTAATAACCAATGTAATGAAAGTCAATATTAGCGATGGAACAAATTAGCTTGTGTGTTGGATACAACCGAGGCACAGACACCAGCAACTACAATGACCATACTTTACGTTATCTTTTGGTCACTCTCACTCCGTCTCTTATTTCCATTTGATTTCCTCGTCAGTTTTGCCGCTCTCGCTCCTTCCTCTGTGTGGCCATTTTGGCCTGAACAAGTTTATATTTGTGCTAGCAAAGTGTGCGTGGCTCGAATACGAATGTGCTGACTACTCTTGATAAAAATTGCCCATTATGATGAAACGATACCGAAAATATGTAGTTTTATTGAAACAAGTAATGATAATATTACAAAAGGACTTCCTGTTCAGTATATTCGATTTTCGCTTTTTCGTCGATGTCGTCATCTTCTTTTTTTCCGTCGTTGATATGCCCATGTACTTTATGGCGTTCTAGATTTTGCTATGCTCAATTTTTGGTCCGTGTAAAAAGCAAAACATGTGATAAAAACTGAAGGCGATTTGTATCCAACCAAAACTTGTGTATGTAAGTATATTGATTGTTCGCTGTATTTTCATCGGAGTTTCGAAGAGCGAGAGTGCGGACAACTTCCATGGAAATTGTTTAAGTTGGTGGCGGTCGCAAAACTAATGGTGCTGATGATAGTGATTTTGTGTGATGAAAAGAGCACACTTGCTGTTTACATTGTTACAATGTTACATTGATTCACGGCTGGAGCTAAAGAGATAGCTTTCTCGGCTGTGCTACGAAATGACTAAACAATTCTATTGACTTTCCAGCTCACACACACTCTATTTACATAGATACGCAAAAACTGTTCTTCATTTGTGTGTGCCAAGCAAAAAGCCATCAACTCAATGAGCAAATCTTATCTTTTTGATGTTGAATCGCACATCACATAATCAATGAATGGCGTCTCGACGTCGTAAATATTTCACAGTTATTGTTCTTTAACACACTTTATTGAGTGAGTTTGGTTTCGCTGCAGACATATAGAAATGATCAAGTAAACAAAAAACAGTACCGAAAACTAAAGGCACACAATCTGTACGCGGGCGTACAATTTGTTTTGTAGCCAGACGTAAGAAATACGATTTTTACTTCAAGTAATTAGCCACAATGTAATTTTTCTTGTGCCCAAGTTGAATCGCACAAATCGAATTGTGGGCGTTCGAAAGAGTAATTTTGAAAATGATAAGAAATGCCGCATGCGGTATAACCACATAAAATGTACCAGGTGTTCAATTCCAACTATAATAATGGCGAAGCATTGGCAATACAGCCAGGACTTGGACTTTGATGGAAAATAACCGTGCAATTTCCATTTTATTTTAGTCAGTGCATGTCATTTACCATTTGCTCTCATCAAAAAAGAAGTTGTATTTGAAATGTAAGTTGAGCTTTCGGCTTCCTGATACAGTCGGTGTTGTTACAAATGGTTCGATACATGCAAAAATGTGGCTCATTAAAATGTCAGAAGTGTTGGCAATATATTTTTGGGTCGTATTCGATTACGATACACGAGCGAAAAGATGTAATATTGATAAGAGAAGCTGGTAGCATTGATACCAGACACGCCGCTTTGTTTCTCGCATTTGAAAGAGTCATTGATCCTGAATGTCGTTAGCTGATAAATGAGAGTAAGAGAGAGAGAGAGAGAGTGAACCGGAAGATTGTATCGTTTTGCCGAAGAAAAAAAGGGAATTGATCATTTTTATGTTTAACTATCGCGGTGTAGCGATCTGTTGACAGTTTCGTTTGGCTGTGTGATTTCCCGTGAATCATCATAAATTATTGGGCGACAGTATTTTCATATGGAATTTATTATGCAACATAATTTGTAAAATTCTCTCTCTCCATAGCAATATTATTGAGTGGCGTTGAAAAAAAAAGGGTAAAATCGAAAAATGAAGAATGGATTCGATTCTCTGGCCTTTTTCTTAAATTCTTGATAACGTATTTCTCTCATTTTCTCCTGCTTTCACCCGTCATTTTTGCTTGCTGGTTTGAATGATTTACATGCAATCACTTCGTGAAGGCCTGCAAATTAACGTTTAAATTTCTATTTTGCGTTATTTAAATTTCCTTTTTGACGTAAATATCAATAAAATTCATTCGCGCCTTTATTATGCGCTTTCATTTTCATTGTGACGACTTTAATATTCTTTTTTTGAGTTTTGTTTTATTTGCGTTTAAATTGATAAGCAATGCTGTTCGCTTGGGATCATAGTGTTGGAAGAACGAAGAGGGAATACTCTTAATATTATGAGCAATGGAGACTTCTCATTTTTTCGGGTCGGTTTGTATGCCCTCGAATTAAATAACAAAAAATTGTCACGTAAAATATTTCTACGCAGAAAATGTACAATTTGTTTTTTTTTTTTTTTATTTCTGCTCAATTCATGGCAAAGAAATTCGGTTTTCTTGCTCTCGTGAAAAGATTTTTGCTGCTGTATGTGAATTTGGTGTTCGGGTTTTATTTTTCTTCTGTGTGTCTTTCATTTATTCACTCGAGTAAGGGTGAACAATCGGATCATTTAAATTTAGTAGCAACTAGGCAAAATGTATATGTGTTGGAATATGTATGTACAAAATGATAAATGACATCGCCTCAAGGGAAATGAGTGCACATTTCGGAAAGACGATCAACATTCGAATAAGAGAGCAGGCAGGAGAACGAACTGAACGAGGAAAAAAATTAAAACGATGCGAAATGCGAGCACTGGGTGCGAGAATGGGACAGGAAAAAAAGGAAGAATGAAATTTCGCGTGAAAATACTATTAAAAAAAGGCGATGCATAATAATGGTACATATCGTGTGTACAATGGAAAATCAGAAGAAAGAGAGAGTGAGCGAAAAAAGACGGTGAATAATTTTTTTTTTTGCCGAGCATTTTTTGTCTCACTCGTGCTCAGCAGCCGTCCGTCCAACATTTTCTGTCGTTTCGAGGCTCTGTTTTTTTTTTGTAGGTCGTCATATCATTTGATTGCGTTTCTTTTGCCTCCATCTTTGGTTGATTTTCTGAGTTCGTGTTCTTTTCTTATCAACAAACGGTAAAAATGTCCTGAAACGATGACTACTTTTTTGTTCATCGAGAAATGGTTTGGTGCCATTGCCTATCTCGCATTTTTTCGGCGTTTAACTCATTTTTTTTCTCTCTTCTTTCGTTTGCGCGTCACTTCTATATGTATGTCCAAATAGAAAATTTCGTGCTTCCATTACGAAGCACTGCCTTCTAACAACGGCAAAAAGAAATCCTTCTTCGGTGGTGTTGCCGCTGCTCGGCTGCCAGCATCTAGGGAATCTTCGAATTATTCTCTCAATGCGTTTTTTTATTCATCATCATTCATTTTAGCTTTTGTTCATTTTCTATAAGACGGGGATTTCTAGATAACAAACACACTAACAGTTTGTGGCCGAACACATATTCTTCTTTCTTGAATTGACGACCCACAACCACCGACAACTCATGGCAATTAGCAAAAATCTAGAAATGATGTATTTTGCTAGTTCATTTCATGCGAATCCGAACGACGAATTCGCGGCACTTGCCATTCAAATTAGCCCAAACAAAAACCAAAGCATTGTGCAATCGGAATCGTATTTATTGAAAGTTGAGAGTCTGCCAATGAATCGAATGATGTGCTGTTTACTAACAAACATGCATAAAATGCGCAAGTGGGTGGCATAATGGATTGGACGCGCTCGAATTATGAGTTTTACAACAAAAACTCTCCATTAACATTGAAGTAAAATTAGTGAAACGCATCGTCAGCAATAAAAGCTATTAATAGCTTAAAAATATTTCATATTGTTGCGATCGAGAGAAAAAAAATGGCCCGGAACGACCATAGAATGCTCTAAGGCACGGTGTGCAAATGCAGCGGCAGAGCCATCAAGAAATCGGTCGATTGAAACAAATGACGAAACAGGCATATTTTGCGCGCCAGTTGCAGATAGTTAATAAAATTCCAATAAAACCACTTGAGTTTTTTATGAGCAAACTTGTGAGCTATTTCAACACTGATTGCGTATTGGAATAATCTAACCGCATGCACAAACGCTCGAAATGGTTCAATTCGTTTACCCATTCGTTTCGAACGGTGAATATGTGTATTTGCTGAGGCACTCGTTCTCACTCAGTTTTTTTTTGTACTTCTCTGTCGTCCTGTGTGCAATTTATTTCATACGAAAAATATTTCGTTATTCGGTGCGCATGTTATATGACGCGTATTTCACACTTGCGTGCCATAAAAATTCGCATTCTTCATAAGTGTTTTTCGTTTTTTTTTCTTTCATTCAGTAAAACAAAGCATGGCCGTAAACAAGAGGAGAGCGGGCGCGAGCAAAATGGGGAAAAAACAGCGCACACGTTACGAGAAAATAAAAATGATGACAACGAATAAAAATCAACGCACCACGCATATAGACGACGTTGTCAAAGACCAGCCCAGGCGCGTTTTTTTCGCAATCGTAGTGCGATATGCGACTTTTTCTACAATTATTTATGCATGCATTTTATATTCGCAGATGAAAATGATGAAATTACTCACACTTACACATTTCATTCTTGGCTTTTACCATTTCTGCATCGCTTTCTGCTCAATATATAAATATTTTTTCGCCACACTTCATATTATCCCATTGTTCGTTTGCGTAAAATTATGTGTCGTGCCAAAAAAAGATCATAAATGAGAATCAAAATCAAAATGGAAAAGCCAACGATTTTCATATGCATGCGACGCACCAAAAAGAACTGAACTTTAAGAGTTGCGTACGAAGTGTCTCGCTCTCAACATGGAAGTCTTTCATTGACAACAACACATAAAAATGCAGAACGACAGCAAGTTATGAGAGTAAGACAGCATGGGAAAAAATATGCATTGAAATGAAATTACTCGCAGCGAAAAATGGTTGATTTTGCCATTTATTGTCGCTATTTCAGTTTGTTAGTGAGTGTTGGGTTTAGCTCCTTTTTTCCGCACTCCTTAGACGCATTGAACGTTGATTATCAGAGAATATATATGCATAAAAATGCGGAGAATGTTTTATTTATTATGAGTTAAATCTCATGCAGTGCAATTACATGCAATATGGACATTGGCGTGAAATATGTAAGGAGCTTGATATGGCCCGTGCGTGCATATTTGTGTGAGTGTGTGATCGTGTGCGGTTTTATGCGTGGAACGGCACAAAACCAAGTTGAAAATGAATATAAAAAAAATGACATGACGGAACAACCCGAGACTCGCCCGTGCATTTCGAAATCACACACAGCTCAAATAAAATTATGTGCAAATCCATTTAAAAAACGTATCAAATAAATTTCGAGAGTTAATTTTTACCACAAAATTTATGGGCTTGTTCAAGTGAGAGAAAAAAAACTGGAAGAAATAGAGAGGGCGAGAGATAGAGAGAAACGCTAACAATGGTTACGCGTAATTCACGTATGATGACTAACAAAGCGATAAAATAGTGCCCGAAACCAATAATCAAGCGATCAATGCGTATGATTCGATACAATTGAAATCATTAACCAGCACTTAATATGCATGGGATCAATGCCTTTGCAAGAGCATTGATGATGGGCCAGCTGACGAAAAGCTTTAGCTCACAAATCACACTCGCAGCCTTGCTCTGCCATCAATTTCAATCGAATATTTCGTGGACGAATTCAGATTCTGTAGACCTTCACCACTTTTTTGACGCAAAAATGAATAAAGATTTTGAGAAAAAAATAAAAATGCAAGTCGACCAACTAGAAGGAAGCGAAAATCGACTAGAACAAACGCCATCGCACATAATCTGATTATGATAAATAATTGGAGCTCATTCTTTTCCATATAAATATACTAGCTGTCGTGTAATTCACTTAAACATTTCCATATTTTGCAGTTGAATAATAATTTTACGTTAATTATATATGATGGCAAACATCGGGCGGATTGAATAAGAGCCACAAAGAGAAAGAGTTGTGTTGACGGACGGACAGGCGGTCGACCGACTGCGGAAGAAATTGAGCTGCGTTTGTGTGTGTGTGTGTGTGTGTGTTGTTTTGCTCTATACATGGACAATTATGCAAAGTGTAGAAACGTATAGGCGCATCGCCAAATGAATGTGCAAATATGAGAATCCACACAGTTGACGGACGTGTCGTATCGCTATAATTTTGTTTTCGTTGGTCGTAGCTCTAGCGCGATATTTTGCTGTGCTTTGCTATGTGTATATCAAATGTGTGGCTATGTGTCGAATGCGCCCGCGAAACGGAGATCATGCAAAGCAGAAAAACAAATGAAAAACAAACAATCACAAAACATTAAAATATATGAAACATTAAAAATGTCGCCATGCGTGTAATATTCTGGGCGGGCAAAATGAAATCGAACAGCACGTGATGAATGCAGCAAATGAACGAATTCTTTGCCACTGTTGCTATCTCTCTCTCTGTCGTTAAATTTTGTATAATGTGATCTGATCCATTATGAAAATCCCGGAATGGAGATGCAATTGCAATCTTTATTTTTTTCCTCGACAGCAACGGTGAAAAAAGTGCACACATTTTAATTCGTTTTGATTTGTGCGAAGAAATGGTTGAGTAGCAGTTTCGAATGGCTGCTTTAGGCAATAACATACACACAGCAAAAAAAAGAGGTAAAAAAATTGCTTTGGTGGTAAATGAGTTTAAATCTACCCCCAATGAAACTATTTTACACCCAATGTCAATGATTGAAAACCTATTTGTGTCATATTTACCACAGCGAGCAGAAATTTACCTCATTTTAAGACGATGCGCGAATATCTGACGGAGCAAATGGTAGATTTTAGCTCGTAGAGTTAATATGATACAAAAAGGTTTCAGTAATTGAAATTGGGTGTAAAATATCGTCATTGGGTGTAAATTTAGACTAATTTACAACCAAAGCAATTTTTTCACCTCTTTTTTTTGTGTGTGTAGAGAGAAATCGATGATCCAATTATTTCATTTCAAATAAGATCGATTCAAAGCTAAATTTTGAAAAGTCAAGTACATGTTGCTGCATTCTGGTGTTCGTACCTTTGGTATCGCAACAATTGTTGTATTTTTCATTTGAATGGTAGAACTGATGCGCTATAAATGAATCGCGCGAATTGAAAAGAGATGGAGTGATTATGGTAAGCGGCAGAAAAGATGTCGGCAAAAAGTAAAGAGAGCGCCATTATTTACATACACCACATGTCTCCTAGTGCAGGCAGATATTATCTCAAACATAAATATGGTGTTGTATGTGGTTGTTGGGTATGTTTGATGTGTTGTTGTGATGGCGACACGGCCATTAACTATAGCCGGCCTCTTCAGTTCGCTCTATCTTTCCGCCGTGTACAATTGGCAATAGATGCATGTGAAAGAAAAATTGAGGAAAGAAAAGCCATAAGATGCGGTATTCATGGCAATAAAACACATCTCTCGACCCAATGTGCCATTACTCGTGTTCGACTCGCCACTCTCATGCATGTATTGAACAGTATTTAATGACAGAAACAAGCATAATCATACTTGAGAGTCGAATCTTGTAACATGATGATCTGCGTTCGAAATTGAGTCGCCTATCGGGGTCGAGCAGCGCTTGTGATATTTGTTACGAAAACTCAAAATCCCCTCACCGTAAAATCATTGCATATCAAAAGCCGTCGACACCAAAGTATGTATTGAGTGAGTGTACTTTGAGAGAGTCATATTTTGCATGCAATCGCATATGGAAGAATATAAATCTAAAAGTTTGTTGTAACTTTGGCGACACCTGCCAACGCCTACAAGTGAACAAATTTATGGTACTTCTCAGTTTGTGCAAATACACACTCATAAACATCATCCCAAAAATGGAAGCAATTCCGAAATTACCTGACAATGATATTTTACTCTTGGTGCGACCAGCAACAAGACAATTTTCGATAGTGAAGAAGAAATTGTACTTACCAATTATTTACTTGTAGTATTGTTAATCCTGTATCTTGGGCTAATTGCTTTTTCTGATCCTCGGAGGGGTACGGATGCTGCAAAAAAGGGAAAGAAGAAATGCACATGAATAACAATGAACTCAATGAATTTCTTAAGTTGAAAGCAAATAAAAAATAGGACATTTGCGCGCGCACGCACTGTAGTTATTGCAATGCCAAAATATGCATGAAACATGTGCTTTATTTCATCATAGATTAAAGCCGGTGACGAGCACACACAATTTCATGGGGTAATCTAAGACGCTAACCAAATAATGGTGATCGTTCCCAGCTTTAATGATCTAACAAACTGCTTGCGGCTCACTGAATTTTTATCTCCCTGCCGGTAAATATGCTCAAACCATACACATTTTAAAGCGCATCCAAGTGCTTGATTGAGCCACACGTTCCCAAAACAAAAGTGAGTGATAGCCAACTAATAAACACACACCATTCGGTTGGCAGGGCTTCCAAAAATCCTTAGGATTCGTGTCGCTTAAGGTTTCAATAGTCTGTTGCGCCGGGTATTTTATAGTATATTCTCAATTTCCAACAAATTCGACGCATTTATTCTCTTGGGCGGTCATTATGCATTGCCATAAAATAATAATATGGCAGATTTTTTACCGTATATGTTTTGGCTTATGATTCCATCAATGTCTTCGGGCGATACATTCAAATCTCTCCTGTTGGACTCTATTATTTGGAGATTCGTGCGAAAAATCGTAAAAATCATTTGCGTCATACGCTGATAATTCTCTTGCAGATTATAAAATCAATGTTATATGAAAATGGATCTTCACGTTCTCGACTGATGCCGTCAGCCAGCGCCGGCCAAGATTGAAATTTCAATCGTAAAACAGAAAGAAGCCAAGCGAGAAAATCCGATATAACGGTGCATCGTTCACCAATGAACATGTTAACTTTGCGGAGGATGCCTGCTAACGATTATGTCACCAAATAAACTTTTATGTTATTGTCTCGCACTTACTTCACATCCAATGACTTTTGAAGATGACACTCTTGATTTTATTAGACACAGCACATTTACCGAAGACTCAAAAGCACACGTACACGCTCGCCCAATGTTATACCACCAAACAAATTCGCTACAGCACACAAAATGCCGGCACGAAACAAAAAAAAATGTGCACTGAATGTGACCATTGTCGTTGATGGAAAAACCGAAATCACAGCTAAATGGTGAAAAAATGCGGTCAAACATTTTATGTATATTGATTCGGCGGTTGTCGATGATGCGAACACGATAAATTTCCGAACAATGCAATATTCGAACCAAAAATACAGACAACAACACCACCACGCGAACGCATACTTTGCTACCGTTCCAAAATCACTGCAAATTATTACAATTTGTAATTCAAATTTTTATACACGCATGAAATTTATGGTAAATATTTCTGTTTCGATCGGCGAACGCGATTTCCAATGAGATACGAAAAATCCGAAAAACTTATCAATAAATTGCATAACTAATTGGAATAATAAATTATGGCGGAGCGCGCGATGTGCTTTAAAATGCGTTCATTTGCAGCGTGCGTTATGTTTACTTGGGATCATTCGCCCGCACGTTAGCTGGCTGACTGGTTCGTTCATCTGCTCGTTAAGCATTCACGTGGTCATATGTCAGTGAAATTTTGCTAGGAAATCTCATGCAAATTGGAAATTGCAATGCAGTCGCTCAATCAACGGAAATAGAGAGAACATTGATGAGATGGGCAAATGTGTGGTGTGTATCAAATGCTAATAACATTTGCAATTGTATATCGAAATTTAAAAATTGCAGTGTGCAAAAAGTCTTGCCGCATCAAATGCTCATCAGCTTATTTTGCAATCATTTTTGGTACTCACAAAATATAATTTTCTCATTCTTCCCACATTTGTGTGCATTTTTATATTCGACGCAATATGCTGTTTCGCTTGCACTCCGTTTGGCAGTTTCAAAGCATTCTTTAAACATCGCCAAGTTTGAGCGATCAAATTAAATGCAAGCGATTTGAACTTGGTGAGCGATCAAATGGTTTAACACCCGCATTGTTGATTCGGTGACATCAATTTCATATTCGATAAAACTAAAAATGACTCCGTCCGTAAGTGATGGTCCCTTTAGTAATTAATCGATTTGACTTGAAGATTCGGATCAAATTTTTGGAAATTCAAATTAAAGAAAAATTTGCATGCACATTCTCTCGAGTTAGAGACAGTGCCAGAGAACAGAAGTCGTACCAGACAAAGCATGTTTCTGATTGTCAAAATGGCGTTGGCCCGTCGCACATGCATGCACATAATCTGAACGTGCACAAACAGAAAATTCCAAATTCAATCAACAAAATAAACTTTAAATTGTATACAACCGAGCGGAGTAATACATCATGGTGGTGGATAAAATTTACTTAACTGTAAATATGCGGCGGTCGTGCTATGTTTGTGTGCGCGCGCGCGTTTGCGGCGCGGACAAGGGCTACCAAATTGGCGGACATACATTGGCCCCGATTGTAGAGAATTTCTGCTGCTAGAATAGATCCATTGAGCTGAGTCGAAAATACCCGATAACAATATACAGCAATTTGTGATCCGAACCAATAGACAAACGTGCAACGAATTGTTGGTTGGCTGGCTGGTATATGTTTGCGCGAGCGCGTCGAAAATTCGGCTCACATATAGTGCGCATTTATGCCTCATAATAATTCAAGTTGTTATCAGCTGTAAAACAGACGAATTGCAAACCATTGAATCGTGTGAACGCATAGATATTAGGCGATAACGATTAATGTTTTACCATATTTCTATAGAGTAATACGTATAAATCTGTACATTTGCACAGGACACAAGCATAAATACGCACATTGCCATACGCTCCATAGCTCATGCACACACAAACAACGCGAACGCACTAGGTACACATAACACTTGTCTCTCATTGTGATGAGGGCACCAATAATATACAACATTACTCTTTCGCATTTATGCCGCGCGACAAAGCTCAAACAAATCGAAAACACCATGGAAAAATGGACAAAAGCCCACCCAAATGCTAATAAACACTATCAATATTTAACTTCCAATCGCCTGCAAACACCGATAGAAATGATGTGCATAAGTGCTAAAACTATTCATAAGTTCCATGCTTTGAACAGAAATAAAAATGTTTCGATATTTTTTTTCTTACATAGAAAATATGCCCTTCCTTATGCGAATATCGCCAGTTTTTGCTTTTTTCACCCTGCAAAATGTGACGATGCAAAGCGCTCGGTTTTTATCATACACATACAAACGTACTCTAATTAAATGGTTTGAGGCGAGAATTTGCAAACGTTCACATCATTAACAAAAGCATTTCACCGGGCAACTTTAATTGGACATTTTATTGTTGTGCTACGTTTCTGCAATAACAGCCATTTTTCGTGCATCTCTTCCAATCCCTCTCTTTCTGCGCTGTTTTACTTTAAAATGCTTATCTCGCATAAAAATTGCTCCATGATTCCTGTACATTCGTTATTGTATGTGCTCATGTTCTGAAAGCGAGAGAGAGAGAGAGACTGCATGCTTTTTATCCAGCGCTTCGTTCCGATTCCGGATCAGAATATTTTGTGCGTTTATGTGAATATCAGACGCATTGTCATAAATGTCATCAGCATCAAGTCTTTATTTTTCCCATCATCGGTCACATGAAAACGATTCAGTTACACTTTCAAAGATTATTACGAATAATAAAACGAAACAAACAAACACACACATTCAAATGCGCGCACACTGGCAGACGGGTTTCATGTAGCATTAGGGCGCTTTTAACACGAATGGTTTTTCATATTTCATTACATTTATCATGTATCGTGATAAATTTGACAATTTTATATGTTGCTTGACAAACGGATTTTCGATTCAGTACTTTCTGCCGACAGCGATGGAATGTACGGAATGCAGTCATACCTTAAACACCAGCGTGAGCACCAGAGTGATCAATGAACAACAGGCAATTAAAAACGCACAAAAATGTGCTCAAATGATGTGACTTTTTTTATATCATATTATTAAATGTAGGAAAAGTGTAGATACGAAGGTGCGCGTGCGTGCGCGGGATTCGCTATCATGAAATTGGCCTATTTCGATATTTTGCTATATTTCAAATGTGCGCATTTTTCCGTGCGTGATTATTTGACGATTGGTTGGTTTTGCTTCTTTCTGGTAATAATGTGCAAATTTATCACGAAATTCCATGAAATTTATTTATTGAAATGAAATTTATCTGCATTTTGGTGAAAATTTATCTATGGCCTGACAACACGATGGGGAGCACGAGTGAATATTATTAGTGCTATTAACTAATTTTGCCATTGAAATCGGAATGGAATAATAGAGTTGCAAATCGGGTAAATTATTATTGAACAAAAATCATATTCCAAAACCATGAACGAATTTGTAGCGTTTCATTTTTGGCGAATGCTGTCAGGGCTTTTGTGTGCATTTTTGTACTCACTCACACGCACATGCACATGCACACATTTGATTATCTTGTTGATTTCGGAATAGCACAATCCACACCCTGAAAATCGACCATTAACGAGCGGCGATATCGGGAGAGAGTGGGAGAGAGAATGAGAGTTTCGTTATTCATTTGGAATATCAACATAAACCATTTCGTTGCGAGCGAGAGTGAGAGAGAGAATTTTATGCAAAATCATCATAAATTCAACATTTAAGCACAATTTTAGCACTTTTATGAAGTGCATCTCTCGCTTTCGGTGTCTATGTCTAGTTCCTGCAGCTAACACAGAACCGCATCCATTTTGTGTCAGTTGGAGTGACAGCAATACGAGCTACGATTCCTACTTCCAGTTTTATTTCCAATTCAAAACTCGTTTGATAATTGCTATTTTCGTGCTGTCCTCAATTAATATTATTTGCATGATAGCGGCTCCGGTTTCGTCCTCGGCTTTGAATTGACTTTCAGATTGACAATGAGTAGATATAAAAATTCAAATGCAGAAGCACTCGCAACAAGATTGCATAAAGTCATTGATAGCCATTTCTCGTAAGTAATTTCCACAATTTGATCCATTTGCAATTATGTGTCTCATTTCAATTGTCTCGCCCATTGGCTCTCCATAGCACCAATTTGCATTGAGCAAATACCGAAGACCATTTCTAGATAGCACATGGTCACATCCACAATCAATATGAAAGCAATTATATTTATTTATGTTTTGAGATGCAAAGGTAAGCCCACTGGCACTATTCAAACAACACAACTGGACCATAAATTATTGACAGTTGAAAAAAATCGGCCTCTCGCTCTACATGTTTCGGATGCATTATTGCACCCTGTGCATCGCAATAGAAACTATGGGAAAACCGCACACGCTATCGATACCAGAATTGCTGAGAGATCACGAATTGAGTAGCCAGCCATTTTACTTGGCCCGAACAACACTCTCTCACTCTCGCTCTTGCTTTAGTTTGACGACGACGCAAAAATTCATCGACAAGTAAACTCCAAGATGCATAGAGCAAAATCACAAGTTGATAATTTGTTTGCTGAAATGTTTCAAATACAAATATAATTCTCCGAACTGCTAACATAAACAAAGCACTGCCATTGCTTCTAGTCACAGCACATAATTTTTTTTCTCTTTTGTGTGTGTTTGTGTGTGTCTTCCCTCCGGAGCTCTCAAGCTCACATTTTAGTTTAAATCCAATTAAATTTAAACATTTTATTACTTTATCATCTTCACATGAGCTGACTAATGTACGACTTTTCATCGTTCGATCGTTAGCTCAAATAATATGTTTGTGCAAATGCAGAGAGAGAGAGTGAGAGTGTGTGAGAGAGCGAGGGCGCTGGCTGAGTAAATTAGTGATGCACATGTAACCTTTAATTGTAAAGGAGGCGGATGAATCAATTGGTCGTGTTCAAGAAATCGAATGTGCGTGCGTGTGAATATGTGACTGTGCGGCAAAAAGAAAATATCTAAAATAGATATTTGCAATTGACTCAATTACCTGAATCTTGTTCAGCAGTAATAGGGATCGAATGTCATGCGAACATAAACTATGGGTGTACACGGTTCACAGAGTGAAACAATTGTCAAACAACATGTCGCAGCGTATTTGTTACACTTTTGACATTTATCTATTTAGAGAAAAGTGTATTTCGCAATGGATTCGACACAGATATTTCAGAAATGAGAGATAGAGAGATGGCGAGTGAGAGTGTACGAGCACGCGTATGTTTTTCCAGAACCGCCCAAACACGAATCTCAAATAGTCATCGTCATCATTATTATCGGAGAGCATTTCAGTGACGAGCGAAAACAAATCCATAATAAGCACACAAATAGCACCAATTCGAATGGATTCTGACGCGGATGCATCGAACGGTGTGTGACAGACATGAGTGAACCGTTTAGAGTGAGCGTGCACATTAGAAAATTACCATCTCATGACTAACTGGTTCACTTATCACCGCCGTGCCAAGTACTGCCATTCAATTGAATATAAACTGCGCTTTGAAAATGGTGTCCAATGTAAACGGCAGATTTAATTTGGTGTTAAATGAAAAGTGCATGCACAACGCCGCAAACAAATTGATGCGATGCGGCGCATGGTGAACGAACATAACGGGAGTACATATATCCAATGAGGTAATCATTTATTCAGAAAAATGTCAATTAAGCAGCTCAAATTGAATTCTGTGGGATGGCAGATCGATGCAAAGTTTGACCTTCGAGCACACGCGAACATCACAGCCATTAACATTTTTCAGTGATTGCGTCAAACATTAAATGTGACTATAATTGCAGCTTACACCGAGAGTTTACTACATCAATGCGAGTTTGAATGCGAGAGTGCTCGCTCATCAACTGCCTTGAATGTATCCTTTGAGTCTAATTTTAATCAATATTAAATTTAAATAAATTATCGACTTTTCGTCGCTGCGTGCATTCTATTAGGCGATGTTACGTGCCAGCGCAACTCCATGACGGTTCCGCAAATTCTTCACACTTTTTCAAGATTGCAATCGGAAATAAGCGATTTTCGATTGGGATACACAAACGAAGCGGCCGCAAAGTGGCAGAAGGGGAGTGAATGAGCAAAGTGCAAAATAAGCAGTGAAGAAATTCATTTCAATTTCTATATTTAATTATTATGGAAACGAAACGACGTTTATTTAAATTTAAAAATCCCAACCGTGTCATATAAATCAGCTCAGTTGCACCATTTTCAGCATTCTCCATTCTCGTTACGATTTGCACACGCTTCATATTGTTAATGTCCTATTGAGGAGCATATTCCAAAACAAAGTGTGATAGGAAAAATCGGATTCGATAACGCGGCGGCAATAAGCGAAGAAGGCAGAACGTGCGGGAAAAAATCTCAGTCTTAATTTTCATCGTATACGCGCTATTTTTCCGCACTCACTTGTGTTTTATTTAAAAATCGCTTATTTTCCGAACTTAAAAAAGCGTGGAATAGAGCGAGAGAGCGCGAACGATGCAGAACGGCCAAAGGAACAGTTCGAAATCAGGGAAAGAAATGTCTTCATGAAAAAGATTATGGGTCCCAAAGGTGATATTCGAATCGCATTTACATGGTCTCCGAAACGCACTATTGTGGCATCGTTATGAGCATTCGTTTCCATTTTACAACCGAAAAAGTCGTTATAATCCGAAAAATTTCAATAGTGAGCGTGTTGTTAGCACGCTACAATCGTACCTTGGCTCCGTAAAATGTACAGAGAAAATCGAGATTTGAAAATCAAATTGAATTGTAAATAATGTGAATCGAAGAAATAATGGAGATCGGCCACATCTTCCGCTGAATGAGCGAGTTAGTGAGTGTGTCAACCGCTTTTTTTCATTGAACCGATCGACAAGCATTGGTGCAGAATAGAAGCATAACAATAAAAATGACATTTTCATTGCTGCATCAATCTGTGTTGCCGGCCGATTCGATTCGCTTTCGATTCAATTTGCCATTTTTCAAGTCATCTTTTCGATCAATTGATGGCTTGCGCAATGAATTCGGCTGGCTCACTGCCGTATTTGCGTGTGTGTGATACTTGGTGGGCGTTTGCAATATAAAGTGTGGCAAAACGAAATGTACACACATGTTTCATGGTGTGATGCTAAAGGCAGAATGAAGGAACACAAAATCAGCCCTTTATATGCAATATCAATTCGGTCGTCTTAAAAACATGTGAAATCAAAATACAATCTACCTGTTTCTTTCTGAATTGAATGCGAAAAAATATGGTACGACTTGTGTGTATGCGATTGAGTCATTCGGAACGCTTGCTTTTTTATGCATATTTTGAAAATTGCTTTTCCTCTCGCTCAGTATTGACGCACACACTCACGCCCAGCAAAATAAAAAAAGTGCCGAATGAGTAATACACAAACAACAGAAGAAATTGGTTTATTTGAATAACAGCCTTTCCATTGTTTTACAACCAGTAAATGGTAAAACCGTCAGCCGAATGAGCAAATATGTTATATTACATGATATCGTTACATATATTCGCATGGCTTATTTTTCATTTGTTGTTATTGCGGTGTTATTGCTGCACACTTACTGAGTGCCGCTGTCTCCTTCTCTTTCGACTCTCATTCGCGTATATATATCATTTCACATTTCCACAAGTACTTTGAATATATTATTGTTATTATTTTCGGTTACATCGACTTGATTTCAAATATCTATATTCAATCGATTTTAAAATTTATTGCATGATTCGGTTGCCTTTGAAGATCTACAACAATCTTGCTTTAAGCATGTGAAAAGGTGATATTGCGATAGGTCGTTGGCACGATTTTAATGCATTATTCCAAGCAACCTAATCGATTTCGCTGACATCATTAAAATTGCCATGACATTTTTTCGACAATTTTTTCCAATTTATTCAGGACTCCTGGTGATTTTCAATGCTTTTACTGGCTCAAATTATATTAAACATAAATATTATGAAAAAAGACCCCAATTTTCGATTCAATTAAAGCAAGAATTTATATAAAACGATCAGATTTGTATGCATTCGCAGCATATTTTCCGGACATTTTTTGCCTTTCGGAAATTTGAAATGAGAATGTGCAAAATCATAAGCAGAATCCATTCATACGGAAAAAGGCGTTTTCTCGATGAAAAAGCGAATACAAATGAAAAACCTATTAAAAAATAGATGTTTGTGAAAGAAGAAAATGCTATTCTTTCTTCACTGGCTCTTTTTTATATAATGGCGAATGTGTTTTTTCTTCTTGAGAGGCTATATTTTTCACATAGCGTTAAAAACAAATTTCCATCTTTCAAAAACAATCCTTGCCACACGTTTGCCATTTTGCATATGGTAAGAGTACAAAAGCGTCGTGCTTTTCAATGGGAACACGGCTCTTGGATTGCAATGGGTTTTGAATGTGTTCACCTCATTTAAGCTATCGTTCGTTCTGGTACATTTTTTCTCTATTCGTGTGTGTTATAGTCATTTTTCTTCAGAGCGTCCAGATAGCATTTCTTCGTTAGAATTTTCGGTTTCTCTCTCGTTCGACTCGTTTGAATGCTCAACGCGCTCTGCACCTTTGTTGGCAGCCACTTTCAAGACGTTTCCATTTTGACGTTATAAATTATAACATGTTCGCTTTGTACCCAGAACCAAACACATGGCTCTCACTCACTACATGAAAGGAAAGCGTGAGAGAGGAAGAGAGAAAACAAACCAAATGATATGAAGAAGTTGCAGTTTTGGGGCCAACAAACGAAATGAAAATGCGTTCACTGAGCTGTGTAAATGTTGTGCATCTCATCTGCGGTATTCGAACCATGAAGATGAATTCCAATCTGAGTATTTATATGGTGAAACGCATAAAAACCAAAAACAACAACGACGTCGAAAATGAATGTCTGTTATTATTATTGTTATCATTTCACCCCTTTTTTGGGTATCAGCCGAAACGATGGGAGGAGGAGGCGGTGGGAAGAGAGAATGGCAGGCATGCAGGCAGCGAATGGGAGTTGGGTTGTGAGAGCTGTTCAATGTTTTTGGTGGAGCATACTTCGACAAATTCACATTCGAAATGCTAAATTTATATTTTATATAAATTGTTTGTGTGTGTGTGGGAAGTAACACACATACGCTTCACTCAGCACAACTGCACGAGAAAGATATATTTATCGCGGTGGATGAGAAGACCTTTCAACCCTGAACGAAAATTTATGGCCTACAGACAATGCCACATATGGAAAATAATACACAAAATTTGCTTGATATGAATGTGATATAGAGACAGCCATGGCTGCAGCCAACGAGCGAATGCATGCGGGGGCGAGAGAGCAAGCATAAGCCTAGTCATACGGCTGTGGTTGTAATTGTTATTGCTGAATGCCGATGTGTACGCAGAGAGAACACAGGACATGCGTTTATGAACACAAATGTTTTGTCGATCATTTTGTAAATGTTTAATTACTGCATTCAATGACTTAACAATTCGTTGAACGCGAGCTACCCGACTTCAGTAGCATGGGTGATGAGCTGCATCTCTCTGTGTCGCTTCCTCATAACCGAGAGTACAGAGAACGCATTTTTCGAAATAATTATTTTTTCCATCTCTTTAAATTCATTTAGCTGCGAATGTTCATGCAACCCATGACGTGCTATCATACTTCTGCGGCATGCTCTTCAATGATGGAAGACACGGATTTGGAAATCGCAAGACATAATAATATCAATACAATAGTAGTGATAATAATAACAATAATAATAAAGCCAGAGATTGAGAGTGAGAGTGTGATAGAGAGAGAGAGAGAGAGAGAGAGAGAGCGACAACGGGAGAGAGTTCATGTTATACACATTTACGAAGCTTGAAATGGATTTATAATCTTGAAAACGAGCAAGTTCCTAGCCACATGCATCCATTTCATACTCACTCACATTTATGTGCACAAAGAGATAGATACGGTACGCATTCGTATAACAAACAAGCGACCAACCAACGGGTGGTCGTATGCAACCTCTGATAAGAATTGGAACGTATTCAGTCACGGTTGACGTTATCTCACAGCTTGGGGTACAATTTTCTATATTTATTTTGTACGCTGAGTGAGAGAACGAGCGAAATCAAGTTCGGTGGTTCTTTTTTTTTTTTTTTTTTGCTGCCTCGTCTCTCTATATCTCCAGATATTTTTCAGGTCTTTCTCATTGCTGTTGCTCAATTCGGGAAACAAAAGCTGCGTGAAAATGAATCAAATGAGCGAAAGCAATGGTGTTGCTACCGCAAAAGCCATCTTCTTTTTCGTTTGAGTTTTCGATTTGATTCTGATTGCGATACAGCTTCAGCAACCCCACATATCTCATGCAATCACATTTATACATAGTGTTTTCTGCTGATATTTTTCTGCATATCTTTGGAATTGGTTTCACGATACACAGAGTGAGAGTGAGTGTGGGTGCCAAGGAAAAGAGCCTTTGCCCTCGTGCAGACAATCTAATTTCCTGAGCAATTTTCATTTTTCTCGTGTGCTTCTTTGTCGTTTTGTCGAATTGCTGTGACACTAGGAGAGGGAAAGAAGCTCGAAATCGAGCGGGTTTGTTCATTCTGGAATACAAGAGTGCATACAATTGTATTGAATAAACGAATGCAGAGACGATATTGCATCAGCTTCTGGTTGCAAACAGAACGTGGAGAAAAACAAAACTATGATGACGATGATAATCATCACAAGACCGTTAAAAGAGTAGCCCGCGTTGTGCTCCAAAGCTGTTCAAGTGTAGGTGGCACCACCACCACCATCGTGAAAGCATAATACCATCAAGAAATGATGTTTCTTTTTTTAAAGAAAATAGGTTTTGTCGTCTGCTGAAAATGTCTTTATTGCAATTTTACTGCGAACTTGGGATTATATGGGATTTTTTGAATGCGCTCCCATGCGCTTTGCAACCAAATCTTCCATTTGGGTGTAAAAATGCATGGAAAGGTGCTGAACATACACATACACCGACAGTTGCACCGGCAAATTGTATTTTTATCAACGAAATTAAAATTGAATTTACCGACTGCGACGCTTGAATGATGCTGCTGCCATGAGATGTTGCTGATAGATTCAATTGAACGAAAATATGATGCCACCAGGTTTGAAGGCAGACCGCCTAATAATTGTTATCAAAACGATTTTTTTCATTTGATTTGCTCCGAAGCGGGCTAATATCGGTCGAGGTGCACTTCGAAAGCAGGGCATACATTGAAATGATTTTGCACATTGCAACTAATAAAAAATAATACTTTCATTAAGTATATATTTTCTTCCGATTCTGTACTTCACGAATGTGAAATGTATTCACGCAATGGCTCGTGCATTGCTCCTATTTCATCTGCATACAGTTCTTTCAATCATTCTGCCATTTTTTTCCGCTACGCTCAAACAGCACTTCTGAAGCAATTGTGCAAGTTGTTTGGGTATCCCTTTTTTTCTGCATTACTGCGGCGTTGATGTTCGAATGGAGTAGGTGGAAACATCATCGACCACCCATTAAAAGCGGTGAACAAAATAAAACGGCAAAATAGAGTCAGCATTACTGACACATCGCCAACATAAACTAACTACAATTGCGTGCATTTCGCTTTCATGGACTTTCGCGACTCTTTCTCTTTCTCTCTCAATCCGTTTCGCTGCGTGTATGTGCTGATGTGTATTCAATGCAGATGGGAATGGATTGCGATGTGTATATATGTGCGGCGTATATACATGGAAATTATAAAGGGTGGCAGGTGCAACACTTTGGATTGGCGGAAAAATTTGTTTCATTCAATTTCAGTGTCGACGCGAGAAAACCCATCACATACACACCAATCCAAAAAAAGAAGAAAAAAAAAATAGTCGCATGAAGGCACACAAAGCAATGGCCAATCGTTCATGGCAGTTCTGGAAGGCATTCGAAATGTGTGCAATTGAGCAACAATCATATATGGAGAGTAGCCAGATTATGCTGATGTAATGAATGATGGCCGAACGAATAGCGCAATTATTTCGTTCACTTTATAGCGGTTTGCGTCGACTAGCAAAACCATAGCAAAATGCCTCATTTTATCAAAATGTAACATTGATTGAAATAAAATAGCTGAAATGAAATGAATAAAAGTTCAAATGATTCTTTTTTTCACTTCTCTGTCAGAATGTGTTGAATCGATACTAATTTTCTTCTCATTGAATAATTTCCATCGACCTCAAAGCTAAAATCATGACAGCAATAGGGAAGAATCCATAATCTCGAAAAGATCGACCGACAAGAAAATTCATTTGATAAATTGTGGACAAATATCTCTTCTAATGTCTGCCATTTTAGGCTTTGCTGATTTAATTTTAAAACAACAATGGCACATGGGACCTCCCTAAGTGTTGTTCACATGGAATAACACTGCGATATCTCAATGTAAGCATGAGCGATTCCGTATCTCTTTGGCTCTGTGCGGCTGTGCCTATTTATGAATTACATTTCAATGTATTTCTGCTCCAAGGCTGCATCGTTAGTGTACGCATATTGTACAAATGCCACAAAAAGGCGAATGCATCGACAAACAACACAAGTGAATCAATAAAATGATTAATAAAACACAGCTTTTTCCATCATCACAAAATTGCCTTATTTGGGTGCAGACGATTCGGCCTGCTGATCTCTTCAATTAGCTATTCCCAATCGGCACGGGCTGTTTTGTACATGCACACGCGCAACATTTTACATTCGCTTGTTGAAAACTTTCATTTGCTACAAATGTGAGAAAATGTCTTGTCATTTGGCGCTCGCAACTTTTGCCAACTAATTCGATTTCAAGTTGATTGTTCTTGCTGTTCGATTTGTGTGTCGACTGCTGTTTTAAACACATACTCAATGAAAATTATCGTTCATTTTTCGATGGAATTGAGACGAGAGCGAGAATATGGGTGGTGTGTGCTCCATATTGTGCATTGGAATAATTGGAGCTGGACCTTGGCTGCAGTGGCAATGCACATGCTTTTTTATGTGCCAACTGAATCTAAACTTCTAAACAGCTGCCGAAAACAAAGATATATTAAATGTAATGGAATCCGCATTTGATTTTCGGACGAAATGCATTGAAACTGACCGGCAAAAATTGGTTCGACGAACAAAAGGTCGAAAGTATTTTAGTCAATTGTGTCTTCGTTGTTGAAACAACAACGCCAGAGAGAGAGAGAGAGAGAAAGAAAATTGCATAAAATTCCGAATTTTAACTATTTGCACAAACTCAACAAAAAATGGTAACATTGAAAAAAAGGCACACAAATGGATAAAAACTAAACGGAAAATGCATTTTTAACAATAAATCGAAATTATTTTTTATAAAAAGCAACACCAACATCACTGATGTAACAATTGTGATTCTCGGTATACAGAGTTCTGTTATTGCTATCGAGACAATGGCAACCAAAACTGTTGGAAGGAGCAAATCCGATCTCTCTCTTTCGGTCTCTATCCCTCCGTCTCTTTTTCATTGGGTTTTTACTATGAAAAGTAATCAAAAATTGCAAGCAACGGGTGAAATAGAGAAAAAGAATGAATTTGCAAAATGCACCAAAACAAATATTCATAGTTGGAAAAGGATGCGCAACGTACGGAGATCGTAGAGGCAAAGTTTGCACAATTTTGTTTGCCTTTTTTCTAAGCGCAATTCTGTTCTTTTCGTGCAATAGAGTCCGGGTATCGAGAGCATACATTCCCTTTGCTCTTCATTCCATCGTTTATTTTCAATTTGATTTTTTTTTGGTTGTGTTGTGTTGCTCGCTGGCAAAATGTGATGTTCAACCAAAAAAGCCAGAATATTGTTGTTTTCTCATCAGCTAAACAGCTTTATCTTAAGCCGACATACCACCTGCGACCCTATAGAAGAAATTTTCACTGCACATACAACGAATTATTCGAATTGGCGCACACATTTCGTAATTTTGTTCACATTTATGCGTCAAAATTATAAAGATCTTTAAGTCGTTCCTTAAAGAATAAAAAAACACGAAATAACCGTTGTTCCGTTGCTCAAATTCATTGAGCTGTTTTGAATTAAAATAAATACACAAGCACCGACCCAAGCACACACCATTTGCTGCGCCCGTTTCGATATGAAATTTGTTTTATTTCCAAAATAAGGCATTTGCACCAAGATCGATAACCTTCTCGATTTAAGACATTCAATTTCCGCGGTTATTTGAAAAGAAACCCAAAATGGTCTATCTGATTGAAAAGCGTCTGAAAGCGCAGGGTGGAAACGTGTATAAACAAATGGAGCAATGCATTTTATGAAAATGGCACCTACATTCATTACACGGGTCATTGTTTGCTTTGCTTCAAACATATTTTTCACATTTGTGCGCCCGCGTTCGGCGAGCGAACGAGCGTCCGCTCATACAACGTGCTTGGCATGGGTCGTGAACGGTCGATGATTGAGTCAAAATGGGAAAATACTGACAACCTCGGAATAGAAAATAAATCACAACGGCCGATGGAATTCGATGCTTTCGGATTACATAGTATTTCTCTCGTGCTCTCTCTCTCTTTCTCTCTGTACATCGTTTTTAGTCGCGATGAGTTTCTTCATGTGGCCGGTTTTCTATTTCGACACAATTTCGGAAATGTTCGATCGCGTACAGTTGGATTTTAAATTAAAATCACTAATGATTTTGTTGAAAATGCAAACTCGCCAAAAGATATACCGAGAACGTACACCAAAATGAAAACAATTTTGTAAATTTATTTATCGCATACCTTTGGACATGGACATGAGTTATGCGAAGATTATCTTTGCTAATGTTGTGGTTTTTCGGTCTCTCTCTCTCTCTCTCTCTCTACACTTGCGTGTTTTTATTTGTTGCGCTCTTTGCTCATTACAACTAGCAAAATGGTTTGTTATACCATCTACGTTTGTGGCTGAGTGTTTCGAATCTATTTCATCGCATAGTTTATTATGGCGAAAAGTATTTGTTGGAAATGATAATGGATCACGTACAATGCATCAACTGTTCGAATCAGCACTCGTATTTTGCAATTGCATACAATGTGTTTATTTGATTCATAATTTTCTTCAGTTGGCTTACTAGACGGTTGATCATTGTGTTTTGCTGTGCTCCGCATCGCACATACATACAGAAATGCAGAATGTGCAAGATATAAAACAATCAAGCAACTAATTTGTGATGCGATGCCATCAAAGGCTACATCATGGCTGCGGAGATACAATTCAATTTGAAACCAATTAAAATTTAAAATCGAATTTCACATAAAATACATGCTCAACATTTGGCTCGCGGCTATTCATTCCAATTCAAAAAAAAAAAAAAATTACAATCGCAATGAGTCTGTCATTATACATATATTTTACTTTTATTCCGGCGCTGTGCACGAAACTTTTAACGTTGATGAAAAGAAACCAATATCGTATTACTCTGTATCGATTTGTTCGTTGGTTTAGCCCATGAATAAGCCTTTTGCCGTAGACGGCAAATTCTTTTCGAATGTAATATTTCGATGCGATCCTTTCAGTATTCGGTGCACAGAGAAGATCTCCTTGTGGTTTCGAAGACGAGGGGTGGGGCGCATGGGCCAAATCATCAGCAGGCAGATAACGGAAATATTGTACTTTATGATCGAAAATCCGAACGTGCATTGAAATTGGTAAGCCGAGAGATATAGAACGATATTCGGTAACAAATCCAAGAAAATTTGGTAGCCACAAGTCCATTTCCGATATCGGATTTATTTCCGCTTTTGAATAGCAGAGCAGCATGTTTGGCGTTTGTACACCATATGAAACATGTTAAATTGGCTCAAAAACTTTATCCCGATGCTTTTGCGTATGAATTACGCAAACAGAAACGGGACGAAGCGAAACAGAGCCAGAGCCACGACATACGCTGCCGAATACGTTCATATTTTTTGGGAAAACTGAGATATGAATGTTGGTGAAATGGCTGCACGTCAAAGCCAAGTGCACATGGCCACATAACATTGACGAGTAAGATCGAAAACGGCTGCCAATGTTCGAGAATTCGATGTGGGGGCAATGTGTATAATAACAAATGTGTCTGTGTTGGTGTTTGTGGACGCGATGATGTCTAGGAAGTTGAAAATGGGTCTGCATTTATTTTCTTCGTTTTTGCCGTTGCCGTTGCCGCTGCTGCTGCATTCAAACGGAACATCAAAACACGACAAAGCCAATACTTTGTGCCAATTGGACAAAACTCCATATCCAAAAATCTGCCGGATATATGGCTTATGCTGTATTCATATCTCTTGGCTTTCTCGTTCTCTCGTGTTTTTTTGTTTTTTTTTTTTTTGAATTTAGGGATAATTTGATTTAATGATATTACAGATGAGATATAAAATGTAATATAACCGTTCCGTACACACTTACAATTGTAAATAATGTATGGGATTTTGGTTTGGACTATTCTCTAACTTTGTGACGTTTCCCACATTCATATGTGATTTGGATGAATGTCATTTTACACACAGTTTGGAGAATGTTTTCGTTTAGCCCGTTTTGTGTAACAAACAACGTTCTTTTTTTTGCTTTCATGCATTTTTTATGCGCACAAAGTGACAATAATTGTTACAATCCAGCCGTTTGAATTTTTTTTCGGACGCACATACTCTTTTCACGTTGTAATCGCATCGACTTTGCATCCATTCTAACAATAAAAACGGTAGCGGCAGCAGTGGAATTTAAGTTGATCGTTTCATAAGTTGGAATCGCGTATTGCATGAGGCCAATTTCGATCGAAACTGAGCATTGTATTTCATTCGTACGTTTGGGCAAATGGATATGTGGATCGCTATCGAACCGAAAAAGCTTTTTCGAAAATGAAAAAATAAATTATTTAACGCTATCGATGTAGCCTTTCAGGCAGCCACTCGCAAGAAAACATCCTTCGATTTGATTATCTGCCATTCGCTATTGGTTGGTGTGCCATTGTTTCCGTTGTATCGGTGTTGGTGAGTGAGTGAGCATGCTTTCTTTTGCGCTCGCTCGTTTGCTCGCTCCGATCGCATGTGCATGTTATTGAAAACCTGAGTTTCACTTGATATATCAAAATAAATGTTTGTTGGAAGCGAAACGGAGCGCGTCAAATTTCTAGGGAATACACTAGTGACAATATTTTAGCTACCGTAGCACAATCATCAGAGACCTAAACGAGAACACCGTTGAATTTAAAAGCTAATACCGCCATAATAACCTCTTTTCGCATTTTCACCCTCTTATACACAGCCAATCGTGGTGGTAGCAGCAGTAGCGCACAGTGGCACGGTGTGTTCGATGTTTGTATTCTGCAAAATATTGCCATACCCACGCATATTTGCTCTTTGCTCACTTTCACTCGCTCTCTTTTCGCACACACCAAAAACACTTCGTTTGGCTCTCATTCAGCTTTTTTTCTATGCTGTTGCGATGGGTTTGCCATTGCTTATTTAGTCAATTTGAGGATATCAAAAATACCTATAGCTTTTAATGACGATTTCACTCAATATTGGCGAATATGGTAAGCTGCGAGCAACAAGACGTAGCAACAATGCCCGTGAAGTACAGAAAAAAAAATAATCATCCACCGGTAATTACTGTCACGTGACAGTCGAGGGTAGAATAGGTAAAGCTTGTGTACAATGCTACACACAATCTGTGTGTATGTTTGTTGTTAATTTAAATGACGTCTATTTTCTAAGTTCGAAGTAGGAATGACTGCGAGTGTGGGGGCTGGTGTACGCTCGCGTTCGCTGCAGTTGATATTGGCGGATCCGGCAAAGGAGGAAAAGAAAGCAAGCCGATATTGACTGTGAGCCGAATTTTGAATGTGACGAGAACTTACTACGTACACACGGCCAGAGCAAGAGGAGACTCAAAAGATATACACAACAACAACCGTTCGGTGTGTGTATGGTGCTCGGTGTGTTCGTTATCGTTGTCGCTACATTGTAACTACTATTTATTTTCATAAAGTACATTTCTCTCTCGTGCTGCAATTTCATTAAAACCTAACACCCGCAATAAATCACTCGACACATTGAGTTACAATCGTACACAGTAAACACGGCGCTTTTTTCATCAGTGTTTCGTGCATTTGCCGTCTTATTTGCACATTGTCGCTTGCCATATTGGCCATGCTGTTTGAAAGTAATATCACATGCATGCAGCAATAGAGAGAGAGAGAGAGAGAGAGTGGGTGAGTGAATAGTCCACCAGTTTCGACAGAGGTATGAGCGATCTCATTTTCGCGTTCCATACTTATTTTCCACAGGCACAATTGATGTATTTTGAAGTTTGTTTGTGAGCGTGCGGTCGAAGGATATTATTGCATGACATTTTCGAGCAGGTTGAGCTAAAATTTTCATGCTGAATAGTGTAAATACACATCAAATGCGACAAATAGTCTCTCTCTCTCTCTCTCTCTCTCTCCCTCTCTTATTCAATGCTATGGCAATGCAAATAAAACAATAATGACCAAGATGCGTTCAACGCTAATTCTAGCGCTCACGCTCACGCAAACTTCTCGGTATGCCGAATACTGTTGAGAAGCACGTTTGTGTCACGAACACAGCCAACGACCACCGCACACACCCAATCGCTTCGTATACAATTTATTAATTTGTAATTTGAAGCTAAAATTACTTTATTTAAATTATGATGTGTTCGTTAAGGCAAGACGCGATATAATGTAAATTGCCAAGGAACAGAGGGGCGATCGAACAAGAAGAGGAATTGAAGAAAAAACAAGGCGAATGATGAAAGTAAGCCAAAAAGATAGTATTTCCTGAATGAGAGAGAATTCCCGAAAATAAGTGGCTGGACAGAATAAAATACTAAAAAAGCAAGCATCGCCTTGGCTCTGTGAAAGAAGGATTTATTGGACATTTTCGCACTGTCTCGTCTCTTTATCATATTTATTCAGCTATCATATTTATTTGTCTCTCTTTTTCTTTAAAACGCTTGAAAACCCAATTCAATTTGAAAAGGAAAAAACTGTTAATCAGGAAAAAAACAAAGAATATTGTTTTTTTTTATTATTTTGCTTGGAATATACGTGAATCGTTTTTGCATTCATAAGAAGTTTCATGGATGGGTAAAATGTCCAACGGCAATGATATGACCCCCTGCCGATAGGAACATGAAAACCAACACACCTTTGATGTTTGACCAATGAGCCGGCCATGCGAATGGTATGGAGATGTGCACTTTTCTACCCATAATTTCCTCGTAAAAATATTTGCTAAAATGTATGTTCGGTTTCGGTGTATCTCGCTTATGCACGCGTGCTCGCACATTTTATCATCGATTTATGTTATGCTTGTTTCGTTTTCTCTCTCTGTGTACAAGCTTGTCCTTTTTTGCTCTCATCCGACGCAAAAGGTAGTAGCAGCAGCTAGCCAAAGTAACAACTTTTATTAAATGTGTTCTTTAACATTTACATAACTTTTCAATTTGACAAAGATTTCGGACAGCTGGATACTTGTGTACCAGTTGACCGCAAATTAAATCTACAAAATGTCCAGAAGTTAAAACAAATAATTTAATTTTGAATTGTCGCTGAATGCATTTAGATCGTTTTACTAATGCAACCACTAGCAAAATGTTGCCTATAAATATTTGAAAGAAATGACTGAAAGTGAGTGAGTCCCCAAAAATGCTCAAAACCACAAATGCTTTTGCCAGCTACTTGTCCGCTTCGGTCTCTCGCTCTCTCACTCTCTTTCAACGCATGTGTGTCGTCTCTGACAATTCATGTTGTTCGTTCGTTCGCTCGCTCGCTCTAGCTCTATCAAAAGCAACATATTTTAGCATCAAATGGATAAAAATACAAACGATTCAGAGTTTTAATGTAAGAATTAAAAGTCTTTCAACTGACTGAATTTGGCAGAGAGAGCATGGTATCGTGTGACGTTCGTGTCGGCATCCTTTCGTTCCATGTGTTTATTTTCCAGCAAAAATGCACTCCACACAAATTTATCTAATAAAATACTTCTGCTCTAATATTTATACATCCTCACCCTCATCAGAACAACTGCGAAAGTGGAAATAGTGGAAAAAAAACTTCGAATAGATGAAATGTAATGCAAAAGAGAGAGAAGATCCAAGCGAATGGACGATGGACTCCAAATAAGTTACGCTTCAAATGTCACTTAAGAATTCCCAGAACACCAAACGGTGTTAATATTTAAGTAGAATGTATTGCGAGGAATGTTGGTGTGCGCGCTCGTGAATAGTGCACGCTCCGCCATATACTTGTCCAATAATATATTATTGGAAAATGGTAATTTAGCTACAAATTTCGACATTGGTTTCGCTCCAACATCAACTTATTACCCAAAGACTACACCGTACATGCACTGTACGTCTTATTTTTGCTGATTTTATATGAGTTTCGTGTGCCTGGCCACTATAGAAAGTCCCTGCTTCTTCTTGCATCAATGCTATTCACATGTTTTCAAATTTTATTTTCGTTCACTTCATGAATATCCAATATCTCTCTATCGAATGTATTTAGCTAAGCGCCAACATCTATCGAATCATATGAAATTCATCGTTTCTATTCTGAGTGAGATCACCAGCAATTTTCCGGCTACTTTTCGACGAATGAGCACGACTATCACTTGATAACTTATTGCCACAAAGGTCGATAACGTCAGAAGCATTCACAAATTGTATCACAACAAATGTGTATGAGCGAGGGAGATGCAGCAAACGGAATGATGTGGCGGTTTTTTCAAATTAATCGACCAATATGAGCCGAACACTTGATATCCTATTTTATTAATAAGAGGCTCATAAATTTCTTTAGTTAACTATTTTCACCGGCGTTATCATGAAATTGCCAGTGAGCTAATGCGTTACCAGGAAGTGTGTCTACAATCAATTTCCAACTATTCTCCTATCGATCGAGATTGGTTAAGTTGCTACGAAAAATGAGTTTTGTGAAAAAATGCGTGCACTAAATATGAAATTAGCTTAAGGCTCATGAAAATGATGACAAATATTACAATTGCTACTCTTTGAATCCGTCATTTCATTTACATAGATTGTAAATGGCTATTCAATCGCTCAAATGTGCAGCAAATTCAAGTTTCGAAGAAAATCACGGCAACCCCATTCCTGATGAGGTGAACAAAGCAGTTTCACAAACATCCTGCCGGCTTTGATTGCAGTCGAGCAAAAGTAGTGAAACAATTTAAAAGATAAAGTTCACGCATACACAAACCATTGAAGAAGCCAGCAAAATGGTATTGGATTTGAGATAATGTAAATGATAAAAGAAATTCAAAAAGTGGATGCAAACGGAACGAATCCGTGTAAAAGCGATGCGCACACTCGCACAATATACACACACAGCCGGAGAGCCAGTGAAATTGCTTTTTTTATCATTAAAATTAAGATGCGAATCAGTTTTTATTTATACATTATAATACTGAGTTCTTGGCCATTAAACAAACCATTTTAGTACGTTTCAAGTGTGCACCATTCGGCATCAGCATTACCCCTTTTTCCAATTTTCAGCAACAGTGTAATGTGGAATTCGTATCACAAATTTGCCCATCTTTCTTATTTATTTCATTTTATTCCAAACATTCTATTATCTCCTTCCGCAATTTTCTTTCCTGTTCCATTCGAATCTCTTTTTTCGTTCTCTTTCGCTCTCTCTCTCTCTCTCTCTCTCTCTCTCTCTCGTCTTTCGTTTGTTGGCAACTATTCGCTCCACTTTCTTTTTTCAAGCTTTTCTTGATCAAATAACATTTCATTTATCTTTTACGTTAATTTTATAAGGTTTGATGTCATAAAGAAACCCTTTTCCGAAAGATTCTATCGCTATCCGAAAACAAAAAATGACCAGACTTTTTAAAAAACACATTCCTTCAGCGGAAATCTTAAATTCATCCGAGAAAGTCTTAATGTTCCGAAATGCGCTCGTTTACCTCCCAACTAAAGATGTTATCGTTTGTGATAGCTGTTTGCCTATGCCCATTTTAAGGACATTAGTTGGATATTGCCGAACATATACAATCATTGAACGGACGTGCGTGCACACACACACACACACATATATATATATATATATATATATTTCGTTTACATTTGCGAACAAATCGCCAACTTTTAAACGGCCCCGTTTGTGGTGTGTCAAAATCTGTGTATGGATTTTATTAAGATTTGAATGGAATCGCCGGAGTGTGTGTATAGGGAAAGCAGTGTCCGATGGCCATTTAATGTTATTCAATTCTCGTGCAAATAGTTGAGTCATACAATCATCCGGTCAGAGGATAATGGCCTATTTGACACACGACTGCCATTTTACCAATGAGATAAACTTTAGTTTATGTTCAAAAACTCTTTCCCAATTTCAGTTCAATGCTCATTTGATTTTCCGTCGACTAGTTACAAACGATTACGATGACTGAAAATGTGCTGTTATCGATGTTCAAAGTGGTGATTTTGTGGTTTTGGCACTCCATGAACAGCTCAACTTTTGAATAATCAAAGTTAACGCTCATTTCGTCACGATATAGATCACTTTCCGCAAAAATTGCGCTTGAAATGCTGGTTTTGGGGCTATCGCTTGAGCTTTGTACATGCAAAACGAATGAATTCAAAGTAAAAAAAGAGTCTTCAGTAAAGACAGACATGGAAGTCCATATCACTTTTTGGAAAATCGAACGATTTATTCGAGAATGTCTGGTTGGCATTGCCTTCAGTAATATTTTGGAACGATGCAGCCAAAGACAAATGACCGAAGGTGACAAAAGATGTAAATCGCAGTTGACTCAGTCTCAATTGACACACACGCCTGCTGCTTCTTATTTATAAATAAAAATGTTGAGGGAGTGTAAGCAAGTGACATTGGATACATTGTGAATATAATATTTGCACGCAAAAATTATTTCATTTTAATTTTTCGTTGATCTTGTGACTTTTGGTGTGGATTTTATTTTAGCTCGCCATGAGCATCCGTACAGTTTGTTGACACAATGGACTTATATATTATTTGACATATGCTTTAATAAAGTGGGATTACGTCTAGGTTATTTTACGACATAAATCGGATTATTTTCTCAGTGGCTCTGCGAATGTGTCTGCTTTTATGAATGTGTCACTGGCTGCTTATATGAGAGTGTATTTGCGCGCCCGAAATAAAGCGCATAAGTCGAAAAACGTTGCGTCTCTTTCGTTTGGTGTAGAAACTCGTGATGAGCAACATGAAAATGTAGCAGAAAACAGCATTTCATATGTTCAGGATGAAGTTTCACCAAAAAAATAGCCGGCGAATATAGCACAAGTGGGCTAACCATAAGTATATGCCCTTTTTTCATCATCTTCTCTTCATTTTTCCTCATCATATTGTGTCTTATTTTGTTTATTTTTCCTCCATAAATTCGCCGGTCGTTCATTGCACATTTACACGATATGCACACTCGGCGCAAATCCATCGAAATCGCGCCAACACACTGTCCTAAAAAAGGAAAATAGAAAGAAAGCGAGAGCCGGAGCGAGAACAAGAGAGAGGCAAACACACGGAAGAAAAAATATAGAATGGAAAATGGAGGAGATCATTAAAGCAATCCAGGATGTAATGCAGAAATAACCAAATAGTAGTAATTCAACCATATTAAGTCCATTTTGCTTTCGTTTCCTTCATTTTGCATTCGTCTTCGTGCCTCGCAATTTATTTTCTCGTCGTTGTTCCACTGCGTATGTAATAATGGATCGCAAAAAATCTGGACGAGAATTCACTCAAAAATATGCCTATACATGATCGTATGCGCGAAAACGGAATACGGCCCGCTAAATACAATGGAATGGTCGATGACGATAATATGGTACGGTGGGTATTGTGTTTAGTTGCAAGCCACATTGAAAATTCTCGCAAAATATCTCTCATCGCATTTGTTTGTGTGTGGATTGGTCGTATTCGTCATCGAAGCTTGAATGAGTGGACAACAAACGAACAGGCCAACATTTTTTAATAATTCCTTCTTCTTTTTTTTTTGAGAAATGCAAAATATCATTAAAATCTCCGTTGCTCACTTGCATTATAATTCTGTTCACTTCAATTTAATGGGATTTGCTGCCGATGCTCGAAGCTCGACGCTCCAATGTGATATAATAATGAATGAAATTTGCGGAAAAATAAAATATTGAGATTGAACGTTGCCAAAAAGATGGTTGCAAGTGAATCGTTTTATTTTGTGTCGATGATAATCACATGTTCCTTGCAGGCGTCAGTGCGCACATCAATGTTGACCAGAAAAATGATGGAATTATTCCAAAAATAACACTTTTTAAGTACAAATTGTATATTTTAAGGTTCAACTAGACAATTTTCTCATTCTAATACTGATCCAAGGCATGAAAAGAGCCTTCCAATTGTAGCATTATTTTGTTAACTGCAGTGCATTTGTACGACTCTGGAAAAAAACCATTTGAAAATTTTGAAAACCGAGAGAGAGATAGAGAGGGAGAGGGAGAAACGCTAAACACACTGTTTTTCGAATAAGTCGCTCTCTGAAACAGCATGAATATGATCTCCTGCTATGTGAACATGCTATTTACATGGTGTAATATTGTCTGTGTCTCCATCAGAATGCGCGAGAGAGAAAGAACACAAAATGTACGGAAGACATATTCAAATTTTGAGACGAGAGAGAGAAAACAAAACCCTTACATACAATCATCGGCACAAACCATGAAAAATCCATTCAAATATTGTGGGGAAAGAGGAAACAAAAATGTGTGTATATAAATTTGTATCATGGATGCCATCATTTAAATGCACATATAATTTGAATCTCCTCAAGTGTCGTTCAACTGTGCGTTAGTTGTGAATTTCGACGGAAGGCATATGGTTCAGAGCAAACAATGCATGGAAATAACGCGTCGAGGATTCGATAAAATGATAAAAGCGGATTTCAACTTCACGAGAAAGAAAGCGAGTGAGCGAATAAACGCGTATTCAACACATTTTTATATATATTTTTATGTGTGTATGATTAGATGCTGCGGCGGGCTCACCGAGAGTTGCCATCAAAGGCAGTGACTTTTCTGTGGGTTACCGAAGCAAGACGTTAGCACCGGCAACAACAAATGTCCAAAGTTAATTTCAATTTAATAAATCTTATCGTCGCACCGCAGGTATCACGGATTTAATTTTATTTCTTTTATTTCGCCTGATATTCGTTGGATCGGGGCTGTTTCAAATGAGCTGGGCTCGGTTTTCTCTCTCTCTCTCTCTCTCTCTCTCTTTCCCTTTCAGTATCCTCGAATATTTGATCAAAAAGTGTTCGGCATAATTATTTGTGCGCGAATGATTCGAAGCTGACCTCAGTCACCAAGCATCGTCGACTTAATAGTCTCGAATAAATTCGACGCATATGCTTCTTTTTTGTGTGCCGTGTTGTGTAAGAATTTCTCGGTTAAATTCATTTGCCACATTCGGAAGGGTCGTTTTGATTGGTCTATTTTCGCATAACTGAAGCTTTTTTTTTCAAAGGATTTATTTTTAAGTAGGCATTTCATTTTGTGATTATACAAGGGGATCATGAGATCGCACACAAACACACTTCGGTATGTGAAATTCACTTGAAAAGCATGAGCAACACAATGTATGAACAGCTTCACGCATTCCATGGCCAAATGATATAAAAAATTGCTGATGCAACTAAACAAACAACTCACACAGTATCCAGCCAGTATCAAATCGTAGCAAAAACCGAGAATATCGAAAAGAAGTCTTAAAATAAGAATCAGGCACAAGAAAAAACGCACACACTCGATATGAAAAATGTAAATGCTGTCAGATTAAGTTACCGGTTTTGACTTTGATACGAAAGACTTTAATGTATCGCGGCATTGATAATTCAACCGGATCGCATTCATCTTACGTTGGCTTTGCATTGGGGCTCTCAGATCTTCTTCTTTTTTTTGGAGCTCGTTTTGTGTGCATTCGATCATATTTCTAATCCAAATTCATTTTCATGATTGTTGCAAATCCACATTCCAATACCAAAGTCTCACCTTTACCGGAGTCTGTGGTCATCTCTGCCCAAATCAATGGCGCATAATGAAAGCGAAAAATCAAGCGAATACGGTGAATTAATGGAAGCTGAGGCGAAACGACGTCGTGGTGAACAAAAAACTGCAGGATAAATGCAAAATTTATTGTTTTCACCGTCAATGAATGAGAACATCTCGAAGTGGCCAAGCGTTTTGTTCACACAAATGGTTGCATTGCTGCGTTGCTGCCGTAAATATCTGGCCGTTTTCATGAATTCCATTTATTTTAAATTCCCATTTGTCGTGATCAATGATGAAATAAACGGTCTAATCAAGTAAAAACTGTTTGCTATTTGCATAAAATCGATCCGTCACCTCGAATGTCGTCGTTTCACTCACTCTTCATCATTCATTGTCGATTGTGCAAATCATGGCTTTTTAAAATATGACTGTCTTTTTCAAAAATCAATTCAATTAATGTAATAATCGTAGTTACGTCCAAAGCATAAATTAGCGCATTTATTTTTTGCTGAGTAATGGCACTCACATGCTACGGATGTAATCCATCGGAATGAGAATGGGAATGAGGGAGTACAACAGCGTTGGCGGTGATGGCGGCGGCAGCAACATCGCAACAGAAAAAGATGAACAAAATGCATTGTCATTATCTATTTCGGTGCTAGACGGATTCTTGTCCGTGCAAGTATAAAAACTCATTCTTTGCCGGAGATTAGTCTCCGAGCACGAAATTTGTGTAACGTAAACACAATGCGAAACTCGTTATTGGTTGCATCTATTGGTGCCTTGTCGGGTGCATGTGCCATTTAATGTGTGCTTTAGTTCTCATTCACAAATCACATTGGGCTGGCGAGAGAGAGAGAGAGAGAGAGAGGGGGAGAGAGTGTATGTGGCGAGAGAGCAATTGAGGAAACACTGGACAATATACGATAACAATGTGAAAGCGTAAAAAAGGAAAACTTTCAATACGACAGCCGAATAAGATGCGAGCGGCAGACGACAACAACCGAAGAACGAATGGAAAATGCTAGACATCTATTTCGCCGCTTGCATTATATCAGATGGAGCAAATGAAGTATTGCCGGGGACATCTATCTATCGAATTTTTGAAAAAAATAAATGTTTCTCTCGGTGAGTGTGTATGGCGATCGGCTGCGGCGACTTCGGCTTACGAGTCCAACAACATAATTTTGGATCACAATCCATTCAGTTCTATTATTGAACTCTTTCGCTCGCTCTTCCATTCTTTCCATTTGCATTTTAATCTTCGTATGGCTTAACGAAGCGCTGTTTCGTTCGCCATTGCACTTTGATTTGTATATGAAGCTTATGTTGAATTTTATGGCTTAAATCTAAAATGGCGGCTTTGCCTCTAAGTCCTTTTCATTTCAAAAAAGTTTTCGGTTGAAAAGATTTTTGGTGCGCAATCTTCATATCTCTGCCCTCGATACATGCTTTTTGACCACAATTTTTTTTCTCTGTGGGTTTTCTGCTCGAGTGTTTCTAAAATCGTTCATTTTGGAATACATTTCAATTGTGGGATGACCGAGTCAGCAAGGCTCTATCTCAGCAATGCACCGCACATTCAACAAGGATAACTTAATTTTGCGTTGCGTTCTATGAATATGTTGGCCTTATTTATCACTTGCAATTTTTCCCTGACTCAACATAATTACAAATTTTCTAATTAGAAAAATTACTACACGAAATGTCCTCATGCTGATTTTGATTTGGATTATCCAATTTTGCACCGTATATTTCTATCAGTGAGATGTTGTGAAGGAAAGTGTGTCTATTTGTCCACCTTTACATCTGAGCGATAGATTTGTTGGTGCAATGCGAATGGAATGAAAAACACTTACCGTTAGATGTTGAAACAGCCACGCTCTAAGGATATTTGTTGCAACTTTTGGAAAAATACCCCGCTTTTTTTGGTTCTTTTTGCCATTGGCATCGTCATCTTCCTCACCCGTACCTTCTCCACTACCTATACTAGCGTTACTTGCATCACCTGCGGGAAGAGAGAGAGAGAGAGAAAAAAACGCAAATTATATTAAAGTAAAAAATGATTGACAGTAATTAATGAGAGACAGAAATAAATAAACGCGTCTCTTTTTTGGCTTTAGCGTCACTAATAACTTGATTGCGAATCTCGCAGCAAACTCGATTTAAAAGTCAGTACAGATAGAAAACCCCCAAGAATTTGCCTAATTTTTTGTAATGTGTGAGTTTATTTGGCTATTTTCCTCTTCCGAGCGATACACTAGCTTTGCATCGTAAAACACACGACCGTCGCATGCCATAAGATGAAGTTATGGTCAATAAAAAGGAACTATTAATTCAATATGTTGATGTTGATCGTAAAAAGGTCATAGCTTATGGCGTATGTGCACAATTATAATTTTATAATTGATGTTAAAACACTAGACACTTTAAAAGTATGATTGATTGACACATTTACATGTTCAAAATCAATGGTTGAGGAAAGAAAGAGAAAAAAAAGTTCGTTCGGCTGGTTTGAGAAAGCAATGGCATGCCATCAAAGGTTGGCACCGATTTGCCGGCAATTTATCTATATGTTTAACTACATTTCGGGGCGAAAGTGTCATAGTTTTATGTATTTAGCGCGAGTTTTATTTCTTATGATTTGCCGCATAATTTTCGGTTACATTCGCTCGCTCTCTGTCTGCCTCACTGTCAAAGAATCTCGTGCGGTTTAGTGAATCGGCCGCGCTTAACATTAATTATTCCGATTACTTTTATTACCTCTTTTTTTATGGCTATTTGGGCGCTTCATCCTCGGAGTTTTTTTAGTTTTCTTTTATGACTTTTTGATAAAGTCGAATATTATGATAATTACAACTATGATTATATATAAATTCTGTGTGTTTTTTTTTCGCCCAGTGTACAGAAATATACAAATGTTATTGGCCGCCGATACATTTCATTTGAATGAACGATAATTCTTACACACATTTGCCGGTGAACAGCGACGGCATGTATTCGGCCCATCCGCCGCGCCGTCCTCTATCGTTTGATCGAATTAGTTTGGGTACGTTTTGTGTATGATTCAAAGTGTCATGGAAGCATGAGTATGGTGCCGATCGTGTGTGCACGCGATGGCACCGAAATGAAAATGAAGAAGAAAAATTTATTTTAAAATTACAGCTTTTACAGAGCCAAGATTGCTTTTTTATCGCTATTTTAATGGTATAGTAGTAATAAAATTCGGTGCATGCGTTCGATTCTGCCCGCTCGCGAAGTGATTTTTTCTCTGTTTTGGTGTGTACCCGTCTTAATGCATGATTCCATTTGTCTATCCAATGATGAGGAAGTGCTGCAGCGTGACTTTTCCACACATTGATTGATGTTTGTGTGTGTGCTTGTGTTGCGTCTTTCAAACGCGCGATTAAATTGTTTGACACAAAACACAATGAAAACAAATAAGCGCCCAAAACTGAATCGACCAATCTGCAGCAGCAAACGCGTTTTATGAGGCTGTGAACAGACTAATTGAGATACGGTAGTTTGCTTTAAAAGCACATAACCAATAAATTTACAAGTAACAAAATGATGAAAGGCAAAATATAGCTTTTAAATTTATATCATTCGCTTTGTGTTGTGTTTTTTTTTTTTTGGCGCGTGGATTTGGTTCTTGCGAACCGATTTTATACCAATTAGTTGTGGTCACACAATGCATGATATCGTTAAGTGAGGCTGAGCGAGAAAATGCACACAATTCATTCGGCCGATGGCACAATTTATAAAGCAAATCTGAGCTTAAATCCACAAAACGAATGCGAATTGCAAATTGAACCGAATGTTTCAACAGCGATAATAATTAGAATGAATATAAGCGAAATTTCGATGGATTTAGGGAATAATAGAATTATTTATTGGCATTAGTTGTAATCAAAAACTGGCCATTAGCCATTACATTAAGAGAAAATATTAGAGCGGCAATTTATATACATGGGTTTCGGCATAACATCACGTTCAGAGGACTTTTGGGTTGCTGCTGCAGCTCCACTCAAGCTAATAAATTCCCAACTTAAAATATGTTCTAAGTTTTCGGCAATATACTGTTAGCGCGCATCTATTGCGAATTTTGGCGATCATTCATAAGTTGCAAAGCCTATCACTCGAAACGTTCATAATGCTCCCGGTAAGATTTAATAAGAAATATCCGGCGCGCCGAACCATTTGCCAATACGGATAAAAAACCAGCCGAAAAGACTGAAAGCTTGACGCACGAATCGAATGTGTGATGAACGAAAAAGAGATATTTCACACAGGCGAATGGTTGTATTTTGGTAAATGAAGCCATTTTGCCGCCACCACCTACACCATTGCCGTCGCCACCGCCACCGCCACCGCCACTTGCCCGAATGAATACATTTGAATGGGATCAACACATTAAATATAATGGCAAATTTACATAATTTTATATAAATAACAACAATAATTGTATTCATGCATGGATATTGTGGTGTCGCGCCGCATGTTTTATTCGCAGCTCATTTCATATTTGTCCATGATTTGGATTAGAGGCGATACGCGTGCATAAAATCCAGCCAAAAAAATCTCGAAAGGTCGAATTTAATAGCTGAAAATAATAATCCCTGATCATTTTTCCCTAAACAAGCCCATCTTATTTACACCGGATGTTTTAGCTGGCTTTCATTTTGTATTAAATCATTACAATATTTGATTCTTTCCCGAACCGCGCCGTGAGAGACTGCCAGCCCAATTCATTGAACGCTGCGTTAGTGAAATGCTTCAGAGTGAATATTTAAATGGTGTATTTGTTGATTTGCAGTAATGAGTTTCCGATTCAGCGAATAAATTGTTCATATTTCGTTTGTTTGGCTAAACATGTTGATTTGGTTTGTGCGTGAGTAACACGCGCGTGCTTTTTGTCCACATCCATGCCAGATTCACTTGTGATTTCACATTGTTTTAAGTTGGCATATCACTAAGTCATATCAGTTTTCGAAATCCTCTTTCTGACTAATAGCTTGCAGTCAGCACATTATGCAAACACTTGCCACGAAGCACACTGTATGATCTCTCTCATTTTCGTTCACTCGCATGCGCCTGTCCATGGAATGCTATTATGAATTATTATTCAAATTCAATAGCATTAAACACACCAGAGACTAAACCATTTAATGTAGTCACAGTTTCAAGTTCACGTCCGTGTCGTTGTCGTCTTTATTGTCTTGATTTCGTTCGCACTGAACCTGATTGCTACCATTTGCGCGCCCAATGCAACTCGCTCGGTAATAACATGTTTAAAGGCAATTGTCGCACTGTTCACAGTATCTTTTTCGAACAACATTAACCGATTAAGATTAAAATTAAAATTTTAAATTAAACGCAATGCCTACGTAATCGTCTAAAACCGTATTATTTCGACACCCTCGGCCATTGTTAATGGTTTTTAATGCGCGCACGCACATCCGTACACAAGCACCGATGATGTATTTTGTATTAGTATCAATTTATGGTTGCAGCTCGATGTTTTCATTTTCTTCCTCCTCGGCTTTTCCCGATCCGTTCCATTTGCTATTCAATTTTTTTTGTTGCCACTGCTGCTGCTCTTGCTCTATCGGTTTCGGTCGTGTTCGATTTTGCTGATGCGGCTGTCGCTGATGGTTTTTGCTCTCTCGCTCTCGAGCCCATTTGGTAGCGACACGTGGTTATTGTTCAACCAGATAAAATATGAATAGACAATTGTTAGGAATGGATACAGAGGAAACTGGAAAATAGCGCATACGTTCGCAAAATAGCTTCCATATCCGCAAAACATTTCGTCGCATTTCCATGCAACTATTCAATCGATAATAATGCACATTTTAGGCATTCTTCTCGGATAGTTCGAATCCATCTCTTTTCACTTTATTTTTCTGGTTGCTCTGTGCATTTTTTTCTCGATAAAAACAAAGCATCAACAAATGCATCGATTTTCTTTCGCCACTTTTAAAATTATAAACACAAAAAATATGCTGTTTCGAAAAAAAGGCCATTGTAAACATCATTGTTTTGCCTGAAAAGTGATAAATTTATGCATACAGTAAAATCCAATCAGAAACTTTCACCACCCGAATAGATGCGAATGCAATACATACTGTGAATAGCGTGTTGAAAATGGTTGGGTAATAAAATTTGTTTACTATATAAACAAAGTAATAACGCGTAATAGCATTAGATGCTTTGAACTTTGGATTTGGTCTCGGAAAATTTAACAGATCCATGTCAAGCGATGCATTGTATGTGCGCGACACACACACACACAAAGGGCTTGTCGAGGAGAGAGTGAATAAACAAAGATGCTGAGCCAAGAGCGGAGGGTTGCGGCAGTGGCACAAGACACGTATTTAAATTAATGTTGCCTAAAGTCAGAGTTAAAGTCAATCGCTTTTCCGATTACACATTTGGCTGCTGTGTGCGTTCGTTCATTCTCCGCATCTCAGCGGCCGGTTCGAAATCATCTTTTCTCGGTTCGGCTCGCCTCCCTATCTTGCATCAATAAAACAAGCAAACGCGCTACTGATATATCTCATTGTCCAAGCCAAAATCAAAAAATAGTACAGAGATTTAAGAGCAAACAGAGCGCATATCTATTGCGAAGCGTAACGGAGGAAATTGTGTATAATTTTGATGTATTATCGCTGTTGCGTTCTACTTGATAGATACAATAGTGCGTAGAAACATTAAGGGAATGAATACGATATTGCATTATTAACAAATAGAACATTTGGGGTGGTGGTTAATGACTCACGAGCACATTTTGCGCTTTTCAACGCAATACTTGCTTCTCAAATATATTACCAAGCACACAAACACACGTATTTCGTTACATTTCATTTCGTTTCATTGGCATTTTGAGCCGGCCAATATTCCGAAGCGAACAACGGAATTTGGTTGACAGATTAAAGAAAATCTCGGAAAAGTGTCGAAAAAGAAAATGCCCCGATCCTTCTCTCACTCATATTCGGAATTTGCGAGCAAAAGAAAAGGGTGTCAATTCTCAGCCCAACAATAAATAATACACACAAAAAAAGGTATTGCATAAGGAGAAAATACGGCCGGTGTGTGTTCATTTCCATTCATAGTGATTTCATTTCGAGTTTTTTTTTTAGAATGGCCTGAAAATGACCCAGATGTTGTACGGCCGAAGAAAATTAAATTAAAACCCGTTATTGTTGTTCTAACTCGTTTGAAGATGGAAAGAAAAACGCGTACACCACTATATACCGTACAGCAGCTAGCAGCACCTGTACCATATTCATGGGCGCCGATTTTTCTGTGCTGCTTCTCATTTGCTTGCCTCTCTTTCTCTCTCTCTCTCTCTCTCTCTCTCTCTCTGTGTGTGTGTGTGTGTTTTTCGTTTACATAATGTCGTTTATTTGGCGATGGTCGTTTCCGCACAACATTTATGCACCAACACACACATACATTCACCACATAAAAGGGAATAAGCGAAAATTGTAAGCGATGAATAAAAAATCGGCTAGGAAAAGTAATCCATCACTCCAGCGACCCATAAAGGATTTTCAATGGAAAAAAAGAGCACGCTCACTGTGATCGACGGCAATATCGAAAATGCAGCACTCTTGCTTTTTAAATCAATTCATTGAATGGAATAGAGGAACAAAAAAAGTACCAATGAAGAGGGAAGGAACACTGTGCATGTACAGAGAATTGAATTTTCAGCAGTTGAACGATACACACGAATTTCTAGATATTTTCCATTCAGTTCTATGCTAGAAATCTTGGCGAAAAATAAATAGCATTGTATATGGAATGTGATCGCTGGTGTGAGTGTGTGTGTGTGTTTGCAGAAGTTTGCAGCCAAATTGAAATGCTAGACATTAAAATGTATTGTTTACGGAATGAATAAAACATGCATTGAAATTTTAATTTTGGCACAATTCAATTCGCACGCAAACATGGCCGAATACAATGAGCATCAGTTTTAATCACATTTTCGTCAATGAAAACGGGGGAGATCTCGAAACAAGTGTAGAAAGAGAGAGAGATAGCGAGAGTAGAAGGAGGGTGATAGAGAAAACGTGTGAGCCAAAACGAATTTTATACGATATAGAAATGGATCGTCGAAGTGTAGACAAAATGATATTTCTCTAAGTTCTGAGAATGCTCGAAAAATCGAAAATTTCGATTTAAAATTCATTGTGCCATTTAACAGCCAACCGAATCATTTCGCTGAACGAATGTTCACCAAGCGAGAACTATTCAGCATTTGGCTCAAGAGATGAACATTCGTTCGCAATTCCGCTTGACATAATTATGAGATATTTTTAACATTCATTGGAATTCATTTGAATGAGCAACAGAATGGCATAATTTCAAATGAAAGCATTGGTCCACAGATTGAAATTATTACCTATCGGCGATGGTTTTCGAATACAAAACAGCAAAATTATCTTTCGATTAATCACCGTTCGATGTTATGTTTGTGTCACTTTTCGTTATTCTCTCTCTTTCTCTCTCTCTTTCTCGCTACCCGAACCTTTGGTCGGTAAATCGAATAGTGTTCTTTGTTTGCACAAAGCTAGTGATGACAACGAAACAGACAATTTGAACGACTTCAAATGAAATTAAATCATCTCATTTATAATATTCGTCTTTTTTTATGTCTGTATTAACAATAACATCTATTGGAATAGTGGAGAATCGCTTTAGGGGTTAGTTGAAAATAAGCTTCATGCATTTCAGTGCATTTTGTTTAATTTGATTCCTTCGTTAGTTAGAAGGTTGAGAGAGAGAGAGAGAGAGAGAGAAAGGCAGCAACGCAACATCAGGTCTTATCGTCATCTCAGATGGATTTCAATTCCATCGAGAGAGAATGGAACGGACGAGAGACGAACACCGGAAAAAAAGTCATTTAAAATGAACAATCGTGCATTTGGATCCATTGCGAATAGATACAAGAGATGGTGCAGGCACATACCAAATCCAGCATACGCAAGCGTTCACATTTTTATTTAAATAAATTAAAACGAAGAGAATCATTAAGACCGCATTAAAACAGAAAGAAGCTAAATGTATTTATGCAATAGCATCATTAATCATTTCAGTTTGGTCGCCCGTTTCATTCGTTCGTTGGCCCGTTTTCTTCTCGTGTTAATGCCTCAAACACACACTCACACAAACGCTCGCGCACACAATGAGAAAACATTCAAATCCATCGAGCGCTCGGATTATTTATCTCCATGTGTAACATTATGGCACGCATAATATCCGACCGAGATAGATTTCGACAACGGCGGCGAAAAAGAGAACCAAGCGGCGCACACCAATTCGTACCATCGAACGGCATTATATTTTTGTTTTCTATCTATTTAGTGGAAAGTTGTAGTTTTGTGTAGCATTTGACGCCGCCACTATTCTTACGATTCTCGAGATGGTGGTGATGTTGCACTGTAGTTGCGCTAAATGGCGACAGATCAACATGTACCATTTGAGCCACTATATTTTGGTAAATCTCACGCTCTCTTTGTCTAAACGGCTCTCGTCTGCTGTTCTATGCGCGATACGCTTCCAATCACACAATATGGCTTGCCATAGAGCATTTGCGATGGTAATTCTATAATGAATTAGACAAGAGATAAAAGATACACGTCTTCTTTTGTAATTATAATGATTGTAATGGCATTTTTTTCTTGTTGTTCCCTGAATCGAAAACGTGGCAGAAAAATGAGAGCAACATCCAGATTATATGTGTATTGCTTTTTTGTTCGGTTTGTCGAAACATTTGCAATACTATGCCGTGGTATAGAATGTGTGGGAGATTGCTGTCGTCTCCCTCATTCGAAAAAGTTCGTTTGTCATCCTGGCGTATGTTGCATCGTTGCCGCGTTCGGATCTACTCGATTCCACATAAGTTCCAAGTTTGAATTGTGCGTTTGTATCTGAGATTGCCATCAGCTGAAATATTTACAGATACGATTACTAGTTGCACGGATTAAGTGTGTGTGTGTGTGTACCGTGCACATGATACAAATCAAGTAGACGACGAAGAAGAAGATGACGCATACGTTCGCATCTCAAACGATATTGTGGATTGCTGTTTTCGATTAAATTACATGGTATTTTTGCTCACTTAACCATAAGTACACGAATTAAACACATTCTCCTGCCATCTCTCGACGTGACCAAACAATGCAAACAACCGAACGCACACCAAATTACGATTTGTCGTTCGCAATTTTTATCGTGACACACACAAAAAATTGGGGAAACGAGGAGATGCAATAGCATTGTCTAGTTTTATTAATGACTTTTGTAATTTCTGTTTCGTATCCATTATGCACATCATTCAAAAGAGACATGCTGAAGATTTCCCGATATTTATTTGATAACATTGCATTAATCGTGCGCTAAAAATGCACAGTCATTCGACCTGTAGTTTCTTCTTTCAATAAAACGCTTTTTTACCATTCCAAATGACCATTGACATTTCAATCGGATGACTACCTGAGCAAAAAACCCGCCATTTTTATTTGCAACACCTGTTACGGCCAATCATCAGGATGTTACGATCATATTCATGAAACTCGGAATGATTTAGAGATAATTAAATTGAACTTAATGCAAATTGCATCAGCTGACAAGCACGTATAAAAAATGTGAACGAATGAATTTTGTTAAATGCATGCGCAAAGCGCAAAAACAGCGGCATCTAAACAAATGTTTGGATGCATATTTTAAATATATTCATATGTTAAAGCGGATTGTGTCAAATGCAAGACATAAGCGCGCGCTCTCAACTGCTCTCTCTCTCTCTCTTCCTCTCTTCTGCTTGCTGCAGCGCCAATGTGCACATGGACGAACCAACAAAGTATGCACGCACATGCGAACTTCATAAATTTCCATTTGATTTATAGCTCGCATGATTAAATTTCATATGACGCCTTTTTTGCACTCATTTACGATCCTCTATGTGTTGTATTGTGTTTCGTTCTCTTTTTCCTTCTGATCGTTCATTTTCCACGCGCACACACTATTTCTCCGGACATTAAACATGCGCTCAACAATTTATTGGCGTTAATAAATAGTGTAATAATTTTTGCCTGTTGTTGAATGCCAATTCAATTTTAACTGTGAATATGATCGACGGCCGCTTGTTTTCCCGTTTAATTCAATTTGTGGATGCATTCATTTTGAATGTTCACGATCATTTTTCGGGCATTTGTCCAATATTTGATCCATTTTGATTGTTTCACTCAAAAATTCACATGGAAGAACGTCATTCGCGCGTCCGCTCTCTCTCTCTCTCTCTCTCTCTCTCTCTCTCTCTCTCTCTCTCTATCACTTTCGCAGGTGAATGCATTTTATGATTTTGAAATGATTTGCGGTCATCGTTCAAGTGCAAAAGAAGAACAGATAATTTGACAGCAGCGACATGCAGCCATGTAAAATGTGTTATATATTCTGTATAGTTTCTGTAAATTCGGATGTTAATTGCGATTATGGCATGTTTAACACAATAAACAGCACACAAATATTTGTTGAGCGTCAGGAATTAACGCACTACTAACATGAATCATCTCCGAAGAGAACCATTTTAGTGACAGCATTTATAATATATTGATTCAATAAAATGAAATTTTTCCATTATTTGTTTTACTCTGAATATAAATCTATTATGCTTTTAATTTCGGTTATTTGCAGAAAATTCTAAAATTATACATAAATATTTGTGGATAAGAAAATTGATCGAATGCTATTTTAAGCTGGATGGAAAAATAAATAGACTGGAATAATGGCGATATCAAAGCGATAGAGAGAATGTTATAAGCCATCAGCAGATTAAATCTAACCGTTTTGAATTCGAAATGTGTGATAAATGAAAGAAATTTAAAATTAAAAAAAAAAAAAAAACAAAAACAAAAACAAAATGGAAATCGACAAAAGTGAACATAAAAGTCGATAAATACATGACAACAAAACATAAATACAGGTTGATTTTAATCGACTTGGCCATGAATACCATTTCGTCGAATAATTCAAAATACGATTGGTCTCGTAGATCAATCGATTGCGTAAGAATGGCTAGATCGGTTTCGAAAAGCAGGATGATAGCCGAGGCTAGTCCGAATGGATCGAGTGACACGGAAAGAGAGTGGAGCAAGAAGGCGATGAGCACAAAATTAGATAAATGAGCTACATCGCCGAAAGAAACAAAGGCGAACGAATAACGAATGGCCAAAGAAATACAACCAATTCAATAGAAGAAATATTGTATGCGAGAAAGAGTGAGTGAGAGAGCGCGCGCGCGAGCGATGCAATCATGAAAGAGGTGAATTGCTGCATTACTTCGACTATGTCCCAACATCGCTCGATTCCATACGAGTCACATGAGAGACATTGCGGCCCAAGCACAAATTCATTCTCACATAAAATATTATGACATTATACTGATTTAAATATCAGCATCGTCTTTCTAATTCGATGCATCTCGCCTCGTTTCACCACCGACCTTCCGAGATGCAATCATTGCCCTTATTGAATGCATTCGATGAACATTTCGAAGCTCATTCCGACTGATGCACATTAACTAAACGAAGACGAATGGTTTAGCATTTCGATTCTAATTATTAATTTATGGACTTCACATTATTTTCGTCTCTGTGCCTTGCTCTGTCCGCCTCAGAGATGGACACATTTCATTTTCAAACCTAGAGCATCGCTAGTTGAGTGCGTCTCAATGTGTATGAGTAAATGATTTGAAGAATAACCGAAGCGAACCAACAAAAAATTAGGTGAAAGAAAGAGAAATGATAAAGAAAAAGAACACAAAAATCTCTTTTAATCGTTGATGACTGTGAAACCGGATTATTTATTTAAGTGACCGAGACTTTTTCGATATCATATGTTTTTGAAATGGTTTGAAAGTGATTTTAAGGTCTCTTTTTCTTCGCGTATATATTATTTTGTAGGCTGATTTTCTGTGACGCTATCGAAACAACCCGACCGACGGTTGAATTGTACGATCCGAACGAATCATACAAAAGCGAAATGAGAAGAAAGGACAAATTATTTTGTTTCTTTCGGGTTACAAGTTACAACGTATCATGTCATTAAAATAAATATCTCACTCATTATTCCCCATTCAAATCGTCGCACAAAAATTCTCAAGACAAAGAAAATGGAAAAATGCATGTTTCTGTTGTTGTTGCTATGTTTCGATTCATTTTTCCCGAAATAAATTCCGAACCAAGTTCTCGGTTAAGATTTATTTGTTCGGGAATGTGCTTGAAATAGAACAAAATAGATGCTTAGGTAAGAATTATGATTTGATTGGAACTATCAGTCTCCAAACGTACTAATTTGCCGGGTGAGCCATTGAACGAGAGAGCGACGATAATTTATCGCAACAATAAAGGTCGCGCTTAAATTCAATGTGGATAATTATAAACTGCACCAACAAACAATGGCAACAGCACCGCCAACAAACAATAAATGGCCCATGTGAATGACGAGGGAAAACTAGTCCACGTGCATGCACTTCAGTCATGTCCTTAAATTAGTTCACGTTAATCGTCGTATATGACGACCATCGATGGCAGAAGTGAGGCAGTGAGTGCGAAAAATGCGCAGAGACACGCGTAAATACAGCGCCGATCCAGAGAGACGGAAAATTGAATAACGTTTTTCAAATACTTATCGGAACAACGTAGTAAACAAATAACAAATCGATGCCAACAAATGATGTTTTTAATGTGTCTGAGTCATTTTTTTGTATTTTGCAGTGCATGTGCCATTTGGCTCTCTGTCTCGCGCTTGCTGCGATTTTGCTGCACGCGCTCTCCCACTCACTCTGGTCGGCGGTGTTCAAACGGTTTCCAACGACAGCGTACAAACAGGCTTGAGCATCAACAAAAGCGATTTACTGTCGTACACTCGCTTTTCATTTTGTTAGCCCGTCAAATGCAGACGATTCTGTAACTGACATCCTATGCGTCTGCTTCAATTTGAGCGAAGGCACAATAACAAGTAGTATTCGCTTCCACATAAATGGGAAACAGAACATTGGCATTACAGCGTTTGTACCGGGCAGGCATTGCAGGCAGCGGCAGCAATGAGCGTGGCAGTGAGAGTGCATAGCAGGAATCTGCTGCTTCTTTTGCTTCGAGGAGAATGTAGTCGAGTGTATGGCACACATACCATATTTTTTGTCTGTGCAGAGGGCCTCTGTTTCTCCATTTTGCCCGAGAACTTTATGCCATGGCCGTTGTTCTAGATTCGCATGTTTTGTGTGTTTTTCCGCAAATGTTGTTCACGTTGAAAACGACAAGGAGCGAACAAGCGAGCGAGCGAGAGCAACAACAAAAAAAAGATGAAGAATTCTCGCAGAATGTTGGAAGGCAGTCGGTGCTCAATGTGCAATGCATTACATCGATCTTTCTTCGCAAAGGAAAATGGCCGGGTCGATTTCAAAAGTAGCGCAGTCAAAATAGAAAACCAGCTAGAAATGAAGCATTAACGAGATCTCAATGAAAAAAATAAACTTATGCAAAGTTGCGCTATCAGTATGTTGAGGTGCGTTTTTTCATTGTCCTCTTTTGGGCTGTGCGAGTGCACCAACGTAGAAATGATTGCTTACAACTTCCTTAAACCGGCGGCGATATTCGATATGCATCTTAAAGTAAATGGCCAACACTTAATTGCGCTCTCTGCCATTTTCAACGAAAAATTACCGCACAATTTATAAATAATCGGTTTAGCCTTTTCCTTCTTTTCTCCATTCCGCTATTTGACAGCCATCTCCGTTCTCTCTTTTACTCTCACTCTCTCGCTCTCTTTGCTATCAGTCAGTTTGTTTAAATTTCATTTTGTTTACAGCAAAAAAGAAGAGTCCTAATAATTTGCTGAATTAAATGTGCGCCATACAATGTAATGCACTTTACGGTTTACAAGAGATTCATTGAAGCGATTATGTGCGGGAACAACAAGACGCAAATGTAGCCGCAGCACACACCAACCCGAAAGAAACACAGAAAAAAGTAAATGAAACACCGTCCAAATACAATGCCACAATTGAGAGAGAGAGAGAGGAAGAGAGAGAGAGAGAGAGAGAGAGAGAGAGAAAGAGCGATCGAGAAGCGAACGTCGAAACAAAAACCAATGCAAAAAAATTGTTATCGACACGAAAAAAAAACCACATGAGCACCGAACGAAATAATTACTAATTCAACTCAAAAACGATTAGGAAAATTGAATTTTGCAATTACGTTTAATACAAATTATATTAATTTAGAGTGCACGACCGAATGTGTTTATGTGCACCATGCACAATGTGGATAATGCACCCTTACATTATGCATTTGCAAGTTGCTGAATGCTGATGCACATAAATTCTTACAAAATATACCTTAGCCCAAGCCTACACTTTAAAAAACGAATCGAGTGTTTGCATTGCACCGGTGCACCACACAATCCAGAGTGACGGAAACAGCGAGATGGTGAGCAAAATGCATCGAAAAGGAATAAATGCAAAGACAAACCGGAAAAATATCCCATGATTTTATCGCAAAATGCATAGATCTCAGGCTCATCTTGCTCATGCCTCTTTGCTCACTTTTTTTACTCGCTTCAATTCAGTTTTTTGATTTGGGAGCGCAATATATTTTTCCAAGCATTTCTGGTACCAATTTTAGAACCTATTAACTCTCTTTAGCGTCCGTTTGCTTGCTTTTACTGTGTTCGGTAAATGAACAGCATGGAAAAAAAGACGACGCATGAGTGAAACTCGCTGAGAGTTTGATGAAATGCGGCGCAAGAGCTTGCAATGCACAACCAAACAAAATGAATAGAAAACGTATTATCATTCGGCCACACTATTATGTATACTGTACCGAACCAGTAATTATACGTAGAATTGTGCCACAAGTACTACACGAACAAGTTTCTACGTGATACTATTTTTGTTGTGGTAATTGTTATTGTGTTGTTGTTTTTTTTTTAGTTCATTTCTCATTGTTTTGTGTTGTTCGTACGTTGTGTCGCTACATTTTTTGTCGTTCATCGTCGTCGTCTTCAATCTGAATGATACCGAGTGATGTTATTGCCGATGCACTGTTGATACGTGCACTCAATTGGTAGTGGTGTCTTTTTGAAGCCGACGCGTTATTTTTAACGTCATTTAATGTTGCAAATCAGAATTGTCTTCCTTTTTTGCATCTCTCTCTCTCGCAGTGTGTGCAAACAGCCAGTTCAAAACACATAGCGCAAGAGAAAACTGCAATGTGAAATCCTTTTGCGGCAACATTTCTTCTATGTTTACTCCATTTGCAAAACGATACCCTGAATAAAAACAAAACGTGCGGCAATAGAATGCAATAGCGACGCCATTCGTCGAGAAACAAAGATCGATGCGCGCGCGCGCGTGTGGATCTCGGCCGCTAATGTCGAGGGAAGCCCACGTTAAAAAGGCGAGGATCACTTAGAAGTGAATGACGAGAACGACGTCGGGGAAAAAATCTAGCAGCAACAAACCGAAATACAACCGAACACTGCGTGTATACGGCCGTGAACAAAGTAAAAATCGACATTTACCTTGGTAAAGAGAGATAGTTTTCATAAGTCACGATCGGAATGCTTTTCAAGAGGTAAAAGAACATGTGTACAAATGGCCTTAAGGTTATGTATTTCGTTGCAAGATCGTTTTGTTGATCTATACATAGTTATTTTTCGCCACAATACAATTTGATTCGTTTCATTTGTGTGTGTTTGTGTTTTTGTTGTTGTTGCCCTGGCTCGTCGTTTTTTTTCTCTCATTTTTCATTTGTAGCCGCGTACAAACGATGAGCAAGCAAACAGTTTTGCGTCATTTCACAAAGTTCTTGCTCGTTCTCGCTATTCGAACCGTGTAATTCAATCTCGGCTAAAGCACAAAACATTCTCAATAAAGAGCAAAATATGCCGTTTAATCGTAGTGAGAGAATGAGCCGAGCAAAAGAAAAAAAAACAACGTGCGCGGATTTTAATGGAATTTTAGCAGCAATTATTTTTGAGGTGTGCCATTCGGAAATTGAGCGAAAAGCACCATATCCATTTCGCGCGCTCTCTGTGTGTCATATGACTTTATTTGGTGCATTCTACGAAAAACCGGCCACGAATATTTCCATTCGATCATTTTTCATCGACCATGTTTCCCATGCAAATGCTATGGCTGACTCATAATGGACGAAATGCGTTTCTTTCTCATTTTCAAAAGAGTCGAACCTGTTTTGATGGACCTGTCGAAATAGCAACAGGAAAAAATGAACAACAAAATTAATAATAATGATTGGTTGCCAGAAATATATATCAAAATTATTCAGTGATAAACCAGAGCTGGCCCGAAATCGTGGCCATTGCTTGTGAAAGCAAACCATCGAGAGCCATCAACTCTAAATCGCATTTATCGAATATCACACTCTTTCCAACTCTGTGATAAATGTATGATTTATAGATGAGGGGCAAACGAACATTGCGGCCTTTTAATTTTTCGGTTGGACCTCAGAACAACGAACCAAAAGCTCAATCAGGCACTCTTTGCAACGATCGCGAGCATCCAATGCATTCCATATTTTGTATGTTTGGTTGTTCTTTTCGATCAGCTCAATATGAGTTCATATTCATTTTGATTGTTGTCGATGCTGGTGGTTGAATAAAAGCCGAAAATCTTGTGTTCGTCTTCATTCTGAAGGCTGATTAACAACCAAGTAATTTATTATTAAAGGTTAAGCAACTCACACGCGTGCACACATATTGAATTTTGTTGGCCACAAATATGCCTTCTCGTGTTTCTTATTTCACTCTTTATTTCTTGCAGCCAACGATTGTGATTTCTCTGTTGATGTCAGAATTCAATCTTTTCTTTCGTTCGTCTCGTTATTTCGTTTATTGAAATGAATTCGAAGAACTTTACATTTCTACACCTAAGTGAATGAATATTTGTGTGTATCTTTTTTTTTGTTGAAATCCAAAATGAGTGATTGGAATGCCTTTTCTTTTTTTTCATCATTCGTTTCGGAATGGGTTTGTGGTGTCGCTTTATTTTAAGTTCTCTCTCTCTCTTGGTTCCTTTTACTATATTTCTTCGTTCCTTTTACTATATTTGGATGTTGTGTCTTCTCTTTCGTTCGAATGCATACATATTATTATGAACATTTCGATGAATATGTTTTAATCAAATAGAATTCGTTATAGGTTAAAAACGCTCCGATTAAATTCCTTGTATTTATGTGTTTTTCTCTTCGTTTCAAATCGCGTTTTTTTTTTTGCAATGCACACTGATTCGCGTTAAACATTTAATAACAGTATTTTGTAATTGGCATTGACTAAATATCATAATTTAAATTGAAATTAAATAGCTCGAATGAAGCGACCCAAATATTTTCCACATCAAACACATTTTGACAGCTGAAAATGTCTCATGGCAGCCACATTTTTTTTTTCTCTAGACAACAAATATTTTCTCAGCGGCACGGAATGTGAATCATGCATTCTCGCGCTCTCTCTTTCTCTCTCGATCGTATTCCGACTGAATAAAGTCATCAACATACTCGGTGCATCTAAAATACTGCATATGTAAGCAATGTTTTATCTAAATGTCAGATTCATTGAATAATTTTTTTTTATTTCGCTATTTATTGCACGCCGATTCGTAGAAGCATTTTCAAAGAAACAGAATCAAAGGAAATCTCAACGGAGAATTCTTTAAAGAAACAAAAAATATATAAAAGGAAATTCATTAAATTGTGTCCGCGACAGAAAAAAATTTGAGTCTTTGGAATTGTCACATCGGTAAACCTGATGAACGGCCGCCAACCTCGGACAATCATCATCTCGTTTGCATCTCAAACGTAAAGAAATATGCAAGATAAAGAGATGCATTTTTATCAGATCGAATCTATCTGGATATACATTTGCACACATAAAATAGATTATTGAAGATGTTTGGATTCTATTTTAATAGATATGAAATTGAAGCGAATTGAGCAAGAAAAGGAGGAAATCGATAAAACACTAGCCATTTCATCGCACAGCATCGATGGCGCAAAAAAAACTGTGCGATCATCCAATCACATTTATTTATTCAACTTGAATAATACATATTAATGATCATAATGCACGATTAGCGTTACGTATTTACATTGTTGCAAAATGCACCACGACAGAGAAAAACGTGTGTGCGCGCGATAGTGCGCAAGTGCAAGTTGCTCAGTTCAAGTCAAAAAATCGCAGTGTAAATAAAATGCGTGTCTGGTTTCGGTGCAACATTGATATGATGAGAGACGGACATAAAGAATTTTTTGTCTTTCTTCGCATTCTCTGTATGGTCGCCGTCGCTGATCAGGACATTTATATGGAAACATGCGGTGTGTAATGTGTGTGTATATGTCAAATTGGTGAGTGGCGACATAATATAGTCGAATATATATTGACTTGGACATAATGCATTTTATTGACATCTAGTGAAATGTATGGAAATGATCAGTTTGAATTGGACTGGCGAGAGATGCGGAGATAGAAAATGGCGTAAAGTGAAGGAGTGAACAATCGTGAAATTGTGTAAATAAATGGAAAATACACAGCAAATAATAGCAATAATCACTGAGAATTCGTTGAGATCACTAGATATACAAGAATTTATGATAATGACTTAGTTGATTACAGTCAGAGAGTCAGCCGGGCTGAAGATGAGCCGAGCTCTGGATTTTCGCTTGTTCTCGGCCACAAAACCAAAAATCCAGCTACACATGCACACATCGCCTGTGTGAACGAGCAAAATGATCATCTGATGTGTATTACTAAATGGTTACAGTTTGTGCGAGATATTGCTTGTCCTTTGGGTTGTGCTCGCGCGCCTTTTCGAATAAAATTTTCGTTTATTATCACTGGTGTGTTTGGCATGCGTGATTGAGGTGTTGCTTGTGCAAATGTCAGTTAATTTGTTGTTGCACCGTTGAATTTATGCATGCCCGCCTTTGTCTCTTTTTAATCCTCTCGCTCGCCGATTTTATATTATGCACGTTTTTTTGCCATGTGGGAGTTTTCTATTTCGCTTTCTCGACACGAACTCATTTATGTTTTACCATGCTATTTAAACCAAACTTACGGGCTAATGCCCGTTCAACATTTTTGAATTGATTGCGTAGGAACTGCGCATTCATTTCCTGCTGCATGTAGAATGCCATTTCGAAAACAGAACATTGTGTCAAGTCACCGAATGCATTCGTACAAAGCCACAGAATGTCCCATCAACATTTACGAATGTTGAATATAAAACGCACATCAAACGTCTATTCAAAGTAATTTTCATTTATTGAATTGAATTTGTCGTCATTTTTATTTAATTGATCAAACGAATCGTCTTAAATTCATCGTCTCTTATTCATACTCATATTTATATCAGATGATAATGTTACTTTTGTTCAGATATCAATGCACAAAACATTGTATCATGCGGGCGTTTGACGGGTCGGACGGGGCAAAATTGATGATTTTGTTTTTTTGTCAATTCTAACGGTTTCGAAATATTCGCACCACGATTTTCATTCGCCATATTCAACATTTATTTGCCACTTTAGTCATTATATAACATATATTCGCATTGTTTTTAATATTTTTCACCAAGATATCGATGAAAATGACAACATTTACTAATACAAGCGTCATTTGCATTCATCAAAATGACGGATATTCGCGCGTTTATTCGGAATATTTACAGATATTCGTACATTCACGAAAAACTGATATATTTGTAAAATTATCTATAGTTTCGAGCCACAGTTCCCGTTGTCATTCATTTAGGTCCTAAAATGATTTGGTCGTTTCGCTTCTCTCATGCTCATTTATGAATGAGAAACGCATTTAAACAATTGAAACGCTCTCTCTCTCTCTTACCGGCATCAATCGCATCTAAAGCACATTCCAGCAACGAACATGAATGAATGAAAACCCATGTCATGTTGTGGATGTTCATTGAAAATTAATAACTAGAAAGATGCACTTGACAAAAACTTCCTCCGAACGAATGAAAACATTGCTGAATTGTGCAGAAAAAAAGTGCATGCAGCAGCAACAACAACAAAAAACACGAAATGCATTGCAGTTGTGGAAATTGTAATTGAGAAAGGTGAATGAATAACAAACATCCAGTTCGAGCAAAGTGAAGTTGCACGAAAACTTAAACTTCACTATTCTTATACCCTAATTGAACGTGCGTGCGAGCACACATTACTGTCATGTCACGCTGAAATGCACACACCAACTTCGTTTTTCGAAAAATGAAAATGTTCTCTGTGTTATCTCTCTCTCGCTAGCTAAATAAAGTAGTTGCATTAATCACTTATTCATTGAATTGATTGTGAGTGTATGTAATATTTATTTATTTTATTTATTTTATTTATTTTATTTATTTTATCTCCATTTATTCTTGTTCTGGTCTTTTGTGAGTTTCAAAACGCAAATAATTTACGTAATTTAATGAGCTCATCACTCAATGGAAAATCATTGGTTTTTCCATTCATTCAGTATTTTTTTCACTTTTATGAACGTCGAAACGATCGTCGTGCAAAAATGTGCAAAGTTTCGTCTCAGTATATGTTTGAATCATATCGAAATCCATGCACATGCAATTGCAAAACGTATTCATTCAATTTACAAGTAATTTACTGATAAATGTATTTGAAATGAATACGCGTAAAGTGATGATTTTGTTCAAAAACTTGAATGAAATGAATGCACTTCGAAATGAACTAGAGTGTTCCCATTTTACAAGTTGATGTTTGTGTGTGGTTTCATTTCAAGTAGTCAAGTAGTGAAGAAAAACAGTGACAATCAGAAAATTGCCCACAAATCGTTGAAATAGTTATAAAATCACTAAAACTCTATCATTGGCGAAGCAAATGCATAATTTCAAGAGCTTTTATTGATGAAAATGCTCGAAATTTGGTTTGTTTGTGCCACATTAAGGGGAACACGTAATTGAAATTGCACTCTATGTTGATGCTGCACTTGCCACCGAAATAACGCCTTCAATATTGTTTACATGCAGTGTGAGAGACTCGTCACGGGGGAAAAAATTGCGTTTTTGTGGATGAAAGAGACAGTGATGAGATGATGCTGTACAGCAAGAGTGCCGTTTCAGTTTCAAAAATCCATTTCATATTGCCTTCTCAATTTTCCATCTTTTGTTTTTCTATTTAAGGCGTGCCACTTCATTTTTTTTATGTTTTCCAACATTTTCCGATCAATGCCTCTTTGGCGCATTTTTCAACGCATTCCGGCCGGATAATAAATAGCGCTAATGAAAGAAATGGCAAGCGCCAAGAAAATGAGCATAATTGGAAAAAATTGATACAAATTTAAATGTAGTTGATATGAGATCAATTTAGAATATTCGTGTTTAATGCAAGTGCATATAAAACTTTTTGCACTGCGATCTAACGCTCGCACTCCATTCGTTTTGTGCACGATCCATGCATCCCAGGCTGATTCCACCCATTGTGGCAACGATACACAGACATAGTTGTGGTGTGTAAAATGAGAGCATCGAATACACAACTAACGTCAGCACTAAACGAGAGAGCTATCGCATATTGCAAACAATAAAAATAATTGTTAATAGCGTTGCTAACGTTTTTAATGAAAGTTATTTAGATTTATATATAAATTAGTAAATGGTTAAAACTCAAGCAGCAATGCATCGAGGAAGAAGAAATAAAATGTGTTCGAGAAGAACAATAATGAGAGGGAGAAAATCAAATATGTGGAGCTAATGCTAAGTGCATCTTTCACAATAACCATTTATACGTTTTCAAATAAGATTTTTTTTGTTCCTTGTGCATATATTCGCTCTGGTTTTCAGTTGATTTTATTCATTGAAAATTGAATTGGCTAGAGTTTAATTCCGATTACAAGTTACTTGAGTCGTTTGCTTCGATTTTCATTCGAATCCACTTGTATAATTCAAACACTTAAAACGCAATACATAAATAAAAGCTGTTTCAATTCGAATTGGTTTTTTTAATTTGGCCATTGATACATGTTTACATAAAATGCCAGAGCGATTCATATATAATTTACTCATTTGGATGAAAAGCACTTGAAAAGCGAGATAGATCGGGAGAGAGAAAGAGAGAGAGAGAGAGAGAGGGCGAACGATCTGCTGCGTAATGACACAAAGTTTTTTTCTTTTTCTCTTCAAGACTTTGAAATGTTGAAGTGTATTAAACTAAAGAAAAATTAAACAACAAAGATCCATGATTTCAGTTGAATACGGCCCGAGATGCCGAGTATACGAAAGGCATGTTCTCTTGCATCACATTGCCTTCATAAATTCTCAATAAGTATGTAAGTGCGATATTTTGTGTATGATTCACTAGCACGAAATTAACTAATGAATTTATGGATATGATGGCGTTAAGTAATTTTGGAATTGAATGCATTTAACATACGTCTCAATCAAACGTCGCCACACTCCACAATTTTATGCGTCGACGAGAAATGAGAAAAAAAAGCGCCGGTCAAGAATATATTACAAACAAAACACAAACAAAATGCCCATGCCAATGCTGTGATTGACGTCATTTTTCGTATCACAATCATTAGGTCATGCTGTTCCAAATCCTTCGACTGGCCGCTCTCTCAAAGCTGTTGTCAATTTACTTAATTTCTCGACCTGCATATAATATGTTGTCAACTTGAATTGTCGAACTGTGCTTCGAAAATTGAGGTTTATAGCGTGTCATGTTTATGTTAATAACTCGGGTGGACAAATATCGGAAAATTCGATGTGCCCACGAGTCGAAAAGATCACTGTTATTTATAACCATGTCGAAAAAAAGCAGCCGGAGCACCAAAATTGATTTCCGGCGTTGGTGTGAAATCGAGTGTCTATAGATAAAAATAAATCAATCACAAGCGCTCGATAGTCTGTTCATATATTTGCTAGACACAACAAGAATGTGCTTCTCACACACATCTCGTCATAATCGAAACGGTCTTCAATTACGAGTCAAAACAATGTTCAATTTTGCCAATTATCATCGGCCGAAATCAAATAATAATGTTTGGTACGGTACCGGGTGATTGCCAACATTGAACATAAACAATGAATTGATCAATTATGTTACCGAAGAGCGAAGCATTAAGAACGTGCGCAATTATCGCAGAATTACAAATGAACCAATCGAAATGCGAATTCATCGGATGAGACGGGAAAAACACACATACTTGAGCGTTGAGAACGATCTATGGCATATAATAATTCTTGGTCGGATTTGCCTTGACCCGAAAGGTTAATGCGTCGACTATGCATTCGTCTGCAATTCCAAGCCATATGATATACATTCAAAATAATCAAGTGATCTTGATGAGGTACAAGAAAAAAAAAACAAATATATGAAGAAACGAGCAGGGATGCGGTTTGGTTGCTCTTCACAATCGAATTGTGACGATCCAAGATTGGTGGTGATCCATCATTTTTCACGTTTTTTTGCCAGTTCGTGTTTAAATTGGTTACACTGATTTCGCACGATAGACGCAGCAAAAAAAATGGTTAGAGGCTTTAGTTCGCTGATATTCACCACCCGCGAATCGCTTTTAAAAAATTGTAGTTTTTTTTATTTTATTTTTAATCTTATTTTTACTTTGTTGTTTTTAATGGAATCATACCAATGGCGATGGCTTACCATAGCTCCAAAACAATACACACAAATATCAAAACAATTTTTTCGCTTGATCTTTTCTTGAAGGAATCAGCACAATGTCGAACAATGGCCCAAGCAACGGCGAGGGAGAGAGAGCGAGCGCCCGCGCGCGCAAAATAGAAATCATCCATAATGTGAACAGTGTTCGATTACATTGAGAATATTGTGTCGAGAGATGATTCTCTCATGCTTCATCCAAAATTAACCAGAATACCTGAAATTGCAAATCAGCATGGCCTGAATATTCCACATTCAAATGCATTGTATTTGGCCATCGTATTGCTGTTGTTGTTGGTTAATGTTGCTGTTATTTCACATTCATTTGTTCATTTGAAGCATGCCGCGCTTCGATCGTTAGTACGTTCAAATATCTTGATGTTGCGACGTTTGATGATGAATACATACGTTAAAATAAAACCACAATCAACCGAAAACCCATTGGTTGAGCAGCACCGAGAGAGCGAGAGATCGAGGGAGCTAAAAAGCCAGCCGATGCGATGAAGAAACGAGTAATTCTTCCTTTTTTGTTGCTGTCTGTCTCTCGGTGCGCTTTCTGTGTCTTGTTCGTCTTTTGTTTATTGTTTGGTGAGTGTGTGCTGTTGTTCGGACGTTTTTTTTTTTTTTTAAATATATATTGGTATGGCGCACAATCGAATTAACCGCGCTACACTCGGAAGATAGAGCGAAGATGAGGGCAATGTTGTATGCATCACCATCCATTTGTCTCTCATTTCAAAGTCGTTTCAGTTGGTGTTTTATTCATTCTTGTTTTTGATGAGAAATCGAGAAAAAGAATCAGACACAAATCGATTCGATTTTATTTATGCAAAATTTAATTAAGCTAATATGTATTCACTTTTCTCTTTGGATCGTTTTTTTTCGGGGATTGGCGCGCACTCTCTCGTTCGCTCGCCCGTGTTGTGTTAATTCGCTTGCTCACTTGATTGCCAAAGCTAAATGCTAAAAATGTCTATGGGTAAATGTGTTTGAAAAAGCAACCGTCGAAATAAACAGCGACAGAACAAGATTATCCAAAGATATGGCCGTACAAGTCCAACCGTGTACAGGTTACTCGATGTTGCCAATCCCAAACTATATCCCGTTTTCAACTGGATTCGCACTTTTTTTCCACATTATACCCTTCGACTTTGAATTCACGGATTTTCGGTGCCTTTTTAATTAGAATTTTGGCTGGAGCTCTGCGACGGCTATGTCATAATTTTCATTGACAGAGGCTAATTATATTGAGTCGATACATTTGGGAGAGCGAAAAAAACGACGACAGTCGAAACAACAGAGTCTTTTTTCTTGGCTTTCCTCCGTTGAAAATCCACAACGATTGCATTGATTGGATTTCTTTGTGGATGACTATAATGTCAACGCTGGAGTGAAAAAGGTCATATACTACTGTGATCAAATTGAAAGGTGAATTTTTTTTAGTATTATTACTGATTATTGGGCTAAAAAACGGTTTCTTTTGGAATGAGATTCCATCAGTATAAAATCAAAATCATTGTAGCACCGGCCTGTTTGTGTTTGCGCGTACTGTTTTCCTTCCAACTTTTCACCGTTTTGAAAAGAGACCGAGCAAATAAAGCAGTAGAATTAAGAGTAAATAGGAAGAAAATAATGAAATGGATCGGGAATGATGCAACATCATAACATCGAAATGAAGGTAAAGCAACACGTAAAAGGCTACGACATTTGCCATTAAATCATTTGCAACAACAACGTTACAGTGTCATTTATCATTTCAAAACGCCAGGGATAATCAACACGCTGATTAAAATTAACTAAATGTCTAAGTAGCCGAACAGCCGCCTGAAAATCATATAAATTTAGTTATTTCCGTTGAATGCTGCTTTGGTTTGGCACAAATTGGACTAGGACAAATATTTCTAAGCTGTTTCTTTGTCCGGCAGATTTCTCGTGTTGTGCTTGTGCGCGCGAAAATCAATTTGACAGCGCAACAGAAGAGCAAAAAATATAGATCCTCTTTGCACGAATTATTCACTTGCTCAATTATTGCAGCCAAATCTCACACACACACACAGAGTGTAAAATTCGCATCGAATATTTTTAATGTGTTCTCCATTTCGGCACAAATCAGGCCGGCCTTTTCTTTCTATGATTATTATTTTTAAAAATATCGTTTCAGCGCTATTTCTACGACGGTCCCTCGATTCAGTTCTTTTCGCCACATTAACCAAATCAATACGGTCTTGTAATTGGATGTCAAAAAATAAGAGATCATTCTTCATTTTGGTTGCACGACGAGAGAACAGAACACATGAACGAGGGAAAAAAAATAACTGAAGCAAAATAAGAGAAGCAAGACGAAAAAACGTACACAAACATATAAAAACCCGCGTAACATAAGAATGTTCGGAATCGCTTCGAGCTGTATAATGAGTGGGCGGATGAAGGTATGCGAGAAAGATGAATAACATGCTTTAGTGAATGCTGTTTGTTGTGCGCGCGACACGCATATAAGAGATATTGTCTTTTCTTTTGAAGGCACACAGAAAGCACAATAAATCAAAAATGTATCGTAAATTGGTGCAATAGAGTGGATAGACAGAGAGTTAGAGAGAGAGTGAGAGAGAAACATATCAATTCGGGTATCAGCGAATGATGTGCGAGCAAAACTCTTACTTGTGACATGTTTCAAGAAATGTATTCGACCAATTCGTCCATTTTAAAATTTCGTGATTGACGGCGATTGCATTAGGAAAATGGGAGATTCAATTGCAGGCGCTCCTTGAAAATGAATTCAAAGCGAAAATATTCGTTTGTAATTAAGAGAAATCATACAATATCTGTTTTCATTCAGATTCGAAAATATTTGATTCGCACTAGTTGCGGCGGAACGAAGTGCGAATGATTTGTCGATTTCATCGAATGCAGCACACAATTCAGACAGCCTTCGAAAATGGCAAAGTTTCAAGTATTCCAATCAAATGAATGAAATAAAACATTGAAAAATTTACACGATTCTCGGTGTCGTATTGTGTGCTCGCCGTCGCTTCGGTATTGGTAATTTGTGTATTTAGTTGCCATAGAAACAAGACGAACACGTAAAATGTACTGGAACAAAAACGGTTCTATGAGAATCGAATAGGAAATTCGGAAGACCGAACGAGCGTCAAGAGTAGAGCAACCATGTTGAATCGTCACGCACCTATATTCATTTCGCTCGCTATAACGCTCGAGTGTAATTCGGTTTGAGTGAAATTGTCAACGTTTTGAGTGGTTTTTCAAGTCGAATGCGTTCAGTATAAGCGGTCTCGCTTCAATGTTATTCAGCGCCAACCCAACAATGGCATTCAGCAGTTTTCCGTACTATGTGTTTGTCTCGCTTGCGCATTGACGTGTTGTGAGTGTTGTTTCACGTCTACTCTCGGTTACCGAATCAGCCGCTAGCTATAAATATTCCTCGTAAATGGTTTGTTTTTGTTATATTTCTTCCACTTTAATGGGGCTCAACTCGAGTTCGAGGCACAGTCTACACGGTTTGATGACGACGATGACGATGACAACAACGACGACGGCGCATGCATATACACACAGTCACTTTCCCAAACACACACACACACACACAAACTCCATATTACATTATCCAGACGAATGGAATATATGAAAATGAGCCAGTGAGCACTATGTGTCTTTCTTCAACTGCCTTGCCAAGTACCACACATCAGACGGATGAATGTTTCTTGTCTTAGTGTAAAATGTAATACAGCAATTTCGTATGTTGTCATAAAAAACATTTTATCGCCGTCTGAATGGTCTATTTCTTTGATTCGGTATAGATTTCTTCATTATTATGAATTTTGTTGTGCACATTTCAGTTTAATGTGTCTATTTCAATTTGAATTTGAGCGCACGTTGTGGTCCAATCAAACTCCAACACAACGATTCGACGATATTTTGATTTTTGTTTTTCTTTTCAATTCGGTTTTCGCTCAGCCTTTATTGTTGGAAGAAGAAAACCTTTAATTGGCACTTTAATGCCATTCCATTGACGAATATCTTTTTGGATGGGCTCGCGATGAATTATTGGCTGTCGTAGAAATAGAGCATTGAGTAGGGGATTGAAACTGCGCTCTGCGCACAATGCTGCCGCTTTTTGATTTGTAAAAATACATCCGTATACTTAGCTGTATGTATTTAGCTGCCATTTGTGGTGCATTGAGACGGAGAGAGAAAGAGAGAGAAATAAGAGACGTGTCATTTTTGTGCTCAGCAAATCAAGTCATCGAACACTTTTGATGCATTTTCCGGGCGAATTGAAAGCGCTCAGTGCCGATTCGAGCATTTGCTCATCGCTCTGTCGCTGGCATTTTAATTTATTCATAATTCATATTGCAATGATGATGTAAATATGGAAATCGAGAGTTTTCAGCCCATTATTTCGTGGCAGCCCTGGGATTATATTTTCTTTTGCATTTGCTATCTTTATTTGCACTTTGCAATTTCAATTCATGAACACAATCTTCTGAACAACAATTTGCTAACATTCGCAAAGAGTTTGTCTTTCGTTTTCTCGCCCTTTATTTTTAAATGATACGTACAGCAATTCTTCGAGAGGAAGAGTGGCGCACGGCCGAAATAAATGAAGGAGCTTACAAATACTTCGGCTAAAGCCGAAAAAAAGAATGCGTAAAATTGAAAATTGTGTACACAACGTTATTCGGCATGCAAAGCGGACGACATCGTGGCATCGACGAAAAGAATTTAATGAAAAATTCGCTTTTCCAATTTCAACTCAATGAAGTTGGCCGGGAAAATACTATGCCTGTTTACGTGCAGATAAATTTTTACACACGCGCGCGCTCGATCTGCGACACAGAGTGAAAAGCTGGAGAGCAGTAGGATGGAAAATGAAGCGATGCACTGCGGATGGTTGGGCATTGTATTTGTACACCAAAAAATATAATGAATCAGCGTAAATGAATTTTCCAGTTGTTGTTGTTTTTTCTGTCATTCCGATGGTTTTTTTTTTTATTTTATTTCGTATTTCGTTTTTCGCGTCGTACATCGAGTCATCATCATCAGCCCGGAACTTTATTTTGTATATTTCGGTGATTCACATTGTCATCGTTGTGGATGTCACTCTGGGTCTAGCTCTAGTTCTATCTATCGTTGACGTGGGCGCATCGCGCGCCCACTCTTATGCTCTTTCGGTCGTTGTGTCGTTTATGGTTTTTACAAATGCCATGGCCGTCTGCTCCTTTGGCATCAAGATCAAGTTGTTAGCCAATTTTATTAATGGAAATATATCAAAATATGCCGTTCAACCATACGAAACTCATAGTGTTCATACTATTCTTATGTTCCATGCTCGCTCATTCTGTCAACATACACGCAATGCCACACTATTTTCGTAGATGGCGAAAAGCATACACATAGAAAGCCAGAGAGAATAATGCCTGCATTCTCACGAAATGGGTTGGGAAAAAGCCATTTCGTACATAAAATGCCGAAGCGAACGAGCGCGTAACGCGTGTATGTAATCGAACTTTGCTGTGTATACAATCTAATGCGATGATTTTAAGTATTTGATGATCATCATTTTAGTGGATTACACCATTGTATATATTCTCATTTATGATAAGAATTTTTCGCTGAAATCGATCGCGCTGTGATAGTTCATCCGGAAATTGATGTGAAATTTATTTCGAAAATTATAATTGAAGATAAATCGATAGTAGATTGAATGTAATGTAGAAAAATTAGCAGTAACACTTTGAAACACAAAAGAATGTGATTCCACAATTGTCGGGCTGGGAGTAAAAACGGTTAAAAACATCTTACGTTATGCTCACGCTTACGAGAATTTTCCTTTGTGTGAGCAGGAGATAAAATGTTCTTAACCGTTTTTACTCTCCGCCCTACAATTGGAACATTTGATGATCAAATTCTGTTATTCGTTTCATTTGCATGGACGTATGAATTAAATTGCTTTCGATTTCCATGATACATTGTGAAAGGAAAAATAATTTTGAAGAACAAAAGGTGCTCAAGAATGGAAGGGCATGAAAAGAAAGGCTCGGATCGGAGCGAGCAGAAAAAGCGAGATGCGAGCAATGAAGAAATAAAAAAACAATCGAGAAAACTGTTGTTCTGACAAACGCACATTCAATTTTCACCACCAATCAAAAGAAGCGCATAAAGAATTTCAACAATGTCTATTAACAGCGAATAACGTTCGCTCTCTGATCCACACTGGCGACCATTCGAAATTCCAGCAAAAAATAATAATCATAAAATACTTTCTTTCAATCCGTACACATTCATTTATCTCATTTCTTTTACCATCAGAATGGCATCTCATGTGCCTCGTCGTCGGACAACCCATCGCACATTTCTCATTTGCCCCGCATTCGATACAACGGTTTTGCCATTGCGCGCACATAGAACTACATTTTCGATTTCAATGGCTATTCGAAATCGCTATTCTATTCAACCACAAATTGAATTTTAAAATGTCGATTGCAATTATATTTTATAACACTTCAAATTCAATTGAATTGTAAGTTGAAAAGTGTGTTGCTGTAATTCCGCCGCTACAAAAGACTAGCCGCAATGAGCGAACAAAGCGAGTTTTCGTTAGATGAGTAATAAATGACATTGAAATTGGTTATTATGGAAAACCAATGTTTATGATGAAAAATTCTTTAGCCGTATGACAGGTAATGGTTGATGTATTTTATTTATTCCAATCTTAATTGGGCAAAAATCACCGCAAAATCTAAACATTTCAAAAGAATATATTGATTATTTATAGAGAAACGAGATTATAAACTGAGCGCATTAAAAATTATGAAGAAAGAGAAAAAAATCGACCACATCATCTTATTTTGCGGATGGAAAAGTGTGTTTCGGGGCGATGAAGATGTAGGAAAAAAAAATGACCGATCCGTACCTTTAAAGAGGGCGAAAATGGGCTGGCGGTAATTTAGTGCACGATTTCTCATAATTCGATGGCTGTTTTGGATATGAATTCAAAAAAGGAAGAAACAAACAGAGCAGAGCACAGAAAAAATATCATAATTGCCAGTCGCTAATTTGGCGTATCGTTTACATTTTGAGATTTCGATTTCTATCTTTAATTATCGATTGGTTTGTCGTCGGGTTTTTTCTCTTTTTCTCTCTTCTCTCTCGCGTCGCATCGCACGATTGTTCGGCTCTTTTTCGCCGTCTCTTCGCAGCCATGCGATACAACTGAAATCCGATACATTGGTTCACATAATTTAGCATTTGTCGGATTATTCGGAGGTTAATTTGAATGTGTTTGTCACTGTGATTTTTTTTTCGGTTTGATCAAATTGTTTATGTTTCACATTTTTAAAGAGGAACATTAATTTCACGTCGCTTTTTTCACGAATGCCAAACTTTTTTGAGCCGAATTCGTGCACATTACAGTTCGTTTTTTCTCTTCATATCATATTCATCCTTTTTCGTTCATTATTCTGCAAAGGCTATTTAGTCAAGTGATTAAAATAACCCGTTAACAGGGCTAATGAGAACTTTTAAAATCTCATCATTGGCAATCGATAATTAGAGATGGAAAAATCTCTTTTTCTCGCTCTCTTTCTCAATGTGATTTGAATATTTCTACTTGGAATAAACGAATGAAAATGCCAGAAGGAAACCAAAACTGGCAATAATCTAACGACATCAATTCTTTCGTGGCAAATTCCAAAATATGTATTTGCAGACGTCTGTTGTGTTTCGCTGCGTTCGAATTGCAGCCAAAGTAAATCAGGATCATCAGCGCTCATTTTTGCATTCGCCTGAACTATTGCAATAAATGCGAGTATTGCAATCGCATTGAGAAATTCCCTATTTATCATATTAAATTTTTGCGCTGATCAGATTTTCAGCAACAAATTGCCACCAAACACGTCCAATTCAATGCAACAATCTTTAAGAATGCTGAATGGAATAAAGTGGAATTTATTAATCTCATAGTGAATTTCTTGCGATTGCAAATTACGAGGCGGTTTTGCATAATGCAGTGAGCGAAAATAATGTGCCATAAACAATGTCTTTTAACGAATTTACAGTTATTGTCGAGTTAATCATAATTATACAAAAATGTTGGCTATATTTCGGCGATGGGGTTGTCGATGGGCTTAAATTATTATTATTTTTTTCTCGAAACTTTCCAAACCCGATGTCATAAATCCGATTTAATTCGGTTCGCTGTGCGATGCATTTGCAATGGCGCGTATTGCAAAGAAAACGTTGGAAATCATCACTTACCCGGACTGCCTAGGAAGACTGAAGAATATAATCGTCTCGTTGCTTCTGCATTTCGTGCATCTGGAGGCGATGACCACTCTCTTCGACACCATCGTCCTATTTTTTCCAAAAGAAAAAAAAAAACACAGTTAATGAGAAATTCGTGTTTAAACTAAGTTTTGTTCTGTTATTTCCAAGTGAAAATGATTAAAGTCATTGGAAAGGAAAAAAAGTTAAATTAGATTTGTTTGTTTGCCGTGCTGGTGACAATGCCGCGGAGTACGCTTCGTTTTTTTTCCAAATCGTACGTTTCTCATTCCGAAATGGAATAAAACATTAGATGTTTCCATCTTGAATATTGTCTCATTTTGCTTGCCTACTACACAATTTTTCTTTTCATATCGCACCCGTTTCCCTCATTCAGCCGCTATAATTTTATTTGTGCAATTTACAATTATACATTTATTTTTTCCTATGTATCCATCTGTTTGAGCTTGCTGCTGCTACTATATTATGCATATCGTATCATTTTATAGCACGTATATTGTTAGAGAATCTCATCAAACAACAAATAAATGGAATTCATTCACCACATCGAACATATAAAAAAGTAGAGAAAAATTCATTTATTTTTCCCTGAAAATCATAACATATAATATTGTGCAAAACACTGGAGAAAAGCGGCACAACCGAACGAACGAGCGAGTAAATTAGAGAATATGAGCGCTTACAAAGTGACGGCGGTGAAATGATCTAAATATGAAAATACGCACACTTTGGGATATGACGTAAAGAATAACATAACGCCAAAATTGTCTTCAATCCCCCTACCGAAATGGTATGAGTTTCTCCGTCTCTTTTTCTCTTTCTACCGCATATCGCTCAAGCAAGCGCGCGTGCGATGGCAAACGATGAAAATGAAACAAAACAAGCCCAAAAATAGATCGAAATAAACGCAAGACAACTGTCATACATTTTAAATATGTTATTTGCAATAAAAATTCATAAAAAAGGCAATATTCTCAATTACATCAAATCGTCTTTATATCTTTGCATCGCTTGCTATATTCTTAGCTCTTGCTGTCTGTCGGTGGCGGGATGCGTATATGCACACGGAACTGTTATCATGCGGGAAATGGCAACAACAAAAATAAATAAAATGGCTAAATTGCTATGGAGTAAATGAAGGCGATATCAACGACAAACCGAAACAGCTTCATGTGATACGCATTGAGCGCACTGAACGGAGCATCAGGCGTGCAAGGGGAGAAGCGAGAGACGAGACACGAGAGACAAGAGAAAAAACCAATTTTATTCATACGCACCATCATGCACCATATCGACAATGTGTCTTCTTTGTAGCGTGCTCAAATTTCGAGCACAAATGCAAATACCGTTCCATGAAATCTGATGGCATTCACACACATATATCCAATAAACACATGTGTGCGCGTGTACACCGCGTAATTTATACGTAATAATTTCATCCCCTTGATAGAGAGAACCATTCATTTTTTTTTTTTTTTTTCTTGATGTGTTGGTTCGGTGTGTGACTATTCGCTATTTGGCGATGGGTATTGCTCATAAATGCAAAATGACAAATCTCCAAGTGAAAATAATGAGCGATAAATCGAAATTGAGGTAAAAGAGTTGCCATTTTCTGTTTTATCGCACTTTTGCCATTCCAACGCGTGTTCATTATCATCGAGACACACCGAAAATGCTACCCAAACTAGATCTTTGTTACTTTATAATTTCAGCACGATTTTTATCGATCCGTGCAATTCAGATTTCGTTCCCTAAAATTGGTCATTTGAATCGTGAAAACCTCAGAATTTGAATTAAAAATTATCTCTGTCGTATATGTTATAGAAAGTTTTGGTATATTCAGTGTATCCAATGGGTAATAATCGTTACCATTTTATCTAATCATATCTAATAAAAAGAATTCACAGAATGGTCATCAAATGCGGACTTGATTTGCGTTTATGCGCGGTGAACAGCAATTTTATTGATGTTGCTGCTGTTTTCTAGTACGTAAATGAGTTTTCCCATTCGGGACAAACAAATCGCATTAAAAGAATGAACAAAACCATGAGATCAAAATAAATGTAAAATGATTGTATGGCAAGTTAGCCAAGTTTCAAGACGAATTTTGCCGTCAATATTCGACAGATTCGTTTCGCATAATTTCATTATATTTACTTGGTTTTAAATGGGAATTTTCGATTTGAAGAGGGCAAAAAATACAACACCGACTGCCGAAACATGCGCATTATAACGAAATTGGTTGATATTTGTTAAGTTTCACTATCTGAACAAATTAGGCATTGGTATAATGGCATAATGAATGAGCCGAATTGATCGAATTGAAACTCCACATATCGCAAATGTATCCTTTGGTCAATGTGGTGAATGTCAATAAATCGTAATAAATTTTCACTCTCGAACTGTGAGAGCCCCAAAAAAATGTGCACATTGAAAATATTGCATAAGAAATACAAAAGCAACAACTATCATCACAGGCAATGACCAGAAACAGATGGAGCATCGGCGATAACAAAAACTCAAAAAATATAATTCATAAATTGTGACATATTTCCCATATAAATTATTTGATGATAAATTTTGATGACCGTTTTTTTTTTTATTCATGGCTTGTGTTTCTTGTTTCTCTTTCGTCAACGTTTGCTGTCTGTGTGTGTTTGTGCGTGCATGAAAGCCGGTGAGTGTGTACGGGCTTTCATCTCGTGAGCGTACAATATACGGCAAGCGATAATATGCGGCCGTCAAAATAACCCGACATCACACCAGCAACAACAACAACCACAACAAAAAATCCGAAACTGAATGAATGGACTGAATATGCGCCCTGAATATATAAAAAAAATGTGTCAAATATAAAATATATATGAATTTTATTACAGCACGCGAATTTAAAATTGTTGCTCTCCATATCGATATTTTGTGCAGTATTTGTCACTATTCTTATCTTTATCACTTTTTTCGGAATGCAAACATTTCATTTGGAGCGCATTAAATTCTTTTGAATTATTTCCATTCCGCAAATTGAAATAACAAATGATTTTGATGTGTGTGCGTCTGCTGGCCACTTGGAAAGGTATGCATGTTCGCAGAAAAATGCGAAAATTTATGACAAATTGAAGGAAGATGCGTAATTTCTTTTACGATATTATATTTCGTTGGGAAAATGTGGAAACGTATCAATATGATTATAGCTGCATACGAAATGGATTGCGTTTCGATGCGATTCATTTCGATTCGATTTGATTCATTTCAGTCGGTGAGAGAGAGAGAGAGAGAGCGAGATATTCATAGAATCTTTCCTACATTTCCAATTTTACATGTACATAAATCACCATGTAACGTATGGATTTTTCGCTGCTGTTGCTGTTGTTGGTGGTGGTGGTGGTGACGCCGTTACCGCCGACGCTGTCGTCGTCATCGTCATCATCCGTATATCGAAAGAGAAAGAGGAGGGATTGATTTAAGACACGACCTGCCATGTCCAATAATAAACGTAACACATAAAATCACTTTTTGAAGAATGTTTCTCAAGTTGGGCTTCCCCATCATTTTATGCGCGCATCATCTGTGAATCGATGCAGGCTTTTGCATCTGACAACTCATACACACATCAATACACGCAAACTCACTTACGCCAAATGGACGGAGTGTACACGGACGGTGGAGCGAGTGAGCGAGTGAGAGCTAGAGAGCTAGTCTGTGCACACACAAAAGGCACAGAATTTTATAGAATTCCGAATAGTATCCTCAGTGTACAGACGCTTACACAATCACCGTCACTTAGAGCTAATAGTCGAATGCAGCGTGCATATAACAATCTGGTTGCAGCATTTTATGTAGGATATAATAGATACGTAGAGAGCTAAATATATTCTCCATGCATACACGTATCATGAATGCGATTAAATCAGGTTTGTACAGACAAAAGGAACGGCAACAACAACACTCTCGGCAAAAAAAGCAATAACAGCTAACACACACACACACATACGAAGCGAGCATTTGTGTAATGGTTCGGACGCTGTTATTGGTGTTTTTGCCATTGTTATTATAATTCTTATGCTGTTGTAGTTGTCGCTATTTTCAACAATGGATGCCTGTCTTGTAAATGTGTACGCGCGCATATGAAATCATCGTCATCATCGGGCAAGCATATCATAATCATACAGCATCAGTCGGACGAAAATTGCTGCGACGTGATACAATATATCAGGCGAACGGAGATACACTTTCGTTCGTTTCGCTTTTTGCATGGCATCGATACATATTTGCACATGCGATAATCATTTCACATAAGCATTCATCACACTCGATAGATTGTCGAAATGGACATACACCAGCTCGTACATTCTTGTGCGCTCATCTAAATTGAGGAAAAGCTCCCAGCTGGCATTATACGAAACATATGATTATGGCTAGTTAGTATTTTGTATACAAATCCCATGATTATATCATGGCATTTTTCCATAGCTTATCTTTCTTGTGAATTCCTTTTGTTTATAATCGGATTCTGCATGCGATGCAAGTTTCAGAAGTCATAAATCAAATCAGCGAACGCATCGTTCAATGGCCAAGTGATCAGAAGAATCAGGAAGAGAGAATTTACAGAAATTAATCGCATAGAAGTATTACGATACAAATGCACAATAGTAAAATCTGAAATGAAAAGCAAACATCTGATTTATCATGATTTTTTCAATGAAATAATCAACATGTTTAAATGTTCAACCGGAAGCACAATATATTTACACCGGCTTTTATTGATACACGTACACTTGACAAATATACGATACAATAATTGAACAATTGATGTTTGGGAACGCATCGCATCAAAAATGTTTGCGATTCTGACGATTTCGAATCACGAAAAAGGTCGTCAAATATTGAATCCAAACAGCGCGAATGTTCGTAGTTTTTCAATGGGTAATAAATACACAGCATATTTACAAAACATTAAATCCATGATTTATTGGTCACGTGAGGATAGATCTGAAGCATAGCCAGCTGTTCTCCATAAATAGCGATTGTTGCACATTTCTATAGATGCTGTAAAAGACAAATGCTCACGAAAATTACAATACATCTCAATTAACCATGATGACACAAAAAACCGCATTATAAAAAAGCACATAACATCGCTTCAGATGTTTTGTTTCCACAAAATGCATGAATGTTTGGCATTGAAAAAAAGTATTGAACGACCGACAGTTTCTGGTGAATCACCTTCAAATTGCGATATTTTTCCAACAAATTCAATTAAAATCGCATGTCGAATGCACTTTTGAACAGTTTTCGGTGTATCTGTTTTTCTCCATCGCAGTTGCTGCTTGGTTATTGATATCTATCATTCTACAATGTAAACTTTAATTGATACTTCGTTAACAATGAGTGACAGGCGACTGGCGAATATGGTCAGACTGAATTGGATGAATGTCAGGTTCGACTCATGTTAATATAAATATTACAAAATTTCCGAACAAAATGCGACGGAATCACTTGTGTTTGGCGGTGACAGCGACGGCATGATGCACTCACGATTCAGCTAAATATTTACTGTGCAATTCATTCATTCATTCATTTTCTCTCTCGGTGTGTGTTAAAATTTCGCACCTGATCGTAACCTACAGCAATTTCTCAGTAAGTGTGCCATTGGAAAATTGTTCGAAACATCAATTTGGGTCAAGGCAAATGTTCAACGCAATTAGCACTGAGCGTGTACCTAACGCGACATAAAAATCAGAATAATGATAATAATCGAGCGAGGAAGAGAGAAAGAGATGGAAAATGTGAGAAGAAGAACGAAACTCATCTAATCATTCGCTCGATAAAGCTTAGTCGAGCGTCGAGAGAGAGAGCGCCATTCTGCACATCCCAGAATGTGGCTGCCGCTGCTGAATTTCATAAAGACCGTCCCAAAACGATTACACTTCTTCAAACGGCACTTTCGACAGTGTGATTAACCAACAAATTATACGGTATGCACAAATAAAAGAAAACATTTTTATTTGTTTGTTTGGTGTGCCAACCAAGCACATTTACATCTCGATGTCATCTCCATTGACACTCATTGACGGCTCTCTCTACTAAAGCATATACGCTCGCTCACTCACTCATTCACACGCACACTCGCTCCGGCCATTGAGACATGGCTGTGTCGCCCATCACGATTGCGACGCGCGTCAAAAACCATAAACAAATTTCCTTATTGCCCATTTCATTTCGCTTTAATTGTATCATTTTGATGCTTTCAAGTGTGCATAATGAATATTACGATATCACTACGAATGCAGTGGAAGTGCTCCGTATCGATGTAATTGAACGAATATTTTCGTTCAATAGCCTGAGAGTAGGTTATGGTCTGTTATGGACCGACTTTTATCAATATCATTCTGTCATTTCGAAAATTCAAAGATATTTGTTCGCACAAAAATGAAAATAACCTCTCTGTTACAGCGGAAAAATCGATATTTGCCCGATGAAAGCTATATCGATGCATATAGAACACTGACTCGGCCGATGTCATGACTGTGTGCTCTCAGTGATAAAAGTGAATTTGATTGCCTATGGTGGGGCATTAGCTCGGAGAGTCAGCCGAAGTACAGAAAGTGGCCAGCCGACATATAGATAAGAATTTTGATAGGAAAAACCGGAATGACGTAATGTGTGGAACCATTTAACAGACGTAAAATCATGTATTCAATTACAAAGTCATTTCGGTGAATCGTTGTGTTGTTCACTCTTCGCAAACGAAACATCTTACGGTTCTTAAATAATACCCAAAACGATATCAAAAACATCTAGTATAATTTTATGACATCCCTCAGTTGGATATGTCACTATCGTTGTCATTGGCATCGTCAACGCCATCAAACATGCCATCGGAAGAGTGAGAGAGAGAGAGAGCGGCCGTATTGAAGCAAAATTCGTGCCATTTCTGTAGTACCGCCAATTTCCAAATCATTCTCGGGTGTTCTGGTCGTTCCTCGAGACCGCTTTCGCTTGATTGCCGACGTGAATGTTCTCTCACTTGGAGTAATAGAAGGGTATGTTGTTTTTCAATGTTTTTCTATTCTGTGATTTTTATCAAAGGACAACCAAATCACTATGGCTGCACTGATGGTAATGCTTAATATCCTAAATGAGAACATTTGGATGTGGACGCATGACAGTATATCCATTGTTTTTTCGTGCGTAGCCGTTGCTGTTGAGTCTCAGCGCCAGATACAATGAGTAAACAGTTTTAAACGATATTTAACAATTGAGGCAAACAATAATGGCTCGCCAAATCAAGAGCTCGTATTTCGGGCTCTCGCTTATTTACCGATGACATCAACTTCAAAGTTCCAAGATATTCGCATTTTTTGAGTGTTTTGGTGGCGAACACAGCTCAAGCAAATGGCTAAAGGTCGCTTAACGCCAAACAAAAGATGTCGAATAAACAAAACCAAAAGACTGATTTGGCTACCGTCAAATGTATACGGTTGCATGAGTTTACGATACACTTATATGTATAATATGGCACCGATGCAGACATTATTTTGTTTACAAATGGCATTTCGAGCGACATTGAATTTTGGAGTGGGTAATTGTAAAAATGCTTCGCACAAGTCTTCGCCAGTAAAAATTATGCGCAGTCTAACAACAAAGTAGCCCAAAATCTGAGGAGAGGCGCAAGTGACGGTGTCTGTTCCAAACGATCAATGAATGTACTGTGCATGTAATATTTATTATAAAATGCCTTGTACCCTATCTGATGGGTCGTTACTTGCATTATATTGCTGATAACACATCTCGATTGCCAATAAAACAGCCAGAGAGTAGCGAGGATGAGAGCTTGCATGAGAGGGAGAAGATCATAAGCATTCACTTAACTGGAGACTTTGTTCGCAGCAGCCATAATGAGTAGAGGTAAGCACATTTCATTATTATCTAACCATATTGCAGAGAAAGAGAGAGGGAGAGAGAGAGAGCGCATTTCAACGCGTACAAGTTTTCATTGTCATTGTTTTTCGCAAAACATGTGACTCGGCAAATTCATTAGAGCCCCCCCAAGTGATAATATGCGCTTTTGCCCCCCTCTTTCTCTATCGCTGATTTTATGAATAAACAGTCTGGTGTTGGAATTCATAATGCAGGCATTGATTTCCGCAATTACGATCGTTCATTTTTTGAGCATGAAATACACCGAAATGTTCATCCGCTTGGAATTTCGAAAGCTTTTCAGAAAACACAATTCTTATTTGTCGAAAATTGGTGGTTCCTTCCGATTGCCGTAACAATAATCGTAAATGACATCACAAGCTTTATGGCTGCATCAAGGATATATCGAATGTATAAGGGCCTAAACCACGTGTTTGCACGGATTTATGGCTGAAAGTAAAATGAAGGAACATGCACACAAACAACCGAATACACACAGTCGCACGCACCAAAACATCTGAATTCAATTGAATTGAATGGAAAAGTGCAGAGTGAGGGACGAGAGACGAAAGCTTTGAAGGCATCAAGCTGATATACCGTATATATTTTATATTGTGCTTATGCTTTGTGCGATAAACATATAAAGTTTTATGATATTAACCATTCACATTTTATGCGTTTGAGTTTGATTTTCGTTTGCACGTCAAGTGCGATATAGACTGCGGTAACTGTGCTCTGGTGCTATTTGCCCTTTGCTCGGTTTCTTTCATTCCAAGCAACGCACAACCGATTGCAATGGCTTCTATAGCCTCATGTTGATATTATTCACAATACATTCCATATTGGGCCATGAGGATGGCATATTGAAAGCGAGAGAGCGAGAAAGAGAGAGAGAGAAGAAGCCAACACAAAAGGAGATCGAATGAGAAAAGAATGCCATGCACAAAACAGCAGATACAAGCAGAAGATATTTTATGAAGTATCAGACATTGTTTTGATATGCATCGTAAAAGTAAACCGTTATCATTGTGTGAAATGTATCAAAAATATAAGGCCGAACGAAAGATAGAAGATTCACTGTCAAACATGATATGACATCCGTATGATGCCAATGAAGAAAGATGCGAGAAATTGCAACAAGATGATGGAAGAGAATCGTACACAGGACAACGTACAAAATGCCACAAAAATGGCATATAATGAATAATTTATGCTCCACCTTTAATGCGGCCTTGCGTAAGAGATGCCAACATGCACATCGAAACGCCAAAGCATAATCGTACTATAAAATTGCCCTTTGATCTGCATCAATCTCAAAAAGAAAAGCGAACGAATGCGCGCACACACAAAAGCTACACAATTCATGTGCTCTTGCTGTTTTTTATGCATCAAACAAAATGTGCGTGCGTTTAAACCAGCATTCAACAGGTAAGTTTTTATTATGTAGATCAATGTTTTCTCGCCAAAATGTTATATCATCGTGTGAAGCCGTTTGCTGACTTTATACTGTGTTCCGCAAATAAATTTGGTTGTTTATGTTACTTTCGATATGAAGAAATGTTGCATGAATTTATGCCGATCACTTTATATGGCAAATTAAAGCACAAATAAAATAGCAAATGACCGAAAATTTATTAAGTTTTCGTTGCGATAAATACGATTTCACACCAAAAACGGTCAATGTTACGGCTAAAAATTCCTTTATTTATGCACGTTGACATCGGTGTGAGTGCTTTTGCTTGCTCACGCATTCTTTCAGCTCAATACTGCTACACTCTTTTTCTCGGTGTTTATCATTAATGTGTCAAATCTGATAAAGAAAGGACAAAAATGACTTTTTCGCTGTTATTTCGGCAGGCGTACGCACGTTGTACGCATGCTCCCTGCTCTCATAAATTTTAATTTAGATAATTCATTTCAATGTATTCGAATGTTACACTCAATATTCAAAATTGTTCAGCTGTTTGGCCGATCGCGCGAAAGTACGGTTTCATGTCAACGACCCAGTCAATAAAAATAAATTAATAAACCATTTGCATTCATCAACTAGCGAAGAACTGATTTCATCATTTCATTTTAATCAGATGTCGTGTGGTTATTCATTTTGTTCGTTGATCTGTTTTTAGCACACACATGCACAAAAACCATTCATCTTTGTTTTATTCTCGCTCTTCACGGAATCGCTTTATCGATTTAAAAACCGATTCGATTTAAGATGGAATTTGATGCAATTTTGGATATATACAAATTATGGAAATGCCAACCAAATAAATTGTCTGCTTTAAGTTTTCTGGCATAAATTATTAAAATACTCCGTCACTGTCAGTGTCACGGCCATATTTTATTGATCCATCCAAAGGCAGCACACAGCAGCACAACATTTTGACTAACGGTGAGATGAAAGATGTTTTCTATTTGACTATTTTTGAACAACAATTTGGTAGCTGCAATCATCGATTCACACACCGATGAACGTAAAATAATTTTTTAATCGGCCAAAAAAATCACCCAAATTCTTCTTTGTTATCAGTAATTTTCAAAATAAAAAGATAGAGAATAAAGCGCACACTTCGCATTCTTTGTGTCCAGCAACCGAAATCATTGTTTGCGGAATGTAATAATTACGACAAGAATTACTCATTGTGAAACGACAACAATATAAACAACTTGGACCGAATGCTGAATCGGATGGACAAGGTGAAAAGGAAGCAAACAGCGAGAGAGAGAGAGAGAGAGAGGAGGAGGGAGAAGAAGAAATAAAAACTTCGTACATAATTTAAATACATTAACAAACGAATTTCATTCTCGAAAGCAGTCTAAGATATGCCATCGACGACACACACATCGACGAGAGAAAAAAATTCATTTGATATTCATAAGATGCCCACCTTAAAATTGTAGAATAAACTGTCATTTTGCATTTGAATTGCTACGTGACATTTTATTTGAAATTTGTCGGCTGGGCTATTTCGCCTTTTTCGTGGATCTTGTTGTTCTTATTTCATTGACTTGCTGCTGTTTTTTTTCTTTTTTTTCTGGTGTGATGTTTTTGGCATGTTAAACTTTGCACATCTCGTTAAAGTTTGTGAGACAATCTTTCAATGGTTATTATCTCTCGGGTTGTGAGTCGTCCGAATTTTGCAAACTAGTTGTTTTACATGTTTGATGATTTGTGTCGTCAATGTCGATTGATGATGAATCGATTGCTGTGTCCAAATGCGAGAGGAAAGATGAATGGACTCATAATGTTATCATGTTTGATTTCAATCAAAAATGTATTTGTCTACTAATATTGCTGGAGGTGCTCAAAACGCTGCCGTATTTATTACACACAATGTCTAAAGTCATCGGATTATTATTAATAACATTGAATGAATTGCACTTTTATCAATTGCTTCAATTTTTTTTTTTTTTTTTTTTGTTCAAGAAAACGAAATATTCGCAGCGAATACCGTTTGATTATCACATATGTTGCCTGCGCTTGGTCTGATTCATCGATCCGAATCACGTTTGATATGACGACAGTCAAATGAGCCAAAATGTGTGTTTTGATTTGTTTTATCAATCCAACATACAAATATTAATTACATACATATCACAAGTAAGTACTACTAATGTGCTCATTTCTCGACATGATGGCAACACATTTCTTCCAATTTCCAGGCAATCGAGCGAGCGAGTGCCTGAATGCTCTCTTTCTATCACTCCAAGTTGATCGTTATGCGTGATTTGTCTACAAAGTCATTGGTTGTCTCCGTTGAGTTTGGTTTATCTCTGACCGTTTGCTTATGTGTTTTTCATATTAATGTGTTTGATGGGCTCAAGAGTATGATATTCTAAAAAGTTTTTTTCATTCGTTTCTTTTTTCTCGCATTCGGCGGTGTTGTTGTTATAGTCACGCCGTTTGGTTCTTTTTTTCCGTTCGTGTCATTTTTATTTTGGACATAAAAAAGTGTTTTATGTGGGAATTTTTCGGTTTTATTGTAATTATGTGTTAGACGCATGTGGTGTAGTTGATATATGGACCTCGAGTCGTATACATTTAGATTTACTGTTTTATTTTCGGTGTGTCTCAATAATTGTGTGTCTGCTGGACGAGTTATTTGGATGATTGTATTTTTTTTATGTTTGTTATTTGCTTTTTCTTCTTCTTCGAGTCATCGCGCGCGCACGACATCATCTAATCTGCAATGATGTTATAACGTGATATGTTGGTGAATTCGTTTGAGAATTCACTTTAAGTGGTGTATACCGTTGATGTGAAATAAGAGAGCCAGAAAATTTGAGTTGGACCCATAAATGAAATCATGCTCGCGCATGGTTCAACATAATAAAGATGTTATAATTAAAAATGATTAATTTCGGTTATAAATTATATTTAATAGAAAAAAAAACGCTGGCTGGCTTTGTTTTTTTACTCTCTTGTGTGTTATTTTTGCCGGATTTTTTGTGATGATTTTACTCGTTGAGTAATCATCATCAAGCGACGAATGTCAAAGTTTGCACCGGGAAATACCGTAAAAAGTCGTACGTGATTCTCTGGAGTCGACACATACACACACATTGAATGACGTTGAGTACGCCGGTGATCTTTGATGGCCATTTTAAAAGCGCTAATGAAATTTTTAGGGTGAAATAAATTAACCGGAATCAAATAAAAGTCAGTATCTTGTCAGTGCGATACATCCAAGCGAACACTTGAGTTCGTTATCATTTGCATTCATTCAGACGAAACCGTGCCAACAAAACATTTCGTTCTTCATCCCGTGTACAAAGAATATTAAGATTTCTTCAAGTCTATTTATTGAATTCAAACATTTCGCTGAATGCATCAGCAGAGAGAGAGAGAGAGAGAGAGAGAGAACGAAACTCTACCATTGAATGAGTAATATTCTGTTGCTTTGTCTTAACAGCAAACATTCATTATGAAATTATTCCGATAATGCCTTTAAGCTAATCCACCATTTTAAGTAAATTAACATTTAAATAAGCAATCATTAAATGGTTTCTTGCGTTTTCCATTTGTGATGTGGGTTTGAATGCAGTTCATTCGCATGGCTTCACGGAAACTTGATGCACACACACACGCTTATCACCACGCCACAGTTAAAAAAGACGTCGACGGTAAACAAAACAGCCAAGCATCGAGGCGAAAATTGAAATTGCACTATATTAATACGGAACGGTGTAAAATTCAGCTCAATATCAGGCATACAAAATGGCATAACATTCTTACAATGGTATGTGCTTTATAGTTTAAACTGGTGCTCACGCGCGTTCAACAATATTGATCGGAATAAGTAATGAAGTTCCAAGATGCCGCCATGAATTATGTTTCTTCTATCCATACGGTCGGGCATTTGTTTTTTTATTTTGCAGCCAGAAGATAGTGTGCGAATGTGCGAGCGTCTTTTTGTAAAGAATGAATCAAGAAATTCGAGCCCATATTTTATGGTCAGATGCCTTTCGTTTTCTAATTCTGGGAATATTATTTTTGTTTTCGCCCGTGAATAAATTTACTTTCGCCATGAATTTAGCGGAATTTTTGGTATATCCATCATTCCCGGTTTTTTCAACTCGTCACACGTGATTTGAAATCGATCAGAAAACGAGAAAATGATGTTGTCAAAAAAAATGCCTGAAAAAGTGTTGATTGGAATTAATTTGGAGCGCACGATATATGTGTTCGCATGAATTTGGCCTCCAAATTGAAATTATGAAATATGCGTTAGACGCACGGCAATTTTCAATGCCCATAAATCGACAAATCAATGGGCTTTGTAAGCGCTTACATAATCCACTTTTAATGCGATCCATTAATGGAAATTCTTTTGAATTCTATTTCTATTTTATTGAAATTGCTTTGTATGTTGACGAAAATGCGACAACGCGATCTTTCTCTTATCAATCATATCAAAAGGTTTTCAAAAGCCGAAAATAATGGCGACGACAATCCATAAAATATTTAGCAAAAACCATAAATATCATGGAAAATGCATTGGCAGCCGCAGCAAAAAAGATCGATGTGCGACTGTTTCATAGTTTCATAAATATTACTTCTTATTTTAAATAAAGAGAGAGAGAGAGAGAGAGAGAGAGAGAGAGAGGGAGAAAGAGAGAGAGAGAGAGAGAGAGAGAGAGAGCATAAAAGAAAATTGGCAAAAAGAGGACCAAATTGATAGCAAATAATGATGAAAAAGCATTCTTTCGTACATTGTGAAGCTTGACATTTTGCCATCGTGACGATTCGCGTCTAGGAATATGAATAAGCACAATGTGGGAGCAACGGAAAGAGAGAGCAAAGCAAGCGAAAAAAGGATGGAAACAACGAAAGCCAGGCAAACACATACCATTTATAGTTCAATATCGCTCTCAGACACGAAATTCTTTTATCCAAAAAATATAGCAACTATTGTTATCTGTGCGCTATGTCATCTCTCTCTCTCTCTCTCTCTCTCTCTCTCTCTCAGTTCTACATAATGTATTAGTCTTTTATTGAATCGAATTATTTATTCGTTTCTTCATCGCTCTGTTTCACTCCATTATTCTGAACGCCAGAATCATCATATTTTCGCTTTTGCCGTTTGTCGCACAATATACGAACGGAGGCTACGTGCACACACGCACACACGCACACAAGAGCACAAATACACAAGCACGCGGGTGAAATCCGTACATTACTTCAGCATTTTTGGTTGCATTTCGACATTTAAACTTAGTTGTCGTTCTTATTTCTTACATTATTTAATATAAGATCACATCCACAAAATCATCATAAGCTATGTAAAAGATGCATGACATTATGTACGAGAATAGAGTCTGTTTGTATACACACAAATACAAATAATACATAGGTTTTGAACTAACTAAAAATTCCGTCGAAAAACTATCGAAGTAAAATGAAAACTTTCAGCATGATGTGAACGAAGAAAAAGGCGACAACGCGAACAACATCGTTGATTTCCACAACCCTTAGCAGAATGGCGCACGAAATATGTAAGATTGTTGAATTTGGCAGAAAAAGAATAGAAACAAAAAGGAGAAGATGAACAAAATATACGAACGAAGAAGTAGTAGCTTGAAAATTAAATGGAAATTGTATGAAATGCCTTCTTCATTATTGGATGGAAATGCCGTCGAGGCAGCAACAGTAACAGCAAATGCTTAGGATGTACACAATGCATCATGGGAATGAGAGCCAGGAATTTTGGTCGCTACAATAAGATCCATGCGTTCGTTTTTCTTCTTTTACGTTTTTCCATCAGTGATTGCGAAAAACGTAAGCTGAATGCTAGGGAAAGTAGTGATAAACTGATAAAACATAGAAAGCACACAATGAAAAATGCAAAACTCAGAGAAATAAAGAAAAATTCCAGTGAATGCACGAAGAGCGCGAGAGAGAGAGAGAGAGAGAAAGAGAGAGAGAGAGAATGAGCGAGCTATACACAGTCGATATTTTTAGTTTGTAGCAATACACAAGACACACTTCACGAGAGTGTAGAAACACATCGAAAGGAATAACGGAAAAGAAGAGTAGAAATTGGCAGTGCAGAAACAGAATCACCATCGCAATTTTCTGCAATGAAAATGGACAGAAAATTTCCTGAAATTGCGAATGTGCGAGCGAAAGAGATCGGAAATTCTTTGGCATACACACACGATGAATACAAACACGCATAGATTTGGTGTGCTTTTCTTGCCGATTGAGTCGCCTCCGAGCGAGAATCAGAGTCTCATATTCCGACGAGAGAGAGTGTATAGAGCATTCCGTAGTTGTTTCCCATCGCACATGTAAACACAGCAACGGAAGCCAAACAACACAAAAAATCCTCAGAAGCAGTCTCACATAGAAGCTTGTACGTACATGAAATACTTATACACTCGAAGTTGAATACACAAACAACGTCTTAGTTTCGGATTCGATGATGCTGAGCGACTGCGCTATGTTAAAACCAATCGCATAAAGCCACCCTATTCAAACTCGGCTCTCATTCATTCCATTCACTTCTATTCAAACGATACTCTTTTAGTGTGCTGTTGCTGTTTTTTTTTTTTATTCTTTTCTCTTCTTGCAGTATGCCGACTTGATATATCTCACATCGCAGCTGCATCAACGAACAAACGCGTCCGTTTTCACATCTTGTACGATATTTTGGCCTGGCATTGCCCTTTTTCCACATTTCAATTTTCCTATTGGAATTTTAGCTACAACACCATGAAATATGTATAATATGTATTCGTATACGAATCTGCTCTGTGCACACAGAGAGCAAGCAATGCATAGCCAAATTGAAACTGTTTATCAAGAGCGACAGAGATAGAGCAAATGGTGTAAGCGTAATGACGCAATGTTCAATTGCAAGACGGAAGAGAGCGAGAGTAATACACAGACAATCGGCTGCAATGTGCATCCTGGCATGCACGAAACAAATTTGATGAAGTAAGATTGAAGTGTGCACATCTTCGACAAAATCGTATGGGATTCGCTTATTTTTCACCGAATACTTGAAAATTATTCGTCGTTTCTTTGGTGCAGCAGGATCTGGGGGAGTATTCAAGCAGTCGGATGGCAGAGTATGCCTGAACGTGTAATTCGCTATTTCGCTCATTTTCCGTCTATTCCTTTCTCTCACTCATTTCACTCGCTTCATTCAATGCAACAACTGCAAAATCGTGCATTGCTTCACTTCTGGAAAATATGGATGCCAGATCTTTCATACACCTCATTTCTTATGTATTTCGTTTATTTTATATTTTTGCACAGCTAGAGAGATCTCGCCATTTTGAGTGCAAAATGCATTTTTGAATGAATGGCACGCCGCGCGTTCTTCGCACTAAATGCAGAACGCATTTGCAAAGTGTGCCCTTTGTTTGGTTCGATTTGAAAGAAATTGACTGTTGTTGAGGATATTCATGGTATGCCTAACTGAGAACTAGGACAATCGTTCATTTCATTCAAATTCATTTGAATTTATTACGATACGATGCGAATCAGGTGTAAATAAATATTGAATTATGTGCGACTATGCCTCTGTCTGGGTGTTATCGCGTGCATATTTGTTATGCTATTGATTCAGCTTGACTAGCGGTTAATTGACGCAAATTCCATTCTAAATATAAAACATTTCGCCTTTTCATCGAGAGCGCACGAGATCTGGCTATGAAGAACGTATACAAACATAGGATATTCATTTGGAAAATTATGGTGACAGATGAAAATTCAAATATTTGAAGTATGCAGCACAAGACATGCGATGGCAATTTAAGCATTCAAGAGCATGATGTGCAAGCAAAATTGAGCGAAACGAACGAAGCAGCGATTGATCGAGTAAGTGTGTGTATGTTTTTGTGTGCATACACAACAAAAAGCGAATGGAACAAAGCCCCATAAAATTAATTAGGAAAATGTTTATAAATTACATTTTGAATTGCTCTTAAAACAGTAATTTTGTTGAGAGGCTAGCGAGTGAGCCGGAGAGCGAGAGAAAGAGAGAGGTAGCGAGGCTTGATGAGTGCGAGCCAGCGATGCTTTGCATCAATGCCATATCGTGATGGCGTGCCCGTGTGTATTTTTGAAAACAACCATATGAAAGTATAGTGTTGAAATGTTGGTTAAAGCAAGAAGGGCAGCTGATGCCACGATGTTGCCAATGCTGTTGAATTTGAAACTGGTGAAAACTCAGCACCACATACAAACGCCAGACCATGACGATTACATTCCTTTTTACGTTTATTTCCTTTGTTGAATGCTGAATTACCAAACACAACCGAATTTTAATGCACTAAATTAATTGAAATCGAGCCACATGGAGTTCTGGCCCTTGTTTCAGCACGCGAACATTTCCAAAACATAGAGTATTTGCCGATGATTTTCCCTATTGCCGCTTATTCAAACCGGCTGGATCGACTGCACTCTTCTTCTCCATTCTATCCCTCACTTGCAAACTCTTGCACTTCACTTCGTTGAGCTTTTTCGCCAGCAAATTGACAAGAGCGTAACCGAGAGAAAGAGAGAAAAGTCTAGAGAAAAAAAAAAGCGTCAACAACATTGTATATAGTTTGGTACATAAAATGCGTAGCGATTTGGCGACCGTTAACATCCATGCTAAATGTACAATAGAGGAATCATTGTTGCGTGCTCGTTTGTTGGCATCGCCTCTGAAGTTCGGCGTGTGCTTGTGTTTGTGTGAAGCATTTTCGGTATTCTCCACATTACGGCGGGATGTTTGTGTGTGCGCGCTTCTCTATGTGTTTTTTTTTCCTCTCTTCACTTGGTGTAACGAAAACGCAACAGGCATCACCATTACAAATAAAATACACTGACTGTGGGGGAGTTATTGTTTTTTACGACTGTTTAAAATGGCCGATTGTCAAGGTTAACGACCCAAACGGGCTTATTAACAATTTTATTTTATTATTTTCTCGTCATAATTCTGCGGATGGTTTTGTTGTTGCTGGTGCTGTGTGCGTCTCATGGGTCGATGCAAATGTGAAAGAAAGATAGAGAGAGCGAAAGAGCGTGTATCACATTTAATGGCACAACCAAACCATCATCAGCAACAGAACATAGCCGAACACATTGAAGTACTTTTTCGAATTGAATCAAAACCAAACCAATCCATGTGATAACAAGCATATGAACACTTTCTTGAAACAGATTTTAATGCGCTTTTGTTATTGCGTCTTTTCACTTTTACATTACCTTTTGGCGCAAGCACTCTTCGGCGGTGCTTATGGCGCGCCGATAAATTCACCGTGCTCGTTTCACCATTCCCAAACGAATGGAATACGAAAACATTTTTATATTTTTCAAGCAATTCTGTGAATTTTATTGAAAAATCGTATAAATTATGATTTGCGGATGAGTGTTTTAAGTGTGCTACTTGCGTTGCATACACAAAAATATACGGCGAATAAAAAAAACTAAAACCAAAAAAAAAGCGAAAGCGAGAGAAAAAAATCACAGGAATAAAAACAAAAGGCCTGTACGGGGCAGCAAAAATATGAAATAATGATTTTTAAACTGTTTTCATTATGTGATGCTGAGAATTTGTGCGCGTATACAGTGATTGTGTTTTCTTCCTCTTTCTCTCTCTCTCTCTCTCTCTCTCTCTCTCTCTCTCTCTCTTTGATTGCAGCTTTGCCGATGCATTTGCCGAAGTCGTTCAGCTTTTGTAGGTAAGCGGCCTTTTGAAGCGGCGCAAACTTGGCGATTGCATTTGGCGGCAACTTCGAAATGAAGCGTATAAAAGATATGGAATATATTAAAGCCATCGGCAGTGATTCATGTTTTCAAATAATACATATTCGTTGTTGTGTTTGCGCTCGTCTCGCTGCCATTCTTTCGAATGCCCACATTTCGATGGCTATATTACGTTTATGATCTTTTGATGTTTATTCCGGAAACCGATGCAACAAAATATCTAATGACGACGTAAACGAGCGAGAATCCACTCATATTGTATCCTTTCTTTCGGTCTTTTTTTCATGCTGTCAGCCTCTGTGTGTGTGTGTGTGTGTGTGTCAGCGCAAGCTAGAAGTCGACGCAAAAATAATGAGCTCCTCATAATGAATGTATAATGCGCAGAGAAGCAGCTCTCTCTTTCTCTGTTTGCGTGTGTGCGCGCACAAACGGGAGAAACCATTCAACATTTTGGCCATTTAATTACCAGCAACTAAATAAAATTGTCATTGACAAAAAATATCCCGAAATGGGAAACTGCGAGAGAAAAGGAGAAAGAAAATACAGAATAATGATTGTCAATCGGGATCGATGCGCTTGGGCCATGCTCGATGCTCACTCAAACGACCATCGGCACACATGTTTATCAAGAATTCAACGAAACTGAAAAATATCATCAGTCATTTTTCTAATGCAAAAGGAAACGCAGACAACGACGAACAAGAACATTTATCATGTTAATTATGTATTTAAATCATAAAATAAATGAATTGTACGACTGGTCGATGTGTGTGCTTACAATTCTGTCAATTTCTTTCGGCTGGGCGCATTCAACGCATGGGGATTGGCACAAAAAATGAAATGAAAAACAACAACAATATGATGAGAGTGGAAAATTATTAATTTATCGTCGCTGAGCAAGTTTGCTGTACTTTTTTTGATCATATTTTCTTGTGGGTAATTGAATTACTCATTTGACCCAAAACAAATGTGTTAATGCATTTTCATCTAAAATTAAGCGAAATGTAATTAAAATGATGTCTCTTGAAACGGTAGCAATGGTAGAAGCAGCATTCACAAAGCATTGGCCTACCCCTTTTTTCACATTTTCGCTCAATTTAGATGCTCTCGATCTTGCCAAATATTCAAAATATTTTTCTACCATAAATTTTATTTAGCGAATTTTAGATATGTTCTCACGACAGTTTTACTCTCGAGAAATGTTCAATGAATATGAAAAAAGGAAGAGAGAGAGAGAGAAAATGAGCGAGATAGATTGCGAGAAAGCGAGGGAAATACTATCACTTTTCGAATTTTAAATATAAAATTCGAATTGAATTGAATCGAAATGCACACGGCACAGTGGCGGCAAAGAGGAGAGAGGGACTGTGAATGAATGAGATCGACTGAATAGAATTCGTTTCATGCAGATTGCATAACTGAAATTCGTGCAAATCGTCAACGGAATGTGAGTTTGTTACAAAACAAATCAAACGAATGACAATATGATTAATGATCGTCATTATCGTCACAATGCATTACATTTTGGGTCCTGATGCCCTTCTCGCTCCGTTCCGCTTTCGCACTATCTCGCCCACAGCACTGAAGACGGGAGATGGATTTTCTTATCCTATGTGCTTATCAAGTGGATTTTATTTACGTTAGACGCTTTAGAAATTTCCAATAATTTCCGCATACAACCGAATCGGACTAAGAAATTTGACTTCATTCTCCTTGTGCTCATTTCTTATTTCGGTGGCGAATGTGTACGAGTGCAATTTGCGAGAGTAATAGAGCAAGGAACCGAAATACAATATCATCTCATACACACAAACACACACACCAATGAACGAACTCTGAACAACGGACACACTTTCCATTAGCGTAATGGCAAAGAACGGCAAAACAAATGTATCGCATTCGAATCAAGTGTGCCATATTCGAGAGCGCATTGAAAAGAAATTACGAATCTAAATATGAACGTCGACGCTACAGAGCACGAAACCAATCATAAATACGCACAAGGGTATTGGGTATGGGTCCAATTCAATTTTCTCCGATTATTGAATTATCGTTTGGATCGTTCGTTTGTCCATTCCATCGCTGCTGCTCCTGCTACTTCTGTTACTTTTATTGTTTTTGGGCTACCTTTTGTTAGGCGCATTTTTTCCTCCTCTCTACCGAAACCCAAATTATTTATTTATTTATTTTTTCCTGTTAAGTTTTTCGGGCCCCTCACACTCTCGCTCGCCAAACACATCCGATATGTTGTATCGCGCGTTTATTCTATAAGTGCGATGCATTTTGATGGTTCAGTTGGTGTCAAAAACAACAACCCCTGAATGCACAATAATAATCACAAGGCGGGTCAAGTGAGATTACTTTGATGGATTTTTGTTTCCTTGTTGTTGATTCTTCTTTGTGTAGCATGGAGCTGTCAAAAGTGCGATGCAAAGGCGCATAAATTGATATTAATTGAAAATTTGAAGGAAATCGAGCATAATACATGTGCTTAGCCTTAATTTGTTAAGTGTGTTATTAAAATCATTTTTTAGTTGCTTATCGTTTTTTTTTCTCTTGTTCTCCTCCTCTCGTTTCACATTACAAACATACATATTAATTCTTTGGCACTCATCGGAATGGGGGTGCTTCGCAGTACATCGGACGCTAGTCAATTTTTAACAATAATAGCTGTTGTTGTTTAAAGTATAGATGCATTTCCTTAACGAGATCCAATTCGTTAATTTGTGCGTTGCTTGCAAACAAGCCAAAGCTGTTGCTGCAGCCGTACCATACGAAATCCGATGAATCATTTCGGTCTTCCTCGACAGAAATGAGTGTCTCGTCGCGCTCTCTTCACGAATACATCACGGAGCAAGTGGTATTACACCAATTAAGAAATTATTTATTTCCATAATTGTCCTCAATGCATTGCCAATTTGGAATTGTTTGGACCAGTTTGATGCCTTTTATGTCGCTTTCAGTTTGTGCGCCTCGCTCACTCGCTCGCTCGCTTGCTCGCCTTTAAATGAAACGGATGGCAAAAGTTTTGCACAAGCAACATCATTGAATCGATGTGTGTGCGAGTACAGTTGACAGACAGACAGTCCACTTCAGTGACAAACCATTGTGCACAATATTATATAGCGCAGAGAGAGAGAAAGATCGAGAGAGAGAAAGCATTGTGATGTGCATTTTTGTGCATATTTGTGGGCAACGGCGAGTGTTTATGAAATGCGACTTTCAATATAAGGGAATATATAAATAAATTTACACTTCAAGCTCGTCCACACGTATTTTTAAGATGCATTTCGACTCCATAATTTAACGCTTATCGCTCAGGCTGATGAACATGAATTGGGAATTGGTTGGAACGAACGCGCAAAATGCTCAATGTGAAATGATGAAGCAATAAGTGTTACTGAACATTTTGAATGTCAGTTGTTTTTTTGCGCTCCATTTCGCTGAGAGACATTCAGTATAGAGAGCGACGATTAGCGCACACAATGATTTTAATTTGTATCGAAGACACTTTTTGTGCGGTGCACGAGAGGAAGAAGATGATGCAAACGGGATATAATTTTTTTCTTATACACGGGCTTTTGCATCCACTTTGGAAGCGTGAGAAGAGGACAAAAAAGCGCATGCAGAGAATGCGCTGGTATTGTGATATTTTTTGCTTGTGATCCGAATGTGATATCAAGTCAAATCAAAATTAGTAAATGCATACCACACATTCGTGATTGACATTTGTTTTAAATGTTTACATTTTTGGTGAAATTTTTTCGTATTTGAATTGAAATGGCCCGAATTTGTGTGTTTCTGCGACGGTATGCGCACTCGCATCACTGTGCGACTTTAATGAAAAGTTTCATTTCAAGTTGATGGCGTTTTTTCTCCTGCTTGCGTTCGATTTAAATTAAATTGGTATTTCACGTTGGTCATTGGAGCCGGAGAGAAACAATGCGAATAGCATGTGCAATGCAGGGCGTTATTGGACATTGATGACGCTACTTATGGCACTTGAAAACATTGCGCATTCATTTAATTTTCCCACAATTACTTAAGCACACACTCGATTCCACAACCGTTTTCTTTTGTGGCCTCATATTTCATTTGACGCACATTTAATTGGCCAAAAAAAAAAAGAAGCGGTAATCTGTGACAGCAGCGTCACATCACAAGTATTTCACATATTTTCATCAAAAACATAGTCGACGGAAAGCGAAAAACGGACGCAATTTTGTGAATCGCATTGTGTTTCGACAAAACAACACCACATTTATTTGGACCTTGTAGAATGATAGTTCTATTCGCATCATCATCATCCAGACACATTGCCAAATGTGCATAATGTGGCATATGAATAAAACGTGTATCTGGCAATGTGCATTCTTCAAGAAATTCTCCAAATTTTATGAAAGAAAACATTCAATGAAGATTCTTCGCTATTGGACAACCACTTTTAACGTACACCATACATTTTATTCTTATTAAGATTGTTATTATTGTTATTGGCATTTGTATGTTAGGTGTGCGAAGTGAAAACGAGCAAGAGACCGAGAGTGAGTTACGCATTTACTTCATTCTCTCATATATGGAATGTTAAATCGTATCAATTGAAAATCATCAATCATACAATATAAAAAGCAAATCAAACAAGCAAAAAAGTGGAGAAAATAAAAAAGAATTAAGTTGATTTATTATTCAATCGTAAATGCATCATTTCCATTTGGCTGGAACGCGCGAACCAACTCTCTAGCTCAAACAAAAGAACAGAAGACGACAAAAAAAAGCATCCACGTTCAAAGTGAGATAGAGTGAGAGAGAGAGAAGTTCGAGAGAAAGCAGCAATGCGATTGCAGAGCTGTCTAGAGCGAAAAAGATGAGCAAAAAAAAAAGAATCAAATGATCGGATGAGTAGGACGACAAAACGATGTGATGGTATTAAATGTCTTTGGTTAAAAATAGAGTTTGATGTAATTCAGCTTTCGATACACTTTACAGATTTCTTTTCCTTCATCATCATCTTCCTCTTCTTCTTACAACAACGAACGAACCAAGAGAGCGAAAAAAAAACTCACACACATTTTTATACTATATCTTATGAAGAATAAGACGAAAGAATTCTTTCGTATTTTACATTTTTCTATGATATTTTCCGTTCGTCTTCGTTTTTATTTCTTTAAATAAACTGAACAAATGGAATTGGTCTTGGTCTATGTAAGAACATAAGTGCTCGGATAAAAGTTTATGAATAATGCACCCACAATAATCACATTCAACGCATTCTCCATACAGATTTGGTGCGCGCTCAGACTCTCTATCTCTATCTCTCTCTCTTTTTATCTGCGTTCTTGTTCGGCGATGACTTTCGTCATATCTGTATTTGTCAGTCTTTTCAATGCTATAATTTTTGGTCATATTCCACTCGCTCTCTATTTGGCTCAATTCGATCCGATTTCGATTCAATTCGAAAGACGAATGTCGTGTGTTTGTGTACGTATATTTTCTTTTTCTCTGCACGCCCGAATATATCGTAATTCATATTCTTGGCCATGCCGACACAAGTGCTTAGCCGAAATGGTAACTAAAAAGAAAAATACCGAAAAAAAATTTATTATGGAATAAATTCAATTTCTTGTTTGGATTCCCTATCCAAGTGTAGTTCCGAACGCGTTCCGCCGCTTTTTTGGTCAAAATGTTTTTCAACATGTACGATTTTTATTGCCTAATATCTTACTGCGAACGCACGCATACATACCAATCGGTCCGAGCGCAAACATTTTGCTCTCTAATGTATTTCTGAGACAATAAAAATCGACAAATTTTCATGTATTTCTGAGCCCTATTCACCGGCCCAACCACCACATATATCCTAGCGCATTCACATATAATGTGGCAGCGACAATATCGCATAATAACTACACGACATAATTTCTCTTTTTGAGGGAGACATAAATCCAAATGATGATAATTTGCTGGCTTTTTCCTCGTTTGGCATTCTGGCGCATTATGGCTGTCTGGACGCCGTCATTTTCCGAATCCATAATCATGCACGCATTTGCAGAAGGGTCGACGAAGACGATTTGAAATGCAGCCGACGACAAATGAATTCGTTGCCAGCACTGATTTTCGCAATCCGGAAATTTTATCCGGTAAGTTGTTGTGTTAAACAAAATATTTTATAATTATTTTGCGAAACGAAACGTGGAATAATTTGTCGGCATCGGTTGCGTGCATATGCGAGAACAGCTTTTTGGGGACGGCCAAGAAAATGGCAATAGGGAGAATAGCAAAGAACAATAGTTAAGCCGGTAGTATTTTTGGTTTTCCGATACTGGTGACAATGAAAAATCCGTCGGTATACGAAATCAGCGTGCGGATGCTCCAAATTTTTTACTGGAATAATTGATTTATTTAATTTCGTGATTTTTCCATCGAACAAAGGAATTAGAATTCATGACAATAAAATCCGGCACGATCTCTCTGCGTATCAATGATAAATAAACTTGAATCCTGGATTAGTTCGCAAATGTACTGCGAATCACCCGAATGATTTTCCCCATTATTAGTTTGTCATCTCTACCGACGGCAAACTGATCACAAAACTCGCCGACTGCTCACATCTTCTTTTTTTCTCGAAATCATTTGAACATTGCAAATGTATCGATATTCTTTAGTTTTTTTTTTCTTTTCTAGTGAAATAATTGAATGTATAAATAAAAAGCCGGCCGGTCGTTAAGTTGAATTGAAATGTTTGAGTTGGCCAATTCACGACATTAGATTCAATGGTCGTTTGTGCACCGAAAGTTGGTAAATCGATAAAGTTGGAAATTTGTGTCGATCCATAATTAATGGTCGAGTTTGGCAGATCAGTAGTTTTATATTGGAAATGGCTTTGGATAGAGCGAGAACAAACGCATCGTTGGAAATTGTTGTTTTAGACAGTTTTGGCCCATGCGACAACATGGAATATATATTTTGTTTTGGTTGAGTTAGAGGTTGAATGCCACATACGAACGAGCGGCTTTCATGTGCCCTACGCTCGGAATCCAAACCCAATTAAATAAAAGAGTTGGTCCATTTATATAGATGCGCAGGTCGCATAGAACATACATTTATGCATCGAATGCGTGGACACATTCACAGCCACTCATACACACACGCTCGCTCGCTCGACTGAACTCACAATTAAGGAGTACGGCAGTGAAAAGCGAAAATGCCCAAAAAACATACATTATGTATATGAGCCGGGCATATTATCTGGGCCATTATTCTGGGCGCTGTATGTTGTGATCAAAGACAAGGTAATTGAACTAAAAATAAAATAAACTTTTTTGTTTTGCTTCAACGGCTTCGATTGGAAATGCCGAAATTGGCTTGCCTTCAGTGTGTCGTTCCTCTCTCTCTCTCTCTCTCTCTCTCTCTCTCTCTATCGGTTTCGGCACTGGCACCGGCTCTGCACACAATCACATGTTAATGCAAACACAAATGGGAGCATGGATCCAAGTGCTATAAATTTTAATAATTCAAGGTCACCACCGCACCAGATGAAAATGTATGCCCATAACAAACAGTTAAATAAACATAAATTATTGAGCATGCCGTGGAAAACTAAAACACATTCCGAGTCTATCTCGCTCTTCCGCCTTGAATATATGCCATTGTTTGTTAATTCAGCAGATTTTGTGGATTTGTGAACGTGTGTGTGAGTGAAAGGCAACGGGAGTAGAAACCGAGAAGGACAGACATGAGAATTAAACAAGTGTAAAATGTTTATTGGCTTTGTGCATTCAACCAATGTAGCATATTTATTTGATCGCGACGACGAAGACATATACAATGTTGAAAAATGAAGTATAATTTGTAATCAACATGAATCCACATGTGCAAATAGTTTTTAATGATACATTATCAATCAGGCAAAGTAAAACTGGGACAATTTGTGTTGGTGCGCCTGGGTCGTCTGAGCGTCGAACATAGCACCACTTGGAAAAAAGTCCATTGAAAATTGGCTCGAGTGATAAAAAGATGGCGAAACTAATATTTGCGAAAATCTGAAAGTTCCACAAATACCAAAGAAAGAAAGAAAGAAAGAAAGAGAGAAAGAGAAAGCACGAGCATCTGAACAACGAGAAAATCAATGAGCTAATAAGAATTGATGGATGAATACGGAGCAACAACTCCCAAGAAATGTCATTGTCGATGAGATTTGATAGACAATGAACTGCCAGTTGCACACACGCTAGCTTTTTGACATATGAATTTTTGCAGTTTGTCTGGCATTCGTAATATGTTTGTGCTCGACAATGATGAAACCTCGCCGACTGCGACGGCGGTGGCAGCGGCGTGCTACGATGAATGACGATGCTTCAAAACAGCAAAGAATTTTCCCGATACATTCTTCCTGCTGTTGCATCGCTTTTATTTGTTGGTGGCACCGTGTTCCTGCCTGGTTCAAATGTCTGAACGACAAAATGTCGTATCATTCATTCTGTCTCTCTGTGATGTGGGTTTGTGCGGGAAAAAGGCTCAATTTCTGCGTCTGTACCACCGTCTGAGTTTGACTAATTTCGGTGTACATGAAATAGTATTTTATGCGTATTTAAAATATAAATCATAATTTAATGTAGGTCATGGTTTCGCCAATGAGAATTACTTGCAAAATATACAGAGATAGACAGAAGGAGAGAGAGAGAGATTGAGAGAGCAAACGATGAAGAGCAATGACAAGTCAAATGTGGCGGTGTCAGAACGCATCATGGGCACCAAGTGATAGGTCCAAAGTCACAAACGACAACAACGTTATCAATAGACGTTTGTGTTTGTTGTTTGTGTCAAATCGAAGCTACGATCATCGGTGGCACTGGCCTGCATTTACTTCAGCGTTGGTGTTTCATTGAACTATATTCTAGACTCTTTTGCCTACTTCTTGTGTTCGTCGCACCGTTTAGTATAATAAATACATCAAATTGCATGACATTTTTGACAATATATGTTTAGAGTGTATGAGCAAAAGAACACACTCTCAAACGTCGTCCGCTTTATTCAATAAAAGATGTCATCATGTTGCAAACTGACATTCGACATGTGCGATATACATATAAATACGGAAATATGTCGGAATGAGAGTGACAATGGTGCGAGACTGGTGGCATTGTGTTGATACGAAAGCGATCTGATATGCATGCTGTTTGAAATGCCGAAAATCATCAATAATACCTCGAGTTGACATGCTGATTTGGTTGGCAGGCAACGGAGATCACTGAACTTTTTCGGATTTTTGTTGTGCTTGGGCATGTTTTTTTATCTGCTCGCATTCCAGACTGGTTCGCCCTCGAAATAAGAGCTTTCGACCGATACAGCACACATTTATGTAAATAATTGCCAAGCAACGCCAAAATGCGAACGAACTCATTTTTGACATCGTTCGTATTTGTGCTGCGCACATATAATTGTTTTTCTCAGTCCGGTGTATATTCGGAAGCTCGAGCGGTTTGTACTTAGCTGGTTAGTATTTAACTGCAAAATAAGCGCATTTAGAGTTGTAGAAAACAGAAATGAATGAAATATATGGGCAACGAATATGCGAAGCTTTGCTTTTTAACACACTCACAATACGTGAGATGGCCAGTGAATTTTGGCTGGCTCGTAAGGAATAAAATAAAAAGCCGATGCGCCTTTCATATCCAGGGAATACACATAAAAACGCATACTGTTAAGTGCTCCACGATTTGGTACCAAAACCAAATGGTGAATGATTCATTTCAGTTGACATGGTTTGTGGTTTTGACAGCAAATTGAATAGTCGACGTCATAGCCGAACCTTACCAGCTGGGTCGTGCAACAATGCGTCGTCTTATTGTTGCTGTTGTGAAATACACCAGGCAGGAATGCTTTTATTTTCGGAACGATTACAAATATAATGTAATCGAACGGCTCTGCGATGGCAACATTCGAGACAAATAGACACCCGCTAGAATATTCAAAAACATTCAACTTCCGGGAAATTGAGAAGATGAAAAAAAACGCACAAATGAATGGGAAATACAGAAACAACACAATTTTTTTTTTTTGCCAACGCAAAATTCCAAATCGAGCGCTAGACGAGAAACTTCAGCCATGTGCTTAATTTATTGATTTTTTGCCGGAAATTGACGTTAAGCAAATGTATTCTTTTTTCTATTCTTCTATTATTCGTTTCTCTGGCATTTGTTATTTCTCTCGCGCGCCACTCATGCATCACAGCCAAGATGAAAACGTTGTAATTAAGAAGTTATCGCAGGTTCATTTTTACACTCTCTGCACCATCAATAAAAATTATTATATGAAAGCGACTCACTCATGCGCGCACGCCGCATTTTAATAGGTTACAAACAATTTGCGAAATTGATCGAAGAGAGAGAGAGAGAAAAGACGGCTGACACTTCGCATTCGTCGTGCGATGAATGCGTTTTGGCCTGATATCTCACGGAAACTCTGTCAATTCTCTGTCTGACCTTATGAATATAGAAAAGTATATTTTTATTCTTGCTTTCAGGTATTATTTTTAAATATGGTAGCAATTTGCATGTTGTTAGTATGATGAGAGTATGCGAGAGAGAGAGCAATGTTTTCCTCATGCACGGCTCGCCAACACAAATCGGGCAAATGAAAATGTTCAGAATGTTGATCAACCGTCTACAATGTTCGTCCGGCGTAAAGTACTCGAAAGCAATGCCAATTCAAACTAAACACTTATGCTGACGCAATTTATTCCGTTTGCTTGTGAAAATTGCTGTCTTACACTTTTATTTGCTTCTTCTCGCGTTGTCGCGCAAGTATTTGTATTTATTTTTGTTCAGTCTGACTGGACTTGAACGTGATATGAAATCTGAGCGAAATAAATCAAACAAATTCGAAACGATGGACTAATAAAAATCAAGGATAGAAGTTAAGCATTTTGCGTCACGAAAATATCGCAACGTTTTTATTACAAATGCATGACAGTTGCCGCCACAACTCTATAAATACACTTGCACGAACAAATTGGAATCAAATTGATAAGAAAACTCATGCACCCATAAGCGCAAATAGCGCAGCGCGTCTCAATGAAAATGCGAAATTGAATTGAAAAGGCGCGGATAATAGTCCCGTTGTATGACTTGTGTGCTTTACTTCGCTCAGACATCAAATATGCAAATAAATTACGATTCTAAGCATTTTCATTCGACCAATGGAAAGGCTCTTGCTGAATTTCGTGCTGGATCGAGATTGTGAATTCACCGCCCGCTACAGCACAAAAACCGTATCAGTAATCAGTGTGTGTGTGTGTCTGTGTGCGCGCGCGATGCGTCTGAGAGATAACAAATTAAAAATTCGACGCACAATTCTAATCATTTATATTAATAATTCCATTTGGTGGGTTTATCTGTGTGTTTGCGTGTGAGTATATGGGATTCCGTCTCGAAAACTCTGCACAGATAAATGCGATAATGCGTTTTTTCCGTTAATACATGAGAACTAGAGAAATCGGCAGTGATTGCTAGACGTTTTTCTCATTGCCGTCGACGAAGTCATTTTGCATTGAATAAATTTGTCGATTGTGTGTTTCAATGTTCCTGTTGATTTTTTTTGTTCGTTTCTTCTTCGCCAAATTCGGTTTTCAAGTATTCAAATCACACGCACACTCGCTTAAGGGACTTTTACATTTAACGTCAAATAGATTACGTGAAAAATATACACATCTCGTCGTCTTTAGCTTATGCTTTGTTTCCCCTCTAATACTAGATTATACTTGTGTAACTACTGTGACGCCCCATGTTTACGTTCGTATTGCCTGCAAATGCATTATTCCATGATTATTTTCTTTGCCAATTCATGGCTTTTTGGCGAAGTCATTCGCACCAAAGTGAGGTTGACTGGAAGCAGCGCGCACACACATACGCACAAGCAGAGACGAAAAAAAACTCAAAGTCACCAATGGCTTATGAGATAGAAAAAGGAAAATAAAAAACCAAAAAAGCGGAACACCAACGCCAAGTGACACAAAGAAAAAGTGCTCCAACCGAATATTGTGCGAGAGTCTCGAGAAAAGACACGCGGCTTAGCATTGAGGAGAGAAGATAGAAAACAGCACGTAGTGAAACAAAAACCGAGCAAACGTAAGCGAATATAATGGGATGTGAATTTAGTGGATTGATTTTTAGTGGCACGATGATGGCGATGGTGATGATGAAGGCAACATCGTCGATACACCACTCGAATGCTCTCTTGCTCTCTCTATCTCTCACTCATTCACTCATTCAATTTGCGATTTGTGTGAAGTTTTTTAAAAATTTTGTCACGTAATTCAAAGGTCGCATCGAATTGCTGAGTGTTACATTATTGCATTATTTTTATTATCATTTTATTTCATTCAGCAAATGTTAAGCATTTGGTTGGGTGCGTGTTTGCTGCTGTTTCCCATCTCGACAAGACAAAATGCTAACTGCATTCCCCACAAGTAGTGCGCGCGCGCTCGATCATTTACTCAAATGTTTCGAAACATTACAAATGACTTTGCCGAGTGCTTAACATTTTATTTAAATGCGATAATTGTGGTGTGCAATCGATTTTTCGTGCATAGGTCGAAATAGTCAGATAAAAAGATATTATCTTCAGTTTTTTTTTTTTTTTTTGGTGTCGATGGAGAATTTTTGTGCAGTCATTTTTTTAATATTTTGTTCAATACGATTTCAATCGGGTTTTCGTCTTTATCCAAACCATACATATCCTTCAGTTGTGAAATTGTGCGGCACATGTTGTTCGTGTGTACAACGATCGAGCAGGCCCGAATTTTTGAATGATGTGTCGGTTGAAATCAAACAGTTTCATTTGCACTTGCCAATCTGCATGGCATGGATTACACTTTATTTATTATTATTAGGCATGTATTCACGCACACAAAATCGAAACAAATTTACTCTCGAATGATTGGCGGCGCTGATAGTTTCTATTAGCACGTACATAACTCAAGTTATCTTGCTCTCCCTCTCTCGCTAGCACTCTCTCGATAAGCAATATATTCACAGATGAAGATAATGTACAGCTCGCCGTGCGGCCAGAGAGTTTACGTTTTTATCAACAATATCATCACAGTGCATGTTTTTTGGACTGTTCTTCGTTCAGATTTTGTTAACTCTTGCTCACATTGAAAAATGTATTCTCGACTTGTATGGATAATGACCGCCCGTATGGAAAAATTATCGCTTTGATTGGCAATTTGATTAATTATCGGTAGTTTATTGGGCGTTTGTCAATGAAAAATATACTCTTGGAATTACCAGCTGGTGTGTACCCGAAAGAGAAACACAGCGATTTTTTTCACAAGGGAGACGTTTGATCACTGAAAATATTCATTTGCGATACGCCGAAGTGGCGACGCGCGCCGTGGCTGAACCCAAATCGCGCTGCATGCTTTCCTTTTAATACCATCCATTTAGAATTCTCGTTTAAACAAATGCAATTTTCAACTCATTACCTTATTAATGTTGTTTTCCATCGCAGAAACATTTGCAAATTTAGTTTGAAGTATATCATTTTAATTAAAATCATTGCTCACTGCTCGTTCCATCTCTCGCTCTTTCAATAGTTTTGGTTTTGATTGTAAAACATTTGACGTAGCCACGGCATGAATAAATAAAGTGTAAATATTTATTTCAACATGATTTCACCGAACGCCATTCATTGTATAAAATCAATTTATATGCCGTGTCTAAATAAATTCATCTACAATACGATGACCCACAAAAATTGCATCTCGAGCTGAAGCTAACAGCGAGCGGCGTCATGAGAGAGCGAGACTGAGAAAGAGTTCGCTCTACGAATAACAAATAGCAATATATATGTCTTTCGTTCGCGGCCAAACCGCTCACTATGTGCTCGATGCTGATGTGTGTTCTCTGTAATCGCACTCTCGGGCCAAAACTGTTGTTGGGCTGTAAACATATTTGATTTGTGCAATTAGAACGTGCACAGTATGGGTGCTTGGAATAATATCATTCGCGGTGCTGCCGCTTATTACAGGCATTAGATTTGTACACACAATGCAGTCGCTGCAGCAGCAAAAAGCACCATTGGAAGCGCATTGAGTTTTGTATCATCAAAATAATCAATGTGAATTGCAGAAACCGCAAGCATTATTCATTTATTTCAGCTTGATTTCTTGCCATGTTTGTTTAAAGCTTATGCACATCCAGCCATCTCTTATCACTGTTCATCGCCCGCTTTTCCCGTGCACTCTCTCTCTCCCCTTCTCCGGCTTCGGTTCTCTGTCGCCTCTTTTCTCCACTAGTTTGATTGATAGCCCAGATATGAAAGATTAGAATCACTGTCGACATGTTTATCACTACAACGCTACTGATAAAGGATCGCGAAATGAAGTGCTGGTTGCATCAATGGAAATGCCGCTCACCAAAAGTGCCACTAATCAAATATTTTTTGACATCAATTGATTAAAAATGCATTTATTATTTCATCAATAGTGACAGAGAATCATTCAGCGCCTACTGTGGACAATCGATCAGGCCAAATAACTGATTTTGTTGAAACTGTGAAAGTGCAACAGCAACAACAATAATGAAAAAACTCCGTTTATTTTCTTATCTGTTAGCCAAGGCCGAAAACAGAGCGGCGACAACAGAGTGGAGAAAATATTCCATAAATTTTGATGAAGAAGCAATATCTTTATTAAAAATTGATCCAGCACAAAACTGCTTTGCATGGCACATGGGGTGAGTTCAATGTTTTTCTCATTCAATCTCATGCGCAATTTTATACTTTGTTTTAATTTTTTTTTTTTTTTATTCAAAAGCATATTTAATTAAGCCAAATGAAAACACAGATGGAACAGCGGAGAAACATCAATCATGCAGATTCATTGTAACATTGAAGAAAAACAAAACAAAACACAATGCAGAAAGCGAGCGCAATGTGCCATGAAAAACTTCAATATTCATTGGTATGTCGACACACAATTCGATATACCTGTAACTAGGTGCTTTGGCCAAATCGAGAAAGAGAGCCGGGCGTACACACGTATTTAGAGCTTGGACGCGCTTACATCGATCACATTTTCGTCGTATCATCGGCAACGGGCGGCAGCAGCAGCGGCAAAAAAAAAGGAATTAAATCGAAACTCATTCGCGATGTCGACAGGAGTACCGGGCGACGAAAAAATAACCAACACACATCGGTCAATGCAGAAAATACGATTTAAAGATAACGCAGATAGTTTTTTTTTCGTTCTTTTGTTTTAATGAATATTAAATTCAGTGGTAAAAGAGATGGCTTCGATATGACCGAGCAACCATCCGCTTGAATATTTCTACTGTTTTTAACCTTTGCTTTGAATCAAATGCGACCGCGTGCGCGCGCGCGAACACTCGATCTCCTTTATTCACTTTGCGCATATTTTTTCGGTTTCAGTCAACGGGTTTCCGATTGATTTACCTTTCGTTACCATTCAATCGATAATGGATTAATTTACTTTTTCTCATCGGACCTCTAACAGAAAGGAACAGTAAGCAGCACGAACGAAAAAAAGCAGCCGCGGCAGCAGAGAGAAAGGCGTTAACTAACACGTACGTTGCAGTAGCGGCTACTCCTTTCAGACAAATCTGATGTCTTTTTCTCTTTGGCAGCCCAGCCAAATTCATCCACACCGCAACGATGTCGACAAAATAATTACTTTTAATAGATGCTAAAGATATGCAATGAAATTGTTTTGATGACGTAGCGATTGCCGAAACGACAAAGAAAAAACACTATCTCATGAAGCCGAAGGTCAGCGGCCGATCCCGATTCTCCCAGTAAATTGCTCACGACCAAAGCAAATTGAGAAGAAAATGTTGATGGAAGAAGTTTGTTATGACGAAAGTCGTTCCAGTGCATTCACACTGACCGACCGAACGAACGAACAAGAGTGATTCGAAGCGACAGAAGACGCACTGACCATGTGCATTTCAAGAGTACATCAATCAATTTAGGCTGTTTTATCGATCAATCGATCGAATAAATTAAAAATTATTATCCTCTTGACCCCTTTTTACCATTTAGTCCGTTAATTATCCGATTCGAAGTCCCACACAAACAGCGATCAATCAATTTCGAAACCGTTTCGCCTAATTGGCCACTGCTACTCTTGTCTACCTGCCGATCGATCTCAGCAATATTTCATTTTATGATCACATTTTTCAATACAATTTATGAAAATTCAACACTTTTGCCCAAATTTGGGTAGCTAATTTTTTCACAACATTGATTTTCCCAAAATAATGTCTGACATTAATGTCCGTTTTTTGAAATGAATCTATCTGGCATTGCATCGTGCCATTTAAGCCACCCAGTATTTTGATGCAGTACCTTGAGAGTGAAATTATATGCATTTGTCATAAGTCATTAAGTGCAGTAACGCAAACCGCAAACGTATAATCATCGATTTGAAAAGAAAAAATGATGACTGCAATCTGCTTAGAATGGTGACGCACATAATTTTTGTGGCAAACAGCAGGATTGATTCACGAAGGTCACTGCGTACAATTGCTTGCTATCCCATTCAAGAGACTCGCACACCTAGTAATCGCCGAATCTGAAGTAAAGGTAAACATATGAAAATAAATATGAGTGTAGAAACTCAATGTGTCATTTTCATATCAAACACGTGATGAAAACTAATAATGGTGCAATGCTTTGGACAGTTGCATATAGAGTCATCTTCAAGCACGAGTGTGATGGGAACGAATGAAAAAAAGCAGCAATGCACACACAGAGAAAGAGAGAGAGAGCGAACCAAAAGAGCTAAATGGTCGTTAAGAAACCACAAACCAAGGACGGCTGCTCTCGTCATAATTGCATAGTGTGCGATGATATTTCGATAGGTGGCTGGTTTTTTAGAGTGTGCGCTTAATAAATAGTTGTTTAATGCGAAAATTACATATATATGGGCTGTAGCATTATTGTGGGTATTATTTTGATGAGCATCAAAGTTAAAGATCTTGGTTAAATCAACACATTGTGGACAATGCCACACAAGCAGCCAGCCAGCAAATCGGAAGGTGGAACGTATTTTCCATCTGGCTGCATTCGCAGAAATTATTCGATTCGATTCGATTTCGGATTTTTTTTTCTGCTTCTTCTTCTTCAATTATATAGTTGATTAAAACTAACGCAAAAAAAACTTTATTGGCAATAAGAAGCGGCTGTGCTAAGCTATTACTTATTAATAGAAAATACCGGACCCTGTGCCTTTTTCTTTAACGCTTTTCCGATTTTCATCTTACATTCTGGTCCTTTATATTTAAACGTTCTAAAAAATTCCCTCCTCAAGAAAAATGATCTTCATTCCATTTCGAAATGATTCTGAGGAAATTCGTTGAACTTCCAAACAGCGTAATGAAATCATACCTTTTGTTGTTGTGCAAACAAATTCGTTTCCCATTCAATGAATATTTAATATTCCGCTACTTACCATCTGAAAACAGAGAAACAAAAACGCAAAATTAGTTAAATTCTATGATATTGTTCAATTAAGTACAAAGATTGATTGTCATTGAGACTTGGAATGCGATTTCTCGTATGGGAATCATGCCATTCAAATACAGAACCTCTTTTGATTTTCTCGAAATTCTTCAAAGGTTGCCATTGCATCATGCATAAGTAGACAGTTGTTTCTCATTCATCAATCAGACGAGATGTAGGAATATAGTGAATCGTGAAATTTTTGTTGTTTGTCTTTTATCTTTCAATAAGGATGAAATTTGTGCATCGAAAATTGAATGAGAGACCTAAACAAATGACAAACACTTTTCAGCTGCTCATTTCGATTTGAAAAAAAAAAAAAAATATGGGGAGATGAAAACAATTCGTATCATTGTTTTATGATCACGTGTGCAATGAGCCATCGCTGTTTCTGTTTCGCTATTTCATTTGTGAAATTCAAGTAAAAACCAAAACTGTAGCGCGCCGCTCAAACCGCAGTTTTTACACATCTTTACAGGCCGATTCAATTGGTACGATGCAAGACAATCTGATGCGTGTTTGTCTGAATTGCACAGCGATAAACATTTTCCGTTTGAATTTGAATCGAGGCGAATCTCTTTAAATTAGATGTGCTGTGATTTGTGGCAACACCAGCTTGATTCAATTTTATCAATTTCAGCGCCAGATTGAATCTTAAAATGATGGGAATGTTTGGCAAAAGACGGCAGGCGCGCTGCAAATCAAATCTGATCAGACGAGATTCGGCCGGCCTACAGCCGGATGATCAACAAATAGCTTTTGATGATTTTGGTGAATCAAAAATTAGCTATAGGTCACATTTAAGGAGGGAAATTGAAATGTGAGCGGCGTGTAGATGGCTCTGCTATTCATTGAGTTACACTAGCAAAACCGAATTCGGTTTTTCATTTGGTTCGGATGGATCGTGCAGCAATGCAACCGAACAAGTTTCATTCACTTGCGTTTACACAAATATTATTATTAATATTCTGGTTCGCATTTCAGTTCGCTTTGTTCTCTACACTCTTTGTGAAAATGTGTTTTTCTTTTCGGTTTATGTTCTGCCTTTTTTCATGTTTTTGTTAATAACAATTTTCTTTGGCTTGGTGTTATTGTTGTGTGGTGGCCACAGCAGCCGTGACGGCAGCAAAATTTGCACAGACACATATCAGCATGATCATCATCGTCTCTCTATCTATCGCGCGGACTTTTGAATTGTTGAGATGTTATTTTTCATATTCATACATTTACATAGTTGGTTCTGCTCTCATTCGGCCACCTATTGCCGTCCGCATCTGCGATGCGCCACAAGTTGTTTCACTTTTGTTTCATCGTTTCATCAAATTCTGAACTTGCTTTGTTCATTTCGCGCGATTTACTTTGCGTCTTTTCATAAAATTGTGTTTCATTATGGTCTCTCATCACTGTTTGGCCGTCATTGTTCATTTTATGTTGCATGTGCGATTGTGTGCGCACTTTTTCCCTATGACTCCATACTTTTTTTTCTTTTTTGCTTTTGTTGTGCGCGACTCGCGCGCGCGTGCGTTGAATAGTCTCTTTCATTTGACTAAGCGTCTACAAATGATTCTCAATTCACTAGAAATGTTGTGTGATTTCTTAGATTTCTGTGCATTTTACTTGGAATTCAGAGAACAAGCTGTAAATCGGGAGAATCTCAAGCAGAAAGCGAGAAAAAACACGCAAACAGAGAGCCGCATGTATGTTGGCTCAATAACTGAGGTATTTAGCATGAATAAGCAAATAACAACAACAGCAAATCGTTAAGCCGACACATACGGAATTTATTATATGTTTAATTTGGTAAAATGTGTACAATAAACCGGTGCACGAAAAACAAAAATGAATTAAGTGAAAAGCAACATCAAATATGCTCTAGCATATGAATGTGCGTGAAAAAAACAGCGAGAGCAGCCCACAGCAGCAGAAAAGTCGTAAATGAAGCGAATGAATGAAAAATATTATTTTATTTTGCTTGCATTTAGTAGAATAAACCGAGCAACGCTAACACACAACTTCCGAAATCTAAGTATTCAAATCAGCTGTCTGTACGACGCTTCTTATCCTCTCTTATTCTTACTCCATCTATCTCTCTCTCTTTGCTCGGATGAATAGACAAAATTCAACAAAAAATGTTATGAAGAAACACACACTGAAAAGCCATTTTAGGGAAGACATGACACAATGATTTCGCTTCTTGTGCACTGCATTTTTTGAAAGCACATTTTTGATTTTAAGAAAATGCATAACCGTAATTAGGGCTGTCAATGCAATTTATTTATTGCCAGCTTTTGCATTTCCATTTGACAAACTGTACTTTTGGTACACAATAATTTATATTTCAGGATAGACATGACAGCGTGCGCTTGCTATGTGCTGTATGTCGAACGAATTGAAGAGTTTCGAATATTATACTCAAAAATATAATTGATATGATGTGTAGAATATTTAGTGCAGAAAATGAAATAAAGTTGCTTGTCTCATCCGAAAAGCTGAGGAAAAAATTCCGCAGAAAACCATATAAATTGCGCCGTCACTTAAGCGTCACACCATTTTTGGAATAAAACGTGCGCGCGTGCGCGCTCAAGAAATTAGTCGCATCACAAAACACAGCACATGAAAAAGTCGCTGAAAAAGCATTTTTCGGTTATTTCAAACATCGAAACACTATTCATAATTCATATTCCGTAAATTACATTCTAATTACCCCTAATTTCGTATTTAAAACAAAAAATAATAACATAAATAAAACCACACACAAACTCCCGCTCGGTCGCTCGCTCAATGTTGAAATAATATGGTCAATCATGTTAGCGGCTGGTGGAACTGAATGTGTGGCTAGAAAATCTGCAATTTTCGGCTTCCCCCATCGTCAGATATTAGAAGGAACAAGGAATCGATCGGGCGGAGAGCGAAAATAGTGGTGGAGAGCAAGAAACAAACCCATCATTATCCTATTAGACATTGTGTCAGGTTTCGGTTGTTTATTGTATACATTATCGATGGCTATGTGTGCTGTGATGAATGCGCTAGATGCAGTCAATTAATGACGTCAAAACAGCTAGTTCCTTAATTTGTGAGGTGGTCGCCGGTTTTTTCCCCCGACATTGCCTCAATATCACTCGCATTGGTAATGAAAAATGTGAAATAAAACTTAACAATATGTTGACACACTTGGTTCGTTAATTTTTTTTCGAAACCATCAGATTTTATGGAACTTTTTGTGCATTTTCTTGTGCGATTTGGGTAAAATTGGGCAAGATGTCAGGAATGTGTCTTGAAATGTGAAAATTTGGTTCAATAATGATCCAGCAGTAGCTGCAGTCTGGCGCATGAATTAAATGGGAATCGGTTGAATATTTTTTGTGACTTGGCTATATTGCGAGTGGTCACCGCAATATTGCATAGACACAAACCGCATTCAAAGTAATTACTATCATTTGGTTGAACACGCGAAAATCCATCAGTGTGATCAGTGAATGCAGCCAAGAAATCCAAACCAAGTGTTCTTTTTCACTTGCGTTCGTTCGTTCATTTATTCGGTTCGATTAATGTGCTCCGGCTCTTGGTTTTCTATCGCATTTTCGGTTATTTCGACAAACAATCTATTATAATTAAGAAAGGTGTCGGGTGCTGAACTTTAATTTGGTCAGTATGTGCCGTATTTGAGAACAACAACCGTCAAAGTTCAAACAGAGCCGTGCACACACACACACACTCTCGCACCAAATGAAACACCCGCACCAAACTGGCCGCACACAGGCCAAAATGCGATTGTAAAAGAGCATAGTGTCCGCATTTCGTATATAGATAATGCTATGGTGGAATAGTGGTCGATTTGGTGTTATTTCTCTCTGTGTGTGTTGTGCTCTGGCCGCTTCTGATAGCGACACATCGAACATCTGGCTATGTTCTCAGAGTGAGAGCGAGAGCCAGGGCATTCATTATAGCCTCCGATGTCGCCATCCAACACACGAGCGCGAACAAGCCGAATATGTAAGTGTGCTCGTACCAAAAATAAACCGCCACATGCACACCGAAAACCGCATAAACACATTAATCAAATTATATGGAGCAAGCGACATTCGAGGCAAGACGAAAACTAGGAATGCCAAAAACAACAATTACAGCACATTCTCTTTCTCTCTCTCACACACCGACAAAAAGATAGACGCAGTGGCAGCAACAGTGACAGCCAACCCGAACCGAATGTAAAGGGCGAACAGAGACAGTAGGAAAGATGTAGCCACATTCAAAACACGGCCATATCATTCGCATCGAATAATTGCATTCTAAAACTAATATGGATTTAATTAAATGCCATGAATGGAGAGAGGGCGAGAGTGAAACAGAGAGATAGCGGTCGTTCTTCCAGCATTACTTTTTCCCCGGCCTCGAATGAAAGCGTTCGTTTTGTCGTTAGAATTGTTATTATTATCATTATTTCACCGTTTTGTTGATTTATACATTTTGGTTTGCTTACGATTTGAATTAACAGCACAGGAAATTAACTCTGACTCAATCGACACATCGGATCATAGTATGTGTTTGTGCAATGTGTGCATATGTACATTCCCATTGTGTACAATGATGTGTCCTGTGTCTGTGCATCAACAGCAAAAAGTGCTGGTTTTTGGTCGGTAGCTAAGTAAAACGATTTCTTCGTTTTAATTATTATTAATTTATTCCAAATTGAAAATCACATGCACTAGCTCGGTAATAATGGCCAGAGATAATGATTCACATGAAAAAAAAATCAATCAAGCTACAAGGCTAACTTGCACCAAATTACACATTAATTTACGCTTAGACAAACAGGGTGCAAGAAAAAATACACATTGAACCATATGAATGATCATCAAAATGGATAATGATTTTGGATGGGATACGAGGGCGCGTTATTTTTTGTCTTGGTTTTCAATGATCTAAACCATAAAATTATCGACAGTGTCAGGTTTGACTTCAATAGCATTTTCACTCTGTGCACTATTCGCAATTGCATCCGGCGAGCATTCCTTGAGCAAATTTTTGCGCCAGGTATGTGCACCGATAGTGATAATGTAATGTGCTTGCTTGTTCCACTCGATCAGTTTTCATCAATTAGCTGTGTATTCATGGCTGCACACAGCCATTATGCGCTGGTACGTGTGACGACAACACTTTGGCCAATGCAGCGTGCTCGCTATGATGATATTTCAGTCATAAAATTTTATCAGCTACAATTGAAAGACCAAAATAATTCGCCGCGGTTCAAACAATCTCGCGAAATAGTTAAAGGGACGGCAAAAAAGGCGGTCAGCAGTCTCAAACACATGAAAATGAAATGCCATAGAAATACATTTATTGCGCTTGCCTTTTTTTGCTCCATCGCGTTTTGATGAATATTGATTTTATCATAAAAAGCCAGAAACATGCAAAAACTGGCCGATGCAAACAAAGTGAAAATCATATTTTATTGAAATGTCTGTCGATTAAATGGTTCAACTAAATATATCTATTCGATATGTTGTGTGCTGATTCAATTCAAAACGTAAAACTTCAATTGATTTATAATATTTATTGTTGATAATCTTTTACGGATGGTATGCGATGCTTCAGTCAATGCTTCTGAATATGTGTAAATGCCAAAAACTTTCCACTTTTTGCTCGTATGAACGAACAACAAACCAATATAATTGCATAATTTTTATTGAATGTTTTCATCGGAACAGCTCGAACATTCGTCGCTGCGGCCACTGCAAGAAATAATGAATGTTTTTTTCCTACCTCCTGCTCTCGATACACACAAAATAAAATCGATCATCATCGTTTTTCTTCTATTTGCGGCTCTTTTGTCTTGTGGATTATCAACAATGGCAACGTTACTTTTGCCATTTATTTCACATTTTTTGTGTTGCTCCACTGTTACTGCAAACGGCGAGATATTTCATGCACTCAAAAACGCATACACAATGATTTCATTGCAGGATCTTGTATTTTGTCGCTCGTCATGGGCAAATATGTGGGTTCGGTTCTTATCGTGCGATCATAATTGGACGCTTGTGTGCAGCCACTTAAAAAAAACGACGTCTAAACGAAAAACTCATGCAAATAATAGGAATCAAACAAAGGTAATGGTAATAATAACATCGAAATAAAAGACATTGTGTCTGTGCGCGTCGCTGCGGCCGAACATTCTCTAGATGGTTGCTGTTTTGTCGTCATGAATGTAAAAATGATCAGATGTTTGAGTCGAAGAAAAGAATTCGGCAAAAATCACATCGTTCTGGTGGCAGTGCGAAGAGAGAGAAAGAGAAAAATCCCAGTCGATGTGCAGCTCTACCAAACATCGACAAAGTGAATTTTTTGTTTTTTATTGCTTTAAATTTCTCAACAGTCAACACCTCTTTTGTCTATTGTTTTGACTCTTTCAACCATTTTCCGGTGTACAATAAAACGACTTTTGTTTTTTTCCTTTCTTTAAATTGAATTATTTTTTCGGTATATTCAGCTCTCTATCGAATCATCGCATCTCTTTGTTCAATGATAAAATGAACTTGAGCGACGAAGGTGCACGATGAAGCATAAATAACGGGCGACATAGAATCACTCATAGCATTTCGCTGTGAACGAGCGAACGAATGAAAAAAAAATTAGTACAAAATCAAATGACAACTTAAATGAGGCCCATTCATTTTGTTCCATGCTTGAACATTTTATTGCGGCATTTTCGCATGTGCACCGTGCTACAAAACAAAAACTGTTGAATCAACTTAAAGAAGCAGATTTGTCTAAATATCACAAATAAATCAAAATGATGGAATACAATGCAATGAAATGAGCAAGAGAATATGCACAAGGGGGAAACATAAGAAAGAAATGAAGATGCCAATGCACTGGCGCGAAGTAAAGTTGTCAGTGCGGATGATGAGCATGTGAACACACATTATTACGATAATCTATTTCACACATCTCACTTGCGTGAGGAAAAAAACCGCAATGCATGTGTTGCGACCAAGAGGAATAGAATCGATGCAGTCAGTCTCTCGCTCTACACCAACCGAAGTGTTTTCTTTGGTTCAATTCAATTTTTTTTTTGTGCCGTAATTGCAATTGGCAAAACACAAATTGACAGTTTTCCATGATGAAGTTTGTGAAAAACAAGCAATTCGATTTGCTGCGCATTGCCTACGAAATAGACATCAATTTTCAAAATGCATTCAAAATCTCACAGCATCTCTGAACAGAAAATATGAATATTTCGTGAAATGTTCTTCGTCCCAACGAACGGATTACAGTCGAAACGCAGAAAAATCGTAATTCAGGATTATGCGACGCTGCAATTGAAATAAGAGTTTTGGCATTGCAGTTCTTAGATTCTCTTTCTCTCTTCTCGACGGTGGTTTGTAGTCACATTTTGTCGGCATCGCAATTTGCTAGTGAATGTGCTAAAATGTTCATTTATTTATTTGCGGTGATAATTTGCTCAAGAAAGCAGCTCCAAAGTGCATGAATTGCGATTGAGTTAAGTTATTATCATTTTCACAATTGTATCTCTTTATTTTTCCTTCTATCTTTCATTATGTCATTGCTCACACGCTATTGCCTTGGCAGACCCTGGCTGTTCCCTCGCATACTCAAAGGCACCCAAATTGCAACACACTCATTCGCATCGAAGGCATCACGGCAGAACTAAAGAGCTCTTGGTTACTGTTTTCGTTTTACTATTTAAGTGCAATAAACTTTATAAATTTATTATCCGGTACAAAAGAACTGAGCGAATAAAATAGCGCACAAAGTGCACATGCTTTCAGATTCAGTTTCAGCTAGATGGGGACACAGTTTTTCGTATCCGAAGTGAATAATCCGAAAAATAGCGTAAATGCGTTGAAAATTGTTCGAAGTACCGAACCGCAGCAAATAGATAAAAATACAAATGGTGGAATGAAAATGCAATATTATTATTATTGGTTGAAAAAAGCATTTGCTGTATGCATTTTACTTATCGCTCAGCAGAAAAGAAATGTCAGAAAGGGAAACAGGGACAGAATGAATGGAACAAACAAACACTAGATATCTTGTAATAAAAGCGATTTGTTGCTGGTTAAGACTTTTTATTTACACATTTCGTTGGAGTATTTCGCTTTATTACTTTAAACATCCGAAAACTTCATCGTTGTTACGGTTGCTGCAAAAGTATGCACTCACATCGCTCTCTCTCTCTCTCTCTCTCTCTCTCTCACACACACACACACACAATCATCCGTATGCTGGTTCTAAGTAAAAGTGAGTGACTGATATGATTCTGCATGGAAAATCCGCATAAGCGCTGCTGGATTTCGTTTATGCAGCTCTCCCGCTTGCTCTCAACTGTCGACAATAAAGCCTAACAAATGGTGGAAATTGCATTGCAATATTTGCATATGGCAGCGCACGGCCCAGACCATTTTTCAAACTGCACAGAATAAACGGGAAATTGATGGTGGGCCATTACACCAGCTAACTTAACCAGGCGGTAGCTATTTCAATGATAATTAGCCGCACTCATATGCCACGATCTGATTCATGAGCCCTTTTTGTTCCAATGCGATCAATGCACGAATGCGCTCGCATGAAGGACATCTCCAATTCAATCGCACGATGAATTGTCGCATCTCAATACCGGATACTGTGTCATCAAATTGCTTACTTTGTTTCTATCTCCTTCCATCGCAATGGTTGGCTCGTTCGTCCGCTTTTAACGCATTATCTTCACATGTGGATGATGTGATTTTTGTGTATTTTGCAACTATGAAATAAAATGTACGATAGCTGGAGATAAAATAAGCCAGAAATTCCATAAAGGCGTCGGCCGAATGTTTACAACCAAGTCATTTTTTGCATATTGTAATGAATCCATTTAAGTGCGAATGGCATAGCACGGCCCAAATGCATCCATGTGTGCGCTCGTGCTTTTTCCGTTCTTGCTCACGGTTTCCATCGAAGAACGATCAGCAAAATGCGAGATATGAAAGACAAGAAAACTTCGATACACAACGTAAATCGTATTAATTTGTCTTCCAAAGAATACGAACAAATAAAAATAAATGGAAAAACTCATTTAAATCTTGATTTGATTCGTATTTCAACATTAGAGCGCTCAACTTCATTTTCATATCACTGGAATTGCATATAAATACGCATCGGATTGGCTTAAATATCGCTTCATTTTCGAGCATATATTTATTTATACAATTTTTTTTTAATTCTTTTGAGTTGTGGAATTGTGGACGCGGCCATTTATTCGCGCATTGAAATGAAACGGAATGATCGCATCATGTTTGTTTGCCTTCAAACTGATCGCTTTTTTGTTGCGTTGTTTCCTTTGTTCGTTTCAATTTCATTTTATATGGAAAATTGTCGTTCATTCTCGATGTGTGTGTGTGTGTGAGTGTGTTTATTTTTTTTTTACCTGTTGCTAATAATTTATTATTATTTTTATTCACTTTTTTCCAGCGCATTTCATTAAATTGTACATATTTGCGCTTAGCAGGTTAGATATCGCAGTAATTGCTCATGCTGATGTGTTGTTCGAATACGTTTTGGCCGTTCGCCGGTTGTTTTTGTGGTGCGCCTCGGCCACTTTGGCATAAGTAACTTCACATGTTTCACAGATAATCCGAGGCTGGTGCGTCGCCTTGCGAAATTTATTGACAACCAGAAAAAACCGTTCAAGCAAAAAGCCTCAGTACCAACAAATAAGGAACATTTGCATCGCACATTAACTTGTTTCTCTCTCTTTCTCACTCGCACAAAGTTTAAATTGAACGCGCGCGCTGTGTTATGCCCATTGATGGACCAATCGAATATCACTTTTTGTTAAATGCATTTTCAATAGTCTTGAACACAGCAACAACGACAAAAAAAGAAACAGGTTAAAGGCATCCAAATAAATGACGTCTCGCAAAATGATTATGTAGAATGTGGATGCATGCGCGAGCAATTCTTCACATTTTAAAATGGCATTACTTTAATTTAGAAACCGATAGATAACGTTACAAATGCCAAAGCACTTCTTTTTCTTGCGCCTCTTGCGCCGCACATTCAATGTTGTGTTTTTTTTTGCATCGGCTGAAATCGATGATGGAAGCCATGGCTATCGCTTCGGTTGTGAACGCTTATTTGTGCGTATAATGTGGTTTGGCCACAATGTCAAAATGCTTCAACAAAATGCCTGAAATGTAATCTGGCTACGCTATAATTTATCAACTTCAATGTGTGGCTAAAACATTTGCATTTTCTTCTCGCTCGGAATTGGTGACATCGACGAATTGACTATGTGAAAGTGTGTGTGTGTTTAATGAATTTCGAGCTTTTTGCCATCTAATTGCATTGAAAATGCTTCATTTGCCACATATTTCACGTGCATCCGTTGACGCGCGCGCGTGCGCTTACCAAACAGGCCAAAGATGAATTCATATGGTTCAGAGTTTACTCTAATACACTCGATGATTGATTGATTTCTAACTATGCAGCAGCAATTGTTTTTCTTGCAGACAAAATATTTGCATTCACACACAAAACCATTCTGATCGAAATGCCGTCGTCATGTTCAAAGTATGTCATGTACAACGGTTGAATGCAATAATCGTCACTCGTTAGAATTTCAGTGCTTTTTCATCGATCATAAAAGAATCAATGATTTTTTAAAGACTTGCAGCGCGCGAATGTATCCAATGAATTCGCATTGCCATTCAAGTGACAAATATTCCCATATAAATCCGAAACGAATATATACAACCAAATTGCGAACCATAAAACATTTAATATGCGATTGTATCAGTGCATAACAATTTTCCTGTCCATTTGATATCAATTTCGAATTCACAAATATGCGCAACACAAATTCGGTGGCAAAAACAAAAACGAATAAAAAAAAACGAGTGAGATTTTTGCTTGCTGTCAGATGCTCGTCTAAATCGAATTTCATGCAAAGCGATAAGTAGCAGATTCCGAATCACAATAACCGTAGCAATAAAGCAATGAATAGAGTTCGAGATGCAACAAATAGTTACGATGTCATAACATCAAGCCAAAGCAACAAACACATTTCAAATGGTCGAATAAAAATGAGAGGGAAAGAAAGAGAACTTGAGACCACATTTTACAAGTGTATCAAAGAGTTTGGCGAGGCGAAGAAAAAACGAAATCCTGATCATCCCTTACCATTGCACATTATTTAGTTATTTGTGTGGTTGAACCGTTGTAACATTAGAATAGAAGAACTCCAGTACCATTCGATTGAAAGAAAATTTGCGAATCGACGGCGGCACACACCGTGAAACAGATGCAGAGAGAGTGTTGGAAGATGTGAATCGACGCATAAAAACGAGCAGAAAAACAGCCACGAGAGCAACAACTAATTTAATAGCTCCCTTAGCAGTAAATGACGGCAGACGTGGCAGTGGCAATGACAGTGGTGGTGGTGGTGTTAGAAAGAACAACAAGAGCAATGTGCGATGTTTTTGTATATGCGTAATTCTTCGATAAAGACGTGAATAATCATAAAAATAAAAATAAAAACCAGACGCCTTTTATTTTCTTTTTATTTAAAGTTTCCGCCGGCGCTCGCACATACAGAGGGAGAGAGGGCGCGAGCGCGTGGAAACGCATAGATGAAAGCGCGTACCAATTGCTTTGTGTTACGTTCTATATGTGCATTTTGGCAGGCACCAAAACAACATTGGCAAGACAAACATACCGACCAACTATCAACAGTCAAGCAAATACATGAAAAAAGAATATATCTACAAATTCAGTGCATTGAACGGTATGACAAAGCCACCCATAAGCGTTTTGGCAGTGGCAAATGTTTTTTAACAAACAATTGGTGATACTTTGAAGAGTCCCCTCTGTTTCATAGTGACAATGCGAGCACGTTGTGTGAATCCACAATACGCGGGCCCAAGAATCCGAACGGAACAAGTTAAAAAAGGAGAGAGAGATAGCGAGTTCGCCAATAAGTTGGTACTACCAACCACCAAATGTCTGTACATTTGAATATACACAATTCATTCCAATTGATTTTATTTTCACTTTATTATTTCTGCTCATTCTTTTCTTCATATCTGCTTGCATTTTCTATTTTATCTGGCTGGTGATGGTTTCGCGTGTCGCGAGTATTTGGTTGGCTGGCTGTTTTTGGTTGGGCTCGGGTTCAATTGAATGCGAAGTTTGTTGTGAAATTTTCAAGTGCATAGTGAGAGCGGTTCTTCCGGCTCTGGCTATGCGTAACAATGAACACACATAGCCAACGCCATGAATGGTGTCATAGAGCGAGAGACTAAACCGACATTCACAAGATTGTTGTCATCGAAAGATATTTAATTTGCATTTTATTTCCACCTTTTTCATGTATTTCAATGCCAATTTTGTGGGCAATTCTCCGTTTATTTTTATATTTGATGTTTGTTGCATTTCGCTTTTCGTTCTTTTCGTCTATGTGCAGTGATTTCAAAAGAATTAGTTTTTCTTTTCACGTGAGGAATCATTTCGTGATCGTTAAGAAACGGACCGCTACATTTCAATCATCACTCGATGTGAATTATAACGATATAAATATGTAAGTGCAAATTGGTAACGAACCAAAGGGCTTTGGGCGCTACACCCCATAATGAATTGCTCGCAATGAAATCGTTATCAGAAGATCATTGCAATATAAAGGCAGAAAACAACGAGATTCATTTGGATTCGTGTGATATTGAGCGCGAGTATCAAACAAATGTTATTACAGGAAGTTCATGTTTGCATTCACATTTTTTTTCCATCTTTGACTGAATAGTTTTATGATCCGACAACAACATAAATGAATAAATTTGGATAAATTCGTTTCTTTTTCTGGGCTTTCCATTTATAATTCGTGTGCTCATCATAAAGTGGAACAATCGACGCGAACACAATAATAGATGTAGTCTGACGCCTTTCGTGCTGTTTCCATTGCACGTTTATTATTTTACTCGCTTTTTTTTTTGGTCGTTTTACGATTAAAACTTGAACATCATCATTATCATATTTTTATTTTTTTTTTTTTATTGTTTTACGATTTTGCCAACAGAAAACAGAAAGGTGAAAAAAGGCGACCGACATCGACGCGGCGATGAACAGCGATTTCGTATCTGTTTCTTGTTTATTTTTTTTATTGCTATCACTTTATTGTTATGAATATTGAGATTATGATGCAAACTAAACGCGCCATTTGTTCACATATAAAATGTCTTAATATAATAAAATGATATAAACGGAAGAGCACATATGAATTTGAAGTGAGCAGCAGCAGCAGCAAAGCAGACAAAAAAACGCATAACGATTATTCGATTAAGCGAGTGTTTTTTGTTTGTTTGGTTGGTGTTGAAAGAAGCGAACCAATTTTTAATTACTGCCTCTGTTACATCCACCATATTTGCGGTTTGGTGTGCGCACACATTTTTGTGACAATTTGAAAATCTGAAGTGACACTTGAATTCTTGAACTTGTACTCGCTAGAGCGGCAAACGGCCAGCAGTACATTCCAATTTGGCTCTTCGTCAAAAACCTATCAACATTTTTTAATAGACAAAAGTTGAAATTACACACGAAAGGTAGCATAAATGGCCAAAAACAGACATTTCACAGTTTGCCCAATGAAATTAAAGTCAACTTTAATTTACGGCAAAAAGACAAGAAGCGTGTCTTCGAGCGACAGTGTATTGACGAGTGAATCAGAGAATGACGGGTGCGACAGAAAAACAAGCCCGAGAGTGCGCGAATGGACGATGCAGGGGGCTGCAATCAAGTGATGTCAAATGGTGATTCGATGAGAGCACTTCGCATGACACTGAATGCAATTTGGTTTTCGTCACTGTTCACAGAAAATCAATTAAAGATTTATGGACAGTGTTACTTCGTTGCTGCAAGCGTTAACTGTAAAAAACGGAAATCGCCCCACGAAAAAAACTATAGAATTAAGAAATATAAAAAAATAGCGACAGCAGCAGAAATAGGTTTGGCGATTGATCGCAGTGGCAATGCCATTTCAAGCGTCTGATCCGCTTGCTATAAGTCACTGTCTGCATATTTGATCAATGCAGACTGAAACACAACGAAAAACGTGCAACCATAATTTGATGGCAAACATGCACTTTTCATTTGAAAATTAAATTTTTTTCCTCGGCTTCGTCATGAGAGCGAGAGAGTGTAGCTCTTTATCGGTTCACACCATCTTTTCGTCTCTCCACATTTTTTGAACACCGTTTGCCATATAATTCGGATTTTGAGCTCATTTTTTTCAAGCAAATTTTCATTTGGTGAGTTTTCCGCAGGCGCGCGCACGCTCCCGAAATCCACTTGCATTTCACCATTTCTTTGTATCGTTCCTTTAATATAATCAGTGATAGATATGTATTCAGCGTTTATGAGCATTCAATTTTAGCTCATTGCTCATAGATTCCCCTCGTTCGCGAGCTTTCTCTTTCTCTCTCTCTCTCTCTCTCTGCCACTGCCCGGCTTCTCGTCTTACTTGGAGAAATTTTGTTATGAATGGAGAGAAATGGAGAGAAGTGCATTGGAGCGATTTAATGAATGTTTTCAGGTGTTTATTACATCATTAAATTTTACTAAGATAAAAAATGGTTTTAATTACATTTTCGAATTAATTACAGAACGAAATGTACGTAATTGGCGAGGCATGAATGGAAGTGAAATTGCATACGTTGGGCGACGTCGAAGATGAATACGCGACGCGCCGAACAACAGAGGAAATGGAAAATGTATTTCGTCTCGGGCGAAAATAACATAGTTAGCGTGGCGTTAACAGCTAAGAATATCCAAGCAAACAATACACATTTACATGAATATTTTTCGATAGAGGACGACGAAAGCCAAAGCTCTCACATCAAGCAAACGGCTAAATGCCGGTGCGTGCTAGAAAGCTGAAATCCCGGGCAGACGCAAACCTATTTTCTTAAACCACGTCTCAAGTAGTGTCTGAAGTGACGTTGAATAAACAGAAGCTAGAGCAAATACGCCGAAGACATGAGAGAGAGAGAGAAAGAGAGAGATAGAGGGCAAAATGCGCACACCGTAAATTGTAGGAGAAAATTTTTTAATTGATACATAACGCGTTTAAACGTGCTTTTATTTACTTGAGCTTGCCGAATGATTTGTCGAATCGTTGGATTGTGTTCGTATATATGCCCATGCATGAAATGCCAGTCCTCTTTCTCTTCCCCCATCTCGGATTCTCGCCTTTAACATTATGATGATATATCAAAGTGCGCTTATCTTGTTCGATTATGGTAATTGAGTTGTGCTATGTATATATCTATTTATACGTGCATACAATTAGTTGTGCAGCGCACATCGAACAGATAGATAGATTCGCAAACGTTGCACCGGAACCGACACAGAAGTCAAAGCAGCAATCTATTTCTTTTCTCCTCTTCAATTCAATTTCGATGCACATTGCGTGCTCATATTTTCACTGTGTTCGTATGCATACATGGTTTGTTTGTAAGTTTCGCTCATTTGTTTTTGTATGCATGGAAAATCCGTAAAGGATGTAATTGCGATGCATCCATTCAGTATTGCCACTAAGCTCGTTATTTCTTCAAATGTGCAAATCAGCTCTATTTAGTCATTGACGTGAAATTCACTTCGAATTTCCTGGGAAAAGTGCACAAATACGATGTAATTCTTTATGAAGTGGGTTTCTCATCATCACCATTTTCTGCGCCAGCCAATTCCGAATGCATCCATGTGAAAATCGTGTTTGCGACAAAGATTTTGATGCATTTAGACATTTAGTTCCATCACAAAATGCAAATCAGCAAATACAATATTGCAAGAATTGAATGCCCCTCAAAACAATCTTGAACAAAATATGCACACGTCTTTGAAATGGAAGCTGGAAATTCGTAATATTTATTTGAATGTTGAGCGAATGATTACGAGAGAGCTCGGGACTCACTTCGACGAGGTTTAAACAAATATTTGCAATTGCCAATGAATCTCTCATATTTTTCGGTATGCCATTTTTTCTACCTTCAACGAAATTCCACTCACAAATTGAAAGAAAATAACGAAATGGATTGCATTGTCAAAATGAACATCGTCAAAGTGGCGTATGCGTGTGTGTGCGTGTGATCACTACAGCATGCATGATGGATATGACTAGAGAAATATTTCGCAGAGAAACAAATTGAAACTGACATTCTGAGCACTAGACAAGAAATGGCTAGCAATTGCAATCTTGTTCCACCTTGCCAAATTGATAAATAAAATTGTCTTGCATTCATTTATTGAGTTCTTCGTTTTCATCGCATGGATGATCACATGATCAATGTGGACAGAGTAATGCTAGCTCTGATTTGCCGAAGGCGTATTGTGAATTGGGGCTTGAATATTCAGTTTCGATGCAGTAAACCACAAGAGCTCGTAAAAACGCAAACACAATATATTTGTAGCATTGCAATTTCATGTGCTTTTTTGTGATATTTCAGGGGATAGAGATTGAAGGAGACAGCGCGGATTGGCTCTTTGACTTAACTCCTCAGCCATAGCTGCTTCGCAAAATTTGCGAGTTTTCACTGCAAAGTACAATGTGTTGACCGAGGAGTTATGTCTCATCATAATTCCTCCAAAGCCGCGAAGGATCTATGTCCTAGTGTCCGACGATTGTGCAAAAGGACTGCAACTGCAGTCTGGTTGTAAAATTGCGATGAGCGCTATTATTTATGGCATAAAAATCGCAGTCATTTTTAACTAGTGTGCCGTTTTTTGCTACTATCGCATTCGATGTTGTTGAATTCTTCAACTTAGCAAAACCAATTCATGAATTTTGTGAACATTCGTTCCACACGGTTTCATAGATATAGGATGCAATGCGATAAGCATCATGCATTTATTCATTTCACATTCACGCATATATTGAAATATTTCGAATCACAAGTGTATGCACCGACATATAAATTGGATTCGCACGCAGTCAAATGGATTTAATTATGGATCGAATGCATAAAGTTGCTTTTCACGAATCTCCAAATTCAAGCCATTTTCGTTAATTAACAGATAGAATCGATTTATTGAAATGGTTTAAGAAACATCACTGATTAAGACATCATCCAATTGGTTTTGTTGTTTTGCCAATCGCAGCTGCAGACTAAAAATCTTTTAGTTGAAATTCAACGAATTCATGGGAAAGAATCGTGTTTTACCGAAGCAGTAGATGGTTGTCACCAACAGGTGAGGTTTTACCAATGTCTTGGTGAATTTCAGCATAATTTCGATCAATTCTCACCAAGATCTTGGTGACATTTATCCGTAGCTTCGGTAAAACATAACTTATCATTTCGGTAAAATGCCACTGTCACATTTTTCTTCTGTGTGAAAAATACTGCATTTATGCTCTCTCTTTCCGGCCAATTTGTGCGTGTTTTATTCCAATACGAAAATAAAAGCCCACTTTACGGTGTATGTTACTAACGAAGAGCCGATAATTTTGTTTATGGTGCATCGCAGGGAATTTGGCAGTTTTCCTCATTTTTGCGCCTCGCAAATCGAAAAAATGTATCAAATTAAGTTTGACAGATATTTATTAATTTATTTCGAGCCGACACAATCCACCCGTGGCAAGAGGTTTCCCATCGCCAATTTTTTCTCTCTTTGGCAATTTGTGTGTTTGTTTTTTTTTTTTTTGCGCCAGCGCAAGTGCGAGTGTGTATTTGATAGAAAGAAGAAAAGATGAACATGAGCATATATAAGAACGCATTATGTGTTATTATCGTCAGTTCGAAATTTAATGATGAAATAGGTGAAAGTAGGCACTTCTGCACGAAAATGTGAGAGCTAAATTGTGCCGATGGAAACGCAACAGTGTCAGGGAAGGACACGGAATTCGACTAGAATAAAAATACTAGGCAGAAAGGCGAAAAAACAGACGAACAGAACATAAACTACATACAATTCAATGTAGATGAAAAACAGCAACAGCGAGAAGAACGAAACGCTGTTAAGGGAGATGTTTTTAGCAACACAAAAGTACGAAAAAAAACACACACACAGCAGCGTGAAGGAAAACGAAGAAGCGAACCAAAATTACCAAATGAAATAAATGTGTTTGCGCTATAAATTAGTATATAATGTTAGGGATGAGCCCATTTTTAGAAGGATAATCTTGATTTATGTTTTTTCCCACTTCTTTTTTTCCATTTGTATTTTTGTTTCATTTTCTCAATTTGAGTTCGTTTCCATTCTTTTTCGGTTGTATGCTCAGCGCTGTTGATTCTTTTCCATTTTTACCGTTACTTTGCAATTGCACGGTACTTTCTCGCCCTAATGCTTACGCTTTTCGCTCACATCGACATTTAGATTAGTTGACGGTTTTTCTTGCTTTTTCTCTCTCTCTCGCTCTTGCTCTTCCTCAGTATTTTCCCTTTCGCTCAGATTCCGGACAAATTTTGTGATTTTTAAGTTTGTATATTTTCGTTTGGGCTGTTTTTTTTTGCAATCGAATTGTGGGTATTGCGCCCACATTCCTCGAATTGGAGCTGGTACATTGGATCTTACTCTATGCACAAATACGCTGAGAACCGAAAAGCGACACAAACACATGTACACTTGGCACAAAATGGAAGATGAGGATCGCATATCGCACCAAATAGCATGATATTCTCTCACACTTAAAACATTATTCTTCTTCTTTACTAGTGATTCGATATCGCACATACAGTAGCATCATGCATTATTACACTCGAAATTGGACCAGAAGTAAAGTCATCCACCGATTCGGCGACTCTCTCTGTCTCTCTCGCTGTCGTTTGTTTGTGTGCGAAGCACCGAGGACGGATGTAATGTCGTAGATAGAGCGGAAAGAATGCAATCAGATAAATAAAGAACTGTGAGTGTGTACTTTTTAATGGAAATTCTTCGTTTCATTTGTCGGTATTACTTGGCTGTCTATCGCCAGCATTTTTGGAAATGCGCTCAAGTAAAACTCACATTTAATCAGTTATCTTTACTTTGATATCGTTCGAACGAAATGTGAGAGAATTGTTGCTACTTGTTCCATCTCTATCGATCGCTCTCTACCTTCCCCTTCCCTTTCTCTATCTGGTATCGAAATAAAAACGAACAACATCTAACTAATCGCCAACGAGAGAAAAAGAGAGAGAGAGAGAGAGAGAGAGAGAGAGAGAGCACAAGAGCACCGATGAATTTTCTGGCTGTTCGTGGATTTACAGATAAAATTTTAATGCAAAATAAATTAGAATTTGTTTGTTGCGAGTAAGCGAAAGGAATCACGGATCGCATACTTTTTTCTGATATAAAATTTATTGATGCAGCAGCAGATTTTAGGCATATATCATTTATATCAGTTCGTAAGCATTTTGCCATTTATTTTCGGGATTTAATTGAATTTCAATTGTTGGACATTTGATTCAGCACCCGCGAATACGTTAATAAAATATGCTTATGTTTCTATTGGATCGAATAAATTCGACTGGAAATTACAGCGCTACTCTCTCTCTCTCTCTCTCGCCCGCAAACAAAATCTGTATAAACATTTTCCATACATTTTCCAAGCGATTGTTCGAAATCGCCATCGTGATGCTAAGCAAAAGTTCGCAAAACTAATTTTCGATATCAACTTTTCTCATTTTTGCCGGAATTTTGGAATTCCGCATTCTTTTACGAACGTAGCGCATTGCACCACAAATAATAGCAAGCAAATAATAATCGAATTATAGACACATGGCGCATCGTATGAAAGCGTAAAACAGGTTGAACAACTGTGTCATTCATTTTATCACAGCATTCTCGGTATGACAAGATGCATCCCACCAATGATTGCACTGTTTCGAAAAAATGCATTAAAAGTGTTTGAGTTGGGAAATAGCGCTGATGGGATTTTGAGTTCCTTTGGAAGTGCGAATGCATCCCTATTTATACTTTGGGTGAGCCAGAGAACGCCTGCAAAGTGAATTTTTCTCAAAGTTTGGCGTTGAGTTTAATTAGTTCGCGGTGGAGTGTGATGATTTTGTGCTGGAATCTTCCTATTTTCCGCCCAACATTCCTCGTGTTTGAATTGTTTTCCGCCTAAATTGATTTTGCGTTTTTGGCAAATGTGCTCGATCAACGCGATTACAGCAGCATAACAGCTGCCGTTTTTATATTTATAAATACTGTGTGTTTGTTAAGTCGGCTGATGTCAATATGATAAGGTTTTACAAACGGTACTTTGTGCGCGTCTCATTCCATTTTTTTCCCTGTCCGGGAGCATTCACTTTCAATGAACGGATTTGTGTTTAATGTGCGTATTGAGCTTGGATTTTTCTTCAGACAGCCCATATGTAAATGAAGCGTTTACAGAATTTAGCAGTGGAATTTTGTGTACGCGATTTGATCCATATCATCGAAGTGCCAAGGACTAAAATGTGTGCGCGTTTGTTGCCAAGAGCGCGCCATCAATTGATCGGCAGCGAGAAAGAGCATGATGTGCGAAAGAATGAGAAGACAGCACACGCAGCCAAGGAATAAATCATTAAATTCATCCGTCTTAAATTTTGCTACAGTTCAACACTTTCAGCAGAATGTTCGTGTTTAAAGTTTTTCGCCGATTCAACTTTTCAATTTTATGTTGGTGAACGGCAATGGCGGTGGCGGCGGCTACAATCTATATTTACTGTGAGTGCGAAAGAGTTGCACGAGAGCCGAGCGGAACAGCATTTCGGAGCTGAGGCAATAAATACATTGGTTGGTTCTTCGGATGCCGTGCATTCGAGGTTAGAAGGCATTAGCTCAAGAGATAAAATAATAAACTTTTTCAAACAAAGCGTAAAAACATTTTCGAAGGCGTTGGAGTGTTCAGCAGCAGCAATGGGTGTGTGAATTGGTTGTTGTGTGTGTGCGTTGGGCTCGAGCCCGAAAATCATTTTCGTCCTCCCAAGACAAGTGCAATTATACCAGCCACCGCCGCCATCGTTTCTTCCACTCCAAACGAGAGAAATGTTCCGCTTCTCGGAGATTCTTTGGCTGATGTTAAAACTTGGCCAAAATTCTTTGGTTGATGTTTTATCGATCAACATACAGAGAGAGAGAGAGAGAGAGAGAGAGAGAGAGAGAGAGAGAGAGAGAGAGAGAGAGAGAGATGCGATACGAACTGATATATCTCATGCAAAACTTTTTCAATGTTTCACAATGTGCCGTCACACGTTTTCTATAACTTTCATTTTTCTGAGGATAGCTAAGAAAGCCAACGAGAAATCGCTTCACTTTTCGTCTGACACCGAAGATGTATTGTTTCTCTCTCAGCAAGGCACCGGGGAGAACGAGAAATAAAAGGTTATTTAAATTGTTGGTATGATTGAAAGAGATGAGAGTTAGCGATGAATATTCCAGCACATATTACATTTTGCGATGAGAATAGCGCACGAGCGCACCAGTAAGACAAAGGTAACGGCAATAATCTGAAAAAGGGGTTGATTGACGCACGCGTTACATTTTTGATATGGCAAAACGATAACACAATTTCTTTTACGCGCTGTTTCCATTTAATAAAATTTATATTACAAACACCCGCACCGCATCCGAAAAATGCTATTATGTTTTAAATGTTGGCTGCTACTAACATTGTACTCGAGCTTCATTGCGTTTTCATGATTTTTGTTGGTGTGGCGTCTGTGGGGGAGAGACAGAGGGAGAGAGAGAGAGAGAGAGAGAGAGTTGGCGGATAGATAAAATTTTTCCGCGGAGCACATAAAAACGCGAATTTCACGCGCTGCCTCTCTCCCATTCGCTCTCTATATTCGCATTGTTGGGCCTCGTATGAGTGCCCAAATTGGATTTTTTTTTTAAAATAGATAAGAAAATTAACCATAAAACCATCGCGCCATAAAGGCAAAAGGATGACATGGAATTCAAAGACACAGAGAAAGATCCATTGTAAAGAAAAGTTGAATCTTTAGCACCGAATCAAAGCGACGAATCGCTTCAGCGTATATGATAGTATTTTGGTGGAAAAGTGCCGTTTTTCTTTCATAATTATTGAATAGCGCCCATATTCTCTGTCATTCGGTCTCCAACTGTATGTCTCTTGTCGTCTTTTAGATCCATTCTCGAAACCATTCGAAAGAATTATGTAGATTTCTCGATAACAGATTCATTTCGTTGTGTCCCATCGAAATGTATGTGCAAAATGGACGGCCATATTTTTTCGCTCTGATTTGCGAAAAACGTTGCGAAAGCACGTTATAAAATCATAAACCGTATTTGAATGTGTCTGCGAGCGGTGTTATTAAATTTGGATGTCGTGTGAATCAATAAAATAATTGCTTAGTTCCCACTGTTCTTAATTTTCACTATGGAGACTCGATGTCGGATACAAATGCTATTAGTTGAAAAACTAAACGGTCGATTTGGCGCGTTCATGTGAATTGTATTGGGCATTGGAAATTCGCGAGCAATTCATATTTTCGAGGAACACCAGTGAGCGAGAGCTGATATCCAGAGTGTGTGCCTGTGCATAGCCTCTCATAAAATCAATTTGCAACGAAATAAAAACAACCAAATATGAGTCGAATCACATCGAAAAGGATTTGAATGTGACGGAGAGAGTGGGAGAGGAGAATGCGTCCGTACACCGATTACCGTATATTTATTTAATGTCTTCAAACAATTTCACATGCTTACAAGTCCATGGCAATGTCGGGCATCGCTGATTATATTCATAATGTATAAATACATCCATTTAATCATAACAACAATCGAGAGCTACAGATTGAAATAATCGAATCAGAATAATAAATATGTGTAAAGAGTAGAATCGGGACCGTGATGATCGAGGAGAACCAAGGAGGGTGAGAGAGAGAGAGAAAACGTGGAAGACGCTGTCGATTTATGTAGCAACGACAAAAACCGATCAACAGTTCAACAGCTCGCTGCTCAGTCTGCTTTCGAAAAATTCACACACGAGTTAGAAACAGCAACACGAACCGATTCCAGTGATGTTTCCTTTGACTTTTCACTGCACCAGTTCACCGCTATGATGAAAAATGTCAACGTTAGCGCATTTGTGTATGCCGATGTATTTTTTTCAGTTCGTTCTCTCGTTTTTGATCATACAATCGATGCCACCCATTCGACGGTTCAAATGGAATAAAAAAGGAGCCACGGCCAAAACGAACTCAAGCATTATAGATTTACAACAAAGAATCAAAACGCGAATGAGAAAAAAAGCGACAAGCTACAGAAAAAAAGCAAGTACAAAGGGAACAAAAAGTCGAATGAACAAAAAAAAAAAAAATAATAAACAATATTTTTGATGTTCGCGGAATGACGCGCCAAAGAAACACAACGTTTACATCATACCGAACGTATTGAAATGTTTAATGCATCGAAATCAATACCTCGAATTCCATGCAAACCAACTAAGGAACATACGAAAAAAACGCGGACGCGCACAACGATCTGAAATGAAGTTGCGATCGACCAAAATTGAGCTCTCGACGGCGGCGACGGCGAAAGAGTGAGAGAATGAGCAGAGCTCTGCGTAGATCAAAAACCGATGAAAGAAATGCCAGTAGTTGTGATGAATAAAACAAATCAAAACTAAAGAGAAAAATCGAATGTGTGGATTGCATACGCACCAAAATGAATTAAAAATGAACTGGAAGCACAAAAAAGAGAAGCACGCACAGACAAACTCAAATAAACACGCACAGACAAAATGTGTTGCTCGGAAGAGAATTGAGAAAAAAAGCAACGAAGACGACGACAGAAGCCTCATAAAATGTGTGGCGAATGAAGAATATGTGAAAAAAATGACACAACAATTGAAAAATGTTTCAGTACCTAGACAAAAAGAGATGAAAGGCAATACATGCAGAATCGGCGATCTAACCGCAAAACCGTTTATTTTTTTTCACTCGCTCGCTTGCTAGAACCGGACCGAGTGCCGACTCACTGATGAAATCTTCTTTCTTTCGAATCACTCATCGGGCCTAAGATCGCTTCACGTTCATCACGAATCTTTTCAATTTTTTGTTGTTGTTGTTTATCATTTAAATCACAACATTGTGATAACTTGATTCAAGCAAACGGCACAGTCATTCATTCAGCTGCGTGAATGTCGAAATATCGCGAATATGGGCCGAATTCAGTAATCACGGGAAGAAGATGCAAAATTAATCAAATGTGTTTTGATAATTTTGCTATTTTCTTCCGTGCAAAAATTAACATCCGCGCCAAATCAACTTATGCTCAAAGTGCGGCCTAGTGATCTTTCGTCACGAGCGCTGACTGCTTATCTTGCAATAGACTTTAATCATATATTACAGTTAACAGTCGAACGTCGATATTTGATTTATTCTTTTAAACGACCATTTTTACTAGACTTTAATTAATTGTGGTTGCTTCAAAGTCGAATTTTATGACTCTTGAAACAGTTTGCTGACATCTATTATAAACACATAATTGAATATAACTTGTGACCGATCGCGCACTATCGCGACTCTCTTCTTCATATTTCTTTCGACTCGTTTGTTTACTCGATGTTGATAAGGCAAATTGTCAAAGTTCATTGAAGCTATCGCCTGGAATTAGAGAAAACCACATGCTTGATCTAAGATTATTCACTCGTCGCAGCGCAACGAAAATGAAATAGCAAAAATTATAGTTGATTTGCCTGTGAATTATACATGCATTTTAAACAGGTTAACGCGAGGATCATCAAATCGGAAGACATAAATCAGAGCACATTTGTCTGAATTTAATTGTTATTGATCAATAAATTCTGGCTACTCAAACGAAGGGAATGAAAAAGGAGCAACCATTTCTGTGTGATAATACTGCGTAATGTGATAAGTGTCAGTTCGATTTAGCCCCGGAACTTGGCTCGATTACAACTCGATGATCTCGTGATTCGAACGCTCAAATCGAAATAGCTTGAACATTTCTTAAAATTGGAAAAATATTGATTAGCGAATATCGCACTTGTTGTTGCAACTGCAACTGTGCTCGCGATGATAAGCGCTTCGGTGTATTCGAAAGATCGACTGAATGGACAAAGAAAAAAATAATGAATGTTCAATGTCTGGCATGGTTGAGCGAGAATGTTCTGAATGTTTCATTTATTCGAAGATAGTCCCGTATGTCATTTCAATGGAATTCAAAATCAAAATAACTCAATCTGTGATTTAGCAAACGAATGACTTTCATATAAAATATTGCCATTATAAATAACATTGTAAAAATGCTTTTGTTCCCAAATGCAAATCGCAAAACAGTCAACGAGAGAAAGAGTGAAGCGAAATTGCGAATTTTCCATGCTATGAAATCTCTGCATTTGAATTTGTGCTCGAAATGCGTGCAAGAGAGTGAAGGAGAGAGGGAAAGCAAGAAAAAATTGTAATCGACAAAATAGACCGATACGATGAATTCCCAGTAGTCTCAAGTGTGCCATCTTGGTGTGCACATAAAACACGGTCGCGCGAAAAATGAAAATCAAAGTATTCAATGTACCAATTTCAATGGTGTGTATCACACTAACGATTTTCCATATGCTCTTTTAATGCGATTGCTGCCTGTTTTCCTTGACTTCTTTCTATTTTTTCTATCTCTGTTCCATTTTCTTCTTATGTGTGCTTCTTTTTTGCGTGCTCGTTCATATTTTACACTGCACAGTTTTTTGGTCGTTTGCTTTCATTCGTTTGTTCATTCGCCTGCCCATAAATGGTTATATGGTGCCCATTTATCAGCCCAAAGGTGTAATCACTATAATTTTATAGTCATACAAACATGTGAAAATGTTCGGAACGCCAAAAGCGTGATTGAGAAAGAGAAAGACAGATGAAATCCCGAGCCGAATTTAAAATATAACGACGACATTACACATAACCCTATTGCTACAATGGCCCTCGATTCGTTTGATTCTTCGCATTTTTTCCCCTTTTCCTTTTTGTCGACGTCATTGTCTCTATATGAATCCTTGTTCATTCAAGGAAAAAATTTCCATAGATATAGGAAAATGTAACCATTCGAATGAGAATGGTTTTGAAAAGAAGCAGAATATTATTTGATGTTCATTGGCAGCAGAAAACGGGAGGAAATAACTTTAATACACCAACGAAGCACATGAAATATGATATTCACACACCAAAACTGAAAATAAATTCGTGAAATTTGATGGTGGAATGACTATTGAATAGCATTTCTTTGCCTGATTCGTCGTTCTTTCCGAGTTCGCTCATCTTCAACATTTTTTTTATAGCTCGTGCGGTTTTATTCGCATTGTTTTGCTTCAACCCTGATTTGGCAAAAGTAAATTTACTTCGATGCACATTTCGCAATTTTTTGGGTCGCTCTGCTTTCCCAGCCTTAGATAGTGGCAGATCGAGTTTGAGCACATCAAACCGACGAAAGTCACATATAGCACACAAATTATCTGCTTGCGGATCGAAAGTACGGCTACATCAAAATTGACAAACTCCTTGCCGAAAAAGCGAACAGGTTTGCTCTCTCGCTCAATCGCTCGCTCACTCGCACATCGACCAATCCATAAAGGATGTATATTTTCCATTTCAATATATAAATAAAAATAATGGCGGCATGGTGGTGAGCATTATCATTTCACAATTCGGCGAACACTAATATCGTGTTTGATGAACCGTGTCTCAATTCGTCCGACGTTCCCTCATTCATTCACATCCACTTTTCGTGCGCTATTTTTTCGTTTTTCCTCATTTTGCTCTCTCTCTCTATCTCTCTTTCTCTCGTTTAGATTTTTTCTTGCTCTCTGTGCTCACTTCCAACGCTCTCTCCTTCATCTTATCATCTCTTGGATTCCTCATGCTGCCTTTTTTGCCTCGTCTGATCTGTATGTTCCATTTGGGTTCTGCGTTGTATTTTCATTTAATGCGACTGTAACCATACTCTGATTCGCTCTCTTTTCCGCTCCATTCAGCGGCTGCAACAAGAAATAAGGATAAATCCAAAGCGCGCTGCTCCAATAGAAAACACCACCAAAATAGAGATAAGCAAAAAGATATTCGATTCCAGCGGAAAAGTGGAAAAGGAACAAAAGTAGCTGGAACACCAAAAACAAACTGAATGGAAAAAGATGCTAATGCTTTTCCGAGAGCCAGCAAAATCGCAATCGAATGCGATGAGGGAAAGAGGGAGAGAGAGAAAGAGAGAGAGAGAGAGAGAGAGAGCGAGCAAATGTGAAAATTGCTTAAGAAAAATGAGAAAATATCTTGTTTTCTTTATGCTCTTAATGCAAAATTCTTGTGTGTTTCTAATGCAAGACAATTTTCTCCATTTTTATTTCGTTTTATTCGTTTATACGGCATCCACCATCCGGGCTGCTTTTCACCGTAAACATTTTTCTACAAACATTTTCCATTCCAGTTTTGGTGCGAGCTATTTTTTTTCTTTGCCAACGTTGCTTTACTTTCTTTCACTGATTATTATATATAGGACTTTTGAGATTGTTTACTGGAGCAATGTGAAGCGAACCAAAACAAAAAAAGAAAAATCAAAACGCAACGGAATACGGGAATGGACCAGTGAGCACACGAGATCAGAGTGAGCGTGAAAGAGAAAGGGAATGTGAATTGCGAATAAAGATAAAAACTGAAACGGTAAAGAAAATTCAACAGCAACGATTTGATGATGCCGGAGAAAATGAGGAAGCGAACGATTCAAACAACAAGAGCGCACTCGAATGCAGAAGATGGAAACTGCTGTGGTGAAAATAAATGATAGAACAACAAACCGATGAGAATGAAATGAAATGAAATTGCGATTCCGAGCTCATTGTTGAACACAGCGAACGAATGAGACGTAGCGCGGAAAATTCAGTAATTTTCAACTCAGAAAGAGGTAAAAAGAGAGTGAGAGAGGAGGCGATCGAAAAGATGGAAGACCGGGAGTTCATTTATATTATGGTTTAGATAGTTCAAAGATATGCTGTGTGCAAAATGTACAAGATTCGCATCTCATCGTCGCCACATCGCTGATCTTGTGCTCTTCAATTTAACTAGGATATGTTCACAAACACACATTTCGACTAATGGTCTCATCGTCTCTCTTTCTATCTTTGTACACTTCAATACACACACATTCACTTTTTATAATGGCCATTTTCCGTGCGCTTGTAGCTGCGCTCTTTGCATTTGCAATGCTAAATTATGTGATGAGTGCTATTTTACTACAGCGAATTGCCATCATTGTAACAACGAACATATTAAACTTAATAAATAGGGGTTTTCCGTACATGACTTTCGTCCTACACCTATAAATCGGTTGGGCCAGCGAACGAGCGCAGAGTGGCGAATGGAGTGCTCAGGTTGATGAGGATAAAGGCGATTTGCACTCATTTTTTATCTCTCCAGTCCGATGACATCGAAATGTAATATCGCTGTTGATTTGACATATTTTGGATAGTTGCTTTCCATTCGCAAAGATGGAGAAAAAGAATGAGGTGGTGCCCATTAATGTCATCATTGCATTTGCATGTGAATTTTTTTGCCTGAGCTACTGTTTTATTTATTTACTTTTGAAACAAAGAAAGATGCACTGAATAAATATAGATCAAAATCCTTGCCGCAAACGATGCGCTCTTTCAACCACATGGTTTCTGTTTGCTTTGTGCATTAAATTAACATTTGTAAACTGAATGGGATCTGGTATCTATCCACATCTGCACCGCTATCGCTTTGTTTGTTTAGTTTTAGATGTTCTAAATGGGTTCTAATCAGCTCGAAAGTAACGGATAATTGTGTCAACTGTGCAAAATAATCAAATGAATTTATTATTATTTATAATGCGACCGATTAAGTGAATTTGAACTGGGAATTCTTGTTCGAATTGAAACAGTAAAGTTGATAAGAATGAAAACACCGCTTGGCTTACGAAATTCCGGAATGAAATCCATTTAAAACCTATCAAACGCATTATTAATGAAGTAATTGAAAAATTGCAAACAAAAAAGTATGCGGTTCGGTAAATTTTAATTACAATTTTCATTTTCTATTCGTCGATCAAGAGTCGGACCAAAGATAAATGGACATACCGAAAGTTAAAAGGGGAATTAAGAGAGTAAAAAAAAACTCTCATGAAAACAGAATCTTCGTCAATTGTATTGAAATTTGATTTCGCCGATTTTTTAAGCTCTTTTTTTCTCTTCGGCTCGTTTCTCGCGCTCACCGCGATCCATTCTTTTAGGAATGGAAAACTTACCGCGAGGAATGCGGCAAACAAAAACAAAATGCAATGAATTCTTTTCGATTAATCATTGCGTGTACTTGACGCGCCTTTTTATCTGTTTTATCTCTGTGAAGCCTTGTATTGGTGCGCGAGTGCGTGAGAGAGCGAGATGAATGAATGGTTCGTATTTATTCAGAGCCAGTAAATTTAAATAACATGATAAAATCGCGCAAACATTTATAAAGCGTGAAAACGAAGAGAAAATGTGAAAGAAAGAGAGAGATAGATCTCATATTTATACTTTGACAATAAAACGGTTTTTAGGGTTCAGCATTTCCATATTCGACACTTCGTCGAATAAATTCAATTCTCATTTGGCTCAAGTTGCTCTCGGTCGGCGCTCTTTTCTCAGCCATACTGTGGCATTATGTTGTCGGCCGACTTCTCACAAAACACAATTCACTTCTCTTTGTGTGCGTTTGCATTGTGTGCACACCGTGCATTCAAACTTTTTGAGACATTATAATTTGAAAACAATTATTTTGAGTGATAAGTGAATATTCTGTTTTTTTTTTTTTTCATTCACCTTTTTGTTGTTGTTGAATTCAGCGTGTGTGCGTTTCGAATTTGTTTACTCGAAATCTGCGTGCAACAATCTTCGGGTTCTTATTTTAATTCATTTCTGAATAAAAGCAATCTTAAGTTTCATTGTTCATTCCACTTGTTAGTTTACAGATTCGAATGAAATACATCGTAAATATAAACAAATTCAGGCAAACATTCCAAATAACCTCATGTATTCTATCGATCGATCGATCGATCGATGTGAATCAACATTTGTGCAGGTCCGCACAAATCTGATTGTATTTCTAAGCCAAATCCACAATGCGCCTTCTGAATGCGACCATTTGTTTCAATCCACAGATAACGACACACGTTTGAATTAATTATTGTTGAACATATGTGTTTATTTCGAACGCTTTCGATGAGAAAACAAAAAAAAAAAAAAAAACACCGAACCAGAATAGATTGAAATGATGAAAGCCAAATGAAATCATTTTGACCAAACAAAGTGTCCAACAAATTTGTTCAGCACTCGGCCGTCTGATTATTATTTAGCCAATGTTTGTTGTTATAAGTGCTGTAATCAAATGCCAACCATCAACCGAATACATTTTATTATATGGTATCGATTCGCTTAATTATATAATCATGACAAAAAACCTAATTTAGCGATTATATCTCGGAAAAGAATGTAAAAGTGGTCGGGTAGTGGCTCTCAGCGGCCACCGTGCATGCCATATTCATGTTCTAATCAAGAGTGACGCATTGCATTGCAAAGCGTGTCTGAATTCGAAATAAATAAAAACCCATTTATCCAATGAATAAACAAATGTTTCAAATTTTCAAGCCGGCCGCAAAACAAAAGCGTCACACACAAAACCACCCAATATATTATTCATCAATAATTCATAATACACAAATTCAGAGCGCACTAATTTCTGTTGATATAATACCATTAAAAGTATTTTATTATTTTTATTGCGAGAAAATTAAACGCATTTGTTTTGTTGTTGTTGCTGTTGCTTTCGAGAGGGAGTAATCAACGGGAAACGGCTAAAGGGAGCAAATGTCTCTTTGCGTTGCTTCAAACGCATTTCAATCAAAACACTGAGATACAGTCGGCCACCTCCATTGCTTCAATTCATTTTCATTGAATCGGATTGGATTTCAATTCATTTTTATGCGTCACGATCATTTTTGTGCAAATATTTCAAAAATCGGAAAATATTGAAAATTCCCAAGTTGTCCTTGAAATAGTACGAGCGCTGAGAAATAACTGCATGAATTCTGAGTTTGACACTGCGAACAACGCAAATAAGTTGAACTGTAGGCTTAACCGATCCTTCAACAATTATCTATAATGCGACGATCTTTCGATTTGTATTGATTTCTAGGATAATTTGAGATATACGCTTTCCGTGTGGCATCAACATATCTTTGGCAAAGTGATGGGAAATTGGTTGGTCCATGAATTGTTGAAACGCAATTGAATTGTTGTCGCATTGCATGTGATTCGGAGCATTCATTTCATAGCCACACAGCCAACTTAGCTCGTAACATGAACTCACATTGGCATTTAATTGATATTTAGTGTCTTTGGGGAACGTAAATGACCATTTGACGTGACTAAAGCACCAAATTATACAAACCCAAAACGAACTAACACACACACACACACACAAAATGTGCGTCCGCTTCTCGACTATATCGAATCGGACCAAAAACAGAAATAGAGGAAGTAAAAATTCGATATTCATTCATTTGTGTGTCTTCAAATATCGTTCAAAATGACCGAAAATTTACTCATGAAACAGGCAATTTTCGAAAACCGTTTTAATTCACCGAATATTCATTGCCTTCGATTAATAAATGCAAGTGTTAACGGTAAACATTAAGTCAGGATATTTGAATGAATATTCGATTGAAGCTAATTGATTGCTCCTTCGAATCATCTTTGCTCAATTTGGCTGGGACACGCGAATGGTTTCATTCAAAATGTTTATTGTTCTAAAGATTTTCTGTTGTTTCGTTGTCTGTTGAGGACACAATATTTGCCCCAAATAATGTTTCCAACATGACTAAAATGAGCTGATACATTTTGAGAATGCTGTGCACTATTGTGACTATTATTTTGACCGATATGCACTACATGAATTGGTATGATAGTTTGGTATAATATCTTTTTTTGTTGTTGTTTTGTCGTGTTCCAAATATTAATTTGGCATGTGCGTGCACGACTTGTGACTCCTTTGCTTCAAGTGGGAAAAGGTAGGTTTTTCGTCGTCATGTTCCTGCTGCTATTATTGCTGTTTTTCCGGTGAAATGTGTAAATTTTGTTGTTGATTTGCCGAAACGGCCAGTTGCGCACACGAGATAGAAAGCACAAAATGACTTGTTTCGACATAAAAACCGATAAAAATGTTATATCCAATGGTAATGCACAAGTTAATTCAAGTACATATTATATACATACAGAGTTAATGGTTGTAATGAACTCGACAGTTTTTTTATTAGATGTTTTGTACGGATATTTTTTGACCAGGCAAACGAAATACTTGTGATCGACGCTCTTGAGCCATGGAATTTTTGGTGCGGGTGCGCATTTTGCCACTTCTAAACATTTTTCGCTCGATATTTAAATATGTTTGGAATTGGGTTTGCGTTTTTCTTCCTTTTCATTTTGATTTTATGACGAAATGGGAGACGCAGCAGTTTTTTCTGGTTGTGTGTCGCGAGGCCGAAAGTGGAGGTTAGAAATGACATTTATTTTTGTCGTTTCATCGCTTAAAACTAATCTTTTTGCCATGCGACATTTTCGTATTCGAATCGGCAAAATATTGCTCTTACATTGGGTTTGTACTACAACTTTTTCCATGCAACGCTCAAATTGAACACTTATAAAATATCGCGCAACCACTCGCTCCCGATCTTCTTTGTTCGTTAATGTTGTAAAAGCGCACAGGTTTTTCGTTAATTGTCGTAGTTTTTCTTAATTTGCCCTTACTAAAATCGCATTAATTTCATTTTTTACCGCGTGTCCTCCAGCCCAGCATTCACATGCGTCTTGTGTTTAGGTGTCAATGTGACGTTTTTATTAGTGCGACAGAAAATATTAGTTTATTCGCCATTGTTGTCAACCATTTACATCGATTATTCGTGCTTTGGGTTTCGGTCATTTCCAACTCAAAGCAATAATGTCATGTACGCTAATTTGATTTCATCGACAATGAATATGAATCAAAAGCTGCCACTACGCTTGTGGCCGTGCGTAATTACTGGTACAAACCAGAGCACTCCTTTTTCTTATTGCCTAATGGATTCATTAGATGTGTTTTTCTTTTGATTTAATGATTTCTTGTGCAAACAGACCCGAAATTCAAACTCAAATTGAACGACATTCCTCGAAATTGAACATGATGGAATTTGTGATTGTTTGCACTATTTATTGGCGCTGAATGTCGTTGAATTATCAATTAAGATTAATGATCGATTGTTGAGCAAATAAAATACTTCCAAAATCGTTTCTTTTCCGGTGCAAAGTGTAATGGCTGGATGGCAAATACTGATGACAAATTCTCCAAAAAAACTTGTTGCAGCCATAAATAAGAACATGATGGGTAAATGAGAGCATGATGGGTGCAACACTCAAACTGTGGTGGCACTGTGCCTCAGTCCGAAACGTTACGAAAGTCGTTAATGTCAAAATGACGAATCTGATTGGATTTTAAAGGGATATACTTGTATTTAAGGCAGGTTCAAAGTGATAAAATCACGGATGAGTTTTTACCAACTCAAATCTAGCCCACAAAACTGTTACATTGCGTGTTTTTCATTCTTGGCTGGGAGCGAATAGCAAACGGGAAAGCGAGATATGGCAGCAAACATGATCTAATTGACAGCTGTGAAATGAAATTGAAGGCAAAGTCCTTTCTCTTAACCCCTGTACAAAATGATTGTGATCATTTTAGGAAAATTATTACATTAATCCGACGATGTTTATGAATATTGTCGTTGTTGTGGCTGTAAAATTTCGATGAATTGAGCAAAAATGATGACTGTTGAGCTTGATTAGCAACCAATTGAATAGTTTGCATTCGACAAAGCAGAAATGTATTTTGAGAGAGTTGTGAATACGACGAATGTTATTTTTTTTTAAACAACAATGTGTGTGTGATATTCGATGCACCCCAAGCCCACTAACTTATGCATGATTTTTGGTTCGAGAAATTCGGGTGCATGAAAGTAATTCGATGTGAAATTTGATTGTCAGCATTATTTCTTCATGGAAATCACATTCGAATGCTCGAAAAATAACAACAAATTCAAAAAAAAAAAAAAAAAATGCATTGAAAATCCATTCGTTCCGGTATCTCTGGCAATAGTGTCTTGGTCGCCGGAGATTTCACACACAAACTTTGAATTATGAAAACGTAGAAAAATGTTGAAAATGACGTGTGAACTACAATCAAAACGAAAACAAAACAATGAACATCGAAGCAAGGAGCAACCAACAACAAGGAAGACGACGACAACAGTAACAATAACGGCACAAAGACAAGAGATAGGAATAAAAATACTTCTACCAAAAATTACAACACGATTCATTTCATTTTCAATGACTCTTTGAGTGTTAACTGTCACATAAATGAATGCTGTAAAGAGTCGCTTCGACGCACAATCAATACACGACGACGACAGCGACACAAAAATGTACACGACGAATTTGATGGTTCGGAAGCGAGAGCATAGTGCTCACAAATGAAATGGAACATGAAAAGCACCTAATGTAAAGAAAATAAACTTGAAACATCAAACCACTTCTGTTGATTTAAAAGTTACCTTTTTGAAAAATTTATTCGATTTGCGCCCCTCTGGCCGCACCCTACCTTTCCATCTACCATATCTCTCTATCTACCTCGGTATTGTTTAACGTGTTCAATGGCTCTTTTTTGGGATCGCTTCATCGTCATCGCTTGGCATTGTCAAGAAAACGCCGTGCGAGAGCGAGAAAAATAGAAATCGTGCAAGGAAGGAATTCATTGTGAAAAAAAAATTGGAAAACTGTAACAATGCACCCTATGTTTTACTTTTGTCATCATAAAATTAGCCGGTGACAATGCTTCCATACATGCTTGCAAACGAATACTTTATGCAAGCATTCACAACAAACAATTCAACGAAAATGAACCGAGAAAAAACTTCAAACGATGACAAAAGGAATAGATTTAAACGCAAAAACAGAACGAAAAATCAACGCAATTCAGACCACCATGTTGAATAGAACAAAGGGAACCAACAACACATCAGGAACAAAAAAAAAATTACACACACATTTCATCATCACCAGCAGCAGCCGAAAAAATCCGTACACGATCTCATATCGAAATGCACAGATTTACAATTCCTGTCTAAATATAATGGTTTTAAATCAAAATCCTAAACAGAAATGCACACAAACACCAGAAATTATATCGATCAAAGCCAAAATGCGCGTGTAACCCCTTGCATAATTCTCAGCGCTTCCAAAACAGAGAACGAAGAGAGCGAGTGCAAAAAAAAAACACGAATCAACCGCGCTCACTAAACGTATACATATCAAGCAAATGTTTATGTGAAAACGTCTGTTTGACGATCAAATTGAAGCCGGCGAGATGCCGAGCGGTTGTGTTCATTGCGTATACTTCTCGGCTCTCTCTCTCTCCCCCCTCTATCTGGCTCTCTCGATTGAATGCTATAAATTTTTTATGTGGCAGAGACAAACAGACGCACCACCAAACAATGAATTTCGTTTACGCTGTGCTGATGCGCGTTTAAAAAACGATGGAATTATCGTCAATTGGCTAATGCTAATGACACTCGTTCAAATAAAACAAAATTCATTGTCCCGAGCGCACATATTTTGAATGTGCGGAAATTAGAACGCCATCCATATCGTATCGGTCGTTGATGGCCGATGTGAGAGAGGCGACCCGAGAGACGTACGCACACCGTGCGCAGTGTTAAAATCCACGATCAGAATGATGGAGGAATAGAAAAAACCACGCAACATTTTGAAAGGAAACATATGAAAAACCATCAAGTCCTCTTATGGTTTGTACTTGTGCACTTATTTTAGGGATTTTTGTGTTTTTTTTTTTATTTTGTTTTCTCTATTGAACTGACTAAAATACACAAACATGTAGATGAAAGCGCAACACAAACAGAAAGCCAGCAAATTCACACACAGCCAACATTCAATGGGGTCGTCGATTTTGATGAATTGAATAAATTTTTACTTTTAATAGTTTGTACATTACATTTTCTGGCTGAATTCATTTCCCTTTTTTCCACTCCTCACCATTTGCCGTCTCTCTGATTGAGATAACAGTGTATGTTTCATTTCAGGCGCTAAACACATGCATTGGCTATGAAATTTGTTTGTTCAATGTGATTTGTTTAATGTGAAGTCAATCGAAAATGACGTCAAACGGAAATTTGCTTTCAAATTCCATTTAATATTGACCTTTTTTTACTTGGAATGAAATGGACAATAGCTGACTTCTGAGCACACACATAAATATTATCATCCATTTAAATCTGAATGCATCGAAAAGTGTGACGTCGTCCATTGGCATGATTCCATTTCCATTTCATTCAAAGGCAATCTTGCGAAATGGTTTCTTTTCTCGATCGTTAAAACTTTTCTGTTGTATGTGTTTCGGAAAAAAGGAATTTCGAACTTACCTGGATCTGTGTCTAAGCCATGAGGTGGTTGTTGTGATAATGGTCCAGGTGTGCTCCCGCTACCAGGTGATCGTACGTCATCGTTCATTGCCCCGACATATGACAATGACGAACTCGGCGGCCGCTAAAAATAGGAAAATGATTAGTTTTATGCTATTTAAGATCATAAGAAATCCCGAAAAAAAACACATAAAAATATATCCAATCAATCAACAGATTTCTTCTCTGATTGCATGTTTAATCGGTTAGCAGGGCAAAAAAAAATGGAATGCCATTCATGCTGGCCTACGTTAAGAGGTAATGACAAAAAGAAACAAGAGGAAATATGGAATTTACTTGTTACTTGTCAATGAGTAATCAAGTTGTTGATTTTGTGCGTATAATTTTATTAAAAATGCATAAATTGTCGATCTCCCGGAGAATGAGAGCGAATGTGAATGAAAATGTCACTTTTTCTTATTGGCATCCGTGTGTAATTGAAAAATTTTCGCCCAAAAATAACTGAAATATGATTGCGTGATGAGACAATGGTTAATCATCACAATCAATTCCGATGGTCAAGGTATTGCGAGACAATTTTGGAGCTGATAGAGAGCAGATCAAATGAGCGTGCGCCAGCTTTCTTCGGTCAATCCGCAATTGTCTGTCGTTCATGCAGTGTCGAACAAAAAATGCTATGGGAAAAATGCATCAACACGATTTCGTGATGATTGCCGTATTTTTCGTTCCCAATATTGCATAATATAGTTTTGAAAAAATGGGAAAAAAGAGAATATTCTTGTACATATCAATATTGCAGCGAGAGACAGAATGCGAAAAGTAAAATGAAAAATATGAGAAATGCACATTTTATTCAAAAGATGAGCAAATACCAAATAAACTTGCATAAATGTTGTCGAATGTTTTTTTGGGGAAAAAAAAACACGTGCCCAAGAACATGGAGTAATTTCACGAATGCTACATTCAAGAAATTTAACCAATTTATTTGTTATGAATAATAAATGGGTTTCGTGATTCAGGCATACCTCATGTTTTATACATAATATAATTGTTTTTTAATTTTTATCATATTGTAGAACAGAAAGCGGCAGCAGCAAAAAATCCGTTTTGTGTTCTGCTATTGTCATGTTGGCTTTTCATTTCAGTTGCAATTTTGAGTTTCTCTCGCCTTGCGAATGCACATAACATAATTTATCAACGGACGGCTCGTCTACTAGTTAAATGTTGAAACTGAAACGGTCGCTTTGTATGCAGAATATGATTGCGTGAAGGACAGTCGGTGCCGATGCAGATGTCAGTGAATTGTACCATTCGACATTGTTGCTAAATGATTTTTTGCGAAACTATTTTTCACATCGAACGCACCACTTTGGTGTTTTGGGGCCATTTCGATGCGGTCAAATATTTGGCTCATTTTTCGAACACTGAATGAATTTTTCGGCCAACCAGCCAGTGAGCAAACGAATAAGCATGGGAGCGAATGCCAGCGCATTCCAATAATGCGCCGAACAATGTTGATGGCTCGTTGTTTTCGGTTAACTGATTAATATTTTGTATGTTACTCCGGTTTTTGCACAGTCATCATTGTTAAACTTATGACATATTGCTCGTCAGTCGATAAGCAATTCTATCGCAGAATACGAATCAAATGGAGTGAAATGTTCGGTGAGTACCTTCTCTTTCGATGTGAAACCGACCAATGTCTGTGCACACTGTACACGGCCAAAATCGAATAAGAAGTGTCTTTTACTTCTGTGTCGACAAATAAATGACAAACGGATAACGTTCACATCAGCATTCTTTTGAGTGAGTTCGTTCGATGATGCGACCGTATGTGAGCACTGTGCTGCTTCGATTGTCGTATTTCTCATTCGTCATTCCTTTTTCGCCTCACAAACCATTGCCTTGCATTACAATGACATAATGCGTTTTGTGATATGAACGCCAATTAACCTGCTTCTAATATGAATGGCTTTGTTCGCACGTGAAATGCAATATGAATTTTAAATTGGCAGCGCTATAAAAATATTTCGTTAATTCAAGCGTTTTGGACTTGGCCATTGTGTACACGGATCCTATGGCAGTGCCCGCCAACAGTTCAACTCGTTTTCAAGCGTGCATTTTGCATGGGCATACATTTCAAACTGCATTTGAGAATGGCAGAGAAACACAGTCTCGCCACATTCTTAATAAATCAAAATGAAAACGCAGCAGCAAACATCCATCGTCGATGATTCCAACGCCGGCAGCTTCATGTCCGCATTACATATGGTTATGAAATGTGTTTAAAACATAAATGCGCATAGTTTTCAGTAAAATGACGAAATTCTTGGCAAATTTGCTCATCACAATCACAATTGGCTTCGATCGGTCAAACATTTCCCTTCTATATTCCGTTCATGCTTTCGTTTTTGTGTTATTCAATTTTTCTTTGGCGTGCGCGTTCTTTTTATCAGTATGCTGCTGTTGCGATGGCTTTTCTCTGTGTGTTGCTCTTTTCCAATTGCACTGTTTGCTGAATGATATCTCCACTAGAATGAACTATGTATGTAAAACTTAAGCATCGAACATTTTAATATTTCGCTTAAAAACAGGCCGTTCAAGCAAATGAAATGCACACAGATTTTAGAAAGACTGAAACGGTTGAAAGTGTTGAAAAATCGACAAAGTCTCTTATATTTCTGCTGCTTTTTTATCATATTTTCAGTGGCTCATTCTACCAATTTCGTCCAGCAATATTCTTCACATTCGCATATAATTCTCATCGCACCGAGTTGCTGCTGCTATGCATTTTGCGTGCTACCGAATTGGCTGACATTCTTCAAATCATAACAAATCAGATATCCATTGAGTAAAGAGTGAAGAGAGACGTAGCAAAGTGATGTTGAATCATCTAAAAATGCTCACAAGTTATTTCACGAGCGCTCAGTATTTTTTTCCTCTTCTGCTCTCATTGTTTAGTTTAGTGGATGTGCAATTAAGCAATAGGCCGGGGAATGGCAATTTTCAGTTAGAAGAGACACAAACATGTATTTCAAGTGAAGTTTGAACATAGCGACGATTCAAAAATGCGGAAAATTTTATTTTTATGCGTACGAATGCGAACGATGTGGCGTATAATCATGTCAAAATAATTAGAAGTACCTCGCATATATGACAATCGGCCGACAAAATGTCGATGCATGGTGCGAGGTCTTGGAGATAGCGATAGAGAGAGAGCACACAGCAGAGACACGGAAAAATAACAGTATGACGGTTTCTTTGACCAAGTTGTTGGGCCTCATCAACATTTTGACTAAATGGTCGCGTCACTGTAAATCGATTCAAATTTACGTCAAATGTCACTTTTTGTGAATTTTCCTGATCAATGAATGGCACAGTAGAGCCTATCTACACACATACTAACGCACAGGAGCAACAGTGAGCGGGTGAATGCACAACGGTGGTATATACGGTATGTACCACGTCGAGTGTGTCGCAGTGCAGTTAAAGTGGTTTTGTGGTACTTGATTGCCTCGTTGTGTGATTGAATGTTTCTGTAAAATCTCTGTGATTTTATCGCATTTTTATTTCATTTCTCTCTTTCCTTATTTAACATGCTTCGTTTTTTTTTTTGCTATTTCTTTTTACAGCGAGTGTCCCGACCACAAAATCATCATATCGTGTCTGAGATGATGACACATCAGCCACACCGAACCGTTTTTCGGTTCACATTTTCGCTGCACATCTCACACTCGCGCGCTCATTTTCAGATGCCGTCACAGCCATTAAAAAAGAATTACCTAAGTTTTTGAAGAGCGAGACTGAATGAATGAAAATGAAGAAGAAAAGTATGAAAATCAACAACATTTCAAAATGTAAGAAAAAAATTCAGAAAACCGAAATGTTTTTGCGTGTGGCGAATGAATCTAAACTCATAAATTTAATTATCTTTTCATTTATATGCTTTTTTATGACATGCAGGCGCACTTAAACACATGTATCAATTTAAAAGGAATGACAAGCGAATGTGTTAAACAGAGTGAATGCCAGCTCACGCACACACATTTTCCTTTTTCTCTCTCTTTTGCTCTCGCTAAATGAAATGCGAAACCACTGCGAATTTCATGTGGTCTGATTGTAATAATTTTTATAGCTGCGACTAGAAAGGAATAACCAAACTGTAAAAAGTGATAAAGAGGCGAGCTACGCAATGTCACTGTTGTTGTCGACGACAACTTGCGCGTATGCTCACACGAGGTAGTGCGCCTCCCATTCGGAGATTAACTAGAAAATTAATAACTTCTTCAATCAGTTACTTTTCAGACAACATGTTAATTTTAACTGTCATTCGGCGTGCATGACCTACCCATCGCGCGCTCCTCGCTATTCATTTTGATTGATTAAATTTATAAAAGCCATTGAATCAATAGATAAAAACGGTTTTGTGAAAACGGTGCAAACCGCATTCAATATTTAATCGTCGAAAATTATTTATTTAAACTAAGCAGTCTTCGTTGACATGGATAACGCGATAGTGAATAAGTGCGATGACAATCCATTCAAGCAAATGAAAACTGACCCGAACTAAAAATGTCATTTCAAATGAATGGTCGTGTTGTTTTTATTTTCAGTGATTCTCCGTGTAAAATACACCGAACGAGAGAGAGAGAGAGAGAGAGCACGATTCAAAGCGTGGCTATTAAAAAATAGCGCGCGTTCGCCGCACTGTGGCCAAATCGAAATGTGTACACACTGCCATTGGAACTGGCCGATGTGCGTGTCAATGTGTATTTAAGAAGGCGCAACAAACATATATGTTCAGCGCGCGATCATTCGACAGCATTTATTTCGATAAATACTCATTTAATATTCATAAGTACATCAATAAAAACATTTGTTGATTTTTCCGAGCACACACAGACAAAATCTCTCTCCATTCATTTCTCTCGCACAATGCAAATAAATCCCAGCCAAACAAAGAAAACAATGCGAACCGGCTGCGAGATGGAATTGAAGCGAGAGCGAGAGAATTTAAATAAAATTGCCATTTGTTGATGTGATGTTCGCTTTCCAATCATTGGTTCAGGCTTAGCCGAACTGCAATTGATGAAATCCAAGGGTTGATCCTTTCCCACATAGCCAATTCGAACGGAAGAATTCATGTTCGGAAACAAAAGTGAAAGTATGTTTGATCGGTTCACCAAAATCAAACATTAATTCAAGCAAAGAACAGACGCACGTTTATATGATGAATATAGTTATTGGGATAGGGCATAAATAGAAATCAGAATTTTCTTTTTCTACCTCGGCTCAGTCACAGAAACTAGCTGTATTTTGTGTTTTGGTACACACTAATACGTGGCTCGCACATAATCCACCAAAACAAACAGTTCATTTTCTCGTCGGCATTGCAAACGGATGATGCGAGGCGCACAGTTTGCCCGTTGAAATGATAAATTTCTTCATCACCATCAAAATGTAGACTGACGTCATTTTCTCGAAGGATCCGCTGAAACCGAATGATCTCATTTCGAAGAACATCCTTTCAAATCCTATAATTAAGACAAAATGGTGCGTCTTTCTCCGTTTTCAAGTGATCACATATGGCTTTCGTTGTGTTTTTCGTTTCCTTTTCGTGTTTGGTTCCAGTCGTATTTGGATGTGTCACATATTGGATCATTTGAAATCCACGCCAGAAAAACTGCTCACATTGACGCATTAATTTAGAGCATTCCTCAAGACTAAAATGCAACTGGTACATCATCCAACGGAAACGGAATCTTTTCAAATGTTGTGATAATTGTGATTGGAATACACTTGAAATTTAAAGATATGCTTGGCTGTTTGTGTGTGTGTTTTTCTCATGTTGATCATCAACGTTTAGTGCCTATCATTTTCACAATCGCGCGCGCGCACGCCACTTAATTTTGCATGTTTTAATAAACGTGAATGGCATTTAATTCAATCGATGGGTATTTATCAGATAGCAATGGTGGATAATTGTCCATAATTGCATGCTGGGAACATGAATATTAGGTCCAAATAATCGAAACAATCTCAAAATGGATAGATAAATGGTGTGTGTTAGTCTTCATGCGCAATTAAAGGTGGTATTCAGTGTAGTATATTCGGTTCTGAATCGGCTGATCGGCGGCGAGTGTGAAGACATGTGCCATCGATCGCTGACCACATCACATTCGAATCATTTGTAATGACGTTAAATTATCACGCGTTTCACTCACAAAAACATATTCATGCTCTTAATTTGTTATTTAGCCCGATTTCATTAAGTAATTGATCTCCTCATCATCATTCATCGGTTTCGCTCCTCACGTAAAGATAGAATTTGGAATGAAAGAAAATTATGGCGGATCACGTGGTCAAGCCCGAACAGAACTGCACAATGACATTTGTTTCCTTCGGTCGATCTCTCCGATTTGGGCATTTTGCATTCGCTTTGCGGCTATTTATTTCTTTTGTGATTGCTGCTATTGTTACTGGCGATGATCCCGACCGACAGGTATTGTTAACAAATAAAGAAACAATGTAGGTCGATGCCATGTGTGAGTGGGCTCTTTTTTGTGTCCGCACAACCAAAACGAAACAAATATTCGTTGGCGAGAATGATATTCGTTCTGCCGAATGTGTTTGTGTGTAAATTTTTATGATTGTTGTCTTACACGAAACCGAAATATAATTTATAATTTCTTAAATGCTCATTAACTCAACAATAATGTCGAACACGCATAGATTTATTATTTATGCAATGATATACATGTAACGCTAAAAATGGAATTGAATGTAGAGAGGGAAAAGAAGATGAAGAGACGAGCGGTAATGAAACAAAGCCGAATCGAAGCGAGCAAACAAAAGAAGAATACATTTATTAGGCAGAAAAATTCAAATCTGGCGATATCATCTGTCATAATTCCTCGTATTATTTTGGTGTTTTTCTGTTAAAGTTTTGTTTGGTTGCAAGACCAGCCACTCTGAAATGCCATCCAAATTAATATTTGTGTCTCTTCCATGCGATCAAATGCCATATGTTCGGATGCCTCTGCTTGAATCGAATTTGTATCTTTTTTTTCTGGCTGGACCACAAATGCCGATTCGATTTGGCTCAGCCAGAGTGCATATTTCAAAGACACCGTTACAATTTTCTTAAACACCATATAATCACCACTCACACACAATGTAAAGCATACACGCATCAATTCAATGCAGTTAACCGTTTGAGAAATAATTTCTCGGATAATGATTATGCAGTAATTGTTTCAAAGTAATGGCGTTTTATCACTTTAAAATCAAAGATGCCCACAAAATGTATGATTTGTGGCCTTTCGGCTTTTGACGCAATCGACGCTGAGTGAGTTATTTGGCTCGGTGCGGTGCCGATTCTCGCTCTCCCGCTCTCTGTATATCGTCTAACCACAAAATTTTTACGGTAATTACAGTATCCCTCGATCCAGCTATTATCGAGAAATTATTTTTAATGAGGCAGTTTTATTCCATAGATACAAAATGCTGTGTGCACGCACAGCCACGCATATATCCCGCTTGCTATTGCTCGCTTCATTTGAAATTTAGTTGTAAAATTCTTAATAATATGGTGTTTCAATGATGAACTCTTGCTCTTTCTCTCTCTTTCTCTGCTGTTGGAGTGCTTGTCGTGTTCGAGTCATTCTTCGTTTTTATTTGGAGTTTCGACCTTAATCTATTGTTCATTAATTAGTTCAATTTCGACAAACGATTTTCATAAACTAATTTGTAACAGCCGAATAATCGTTGACTGAACGCAAATAGAGAATGAGCGAGAGGGAAAAAGAAATGATTTTTCCAGGAGGCTAACAATTGCACATCGAAATTATGAAATAATAACAAAAAGAAGTGCATAAAAAAAAGAAACATCCGAAACCGTTGGTTTCAAGAATTCCAGAGAAAAAAATCATATCTTTTTTCATTCTTTTTAGTTTTTTTTTCCATCTTTTTCTTCGGTCTCCCTGTGAATAGTTGTGGGCATTTTGGCTCATAACAGCTGCACTTGTGTTCCCTAACATATGGAATTCGTACCAGAAGACAAAGAAATACAGTAAATTGTGGAAGATTACGACGACGACGACGACAACGTCAATAGCATTGAAAAGAAAAATATTAAAACATTTGATACGATCACCGCAAACCAACAACACTCATATGATTCGCAGGCGTAACTTTTCGTGAAACTGCACGAAAAAAACCATACACAGATATTTGTGTGTTTGCTTTGATGATTTTTGGTCGATATTGTTTTGATATTCATGAAAGCAACATGAAATTCTGCATCATCTTAATTGACAATAAAGGCTCGACATTTTTTGTGCTGTTATTTGCCCTTTGCTGCTTATTTCATGTCATATATTTGTTTCGTTTCAATTTATTTTTCACACAAAAGAATTTATATATGCAAAATATGTATTTTGTGGAGGATAAAATGAGCGAAATGCCTTCATTTCTATGATCCATTTTTGGAATCGGTGTGCGGGCAGCAAAAATTTGCTAGAAATTGTGTTGTAACTAATCATATGTTTCCTTCTAGATTTCCCATTTGTGGATACATTCACTCCGAACTTATTGCGGTGGTATTAAAGTTATGAGATATTGTATGCTTTCGCCGATATTTGTCTTGTCCATGTTGAGATTCAAGCGAACAGAACGAGAGAAAAAAATGCACACATTGCCAATTGTGTCGTTCGGAAGTAGAATGTCATTTGTTTTTGCCGTTGTCGTTATTCGTCTGAACCCGAAAAGAGACGTCGAAGGCAAAACATAGATAGAAATGGAAGACAGAGGATAGAGAGATTGAGAGAATGGGACAGTATCGAGTAAGAGTTGAAACATCGGAATACTCAACATTCTCTCATGACTTCTAAACTTCTAAAAAGTAAATGATGACATATGACCAGATGTTGACAACATAAACGCATTACATGCACTAACAGTGTCGTTCGAACAGATATGTTTATTTTACTTTTAATTTCTCCCATTTTCATTGTTATGGGACGCATTTTGTGTGTTCGAATCCGAATGCCCGCTCCTGAACGCATGTACGCGAACATTTTTAGATCCATTTGAGCGTGTCTTTTGCCATATTCGTTGATCTATCCATATTTTCTTCTTGCATTTTACATGTTTATGCCTATTTTTATTTGATGGCAAAGTAGTTCTGAGTGCCAACTCAAAATGGGAAATACCGTTTATATTGCGTGTGATTTCATTTCCTAATTTTCTTCGTATTTTAATTTCTATTGATGCCGCTCAACATCCATTTGACATTTGTTTCCCTTTCTCTGCAATTTAAATTTCTACATAAGTATTTTCATTTGATTCATTGGACGCACATTGGATCGAAGAATAAAAAATTATAAATAGAAATGGTTGGATATGAATGAAGCAGTTGAGAGTTGTCTCCGCATTTTGCTTCGATCCATGTTCGTTTTCTTCTCTTGATCGACATCAAACATCTTACTGGTTCATATTTAATTTTGGAATTGGATTTTCCTATGAAAATGATGTTCGTTGATATTCTTGTTTTTATTGGTGCTCACTCTCTTTCTCTGTCTTTTTCCCTCTTCTATTCTCTCATTCAATAGGCACGACAACTGACGAGATGATCATGTTCTGTTTTTCGCCGACATCGAGTGACAGCGGATGTTGCTAACACCCTATTTTCGTTCACCAAACACCATTTTCATTTCATTTTCCTTCGCCTTCTTTTTTTTCCCATTTATAATTACTTGCTAATGTATTCGGAAAGTATTTCAGACTAAATGAACATGTCGTGTTATTATTGGATTTTTTAAGCTCATCCTTATTACATTAAAATATTTGGAGATGGCTTAGTCTAGTTCATGTGACACAATTCAAGGAAGAAGTGGCAAACATGTGGAGTGATCCAGATTTCCAGCGAATCCGGAAATCGATTAGACGGAATTCGAATGCAATTGAACGCATGCAGATGATTGATTTCCGACGATCTTGTTAAATATCCCTTTATTAACCGTTCATTTTTGCCAATTTGCAAAATTTCCGGCTCGGATCCTAGACTTCAACTCACATTTTGCATTCTCCCAGCTTCTTCTGCCTTCCAATTCTCCCTTTCACTCTCCTGGGATCTACACAAAACACATGCTGGCGTTTACCGTGTTTAACCGATAATTTCATAAGATGAGCAAAATGCAAATTACATAGAAAATTGTATTATTTAAATTTAATGTGCAATTCGAATTTTGCCCGGGAAAATCTTGCTCCCATCGATTCGGCAATGGAAAAACCACTTGAAATTCATTCATGTGGAAATGGTGTTGGAACATTACAATACATTTGCATTAATCACACATCTCTGATGCGCAAAATATACGAATGTTTTATGTGTGTAGGCAGCCGAATCGGCGAGAATTGAGCGCGTGAATGACTTCATTGAATTGTTGAAGTAGGCCATGAGAGCGTACCGGAGAGTGATCCATTCATTCAATTACATCGTCCATGTGCCTATCATTTCGGTTGTGCGATGTGTTCGTTGAATTTCATTTTCATGCGAAAGAGATAATAAGTGAATTGTTCACTCTCGTTTTGGCTTTGGATCGGCTTCGAGCCCACATCCTGCCATTCGGTCGCTGAATATTTTGCGAAGGGCCATTTCGAGTGGCTCTTATTTGATTGCTTATTTGGTAAAATCATCGAATTAGATTATAATTTTCGGAAAAAGCAAAACGGGAAAATAAACAAATTAAGTAACATTTATTATTCATAATTCTGGGACTCTCCGAGCAACTGCCAGCTCACTCAATTTCCACTTACTCGTCACCCATCAGACGTACCAATCAAAAAGAATGCACATTGAAATACATTCAGATCTTCGTTGCCAACCGAGAGCAACAAATGAAAGAGAGAGATAACGAGAAAAAATTGTATTTTATTTGGAAGTCGAGAATTGGAACGGTGGCAAAACGGCGCTCATTGTTCCATCCTCTCGGCTCTGACATCTATTCAATCCCGTTCCGATCCGCATGCAACAAACTCGTTTGCTGTTTGATGGTGGTGCGATTGTATTGCGCACATTGTTCACATTTAACTTATACCGTTAATATTATAATAAAATGACGTTTGCTTCGACAAGCTGACTTCTTTTTCTTTTCCGACTTTTCCGCCAATCGAATGAAACGTGCCGAATGAAAAATCCGCTCAGTTTGACTGCCTTCTATTTGTTTTTCGTTGTTGTTTTTTCCTCGGTGCTATTTGGGGAGGCACTCGATATGTACTTGAAATCCGTAGACACAAAACACCCTGTCTAGATTCCGTGTTTATTCCGTGGCTGAATATTGAAGAACATAAAGTGGTATTGAATTGAATTACCAATTATCTAACACCCTCGAAACGATTCATTCATCACACATTTATGTAATAATACATACGTTATTGTTTAGAGAACAGTGTAGAGCGGGTTGTTGGAAAGAGTGAGAGAGCGAGAGAGTTTGATAAGCGAGAAGTGTACGCTTTGGGTATGCCACCGCATCACCAAAGTACACAATGTAATCGTATCCGTGTTGCGGACGGGTAGTTTTGCATACAATAGCGTAACATGTGCATATGCCTAACATCCATACAGCAATTGTGTTGGACCGTCACTGCTTGTAATCGCATCAGGCGAAAAACAAAATGAACACTTGCAGCCCAGCGGCGCGCATCCCTCGACGAAACGAGAGAAACCCGACTAAAGTACCATTTATTCGATTATTTCTAAATTAGATCTTCAGTTTATCGTGATAATGGTAAGGTATGTGTGGCATTTCATGCGAAATCGCATTTTCATGCGTTGATCAGATGTAAAGTGTGTAATTCAAGTAATAAGCGCCAGCGTATCTTATTTCGGCCCTTGTCAAAACTCATACACACTCAGTCCGAACCGTATCAAACGGCCGACCGAACCGATGGTTCGATACACACATTCCATTTGAAAATGCGAAAAAAAGATTTTGTGTGCGAAAACAAAATAGTTACGAGAGTTTTGTTGCTCTCGTACTTGTCTTGTTTTTTTTTTCCTTCTTCTCGCTTCATGCCGAAGTCCCATCGAACGTTAACCACATTAATTCAATCGAATTTGCCACAAGCAAATAATTCCATTTAGACGTATGAATAAAGAATCGACAGGTTTGTAACAATTTCATTCGTGTGTTGCAGTGAGCGAGCAAGATACAAACCGCATACATTATTTACATGGAATAGATTGGTAAATGGGAAAAAAGCCCATTGCGAATCGATTGATTTACATTGAATTAGAATAAGTTTAAAACTGCACACACTTGGAACAAGAGCCGCTTTGCGTACCGGCCGATTATCAAAGTCGACTCTCGGAACATGGCCAATGGAATTTTCAGATATTCAAGTCGGGCAATTCAATTTGACCTTTTTTTATTCAATTCGCTTAACATTTTTGCATGGCAAACGGAAAAAAAAGGTGAAAAGAGTTTGAATGTCTTCGAGAGTTTCCAATTTTCGCTCCTTCTAGCAGATATAATTGTAATGTTTTCAACTGAAACAAAGTGATCACGCAATACCCTTGCGCGAAGCCAGTAAAGCACGATTCGGTGTATTTTCTTTCACCCGCAAACGTGCACCGTTTCTTATTCCATTATATTTCGTTCATTCTTTCGCTTCAACACTCGAATGCTCTTGCCAAACATTTTCCAAAGCGAAAAATCATCGACATGCTAATAGATATTTGCATTAATTTTCGGATTTCAAGCACTCTGAGACAAATGCTAGGCAATAGAAAAAGCAAGCACTTTTCTGTTCACTTCTGTCGTTCACTCAGTGTTTGTGTGTGTCGAAATCCCATAATAGTCCATAATCAAGTAATAAACATTTTAAATTATCATAGAAACGCATGAAATAGTCATCTCGACGATTTCCCGCGGGCAAATCAAAAAGTACCACCTCGCGCGCTCTCTATCTCTCTCTCTTTCTCTCAATCCACGAAACGCGCACCGCACACACATAAGACAAAGCCGAAATTACATCGAAAAAAACCCGTAGAGAAACGTGCAAATCGTTGGAAAACTAGTGCTTCGACTTATTTCCCCCCCATAATCGATACACCAGCAAACGAAAAAAAAAAACAATCACAGTCACGACAAACCATTGAACAGTGCTCCAATGAAATATCATACGATCAGCGAAACCGGCATGTGGTGCTTTTTTTACTGCTGCGAACAAACGATTCCCTTTTTGATGAAATAATTCAATTTTATCGATACATAAATTTTGATCTATAACACGAATCCAAATTTGTGACGAATGTAATTCGTAAAATTTTCATCAATTCAATTCGACATAATTCTCTCCCTTTAGCACATCGATTGCACTGCGACCAAACAAAGGAAATGCCACTTTTTGTTCGTACATTTAGCGTTTGCCAATATCGATTTTGATCATGTTTAATTTATTAACCTCGATCTGATTGCAAATTGTATTTTTTGGGTGGATTTTTGGCTTCTTGCTGGACTGATAGTAGTGAAATAGCCAAAAAAAAATGCGGTAATTAAAATTAGTACATCATGAGAATTATTATCCAGTAACTGTCCCGTCAAATGGATATATGAACATGAATGAGTGGCAGTAATTGCATTAAAATAATAAACGTTTATAATATTGAATTAATCGAGTTCTTTTTATGCACAGAAAAGTCATAATGGCATTTTGCTGTCGCTGTTCTTGTTGGTTCATTGAGAATTCCGTTGACGGGCATACTTCCGTTTTCCAACGGGCGATGGAATGCACGAATTCTTTGTAGTTCACAGTTAACCAAGCACTGATAAGTTTCACAATCGAACCAGCATCAACGAAATGATTGCCAATGTCACTTCAACTGTCACATAATTGTGTGATTGTTGGAGTTGTACAAATTTTTCCCAATTTTCTACTTTAAAGTGATTTGGAGAGAGCGAGATGAGCGGCATGCAGTCATATGCTTTCAGTAAACTCGATTATTCATGAGCATCAGCAATTTAAAAATGTATGCCGAATGTATGTTTCTTCGAAACTCAACAAGCACATCAATTTGTATTTCGATGATTCGATGTTATAAATATCAAACATTCGTTCACATCAATTAAATACCTTCAGATCACAACACAGAATCGTACACACATTCATCGAAATGGGATGAAACAAAAAAATGTGCGCGCGAGAGAGTGAATGAGCATTGTGATAATAGAGCGTTGATTTAAAAATAAAATCAACCACCCGCATAGTGACTTGAAACATTAATTTCATAATTTCTTTGAAGCGAATCGTTTTACGATGCGATACGTTTGGTCGAGAAGTGGTGTAAATGTAAGAAGTCATAATGATCAAAATTATACATTTGGCTGAATGGTTGTTGGTTGAGTTTGGCTTGGGCCATGCATACTGTATTTTAATTGTGCACGTCTGTTTTCACGAAAATAAAGAAAAAGGTTTTTTTTATCTCTTTTTCTCTTTCTCGGGTAAGCGCGCACCGTATGGATTTTTACGGGCTTAATTTCGGCACTGTATTCAGTTGAATGCTTGTGAGTGACGTAAAAAATGCGATCGCCCAAAAAATTTCTTCGAAGGAAAAATGTGCGAACAACGAAAATATAACTTTTAAAAAACACAAACAAACAAAAAACTTGACGCTTTTTCTTGTCTTTGATTTCTTTTTATGTCTCGAAACACATTTTCGAATCTCAATGGATCCAATTTTTAAGTCATTACGAGACAAACGGTACATGTTTTTTTTTTCATCTTCAAAATAGGAAAAAAGCCAACTCGCGCGCGCATACCTATTATTTATTGTAATTCACATTCAAAACATCGTTTTCGGCTCAATTTTGATTGTTCTGAAAACGAACGCTGATCGCGTATGGCCAGATTTTTTCCACCTATTGCTGGTGGCTCTTACTCCCAATTTGAATAAGAAACGCTTCAGAGTAAATCCAAGCGATTCTCTCGTTTTTTCCCAAATCTCGTTCACTTTTTCGATTTGTTGGTTTTTTATTGTTGATGAACTTCACTAAATAATGTTCGAGTGCGTTTTGGATAATTAGAAAAGTATTGAGTCCGATTTTGGTTTGTGTGTGTGCCGTCAATCTTGTTGCCTCGAAGGTTAAAAATATTATACACACATCGAACGATGTAAGAACACAAAAAAGTACGGTTGGCCTATCGCTCAAGGCTCCGCTTAATATGTTTTCATCTTTGGTTTTGTGTACGTATCGCATCGATTCGGTTAGGTTAATTTCAACGTTTTTTAATCTATTCTAGACATTTCAATTTTCATCGTTCCCTCGGCTGGTTGTGTCTGTTCACGGTCATATATTCTCCCGCTTTCTCTCTCTCTCTCTCTCTCTCTCGCTCACACATAATGATTCCGTGAGCATTATCTTGAATACAAAATTGCAAACTATGCAAATTTTTTTTATGGGGGTCGGAATCTTTGAAATGCCTATTTTCAACAGATGCACACACGGCCCCAAACATCACTGTGTTAAGAGTTAAACCAATGCCTTCGACATAAAATTTTATTAATATTGATTTACATTTCATGATTTTGCTAAGCAATCAGGCACTTTAAGCTTCGGCTTTTAGCGGATCGGGTGCCCATTCTCGAGACACTACGTCGCAAATGCGGAATTTCTTAATATTCAACACATATTCCCATTAGATTTCGCATTTAACTCGGTTGCATTATGGAAATTGCGGTGTGTTTCGCTTGCTTTATCTGTCTGGCGAGAAAAATGGAATCAGCTTAGCTCATCCGAACATATCTATTCGAAGGCTCGAAACGAGTTTGCGAAAATTGCAGCCGAAACAGTACCATACAGTATGTGTGTGAAGTAGCTCGAGACATGCGGAAAAAAACAAAATCTTGTTCGACTTTAACGACGTCACGCATAATTCTCCGGACAAAACGAGCACGAAACCAAATCAAAACCTTTTGAATAACTGTGTCTATTTTGTGAATGTGTGATATTGTATGGGTTGATGTGCAAATCACTTTATCGTTTTTCATGAAGCCCAGCCAATTTCATTAAAATTCATTGAGATGCACGACGAGATGAATGACGACGGAATAAAAAAACTGAAGCGAACATTCAATTGCACTTGACTAAGGTGAACGATGCAATCGGTTTATTTGTATCGAATTTGTCGGTCTGTCAATTTTCAGAGAGATGTCCCACAAATGGATATTAGAGAGTAACATTTCATTTGCAAGTTGTGCATTTTTGCTTTATGAACAAAGCTGCGCAGTGCAATGGCAGCTCAATGCAACATGGTCGAAAATCAGTGCCGCTCTATTCAATTTCATTCCTTTTCTTGAAATTCTCTCGCCTTAATTTGTGTTTGTTGGCATTCAAAATTGCATCCGAAAAGGAAACATCGAACCGATTGAGCCGAGAATTGCCAAGTATTGGTGCAAGAGACGCATGCGCGCGCGCCCAAAAACCGCCAAAGTGCGATGATGGTAACGATACATAAATTAAATACGACGTTTTTACAACTTCTCTTTGACAGCATTTTGCTACTGCTACTTATTGCATCTATAAAGCATACACACAGAGACACACCGAACATTACCTCACAAGGTAAATTGTTACAGTCGGTTTGTGTATGTGTGTGTGAAAATAGCCGCTCGAGCTCTGCTCGAGTCGCTCGCTCTATCTCCGTGTCTCATATTGCTTTTTTCAGCGGATACACTCATTCATTGATGATGATAAACATTAATGAAATCGAAATAAATTAATGTTCGCAAAAACGCGCATTGGACATTGATATGTAATAAAAAATAATGGCTGAAAAAAGGTTTTTGCTGGTTGCTCAAATTGAATGCCCAATGAAAGGTGCTCAAGTAAGAAGAAAAATGGCATTAGGAAGGACATAAAATGATGAAATACTCTCAACATTGTAGACCAAGAGAACGGACACGTTCGAACTGAGCGAACGAATCGTTTTTCGGTCGGCGGCTTCTGCACTTACACTTCTTCGGATGCTTTTGTTTGCAATATTTTTGAATCATTGGCAAAAAGTTCTATTTTAGTATTTGATTTATTAAAGGAATATCTTTGTTCTCGCCGAAGTGTTTTTCTCTCAGAATTCCATTTCGTTTGTGTGTGTATCTCTTTGCTCGTCAACCTTCCCGTGATTCTTCTTATTACGAAATTTCTTTTTTTTATTGGCAATGTGCACAAATGACGATCACGACGGCATTTCCACTCTTCATTCATGCAAGACAACAGAAAACCAAAATCGTACTAAAAATGTCCGGTGTTCATTATCATTTTCAATTTGCTTTGCTTCGTCATTCTTTTTCCTGGTTCATGAATCAGAATCGAAACCAATACATCGGATCACATCGCGTCTTAGTCGCAGCAAAATCTCGATATTGAGTGAAACAAAAAAAAAAATCATTCGAACTGCATTTAGTTCTCAGCTTTACATCAATTCGGGTCATAAGTTTAGCAACTATCACCTTTCAATGAATTATATGCAGAGTCCTTAGAAATCAACCGCAACGCGGTGCATCATTATGCTGATTATCTGCATCAATGGTGGCATACATTTTAAGTATTCATTTGGAACTTTATGCAAAATCCAAAAAATATCTCGAATTTGAAATAAAAGAGCAGTTCAATATACTATCAGAATTGGATTTGCTTCTATTTAGATTAATTCGAATGCATTTCCTAATCGTCAGCTGTTCATATCAAAAAATGTGAAAATGTGTGTTGAAATTTCATTTGATTTGCACACAATTTGGGTTAGCAGCATGATGAGCTAAGCGCCAAACTTATCAAATCCCAATAACTACCACCGCTTTGTTGAATTGAGGATTGCTGTTAAAATCGAAAAAAATATCATTTTAAAATAATCGATTACGGTTTCTAATGTGCCAGAATTTTACATTATATTGCTCTCTCTCCCTGGCGGGATCAATTTAAATTTCGACGAATGTGGCTTGAATTTAAAAATGCTTTATATCTGTCCCACATACTCGTTTTTTATGACTGTCCAGCATGTACAACATACGCATTAAACTGTTTGTCTGATCAAAATTTCAAATGTTCCTATTTTGTGTGTGTCCTCCATTTTATTCGCTTGCGCTTCGACAGTTGCTTCAGTCAGTTGGTGCCCATTTTTTCGCTCTGTCTCTTCGATTCGGTCGTTATTAATGCAAAAACATTTTCGGCGGAATGGAGGAACACAAAAAAGCATGCGGAAATGGAAAATGGAAATTGCAAATGGATGACGTTGGTTGGTCGTTTGCTTGGCTTGAATAAGTCGAAGAAAAGTTAAAAGGGTTAAATTCAATTTTCATTTATTGCATTTGTTCTCCAGCTCGATGTGCCATTTTAATTCATCTGGTTGGTCGAATTGTTTCCTATGGTATAAATTTCCAACATTTTTTTTAAACTTCCTCTTCTTATTGCGATTCCGAACATTATTGCAATCATTTTTGCGAATACGAGGTGGCAGTTTCTCTCTTCTTCTCTTCGTTGAAAAGTAAGAACTGATTTTATTATCGCAATTCTTCAACGTTACGATTTTTATTTTCGTAGTTTTGATTTGTTTCTACAGCAACAACAACAGCAATAACAAATACTTGGCGATACCCCCTTGGTATTTTGTGCAAATAAAAGGCATAATGCCGGTTCTTTATTGTTTTCTTATCGTCATATTTCAGAAATGTACCCGAACGGCAATGCGAAAGCCGCGCGAATGGAGCGAACATGTCGATTTCTGATTGATGCAAAAGAAAAGATTTCAATAACAATGGAAAACAAAGAAAATCATTTTGCGGAACATGAATAAACAAGAAAAAGGGGTTCGACCAAATTCCATTTCGGCAGCCGTGACGTTTGCCACGTCCACGTTTCCATTACTTTTCGGAAATCATACCGGAAATGTACTCGGATTCATAGAACACGTGTACGACAATGTCGTCGACAATGGATTAAATATACTAGAAAATTGATGGCGGTCTGACTCTTTTGTTTTCGTTTCCTGTGACTTAGATAAAAGTGAGTACGATGTGTCGATTGCCGAGAGAGTGTTAATTTTACGTAAATAAGGTATTCGTGTGTCCAGAAGCCACGAGATTTATTCATACAATCAATAAGATGCGCTTGAAATTCATTCGTCTAATTAATTAAGGCAGAATGCTTGTGGAATTGAAATGTTGCTCTCAGTTTTATGTTATATAATTTTCATCAATTATTTTCAAAAGCAATCGCCGTTTTGGTTTCTCATCCCCCACCCTGTCGATGGACGTGTGTGCGTGTACGTCTTACAAACAGGCACAATGTAACGCATCTCTGCGTCTGTTTGCAGTACCCAAGGGATTACACCAAATGAATGAGACTTTAACAATAAGTTGTTTTGGATGATTATTGCAGGATAATCGTAGTTATACAACAAGAACGGTAAATACTAACAAAGCAACAGCACAACCGCAAAACGATATCACAAAAGCAATGCCATCGGCAATCGGAATAAACCGAACCGAAAACAAAACAGCAAGAAAACCAAAAGGATTTGTGTATAGAAAATGCCTAAGTCTAATTTGTTGAATGGGAATCAGTTATTTCCGAAATAATAAAGCAAATCATTGAGCAGCAGCCACAAAAAATTGAACGGATTTTCAATGAATTTTGATGAAGAAATACGGACAGACTTTTCTCCGTATGATTTTGTGAGTCATTTTCATTGAAACTAGAAAAGGCCAGACGCACACACATATACAACTATTTCCGGCGCTGCCAGCAAGATGAATTGTTTTGGCAGATGTTAAACTATACGTCTTTTTGCGTAATTTTCTTATTCTCACCGCACAGCCCTTGTTTGTCGCATTCTTCATTGTCACTTTCCAATTGTTGCGCAAAACAATTCCATTTTTAATTCAATCAGCAAACGCAAAAGATGCGGATTACTTGTATTGCACTTATTTTGCAACACTTTGCCCGGGCAAATGCCTAATGGGATTAATATTGCAAGACATAATTGTTTCTTGCATGACTTCTTGGTATTTCAAATAAATAGCACACACCCTTCGCAATCATTCCAAATCATGGTGAATGACAACTATTGACTTCAGAATGGCATGAGCTAAAATTAATCGCAGCTCAAATCGTAATTAAAAATGTTAATGTACCGGAATTTAGCTTATTTTTGCGATGCACTTCAAGTACACGTAATCGAATGGCATTGTTGCTCTCAAACACAATTTACAAAATAAAACGTGACAAATATGCCCGAAAACTAAATCACAATCGACATGTGCAGTTCGACAAATACAAACTACCAATTTCGAGCGTGTTATAATATCATGCAAACATCTGCGATAATCAGCAAGCGCCCCGAAAGAAATGATGTGATATATTTAAAATGGATGAGACAATTAAGCAAAGCAGGTGAATATCTAATTATAAAGAGATTTTATCACATCGAATTGACCAAAAATTGGTTCTCTTTGAATCTGTCTGTTGGTCGAGTGTTGGGCATTCGAAAGTGATTACAGCGATGACCAACCGATTCGCATTTATTAAACACATTATGAACGCACGAACGCTCACAGACGCGCACCAATTTATTGCATTTGCATAGATTCAATGGCCGTAATATTCATAATGGGATTTGAATGAATTTAAATATCTAAATGGGGATGGAAGTCAGTTTCGGTGGCCAGACGGGCCGGAGAGTGAGAGCAGAATGGGAGAGGGTGTGTGTGTGTGTATTGCACATGTTCTATAGGCGATGGGCTAGCAGTGTCCATGTTTCAAACGAAAAAAAGAGAAGAAAAACAAAAATACAAAAATCGTATTCGTAATTTGGTTTTTTAATTTTTTTTCCTCTCTCCTCCTCTCCAGCCAAAAATCGTATCCATTTTTACACACATGCACGCTGTGTGCCGTCGAGTGGTTCGACTTAAATTGCCGTATGTATACATTTTTTCTGCTGTCGTTTCTTTCATATATATTGTGAAACGTCTTTTTCGCTTGCACATACTCGAAATCGAATATAATGAGTGGAAAAATGTCCTGGAAGTAGCGCGCGGCCCGGTTCTTGCACTGCTGTTCGTACGTTACTGCTACAAATAATAACCGTATAATGGCCAAATATTTACATATTTTTACACTTAAGCCTGGTCTAATGAACGTATTAAAATCAAGGCAATCCTTGCAAAGTGGTTGCTCGTAGTCAGCACACGAAACAGGGCCGAATGCTTTTTGGAAAACGCACATTGAAACGTGCACATGTTGGAAAATCTGATTGGAGATCAAGCAAAGAGCAAACACACATATACGCTCACATAGATTTATGCGCCATTTCGGTTAATTTCTTGGCCATTTTTTATGTGCGCGCGTTTTTGCTTCGTCTAGGATTTTTTTTTGCTGTTTTGCTCCCGAATTGATTCGCAGGGAGTGCGGATCCAGTGCTTTAATCGTAACTATGTGTTGATAATTGTTGGTAGTTGATCCGATGGGAGTCAATGAACGATTTAATTGACGAGGATAAAAATCTGCTTCGAGAGAAAGAGATAGAGCGAGAGGAGAGAGCAATGATCGTTTCCAGTAGAATATCTAAATTAAATGGTATCGACATAATGACATCAAATAATTTGCGATAGTTAAGAACAGAATCAAACAGGGCGGTGCAATCGGTATCGATCCGTGTTGCAAACATGAATTGTGGTGATCAATTAATGCTTTTCCGTTGATAATAAACGCCTGCGAATTTATTGAAAAACCAATTTTTGCTGGATGATTTTTACGAAGTAATTGTCAAATGACATCTTGAGGTGCATTGCACAAATTGTTATTGCAGTCGAATATTGCGTCTTGATAATGCAGTCATCGTTTTCCTTTCATTTAATCGTTGTCATTTACCATGAATATTTAATGTCATGAACACAAGAAACTTTTCGCAGCGGTGCTCATTAAATTAACTTTAATCTTCTTCGAACCAGCGCATTTGCAAACGCACTCTCCCACTCACTCACCCGTTTGCTATCAATATCAGGCACGCTTCATATGAATGACATTTTATCACAGAAATGTACAATGTTCAACATAATTATTTATTCACTGCGCTCAGCGTGTAATAATCGCTAAAAGTTTCGAGCGTTTATATGGATGGATTTTATATAAATTATTCAATTCAAACATAAATTGGTGAAATATTCCCGGACACTGCATTAAATCCCATAATCCCTTAGCACATCATTTTTCGATCTATCCTTCAACATTGACTGACGATTCTATTCAGTTGCAGACGCAACACAACATTTATATATGGACGAATGGATGAATGAAATGGTGAAATTGCGGCCGTATCCAAACGTACGTGTATACATTTATTTAAAGAACCACGAGTTAATCGAGAAACAAACAGCAAACCGCCCCTCGGAACATATTTTGCCGTTGGTTTATGTTTCAATTTTTCCAATTGATATGCAAATACATACACACAAAAATGATTGTCGATCGACGGTGTCGAGCACTTAGCGTATGATATGCACCTTTTAAAATCGAAAAATGTAACATAAGCTGCATCGTTTATAGCAAAAAGTGTGAATAGAACTAGTGAAAAACGGTTAGAATTGGTTCAATATGTGAAAATGGGGTAAATCGAATTGGGAAACGCGGGCGCATGGCGGCGGCAGCCAGTTCGAAGATTGAGAGATGGAGCATTAAACGAGGTCATAGGCTGCCGAATGGATGTGAAGTGTAATAACGCAAAGTTCATTTCGCATACTTGATATTATTTTAAAACCGATATGCGGCCACAAGAAACCCCGAACATTTCAAAAGAGTCAGCGAAAAATTGAAAATCATTTTTTGGCTTGAATTCAAAAGGAGCGCACCAACCACGACATTCTTCTGTTCAAATTTGATTTTTGACAACGTCAAATATTTTCGTGTCCGAACATTTTCCTCACTCGTCGACCAGAAATAGCAGCGAAAGCAAGGAGCGAGATCGGCACGAAGATAAACGGGAGCGAGTTTGAGTGGCAAATAGTAAAGATGAAGATGGAAAAAGTGCCAGTCAGCGTTTCATGGAAAATGATGCACATTCAATTGGTTAGAAATAGTGGTGTAAAGGGTTCCTTCACACCAACCAAGCCAAAATGCGAAATGTCAGAGAGATGGGTTTCTATGACTTTTCGCTAGCGCTCACTTTCTCTCTTTTTCTCTGAGTATATATGTCGGCGTCCATGGCATTTATCGGAAAAATGTAAAAAAAGAGTTAGTTGCCGAAAAGCACTCACTCATTTGCCAGACGACGATGTTGGAATAAGAATATGTTTGAACAGATGAAATTGAAATGAAAGAAGAAAAAAAAAACAGCAACAACCTCAAAATGTTGTACGTGAATGCGATGATATTGTATTGATGTCTTAAATATTTGATGTTTCTCAGCATATATGCATATGAAATTTGTTTGTACTGGTGGTTTTTCTCTGTTCCATCGAAATTCTTTCTGAAATTTTTGTTGGCTTCATCTCCGTTAGCATTTTTATAACGGAACAGTTCTAACCCCTTTCTCGATGGATGTTTAGTGAACATTTTCTTTTTTCGCAAAGCGATTTGTGGTGTGGTCGCAATAACACGCATTAAATGTGATTGCAATGAATACACCATTGCACCAACTTCAGCCATAACACAGAGGAAATAATGTGTAAAAGATGATGGCGTGAAAAGTGGCAGCAGAGAAGAAGAATAAAATAGCGCGCGCACACATAGACACAAATGGAAAAGGAAATTGCACATCTCGTCTCCAGTAACAAACAGATCTAGCTAATACTCGGACTCATGTGAATTGCGTTCACTTTGAAAAATTTATTCAATAATTGAAAATGTATGTGCGGTCGCCAATGTGTGCTCTAGCACACACACTTTTTGTCTATTTGTGTGCTTGCGTTCGTTACATGCAGCGTGAAATGGCAGCAACTAAAATGCAAACAAAATTACTTTGAACTGAAGCGTGAAGACGAGAGAAGAGACGATGAAAAATGCATACAGCCACACTATCGCTGTAGATTTGGGTTAAAAACGGGTTGAATAATGTAAATGAAAATCGTAGAATTTTGTTGATATCAAGTTGAATGGAGATGTCTCACTGGCAGCGAACACCGAACACCGAAAACCAAAATTATTCGCATATAAACAATGAGCCAGAGTGGAAGAGTTTGTTGTCCGTGTGTGTGTATGTTTGGTGTGGAGAAAGGCGAATCATCTAGGACAATCTAATGGGAAGCTCTGGTGTGCTTTGTTTCTACAGCCACACTCTCTCGGTCTTTCGCGCGCGTATTCAGAGCACACATTAGTAACTTACTGAACATGAACAGCACAACGCTCTTTCGAAATATTTTATTCATTAAAACGGTTCTTCTGGGCTTGTCAATTAGTGAGCATTTTGAACATTTGTGTATGTGTGCATGAATCACATTGTACACTTTTCCGTTTCTTTGCATCTTTCGCTTCAACCCAGCAACGCTTTGCCGGCCTATTCTCTGCACGTCAAACATAACATAACACCCGCAACAGGCAGCAATGGCAGAGCCGCTCAACGAAAGAGCCAATCAAAATGACGATATTTACAGCACAATACAAAACTTTTCGCATGAAGAAACTCGTAGCAGTTTATTTACTCGATTGTGCGCTTGAAAATTGAAATTCGAACATTATCTAGTTCACAAACGCGAACAGGACGCCCGCTATTCAACTCAGCCATTGAGCTGAGCACATGCACTGAAATGAAAGGGGTTTCGACACGTTGCACGCGTGAAATTTACGAAATAATTGGCGATAATTTATATCTGATATTTCGTACGTCTGGAATATGTCATAATTAAATTTGGATAGAATTAGTCTCTCAAAATTCGTGAAAAGTGGTGTTTTGGATTGGCATAACAAGCGCGAACGAGATGGGACTTATGACATATCAACAAATCATTTTCACCGCGCAAAACTGTTTCATCACACACACTTAAGAATCGCGGGCGCCACGCGGTTGCGAATTCCGTCTTTGGACCAGCGTATTAAATACACCAAGGCTTTCCTTTTTTTTCCATTGCACGCGGTTTTTGTTTCAAATGAGTTTTTCTTAACCATTTAAGCTTTTCTTTCCTCTTTTTTCTCCGTCGGTCCGTTTTCATTGTGAAGAAGAATTAAATGCATTTACAGTTAAATTTATCAGAAAATTCAATGTGAAAACGAGCTCTGCATCTTCTCAGCTCTCACAACAATTCCCAGTGCACCGGTTCGCCAAATTTCGCATTTATCTCTCATTTTTTTTCTCTGTGCTCTCAAACTTTTCTCGGTGGCGTGTTTTGTGCATTCATGCGTTTCGCTCTCTTGGCGACATTCTCATTTGGGCGATGCTTCTCTTCATGATGCGCTCTCGCTGCTGTGCCACTTTTTGTTTATATATTATTATATTTAATTTTTGTTTTCCGCTTTTCTAATGAGTTCAGCTGTTCGGAAAATTGAAGAAATTTGTGCAGAAAAATTCGAAAAAGACTCCCAATCTTATATTTTAATAGTAATGGCATCGCCTGAAGCGTCAACGTGAAAAGTAGCGGCAGCAGCAGCAGCTGAAAAAAAGACGCCAGCAAAAAGCCAACAAAAGGAAAATTCGAAATGTGTACCGAAAAATGCTGAAAGAGATGGATGGGGAGGGTATCGCGTGTGATAGACACAATATACGTTTAAACTCGGCTATATCCATCTGTAAATATACAGCATAAAATGCGGTGTTTGTGTGTGCAACGAAAATGGCAAAATGGAAGGAAGATAGAAAATAGCAATTTGAATAACTTTGCTTATTCAAAAACATTTGTTACGATGAACGTGAAATTCCAGAAGTCAAACTTGGAATTTAATTTCGCTTTAATATAAATAATTTATTTTATCTCTGAAGAACAGAATTTTAATCATTTAAACTGTTTTCGGGAGAGCGAGAGAGGATGTGTACATATTGTATCGTATGCATTGGAAGATGGAATGGCGTGGCTTTTGCTCTGAAAGCGCGACGGTTATAATGGCTGTAGCTGTAGAACACATATTCGAGCATGTGCAGCATTGAGCACTAGAAGATGCACGAGCGAGCTAGCGAGCTGAACTGGGCTCGACAAACTTGAAAAATGTGTAAATGGGGAAAGCATCCAAAAAGCGTCAAGACGCATCAAATAAATGCACACTGAAACTACTTGAAAAGTTGCTGCGCGATTGCAAGCAGAAGACAATGCCAATGCCAAACAAGTCACAATTGTCACGGTATTAGTCAGCGTCGTTGTGTGTCTCGAGTTCGATCGAAAGCTCCAAGTTTAATGGCTTCTCCAATCACAGGAATTTCAGCCAATTCACGACAAGGAGGTGGAATTCAACAACTATAAATGCTTGCCATTGTGATTAGAAATCATTTACATGGCCATTTGGAGAGATACAAACGCCTAATGGTTGGGGCCTATCGAATCGAATTGACTATATGCATATCGTGAATTTTATTTTTATCAAATGGTTATTGCCCGAACGAACCATTTCTAAGGTTTGACGAATGCATGAAATTTTCGATCGCGCATTTGATGAGAAATACCGGTACTGAGAGAATGAGATATGTGTGTGACATTCAAATTGCCGCTTTTCAACGATTCGAAATGTTCATGATGCCATTGGAAAAATGACGGAAAGCCCTTATCCTCACTGTAAATCGCTATGTATTACGCTTGAAACATGCACACCAATGCTCGAAACTCTTGCTCTCACTCTCACTCTCCGTTTTTGTAACAGCCAAACATCAGCTATTTTTCGCGAAGCCCGAAATCGTATAGCTCAGCATTCATTCGTCCCGAACGAGAGTTATATTAATGCAAGGATACGCGTACACATGAAATGTTGTGCATAGTATTCCTTCTGTCATAAATCACCACGACAAATTTAATTACCGGGACGTCGAGCGCGCAATGCGATAAGACTAAAGGGAGTGTGAATTTGAAATCATGAATCCAATGTAAATCTATTTTCCATTTTATTTGCTCACGATGTTTCATCATATATTTGGCAAATATCTATGGGTTTTCACGTCATAGACGACGACACAAACACAAACACACCGACAATCTCGCGTGCCCGATTAAGAGCGATGGAGTGGAGGACACACACACTCACACAGTGTCGATTATACGGTTCCTTTGAATGTTTCGAATTAATTTTGGATAATACGTAAATGTGAATGAATCGCTTTATCACGCGACTATTTTTTTCAGCAGCATCAGCGGTTGCTTCTCGCTTCAATTCTAGCCCTCGCTCTTTTTCACTGTGCCATTCGTCGGGCTTATTTTGGTGTGTTTCTTATGAGTGTAAACAGCTCTATAAATGGCGCAATGGGTGGATTTTATTAGCGTTTTTCATTATGCATATTTTTGTTATGATACAAACAGTCAAACATTTAATTCGGCAACAATGGATACATTTGCTGCACACACAATAAACACATAGAGTGAATAAAATCAATGGCAATGAATCCAATGGAGATGCCAGCAGAGAGATGGTGTGTGTAATGAGCACGATAGCAAATAGAGACAGCAAATACAAAATGGTGTGTTCGGTACGGAGCTCTCATTTTCGCTTGTACAATTTTCAATCGGAATTTAGATATGTGTTGGCTGATATGAGGTTTGCTTATTTGCTGTTTACACACAACGGCAGCTTGGGCACAAAAGTCTACACTTCAATGGGTTTTAGTCGTTTGTTGGTTCGGTGAGTTCGGCATTCCGTTGAAAATGGCAACAAAAGCCTGCTTTACTGCAAATACGGCTGCCGGTGTGCGGGAGCACAAAGAAGGCTCTGATATGCAGATTAATATATGATGCTGAATGTGTTTGTGTCATATCTGGATCAAGAACTCTGCATCAACCGGCTGAATGAATGTCGTGTTAGAGGAAATTTTCATATTGAAGTATGTAATCCTGTTGCGGCAGCTACTGCTCTTAGCCTTCGGTATTTCCATCTATTTTGGCATATAGTGCAAGTAGTACAAAAGGCAATGGCGTGCGCGCGGCAACGGCATTTCCCATTTTGCAATATTCGACATGCACAGATAAAACGGAATTCCGTAACGCACGAAGTCGAATGGGGCGTTTCCGTTTCGGCGGTGCAAAGTAATGCGACAGCGTGCGAACAACCAAACATCATCATAAAAGCGATAACGAATATAATAAAATCAAAAAATCTTTTCCGAACGACATGATTTTCATGAGTGATGCTTTTATTGTTATTAGTGCATCATTGTCAACTACCGCGTAATTGCTAAAAAGAGCATTGCTCAATATTCTCGGTGGATGGTTGATGTTTGCCAATTTTCCGGAATGAGTGGGAGAGAGAATGAAAAGAGCGACTCCGAGCTTGAGACTGCTGCCCAAATAACAGCCACCGAAGAATCGAGCGAAAGCACAAATTTAATTTAATTTTCGATGGTAAAATGAATGGGAGTTGGTGACCGTCGCGACTATAAGAACCAAACAACTTTATGAATCAAATGACATTGTCTTCGCGAATAGTTGACAACGATAATGACGCTTGATGATCGTGAATTTGCTTTTTTTCTGCAAGGAAGACGATAAAAAGGACGCGACAGTGAGACAATACGGTTTGAACCATTTTTGACGATGAAAACATCGAGAGAACGAGAGAAAAAAGTGATGAGATAATGGAATGGACGGGACGCGAACAGATGTAAAGATCGAACCACTAATCGAGTGGGTGGAACATGGTGGTGTGTGATAGAACTGAATTCCTGTATTTTTTGAATCTTCGATTGGGCATAATATTCTTGATGGATATTCTCTCTCACTGCCGAATGAGGAACGAGAAAAATGTATACTTTATGACGCAACTTTTCGTTTTCGTGGAATTTCATTGCGACCACGGTATTCGATTCCATTATGCAGCAGCGTTGTTTTTTTTCTGCTTTCATTTTATTACAAAAAATATATATTCTCTTTCTTTTTCTTTCTCTCTCTCTCTTTATCTCAAAAAAGGCGCACACACATTTAATGCATGTTGGCATGATGAAGCACAATTTGCGTTTCGTCGCTCGAAAATACGGTTCGTTGAATGAACCTTGTGAATATTGGAATATGAAATAAACATGATTTTCTATCAGTGAGTCTTTGCAATGGCTGTTGCCCAATTGCTGTAATAATATTGTCTTAAAGTATCAGCTGTAGTTTTGATTGTGTGTGCGCGCATTTTCACATGCGTTTAGCAGGGTGTTGGTATGCCAAACCTACTTAAGCAATTCATATTTTCGTGTGGCCAGGCGTTTGTTGAACCACTGCAAAGTACAAGAACAGAGAGAGCCGGAATTTTTTCGGAACCACACACTTATGCAGGGTGAGTTGAACAATTTTCTTTTGTTTTCTATTCATTTTCATCTTCGTCGATTCATATTTTTTTTTGTTATTATTGTCTCATTTTTTTTTTCTCAACTCATTCAATGTGTTGGCCACTCTTTTGCATTCAGCTGCTCGCCAAGCCGCTTTCAATTGATTATTTTATACATTTTGGGTACGTATATATCAATTTATGTGTATCGATGGAAATTTTTGCTAAATCATTCAACATGTACACGTCTCCCTTTTTTATTCATCGTTAGCACTGCTGCTAACAGGCAAATGATCCATGAGCGAGAGCCTCTCGCACAATCGAAAAAACCAAGTGAATAAAAATAAAATGCAATTCATCGATGTGGCGGTGAACAAAAATTAATTTTAATTTTTGAGACACATTCACCTTCTCGATGGAAATCCACTTTTTATTGAGCTTAAACCATGTTATTATCATTTCTTTCGGTAATAATTAAAGCCTTTAGATAATTATGTGGCCTGTACGGCCAACGAAATCAATAGTGCTTAATCATCGGCCAAACTTCAAAATATGAACATTCATTGATTCACTCTCACTTCGACGAAACACCGCTCACTCAAAATTGCATTTGGCAAATACCTGAATTTAATAGCGATTTATTTTCATTTCTACATTGATTTTCATTGTAAAATAACAGGAACTATCATTGTTTAACTATTTGAAAAGTGTCAAGTATTGTATGAAAATAGATGCCGGCCAAATTATTCATTCACTCGAATCACTTATTAGCTCAAGGTTTTGCTAATGCCCTGCCAATTTTTACAGCGCGCACTACATCGCACCAGCAGAAGCAGCCTTTTGCTAGCAATTTTCCTTCGCGGAATCGATTAAAAAAATCTGCAGCAAAGGACAATAAACGGCCATAAAAAAATGTTGGCTATGAAATGATCTATTTTGACTGTGTTGTGTCTGCGTGTCGTGTCGTATAAATTTGATGACGTTTTCATTTGGAATGTTTATTGTTTTGCGGGAAGATTCTTTATGTCCGTGGAGTGTTCTTTATGCAGTCACTTGAAGAGTCATCGAATCAATGTGTGCGATATTTTATTTTCGTTTGGTGTTTTCTCGTCAGTTCCGAGCGGCTGCTGCTATAGTTCTTTTTATATATGTTTGGTGCTTTTGATTTTTTCTCTTCTGCATCAAAAAAATTGCTGTTGTTGTTACCGATGCCTCTTTTTTCCGCACTTTGCGACTCTTTTTTCGCCTCTCTCATCTCTCTCGTATTTTTGTATTGATTTTGTTTCATGTGCGTTTTTTTTTAGTTTTTTTATTGAACATTTTTTTCCCGTTCGTATATTATGATCGCTCGTCAACTGGCTCAAGCTATAAATAAAGTTAATTAAACGAATTCTGTATGGCTTGCGCGCATTTGTCTTTTCTCTCTTTATCTCTGTGCGTATTTTTATTGAGAAGAAGAACGAAAAAAATACACAGCATTTTTTCAGTCACTTCGGTTGATTTCTTTAGTGTATCTGTTTAAACTTTATTGAACACGTACTCCATTCTATTCACATATTGGACACAGTGTGAATTACAACACGAGAATTAAGTTAAATTGTTTTTTTTGCCTACGATCTTATTTGTTTTTGTTATGTGTTCTTTATGTTTACGCCGTTTCGTTCGGCGTTCGTAAGTCAATTCAGTTGTTGTAATAAAAACTTTGTGTGTTTTTTTTTTCATGGATTTTCTCTTTCTATTCATCAATAAAGCCCGAAATAAGGCGCGATAGAGAAAAAATTGAACGTGTGCGATAGAGTGAAGGAAAAATGTGCTGCATGCCGCGTACATTTATTTGCGTAAGAGTGTGCGCGATCGTCCGTGTGTGACTAATCGATTAGAATAGAAAATTTCCAATAGATTCGTTGACTTTTCATTAAAACTACACGCATTTCTCTCCTCTTTCACTGCTCTTTGATATTGATAATTTTGAATTTTAACGTCTTTGTGATGGATGCAACAGTGTGGCGTGCGCGATTCAAGAGAGAAAATAAACAGTGAAGGCGCAATTTAAACTGCATTTAGCCTATGCCGCCATTCAATCAACACTTATTCGAAACGAATCGAAATGGTTTCATTTGAGCGCATGAACAAAAAGCAGCAGAACGATTCTAATATTGTTTAATATGGGTCATGCTCACAGGCTCTCAGTACGTTTCTTAGATGCGAAACAAAAGCGCGAGATAGAACATTTAAAGTGGCATCGAAAAATGTACGCACACGATACTTACTGGCAACAATAAGCAGCAGCAGCAACAATCAAACAAAAGTAATTTTAATTAATTTGTATTATATTCGGAGAGCTTAACAAAATATTTAAATGCAGCACACATTTTTCCCCGTTTAACATACATTGAATTGTTTTAATCGAAAAACAACGTGCTCTTTTTTGCACTTTTTTGTATGTGCAGCACCGCTCGTCTTTCCCGCCCGCTCCTTTTATCTTCAGCAAATTTCTAATTGTTAGCACATATTTTTGCAGCTGCAGTGTTAAGGCTAATGCTACAGCCAGAGATGCATAGACACAGCCATTCTCTATTTATGGTGATAAATATTTTAGCGAAGCAAATTAAAATACAAAACGAAGCAGTGGATCGGTTGTAGGTCGAATCACGGTGAATCAACTCCAAACGTGGAACAGCAGTAGAAACAGCAAATATTTGAAAAATCTTGAGCGATTCCGAAAGATAGAAGAGTTTTGTTCGGCGGCGAGAAAAACGTTTAGTACAGCAAGTGGTATTGGATCATGATGAAGGCAATAAAAGAGCGGTAGGCATGCGGAAAATCGAAATTAAAATGGTACTGCTTTTTATGCAGTGCCAACGTTCGAGAGAAAGAAAGAATCGGCTAGTGCCAGCGAACTTTTAAGGAAAAATGACTGAGCACCTACAATCAAGTGCATTGTAAAAACTGTAACAGTTAATTCACGGTACACACGAAAGAAATTCAAAACAATTGATTGTTTGAATGTTGATCCAATTAAATTGGTCTTCGTCTCGACGTTTTGTTGTTTGTTTGGCGTTTTGTTGCTGGTTTGTTTTTTCTTCATTTGCGATGTGCTGCGTGTGACTGGAATAATAAATATGTGACGTAACATTGCATTGAATTGCGGTGCCGCGCGCGCTTCAACAAAAAAAAACGCATTAATTTCAATTGAATGAAATAGCGAATAATTTGCGATGATGGAAAAAGCAAATATACGTGTGATCCTATTTTTACTACTCAAAGACTTCATTTGAAATAATGCAGGTTAGTAGTACTTTTAGTTTTACTTCGTTCAAAATGCGCTTCGGAGAATCAACGTATTTTATTTCTTCTTTTAAATTAGAATGAAAAAACTCGACATACAGCAACTGTGCGATTTAATCATAACTTATAATTGAACAAAGCCAGATTGCAAGTTAATCAACACATTTCAGCCAAGGATTTACGGCGGTTTGTTGATTGGAAAATCAACCATATCAATAATAAAGTCGGGCTATTTGATTGGTTTCACCATCAATCGCTATCTATTTTTTACATGAAAAAAGGTAAGTGCACCGAAGACAGCGGAATTGCCTTCTTGGCCACGTAAGGACGGACGATAAATGGGAATTGTGGTGGTCGAACAAAATAAATCAAACGAATAACATGCAGAGAGAGGCGAAGAGATGAAGAAAATAGAAATTATGATTTCATTAATTTAATAATGCTTGAGTATGTAATGGATCGCGCAAATATAAATGAATTATGAATAAGTCATGAAATCGAAACGAAATGGAGCCTCTCGTCAGACGATTGGTGGAAATGGGCATGGGGAAAATAATGGCCACTGACAAGCCATGAAGCGAAAATGCAACATTCGAGCGAGTGCTGGCTCGGAACATACTCACACACGTACACTCAAGTTTCGGGCAATATTTACATTTTGCACTGTATATTTTGGCTAATTATTACGGTTTATTTACCATCTTCAGTTCAGTTGCATTTCATGCACGCATGGCTCTAATTCGACTTTTCCATTTGGCATTAATCTAGGCTCTGTCTCTCTCCCTCACTATTCTCTATTTTGCTAGCATTGCATTTCATTCCGGTTCAAGCATTGCCTTTATTGGCTTGTTTGTTTATTTGTGGGTCTCTATTATTTTTCTTCTGCTTTTCCTTGCAATTTTATTATTTGAGCAAATTGTGCATTGCGTGATCGCCAGATATCTCTTTTACATGTATTTATGTGCGTTTCACTGCATTTTATCACTGCTATATTGGTTCGTAATGAGCACCGGCGTACACGTCTATCTCGTTCTCTCTCGACGGTCCTACGCACAAACATTTTCTCGCTCTCATCTCTAAACCGAGCTGAGTTGAGCCAAGAATTACCTTGCAAGTGATATGTTCGTAAAAACCCGAGAAATGCAATTGAATTGGTGAACTTTGGAAAGCTGGCACAAGGAATAGAAAATAATGACGACTTTGATACGCATTTCACATACCATCAATTCGGTGAATAGTGATAGCAAACAACCGAACGCACGCAGTAGACGAAACGAAGCAGAAAGTCAACGGGCGCGCAAATTTCATGGTGCTGCCGCCAGTGCGACGGATAATGGATATATGCAAATATTTAAAGCGCGATTAAAGCACTACCTTATCATAAATTAAACATTTTATGCATCCAATTCCTTCCTTTTTTCAACCACTCGTTAGTTTTGTGCGATGCATTTTTTCTAATGCGAATTTCATACCGAATGTGTTCCGTTCATGGCTTTCGTTATCTATCATTTCGTTTTGAGCCATTGCCATCTCATTCTGGTCAAAACTCCAGCGAAAAACTGTGAATATTTGGATGCGTTCATGCTGTTCCTCCAACGAAATTCACCCATTCGAATACTGTTGGCTGTGTACACGCATTGAAATAGTTAATTTGTGTAGAGTAATCATTCAAGCGGAAAAGCAATGCACTTGCTGCACATCAGAAGTTTTCAGTAACATTTTCACAAACGTACGCACAAGACACGAACACTCTAATTTAGATTAAGCATAATTCAAAATGCGCACCAGCCCATCAGACACACAGCACACTGCGCTCACCGCGCGCACAAAGTATGAAAAGTTTAATACATCAGAAATGATAATATACATATACACCAGAGACAATAATGAATTCATAATTTGATGGTGCATAATGAAAAAGTCATGTTTTAAAGCACGCGAAGGTAACAATAATACCAGAGAAATAGAATGCGCAAATGAAAAAAAATGCAGCCAACAACAACGGCAGCAGCAGCAGAGAGAGAGAGAGAAAAAGTGCACTAAACTATTCGAAACGGGCAACAACAAATATCATCATGCGAATGCAATTAAAGTATCGTGAGTAGCGAAACAAACGAGAATCATTTATACATTTATGCATCTCCTTCTTTGCACTCCCGGTGAATTCCCAATTGAAAAATTTGCGTATGCGAAATTTCACATTTCAATTGGAACCAGAAAATTTCAGTGAATGAAACATACGGATTTCCCATTTCCATTTTTTATTCTTTCATTGGCGTGCGTGCGCGATTGCGTTCACGCTCAATTCTTCACTATTCGATTCACATTTCAGAGGCTCAGTCTCTCTCGTTCAGCACCACAATGTCGTTTGTGTGCCAAACATCGCACACTTTTTTCAATTCTTTTCTTGTGCTCGCTCGCTTTAATTGCATACATAAAACATACTAAACAATGTATCATGAAAATCTGTTGAAATAGAATATCATTGTGGTGTTTTTGTTGCGATCCGTTTCATCGAATGCATTATTTGCATGAGACAAATTCAGAATGACGCAAGTATTTCGTTCGATCGAAACTCGCCGCCGCACATTTTTCGACCATTCACTTTGAAATTGGCGTAATTTTAAGGGCGAAACAAACGGTATAGTACTGGTGTTATTGCCGCGCGCAAAGAAGTGAGATTTTTATAACGGCGCAACACAGCCGATACGTGTAAACTGAATTGTGAAACGGATCGAAGTGTTCTAAATTATCGACGTTTATTTGTTCATTTGAGGAATTCGACAGGGTCGTAGTCATTGTGACACCAAACAGCGTTCCTAGCATTATTCGCCTATGTAAAACAAATGATCGAACACAATATTCACAGCACCTTTTGCAGTGGTGCTGTTTCCGATGTTTGTCCGTTCATCGAATTGAATTTCCAATAGACAGCCATTCGCATAAAATGCCAACTATTTTCAATTCGTAGCCGAAGTCTCGCGCGCTCACTGTGCCTTTTTTCTCTTTCTCTCTCTCGCTGGCCTGTGATAATTGTGTGCATTTGGTATTCTTAGCCTAAATCCGATCGCAAATGAACCATTTAATTTATCCGGTTTCGTGTATGTGCGTACTTCGTTCGAACCAGCGGTGAGGCAGCAGGCAAATTGCGAAAAACATCTAAATGCATAGGCGCATTTAATGGTGACAGCGATACAAAACCCATTCAAAATGTGCACGCCATTTATTTATTTTATTATTTATAAATTTGATACGATGCGATGATGTGAACACACACGAATCAACGTCAATGCTGACATGATATGCGAATAGCTAAGTGACGCACTCACACACTTGATTGAGACTGAGAGACGAAATGGACGTGTGCGCCTTTTTTTCGTCACTTTTTTGTTTTTCTTTTATTTTTTGCTTTTTCCTATTTTATTCATTCCCTTCTCTTTTTTGAGATGTCTCAACGTTATTTTATTGTCATTACGGCTGCCAGAGACTTGCGAGCGCGCGCGCACACACACAAACAAATAAACGGAAATCGACTAATGAGCAAGTGATTCAAAAGAATCGCCTAAATGCCATAGTCGACTAGAAGCGAGAGTTATTGGAAGAAATGCATCCCGTTCATACGTTGGTGATAAATTATTGTTTCACGACATAAATGTCTCGCGACTATGTCACAGAGGTTAAATTGCAACATAGTTAGCGTTATGAGCGCGCACATCTTTACGAATATCGAACGAATGGACGAACGAACGGATGGAATGAGTAGAAAAGCAAAAGATAGTCGGATTTTCATGTGTGGCAGTAGACATGAGCTACGATCGACCGATTGAGCCATCGAATCCGATGGTGTTTGTGTGCATGTGTGATGGCTTGTTTCATCGCTAGTGTCTGAACCACGAGTGAAAATTTAATGCTAGTTTAATGCTGAAAAATATATATGTGATGCGCATTCGCGCAAGAAACAAACAAAATAATCACATAAAAATAGCTAAACGACGTCAAATCGGCTAATTGCTGTAAAATTATTCAGGATAATTATTTGCACGCCGATATGAGTTGCCGAGAGCCGCGGCCGATTTCACTAGCACTACACGCATTTTTGTCAGTGGCATTGTGGAACACACTCGCTCGTTCGCTCTTTGCTAACTCTATCTGCTGTTGTACTGTTATTTATATATCGAATTTTGTTTGCACACAAATTTTTATACCAAAATCAATAAAAGTGATTTTGCACTTGTGAAACACACTTCCTTCCGTTGGCATCGATAATTTTCCGTTCATTCGTTAACCCGCCATAATGCACAGCGTGTGATAAAGATCGTGCCGGATTTTTTTCTCTGTTGCTCAATACTATTTTTATGCCGAATTGATCATTAAATGTAATCCTACAATGTATAAAAGGCACAATGATTCGTATAAATGATCAGACGGAAATGTGTAACGCAATGCGCAGTATACCGAAAAACCATTGCATCTTCCTCTTTCATGTTAAAACAATTAATGGCATTGTGCAATTATAACACATTTTCTGAAATGGTGCATATTTTAGCACCACAAGATTAGAGATGAAACCAACGGCGTAGAACCCGGAATACTATTTAGTGTAAGTTCACACATTTCGAGTAATGTATTTTTGGGGCGCTCACGATACGAGCTCGAATCAAACGCGCCGTGCACCAGAGAGATGCAAAAACTCACGAAAAAAAAGCAACAGCGAGAGGAAAGCGGTTTTTATGACATGCCAATGATTGACAAAAATAGATTCATGTGCATTTCAAGCCATGCGCTCACTCTTGCGCTCACCACATCAAATTCGCACACTTGAAATGTATATCAAAACAAAGTCAAACAAGTTAATTTTGCATTCAGCCGTTGTGATTTGTTTCAAATTTAATTAAATGGCCTGGCAAAAAATGGGAAGGGATCGATCGTACATCACTCTTCCTAGTTGCAAGAAATCGCGCGATTTCTATGTGACATTTATTTCAAGCTTTGTGCGCGAACTCTGTGTGTGTATATCTTTTAGCGGCAGACCGCATCATTAAAGTGGGGGAAAAAAACCGAAAGAGAATAAACAATGTTTCAGATAACAATCGATCGAGACATTTTGCAGCGGCCAAATGCTGCATTTACATATAGGATTGAGCGATGACAATGTTTGAGCAGTGCTTGAGAAAGCAATCTAAACGGTTCAAATGATGAAACACAAATAGTATAAATTTCGAGGGACGAGAACGACAAAATACAGAGAAGCGAAATAGTTTTAGGAACAAATCTGATGATGATGATCGCAAGACAATTCATGAAACTGCTTGATATTGATGCGCGGGATGCTGCTGAATGAAGAAAAAAAAATTACTCGATCAAATCACCTTTCCTCGCAACATATGCGGAAAGAATGACAGAGAAATCGAAAAAACGCACAAAAGCCCGACGAATTTGAGAATTGTACAGTATTTGTTGCTTTGCTGTCCCGCAAAACCAGAAATTATTACATCGAAAGCTTATTTTACCTGCGGTTAAGATCGGATTCGGCTCACTGCTACAGAAGATTATGCACACCAAATTTAGGCAATTTGTTTTTGCGTTGTGACGATATTATTTGGCATTTATTTCGTTATGCCAATTCCTATAATTCTCATTAATATTCGAGGCAATTTTTTTTTTTTTTTTTGCATTTTCGGTACACTATCTCCCATTTTATTACGAGTCTCCCGAATATTGCATATTTTGGACAGTTTATGCGCACAGTTTTCATGCTTATGAACTTTGTAAATGAATCGCTGTGTACGGTTTAAATCAGTTGAATAGCTCGCCATATTTCGATTACAATGACAAAAATGAAGCCATTTTGATGAGAAAAATAATTTGGTTTTTCAATCGCATCTTTCGGCTTTCTTCGGCCAAATGTGCGTTTAATGCAATTTGATTCGATCGCTACATAATCGTTTGTGCGCTGTTAATTTTGTCCTCTATCTTTAAATTTTTTAACATCCGAACGCAAAGACCTTGAAGTCCATAAAAACCGCGAAAATACGACGATATCGAGAGAACAAAGTATTCATTTTCAACTTAATATATTTTATGCGAAAATGTATGATATTCAGAGAAATCGCCGGGCCGATCGGCGAAGAAGTCCGCATTTTGGCTTTGTTCGAATGTGTTTGTGTGTGCGTTGCCCTTTCTTGAGTTTGTTATTTAGCTATGTGTTGCTGGCCGAAAATAAATATCCAATTCCATTTTGCGAAAAATTATTCACAACCCAAAAATATCCAGCTGTGAATTTCGTTTTGCGCAAAATTTTTGGCCGCAACCAAAATGGATTGAATACAACACAAGCTGAACAAAATGAAACAAAATGAAAAAATATTGTTTGTTAAAGACGAAATGCGCTTGAGAAGAATTACTGTAGGCCGGCGTTTTTTTTTTTTTTTTTTTTGGAAATACACATCTATGTGTGTATCAACACGCGTTTTTTCTCGTTGCAGATTTTAAACCTAAAATGCTCACCGCTGCGCTTTACAACGAAAGAAGCCACAAAACGCGCAGTGCGTGCGTGGTGAGCGAGCGCGAGAGAGAGAGAAGAAAAATTAATCAATTTTCACTTCGAAAAAAGTATTCAATTTCATTTTTGACAGGTTTTAAATGAACTTTATATCCGATATATTGGCAGTATCGCACTTTATTACGGTTTATGTGCAGTTTATGAACGAGAAAAGTTCATTGATATTTGGCGCGATGGTTTTGTTGTTGGTCACCCATCTTTTTTCCAATAATAATTAAGAAGAATTTGCATTTATCCGCATTTAATTTGTTGGATTTTCATTGTGGCTAGTGTGTGAGACCAAAGTCATGGACGAGAAATTGATTTTTCGTCGTTTCTTGGCCTCGCAAAGCAATGCAATGCACACAAATCATTCATCGAATCAAAGCGATTGAATACATTTGGAAGATCATTTATCGATGCAAGAAATCCGCTTAAAGGTGATTCAATGAGCAGAAGAATCAGAATCAGCCCGAAATTGAACATACGAAATAAATTGAATGTGATTTTTAGCAAAGTCGTCTTGTTTGTTTGCATCGAGCAGCACAATGCGACGGTTAACCGAACGGAATTCATTCTTTCGCTGTACAAATACCACCCATAAACCGAGCGGAAGAGATTAGTAGCGAATAATTGAAAATGAATGGAAGTGTACAAATACTAGAACAGCTCCATTGGCACACGGAGCTACAGCATGCAATTACATACGGATCAAAAAAAATATAGGCAAACAATAAGAGACTGAGCGCGCGCTGATGGTGTACCGAAGTGAACATGATGCCATTGCCAAACCAAACGCATAAATAAATCATTATCCTAGAAAATGTTTCAATCACAGGCGAATTGTTTGTATTTGTGTGCGAAGATTGATGCTTTTTGTGTTGCTGTTGCTGCGATTGCACTGTCAAATAATCTTTCGATGGAATTCGTCTGCTGTTTCGCTCGCTCCGCGTGTGTGTGCGCCCGCCTGTGCACACAACCAGCCTAATAACCGATAAATCGGGCGTCGGAAAATGTCTTGTGTGCGCTTTACTATGAGTAAAGATCAAGATAGTCTAGGAAAACAGATGTGATTGTTTTTCGGATGTTTGACATGAGCCGTCATTTCACTTCTGTTCATGTGCCCCGTTTACCGCAAAACTCCTTTTGCTCTGCTTTTATATTGCAAAATTCATCCACGTAAATAATAATAATCTTTAATGCACGTAATTTGGAGGAGGAAAACAACAAGCCGAAGTAAATAAGAGTGGCTCCAGCAGTGGCAATGGTGGTGGCAATCTATTGATGCTGGCAAATGAAGATGGCAGATCCCGGCCATATACACGAGAGGGTTCCGTGCACACATTTTGCCATTTGCCATGAGAGAAACAAGAAGACGAAGACGATGGCTTTCGCGACAATGAGTAATCGTGCGTACTCATTTCTATCAGCATTGGACGGAATTGCAGACGTAATCAACGAAGCACCATCCAACAACGGTGGCAGCAGCTGGTGAACGACAACAAATAATCAGGCGAAAAATCAAGGGGATTCCAATTGCACAAAAATTGTTTTATTTTTTCCATTTGATTTGCTCTCACTCACTCACTCGATATTTGCTGGTGCAAAATAATGGACCCAAGGTGGAAGCAACCACATCACTTCTTCGATTCCGCATCGCTTTCAAATTACGCAATAAACGTATGAGGATAATAGTTTTGTTTTTTTTTCCTTCGAAATGCTTTTGAGACTTGCGATGCTGTTCTGGTGCTGATTTTTGTTTTATGTCGATACCATTGAAAATGTTTGTTTGCGATCACAGTCAAATCGGCGTTGCACCCTCTTCCAAGATCTTTTTCCTTTATTCGTCACCCTATATTTTCGCACGCGTTCGCATAAGCTGTACATGCATTACTCACGACTGAATCCAGCAAAAGATGTGTGTGAGAGAGAGAAAGAGTAAGCGAGTGAAAGCAACGGCAATAGCAGAAAAAAATCATATTCTATAACATCGTCGGTAAGCTTTAAAACCGTATTTCCTCATGAGAATCGGGCTTAGAGGGTGGCTGCCTGGTAATTGGCATCAATTTAGTCTTCGCGCGAATGAAAATAATAATAACAATAACAACGGCATTCGGTTGAATCGAATGAATTGCATGGTGCGGTGTGTGTGTGTGTGTGTGCAGAGGGCGAGAGAGAAACGAAATTCCTTTTCGACGGCATCATATTTCAAATATTAGTTGAATCTTTCGGGATATTTGTTAATATCAAATATGCATGAATATTGTTCGAGTTTGCTTCGGCACCGTGCACACCGCACCGCATCTCCTCGTAGAAAATGTGGTGTTTGGCCGTGTGTTGTTGCTTTTGTTGAAGGCAATGAGCGAATTTTACACTTTTCGAAATTGTGCGAGTGAGCCGATGCTGTCGACATCGTCATCAGCCGTTGAGCCAACCAATGTATTCGTTTGTATAATATGGATTTATTATTTTTTTTTTTTTTCTCTCGAAGGAGCGAATGGAAAAAGAAGTTCTGTGAAAATGGTGTTAGGTTGCCTCTAATGCTTTATGTACGACAGTGAAACACAAGTTTCGACGTTCTCCCTTTGTTTGGCCGGCTGAATGCTGAAGTGTGTGCATTCCACAATCTCCATTGCCATCCTTTTTTCCTTACAATAACCTCGTTCCGTCCCCGGCATTTTTCCCACTCACTCTTCGCATCGCATCGACGACGGAGTTAGTCAAGAGAACTGGCACTTTGTAAGCGAGGGTTCCGATTCGGTTAGTGAAAATTAGGTAATTTGAAGTTATGTAAATATTATACATTTTTAAGGTAATTAATGGTTTATAACTTTATATTTAAATTGTATTTTATGTATTTTATGGGGATGAGCGCCGAATGCGGCGCGAAGAATAAATGCGACGTAAATCGAACCACGAATGAGCACCGTTTATATGCAAAGCTGTATGCTCGGTGCCACCATCAACCGTATATTTTATTTTGTGTTCGGCGATAGGCGCGAGCGTTCGACATACAGCGAGAAATGGAGAGTATCAAGAGTTAAAAAGGCGCTGGTGGAAGCGAAAACGGGCAAGAAAAAATTGGTTTATCACTGCGATTGAAAATGACGCAACATTAGATGCAAATCGTCACATTGGATTGCTTTGAACCGAAAATGTAATTTGGAAACATATTTATGAAATTTTCATCAGATTTTTTTCGCGTAAGGTGTGGTGCGGTGCATGCATGTGTTTCGCTGTGCCGAATTATCATTGAAGAGTATTGACTGAATGGTTTTGCCTATTATAATTCACCGTTTGCTTCATCATCCGACCGAAATGTTGTTTGTTATGGAACGAAAATGTAATTTCGATTAAATGTTTCTATGCATATATGTTTCGCTTGAATCGATTTTCCGTTTTGCGCGTCGATTGCAAATTTCATTATAGCTTTTTGTTGTTATTATTACCAGCCGCACCAGGAGATCATAATTTTCGTATGTGTGGCGGCGAAGCAGCAACGGTGAACTTGTAAATATTCACACAATTCACATTTTGTATGACAGTATTTATTCCTTTCTTCTTGTTATTTTTTCATCTCTTTTTGTCAAATTTAGCGAGAGCGCGAGCGCCCCGCTCAAGCCACGCTAATTTTCGCTCGAAATTTTGTCAGCCGGTATAAAATTTGCGAATCAAAAACAAGGAAAACCATGTACGGCATTGTGTGGCATAATTTCCAATTTATTTGACGGCTTTATTTCATGGAACGTGCTATAATCTGGATGCGGATAAGTGAATGCAAAAAGAATTTAAAGAGAAAATTGAAAAATTGCCAATGGAATGTTTGAAGCTTCTGAAGCCAGAGAGATGATGAAACGAAACGGGCGATTGAGGGCAAAATAGTGAGGGTGAGGTGAAAGGGCGAAAATATATCGGAAATTTATTGCAAAATTAAATCATGTGCGTAATCGATATTTATGCGACATGTACACAAATTTCGTCACCAATTTTATGCTTCATTCGAATAAATATTGCTTGCTTTCGCTCGCTCGTTCGAGCAATGCAAATTGCTTTTGTCGTATGCGATGTGATGAGCAAAGTCGTTGCGAATAATTTGTATATGTGTGTCATTATTAAGTGCGCGCTAAATTAGAATTGAAAACGCGCGTTTGGAGTGCGTAATGATTAAAGGATTACCGAATAGAGAAACGGCTTAAAATGCATGTATATTTTGTGATCTCAGCCTCTCTTGCGCTTAAATCCAAACGGAACTTTGATGAAAATTACGTAGAAATGCATTGAGTTGTCCGTCAAATGGTTCGATTGCCGACAATTGACAGGCGCAAGATTCATTGCATTCGGTTTTCTCATGTGGCCGATGCGTGTTTTAATGTGAAAGCGACTGAAACACACCGAAAGGAATTTAATCTCGGAATATTTGCATTGTCACGTGTATTGGATAATGTTAAAGAAATTCGATGCTAACGTATAATGTGTGTATATCAAATTGCATGCAGTGAGTTTAAGTGCACATATAATCGCAATTCAATACTCTCTTTTGGTGCGACGAAACCAGCCGTTTGTCCATTTTCTGTTATTCGTCGATCGTATTCGTGTTGTCTCTGTTTGTTTGCTGGCTGGGCCCAAGGCATTGCAGGAGTTGTGTATGGCTCTATCATGCAGCAGCAAAGCACAGCTTCGGCCCGGCTCGCTCATTCGATACCGAGTAAACAGAAACACACAAGCGATAAAGCATTATGAAATGGTGTGTGCGTCAATTGAAGCGAAATATCGGTTCATCGAACAGCATCATTATCACATTCCAAATTTTATTGCACATGCGGAAAAACGAATTTGATGCTTGATTTGCTTGTCGATAAATGAGAGGTGGATAAAACGAAAAAAATATTTATAATAACACGATTATCATCATTTATGCGACGCGTTTGCGAAAGAGTGTATGCGTGCGTTTGTGCGTGCATTTGTTTGTTTGTCCACCCGTGTCCGTTTGCCATCGCTGCATCCATGTACTTTATTTATATCTATGTATATGACAGCGGAATACGGATACAATTAAAATTAAATGTTAATGGGAGAGGATTCGTAAATGAAATCGAAATAATCGATAAAGTTGGAAACAGGCAAAATGCCACGAAATTTAATCAAAACACAAATTCGGCCTGATGCAGGAGGGGAAAAAGAAGTGGCAGCAGCACAGACATTCATCGTGCACATTTTTTTCACGTCCAAAGCCCACAAAATTATTTGATAATTAATTTAAATTATTCATTTTGACTTTATTGTTTAATTGCGTTTCATTTGAATCAACGTTATGTGTGCATGTGTTCGTTTTTTAGCAATCGTGCGAATTCAATTAGGATCCGTCCAAATGCCAGTAGAAAAAACCAATCAATTTTTGTTATTTAATTAGTAGTAATTTTTCAATTACGTTGCGAGCGAGGAAGCACAGAGTGTGTGTGTGTGTGTGTGTGTGCGCGAGCACGTTTTTGTTTTGTTCGCCGTGCCGTTCACCGGCTGTGTTCAGCGACATGTTTATGTGCTTCGCGGTTTCATTGCATTCTTTTCATTTGAACATGGAACGGGCTGCAAAAATGCATATTCACGGCATTCCCATTGTCGCGGCATTTATTACCAGTTACCAAATCTACAATCATGGATTATTAGCTTTATTTGCTGCAGTGAAGGAAATGGCATTCCAGTGGAAAAGTTTTCACAGTATTATCTCTTCGTTATTACCCTACCTTATGTTTGTAATATTTGCTCACAAGTACCTACATAACGGATGCTTTCTATTTTTCTTTATTTTTTTACGTCGCAACAACGAAAAAAAAATCGAAGCACTTGTTATTTAGTTCGTCTTTTCTCTCGAAATAAAAAAAAACCAGAGGAAAAAAGGGTGTCATGTCAATTCAATATCGTATATCATTCTCCCAAGAGAATTTTCAGTGGTACACAATTTTTCTGTCTTGTTTTCTCTTGCGATACTCAGTCCATTCTTTTTTTTTCTCCCATCAAACCAGAAATGTTGCTGTTTTTCCTCTGCTGTGTTCCCTTAGCGGGATTCTTGTTGTTTGGCCCATAGTTTGTCGCCTTCTCATTCACTCCACGCCCGATTATTGGACTCTGTGTGGTGCCTTCGTCTAAACACAGAGGAAAAACGTTGACAAAAAAAAACTTTCTCTATTGTTCCATATCTCGTGCGCTGGAAAAGTTTTTCGCTTCGCCAAGATGCTTATAATTCAATTCAAGTTTTTCCAATTCTCTCTGACTTTCGTTGCGCTTCGCACACACAAAACAATTCAATTTTGTTTTTTTCATTTTCCGTCAAAAACTTTGGCCGAAGAAATTGATTTTAATGTTGTTTGCGTGTGCAAATTTTTGCTATTGGGTATCAACAATACGGAATTTTCAAATTACCGTTGTTTCTCCGGTTTGACTTTTTGCGTACTATGTGCTTGATGCGAACGTCTACATCGAACCGTGCGATGGTCGAAGACTTTTATGCGCCCTGTTTGTGCGCCCAATTTCACAAAAAACTTCTCTCATAAATGCGCCCAACAGGAAGCCAGCATCGAATTTAACAGAAGAAATTAGTATGCAGAGCAAATGCAAAATCTTTCAATTGTTTTAGTGGATTTTATGGTTTGTTGTTGGCGCGTTTACGATTGGTTTTTCGAACAACAATCAAGTCGATGCGCCGTGGTCTGAATAACGACAACACGAAACCTGCCGCTTGATAGAATTAAGTTCGCCTCTTATCGCTAAGATTAAAAACTAAATTAAAAAGAAATTCTCAACCATTTGTTTATATTTTATAACAACAAAACATTTATTTTTAAATCATTTTCAGTTTTCAGTATGTGTGTTTAATTTTTTCTATGTACTTGTTTTGTCCCCCCTTTTTTTATCAATAAAATGAAAGGAGAGAGAAAAAAATCAATATCCATTCGACAAAACATAATATTTCCTCCGCTATAATCGTAATGCTGTTCATTATTCTCTGCATTGTTGTTGTGGTGATGAGTGATGCTGGGCGCAAAATTTGTTCGCAGCATTCAAGCCAAGCAACACAGACCGATTCGGCTCGAATGAATACGCCATGGTATTTTGATCGCTGCGAATAAATTGTGGGCTCGCAAAACGTCACACAATATCTTTATAAATTCAAATTTAATAATAATGATAAAAATCGTAATAATAATTGATTAATTGTAATATGTATCGAAATTCAGTTTACACAAAATATAAAGAAGAGATTGGGATAAAATGCAAGTTTTAAAATAAATGAACAAAAATACTTCATGCGTACAAATAACACAATCGAAAAATTTAATTCCGTAGAGAAACAGAACAAAAACAAAAACACAAATTTATCTGACGAACGAACAGAGAGCGGCTCTCTCCATTTTTTTTTTTTCGCACAAAAACAAATTTAAAATAAAACACACACAATGATAATATGTTTTTAATGAGCAAAAAGCGAATCGCTTTCGAAATAATTAAACTCTTTGAATAATTATTGATAATAGTAATGATTGCGATGCCTATTTTTGGTTCGCTGTTCTTGTTGCGAACAAAAAAGAAATTGCTCAAAAAAGATCCAAAAATTTGAACGTAAATAATTAATTTGGAAAAAAAAGTAAAACAAAACATGAAAAAAAGATCGAACAGACTGAAGTTTGGAAAAAGCGGTGCGAAAATGAATCAAGGCAAAAAAAAAATTAAATTCATAATATAATCCATATTTTTCCCATTCGGTTCAATTATTACAACTGAACTCAATGAACACACAATATACATTTATCATTGAATGATTATTATTGTTTAATATACTGTTAATATTTTCATTTGAATTTTCACATTGCGCGTCGGTCGGGTTTTGTATTGGACAGGGCTTCCCGAGGCAGATGAACGAAAAAACGCTCCCATCATCTAACGGGATTGCAACGATCTTTTTTTTTCATTTCGCCAATGAAAAAGCGTTGACCAAATTTAATCGTCTAATGGCTTTCGCGCTGTTTGTTCATCTGCCTCGATGTTTGTAGCCACTTTTCTTTTGTGATACTTCATTTGCCTTAGTTGAATGTTGCCTTGACTTTCGTCCATATTTGAATACCATGTAAAAATCTATGCGTTCGTTCTGACATTTGGAGAAATAATTGCAGATTTTTGTTTTATTTAATTCTCTTGTAATTGTTATCATTGTTTAGCTTGTCTGCGGTTTGTAAATGTGAATTAGTGTGTGTGTGTGTCTGTGTGTGTGTGTAAATTGTTTTCGTTATTTAGTATTCGTATGCATTTCACTTTGTTTTGTTGTTCTCTAGGGATTAGGTATTTTCATATTTTATTTACAATTACAATTAAAAAATAACGAAGCAACATTGACGTTAAAATTTTAATTTCTTACGCTTTTTTTGCATTACATTTTCTCTTTTATGAGTTTGCTGTTGAATGTTTCTGTTTGAATATTCGTTCTTTTTTCGTTCATTCATTCCTGCAATCGAAAAAATTTTGCCTGACGCAAGTTGCGTTTGCCTTGTCTTGCGATATATTTGAATGTGTTTGTGAGTGCATTTCAACTCTGTATATTATTTTGTTGTTGTTTGTTCTTTCAATTCTACTTAAAATCACATTACGTATATGATGCTTGTAAATGTTACCAACTTTTCTTTTTCAATAATTTTTTTTTCTTTTTATTCATGCTTTGTTCATTATGTTTTGTTCGGTTCCATTTCACTTTATTCTTTTTCTATAATTAAAAAATATATATTATTATATGTACTATTATTATTACGTATCATTATGATGCTATTGGCAATATGCATTGCAATGTTCGTTGGAATGGGTTGTCCCGCCGACAATCGACATTTCACCGTGTCGTTGTCTCCCTCTCTCTTTGTGTGTGTTAGTGTGCGAATGCTGTTTTGCGATCAAACAGCATTACACACTTGATGCGCTCTTGCAGGTGCCCCCGAAATACCAATCAACAATGCCACACATATGTGCGCTGCGTGTTTGTGTTTTTTTTTTTATTGACAGTATACGATTTGAATATTATACAAATATTATTACGTTAGATTCTATTCAGAAAAATGAAATAAAGTAGTTTGCAACAAATGAAATGCCCATATAGCGTTTTTGTTTGTTTGTTTTCATTATTTAAATGTGATCTCTCTCTCTCTCTCTCTCTCTCTCTCTCTCTTCGATTATTGTTCCATTGTGCTCTTGGTATCTATATATAAATATTCGGAAGCCTTTGCAATACACACACAAGACCACCGCTTTCATATATATAATTTCTTTCTTTCAATCAATTGTTTGTCCCTCCTAAAATGTTTCTACTCTGTACGGATATCTCTCGTGTATTTTTACATTGCGCTCGAGAAATTGTGTTATCTTAGAAAATCCCTTTAGATTATTTTATTTGAATAGGTTTGTTTTCATTCGTTTTAAGAATCCTTAACGTTTAAATGTTAGCACGAATAGTAAAACAAAAAAAAAAGGTCAAGAAATTACTTGTTAGTATTGTTTTTCGTATACAATTGGTTTGAACTGTATGTTTGAATGCTGAATGGCGATCGACAGCGTAGCTGATGTCGACGAACACACACTATCTCTCTTTGTGTATGTGCCTGTGATATAATTTGACTCTTTGTTCAAATTATGTTTTGCATGTGCTATTGTCTTTATTGGCATTTGATGGATTTTATCACTATCAAATTGACGAAATTGTTATTAATGCTTTTTCCATGGCGTTTACGCTTCAAGTGCGCGTCAAATAAATGCGTTTCGAAAGAAAGCTTGGACCATTCTATGCTCGATGATCGATCGAGGCAAACTATTGTAAATATTGTATTATAATGTGTGACAAATGTGAATAAGATGTTCGTTGTGGGATTTACAATTAGAAGGGGGTGTATAAAGAACAATTCATGGTTTTTTTTAGATGCAATGAATTATCAAAATGATAAAAAATAGTTTACTCGCTATCTTCAGATTGAAGTTTTGTCTTCATTTATATTGAAATGTAATTCACATCCATTTTTCTTATTCATTCATTCATTAAAAATTATCGTATACATTTTTTGGATTTGGAGTCATTTTCCATACAGAAAAAAACCACGTATGCGCACAAATATTTTTTTTTTTTTTTTCGTTTTCATTTTGTTTCACTTGTCTCAGTTTTTTGTTCAAATATTTATAACTAGACGAAGAAAGGAAAAAATTCCTATGCATGTCATTCTTCTTCATTTCCATTCAGTCGTTTTTTGTTACGTATATACGGTTTCTCGACAGGTGATCGCTCAGTTTAGTTGAAACTCGAATCATTTCTATTCAGAAAAGAAAGTGTGTCTCTTTGTCCGATTTTTGATTACCAATCAATCGTAGAATGTCGATTTAATTCATATAAATTTGAATCCACTTGGAGCTCGATGCCAGTGAATTTTTTTGTGCATCGGCGATATTCGCCGGGGACAAATATTTGTGGATTGAAATGATAAGAGATGATGGAAGTTATGCATATTGGCGAAGTGAAGCGAGAAAAAGCGTCGAACCAAAACAAGTTCGATCTTGCACTCTGACGACATTTTCTCTGCCAGTTTGACCATATTGACAGTTGAATGATTTGTTATGAATCATGACGAAGTTTGAATGATAAACATTTTGAGAAACAGAATATTTCGTTTAGATATACAGCAATAGGAAACATGTTTGTACCATATTTGCATTCGACATATTCGGTATTTTGGGCTTTGCCGGTGTGAAAGTACGTTCGCGCACATGCATCTCTTGCGTGGATGATGAATGGGCAGCGACGCATTCCATCGCCCGATGGACCAACACCGTGGAAAATGTTTGTTACTCACACCACGTGATGCGATAGGATGCCGAATAAATGCATGGAATTGTTCGGCATCGTTCACATGCGTTTCGTATGTGGTGTGTGTTTGAGTGAGTTTAGTGATTGTTTGAAGTAAATGGGAGGGGAGGGAAGGGGGTAATATGATAATTTATATAGTTGTTGGTTGTGTGAGTTTATATATAAGTAGAGATAGGATGGATAAGTTTTATTCTACGAATTAAATTAATTTATTTTCCTCTTAAAAATTGTCTCATCTAATTACTTGTTCATCAGGAGAACAAAAAGGAAACACATTTATACATGCAATCAAGAATGAAATTATGTGCATATATTGATATAAATGCGCAATTAACGATTTTCATCACCAAACGCTTACGTTTATTTATTTCATAATAATACAAAATCGAATGACTTCAACGGCAAAGTGTTTCTCTATCTTCTCAATCAATTGATACAAATGGCACACAGTGTGCAAACGATTTGTTTGCATTTCTTGGCCGTCTGAATGTGAATGTTGTTTATCACGATTTGTTGATGAGTGCGGCATCGATGACGACGTAGACGACAACGGTGCGATGTCTGCCGCCATTGCGTGAATACGAATCTGTGCAAAGTGTGTGCGTGTGTGCGCGGGTGTGAAATCTCGTCGAATGCGGATTTATATCAATTTATGGATTTGATTTTCTTTTATTTGTTGTGTGTGTTTTGTTTTGTAAAAAATAGTAATTGGCGAGCTAAAATTGCTATATGGGCCTCTTGCAAAAACGAAGGTTCATTTGTTCTCATTTTTCTTAGTTTCTTTTCTTCTTGCTCATTTCTTTTTTCTTTTCAATTTAATAACTGCATCATTTTTCTTAAGTTTTGTTACGTATATCTGTTTCAATTGTTTCTTTGTTTTGCTTTTCGAAAAAAGATCTTTTTTTTCTCATTTCAATACTTGTTTGTTGTTTGCTTGTTAATTCTTTTTTTTCGTTTTTGTGTGTGTGTATGTGTGTTCATTGGCTTCTCAAAAGAAAGTATCCTAAATTAACGCACTCTCACTCTAATAAAGAATCATTGAATAACTGAGAGCACACATTGAATTCATTAGCACGTAAAGAAGACTGAAATAAGCGAGCAAATTGGATGTGGATCGTATTATGTACCTGAGATGAGAAATTATTTGTTTATTTCTGGTTGTTTAATATTTTGTCGTTTTACGTTGTATTTGAGTTAAAAAAAAGGCAATTTGGCGAGTTTGTGTTTGGTTGCATGGAATTGTATTGGAAATGAAAAGCGATTAGGTAATCAAACAAACAAATATTTTCAATTATAAACACGTTGTAAATGCAATTTATTCACATTCGCGTTCAGCACATTTGCTCTCTGTCTCTCTCTTTCTCTCTCTAATGCGTGCCACAATATTCAATGTGTGCCAATCATTCGTAATTTATGTTCTTCTCAAAACTTTTTCATCGAGTTTTAAAATGAGTGATATATGCTTGCGCTTATTCATCAAATTTCTTAAAAGTTTTTTTTTTTGAAACTGTTTTTATGTGTTTTTTTATAGTTTTAAATTTTAGTTTTTATTAGCCTTTATGGAATATTTTTTTATGTATTTTTTTTTAGATTTTTCATTTTTTTGGGATTTTATTTTATCGAAACAAGATCAGTGTACGCGTGTGTTCTCAAGCGAAGTTCTGGCCATATTCCCACGGCATTGTGAGCACCCGCTTCGTTTTTGCAAGAAGGTCGTAATTGTACTACGAACATGGGTGCACCACCGCATTGTAGCTCGCCAATAAAGGACCATGTGCTCCCGCGAAGGGGGTACTCACAACGTCTGGTGTACTCGCTCCGTCAGTGTGTGATGTTGAATCAGCATTACTTCTACCTTCACCATTCGCAGAACCGCCCAATTCTGGCGGTTTGGTGGTGTCCCGTTCGTCAATCACTAAATCTATTGGCATTTTACCCTTCAGGCATGTTATATATCGATGACAGAAATTATCGCATAATTCGTGAACCTGCAACAAAAACAAATAACAGACATTGAAAAATACAAACAAATCCGGAAAATCATTTTCAATTTACAAATAAAATTTAAAAGACAACAACAACTAACAAAATGGGAATATGGAAAAAAAATGAAGATAAATAAAGTAACGAAAACAAAAATGTATATGGTGAAGTTGAATTGTAGTAGGTGGTTGCCTGAAGCGGGGTGCTGCCGCGAAGCGTTCAACATTTTACATTCTTATTCGTACCAAATAAAATTGAAAGTGAGTGGTGAAAAAATACAAAAACAAATTCTTACAGTTCTAAAAATGCATTGATTTATCGTTTGCCGCACAAAAGACCAATATTATATTGTACTGCCAGTTAGGTCACGGAAAAAGACAAATGTTTATGGTTCGCATCTGACGGTTTTCGCAAACGAGCGCACGAACGCAAGCAGTAGAGCCGAAGCCACACCACGCGTAAATGCGTTAATTGATTCGAACGAAATATTCTTTGATGTAGGTATATTGCAACAATAAACGGGTTAAACCTAATTCTCGCTACACCAATCGAACAATTAAACAAAAGAAGCTCCAATGCGCGAGCAGTAAGCGAAAGCGCACGAGAGCGAAAAATAGCAGAGTGTCTTGTCTGACATCTTTTACTATACAGTCTCTGGTCAGCCACAAAACTATAAAAAAAATTATACACAACACATAACACAGCAATGAGTTCTACACAGTAAATGCAATGATTTTGTGTTTGTGTGTGTGTGTGTTTTTTTTTTTTCATTGGTTTTTGGTTGGTGAAGATGTTTGAGGTTGGTGTGTATTGAATTTGGTTTGTATGCGCTTGCGTATGTTGATTGCTTAAATACAAGCCATAAAACGTATTCGAATTGCTTCGCTTTTCTTTAGAATAAGATTTACGATTGCAATAAAAATCTCCTAATTTGTTTACATCCCAAATTCTCTAAATTGTGATAATAAAACCATAAATTCTTAACTCGTTAACCACTTCATTATTTTTGGGATGGTATTTGCGCTGTGGCTCGCTTCATGGTCGATGTACAAGCAGCAGCTGTAGACATTTTCATCGAACTGTCATAATCGTCAACATTCAATGAATTCCATTTGTGCGAAAAATGTTTTTTGTTTTGCTTTGGCTAGTTTCTCTCTATATTCAGAGGACTGCCCATGTCTATGGCAATAAACTTCACAAACATATTGCGTATACATTGTCCAAATGGCAATACGATACTCATTTTCAAGTCAAATTTATGCCATTGAAATTAGTTTTCGATTACATTATTTCACTTTGAAAATGCTGTGTGCGACAAAGTGAAATCGTTTTATTCACTAATTTTTAATAGGTCCGATGGCCACATGTGCTCGTGACTTTTGTTCTTATCTTTGACATAGATTCTGATGTTTTGTGCTACCTTTTACTATATTTTATGGCTACTGTACTCGAGTGCAGCATCATGCGCTTCGAGTAATGATCTCTCTGTTTCGTATGCACATTACCCGTTTGTGTTCTTGTGTATTGCCTCACCGACTCCGGCTGCAGTCAAATGGCTTTTGCATTTCGATGGCAAACAATTAAAGGCTTATAAAATGGCAGCAGCCAAATAGGACAAATGGTACGAGAGAAAAACCGAGTAGCAAAACAAAGAAGACAAAGTAATAAAAGTGCACTATGCTGTTTTATACAGTTTATCGGGCTGCATCGCAATGTTTTGGAAAATGCAGTTGCGGCTAGTGTGTGCAGCAGCAGCAGCAGCAGCAGGCCAAGGCACAAAGCGAATATATTCGGTATGCATAAAAAGAGCAAACGAATATGCCAAAGTGATGGAAAAACAATACGACTTTATATCGATATCATAGAGTCCGCGAGCGCGCAATGTCGATACATTTGAAATATTTTTTATAGCTGTGTTCTATTTTCCCCTAGCGCCTTATTCATGTCGCTCTCTCTCTCTCTCTCTCTCTCTCTCTCTCTCTCTTTCTCTCTGTTAATCGGCTCTTTTAGCCGTGCTCTTGCAAGCATTGCTCGCTAATGCACTGTTCACTCTGTGTTTTTGGGCGCAATTTTTGCGCTTTTTCGCATTTCATGTAACAAACCTGCAAACGACAAATTGATTGCATAATCAAGATTTCGAACTGGTTGCAAATGGCGAATCGAATTCAAGCCGGCAATTCGTGATATTGAGCAGCCGATCGCTCTCTCTTTCGCACCGTATGTGTGTTACACACTGCCGCGCGCAAGCGGAAAATTTTAAAATGCGCTAATATTTTGAATTTCAACTCATTGTCTATCTCCTTTCGATTTTGTCATCGACATAGATACATACTGCCAATTTACATGTGCACTCCCTGTCTGAAATCGCGCGTCAATTGTTCGTGCCTAGCGCACATTTAGTGTTGTTCGCCGTTTTTGTGGTGCGGCTGCTGTTTTGCTGTTGTGTCGATTCGAAGCTTGAAATTAAATGTATTTAATATGTACATTTGCGAGTCGGTTGCACCATGCCAATGGGGGATATAAGTATAACCATTGATTAGCATAAAATCAATGTACGATTTGTACTAATTTTTTGTCCGTGATAGTTGTAAGGCACTTTTTTTGGTTGCCGACACAGATTTATCGCTTTTATTTTTGTATTTAATGTCGCATTTGACTCACAAGTGTGTTCGTTTTCGGTGTGTTGTACAATTGTCGAAAGCTCGAGCAAATAAAGTTCGATGCTCATGTAACCAAATGCAATTATCGAAAGTGATATATTTTTCGTTGCATTGTGCAGGTCATTATCTCGAGAGCATCTCATGTACCTCTGTCGTATGTTCCAAATAAATAAAATTCACACGAATGAACTTAGTGTGTAAGTTACTTCACATCATCAACAAAAACAAGATTGTCGATATGTGTGAGCAAATAAAACGGTCGTCCGTTTACTTTGCTTTTGTGTGACATTCACTTGAGCCGATAGCATCTCACATGACGATGAATAAAAATGTCATATCTTGAAATCGTCATCGAGTGTGTATGTATGTGCACATCAACAAATAGTGACTGAAGTAGCAACATCCTTGAAAATATGCATTTTCAAACCAGAATAACAGTGGTCGACGTCATGAACGGTTAGTATACTTTGGAAAAAGAACTGAATCTGTTCTCGAGCCGAATGGAAAACGGACTGCAAGAGAATTCCTAAGCATTTCAAGTGGACAAAACATTCAAGAGTGCATCAAGTCGACGTTCCGATAAATGGATTCGACTAACAATGACTGTGCACTTAGCAATCGTATGCGTAAATCTTAAACTATGGCACTTCGGAAATACGCCGATGTTCAGTCAATACCTGGCACATATCGAAGTGCATCCGAATATATAGAACAAATATTATCAGTGACACAGTGCCATTTTGTTTGATGGAATGTGAAAACGAAACTTGAACCTTGCCAGAACAATTGGATTGTTTATTAAAATGCATTGAAGATATTCATGTTTTTGCCATTTATATTTCGCAACTTTTTGTTAGAGCGTATGACAGTTTGTATGACAACCTTGTGAGACACACACAAAACAAGATATTTAGAGAAAAAAATCACATACACGGGCGAATAGTGAGCAGCAAATAACGGCAATGAGTGAAAAGAGTGAGAGAGAGAGAGAAAAAAGCCCCACATGACCTCATTGTTTCATTATCATTGATATTGCTATTGTTATTGCTGTTGCCGTTGACATTTCCGAAAATAGCAAAGTTCTAAATGATCGTGCCTATAATTTTGCATTGGATTTAATAGAATAATGTTACTTGGTCGGTAACTGACTAACAATAGACGCGGTGCGGTGAACAGTTAACACAATTGAAAATGCAAGAATGGAAATAAATTTTATGACACCAGCAAATCAGAAAATCAGAACACAAACGGCAACAGCGGTGCTGCAACAACACTGTGCAACAAACTAGAACTGTGTGTCTCTTTCTGTTTGTGTGTACGCGAGAGCGAATTCTTTGGCTCTGGCTCTGGCCGCGCACGTGTGTGTGTGTGTGTGTGTGTGTGTGTGTGTGTGTGTGTGCAAATGAATGACAGCACCATTTAAAATTTGCACCAAAGATGTGTTTTGTGTGCATGTTTTGCGATTCCAAAGTTCTGTCTTCTTTTGTTTCTCTTAGTTTATTGCTGGCTAAAACTGTACGCCGAACATTTTCATAATAAACAATCAAGCAAAAGGAAAACGGTAACGATAACATTATACAAATATGTTTATTATTAAAATGTCAATTGATTTTTTTTTCTGCGCTTGCCGTTTTTCGTTTTTTGTTATGCTGCGCTCTGAATGTCTATTTGCCCCGTGTATTCTTATTCGATTCTCTTATGTCGTTGTTGTTGTTGATGCAAGTGCTTTTTGTGGTGTGCTATTTCTATTGCGAAATTTGCCAGTTACTCGAGCTCTTGGCCCGAGCAAAGCTCGCTGTCACCTTGTGTGTGCTGCAATAATCGAGTGTAAGAATAGGAATCGAAAAGAGAATGGCAGCGGCAACAATTCCGATTGTATGTTTTGTGCACTCTCTTGCATCGCAAAGGTAAGTTTGACGGTAAGTGTGCGCGAGCGGGCGCTCGATTGCGCACCGGCTCTCGTCTTAGTGTTTCCGTTTGATGGTGTTCGTATGCTCGGGCTGATGTTGCAACACAAAATTTTAAATTTTAAATTATTGCGGCATAACAAGATACACACACACACACCAAATGAAAACCAAAAAACGAGGGAAAATATCGCGGCATCACAATTGAAATGATGGTAATTGTAACAAATAATGAAAGAGATACCGAGTCTTTCTCGCTCAAAATCCAACGAGCACACACAAGTTCTCTGCGTTGTTGTTATACATTTTTCTTCTGCTGTTTGCATCGTCTTCAGCCATGATTAAAAAAAAGAGGTTAAGCAGATGTGTAGCTTCGTGTGTTTACATGGGATCTTGTGCAACAATAAATTCGAACGAATGCCGAAATGATGGAGCGGAAAGCGAATTTTGCAAATCAACAAGTCGAACTTGTTCTCGGCTGGACAATGTAAATCTTCGTCTCGAATCAATTGAAAAACACTGTTTGTTGCTCATTTTGAGCTTGAATGGACGTGGACGAAATTAAATGGTCAAGTGAAAAACAATGAATTGAAATGGTTTTCGATTCGAGGAAGCGATATCTAACACTTTTCTGTCAAATTCGTCTTGCACTTGGCGATATCACATTGTCGCATACCGAAGACTGCTTTTTGTCATTCGGTTAACAATATTTTCAAGAATTATTTCGTCCGTCGTCGTCTTCTTCTTCTTGTGTTGTCGCATTAAAATGCGGAATAAAAAAGACTTGAAGACTTTGCGAGAGTGAACTAGCCCGCGATAAAGATAAAGATACGCATATATTCGTCGACATTTATTCGCGCGTGTGCGTGCGTTTTATTTTTGTTTCTTTCTTTGCTTGTTTATGTCATTAAATTCAAATGCGCACAAATACACAAGTGCTTGTGAAAAATGCATAAAATTTACCAGCAAAAAAAATGAAAACAAATGACAAACGAAAGAAGCGAATTAAACTAAGAAAAAAGAGAAACATGTTGGAAACACCGAGACAAAAAAAAGCATACACACAACCAAGTTTTGCATATAGGTGCATTGAAGTGCAGGGCACTCACAGCGACATCATTGATATAGGGGGAACAGCGGCGGCTAACGAAAAATATGCATACGGATTTGTACACGTATAAAAGTCAGAATGAAGGTATAATCTGGATATTCTACACACATTCATTGGTTGTTATCTCTTGATTTAATCAAATGCAGTATGCAAAATATGTAGTATTTTATTTTGTTGTCTCTGCACGGCTCGACTGTTTTTTTTCCGTCCATTTTATTCGCTTTTTCTCTGTGTGTGTTTGTGTATGAGAGAGAGATTCTCTGTTATTGTTGGGTTTGTTGTGTGTCTTTTTTTTCCAAATGTTTTTCTCTTTCGCTCACTTGTTGGCCTTTTTATTCGTCTCTGTTCTGCGTTTTTTCCTGCCCAATTTTTCTTCGTTTTTGCATACAAAGGTACGCAAGTCGCCACAAAATTAGAGCGATTAAGCCAGCAAGAGTAAGCGGACGAGAGATGGATCGCAGTGCAACGAAAAACTGAGATAATAATTTCCTTTTTTTCTCCCATTTCATGTGTTTTTCCTTTAGCAAATATTCATTTCCATTTTGAACATGCCACATTTCTTTCATGCTTTTCGTTTTTTATCTGTGCGATCTGTTCGCATGTGTGTATTATTTGAGGTCTCGGTTCGCTTGCGAAATCACAGAGACTCCGAATAGTCTTTAGAAGAAAAATCAGCTGTTTCTCTTTTTCTATTTCCATTTGCAATTTCCATTTGTCATTTTGCGCATTTCTCAACGATGTCATCACTCTGTGTCGACTGTCGCACCGCGATCGCCAGATCGAGCGAAAAAATCTCATGTTTGTGCGGCGAGTGTAGAAGTTCGATGATCGCTTCTTTGGTTTTCGATCATTTGAGATATGAACCCAGCTCTCTCATCGTGAATAAAAGGTCTCTCGTATATAAATTTATTATCATCAAATGTTTGCGTAGGTATTTTTATTTTTGAATAAATTGTGAGCGGAGTGAGGACAAAAAAAAAACAGCTACAGAACAGACTGCACACGACACACGATACACGAACATGGTCAAGATCAGGTTTTGTGTGGCGAGGTGATCGCGCGCGCCCGTTCTCTCTCTCTCTCTCTCGCTCGCATTTCCAACAAAGGACCGACCACAAGTTTGCGACAATTTATTTGCAATGCAGATGCAATTATGACAGTTTATTCATCAATTTTGAGACAAAAATAATATGTTATAATATCGAATGGTCATGAAATTGACACAACATTACCAAACACATTGTTGCAACCAAATTGACTCCCGCCATAGTATGAATGCGCTGCTATTTTGCCGAAAATTGATGAATGCCGCCGTTCAAATGATTTCTTTTATATTGACACTTGATGAACATAAATTGTGAGCAGCAGATTTGTCGATTGAATTTTTCGTGTGCCCATCATGGAAATGCCGCTGTCGTCGCGTTAAGAACCTTCTTAAAAATGCAAAGTCCAAAAAATTGAAGAGAGCTATAAATATGTGGTGTGTGTATGTTTGATCCATACGCGCGCATGCTCGCTCGCCCGTTTACGTTTGCAGACATAAAGTGGATACAAATACAATGGCAGCGATTTTGAGTCGAACCGGTTTTTTGACCGATGCTTTTATTTTCGAACGCGTATTTTCGTGAAGTAGTCTTATGTGCATGCTGTCTTTTTTCTTCGTGCTTCTTATTCTTTTGTGCGTTTTTTCTGGTGTGTGGATCGTTCAGTTGTGCTTGGAGCCAATGCTCCTGTGCGCAGACTCTTGTTTCTCAACAATGTATTGATTCGCGTCGTTTTTGTATTTTTCGTGTTGCTTTCAATTGTTTTTTTCCCTTCTTTCGTGTGTGTTGCGATAACATGAGGACCCTGAGACTCTGATGCTCGCATGGCAAGAACACTGAATGTTAAAGCAACAACGACACATCATATGAGCAGCCGTTACACAGAAAACAACCATCGGCCATATAAGTGAAGTAAAAGTCGAATGATATCATCATTCAATGTGCACATAGACAGTATTATTTGTATTCATTTTGTTTTTATATTGCGATTTTGTGCGTGCCTCTGATCGCCTTTTACGTTCCGAATTTAATTCGATAAATGATTTGGCGATGAACGGAAGGTGCGACATAGGAAAAGAGAGAGAGATTACAGGAAAAAAAAGCCCCCAAAAGCGAGGGGGAACAATCAAAATTCACATATTTGAAGGCCACACTGTGTCAAGACGATGGATGCGATCGCCTTCTCATCTTTTATTACACACTGCGATGATGATGGCAGATCAATGGGCGAATGAATTTGGCGTAAGTCATGTTACATGGATGGCTTAGCTTTCGCCCAAAAACATTGCGAAAAGAAGAATGCAACATCAGAATATAAAATGACAATTGGTGTGTTGAGAGTTGAGGGAGCGCAAAATCAAACCAAAACCAAAGTAGAGTGCCGACTCAAGCCAAACGAAGAGACAACCATCAAAAAGAAACCACACTACTTTAAGCCGATCACATTTTGTTGTGAGTTTAATAAATTTCGCTCATATGGAATATCGAATGCGCGCACTACTATTTTAGCAACGGACTTTGTTACGACTTTGTCCCACCAACAGAAACAGCGAGAGAGATTGAGAGATGATCGGCAGAAGCGTGGAAGACAGCGTTCGCTTGTTGAAAAATCGTAAATTTTATTTTAAATTGCTTTTGTGGTTATGTGCGTTTTTCTTTTCCTTATTATTATTGTTTTTGTATTTTTTTTTTGCGAATTTCCGCAGAAAAATTCCAGGATGGCAAAAAAAGGCGGCCGAGTTGGCTTAAGAAATCGAATGACGAAGGCTTTATTTGATCTCAGCTCTACTTATCCGCACTGACAGCTGAGCAAGAACAACAAAAATATCCCAAAACAAAAGCCAACAATTCGTAAAGTGTTGTCACAAGCCCACACTCAAATGCATATTCCATATTCAGTGTGTGTTCATCAAACGGAGCGGTATTTGGGTGTTTCAATGTTATTTAGACACACGAAACTAACAAAAAAAAAAAAAAAAACACGTTCGCACACATTAACTCACTCACTGGCCAAAAGAATGTTTTCATTGAGGATTTCTCGCACATTCGTTGCGGCTGCCGCTAAAAAATCCATCTTTTCATTCACCTAAATTACGGTGTAGCTTTTATCGATTTTTCACTCGTCGTCTCGAGAGCTGTGTTTGCTGCGCTCTATCTCTCCTCTCTCTCTCAAATTGCACACATAAAAACATGCATAAAAATGTTGCTTTTTGCGCAACCAACAATCGTTTCGAGCGACTGTGAACATCACCTTTTATTGAGGAGCAAATGCATGTATTTTATTGCATATTAGTTTATTTTAATAAATCTATTTATGGTTTTATTTTACGACCGATAACAATTTTTCAATGTGTATGTATGCTTTGGTTTTTTTTTATATATATATTCAGCAATTGGCCGAACAAATTACTTGTGGGCTGAGGCTTAGAAATTAATTTGGGGGGATAAAGTGCTTTTGTGCCGACTGCGCACATCGATTCCGCTCATTCGTTGTGGTTTTTTTCGCCAGCGTGTTGATGAGTTTGTTTGCCAGTTGAAATGATTGAAATGCTAAATTGTTGGCTTTTAAATGCCTTTTTTTTCATTCGACCGATAATCAAAAAGCATGATGTTTTACTCATAGCCGAAAAAATTGCGACTGCAATAGGATTCGAGTGGCGGAGACAATACAAAGCGCCCGACAAAGCGAAATCTCGTCAGGAACAATTCTATGAAATGTGGTGATGATCCTTTGGTTCACATCTGATGGGATAGCTGCAATCGACCATTCTTATATTGCTCGAGGTGGGCTCCCGCTCTCTCACTGGCTCTCTCTCGCTCACTTCAATTCGACTGTATGCTTACTTTTTACGCTTACGCGCCCCACAATATTTATTTTGTGTGTAATAGTCATAAATTATCGGCCATCAGTCGGTCGGCACACAAACATATTCCAATGTGCTTTTGACGTGCATTGCACACTGCAAATATCACGTTTCGCGTGTTCAGATAATATGACTCGTTCGTCGGATGACGAACATAAAACAAGACATTGCATCGAATATGAGACGTAAGCACACATCATGAACACACAGCACAGCACCGCACAACAACAGATATTCCGTATAAGAATTATATCGTTTTAATGAAATAATTGCAATGCGGTATTGTTAATGAGATAATTGACGGCTCCGGTAGATGTTATATACATTATCATCCAACATTTACATATTCGACTTTTGGACTCGCAATTTGAGTGTTTGTGCATGGGAAGCATTGAAACAAAATCGACGAATTTCGGTGACGCCTGAGATTGAATGAGCGCACAAGCAAAGCTAACGATGCACATGGAGGTTGTCATTGTTCAAGTAGCATTTCTCATCGTTCCGCGATTCATAAACTTAGTCAGCTTCTGCTAAATTTGTTGTATGCAAAGTCAAAGTACGTCTTAGCTGATTGCAAAATGTTGATTAAAATTGCTTCATCCAAGCAGAATTTCGACCAGTCATCGAGCTGCTCATTTGCATTTTTAATACTTTGTTGCAATTTCTATTTTGCATACAAAGACATGAATTCTGGCAAATGTGAACATCTGCAATACGCATGTACTTATCTCTCCAAAAACGCCTAGAATTCACTCTGCCCACCGATTGAATTAGACTGGTCTGGCAGCAAAACAAAACATTCAAACGCGATGAAATGGCCGCTTTCTTTGATACTGATAGAGTGAATATCTAAGCATTTGGCATATTTTTCTCCATCTCTTTGCACATTCTTTAGTGTAGGACCGTGGTGTAAGTGGTAACAAGAGGATGGAATGGTAAACGAGCACAAAGTTGCGGTTGGGTAATATAGTTGTGGCATTGCTATTCGATAATTTGTTACAATGGTGCAAGGAGCGAGGTTTCAATCCAAATCAAACATCTAGAATGGAAACAGCAACTTCTCGGGCTGTTGTTCAGAAAAGTGGCAACCGTGAAAGAGAGAGGTGCATTTTGCATCCGTCTGGCTATTGCCTGAATATGAAAGGAAGGAGTGCGCACGTTTAGAATTACTAAATGATGTTAACTGTTGCGTTATCACAACTTCCTTTTGTCGGTGTGCCATACAATTTACGACGCTTGGTTAACATTGTTTTCTTTGAAGTCTCTTTTATAGAGCGATTGGGTGAACGCAAGTGCTTGGGCGCGAGCGCGTGGAAAAATGTTCGCTTTGCACTCTGTCATCATCGTCGTACGATCGCTTCAGTTCGAACAACGAAATAAATGCTCATTTGCATATAACATATTTCAGATTGAAGCCGAATCAAGCCAGGTTATGAGCGAACGAACACTGAACCAACCACAAGTTCGGTGTATTTTATTTACTTTATTCCAATTTGCGTATGGCTGTGAGTGTTGTGTGCTCTGTTGTTATGTAGTTCGTTTTAGTATTTATTCATTTCATTCGTTTGCTCTAATGAAGACAGGTTGTGGCATTGAAGTGGGTAGATACTAGATATTAACGTTTCCATATACAGACATGAATTCTGAGTTTTTAGTTTCTTTTTTTGTTTGCTTTCCGAAGCAATTGAAAAAGGAGGAATTTTTTCGCCGCCTTTATTCGGCGGTGAGTGTGTTGGTGTAAATGAGAATACAATTCAGAATATCCAGAATCGTACAAATTTGCACAAACAAACCGGAGAGCAATGTTGATTTCCGGATGTCATTTTAATCATGAATCATTGTACCAATTGAAATCGAAGAACTGCATTGTTGTGTGCTGGTGTAGGCTCAAGTAAATGCCAACTGAAAGCATTTCGCTGCAGCCATTTTTTTTCGTAGCGGTTGCATCGCTGCATCGCGTCTTGGCTTGAATGATAATAAAACATTCGATCAAACGAATCAAGGGCCAGATGCAATTTTATTGGAACAAATACGGCTGCCATGCATTTTGCGAGCGAGTAAGAATTGCTGCTGGCTTCGAGCGAATCAAATTACAAGCTACGCCGCGCTTTGTCAAAAGAAGAAATAAGCAACCCAGAAAACAGACATACACAGTGCACACTGCACATTATCATACCGAAAATTATCATGCGAATTACCAATAATGGGTTGATCGTACATTTGCTTTCTTCCGAATTTCCAACCGTTTTCATGTAACGACCGGTTTAGTCGACATTATCAAATAGCTATTAAGTATCATTATCTATCGACATGTTTTGCGCATTCGAACCGACTCATATGCATACACAAACACACACATGGAAAAAATGCTATCGTTTCCAAAAATGTGAACATTCGTCGAATAGAATGGAGTAAACTGCTAGAAGGCACACGCATAATGATTTACTTCGAATTATATATACTTTGTTGAAGCTGGCAATAAAGTTGCGGAATGTGTTCATGCGTTCGAATTTACATGCAGTGTGGTTTAGAGCGAAGACAATTATGCTTCGATGGTGGTGCTATTCTTTGAATCCATCCAACAATTTCATCGAATAAAGGTGAATTTTGTCGGCCAACGAATTATTTGGTGCTGTGTCGGAACCAATGAACGTACGCTTTACCGTGTACGAAATTATTTTGTTGATTCGCGTGAATAAGTGGCATCTATTAAAGCATTGGGCAAACAACAATGGCGTTTGATTCGATCATCGCGCGTCCATATATAAATGGCTACACATCACATCGACACATTTGAACCAGTCGTGTGCTCTCGCCAAGTACTGGAACTTGGAAATTATTGAATTAACCATAGAACAAAATGACCGGATGATGACATTAATGCTCATCGAATTGCTAAAGATTACGCGATATAAAATTAAATGTTGCCATTGTGTTGAACGCGCTCGTTACACACAGTCTAAATGTCTCACAAATAAGTGAGAAACTTTCAAAAAAAAAAAAAAAAACAAAACAAAATGGTAACAACAACGCAAGAATTCGAATAAAAATTTGTGATCCATGAAGAAATCATAAGTTAAAGGGTTCGCATTTTGAGTCGAAATGACACATTTGAATTTCAAGTGCGGCAAACGAAATTTATTGCATTTTCGGAGACTAAAATGTATGTTTCTTTTAATACGGTGCATCATGACTTACCTTTTCTAATTCTAAGAGGTGAAACCGAAGTACTTGAATAGCTTGTACCATCTGCAAAAGAAAAGAAAGTTTTTGTTTTAGTTATATTATCATATAGATTGGGTTCACGTTGCCAAAACGGAAAATCATTCTTTTTTGAATCGCGAACCAGCTACTGACCGCTGAGCGTGAATGGATCATGTATAATTTTATTTCCCGTCGTCTGTAAATTCGGCGCGGTATCACTGGTTCATTTGCATCTGGTTGATGGAATTCCGCTCAACACCAAAACAATTAAATTAACTAAAAACAGCAATATATCGAATGAAATTGATGAAAGCGTCCAAACATCGCGCGCATATAATATTCGCATGTGATGTGTGGCTGGGTTGGTTTGCTTATGCTCACTTTAACCGGATCATTTGCATTTTAATTTGTCTCATATGCTAAACGCTCTCGCGATTTTTGAGCACACAGACACATAGCAGTGGAGAAAACGCGCCACAGCGCACGTTGAATGATCGCATAAGCGACCGAGCACAAGAGTAAGAAAGATATGTATTGCGTACAGAATGATCTGTTGATTGTGCATACACTCGAAAACTCGGCTGACTCGATGTCGATTTCTTGGCGTTGTTGGGTGACTGAACGCTGACATATTAGTTAAAAATTTCAATTTAAATTCCAGTTTCCGAACTTCTCTTTTACATTTTATTCTATGAAACGGTCTCGGTGAGAGATTGCGATGTAGTTTTGTTCATTGTTCACTCAGAAAATAAAACACGGAGCGGGTGAGAGAGGGAGGAACAACGATGATGACAAAATGAAAGAGTTGACTGAGTATGCCTAATGGAATGTTGGAATTATTTACATGTTAAACTAAACCTATCTAGGAACTTCGCCGAATTATGACGAACATTTTTTTATTTTTTTGTTATGCCAAACGCTATAGCAATGTATCAAATTCGCAATTGAATAACAATCAACCCACTTAACCGGATTTTTAACCGGTCAACTTTAATGTGTTCAAATGAATCAGATGCGAAAACCGTTCTTGAAAAAATGCTTCGGCTCGAAATCAGCTTTCAGGTGATGAATTAAATGAGTTTAAAAATCAACTAGAGAACTGGTCGGTAATAAAGTGAGTCAGTGATAAGTGGAAATGTCATATATTTATCGACGATTCGCGAACGATAAAGTGCACTGTTACATGAAATCACGAGCGACATCAAGGGGCAGTGGTGGTCGAAGAGGAATTCAGTGTGATCGCGCCAAACATGTCCCGTTTTAATTGTTCGCCACGATAAATGTTTGTCTCTTGTCAAAATACGATTTACGTTATGTGCATGGAGAAAAATGCATAAAAACCTTCAATTTTTTCTTCTTACTCTATGGTTGTTCTTTGCGATTCCAGTTAATTGGGAAATTTTTCCCAGCAAATCTCAAGCATCCAGTAGCTTTTTTCGCTCACCAACGACAAACTCACTCGTTTATGTTCACAAAAAATATTTTTGCATACTATTCTAGCATATCAACGGAATTTATGCACCACCTTAAAAACATATGATACGTGCATTGAATTATTTAATGTCCATTTTCAGTCGTATGCATTCACATTATTTGAATGGCGAACACCGTTTTGACTGGCCATTCAGCAAAATAGCACGCAAAGATTAATTAAAGTCCGTCTTGGACAGCACACACAGATGACAATTAACCGAATAAAATGACGCGTCAAATGAAAAATTAAAACTCGCCAAATTCCTTATGCAAAACGATTCGCAAAGATAGAGAGAATGAGAATGTTTTATGCAAATGACGATAAAAAAAAAGATTCGTGTATGAAACGCGTGTTAATTACATATGTAAAAATGCTTGGCGATGCACATTCTGCCGCTTAATTTGTCAATTCTCGCGGGCGCAAAACAAATAAAACGGCCGGCCTGCAATCAAATAGTCTTCCATTGATATATTGTTGTGGCATTGAGCGTGGCGTCGAAATATCCAATTTCTCTCAAATGTTCATGGAGAAACGGTTACTTCCCAAAAATTTCATTTTTATCATAAATAAGGAGGAAAAAAAACTATACTTACAAGTGAATCTACTTCGTTATCGGCCGAATAATATGGTTGTTCTGCACGGATCTGTAATGGAGAGGAAGAAAAAAAAGAAGAGACAAAAAAATCAAATTAATTTTATGTGTTTCAATGCAAATGTTCAATGAATTTTATTCTAATAGATTTCTCTCTGTTCGCTCAGGTTAAACGAGTTATTAAGATGTTTCTCAGTAGCAGTAGAATGCAACAATTCGTGCGAAACAAGAATGACTTGACGTTTGTGCCTTGTGAAATACTTGGAAGTATCATTTGTAATCACTGTATCTTAATGTGTTATCGTATTGTTATTGTTCGGCCAGTGTCAATGTCATATGCACTTTTTCACCCAAGCAACAATTCGGAAATCCTTTTTTCCTCTCTCTCGTCTCAATCAGTTCACATTTGGTGTGTGTGATAATGTCAAATGCTCATAAAGATTTATATGGCCAGAGTTCGGAGAAAGCAGCAATTTTTCATCGGGCAAACGTAAATGTGCAAGGAGTTGCCATATGATTTGTGCAAAGTGAATGTATTTCAAACCGTATGTTTTGGCTTTGACTTTTGCATGTTACAATGTCCGCATTCGTGTGCAGTTTATCGGTGCCTGTTGTGCATTGACAATGCGCACTCTTGCTCGAATCGTCTGCTGCCACGAGTGAGTGAATGAGTGTGCGTGCATTTGTGCTGGTGTTATTGTTTTTACGTTAACTAATAAAACGATAAAAAGATTCGGTTTACCTGCACCTTTTAATAGAATGCTTTTTGTGTGTATTTTACTGCGCACGGTTACTTTTTTTATGATGCCAAACCGATTAACATCATGCTCGTAAAAGTTTAAATGTACCGAAAAATGGGGAAAACGAATGATGTTTGGATGATGTGCGCAAATAATGTGTGCTAAATTTTTGCATGTAAATTTACATGCCGGTTTGTTGGTGTTTTCTTTTTCTCTCTGGCCAGAGGTTGTCGAATCTCTCTCGAAATGGCCTTCCATGCACGCTGACTTACTGTTCGTGCGTTTGGTCGTGTTTTGTGTGTGCTATCATCATCATCCGGCCATTGCTTCTTATTTCATTTGCTTGCCATTGCAATATCATTTGATATGTCAAACAGTCTGGCAGCAGCGAAAAAAAACGGGCTGCTTTGGCATGAGAACACAAAAATGCTCACTGAATCTATCAACAACGATGTGGAAATGAAGACTGGCATGATCCAGACAAACACACAAGCGCATAGAAACACATGAACTGGGTAAAGTGACAACTGTCAAAAACAGATTTCCAACATTTTTTTTCTTCTTCTGCGTCGGTTCCGGTTATCTTATCATTTCGATGATGTGTATGGCGGATAGGGCCACACGCTCATTCAATGTTCGACACTCAATCGCTCGGCATTCGATTATCTGGGTGAATAAATCGATTGGCAAAATTGACTTGAGCACATACAGAGAACCAGTGCCTGATTGATTAAAGGGAAAACAAATCGCAGCTAAACAGAAAATAATAGATAAGATCGATTGAACACGCGACCGAATCGATTCGGCGATTTCCGTCAATTTTTCATTGATGCGGTTGGGATGGAATATTATTCGCGTACAATGATGATGCGAATTATGATGATGAGAGAAAATATTCGCCTTCGCCGTATAATCTTGATCGACATCATTATCGAAGCTGACCGCTGCAGCTCCTGTGACTTTGATGATTTATTGGATCATCGATGGAACCCTTTTATTCATCAAACTAAATGTTGTTATTAGCCTTGTTTGCGCATGACCCTTGAGCTGCAATTTTCTGCATTTAGGCGAGCAAGAGAGAATGAGAGATAGAGAGAGAGTGTATGTTTGTGACGCATTCGGTTAAAAATTAATGATCTTTGAGCCATGGTTTTTAATCAGATTTCGTCATATCGCTCAATTGAGCGTGTGATAAAAGTCGAGAAGAACGAGAGAGAGAGAGAGAGAGAGAGAGTGAGAGATTGAGAAAGGAGCGAAAACACACGCTCGATCCACGTATATTAAGGTATGTAATTTTCTATGTTTGAGCCACGCGCTTCGAAAGCATGTGCGGCAAACAATCCAATATGCAGTCGCAGCGTGCGTAACTAACCCTAATATATTCGGCTATAATTTATAGTTTGATTGAATATACAAGTTGTAATCAAACACTGAATGACGACGGTGGCTGCCACGCTGCTACCTTCCCAATCAGGCTTCGCGTCACAATGGTCAAATCATAGTAATTTTCCAAAACACAATCAAAACGTTGTTTTCCCAACCGTTTCTCATTGTATTTCACTTTATTTCGCACAGTTTGATTCCCTTCATCCATTTCCATCCGTCCAAAAGTTTTGCAAGAGCGAGCGAATGAGTGCTCGCAACCGAGTGTGCGCTTTCAAAATAGCCAGGTCGATGATGTGTTGTTAAGATATTGAATGAGTGATTTAATGGTATGTTAGACAAATCGCATATGAAAAGCCGAAAGCACCACCAATATTATCTAAATAAAGCAATCACACCTCATCGCTAAACATTGATTTAATTTTTCCCATCGGTGATCATTACGAGAGAAAAGCAAAGCAAAGCAGAAAAAAACCAGTACATTGCAAAATTACATCATCAAGTGTTCATTTATGATTTTCTTCCATCTCTGTATGGTGGGATAGAGAGAGTCGTCATCCATTGTTCGTATCGTCGAAACGATTAGGAATAGGCACTCTTAAGAAATAACACAGAAATTAGCGTTTAACAACCATGAAATAATCGAATGAATGCTTATTTATTTATATATTTTTGCAATGCGCACAATCGAGCGAGGGACGGACGATGGATTCCAAATTGGATGGGAATAACGAACAAAGAAATCAAAATCGATTCGCTGTTGCGTTTTTTGGCTTTTGTAAGTCTTCCTATCGCCATCTTGGTACTTATTGGCGTATTGTGCGTGTGTGTGTGAGTGTTGCACGGCTTATTTTGTTCATGTGCATCAAATGAGTGTGGCGGTTGATGAGTGAATTTGTGCAAAAATCGAGTTCGATATATTTCTTTGGCGTTATCTTTTGGCGCGCCAAACAAGAGTAACAACAATAATGCAAGTCGTTGCTTATGTGTTTCACACGGATAATAAATTATTTTAACGATGCAAGTGACCGTACAAAGTGTAATAAACCGCCTACCAAGCAAAAAATGAAACGTTGACGTCTCACAGAGTGAACGAGCAAGCGAACAGCTCATTCGAAATGTGCAATGAAAAAGCAATTTGTTCAACAGAAAGAAAATGCTTTGTATGAGTCAGATCCAATCATTTTGTGATGATAGTTAGTGGTAATAGTTCATTCTAACTGAATTACAGCCATGAGTGCAAAAAACCACGACGCAGAAACGAAATATCGTAGACAATCGCATCTTCATTTATCGTCGATGGCTAATAACAATTGGCTTATTCTGGATTTTTCGGTTTCATTTGCATCGAACCAAATTCAATGCGAGCTTTCTTCTTCTTCGCTCGCGTTGAGAGCTCATCATCATGCTGTATTCAGCGAATCGCCAATCACCATTTCGATGTAGTTCGCTTATAAGTTATGCGACGATGGCGAGCGCACAATGGTCACATTCACACGTTCCGCTCGATTCTTGTCGAATCACTTGCATTTCGTTCGCAGGTTTGTAATCGATAAAATCGGAACCGGTACTTCGATTTTGCCTACAAATATGCACTAATCGCTGCCGTTCAAGCACCAATCACTTGATGTGAGAAATGAATTATTTCGTTTTCTATTCGACCAGTTTTCAGTATGTGAGCAGCGACTGTGTGTGAATTCGCTTGCGCGCATACATTGGGCCGTGTGTTTTCGTGTGCTGCATTCATTTTCAGAGTTGTTGGCATAGACAACAGTGGCATAGCACAATGATGAATGTGCGACGCTTCTACAATTTACAATTCGTAGCCAATCAACGCGTAACAAATTATAATTCATTAGGCATATTTATAATTAAATAAATCATATTTTTCACACCGTTTCGCGAGCGTTTCATGTTTGTTCGTAGCTGCGCTGTGTAGCGTGAGTGATTGTAAAAAAAAGAGCAAATTGCATTGATTATTCTATCTCTCTCTCTCTCATCATAAATAAAAATGAAACAGCATTTGAAAGTCGGCTTTTTTCGTCAGCTAATATATTCGATTTGTTTCAAAAAATGAATGGCCATTTTGTGGGCGCGCACATTTTGCAGTGCGACCGCGGCAAATCGTGTGAGAGAAAAAGTAAGCTCACCGAAATGTCAAGAATTCGAAGCATGCGTGAGCATCGGCAGTTGAATAATGTTGACTCGCGAAATTATTCATTATTAGTGCGAATTAATTAGGACGAAAATGTTTTAATTGCATCCATCATCGCCGGATATATTCTCTTTGTCATTCCTTTGCGTGCGCGTGCGCTCACTCACTCACATGCAGCATATTTCGTTACATATAATTACAGTTCGGTTCGATTTGGCTGATATCTCTAGCAATCAGTGAGCATATCGTTCAAAGAGTTGGTGCAAGCGCACAAAGCATTCACCATCAAAAAATGATAATCATGTGCTAAAAATCTGATTGCAAGATGCTTGCCATGTGTGCTCTAACACCTTCACATTTTGATAGAAGTCAAGCAAGCGAGAAAAAGTGGCAATAATAATTATAAGCAGTGAGCACTTAACTAGGCTACGAATATCATTGGGGAAAAAACCCGGCAAAGCAAAATAACAGAGAGAATTGGCTCTTTTTTTATTCCGTCATTTCTGGATCATCTTTTTCGCAAAGTGTATACGTACTTGGCTGGTGTAAAAATGATAAATGTATGCGCTGTTTTTGGTCTTCGTTTTTATTTTCACTTATTTGTGTTTTTGCAATATACACTGTCAGAATTTTTAGTAGTTTCTATGTTGGTAATACTGGTAAAATATGAAATTCCGTGAGCTTGACCCGTGAGCTTGACCCGTGTATTTCGTGAATTTCATATTTTACCAGTAATACCAACATAGAAACTTCAGAAGTTCGCCTTCTTCGGCTCTCGCTCATGCGTTGACTCTTATTTCTCTTGCCGTTTATTTCTTCCATGGGGATGTCACGGGATTGTGTGTGCGCGCTTTTTTGTGAAAGGTGTTACTTCATTATCGGGTTTAATTTTGTGCGCAAATTAAAACAAAGTAGAGAGACAGAGTCGCAGTAGCCGAAGCAATCGAAATCGAATCGCACGAAAGCGCAGCTAAAATGTGTTTGAAAAAAGCGAGCAAAAATGCACGAGAGAGCCCAGCAAGTATTCGAAATTGCAGAGGAAAATGCGAGACGACAACGATGGGCGAGTCAGAGTGGGACAGAACGAGCAAGTGAGCCCAGCAACGTTCACATATAAATGAAATGCGAATGCTGATGAATGCGCGCACGCGTGCGCGCGGAACTAGAATGAGATAGAAGCAGCGCCAAAGAGCAAAAAAAAAGACACCAAGTGGCATTAAAGTATTTTAATTACATGACACATATGTGTGCCCTTATGATGTTGATTTTAATGATGATATGGCAATGCTCACATAAAAACCAAAACAAACCGCGCTATGCACACTCACCACATATCCAGAGCACACTGAAGAAAATACACACCAAACACATATTTTTACAGATCATGCTGATTGCAGTGTGTGCGCCGTTCATGTTTTTTTCGCTCTGGTTTTCGATATGAATGTGTTTACATAGTGCTCCTTTGCTGAGTTTGGCTTTCGACGACTCGATTCCGATCACACATGCCATACATACGAAGACAACACCTACGGAACGACGCAGAAAAATTGGCCCAGCCAAACAATTCAAATACTCTCGGTCTCCGTGCTTGCCGCGTATTGCCGAGCCACATTGCTAAATATGATTCACGTAAATCGAATCAGCAGTACCAAGCTGTGGCGAGCTTCTGTTTACTTATCATTCGCGCGCACCGCTGATTAAAAAAATTTCCAAACGATGCGAGACTTTTACACTAACATCCGAAATGCACAAATTATTTACATACAGATTCGGGATGATTTCATGTTTCGTGTTCTTATTTGGCAACGAGATGAACGATCGCTAATGATGTGCTCTCGCGAACGCAGCGAGCAATGACTCATACTCCAAGTGCATTCGGACGGACGCCCGATCGATTAATGATGAATGACTTATCGCATTTTGGAGGGCTTTTATGTCGACTATCGATTAAGCTGCAGCATTCGTTTTTAAATGAACATTCATTTTTTATTCCTTCAATTTCATTTATCGGTCATTCGACCCGATAAAGATTCCCATCTCGACCAACGAAAAATAAAAACTTAGAGAAACGAACAAAAATGGTATGGACAAAAAAAACTTCAATTTAAACTTGCATCATTTGTGCCATTGTTTTGATTTAGGCAAAAAATACTCATCCTTTGAGAAAATGAAATGTGAACGATCAATTCATCACTAATTAATCGTTCTTGGTAAATGTGATTGAAGTGTTCTCTGCGGGAGAGTCTCTTTTTTTCTCTTCGGGTCAAGTTTCTGCAGAAATGGAGTCACACAATTTAGGTAGGAAAATAATGATTTCGACACTTTTGAGGTTGTCAGAAAATGCTGCCAATGTCATTCAAACATCAAATAATCATATTCAATTTGATTCAGCGCAAGCAAATGCAGCATTTAATTGGAATCATATCGGAGCAAAATTACTGGCCACGATTTCTCATCCAATCGCATCACAGATCATACACATATATGTAGTTTATGCATGAAAACAGTTATAGTGTTGAATGCGATAAAAATTGTTAAATGAAAAGGTAATTGTCGTTATGGCGCCACTCCGACAGAACACGATCGATGAAAATCGCCCAAAAATTATGCTGAAAATATTGATTCGAAAATTCTGGCTGCTGAAGCAGTAATCGCGATCAACAAACAGTCATATTGTTTACGATATGGCTAACAAAGAAGCAGTTCAGACGCATTAAAATTGTACAGATTGTAAACGAAACTGACCGAAGAAGGAAAAGAACAGGAAAAAACACTCTCTCACACACACACAAATCAAGCGAAACGCTGTGAACGAATTGGATTCGATTGGCGCGCGAGAGAATCACAGCCAAATGTAAACAAGACGGCCCAAAAAAAAAAATATATTTTCAGTATTTTTCGGCCGAATATGTATTTCTGTAGAAAATAGTGCGATGAAGCATCTCATCAAACGTTAGAACATTATTAATAGTGACGGACATCGGGCACACAACATCGATTGATTCGTAATTTGTTGATTTTTTTTCTTTCTGGTTCGGTCGTTTGTTTGGATATATGCGCGCACTCCACATTTATTCTCTTTGTTCAGAATATGCGTTGCTGTTGTGTTTTTCATCATCATTCTAAATGGTTTGCATTACATTGAATGGGTGCCGAATTGTGTATGGCATGTGCAACATTCGTCTATAATACACACATTTAATCAAGCCCAAATGCACGAGGCATGCCATTAAGAATAAGCCGATCGATCGATTTCGGTGTTAGTTTTGTGTGTAAATCGCGCGTCGCGGTGCGGCTCGCGCACACTCTTCCACTCTCTCTCTCTCTCTCTCTCTCTCTCTCTCTCACTCTCTGACGTGTACGGGTAATTTAAACAAAACAATAAATGAACCAAAGCGAGTGCTGTATTCGAACCGTGCGTAATCAAAAACACTATTTACGAATAAATTACGCTCTGTAAATATGTCTGTTTAGAAAACTGTGTGGTTGGCGCGCAGTCATTCTGTGTCTTTCCACTTTCGCCTTTACGCATTTGGCCAACATTGTACGTTTAGTGTAGAGAAAGAAAGGAGAGGTCGAAAGAATGTTCGTTTACTTTAGACCAATTTTAGATTTGGTTGGATATATTGTTGTTGTTTTTGTTGCTTTTATGATGGTGATATCGATTAATTTCGTTGTAACCGGGAACAAAGTAAACACCACAGCAAAGAACAAACACATGAAATTTGTGAAAAAAGAAACTTCGATGTGTGTTTAACATATCAAAAGTTGTATATTTGTTGTGTGTGTTTCGTATGCTTTTTTCTTCACTCAATTCATTTATGTTTTTAGGTGGCTCTTTTTGTGTGAGGTTTTTTCTGTTAAAATTCAGCTGCAACCATCGAGTGATTCGAAATTTCTTTTTGAACTACTGTTAATTATCAACATAAAACTACGGCCAACAATGGAACCGCGCACTCATTTATCAATACGTTAAAGGCTACAATGATGAACATGAAATGCATGCAATGGGTTAATGATGTGATTGTGGGTGCTTAAGAGTTTTATTTCGATCGAACTCAGACGAATTTCAATCGATCGATTTGAATTAAGCCCCAATCTTATTGCTCATTGATCCGTAATCTTAGCAACGCAATTTTTGGATCCATTAAATTCCTTAAGTATTGAATTGTGAAAAAATAACTATGATTATGTCTACGGCATGAAAAACTGATGAGAGCAAACAAATAAAATGGATGGATGAATGAATGAATGAATGATTGTGCGCAATAGTAATTTGATCAGGATGAAAAATTATGCATATGCAAACATTTAACAGCAATGGATCGTATTACAAAAGGCTTTGCACAATAAAAGATTTTACGAATGTCTTGAATAAATGTATGTTACGGCTTTTTTCATTCGATTTTGTTTGAATCGATTTCAATTTATTCATTCGCACCGAGTTTGATATCAAAATTACGCGTAGACGATTCAGAGATATTTCTTTTGAAATCCATCGAAACGACGACATTCAGACGATCATTTACAATTTAAAGATTCTTTTTCTCTTTCATTCAAAAAAGAAATCGAAGAATACATAAATCTTGAGCACGAAATGCTTCGAATTAATCCTTTCTTTGGAGACATAAAAATAAAAATAATATTTAGTTCAAATGCGATTGCTGCAGACGGGTGAATTTTGTTTCGTAGAATTTTTGTTTCATTGTTTGACGAAGAAAAAAGCTGGCATCGGAAGTGATCATTCGAGTAGATTGATGTCTGCAGCACTGGGAGCGATTACTTGATACCAAGCAATTTTTGAACGTAAAATTTGAGATTAGAGAATAAAATAGCGACCTGATTTCCAAACTGGATTCTTCAGCCGACAACAATGATGAGATCGTTTTAGGTCAGAAATGGCAAATGCGTATCGCAGATCCGATTGATTGGGAATTGCATGTTGCAATGTTTTGTTTTTGCATGAGCATCCAGTCACACAGAGCGAACAAGTAATGCACATTTGGACGTTTTCATTGTGTGTAAATGTCGTTTTGTCGAAGTTTCAGTGGAAAAAGAAGAAAAAATGTGTCTTAACAAAACAACGTAAAATGCGTGGCAATAAAATCAGAATTGTTTGGTCATGCCTCTGGACTGTGATTTCCACAAAAATATCTGTATTTCAAAGGCCTGTTTTCGTTGTTGTCGATATTTGCATGTGTGCTGGTTCGTGTGTGCATCGGCTCAGCCATTTAGCGTTTGTGCCTGTCTCTTGCTTTGTGTCAGTGTGTGTTTTGAGAGAGTAAATCCATTCCGTGGAAAACGATGTAAATTAATTTCAAAGAAAAGAAATCCCAAACTGTGAGATGAGCAGGTAGACTCAACGGGAGATCCTTTTGTTATTGTTGTTGCTATACAGAATGGAACAATCGAAACAAATGGATTGAAAAAACATTGCTGGTGTGTGCAGCAAACGTATGGCTCTTTTTACCATCTTAAGGATAATTTTGGAATTTTTACGTACACACAATCATCGTATTTCAAATGCACACACTTTTCATTCCCATTTCACTTTATGTGTTGTGTGCGTTCATTTTGGCTTTCTCTCTCTCTTTCTGTCCGTCCTCAGGCTGTATAAATCACATTGGTTTTGTTGTTGTGTGCCATTTCACCATCCAGTTAAGCTGTTTGGTTTTCGAGAAATTCTTTAAACGCACAAGGTCCTCGTTACTTTGCCTTTGTTTAGTTTTTTTTCTCTCTCTCTCTCTCTCTGTCTCTCTTACACTCGTGATTTGTTTTCTTTCCAGCGAATGCGCTTAAGGTCTGTGCGCAATGCGCAAGTTATAGAATAGTCGTATTTTTATAAAGAAGAGATTTTTCCCTTTTGTTTCGATTTTTTTTTGTATGCGTTCGATTTTCTCTTTCTCTCTCTCACTCTCTGAAACACAAAGGACGAGATGAACCATCAAGAAATGTGTGCCACATTTCAATTTTCGTATTGCTTTTTTCTGCCTCGATTCTTTTAATTTGGATCGGTGCGCACATCACTCTCTATATGTACCTCAATTGTTATTACTTATGCTATTTGAAAAAACACAAAACACCGAAAATCGGAATGAAGGGCATTCGACGAGAGCTAGAATCAAAGGCACAGAAGGTTCCTTTCGATCAATACGTCAATTTCCTCTACGTGCATTGCACTCTCTCCCTCTCCGTCTGTCTCTCGCCGAGATTGTGTGTACCTTCCTGCTGTTATGTTTTCGAAATAAATTTACTTATAACTTTGGATGCATGCTGAAATAATTTCATTATTTTACACACATTGAATGCATTTCAATGCTTGGCTTGCTTTTTTCAGCAAGATTTCCTCGTGCTCAATATCATTACTGCCGCTGTTGTTGTCACTATTATTATTAGGTGCCGTTCGTTCATTCTTTTGGCTTTGGCATCTGTAGTTAAACTGCATGAAAAGACCATCGAGGAATAAAAGCAGGAACAACTATTGCATTACTTTGCTTTATACGCTTAGTTGGACGGAATGAAAACCGGCAGCTCATTTAGTCGCGTGCAAAATAAGTTACGGCAGAGAGTATGAAATAACAACCAAAAAATGCTATAAGATCCAAAGTGAACGAGGAACACACATTCGCTTGCTTTCTTTCTCTCTCTCTCTCTCGTTCACACGAAATGCACCAAAATGCGCAATACAACACCAACCGCTCGGCTCTGGTTCGCATTAGTGAGCAGGCAACGAAATAGTGAGAATGATCCTGTGTGTTTATAATTTTTCATTATGCGCTTTTTTTCGCTCTCCGTCTCTCACTCGCTCATTTTTTTTATTTCGTTGTGTGAATTGTGAATACGATACCATTCTTTTGCACAGCATGCATTTTGTTGCTGTTTTGATCATTTCAAAACGAAAAACTACAAAAATGATGGATAGGGTTTGGTTTTTTTTTCTCCTGCATTTGACTCGTTTTCGTTTGGACAGAGACCGAGAGCAGAAGCGCGTGTGATACTATGGCTTGACTGCGTTGGTAGTAAATGCAATATACATTTTTGTAACAAAATGCCTTTTGTGAGCCATTTCCACACATACGCAAACTCACCGAATATCGGTGTAATAACACACACACACAAAATGAAAGATAAGAGAGATGCATGCATGAGGAGCACAAGGGAATCTTTTAAAAAAATATAAAAAGATAACTCAAAACAGCAACAAGATCACATTTTTTGTGTCTTCTTCCTTTTTTTTCACTTTCTACTGCTATTTTTAGCCAGAAATATTCAGAATTGTTGAGTTGTCGTCATTATTGCCTGTAGAGAGACGCGCGTTCTAGAGATTTTGGAGAAGCAGCAGCAGTTCGAGGCTCATTTGAGAAAATGTGTTTGCCAGAAATAAATCTGCCTCATAATTAATATTATACGATTACCAAATAGCATTGCGCATACTTTCTTCCTTTCCCATTGCCGCGCGCGACATGCAAAACATCATCCTGTGTGCATCTGAATGTGCGGGTATGCCCGAATGACGACGAAAATGTGCTTCACACATACAAATACATCACACATTCGGAATATATGGAAATTTCAGCAACAAAAAATACACCGCACAAATGATCACTCTCTCAAAAGATGGCACAGAGGGAAAAACCATGAAAAATATCACATATTTATCAGGATGTTTTGCGTTTAGTCGTACAGTTTTGGATGTTCTGTATGATTTTTCATCATCTACTTCTTCATATTCTTGATCATCATCAGTAACAGCATCACATCGACAAAAATCGAGTGTTGTCTTTGGAAATGAACTCTGTAATGTGCTTTACTACTTAATTTTAAGTTGTGCGTATGAAAAGCAATATTTTAAAATATGTGTGGTGTAAATTTAGACTTGCGGTGCGCGACAGTTCGGCCAATTTATTTGTGCTCAAATTTCGCGAATGAATTAAGACTATCGCTTTTATTGTGTTACTCATTCATTGCATTGCATTTGGCGCTGCATTGTGGCAATGACGAAAGAATCTGGACGAAAGACGTTTCCCAAAACAATCTCGTTTTAAGTCGTTAATCGCATTCAATGTGCAAGACACATTTGAGAATTGAATATGAAAGGGCGACTGGGATAAAGACACACAGCAAAAGAGAGAGAAGGAGAGAATAAATTGATGAGTGAAATGAAGAGACATTAGCATCGGGCCGAGAAAATGAAACGATCGAAATGTAGAATGCGATCCATTACTTTTCAGAATAAGATCAAATTTCACTACAAACATTCGAAGCGAGATAATTCCCTTGAAACGTCCTGTTTTCAACGTCATCCATGTTGTGCTTTGTTGCTTTCTTCCATTTTTTGTTCGATCTCGCTCACCCTCTCTCTCTCTCTCAACCTCTCTGCGTCTATATCTCTCGCTGATAAATTTCAAGTTCAGCATGGGCACATGCAATCAGGAGAACTGTTGCCGTTTTTTTGTGTGTGTTTTAAATCGAATTTTATTGCAATTTTTTAATTACCAGGCAAAACTTGAGTTGCAAATGTCCCGTTTCGTCGCGGCTGTTGTTGTGATATCAATTACTTTGTCATTTTTATTGCGGTGTCACGATTAAATTCATGGGTAAATGGTTTTGCCACAAGACACGCACGTACGATTATTAACTCGTTATATTTATGGTTGGTTATCGAGTACGGTCCGATGAATGTCATCATGTGCATCTAGATGCGGATCAAACAGTTTAGTTCATTCTTCTTCTTCAATGCTACATGTTTTTTTTTCGTTTGTTCCCTCATACGTTCGCTCGTACGACGCGCGCGCGTGTATGTATTCGTGTGACACTTGACGATGACTTGTTAAATGGCACCGAACTCAAAATAAAAAAATTTCAGCGACAAATGTGTGGTTTGTTAATTGCATGTGGATGTGGATTTATTATTTGGCAGTAAAGAAGGTGCACCGAGCCAATGAATGTCTCAATGTAAACACACGGGAAAAAAAACCAAATTGATTACGAAGAGGCCACGGCTATTGTGCAAAGTGCATTTTGTACTAGCAAAACCATGGCATTGTTCAGTGACGCAAAGTTTGCATGTTTTATTCATCCAATCGCAATTCATATGAATACACACACGTATTTTGACTTTTTCAAGCTCAATGTTGGGCCGACGACAGTGTTTGGTTCTGTTGCATTCTTCAGTTCCAAGGGTTCAGAAATGGTAACACGCATGTTTATTCTTTTTTTATGATGCGTTTGCGTGCGCTAAAAACAAGCACGAAATCGTTGCAACTATCTCAGTCGCACGCAGCAAATGCGATTTATGTGATTTTGCTGCGATCAAATGGACGATGCAACAGATAAATGTTTGACTTTTTGCATAAAAATGCATGAAGAAGAAAAAGTGTTCTCTTTCAACTTTGTTGAAAAGACGATCATCGATTGAACAGGCTCGTTCACATTATGTCTCTCTCATTCTCGACTCAAGTATAATCTAATTGTGTGCATGCGCTGGCGATGTTTTTATTATTATTATTATTTTCTTGCTTCTCCCGCATGGCAACATATCATTGCGCAGATAACGGTACTGAAGTCCATGCACGCACACACATTCTGCAACTGAACCAACAGAGATAACAATCGAACACTCTCTGCGGCTGGATTTAAAATGAAGATATACACTTTGCCTTCTCTCATATGCATCAAATGCGCGCCTTTGTGGCCGGTGCTCTTTTTGCTCCATTTATTTTATTATACATTTGAATCAGTCGATGTTTATCTCGATCTTTGCTCAATGCGGTGTGTGTGTGTTGGCTGCCTTGGCCGCATTGGAAATAAAGATTTTTTGCAAAAGTCATTTCCATGTAATACAATGTGTTCCCATCGACGGATATATTCACTTAGCGATTGTAATTCACATTTCACATGCGCGTTAAACAGCTAGAGACAAACGCACAAACGGCCATTGCCAAAATGATCCCGATGTGATTTAGCGTTGTGAATTCATATTATTGCCATAAAAAAGAACGGCACAAAAAACCTCCGTATGCCTCAATTCTCACTCTGCCTCACTTTCGAAATGTGTATCTGTATGATAGTTAGAAAATCACAATATTTTGTGCACATGCTCTTCCGCTCTCTTCATTTTTGCATCATTACAAGTTGAATGAATTTGTTGCGATGTCGATCGCGCCACGTTTTTTAAGTGGGAAACCTAATGTCGGTTCAAATTAAAGAAGTGCGAGCACCAATGGTCTGTACAATTTGAATGCTATGCGAAATTTGGACGTCATATTCACACTTTTCGAGTGCTTTTGCCGCAGCCATGGATGATGATAATAATAAAATGAGCGAACATCGCTTGAAAGTTGTCAAGGCACAAGCAATAGAAAAATGCCCCACGCTACCCATGTTGTCATGTTGTTTAGCATTTGCTGTCGATCATTTCCGATAGTTTGACTCAGGAATGTCAATGAGACTTGTGACTGAGCTGCGAAAATATCAGCGCCCATACGCACTATCATCGATCACACAATATTTTCTGCTCTTGCATGCAAATAATCTGAAGTAAAAATGAAAAGAGTTCACGTTCACATTCAATTTCAAGTTGATTTCATTCTGTGAACGCAAGTTTTTTCCTTCTCTTTCAATCCCTCTTTCTGAAATATGAAATTCTATACTTAAATGGTTCGTCCGTTAACTGCTTATTTATTCGATGCAATTGGAACACACAACGAAATGAAAATGTATCATCCATTTAGTGTTTTGGCTTGGATTGACACAAGCGCGACTGATTCGTTAGCAAAAGAGCGTGCTCGTTTGCCTCTGTATTCATATACGACTTTATGTATATTTTGCTTGATGCCCATATCATCTTCACTCAATTCTCTACAATTTTTAAAAATCATTTTCATTTGACGGATTCCTTTTCTTCTCGCTTCGTTTAAAGTGAAGCGTATAAAGAGAAATTAAATTGGTGTGATATGTGCAACAGTCGTAAATGATAGTATGAAGAATGAAAAAAGCAAGCTGAAATGTGTGAATGCTAAAAACGCATCCACAATCAAGAATATGCGAAAGAGAGAGAAAGATCGTTGCGCGCGCGCGCGCGCGCGATGATGACGCCGCGCCACCGTCGCTATTCCGCCCGTCATAGTCGTCATTGATCGGCAGAAAATGTGAATATAAATAAATGTTTTTAAACTCTCAATTTATAAAAAGGAGCCAAAAAGAAAGTTGTTTTATTTTTAGAGGCATGGGGCAAAAATGACGAACAGAACAACACAACCAGAAAACCAAAAAACCGTATCTACATAACGGCATTATAATATAAATATAAATTTGTGAAGACTGAAGACCTTTCGGGAGTTCGTTCATATGATGATGATGATGATTTGAGTTGTGTTTTTGTCGAGAGCGTGAATGCGCAAAGGCAATGGCAAGCGCACAAAGAGACAAATGAAAAACAATAATATCAGTAAGTAGATGATGAGCGCGCCGAACAATAAAATTTGAACTGAATATCTCACTGTGCGATGTATTTGTCTAAGCGATGTGATGGAACAGGCACACATATGCCAGCTAGCTGGCTATCGCACACACAATGGATCGAGATACAAGCAAAAATGAGGCTTTTCAAGTGGTTTGGATAAAGTGCGTACGTTTGTTTATTCAAAATTATCGAAATTGTCATTAATGAATGTAAGAATGTGTTTCGGTTGTTTTTCAATTGAATTAAACATGCGTAAAGTAATGAAAATGATACGGAACGAACGGAAAAAACAACAGCGTCAAATAAAACAAATAAAATCGATGTTAAAGATACATTGTACCCTGAGCGCTGCGCTGAGTGTGCCTGTAAGACGTTGTGCGTCTGTAGTTTTTCGTACAATCAAATATTATCTGTAGTAAATACACTCTGAAATTGATAAAATTCACTTGAGGGTGGGCAAATTGGCAAGAATGTTAAATGGAACGGCTCGCAAGAAGAAGCACAAAAAATTGTTGTGAGAATGTTCCATGAGCCGCGAGACGTTGGGAAATATATATTGTATAGAGATGCATTGCTTAATGCTGAATATATGAGTGATGTCTGTGCGTAATCAGTTCAACATGTAATTTAAAGGCTGTTGCATTTTTCTCAAGAGCTCTCTGCAATGAAAAGAATATTAACACACAATTTCCGTCCAAAAAGTGTATTTTATTGTAGCGCAGATGAGATAGTGCTGTATTTTTTTTCATCTTATATTTCGATATGTTTCGTTTCTTCAACATGTTCCTTAAAGCATATATACTTGGCCATCGAACTATTCGAATATATCAGCTTCAGCAGGCAATTCGATATTTTGATAGGAGGAGAAAAAATTGAACGGCACTTATGATGCATTTGAATATCGAAGATGAATCGAAGATGAAACTCGAGGAAAAAAAACTAAATATAGTAGCAATGTTCTAAACGAAACAGCAAAAAGGTAACCAAATCGAAAGAGACTAGGAGGTTTTTCAGATGCTTTTGGATTCGAGATCGCACATATTTTGATGCGTTTTTGTATGTGTTAGTATGAGTGCGAGATGTGTGAAAAATGTGAAATGGAAATGAAGAACCGAAACAATTTAAGAGAAATCATAATGATGGTTGGTGGCGTTGTTCACGAAATGACGTCTGATTTCAACCAAATGGCAGTGAGAGCATCTCTCTATATATATCTCCATCTCTCTCTCTCTTGCTCTTGCTCTTGCTCACGCTCTTGCTCACGCTCTTGCTCTCGCTCACATGCGTGCGTCAAAAATACCCAGAGCCAAATGAAGATAGGCTAGTGAAAAAAAGGGATTTTATATATAGAAATAATAGAAAAACGATTTCGGTTCTCACTTCGTACTCTTCGACTGACACAATCTGACACATTTAGTCAGATGTGTCGATATAGAAATTTATACGAGTTCGAAACCAATTCTCTCTAACTCTCGCTTGAGGCTAAGTTGTTCGCAGTACAACCGAAAAAAACGAGCATATTCAAATGGCATGCTGTTTCGCGTACGGTGTGGTTTCTATTTTGATACATACTGGCTGCATCATAACAAACTCACACACACTGACACGCCAGCTAACTGCATAGTACATTGCCCGAAATGAGAAGAAGGAAATTCAAATGAAGAACAAATTACCAAATACCCATATCGCCGCATTCAATCATTAAGCAACACACACATACATTCTTTATGTTAGAGAAAATTGAAATATATTTCATATGTTTGGCATTGGCTGTTGCTGTTGCTGTTGCTTCTTCAACATTTAGTATACCATTATCGTGGTCTGATTAGATCGAATGCACATCGACACACACACTCGCACAAACCACCACACAAACAATTGGCCTTCTGCAATCTCACTTAAAATAGGAGAATTGAATGAATCTGTTAGTGCTCAAGAGCCATTGTATGCATATCCAAAGTAACATTATGAAAAACTCATTTCGTTTCGCGTCCATAAATATTGGGTAACTTTTTGAAGAGATAAGATTTGTTGCTTTGATAAAAAATCGTTCTGACGTAGTTTAGAATTGTTGGAAAAATGTCAGCAATTATGAAAATGCTGCAAAATAGAAGCAAACACACCATGCCACCGTCATAACGAAACAAAAACGAAAAGAAACTTTGTAGAAATTTGATGGCCAACGAGTATGTGGAATAAAGTGAATGAATGTCCAAAACACGGCAAGACTGAATTTTGTTCAAGGCCATTTATCATTTTATTTAAACAATTTATTATATAAGGCGCATTAGGTTTTGACAACGTTTTCTTCGTTTTCTTCCTCGACATTTCACATTCATTAATTTGTGTGTTGTGTTGTTTTGTTTCGTCATTGTATGCATTTTCGCACGGATCAGCTGGGTACGATCATCGCTAAATTCATGTGATGACTTCCGAATGAATACACACACAAAGTCAAATTAGTGGGATGGAAACAGCAGCGTTTCAATGAGCAACGATGATGTGATTCCCAAAAGCTGACATAATTCCTTGAAGTTCAATGCTAATTTGAGGATAGATTAAACGTTCAAATGAACAGTCATTCCGGGCCAAAGTAAACAAATTGCAAGGCAATCGGAATCGGATTAGAGCAGAGGAAGAGAGAAAACCGGCAGCGACAAACAACAATGTATACGATGCGAGAAATTCAATTGTCTCATTTGGTTAGCCGTTTACGCCTGCTGCTATATCGATTCATTGGTTGCTCACTGCTGCAGCAGCGGCACAGCATCAACAATAACAACACACATACGGTCTTTCTAATCTAAATTGTGTCATGCTGTTGGCATATTGTTTAGCAATTAAATTATGTATTGTGTCTGAAGATCGATCTAGATGAATGCAAACCACGTTTGTGTTAAAGTTACGGTGCTTATCCCCGTTTGAGTTGCTGTCGCATTTAATGGTAGAGAGAGAGAGAGAGAGAGAGGGAGAGAGAGAGAGAGAGAGATAAAAACGGGCCTAGGGAGAGCAGGCCGGGGAAATGTGACGGTGACGACCAAAAATAGATGATGCCAAGAGAGAGTAAATTAAATCGAATTTTAAAATCAAGAATCCATTAACGTTTCACTCTTCAGTATTGATGGACTACCGCCGACAAAGCAGAGCATCACATTTTACAACACACTAATCTCAGCAGTCAACAATATAGAAAAACGCATATAATAATAACAATCGGTCCAAATGGTTCTGACGAGCGGCGTACACGAGGAGAAAGGAACCCATTGAAGCGCAGAGCTATGCAATAACCGGGCCGACTTCAGCACACATGGAGAGCGGAGAGAGCGCATAGAGAGAAAGAGAAAGATATGCTGATGTTCAGTAACATCTAAGGATCGTGCAATCGAACGAGTTAGCGACATAAACATAAAAAAGGGGTGAATCAAAGTTAATAGTAATTGCACTTAAGCCGTGAATAGCATTTAGTATACTCAATCATGAAACAACAACACACCAAAAACGATACAGTCTTCCAGTGCACATGCTGCAAAGTATGTGCCAATGAATATGCGGAATGCAATACAAAAACAACAGCAACAGCAGCGATAGTGGTGACGAGATTGTGTTCACTCTCACTCACTCTCTGGATGTACCGTTTGTTTGTGTTTTTTTAAGAATAAAAACATGATTTTTGACTATATTCTGCCGGTTCCAGTCAAATAGATTACGTGCCTATGAGCTCATATTATTTATTCATTTGGATGCACGGGAGAAAAATAATCACGATGATGAATATACCAGCAGCTAGATGTATGCATTTGGGTGTTGTTGTCGGTGCCAGGCAGAAAATCGAAAGTTCCCTGGAAAATCTCTCTCTCTCTCTGTATATTTTTAATGCAAATCCTCTCTGATTTTATGCAGACGAGGGCGATTCCCCCGGTGTATCGATTTTAAACCACATTTAGCTTACATTCCACATTCTGCAAACAATTTTCGAAAGGGGAATTAATTCAATTAAATGCTTACACTTTGAATGAGCAATTCCGATCCATTCTCAGAATGGTGAGAGAAAAGAGCGGCATAATGTTTATCTCATTATCAAAGATAAATATTTTAAATGGCATTTCAACGTCATCGGGATAGTCTATAATTATTCTTCCATTTAAATAAAATAAACAGCAATAACAGCTGCTTGCAAATCAAAGCTGGAGATTGAAGGAATTTGCCGGTCACTTCGATTTCTGAATGGTTGTGCTCTGAATTCATGACACACAAATCTTGCATATTGATTCTTTATCAGCATACCGGATGAGAGGCTGATATTTGTTACCTGTTGACAAAATACGACACAAGTAGTGGAAAATATGAACAATATTTCCAAGGTAAATAGTACGCCAGCGATATGGTAGCGGATAAGGCACAAATAATGCCGCAATTTGGAAGCAACTGTGCGTATTTGTGTTCAGCGAATCAAAAAAATAAAAATGAACATTGTATAAATAGGAGATAAAGAGCTTTGTTTATATTATATTTTTTCACACACACGGATTTCAGCATGAGGTACAATTACATTAATTCACCATTACGACGATGATGATGATGTGTGTGTGTGTGTGCTTGTCGACAAAAACCGGGCCACCAAATTTTGTGATAACGAATATTTTCTTTATCATCTCGTATGAAATAGACCATTGTTCGAAAATGGCCCGAACAAATAACGCAACACACATTTCACGAAAGCCGGAATGTTGAAAGCCGCCACCGAAAACAACGGCAACGACAAAAAAGGAACAAGCAAATTCAAAATTTCTGTGTGTTTCGATTTTGAAATTAGATAATACCAAATAGATCTCTCAACATTTGACTTTAATCGAATTAGATTTCGTGTATTTGACGTTTGATAATATTGTTCAACAGATAAGCGATGAACGCGCGCATTTTGAGTGAATGTGAGAGGTATTTTTTTATTCCCAGCGCCTGATATTTCAGTGAATGACTTTAACATAAACAATTTTTCGGTGTGCTTCCTTTAATTACTTTATGAACGCCATAGCGAGAGAAGATAGAGTGAAGGAGACACATGACTTGTTTGATTGCTACTGAACACACAGGTTCCGTTGCCGCAATTTTTATGGTTCTATTGTAAATAGCGTTTGGAAGTTGGAATTGTTCAGTTAACAAAACTCCATTTTTTTAGACAGATTAAAAAAAATGAAATTCAAATTGAATGTAAGCCGATGTTGAATTGAAAACATGGCGTGCCATGAGAATGTCGCAATTTCGATGTCAATCATCGGTTGTTTTGCCATTCGAGGTGTGTCTACGACGAACACGTATTTGTATTATTCTATTTTGAAGTTGTCACACGATGCCAAAACGTATCATTCAACGAAATCACGCGTGTAATTTCCTGAGTGCATGCTGTGCAACACGGATGATTGCATTGAATAAATATGTTTATGTCTTTCTTTCTTCTAGTAAATGTGGATTTTCAAAGTGTTAAAATTGACGTGGAATCATATAATAAAAATCGATTCGCCGTAATATCGAATCGTATTGTTCATAAATCGGTTCATTTGATGTATTATCAATTGATGACTTCATCATGAGTCGCACACACTTTGCGAATTTCAGTATTTGCACAGCAAAAAAATGTCAAAGCAAATGTCGATTTTTGGCTGCTGTTGAGCCACACAACGGTGTGCAATTCGAAATGATGCATGAGGATGAATATGAGGAAAATAATGAATGAAACTTACCTGTTTACTAAATGCTGCTATGTCTTCGTTGAAGGATTCTGATGAACATACATCAGCGCCTTGAGCACCTGGATCTCTAGGTGTACATGTTGCTAGTTCACATTTTTCAAAAACTAACGCCAGCAGAGGAAACAGTGGATGTCTGGAATGTCAAATGTGAATCGATTAAAGATTGAAATCTTCTTAAAAATACAAAAACGAAATGCAAAGACGTAGGGCAGAAGCCAAATTTCGATTGAACATTTCGTTGATCTTGCAACAGTCAACTTAATTCAGATCATACAATTGCATCGCGATTTGTCTGCATTCGTGCACGAGCGCATGATATCATTCGATTATGTGGCCGCGATTTAAGCGGAAGCATGGAATATTACACAATTTATTCATGCGCATTGTGTTGCGACTTACTTGATATGTTGTGCATGATTCACATATTTTTTTGTGTCTTCTCTATTATTTTTTTTTTGTTTTCCTCTGTTTTCGTGCTGTATTCCGATTTTTGCTCATTTCGTTCGGTTTCTCTAGGTATCGCATATTTACTTTTACGACGATTCCTATCGCACATTATTAAAACGTATTAAGAAGAAGAATTTTTATGGCATAAAACATCATAAAAAAAGATAATATTTTCGAGGCTACCGATATTCGTTGTGTGGATGCGTAAGTGTATGTGCGGCTCTACTCTCTTAACAACGCAGGCAGTATTTCGCTCGCGCTGTCCCATGTATCGATTCTCGTGGCCATTCGGTTGCTGTGGTGCCAGTGCTAAGTAGTAGCTAACTCGTGGAGTCTTGGTGTTTCCGCGATATGATCATATTTATTCGACGATTCGTCTCGCCATTGACAAATTTTCCGTCGGAAAACATCTCCCTGTGTGCGTCTTGTATCGCACGGCATATCTCATTTGTAATATCATTTTTGTTTCTTTTAAATTTATGCGGTAAAGTTCTGAAATACATCTTTTCTCGCTCATTTATTCCGGCAATTGCCGTTGTTTTGTGCTTATCATTCTAACTCCGTGTGTATGCATTGGATTTCAGAGTCTGCGTTCGATTTATCAGATTTCTTACGCGCGGCCACATGAACACAGCAACATTTATTTGCTCTTTTTTATTATTCACCTCGAAATACATCATTGCATTCATAAAAATTGTATGAAGAAGAAGAAAAGACGATAGCAAACAGGGCGAACAAGTTGTACTGGATGTGATTAATCTATAAAATGATGGCTTGTGTTTTGGGCGCGCTCTCTTACAACACAGTATGTGGTATAGTAAAAATGTTTGTAAATGATTTTACTTTCGTTGCTTTTTCTAGTTGCTGCAACAACAAGCAGCAGAAGCTCGGCCATGAATTTTAATCAGAAATGTTGGAATAAAAGCGAGTGAGACAGCAACTGCGCCATCGTCGTCGTTGTCGTTGTCGATGACGACAGCATCCAGCAAATACGACAAAAATATATGTTCTACATGCCTTCTTCACTTAACAAGCCGTTTTCGTCTTTGTCTGCGGTCCGATAGAGGAGTTTAGTAGCCGAGAGTCGCAGTTGGTGCACTCCGCATACATTTTAAGTGACTCAAGTGATTTGAATATGCGCATTTGACCGTGAAACACAGCGAGAGCGCACAGACAACACTTGAATACCGCGTTCCATTCCAAGCTCATATGTGAGCCGAGTATAATCGAGATAATACCGTTTTTTTGTATGTAGATTCATCTGCACTGTGTTGATTTTGCTATTTCGCTGTGTATTAAAGCGTCGTCTTGATTTGGTGTACTTGTTTATCGCTACAAGTGACTCAAACACTAGGAATGATAAAAAAGTACGATCGTTTTTAAGTCTGCGTTTAAACAAACATTTTTCACCTTTTTGTGTTTCAATTGACAAATAATGTGCTTCTGTGTATGCGCTGAGCACTCAAATGAATTAGACATTTTTTCCATCGTCGTTCAATTGTGTGCTTCATTGTCTCCTTCACTTTCGATTCTTTTCCATTTTTTCGAGTTACATTTCGGATTTTTCATGTTTGATTACCGTTCAAACACACACACACCAGAGATAATATTAGGTTAAATGTGTTTGGTGTCGCCTAGTAAATTGCCAAAACTGACAAAATGAACCGTATTTAATTGAAAATGAGTAAGATGCATCAACTGCTGAGACTGCGCCACTATAATTTAACGATCATCGCACAATTTTCTCTCGTTTATTTTCATATGACACTACGATCGAATGCCATGTGACGAGTGAATGTTAACAATTTAGGCAGCGGGCTGTCCGAATAGAAAATGTTCTGCGCTGCATGCACATTCCAACATGAATGGTCAATCAAGCGGAAAAGTTAAGCATGTTTAATAAAGCCAAATTAAAATGATACGCGTACATAGGTTAATTCTTTTCACTCATATCTTATGAATTAATATACCGGTCCTAATCGGTTGTCCTAAAACAAAGCAACAAATCGAACGAACGAGCGAACGAAAAGGTGAAAAACGGCGATTGCTCTGAGCCAGAGGACACATGTGTGTGTGTGCGAGTGTATATTCGGAATTCGGCTTAAATGTGTTCACATGGCAGCGTTGTGAGAGAGCGAGCCCCAGAAAAGGCAAAGCGTGGAAAATATATCGCATATAGAAATAGAAACGTAAATGAAGAGACTCGGCTAATCGAAAGAATTTTAATTGCATTAGCAGCGCGCTCATTACTTGTGTCCGTTCGAACGGGAAAATATTATCGTTATTATATTGTTTGGATGAGAAAAAGTGTTTGCGAGATGCGCGAGAGAAGAACAAAAATCAAGCGGCATTGCTGTAGTGGACAGGCGAAAAGAAGGCGAAAAGAAGGCGAAATTCATACACTGGAACAAGATTGATTCGAACAATCTTCGTTAGGGCTTTTTCTCGCTGTCGTTGTGTACCGATACTGTGTAATATGCTCATTTTTTCGGTTCTTTTTTCTATACAAGGTTAGCATTCGTAATTTGTTCGTGGTAGACAAATAAATGCTAGATCGATGACTTGAGATCGATGATCTTGAGATCGAGACGCTATCTGCTTGTTCTTCTTTTTTGTTCGTTGTGAAATATTTTTGATTGGAGAAGTAAGAGAATCAGAACATCAGCCTGATTCTCTCTTTTCTAAAGTGAGCGTTTAGCGTTTCAGTTGGGCAAGCGTGATAAAATCATCATTCGGAAATATGAACAGCCTAAAAGGCAAATAGAAAAATCTCAGCAAATGAACAGAGAACACAGACGCACCAACAAAAAAATATCTATAATCGGATGGAATAAAACGAAGCTCCTCGTTAAGATAGAGAGTGTCTGATCGCTGGGGCGGTCGATAGTGCATTTACGCATATTATTACTCATAATAATGGAGTCTTGAATATCAAATGAATCGTTAAGATGTAGGTTAACCGATCTAAATACAGACAACGATTATGACCCATGAAATTTTCGAAAATGATAATATCAGCAGCAGCAGTGGCAGACAAGTCAAAGTTGTAAAGACAAATCAAGCGAATGTATTAAATGACTATGCCATGTAACGTTGAAATTAAAATCGAAAATCCGGATCAAATATAATTCACTTTTGTAGACCAACTCAAAAATCTACCACAGACCAAATGTTATGCTGAACTGAGAACGGGTTTTATGTGCGCTCAAAGCGTTTTTTTTTTCTTTAAATTTTACTCCACTCATCGCAGCGACACAAATTTTTCTTTTCTTTTGAGTTCGACCAAAAATAATGAAGGAAATAATCAAGACAGGTGTGATTTTATTGAAGTGCACATTTATTTATTTGAATATATTACAATGTTAAATGTATTTAAGCTAACATCACAGTAAAATACTAAATGCTACAAGTAATTTAAGAGTGTGGCGAGCGAAAGAAAGACAAATTCACATAAAATTAAATGTTTGATTTAAGTGAATACGTAATCATACATTTAAATATAGCAAAAATTAAGTGGATAGTTCGAATGTATACCGATTTAACAGTGAGTGCGGCCATGGCGGCCGAGCAAATGTTGCACATTGCAACAAAGTATGCTCTCGACCTGCTTCACACTTGAAAAATATTGTTGATTTGCATCCAGAACATACCGCCGATATCTACTGAAATGCATCGCAACGAACGAAGCAAAACTTAACGACCGCAGTTATGAACAAATAAAACGAAAAACTATAAAACAAAATATAATGTCATTATACATTTTATAACTTGAAATGCCTCGTCAAATTAATCTTGACATAAGATCATGTAACGTGCGGCTGTGGTTTTTGCTTTTTGATAACCGAAAAATGCAACCCTAGACATTTCACAAAATTAAATGACCAGAACATTTTGAATAATATTTATTCATATTTTTGGCTTGGCACATTTGAATATTTTATGAGTGTTTGTATGGCCGCCACCGTCGATGACGAATGGTGAACACATTAAGAGAGTGTCTAGGATATTCGTGTTAAGGTGTTTCTTGCATACGCCCGCTAAATAGGTGAATTATACCAGAATTCATCTGTTCGCGCTTATTAAATAGACACGCCACATGAATTGTCTCAACCTTTGATGTGTAATACACACATACGCATATCCGAATTTAATCATATTTTAATATGTCCAATTCATATTAGTTTATATTTTCATTATAAAAATGGTTTCTAAATAAGAAAAATAAAACCTGACAAAACACGCACGCAGAACCGATCGCGTCTGTTCACGATCTTTAGGTTCACTTCTACATCTCTTCTCACTTCATTTCATTCTCTTCCAAGCATTTATTACATTTTTTCTTTCTATTCTCTCGAAAAATTATAATTAAATGCAGTTTATTGTAATTATCATAGACATTGTAGTTTTTTCGCCTACTGATTCCCTCATTCTTTAGATCACTTTGGAATTTCAGTCGTTTCGTTCTATGCGCCGCTTTTTTATCTTATTCTTTATTTTCGTCTCGTTTAATCGAATTGTTCATAATTATCATTTCGTGTAATCATAATACACGATAATAGTTGAAATAATTTTCTGAAAATAATACGGTTTTGTTTGCGCGTTTAAATCGATAAATGATTGAAATGGGAAATTGTGATAGGAATGAGATGTGAAGGCGAATGAGAACCCAAGAAAAAAACCCGGCGGTGCTAGAAGATGAGCAAAGAAAGTACGAGTAATGAAAACGAAAAAAAAAAAACATAAATTATTTTAAGGAACATCGGCCCGTGAAAATATGGTATTTAATGTGTTAAATGTATAAGTACGGTATTAATTATATCTATCGCTATTTCAATGGAAGATGCTAAGCATTGTGCACTCATTGATATGACCAAGTGTCGATTGAACGGCCGATTTCAATGGAATTTTGTCAGAAGTTTTGCAATCAATTGAATTCTGAGTGTTTAATCGATTTGATTTCATTTTAAATGACACAATCAAATCGTTGGAGGCAACAAGGAAAAAACCAAACGCACCATCATGAATTCTATAAATTCACCGACATTCATATATGCACATGATTTGTGTGAATATGGAAATCGAGATAGAGAGAACGAAAGACGCGCCGACTGACACTAACTCACGGGCGATTCCCAAAGAGCGGTGTGACTGTTAGTTTAATTTGATATTATAATTTATGTATATTTCAATTGTCATGTATATGTCACTCTTAATGACTTAAATCAATCATGGCAGGCGTATGCGCGCCTCAATCGCAGGGTGTCACTATTTTCGAGCGCGAAAACAGCAACAACGACCACTGAGCGCTTGTGTGTGCGAATGTATGTGCATATTGTCGCTCTTTTTTTTCCATTCAGCCGGATTTTTTCTCGTACTCGTATTCACTTCATGTTAATTCCTTATAAATACATATCATGAAATGTTGAAATGACGACATAATTTATTAATAAGATCAGCCGAAAGGAGGAATGTACGTACAAAAAATGGCAACAACAACACCATAGAGGAAATAAACGATAAAAAGAGCACACAGAAATAAATAAATAGAATACACCAGAAACGATCGTGTGCAATTTGCGTTCGATGTTTTGGATGAGAATATGAGCTGAGTCAGTTGCGTGTTTGTGTGTGTGCGAGCGAGAAAAGCCAGCTGGTCCGCGAGTTTTACTTATTCACCTCACTCTCATTGTGATTTGAATACACACGTCAATTGGAATTGGTGATATATAAATCAAATGCCATGTCTTAAGTACGTATCCATGCCAAATCTTGAGCATATATGAAACAAATGCAATCACCCAATGACTTTACATTTCGTTCAAATTCAACCCATTTCCATAACCAACAAACTAGCCATTTTGATTTTAAAGCATGCCGTCACTAAGCAAATTAATCCGTCGCCATGAAAAAGGCACACGGAGTTAGGTATCGCGCATCATCGCACACATTGAGATAGGGTGTCTATAGATAAGTCGCACTTTCACGATAAAAAAAAATTAAGCCAGTGAAACAAACTATTAACTAAATGAAATGAAGAACAAAAAAACATTATCTTCTTATCCCATTTTTTTTCAGCCGCTGCTGTTGCTTCTTTCTGCACTTTGTTTTCATTATTTTTTGTTCGCCTTCATTTGAAATTATACGCCTTTCAGGTTTCAAGCTCTGGCCAGTTCCATGTTTGCATATATGTATATGCGAATGAAGATTGTGTGGATATGAACCTGTGGTCTTTGCGGGTTTCTTTTTCGTTCAAACAAGTCCGATTAAAGAGTTAAAATGCCACCTAATTCAACATTTAAATTTATGCGCTCACCGCACAAATTTGTCTGTTATGTCTCGCTGTGCAGTAATAAATTTTTAATTATTCCATTTACAATTCAAATCTAACCGGGAATTTATCTCTTGTCCTTTTTTTCAATTCGATCGCTCATATTTTCGTCATTCGGTTTTTTTCTTCTATCGTTGTTTCGCTTGTTGTTCCAAATGTCATTCGTCTCGTTCGGATTGCGTGTTTTTTTCTCTCTGCATTTGATTCCGAATCTATTATCCATGATATGAACGTGATTTAGCCTTTGCATTTTCAAGAATTACACACCGAAATGACCATGTTTGTTTCCTATTTATCGTCGATTAAATGCACCATATTAATGTACACAAATGCCATTCCAATTTGTCGTGTTTGTGTGTAGTTTATCGCTGCTTACTTGGGCTCCAGCAACGACAGCAATTCAATCAGTGCACTGATCCGACTTGTTTGTCAGATTTTCTGAATGTTTGTCCGGTGTGAAATTTTCCTATTCAAATTGATTCGATCGTATTATTGCCCATCAAGTAGCTAGTCTAAAGGGTGATAAATCATCTGTTTGCTTCTATTCGTATTTTTTTTTTTTTTTGCATTTGTTGAATTGAAATTGTCATTTCCTATCATAAATTTATTCAACATTGCTATGAGCGCATTGTCATTTCTTGACCCGATAAAGATTTACTCGAAACGGTTGTTGGTGCTGTTGAGAGAATATGCTGCCGCCGAATATGCGAGGAATGCTGTGCGAAAGGGTGCGAATGTTGTACGAAGTTTTGTAAAGCATTTGAATTTCACAGATTACTGCGGATGATATGATTGCTGTGACTCGATATGCCTTTTGTTGTGTGAGCGTTTGCAACACACACAAATATGGCTCAAGAATTTGTCGGATCGAGCCGCATTTTTATTTGCCATTGCTTGGCAATCCGATTTTGGTGTACCACCTCATTTCCATATCTTTCGAATGCCATTCCAACAGCACACACTCGGTTGCACATTCAGTGAGAATTTGCAAGGAATCAACGATGAAATACAGCATGTTTACAACGATTTATTTTATTTTCGGGTTTAATGATACGACAACGACATGCGAACGGGTGTATAGGTGATTGTGACTGCGGCTTCGAACCAGAGGGAGACAGAATCAATGACATTCTTCTTTTTTGCTGCCTTCTTTTCCTTTCATTTCCGTTACAATTGTTATAATTCAATATAAATCGCTCCATTTCAACCATTTTATTTCCGTATAGAAAATCCTGAGAAAGTCTTTAGTCGCTTCATTCGCTCGACATATTACTGTTGTTCTGTCTTCATATTCCTTTTGTTTGCTATCGTTCAACGTAACATTGTGTGTGTGCCGATTTGAACAATTGAAAATTTAGCACACATACAGGGAACGTGGAAGTAAACTGGGAAAAACGGCAAACGGGCAATGGCAGTAAAGAGAGCATTTATTTCACCATATAACTCATTCAGCGGGAAACGCACAATGTAACACACATACGACAGATGTTTTCAAAGAGCAAAGCATATAACTGTGCCATGCACGCCACCAATGGCAACAAAAGAGCAACAGAATTGTAATTTCAACAACAGCAACAAAAGCGAAGCGAGCAACAAACAGCAAACATGTTGAAAAAAAAACTATTTGTGTGTGTCTTGCAACTTCCGAGGCAGCATTGAAGAAGCACTCACGATTCACCTCAGTTACACTGCCATCGAATCGAAAACGAACAATCCAAATAGTCTCATTTACCTTTGTCTTGTCATTTGCCGATGAATCTATCTTCAGCAAAATTCAATTATAAGGAGGAATTATTATACGAAGAGGAAAAAGTTATGGTATTGAAATGGTATAACGCTAATAGGCGAGCGTTGTTCATGTCTGTTCCGCGCTCATTAAGTTATATGTCCAATTGGTTATCGTTTTCATGGTGTTTTTTGTTGTTGTTTGATTAAAAATGACATGTTGACAAGCGAATGCAGCCAATAATTAAGCCAAATCGATCGCCTTGCTCGATTTCTTTAAATTACATTTGAATTTATTAGGCGAAGGTACGATGGAAGAAAGATCTTGTGCACAGGACATTGAATTGGCGAAGGAGAAATAAAAAACGAAATATTAATATCGAATGATAAAAAAAACCTGGGCAAAACACGAAAATAAACCGAACATGAAGAAATATTTTACTCACGTATGCAATTAGCTAATAGGTTAAGTATCGTCATCATCAGCCAAGCAGACAAACATCTGATTGCATTGGCGCTGGGCGCGCGCAAGCTTAACTCAAACGATCAGAATCGCTGCATATGCTCACTTTTATGCCACTGCCCAATTCACATCGTCATCGCACTATTATTATAATAAATGTTTTTCGTTCTGTTCTCTCTCTGTTTTTCAATTCGGCCATATTTACGATTATTACATATTAATTTTACAAATTTTCTGTCTTCATCTGTTCGACGATTCGAAACTTCCTTTGGCTAAACATTTTGTGACAGTTCTTGAATATGCGAATTGTGTGCCATTGTTATTGTTCGTTAACTGCCTTTTACATATGTAATTTTCTTGATGGTTGTTTGGAACGGGGGTTGGCGTGGCCGTGAAAGAGAGGAAGAGAAGGAGCGAGAGATGTGGTGCGTGGTGTGGCTCAAAATAGGTGATGTCAATCGAATGTCAAAAGAGCAACTAACCGGCAAAATGACACGTAATTCACTCTTCGCCAGCCGATGCAATGTGTGCACATTTCGACGTTCAAGCGGCGTGTGTGACGCCGTTGCCGCTGGTGGTGGTGGTGCTCTTTTGTAAAAGTCGTCAATTTTCGATTTATTTAAAAAAGTGTTTTTGGCGTGTTCACCTTCATTTTCACACACAAACATTTTGATGGACGAAAAAGGTGCACAAGCACAATCGGATCGAATTAAAAATGAATGTGTTCCGAATCGACCATCGAAAGAGCATAGAAGAAAACAGAGGGAAAAATGGGAATAAAAACATTAAAGAGCATTAAGAGGTAAGGAATTACTAGCTAATGAAATTCTCACAAGTTGCACTATTATTATGTATTTTGTAGTTTTCTACCGCTTATGGCATTTAACTTTTTGGGGGGGTTTCATTTTCTCTATTGATGCCGCATGTGCTTGATGGTCAACAGATTCGTGCGTTTTCTTCGCTGTTCGTTGTTATAATGAATTGAATTTGATTGAAAGCAATTTTCGGTTGTTTTCACCTAATTCGAGCATTGGCGCATATTCAAGCAACGCACACAGCACCGGCTTTTCCTACGGTTGATGCCTCTTTGTGGTTTTGTGTACCGTTTAAACCACATCGTAGTCTATTCAATCGCAAAAATGTGTGTAAGCCTATAATTATTGTGTATTTGGTTGTAAATTAAACATGTGCATTTTTAAGCAGGAAATAAATCTTCGGCCGAATCGAATTTTCGATATGGATTTGTTGATGTATGCCAGCGTACACCCGTGTCTATATGTGTATCGGCCGTAGTTGACCTGTCTAAATGATTCTTAGGCCTGAAGAACGTTGGGAATGCGAAAACGTTTATCACATTTACAATATTCGATTATTACATCGCATTTTCTCGATCGTAACCAACATTATTCCCTTTGATGTTTTAGGCGCTCCTGTATTTGATTTATTACAAAATTTCATCGTTATTCGTTCGTTGCTGACGCACGTTCGCCTCCTCACTACAATGTGCGCGCGCCATAGCTGCTGTTGCCGCGGCCACCGCTGCCGCTGCTGCTGAAATCGCTTCGGTTCCCATGCTGACTGAATTATATTTGTGTCCGTTACTTTGTTGTTTTGTTCTCATTCCATTTGGCATATTATCTGCGAGAGCCTTCATCTGCTGTTCGGTGTGCATTTCAGACAAAATGTCTAGAAATCGTCATTTGCGGAAACGTTTTCATTTAAAAATGGCCAATTTCTTGTTTTTCTCCTTCTCGCTCCATTTTATTTTCGCATTAATTTCGCGCGGATATTTTTATTGCATTCTTTTTAACATTGTTAATTTTATAGACAGCTTTATTTAACCGAAGTTTACTGAGTGTGGAAAAATATGTTTATGATCGGCTTATAAAAAAACCGGCCTCTTTGCCACGGTTGGCCGTCAAACAATCGAAATTTGGCTTCAATCATTGTGTATGAGAAAAGTCGAATTCATTTGACACTTACCCATAGATTGCATCTTTATCACGTTTATCAGCTATTGTGCCCATTGGATTTGCAACTGGTGACACATGACTAGGCGTACCACCGTGTCCAGTGTGATATCCGTGCATTCCAACTGATGCGGCCGCAGCATGGCTCATATGAGGTGAATGATGTGATGGTAATCCTTGTAGTGCTGGTGGCCTATGGCCAGCATGTGGATCGTACATAGCTGCTGCTGCTGCTCCTGAGTTCATGTAGCCGTGCAGGCCATCGTCATACTGCAATAAAAAAAAAGAAGAAGAATAAACCGAATGAGAATCAGCTTATTGGGAGCGAATCCAATTGATTACATAATCGCGCCACTTGTTTGCAAGTGTAATTGAGTTTCGATTGTGGCCGATGATGGAGAAAAAAAAGCGAAAATAAACAAGCACTCATCGAAAAAACACCTATGAAATCAATTATGCATTCGCACAATTAAGTGCACACACCAAAGTGCACTACATCTCACGCATACAGATCAGCTTCGGACGGCGAACAAAAGAAAGAGACACTCAAATTTCAAAATCTAATTAAGTCGTATGCGCAAATAATGCGCGAATACAACGTTTACTTATCGAAGAATATGTATTCCACTTCCATTTCCATTCATTATTACATTTTTAAAATGCGATACGTATATTTATGGCGGCCAATCTAAATGATGTGTGCGTTTGGCCGTATGTTACATGCGCTAGTGCGCCCGTTTGAAAAAAGCTAAGCGCACAAAAAAAATACATTGAATTGTGGAAGTATGCACTTCAATGCCACTTGGACGTCCAAAGAACTGACAGAAAAAGATACAAATACGAATACAATGCAAAATAACTGAGCATTCTTTTTTCATTTTCATTCAAGTGACTTCTAAAGCGTGAACAAAAGAAAGGCCCCTTTTCAGAACGGGCTCCCTTTTCATTGCTGGCCCACTGGCTATATGGCGCACGGGAGAGCCTAATCCACGTCTTACACCATTTATGAACACATATTCACTATTTTGAATTGTTCATAAGAAATTGAGAGATTTATCCAGTGGATTGTTATTGTTTTGGGCCAATCCATCGCACCACGCCAAACCAAACCGTGTGCTCACTGTGCAGTGTATTATAAATAAATTAGCAATTGTAATTTTTATTTTCATTTTCCGTTTAATCTCAATAGTAAGCGAGTGGCGTGGAGAGCCAAAGAGCAAAAAATGAAGGGATTACCAAATTTGAGAATGCACACACGGAACGCGCACAGAGAACAATATAAAGCCATCAACGTTCGATGGCCAACAAAGAGACCCGTCCAAAATATTGATGTTATCTGCATGAACATATTAAATGTATTAATTCATTTTTTTTTTTTTTGTTCATTTACTAACTTCCATCAACTAAATAATCCATCATCTGCTTCACTTCTTGGAATTCTCCCGTTGATGTGTATTTTTTGTTCGCTCTCTCGAAGTCACCGTCGCTGCTGGCTTTTATAATAGTTCATGCCAAAAATTCAACGAGCGTTACGAGACAGAAAGAGCGAATAGCGCAAGTTTTTGATCGATCTGACGGGCCAAGAACATGAGCAAATCACAAAAATTCACAAGAACCATTAATGTTTATTAATTTGCACACGGATTTCATTCGATGTTGAATGACATAATAAACGAGCATTTCATTTGGAAAACGATCGTTCGCATCGCGGTCCCAGCGGTTTGATGGTTGAACGAAATTATTTAAAAAAATGTAAATTCTTCTGCACAATAGATTTTATTCGAAATGAACTCTCTCGCGTTGTCAGAGTTTATGCGGCTGGAAACCGCAGCATTTCACATTTCGATTCATATTATTTTTGTGTTTGATGTGCGGATGAGAGATGAGCGAATTTTTCGGGTTCTCTCGAAATTTAACCGTGGGTGATTTCCTGTTTTAGGTTACAAATAGAATTTTGAGTTGAATTCCCATTTGATCTTCATTTGTTCCGTTCGTGTTTAGCCGATGAATAGAGCCCAACACGGAAAAAAGATCATGTAAGAAATGGAAAAAAGTGGCGGCAGCGAAAAAAAAAACAATTAAAAGGTTTTGCGTTAATGGTTCGTTGACGAAGATCATGAAAAAAATGCCGATTACGATTTATTGGCGCGTAAAATGAATGAGCAAATGAAAATACAATACAAATGCAACAAATGAACTAATAATAATCAACGAAAAAGGTGGGTAGAAAAAAAGCACACACAACTTGAGCATTCAACTAGCAAACACGATATAAAACCGTGCCACAATAATTCAATGGCGAAAACAATTCAATTAGCCATATTTTCTTTTTGCTGCAGCCCATTCTTTCATTGCATGTGCCATGATATCGCTGTTGTTGTCGATTACAATTTATGGAAGGAAGAAAACCCGTATGTTTAGCTGCAAATGAAACCGAATGTAATCTCAAAAGTGTGGATTCAAGTGGAAAGGGTTTCTGCACATCGTTCGAATTGCCATGCATTTTTGGACCAACCACTCACTCCTGCCCTGAACAGCGGCAATCTTTATGCAACATTCTTGACTCTTTTTATGCGGTCGTTGCTTTTGATATTGACTCAAGAAAGTGAATGAAGAAACATTAAATTGCAGAGAGATGATAAGCGCCCATTAGCGTGCGAAGCCGATCAATTACACATATGGACATTTCCATGCATATTATGTAATAATAATACAGCCAGTGAAATTAATATTCTTTTCCAAACAATGATTTGTTATGTGTGCTGTTCTTTCTTCTCTCAAAATGTTGCTCCGAATGTCTTTGACTGAAGGAGGCCATTTCATTTGTTCTCATTCTGAAAGTCTTGTAATTTCTTCGGCGTGACAGTGATCGCACGATTTTACATAACAATTCGTTGCGCACATTGTTTTTCATTCTATTGAACGGAAATAAGTAATTACAAATATTTCAGTTGTGGTGCTTGTGTGAGTATGTGTACTGTTTGTTTTCACCCATTGCTGGTGCTACGCAAAATATCGCTTTCATTCGGTAATTATATCCAGTTTTTGCATGCGTTTTTAAGGTATTTCGTGCCATGAAACATTTACGCACGCCTTATAATGGCTAGAGACGCACGGAAAAAACAATAAATGTGTAGCCACTGCCCACGGTTCGCATTGCATTTTCACACCAGCCAAACGATAGAGAGTGAGTGAGCGAGGTGATTGTTTATCTATTGTTTCGGCTCATTTTTCATTCTTCCTACAATCACAAAGATCTCGGCCATCTGATTGTTTATTTAATTGTGTACTTTCTCGAAAAGAAAAGAGAGAGAGAGAGAGAGAGAGAGAGAGAGAGAGAGAGAGAAAATGTGCGGTTGATTTTAATTACGTTGATTATGCGCCAGCCGAATTGAAATATAGGGATTAAAATAATTATTGTTTCTGCAAAGGGAAGCATTCCCATCATTTCAGGCGCAGCAAATGGCTTTTGGTTGTGCTGATTGCTAGGAATAAAATATCGAATTCGATGAAAGCCATGAAAACAGATTGCCTGAAATCATCCTGGTCACTCTCTCTCTCTCTACAACTTGTTTGCTCCCTCGCTCGATATCAAGGCTGATGCAGATATTTTGCGAATTGTAATAGCAGAGAGCGAAAGATGCACAAAAGAACAGGCCATCGATATTGGCGTGATCACTTCCATTTGGCTGGCTTTACAACTCATCCGATTCGATTCACGAATGCACTGAGCACATATGCGAGTGAGAGATTGCGTGTATCGGTAGTCTCGCCGGTAAATGTTTTGAAATATGATGATTATTTTCTACTTCTGCCGTTATTGCAGCTCAGTTGTTCGCGACCACACTACCGTTTATTCTCATCGGTTTCGACAACTGCAATGTGCATTTTTGCACCCAAGATTACAAATGAGCGGTATTTTGTGTTGCAGTTCGGATCGTTGTTGGGTTTCTTTTTACTCTTCTGTGCAAATGATGAAAAATAATAATTATGTGTCGATGGCATCTTGCAATTGAAAAACCCACAACCAAACATATGTGCGTTGACAACAACAGCCAAAACCTAAATTGCGAAGTTTTCTCCGTCTCTCTCGGTCGAGGGGTACATCGCCAAAGAATGCTCTGTGATCGGCAAAAATGTTCCATTTCGAAAAATTTCATCGATAAAATTTTTACTGCTCCAATTTTGGGCATCACATCATAATTTGGTGTTGGTTATTTCGATTGCACAATTCATGCCATCATGCCTTGACACATGATTATTATAGAGTTGTTTTCTCTCGCGCGCAAATCGCAACGGCATCGCTTCAATATGTGAGTGCACGAGATGAATCGAGCAATTTTGAAATCACATCGGAATGCCATTTGGCAGTGCTCCACATCCACACACACACACACGTGCGCATCGGCCGAAAATGTTCAGGAGCCAGAGAGCATCCGGAACATCAGACGCATAGTGATGCAAAAACTCACTTTTCAAATTGCCTGGTCGAGCGAAAATTGATTTTTGGTACACATTGAATGAATCATGCACACGCACACCATGTACTCGCACATTGAAAACGGACTGAAGTGGAAGGAAAGTGATATTTGTGTGTTTCAGTTTGGGTCGTTCAATTGGCCAAATGGATGCGAATGACTGAACTCGAGAAGTTAAAGTAAAATATTGTGCTCAGCAAACGATCACCATTATTATTCATTTTTCTTGAATATTTTTTATCTCTGTTTCAACATTTCGCGTTGTCTCTCATTTTTCGTTCACGAAATGATAATATCAGTTTCGTAAATAAAATACAAAACCATGTTTTTCTTTGGCAAGCGCAGTGTTCATTTCGGACGGTGAATCTCTTTCTCGCACCCGAATTCAAGAAATGTTGTAGAGTTTCTTTCTAAGTTTTGTCCATTTTTTGTGTCTCTCATCGGTTTGGGATTTTATGCACATGTGTGTGCCCATTTTAATCATTCATTCCGTGTTTTTGTGTCGTTTGCTCATTTTCAATATCCCGAAAGTTTAAGAGATACTAAATATTTTTTCGACATCGTTCGAATTTCGAAAAAGCAACAATACACACACAAAAAAACATCTATCGAAAGATTAAAGAAAAACAATGTTCTACGCTGGGTAAGCATTCAGCTTTCCATCGCATTTATTCACACATTAGAATTGAACAAACACCAACTGGGTGTGTGTGTGTGTGTCTGTGTGCCGAACACATTTCATTCTAAAACATTTTTTTTTTATTTTTAACTAATTTTTTTCTGTTTCTTTTTTGTCGAAAAGATAAATTCAATCTAGATGGGAGAATGGGATTAACAATAACAAGACGAAGAAACTACAATTTCAACTTTGAGGCGAGGCGAAGTAAGAGAAAAACAACACAACACGATACGCAGTACGAAAGACAGAGAGCGAACGTGAACGCGCGCGCTCACGCTCAACTAAAACGGAGAAAAAAGTCCGAGAAATCAGAAACTAATAACAAAAGTCCAAATGGATGGCCAGGCATGTGAGCGAGCGAGCGAGAAACGGAGACTGGCCGAATCAAAGTGAATAACATAAAACAGAAACGACACAGGTCATTTCGTATCAAGTGCAGGTTATTTTCAACATTTTTCTGTCAATATGCGCTGCATACGTGTCTCCGTTCTGTGTATATATAAATGTCTTTTGAAATCTGCTCAGCCTGATGTCTTTTCGTCAACCACAAAGAATTTGTGTCTTTTTCACGAGTTTTGTCTTTTGTGTGTTTTTTTTGTTCGTCGTGGCCGATGTGAGTCCGTGCGCTCGCGCGCTCACATTTTCTTACGCCTTTAGCTCTCTTTTTCTCAAATTACGAATTGCGGCGATGCTTTTGCGTTCGAATCCACTGTTCGTTTCCCAACGGTCCAACGGTGATAATTAGTTTAACACAAAGCCAGCGACACACAAACACACACACACAAAGTGCAAGGCTAGCCGCCAAACAATGAAAAATGACAAAGAAAAACAATTGATGGCTGATATGAGTGCAAATGCTTGCAATCGAATTGAAACGTAATCAATTCACGACTGCCTTCAGCCGTTTTCCTTCTCAATACTTTGCCAGGTGACCGATAGCATTCTGGCATGGCTGCATGTTGCAATCGGTTGAAAACCAACTAGTGATCATCAAATCGAAGTTACTGTGCAGAAAAAAGTGTACAAGATCTCTTCGTGCTAATTCATCAAAATGCAACCAATTCCTCGCGTCTTCTTTTTTTGCGTTTGCTTTTGTCGTTCCCAATTTGTTTCTACTCAGCCCTGGCTCCAATCATTTAATTCGTTTCAACGAGCATTTGTTACTTTGCAAACCACAATTGCATTCGTGATTCGCTCAATAAACCATCAATGCGAATAATGCCCATAAATGTGCGAATGTATTCCGTCGATGACTTTTATTTTAATGCAAACAAACGAAAAAAAAAAACAACACGATACAGCGAGCGAGAGCGAGAAACTGCAATGCTATTGCATCAAATGTGAAGCAACAATAAAAATTAATTGTTTGACTGAATTTTTATTATTATTCATTTCATCTCGCCAACGATAACTATGCTCACATTGCTCTGAATCGAGGCTCATTGGATTTCGGCGAGGCGGAGCCAGAAAAAAGAGAGAAATAAATTGATAAAATGGAAAATGCCAAAATGAAATCGATGGGTCCGAAATTGATTTGCATTCAGAATAAACGTTATTCCAACTTTTTGGCAGTGTATTTTGTGAGAAGAGCGATTAAAAAAAAGAAACTGCGAAGAACATCCATTTAAATGATTATCATTTTCATATGTTTGATTTGCAGACAATTGACAAGGTTTCACGTGCAATTTTACCCAAATCGCGTTTGCTTTCAGGAAACTTCATTTCTTTTGATTGTTTTATTTTCGACGAAGATAAAAGAGATCACGGTCTAACGGCCAAAGCACGTGTATAATTAAATTAAAATCAAAGAGAAAAGCGTCTTGTTTGATGTCTCGAATTCAATTGATTGACGAAAAGTTTAGATGCAATTTTTTTATATCGGTTTGAAGGACAAGAAAAAAGCTACGATTGAATTGAAGCGTGCTGTGATGATCAAGCGACCATAGCGGAACGAATTCGTCAATAACAAACCGTTTTAAATCTTTAGGAAATTTTTTGAGTCATTCATATTGGTGCATCAATGAATTCCATTACGTGAGTCTTTGTTCTTTCCAAGATTTGTGTGTGCTCATTTGCCGTTTTTCTAAGCATTTTCCACGGGATTGTTTTTTTTTACCTCATTCGATTGAGGTTTATGGCGTACGGTAAAATAAAATGCGAATCGTTAAAGTGCTGTGTCGGTCTCTCTCTCTATCACTCCCGCTATTGATGCTAGAAATACAACAATCTACAGAATATTACAGCGCAAAATTTGAATTAGAAAACAACACCAAATGCACATTCGACAAATGACATTTCGAGTAACACCTCGTATTTACGCTTGTTTTCTCGTACTCGTCTCTTGAATGTGCATTATTTTATTCAAAAATATAAAGATTGAACATTTATAATTGGTAATAAAAAAAAATACATACGAAATTACAAGAACAAACAAATAAATTCTAGACGACAACAAATGTAAACGGAACAACGCAAAAAAATCAACTAACAAAAACAGGCAGGGAGAAAAAAACAGACACACACAGCCGATGGTTGGAATACGGATCCCATTCGGACGTTCACACTCAATAGTTAATTTAATAGCATTAAAATTCTGATTTGTCTCTGTGCTTTCCTTTTCTGACAAGTAACGCAATCAATGACAATAAAAAAAACAAACTGATTGATATCGAATCGAAATCGGAATCGAACTGAATCGCACAGCACAGACTAAATACAAACAGCACGATCTCACTCAGCATTGCATCTGTAAGCAATCACTTCTCGAAGGAACGAGTTTGAGTTCAAGTGGCAAGAGAGAGAGAGAGAGAGAGAGAGAGAGAGAGAGAGAGAGCGAGAAAAACAAAATCAGTGGCGTGAGATTCAAGTAAATCTGCAATATTTTCGATCATCGCCGCGTTACGAATGCGAATGCAATTTATGCATATTGCTTACGTTCATAACACCACGAGATATTGATGTCGATACAGAAATATTCAACATACACACATTACATATTTTTGTCACGATTTTTCGTTTCTTGTTCTGTACATTTTTTTTTCACTTTGGTGCAACTATAGTTTTTTTTATTTTTATTTGTGTTCGTCTTTCATAGGCAATATCCATTGCTTTGGAAAACGCTGAAAAAAAAAACCAACGAACGACCAGCGAGAAACAGTGCTTTGAAAACGGCACTATTGGCGCGACAGAGATGTTAGTAAAATATTTGAATTGGAATTGGCATGGAAAACGAAACAAGGTACGCGCTCGCTGTCTCTCCCCCTCTCGCACACACATCGCTAATGCGGCTACGAAGACCTTGAATAAATTTAGTTGGCAATTTTACGATGCATATTGAAATTGATATTCAAAATTATCTATTACATAACACTAATTTCATTTGAATAAAATTTTCCAATTTTGTTTGTTTTTATTATTGTGTTATTTGCTGCTGCTCTCTATCTTGCGCTTATTCATTTTTGTGCTTTTTTTTGCGCACCTTCACCGGCCACACCGGTCTCCTGCCAAGTACAGATTGCTGTGCCGTTTCTATTGGGGTTACGTGTAATTGCTGTCTCTTTCTATCGAAACCACTTGCACCACGGCCATTCAATTGCGAGGGAAAAAAAAGTTCAACGAGCAACCATTTGGCTAAGAAGCCGAACTAAATTTCAGAGTGGTTCGCTTGAAATGCGAGCTCATTTGCGTTCACGTGACTTATCTAGAATTATATTGCATGCGCCAAATGTAAGGCCATTATAACATGGCGTATTGTTTTGGTGACACTGGTGCGTATGCACATCAGTTCACTTACATCCATCACATGCTTTTTTTCCTCGCTCGGTTCTGCTATCTGGAGTAAATGTGCCGAGAAAAATCGCATGCGTTTGTTTTCAGACTGTCAAAAAGGCCATCAATCAAATTCAGCCATTTTGATTTTGGAAGTGTGTACATTTCTATTTTATTTTTTGAAATGGAGTTCCAGCATTATGCCATCACTTGATATTTCGGGTGTTTCGAAAAATGTGCACATTTTACATACTTTCGATTGTTTGATCGCGTCGCATTTTTATTTACTTCACACATTCGCTCTCGCCTTGTATCCTGCGCTCTTTGATGGACATCGTTCCAGGCTATTTTGCGCAACGCGCACACATCACAGACCGTGTCTTTTTCAAACGATTTGCTACAGTTATAACCATTCAACTGGTGATACATTGCAAATGGGAGACATTATATTGGATCCCGAAAACACACACGCACACAAAACGGCGACACGAAGAAAGGCTTTATGAAGTGTGAGACTGAAAATTCAAAATCAGCGTTACTGCCCAGCAGCGAACACAAACACCAAAACGGCAGACAAAACACAAAAAATTGCTGAAGCATGTTCTGGTCATGGCATTTATCGACTGAATCTCGTGCATCGATGGAATCGTGTTTCAAAATCCTGCCATTGAATTTTCCCCCGTAAAACTTGCAAGTGCTGCTTGTTAGTTCCATTTCATTCACAAAGATATTTGGCTCACTGCGTGAATGTGGAGCATTTATAATATTTCCAATCGAATTGAACAAAAAAATATAGTGCCAGACGGAATAAATGCGATTAATATTCATTTGGTATATCGAATATTGGCCATGTTTAGCGATCGATACATTGAATCATTTTTATTGAATATGGTGCTCAGTACATAAACTCACGCCTGAATCTGAATAACGAATTAGTTTGAAACGGTCGCTATTCTCTCTCCCTCTCTATATCTCAATCTCTTTTTCATTCTTGTCTGTGCTTTGGCGGGCTCAAAGTGATTTCTTTGCTTTTGCCACAAAATTCTGTGCCGGTGCATTAGAGGGCACGAAAAGCGTTTAATGAAAATGTTTCGTACTATCGAATGGCATGTTTAAATGTGGCCTGTGGGCTTTTGTCACAAAGTGAAAATGTGCGCACACAGAAAACCTCGATACGCATGTGAATGAATGGATACACACTGCGAGAGGCAGTCAGACAGAGTGAGCAAGAGCCGAAAGAGTTAGAAAAAGCCGGCAACAAGAAGGAGCATACCAATTCGAGACTTTGGTGGTGCTACACAGACGCACATCAAACATCATATTTGCATATGAAATCGTCGAAAATTTTCACCAAAATTGCTGTTATTCACTTGCATGATGTTGAGCCAGCCGTAAACGCAACGTAGATATTTTAAACACAGTAAATAAAACGGGAAAAACGACAACGCTATGGAAATGGTGTGTACAGCTTTCAGCTGTTTGTTATTTATTGTATTGTTTTATGTTGCTGGGAAATTTATATGCTGCGCTTATGTTCCCCAAATGTAGTTGCCTAAACAAAAACCGAGTGAAAGAGAAATTGTCCCTGTGTTGACTCTTTCACTCTATCTCTCTATCGGCTCGGTGTATATTATTGCAACATTTTAATAAATGTACATATAAACATGCACGGGCTATGGAAACGGATAATGTCGACAGTGGGGGTTTCGCTTTAGTTTTCCAAGTGAATTGTTCATTTGTGTGTGCGTGTTGTTTTTTTTTCGTTCATGTTTCGTTTATCAATTCTGTCATTTATGCGGTGCACTCATCGTCATTGTTGTGACTGTCGTCAAACTATCAATGAAATTTGGTTCATAAACGATTCGCCTCACATTATTTGTGTCGATAAACAAAATTTTTGCTAGACAAGTTGCAAACAAGCGTCTGAAAGAACAAAAAATGCTGGCCTTTGCTTGAAAACCGAGTTTCTTTCACATTTGCAAACAGAACAAATTTAATTCTTTCGTCGATTTTCAACGAAACAGCTCGGCAATATTTTGTTGGCTGCATCGACGAAGTGGCCAAAAAGGATCGGGCACAGAGAATCGCATTATACGAAAATCGTACAATTTGATGCATCCGGTCGTATATTTTCGAACTGAAATTATTGCTTCTGCTTGAAAGAATATTTTCCGGCGTTTTCGCTTTTGAATTGTCTATAATCGCAGTTGATTCGAAAAATGTTTTCGACATATTGCAAAGTATGAGGCAGTCGACGAGTGCGCGGGGAGAGCGAGCAAGAGAATAATCTGAATTGCTGAATGCGTTCGAGCTGCAAAAGGCGAAACGGCATTTCAACTGCTTTTTCGTCTATCAACAATAACTATATTAGCAACAATCAAATAGAAAAAAATCATTTTACTGCCATATTTTTAGCTCGAAATCTTTCTCTATCTCTCGACAATGGTGCCACTTGTATTTGAAGCAGGGGATTTGAGATTTTCGGTGTGGCACGTTATACAATTTTGAAGTATTTTCTATCCGAAAAGACGGAAAAACCATCAACATTGAACCATCCGTTATACAACAATGTTTACGGGAATAAGCAAATTGCTGGAATCGCATAAGAAGTAATGTGGAATTGATCACAAAGCGAACACTTAAGAGTGTTTTTTATGCTCCCAAACCTCAACACACTACAATGTCTATAAATACCGAAGAAGATTTTATTAGCTCTTCTCATTCTTCTTCTTTTTCCATTTTTCGCTCGTTTTGCCATTACTATTATTGTTATTATTTTGATTTTATGTTATTCCACACAAACGAGAGAGTCACGCGGGCGTGCATGTGTGTGTGTGTGTGAATGGGTCATTTTGAGAGAGCACAGTGAATGAAAGGAAACATTTAAGAAAAGCTATAAAAAGACTTGCAATCTTTGCAATATTGGGGAAAAAACGAGAGCCAAGAGGAGAAAAGGAGTGTCACAAAAAATGAACAATATTTTTGTTGCGCGTGGTCGAGAAAATGAGAGCGAGATCCCATCAGTGTGTGTTGGTGACTTTATGCAAAATCCATCAATAAACAACATAAAACTAAAATTTGGAGCCACACTTTTTAGCCAAATCAAACGAATTTTGCAAACCGATAAACACAATATGAGCATAAATGGTCCAAGTCGAAATCGAAGGATGACGGTGATTTTTTATCGTTTTATTGATATGAACTGCCAGTGGATTTACATTTTTAGAAAGGAAAAAAAGCAAATATAATAATTCTGCAAAAGCCCGATGCTTAGGAATTTCGGGCGAGTTTCATTCTCGTACCTCTTTTTTATTTAATTTTGGAATGATGAGTTGCGATGCGATCCCATTTTGAATAACAACAGATGCATCAACCGATCGATAGAAGAACGAAATGAAATTTTATTTCAGGCAATTTTTGAATGAGTGATAAAAAGGTGACAATTTTTGAGTTTTTGAATTCGGTTTTTATGGACTATTCAAAATGATCGAAATCATATTGGCCAAAATGGACAGTCATCCAGAGAAACAGAAATGAGATTAAGCCGATCAAATAGCTGCAGTTTATTCTCAATGTTCAGACAGTGAGCACAGCACGAGAAACGACGACACCTCAAAAGAATGCACGATAAAACCAATTTTCAGAATTGAATTTTGCCAAAGGAGAAAATCGAAAACACATTGCTTTTTTCTATGGCTCAAACGGATTTGCATTATTATTTTGCATTGGCCAGGTTTCCGTTAGCCTTTTTCCATTGAAAAATATTAACTGATTGTTATACGTATTTATCCGAATATTCGGGTTAAATGCTCTTAAGCATGTGTGCTTTTTGCAAAGATCTCAGCGACTCAGAACGCAGTGAAAAGTAAAAAGAGAAAATATGCAATGGACACAGGAGCAGAACAATAGAGTATTTTGATATTCCTGTGCCTTCTCTCTCTCTCTGTGTGTGTGTGTGTGTGTCGCTCATCCTTGTGCTTCAGCACCCTGAAAGCACACGAAACGCAGTTTCAGCAGAAAATAACTACAAAACAAAAATATTGAGTATGGAAATGAAATGTTCATTTTACTTCTTTGGCTTTATATTTGGTTCGTCCATGCGCACCACTCTCGGCATTATTTGGGAAATAACACAAAATAATGTTGAAGAAAAACAAAGAGCAAAGAAAAAAACAATCTTTTGTTCTGAAACCTCTTCTTTTGTCAAGAAACACAGAGAGAAAGAGAAGAAGCAGAAAAATGGTATTTATAATAATTTTAGAAAATTAAATTAACGTTTTTGATGTCTTTGAGTGATTTTATTCTCTTCATTGAATGAATAAATTATTTTTAATTCGGTTGTGCATGTTTTTTTCTTTCTTCATAATTCTCTGAAGTGATTTCACCAACATTTTGGTCGAAACGAAAAAGTGAAAAGGGATGTGTTCTCATACAATCGAGAGAGAGAGAGAGAGAGAGAGAGAGAGAGAGAGAAAAGGAGTAACAAAGATTATTTTAAAATTGAATTATTTCCACTATACAAAAGGTTCTCTCAATAAAAACCACCGCAAAAATGCGGCAAAGAAATGCCAATGAATTTTTGAATAAATATTTCCTTTTTTCGTTATATTTTTGCTAAACAAAAAGGAAGAAGATGCTGAATAGAAAAACAAAGGCAAACAATAGCAAGACAATTGAAGTGGTTCATCTATTCAATCATTCAGTCGCTTTGATCCCGCTGTCAACACGTTCGCTTGAACAAGCGGTGTGTGTTAGTATGCCGACGGTAAGCTGTGCGCGATGGCCCAGTGCATAATAACTCATCTTACACGTTTTACATTGTTCATGATTTAACAAAAATTGTTATCAATATTGAAAATGTGTGAGCGAGAGAGATAAACACGAATCCACCAACACGAAATTGCCCAATGATAATTAAAACAATGACTGCGTTACACCATAGAAAACCACGAACGATAAAAATTAATGAAAAGAATATGAAAATAAAAGAATGACACACAATTGATGTGTTGCTGAAAAACCAAATCGAAATTTTCGAGAGCACGGACGCCAATATTTTACGCTTTGAGTTGAGGTTTGTAACAATTCAACAGCGTTGTTGACACATCTAATTAGGCATAATCAACAGCCAGCAAAACTTTTGAAAGGAAGGCAGCCGCAAAACAGGCGCACAAAGAGTGCGATAGAGGTAAAGAGCTTCAGAGCACATTGATTTTAACAGATCCATTTTAACAGTTTAGATTTTGCAATTGGCACGGTGGTGTGCGCACGGCGCGCGCTCGCTCCTGTAGCTGTTCAGTGATCGTCGAGCCGAGATGTGCGCGAGAAAGAATTGGCCGCTTCAGTCTGTCGCAATTGATGCTAGATTGTGTACTCATAGGGATCTCAACACACAATTTTAATTTCACGAACAACGAATTTTATTTGTTTGCTGAAGTTCAACTGCATGACTTTATAATAGCAAACACACACTCACTCAGCACGCTCTCTGTCTCTCGAAACAATGCATGTTTTGTTAACACTCTGATTTTAGATAGCAATCAAATCAAATTCATATGCACAAATAAATGAGCAAACAGAGAGAACGATCACAATTGATGCAAGCAAGCAGCATGTAAGCGCGCGCAAACCAACTCAGCGCAATTTTATTTCGTTTTTTGTTTTTGCTTCTGTTGTGCGACTACTGCTGCTTCTGTCGCTGTTTGTTTATTCTATTTCTTTTTCTCGCTGTATTTTACGGTGTTTAAATTGATGAGAGAGGACAAAACTTCATCGAAATTGGTGAGATTAACAAATGAATTAGGTGTAATGTGCTTTGTTTGTTTATTTGTATGTGAGTGAGTGCGATCTAGTTGTGCGTGCGTTTCCATTGTCGCAGTGGCGTGCAGTGTGTTTTTTGTTTTCTATTTCATCCGCAATTTTCGAAGAAAGGTGCAACATAGTTTATGAATGAATTCCAAATTTAATCGCAAGGTGAATCTAAACGTTGGTTTAAAACAAAAAATAAGAAATATTTGAGCCGGGTTTTTTTTCCACCGAACAAAAATGTCATCATAAATTATTGCGATTCGAACCATTAATGACACAAACTGGTGGGTTTTCTATTCTCCATTGTGAAAATATGAAATAGTTGAAATTGCCCTACATTATTTGCCTCTATGTGTTATCAGCTCTTTCCCTCGTTTGGGAATAATAATTTGTTTGTACCTATTCGGTTAGTTTGAAGCTGGGATTAAAAATAAAATGTGAAAAATTGAAAAAATTGCCATGGCTTAATTGAAATATTATGTTGACTCTAAACTATACATTAAATCCATTTGATGGCATTTTTCATTTTATCTATTTGCAATACCGGAATAATTATCGGATTTTCACCATCATTCGAGGAATTAGTGTTAAAGAGGCAAAAAAAAGAGAGAGGCGGACAGTTTAAAGGCCACTTCCGCAATTAATACGAGTATATTTTGAAGCAATAAAAATATTAGATGTTTGTGGATTTTTGATTTCCAGGCACAATGCGATCTCGGCTGGCTATTTCGCAGCTTGCCCAAAATTCAAAACATACTAAAACACAAACTTAATGAAATTTACACATAAATTTAATGATAAAAGAAAACGAAAAAGGAAACAAACAAAACTTTCAGAGCCCTGATGGCGCTGATACAATGGACATTTGTGAGTTAAACTGCATTTAATTTTTGCCCTCATTGAGTTGATTTTGACATAAATCGAGCACAATGCAACCGACACAGACACTTTCTCATCTACACGCACAAAAAAAAACACACGACGAAAATAATTCATTGAAATAGAATGTGGACGTGGAGTCGTCAGGCACCACACCAATAATAATCACATTTAATTTTCGCTTGGAACAAATCATAATAATAGTAGTAACAATTATGATTGTTATTAGCTTTGTATATGTGTTTTGGACTCTGGGCTCAATGCTGGATAGGTGTCGGGAAGCGCGTGAATAATGTGACAAACATTTCGGTTTTGTTCGAATGTGCAACTGTGCGAGATAGAGAGTGTGCTGTGTTGCTAGTTTGAGTTGGCCTAGCTCTCTCTATCTGAAATTTTGTTTGTGCGATTGTTGCTCTATGACTGGACATAATTTTTGACGATGATTATTTTATGCCGTTGGACATACTAGAGAGCGCATTTTGTTTGGTTGAAGGAGTGCAAGCGAAGCAATTGGACAGACTGAAGAGAGCAAGAGAAAGCTTGGAACCAAGCATTATCCACGGGCACATAAAATGTGTGTAAATGTGTGTGGGATTTTTCGTTTGCGGTGCGGCCATTATGATTGTTTATCGTATGAGCCCGATATAAAATAGATGTTAGAGAGACAGAGATATTGAGAAATTATGATGATGACAATAATTACGGATGTATGGTGCTAATGGTCATTGCCATACTGATGAGATGGTGAACGGATACAGCATTTTTTGTCTCTCGTTCGAATGTTGCTGCTGAATTTGTTGTTATGTTTTGGTTTGCCATCTCTTCGGCTCTTATTTTTGCCCGCACTATGAAAACAATGCCACTAAAAATTGTCGCTTCAATGTTTCGATGCTTCATAATTTTCGGTTTGACAACAATTTCTCTATTTCCTGATTTCACCATTTGCGTTGCACTCCTAATTGCCCATCAAGCACACAAACACACACAGATTCACAATGCTTTAAACCATTTCAATTCAAAATAGTTTTTAGTGGATTAGCCGCAGTGGCCACGATTTTCAATCGCTTAGACGAAATAAAAACACTTGTAAATGAATAAACGGAATGCGCGTATGTGTGGGGATTTGTGCGATCAAGAACCGTCAATATCAAATGTGAACAAAGCATAGACACAAAGAATTTTTTGGTTGGCTAAGTATTTTTGAATTAATGGCAACGTTCATTTTTATTTTTTGTCGTTCATTGAGTCTTTGATTTGCCCTGTCAACGGCTAGCTTTTTTCGAAATCGATGACATTCCGTCAATTACGCCGTACGGCGAGTTGATTGTTGTGCTAATGAGAAATCGCATGAACTTTGATGAAAATGTCAAAATGACATTATGATGTCGGATACGCATCTTTTTATCTCTCTCATCGTCCGAGCGATTGTCAACCGACGAAAAAGACGACGAAGCTCAATTATTTTAACTATTCAAACTATTCTATGTGAATTGCAAAAAATTAACTGACAAAATATCTAAACAATTTCGAACGGACGGATGGAAACACCGAAAATGGCTATGAACACAGATCAACTTATTAATGATATAATTGTCCGCTTTTTTCGAATGAATAATTTTTCATGTGTGTTTTGATTTTGCCTGTTCAAAGCGACTGTGCGTATTTCGGTGCCAAAAATAATACTTTTTTGCTAAAAGGCGTAATTTTTTTTTTTAATTTTTTTTTTTTTTTTTTATCAACAAAATGAATATGAGCGATAAATGTACACGCTCGCACATGGGGGCCAGCCAAGACGCGCAAAGAAAAATAACATTTTCGAAATATGTCATTCTAATTAATTCAAAGAGTTTTTCGCGCCGGATTCGCGCAAACGGTCGCTCGCTATGTGCACTCGAATTATTTGTTGTTTTTCACGCTTTTGCCAAGCAATTCAAACGAAATTCAAATGTTAACTTGATGCTGTGAATGCCGTCGTGCCTCGCGTACATTTTGCGTTCATTTTAAAATCCAATTTTTATGTTGGAATCAAGCGATTTTCGTTTGAATCTGGCATTAAATACGAAAGAAGCACATGATATCAACGCGGTTTTATTCACTTTTATTCGGCAATTTGAAATAAAAATCAATTTTGACACACACACACATATTTTCGATGATAGTAAACGAGAGCAAAAGCACAACACCGAAAACAGGTACTCATTCTAGACTATGAATTTTCCATTTGTTGTTGTTTTTTTTATTGCTTTCATCGAATTTTTATTAGCATCCGAAAATATTTAAATTTATTAATGAGATTACAGTCAATATGGTTGTCGATTACATTACGTGACTGTCCGATTATGCTGGCGGAGACGCGCGCGTGGTTTATAGCACGCCGGCCGGTTGATTAGCGCGCGCTCAAACTATTGATCAAAAAGTGTTTTTTTTTTTTCAATCGTATTGGAATTTTATATTTTTTTTCCGTTTTGTTCGATATTTCCCAATAGTATTAATAACAATTTGTATCGAATTTTTATCGGTACCATTTTGTTTCGTCAAGAACCAAACGCAAGCGAGAGCCGCCACGGAATAATGCCGATAATCATAATTAATATTTTTGTGTGTTCGAATCTGATAGAAAAATCGAATAAAATGCGTAATCTTATTACAACGTATCGGCGCCCAATAGGAATGGGCCGTTAAATGAGCGATGACTCTTTTTCGTTGTTTTTGCGCTGAAATAATAGACTTGAAATTGATTTCAATCGTCGTATATGGCATTTATTGTGGTGAGTGAGATCATTCGACGCTTAGAAAGCGCACTTATTGGAATGTCTGTATTTTAAGCGATTTCAAAACAACATTTTGTTCTCAATGTTTAGATTGGTTTCAATGATTTTATGAGCGCGATTCCGGTGATCGGCTGCATTATTATGAAATTTGCATTTCAAATTATCATTTGCTGCTAATCAAACACTTTGAAAAATTGCCATCAACATCGATTGATATTTGGTTGTTGGTGTTTTCTTTTCCGCAATTTCTTAGTTATGTTTTGTTTCTGCCACTCCTTGACTGCAGCTGTCGATGTTTGATTCTATGAAATCGATAGCCGGCGCATAGCCATAAACAAAAATTGAAACAAGAAAAAGCCAAACAAAAACTGTGTCGTTACTTTAAGTAATGTTTGTTTGGTTGATGTGTGCGATGCTTACCTCGCCGAAGACACTTTCGGGCTTATTCACACATCCATTTGAAATATTAAAATAATGAAAAATGAACGACGACAAAAATCACAAGAGGATGTTTGAAAAAAATTGAAGTAAAAGTAATACGAAAACCATGGAAAAATGTCCAAAATAGATTTGTTTCACACGAATCCATGATCGTAAACGAATATTGGAAACAGGTACGCAGGTTGAATGGCAGCGGAATAAAAAAATGAACGAAAACCAACAAACATTGAATAATGGCCGCATTCATTTGCACAGCAAATGAATACGGTAATTATGATTAATTACGAAAAAACGAACACAAATTAATATGTTTACGGCAAAACTGAGTCAAAATGTGATGCGCGTGAACTTAAGACATCAAAAATCATTGGCAACTATCAAAACAAAAATATATATTCGTTTCGTGGCATTAAGGTAAATAGCACTTTATCGCGCGCAGCCCCGTCGAATAATAGTTTATCTTTTGCACACACACAAACACACTTTCTCTCTCTCTTGTTCGTTCACACTTGATTATTATGAACATTATTTCATTTTTGGCGCATTCATGAACACATTAAAACAAAATACACAAATCAACTGGCCAATCAACGAACAACAAAAAAAATGTAGCCTTATGGACAAGAACAAGAGCCGAAAATGCGAAAACATGGGAAAATCTTCTGGGCGCAAGAATCGTGGTAAATACCTTACTCTTTCATTTCATTTTCATTCACTGTATGTAAATGCAGATGGGTAGCGAATGAACAGAACTAAGAACAGAACAACAACAGAAAACTAACGAAACAAAACCAAACCAAACAAATAATTTAATCAGAAATGGAACCTACCCTAGGCTGAGCCATCAATGCTCTGGGAGCGGCTTCAAACTCAATTTGTGCCACTTTCTAGTTTGTGATTACTCACACGACAACTGAATGTTCTTTTCTTCTTTTATTATTTTTTTTTGTCGAGTGCCGTTCAAATGTTCAATGCTTTTCTATATATTTCGCTCTGGCTGTTTCACAATTTTATTGCCAATTTGACAATTTCGTCTGGTTTTGCACTCAAACAATTTTCAAACACATAAACAAATTCGATCTTTTATTTCAATTTTCTTTTTCCTGCGATTAAACTGTCCACATGCGCGCGCGATAAATAAATATTGTTCAATAATAAAATCGGTTTGAGACCGATCACAAAATTTCACACTAACAACTGTTTTATGTTCACTATTTCAACTTGGTGGTTTATTTGTTCGGTATTTTTTTACGTCTCCGTTGGTTTATTTATTTATTAAGCCTGTTTTATTCCGCCCCAAAAAGAGTCTTGTAGCTGCGGTGTAATTGTATACTCTTTGTATAAATTATTAGAATTGTTTCCTTGTGTTTATTTCTGCTAAAATATCTTACTTAAATCGTAATTCAAAATTGTTTGGAATTTTTTTATAAATTATTGAGCAAATCGTATAATTGTGTTTTCGGCTATCATAAATTGATTCGTATACATTAGATTCGGTTTTTGCGATTTTCAAATGTTCACATTGATATCGCTTTATTTATTTTCGTTTGGATATTATTATTTATGTTGTTGCTTTGTTTTTTGGTATACAATGTTGATAAGTACGTGATTAAGTTGGGCGCTGGGCTGCTTTCAATGTTATCAGTTCATTTGGTTGACTTTGGATCGCGACAATTTGCGATTAAACTGCACCATTTAACCAAAATATGCAAAGAATCAATGGAAAAAAAAATATTATGCAGAATGGAAACGATAAGATTGTTTGATATATATATGATGGTGGAGCGCTTTATTATTGCATTCACCGGATTAAATCTTTCTAGCACAAATCTAAACAACACGACCAATCAAAGAGTAGACTAAGTATCGGCTATCTGTAACTCTAGCACACTTGCACAAAATACACTTTTAATGTTTGCTACTGTTCTTGTATTCTCTGTTTGTTTCTTTCTATGTTGGTCGTCGTTGTTTGCACTTTTCTCGAGAGTTTAAATCTATTTTGTTTTTTTATTTATTATGTTAATGAGGCGATCGTTTGCGTTTCCAAATCTTTTTCGATTCGATGCTAACTTGACATTTGCAAAACGGATTTGCTCGAGCGGCGACGAATTCAATTGCACATTGACTTGGCGCGCTTAAATACTGTGACTGCTTTATGCATCTTATAGGTCTTTCGTGCGATTTTGAATGTTCGCTGTTTTCCCTTGTCGCTATCAATGAAATGTTTGTGGCGCTTTTACTCTCAAATTCCTATGTGTCAATTGTGAATGATTGTTGTTTTATCTTCTTTTTTTTTCTTTTTATCTCGGAGCACTGTTAACACTATTTCGGGATATCTTTTTGAATCTGTCTATCTCTGTCCCGCTCTCTTTTAAACTTTTTACTTGTTTTGAACGATGGTTTGGCCAATACAATCGCCACTTGTTTCACCCAGAATTGAATATCGACAAGTCGGGAAAAAAATTAATTAATCAAATAACCAGCGCCACGATGAACAGACGATTTCGTCCATCGAATATGCAGAACCGCAAAAAAAAATGGTCCAAACACAAAAACGGAGCGAAAACAAAAAAACGGAACGCAAAAACAAATTTTCCGATGGTGATGAATATATATTTTTTTTCCTTCGCTCGCAAATTTTCAGAATTTTCTAAATAATTGTTGAAACTGCTTTGTTGTTGTTGTTGTTGTGTTTGTTGTAATTCTCTCGCTCGTCGATCTCGGGTTTTTACGTTTATGACCCAACGATATACCGTTCACGTTTTATTCTCGTATACAATGATAATAGTGCAGCAAAAACCCGGAGTGTTATATCGAATTTGAAAACTTCAGATAATTTAGTTGATATAGTAGGAAAAATTGTATATATGAGTTTTGAAAAACGGAGCGACGTCGCATACACGTCGTACGCGTTTCGAAGGCAAATACACACTGACTTGTCAATCATAAACGAGCTAGCAACAACTGGCGGGGGCAAGATTCCGATGACTGATGGAATTGCACACGCCTTTTAGGCCGTTCCCATAAGCTCTTCATCATCATCGTGATCATTGTTGCGCGCTTACGCTTCCACACGCTCGCTCGTTCGTTCGTTGCTCTCCGCATTTTAGCGTGTAGAGAAGTCAGTCGACAGGCGAACGATGTGCTGAGCACGTTCGTTTGTATGGGTGCGCTCACTGCTCGATGTGCTGTATTCGCAGCATTCATTCATTGAAGCGGCACACACACATTCTCACACACTTGCGCTCAGTCGAACTGACATTATGGTTACCGCCCTTTGGTAAACAGTCTTGAGTGAAAAGCGCGCTAGCAATAGCAAATGCAGAACAGAGCTGAGCATACGAAATGCTTCGGCTAAGGAACGGAATCGAGCATCGCATCCGATACAGTGCACATGTGTTAAAACGAAACGGACAACATTTATCATGTATAAGGGCAGTTACACGCGGCGTCAAGCCAAAAAAATTGAAAAGATATATCAATCATTCGCTGGTCGTCTTTCTCTTTCACATTCCGTTCTTGGACTCTCTCGCATTGCCCGACTCGCTGAACGAAAAGAACTTGAAAATGAAATACGCTTCGATATGATGTATGTGCGACTGTGTTGGTATTGACACATCTGAATGGCACAAGTCGGCTGCGAGAGCGAGAGAACCGAACAAGAAATGCGCAATGCAAAAGCATCAACACCGAAAAGAAAGAGGGAGAGAGCGAGAGAGAGAGCGAGTTAGAGAGTGGGAGAAAAAGAGAGCGAGAGAGAGAGAGAGAGAAAAAAAGAATGAAACAGAAAAATTTGGAGCCAAAGCAAAACTGAATCCGTGGTGTCGTGTATTATTCGAGCTCGCGATAGATATGAGAGAAAAGCAGAGAAAAATGAAAAAAGAATCAAAATACAAACACATCAGAATCGATGTTGATGCTTCTACTTGCTTAAGTTGTCGCTGGTGTGATGCCGTTGCATTTTTCGAGTTTGGTCGTGGAATTGCTGAGTTCAGGAAGCGAGCGAATGGTGTGGCGGGAATGCGACGGCAACTGTGTGCGAATGAGACATGAAGCCAAACAAGTAATAAAAACGACAGACGGACACCGTATGAAAAATGTTAATCGAATGGCATGACTGCGAGACAGAGACGAAACGAATACGCTGAACGCTGAATTTCAGTTGGATCGCAGCTCTATCGTGCGGCTGACGGGAGCATGTGTACACATGAATCAATGTGCTCGCGCACATTCGACAAAGACAAGCGATCAATGTGAATGTCATTGGGCGGAAAGCGATAGACGAGGAAAGCATGTTTGATAGATTTTTATGAGTGTGTGAAAAATGTCTGAAGCGACAAAAATCCGCCATTAAATGCATTAAAAAGAGATAGAGACGGTTTTAATGTGCTAATACATCAATATATACGTATGAATATAGATTCACGCAGCGCGCTGTATTCTCTCTCTATCTCTGTGTGTTCTTTAGCTGCTGCTGCTCTATTCTGCACATCTATGTTGATTCCAATGGATTTTATATTTCTTTTGCGTTTTCCTATTGCTATTTGGCGATATTCTTTTTTTCATTTTCATTTCTGGCGTTTTCCATTTTCCTTCATGCGCTCGCTCTCTTTCTCTTCTCGCTGGCTGGCTGTGCGATTCCATTCGACACACTAACAAAATCCAAGTATTTTCATTTCCAAACTAACAGCACACACCTTTGACAAGCAATAACAATGAATGTTCTTATTCGATTAGATCGGTTGTTCTTTTTGCTGGCTATTTCTCGGCAAAACGAATGAAAAACTTTACATTTTATCTATTTCAAATTATTTCCAGGCATTTCAGTTGAAATTTGAAATTTTATCTCGGAAATTGTAATTTCATTGCGGCTGCTTTCGAGCTCACTCTCTCACAGAGTCGCCGCGTCTCCTAATCATTTCGATCTATATTCCATTTCATTCTCTTCATTTAATTTTGTATAAGAGTTGCCCTTACAATCTGAGCATTTTATGGCATCGATGAATCGCCGATTATCTTCATGACATAATTATGACACGGCCATTGTAAATGGGAGAGATGAAAAATTACAGAATACTTTAATTTTTACGATATATTTACATTAGAATTAAAATCAGTTTGCGGTATATTGGGACAGATAGAGTGGGGAGATGGTTTTGGGAATAGATACGAATATTTATTTGTAAGGGCTCGAAAGTGCGTTTCAATTTGATTGGTGCTGGGAAATGTTCCGTCTAAGAATATTTAACCATGACTTGAAATGTGCTATATCGAATTCGATAAAATGTAACCATGTTGAATTGGCAAAGTGTGTAGTCCTTTATATACTTGATGCTCTTCCAAACACGGTGGTGAGGTGCGCGCCAAATACACGACCGGCCAAGAGATATTTGAAAATTATTTGGTTGGCTCACATTGGCGGGCAATAGCAAAAAGCTAGAATTGAAGATGATATCCGATTGAAATGAAAACCAAAATTCATCCATAGAAACTGAATAGTGTGTAAACACATAGATAAAATGTGCTCGAAATAACAACAAAACATAAACAGCGAATTGAAAATGGCTCGGCCGAAGGCAGAAAGAGACTAGAATGCCGAAGCGAAAAAGGTAGCAAACAAAATATTGCACACCAAATACGCAGCGGATCCATTCGCATATGTAGTGCGTTCGAACGCGTGTTCCTCGATGCGAGCGAGAGTGAGCGAGCAATAGTTGTTGAAGTAGAAAAATTTATGGCAATTAGGGGTTAGAGATATTGCATATAATGGATTAATACTGAAATTAAGGTTTCGTATCCCTATTATATATAATAAATTTTATTTCTCCATCGTCGTCGTGGTCGCTGTCGTTATTGTAACCATGTTATGTGTGTATACCGTGCCGTTGTTGTTCGTTTGCTCTTGTACTCTTCATGTATTTCGTTGTTTTTTCCGTGCTTAATTTTATTTGCGATATTCCGTGAAACTTCACATTCTCATAATAAAATGCTATTTCAATCGATGCTTTCAATTTAGTCACACTAACTAAAATGCGATTTATTATGTTTGGCCATATTTTCACTACTTTTCCCAAATATTACGATTGTTATGATTGTTTTTCGTTCAGCTCCTGCTCGCTCATTCACAAAACTCCTATTCATTCTCTCTCTCTCTTCGTCTGCTTTTTCAGATGCAACTCTCAAAAATAGATACATTTTTTATTATTAATTTACGATGATGTGACATTTGTGTATTTAAAAACAAAATATGTATAAACATGGGCCATGCCGAGTGATTGTTGAAAATGAAACAGAACAAAACGCAAACGCGAGACAAATATATTTAGGATTTATGTGTGTAGTGAAAATAAGCGCGCACGCACAGTCATAGCGAACCCGAGCCGATAGTAAAGTGAAATCAATGCAATAGTAATTTTTTGGTTGGCATTCAAGTGTTCATTGGCAATCTGTTGATTTTATCATTGACGTTACATTTTCGAGGCATATTCTATGTAGTTAACTGCCGCGTATTACTACTACTAGCCGATGTCACACACAATGAATGAACAAAGTGTAATGACTATTGCTTTTCCTACATTGATCACAAAACCGATTTTTTTTAAATACTAATAGAACAATTTATGAATCTAGAGCTGCCAGTTTTTGCGTCTAAGCCATTATTGGCCCAAACTATATTTATCGCACTGAAATATGTTTGAATACAGTCTCTCCGTCTAAATCTAGTGTGCGCAAGAGCGCTCACGCCGCGAAACATAGCAAAGTATTTCCATGCCGACGGAATAAAGAAATTAAATTGCACACTTTTTATTTGTTTGGAAACGATGAAAAATGTACATGTGAAAAAGAATTCATTGCCGAGAAATTGCTCTGTTCTTGTTAGCCACGCTTTTTTTCAGATGCGGAGACAATTATTATTCATTATTCTGAATGTCTGAATGCATTAACGCAAAATCTCGATGACACGATGCAAACTAGTTCGCCAAAAATGCGAAAATTAAATGATTTGGAATGGCGAGCGAGCGCGAGCGGCAAGTGAAAGTTAACATCGTTAAATCGATCGATTCAGCGTCAATACAATTTCGTTTATTATTCGATTCGCAATTTTTATTGTGTCAGCAACTAGAAAATCTATTCGGCAGAGAGATAGACAAGTTTTTGCATCGTTTGCATTCAACGTTATCTCATTTCAGCTGCTGGCTATATCAGCACAACACATTGAAATGTGCATAAGATATGGCAAATTCTATGTGATTTGAGCCGGGAAGCGAGAGCGAAAAAAGCCGAAAAAATGCTTTGAAATTACATTAATTAATACAATATTGTGGCTATCGATAAATGCTGATAATTTCATTGATATCATGTGTTCAAATTAGCCACTCCATTCAATTCCGTCGAGCACATACGAAGGATTTATTTTCAAGTTGATAGACGTCTTTAATTTGAATTGACATTATCGCTAATACGACGACACATTTTATGTGACCAAAAATCGACTCACCTCTACTGCTTATTTCGTGGCGGTCTAACTTAAGAGAATGACTTTTCCCATTGTCGCACACAAATTAAATGACGTGTCATTGTTTGTATAAAGCGATTTGTCATTAGCCATAGAGAGCGAGCATCAAATGTGAACATTTTCGTGTTTCAAGAGTTGAGTTTCGCTAGTCGCGATAATTATTTTTTGTGTGTGAATGTCGCATTTTCACACTTTTGACAGCATTCCGCTCTTTTGCTCTCTTTTCGATAATCTAACATTTGGCCTTGTCTTTCTCGCGCTTTCTTTTTCCTCGAAAATTTCAAAATGAACAACTTAATGCTCTAAAGCGTGTAATCCATTCGAAAAACAAATAATTGATAATTCAACACGAGTTAATTAATTCATCGGCGGAAAATCACTTTTATTGACTGTGTAACATGCTCTTTTCACTGAACAAATTTCAATTCTCGGCAATTTCTGTGATTTAATTGGAGCTGATAGAAGAAATTAGCATGGAATATCGATGGACATGGGCAATGCACGGAAACGACCATTTTTCATTATATCGGCAAGACATTTTAAATGAAAACTATGTTGAATTAATGTCGAAAGGCAATTAAAATGATTGAAAGCCAAAAGACGAGCAAAAAAAAACGACTCAAGTTTCATGATTTTGAAAAGTACTCAAAGAGCGAGACGGCTGGATGTGCTGACAAGAGATAGAATTTCACTCATTTTGTGCGACTGGGACACACATCGTTTATTGCTGAATGTGTGGTGTTCGTACTCACACACAAATGCCGCATGTTGTTGCACTTCAACTCGGCAGCGTGCAAGATGCTCGTTCATTGGTATAAGAGAATTCCATGCATTTCTCCGCTCTCGCACATCGCTCAGTCGCTGAATTCGGTCGCTTCTCAGCTCATTTTGACTGCTGTCCATGCATTGCACTCCATTGCCATTACACACACTACAAATTCCATTCCGTTTGCTAGAAAACCGAAAGAACATTCTTGTATCGTGTTTCAACTGGATCACATTCACTTTTTCGAAATTTTTCAATAAATTAATTGCAACATATGATTTGATTTCATTCCATTGGCAAATGAGTCAACAACAACATCAACAAAATGTTATAATAGAAAATCAAATATTTAACGAACATTGTAATTAATAACGTTTTAATAATAATCCGAAATGGTTTGAATTTAGTAGAATGAAATTTATGCGATTCCATGTCGAAAATTTACTGCTGGCGAGAGTTCTGAAATAAGGTTTTCGTCAACAAAAAATCGAGGTGTTTTCAAACGACGATACCATGTGTGTCGCAAACGCTGCAAATAACAAAAATTGGGTAGTTTTTTATTGGAAGCATAAAATAACAAATAAGAAGAACCAAAGCATATACTGAATTCACTCGACACATCATGGAAACATTACTCAGCTACTCAGCCCCTAGCGCTTACTACTACCATGCAGCTAGCAGCAGCAGTAGTGGCGGCGGCAGCAACACACAAAAAAAAGAAAGAGAGTGAACTGTGTTTTCTCTTTTAAGTCAAAAAAAGCAATAAATTAGATATAGAATACTTTAGTGATTTTTAATACGTAACTAAAAAGGCATAAACGGGATTTATGTTTAGGCTTTCTATCAGTTGTTCCTTTCGAACAATGCTGGGCTGATTATTTGATTTCTGTTTCGCTTGTCGAAATTATCGTTATTATTATTATTTCGTTTTATGTTTTGTTTTGTTTTGTTTTTTTTTTTTTTTTTTTTTGAAGGGCTTTTACCATGTACAGCACTATGACACACGGAGAGAGCGAGTGAGACGCGGAAATAGAAATAAATTGAAATATGTAACTTATCTCTAGTTCTCATGATAGAGAGAATGAGACATTTGACATGAGAAATTATGCGTTTAAGAGCAGAGCTAGTACAGAGCCAAAGGAAGGTTATCGAAATATGTGCATATAAATCGCATTAAAATTGATTTAATATGATTTAATTTAGCCAAAGCGATTTAAAAATAGTTGATATTTTCTGGTGTTAGAATGTGCGCTTGTTGTTGTTGTTGTTTAGAATGTGCGCGCTTCAAATACTCAATGCCAATTACTCACTACTCAAACTGGTAGTTGCGTATGTTGAGAAATTTTGACAAAACGAATCGCGGGGAAAGGAAAAAAGTGGCCGGTTATCGACAAAACAACTTGCCATGTACACCATTTATTGCATTAAATTGAAGAAAACGGACGGAAAACCGTTTTTTGAAACAAAATATATAGCAAAGCTCGAAACGAGGCAATTTTGAGTTTTCCATCAAGTGCGAGAGACGAGACGCGTACGCGAACTTTACCCGTTGCAGCTACCTTCCGATGAAATAATTAGAAACTTTGTTGAAAAGTTGTCGGTTTATATGTGGCTGGCTGTTTGTCTGCTCAAGTCGTAGATGTTCGTTTCCTTAGCAATGTGGCGGGCGCGATCAAGTGCGCCAAATTCTTTGCTAGGAAGTAATTTATGTATTTACCATAGATTTGAGTTGAGTTTTCGTTTCGGTTCGGTTCAAAATGAAATTTTCGTTATCATAAATGCGACGGTATTCATTTTCGACATTAATTTTTTTCATCGGTGGCTGCTTTTTCAGTTGTGGCGAACGAAAACTTCCCAATGTTCGGTAGTTTGCTTTGTTTTCATTATTTTCCGCCCATGGTTCCGCTCTCGTTCGCTTCTGCGTTCGTCTTCTCACCGTGGCTTTCGAGAAAATTATCTGGTGCACAAACATTAACTCTGCTTAAGGCAAATCAAGTCGATTGTAATATTCAGCCAAAGAACTTGTACGAAAACTGTCAATCTTCCTGCACAAAAACGTTCGAGAGAAACGGTACCTTACAAAATAGAGGATCACCGGTGAAGTAGTAACACCGATGAAATTACAAAACTGAATCCACATTTACATGCACACGAACTTTATTTATGCAACATTTGTATCAGGAAAATACACCGGCAAAAGCAAAAACAACACGTAATTGCCACTTATCACTAAGAACGTGGATAACGGAACTCATATAACTTCAAGACAGCTGCACTCAACAGACAAATAAGTGAGATTCAACACAAGAGGGTGACAGAAAGAATCACATGTTAAACGATCAGACAAATCGCTCGCCGTTATGTAACTTTCGCATGATTTTGGTATTATTATTTTATCCATGCACTTCTTTTTTTCCGTGTCCGTTGCTCTTTATTTCTGCACACTTTGCAGTTGAATATGCAGAATGGCAATAAGAATCAAATTGCCCGAAACTAGCCACTGCCAACAATCAGTATACAGAATGTTGATACATAATCTTGGTTTAATGAAAAACGATACCCCACGATCAACATTTTTCCCATTTTTCTCCATAAGCTCCGAGCAAACCGAATACCTACCAAATGCATGTGCAATGATGTGATGTTGCGATATTTGCATTGCACTAAACGAAAGATTTCACACAGGAACAATTTTTATTCAAGCTCAGCATCACAACATAAAATGTATCGAATAATTGTTATAATTAAAAAAACATCTAGAAATTCGAAAACAACTTTGATGAAAAACTGTATTAAAATTGGCTGAGAAAAAAGGGCATGAAATGTGTAAAGATTATTTATATAAATGTGCATAAATTTATTAATTCCAAAAGCGAACGTTGCGATTTTTGCTCCGAATCCCCGAATGAGAATCAACTTATTATTGTAGAAATAATTTATCATTCGGAAGAGGAAAAATCAAGTATTCATGTAACAAAATTAAAGTCGGCGAATGTATTTCGCTCGTGTTTTCACTCTCTTTTAACTCGCTTAAATACATTTCACGGAACGACCAATTCAACGAAGATTCGACATCTATTCGATGGAATTCCATCCACATTCATTTTCTGTATAAATATGTGACTATTTGAAAAAAATAAATAAACTCATAATGCAGTCATTTAATGCACTCGCATTTCGAAATGCGGATAGTGAAATGAAAAGTGAATAAAATGCGCATGAAAAATGATGATCATCAGAGTATGGCCGCATATTGACGCAAGAAACATAGACAAATATATTTGATGATAGTTTTTGCTGATAGTCATTACTTAGAACACGAATGTGTCTTGGAATTACGAGTGGAAAAATTGTAGCAGCAACGAAATCGACTTTTACTAATTCAAAGCCATTTATATTGCTCGGTTCAAATACAAAACCGCAGAAAGATCAATGTGCGCACAAATGCGTACCCGTCTCGACTCGATCGCTCGCACTCGCAACACACACAGCAGTGCAAAAGAAACGAATGTCAAAGAAAGTTGGAACGGCCCAAATAAGGAGGATGAAACGAAATTTAAAACATAAACATCCAAAATAACACCAACACCAAACGCATCGATATATTCCGTTCAGTATCGGCAACATATTGAGAGCTTACTGTAATTTAATCGCTAATAACAAACACACAATTTTCCCTTTTTTTCTTGTGCGCGACGATGCACATTTTCGTCGAGCTATTCAGCATTTCAATAATGTGAGCCCCCGACAATTTCCAAACCGAACAGGCGACAGACCAAAAAAAATCTATACGGAATTTTTTTAACTACTTGAAAACCACAAGAACCACACAGATGTTTTCCAATTTTTCGTTTAGTTTCACTTAGTGTTTGAAACAAACGAAAGTGTTTTTATTTTACATATATTTTTGCTTCTTCGGAAATTTTTACGGAAGAATTCCAAGAAACGATGATGATGCAGAGAGCATCGCCGAATGATCAGCAATACCGAAAAATCTCTCCCTCTGTCTTTCGCTCGATCACTCGCTCTCTGCGTCTCTTCGACTGTCACCAGAATCCGGGGCCAACCGTCAATGAACGCCGAAATGTGATTCAAATGCGCACTAACACACAAAAATCACAAAGGCTAATTCTCTCTCGCAGCAGCAAGCCGCCTCGACAATATTGAGAGCGATGGCAACCTAGAAAAATTCACGAAAATCATGAAAAAGAACGACGACGACGACGACAAACAGAAGTATTCGTATAATGCATTCAAAGTAATTTCTCATTATAATATAACACCATCATCACATATTGCATGTACCATCTCGCCGCTGCTTATAAAGTTCTAATGGGAATCTCTTTCTTCTATAAATATATATTTTTTTCTCTCATTTTCGAAAGAATTTTTTCTTTCGCCGGTTTTATTTTCAGTAAAAATTCTTTCAACAGCGCTCCAAACAAGAGCGAACGAACGAGAAATATAAAAAAAACATTGAATATTCGTTGAACAACACCCGAAGAAATGTGAATTTTTGTTTTTATTTGTTGTTGTTGTTGTTTTGAATATATTTTGTTTTTATTCTACTTGATATTTTTTTTCTCGCGTTTTGTGCGCTTTTCGTTGCTTGGGCATCTCTTATTTGTTTCGTAACAAAGTTTTTGTGTTTTGGCTGTGACCAAGCCGCCATACCCACGTTCTCGCGCGCTCTCTCTCACTCTCTTTGTGTGTCGGACCGCGAGCCAGCGCGCATACAGTCTTCATTTTTGAGAGTACACCAAATCAAACTGAAATACTCGCTTCTAAGATTCAATTTTCAACATTATTGCTAACAAGAAACCGAGAGATGATGTGATGTTGGCCAGCAGTTAAAATTTCCATCGGGTCGTGTTAGATATAACGACGAATCGTTTTCAACAAAATACATACACCCAAACAGCAGTCCCTGTTGCGAAGTAATCGAAAGAAATGCAAAAATGTTGAAAAGACGAGCGGAGCACACACAAAAAACACACACACAACGGTTCACAAGATGCGCGCTCAAGGAAATGGTCTGCTTTTTGGCTCTTTAGCCAAATATTGGAAGTGAGAGAGAGAGAGAGAGAAACTACGTTACAAAATGTGAATATGTACATTCTGTATTTACATGTTTTCGGGTGACCATATCAAGTCATTTCAATTACAAGATGATGTGTTTGGCTCAGCCAAGAAGAGAGGTTGCATGTTCTACCGAAATGCGACATATACCATCATGAAAATAAACTTCTCGTGTCGAAGAATTAACGCAAAAAACACGTGAAAATTTAACTGAAACTGTCCGGTTGTGTGTGTTGTTTGGTTTGGAAAAATTTGGCGCCTTCAGTGTTAACGATTTCGTACACGGCAAAACGTTTTCACTATAGCCTGATGCATTAGCAACAAACATACAAGTTACATTCAGCGGCTTCTCCGAATCAATTGAGACTTATTGTGTAACGGCAGATTGGCGAGAGAGCGAGAGTGAGGAATATGAGGGAATTTTGCAAGTAAATTCGTGAGCATGACTTCAATTCAATTGATGCATGGGCAGTACTTTGTTCAAAAAAGTTGCGCAGAATACCGATCAAGTGCATTTAATTTCTCATATTTCAAGCTCTTTCTCATGCTATCTTTTTTGATTCAAATTCCAAACTATTATGAAATCAACGTCATCCACTGATATGTTCGTTTCCCTTTGCGTCCACAATTCGCTCATGTTTATTTCATTTCACAACATATTTTGCAATAAATGCAGATTATTTCCTAGAAGAGTCAAATATGCATATTGTGACACAATGTCCGATATTTTTCAAATGAATAAATAAAAATCTTCATTCATATCAATGTTCTACGATGTACGACAAAATGCATGCTTGAATTGCGATGTGAGGGGAAACAAGTTGAAATCATCGCAATAAATCAATTATTTTGGCAATGAAACAATAACATTGATTGTATTAAAGGTAGCAAACAAGTTGTACAAGCCAAAATCAATGTATTCCAAGCATTTTTTGCTCGCTCCCGTAGTATGGCACCGCTTGATATTTTACAAATTGGATTGAAAACAACCCATAAACATCATTCAACTGCTCCCGGACATTGTGGTTGTTTCACTTTCTTTGGGTTAATATAAATTATGATTATATGACATTTAATACCATGCGCATTTTTTTCAAAACTCTTTATGAAATGCATAATTCAATGCAGCCTGAATTATTTGGAAGAAAAGAACTATCGGTGCTGAGTTTAAACGATTGCGTCCTCAGCTTCTTTATCGGACGATGAAAAATGTTTTTTTAAACATATAGAGCGAAAAAAAGATTAATTGAATAGCGTTGCATTGGCATTCAATAGAAAAGTGTCGTTGAATCCATTTTAAATCGGATCCTTGGTTCGGTGACGAAGAGAGTGGAAAATCTGATCGACCGGTTGTGTGTTCTTGGTAACAAGAAACTATTAATGAAAGGGTACCTGTGCGTTCGGTCACACCCTTGAAATTGTACATTCCGAAAATTCAAAACCGATTTCATTCAACAACAAAATCAGAACAAAAATTATTCTCATTCGGTCTGTGTGCTTTTCACGCATGTGTTGAATTTGCTCATTTGGATGACATTCCATTTTTGTGGCTGTCGAAACGAAATGAAATAAAAGGAAAGAGACTTTCGGAATTCCCTGGACTGTATCGTTCATTTTCAACAATTTTTTCATCGTCTTCCATTTTGTTATGCCTTTACCATTCATTTCTCATCCATTTTTCGAGGATTGTTTTGAAAATGATTCGTTTTGACAGAAATTGAGCATGCACTTTCAGTGAAATCATAGAACAAATGTTCGTTTCAACAATTCTCTTTGTTGCCGATCCGGAACAAAGTCATTGCGCAGCCAATTTTCGAGCATGAAATAAAACAGATCGTCACACCAAATTCCACTCAAAATAAAAGATAACTGTTGAGAATCAAGCGACGAGCTCATTTTCTTCTTATTCCAATCCATGTTATTTTTGCTCTTAATTTGTTCTTGAATTCGGTTTTTATTTCATTTTATTTTTAACAATCATTCTGAGAATGGAAATGGACAGATTTGCTGCCCTTCTTCCATAGGAATTCTTCTGTTGAATGCAAATTATTCCTTTTCGAGTCCAAATTTAAGTTAACACCCGCGATTAACAGCCGTAACTATTTTACAGATGTATTTTGCCATGATCTGTTGACTGTTTGGTAGTTAATTTTATTAGAAAAGTGAAATGGACGCTTTGCGAGAGAAAAAACCAAGGGTGAGTGAAACAGCGGCATAGTCATGATTGCAGACTATAAATTTAACGCAAAATTCTCATCCTTCAAATGGTTAGAAAACTACGTACTTTTAGAAAAAGTAAAATTAAGCGAAATAAAATCGGCCAACAGAAAGTAGATTTTGCAACCGCGCCAAAACGGCAGCCGGTTCATCAGTCCGAACGATATATATTTCTGATAACGAAATCGAAACGGGGTTTGAACCGCGAGGATCGCACCGAACCCAAATCAAAATTATTTGCCACCGAAAGTTATTTGTGTATGAAGTGAATGCGCGCAGTTTGTGTGTTTATTCGTCAAACAAGCGAAAAGTTATGGCCGGTGTAGTCGTCACACTGAATGACTGTACTAATACGCATTCCTATGCATTGAAAGTGCCATTTGATCCAAGCGAAACATAAATCTTGTTTATTTCAACCCTGTCGCTTCGAGTTTTTCTTCGTTGCTGTTTGAATTGACTGCTTTTCGATTTAGAAAATGGCCGGCCGCGTTAGTCTATACCAAAATTGATATTTTTTGGAGCTGCGTTGGATGGCAAAAGCGAGTGCAGTGAGCGCACGATCTACAATGGGCATTGATGTGACCATAATTTGTATCTTATTCTCATACGAACGCATATCCATCGCAATGAGATGAGCGATCCAAGGACCGATGCCCGCTTGCCGGAATAGTGACAGCCATAGAGGGAGCGAGCGAGACAGGAAAGAAGCGCACCAGCTAGATGATTGGATATTTGTAAAAATATAAATAAACGTACAATTACGTAACATACGGAGATACAAGTGCTTTTTTGTCGCTTAAATTTTATTGCCCGACCCTGAGAATTTATGGAGGCTAGATCAAAGATTAACGCTATCGTTGAGCTTACTTGACTCGTGTTAATATATGTTTTATGTTTCTTGTTTGTGCTTCGCTACACAAACACACATATTCATCGAAAGATTGGCCTACGAGAGAGAGAGAGAGAGAGAGAGAGAGAGAGAGAGAGATTGGGCGACTGAGCGACAGTGAGAGGCAGAGGGCTAGATAGAAAGAGTGCAACTGAAAAAGAGAACGAAAGCGAATGCATACGCATTTGTGCATCCTCTATCCAGCTTGCTTATACCAAATTACACACTATAAATAAAGGCGAACAGCCAGAGGAGCAACAGTGCAGGCAGCCAAAAAAGATAGAGTGTAAAAAAGAAAGCAACGACACAACATGAGCCATGCATTAGCTCAAACACACATACACAGGCGCACACGTACACCAAAATATCTCTCAGCCTCATCCAGAAAAACCAAATTTATGTTTTGTTTGCATTCTATCTCGCTCAGTGCTGAAGCAGGTCTTTGTCACATTCTTAGCATCCATGCGACGACACAGTTTTCTATGGCCAAAAACAAACCGTAACTAAAAGCTTGGAATGACACACTGAATGAATAAGAAATCTTTCCCGCGTGTGCACCATTTGTCGATGGTCCAGTTTTCGAGAGCATATTATTACGAATAAGTGGTTTTGGAGAGGTCTCCGTTCTGGCTTGCTTGATTTGTCACTTTGCCATCAAATGTGATCAAACTGCAACTTGTTGTCAACGCTGCCATTGATGATTGATTCATGGCGATAAATATGCAGTTAAATGGCGTAAAACGGTGGAGGAAAAAAGAAAAATTGGATTCCCTTGAAATACGCGCGGTCTCGGCCACAAATCCAATGTACAAACACACTCAGTCATAACAAAATAAATAATTTATTGAAATTGAATGATCCCGAGGAAACGAGCGAGGAAAAAAATATCCAGAGAAAAAGAAATCTAAATTTTCTTCACGTTTCCTGATCGATCGTGTTCGCATAGGAAGCGCAAAAGTGCCCCAATATTTTATTGCCCCGAATTTAGTGTGAGTTTTGGCTTGTGTGTTGCTGCTTTTTTGTCTTTTCTCGTGTATTTCTTTAGGTTTGCTGCTCTTTTTGACGTGTATTTTTTCGTATTTTTCTTGACGAAACATAAATTAATATGTTTTATTTTTCGTGTCGATATTCCGACTCAAACACACACAGACGACACAGTCGCCATAAATTATTTAATTTATGTTCGGTGTCTTCGACTGACTCATAATTGATCATTGCATACAACGGTTTTTTTAATGCTCGTTGTGTCCCGTGTGCTGTTGTTGTTTTTGTTTTTTCACTCCTTTTTACACAGCCAAAACACACTCATATAGGCACGTAAAATGGTAAACTAAACGACGTGTTACGTTGCATTTATTGTTGTCGAATGATTGCTGCCGCGCTGTATTCATTTGATCGTATTAAATAGTTTTTCAATTTACTGTCATCGGAATAAATACTTCGAAACTGTGAAATACACTTTAATATGTCATAAAAATAGTCAGTGTTGTTTTTTAAGTTTGTTGCTCGTTTATATGTCCCAATCGGATTGGGATTTGATCAGTAAATCTTGGATTGGTGCTGTGCTTCAGTATTCCTTTTTTGATACTTTGATTTGTTCGATGGCGAGTGTATTTTTTTTTTATTGCGGCTCAATTAACGCGCTCAAAATGAATGGGAAAACAAATTAAGTGTTTTGCTGTGTGTTCGATTTTATTTTCTGACTGTTTTTCCTTCATTTATTCGTTTTTTTTTTTGCATTTCATCGCGAGTATTGTTTTATTTATTTCCCAATAAAAATAGCCTTTAAAATTCAGTCCATTTTTTTTTTCCAGTGAGAAATGCGATTGAATGAGATAATTATCTGTGTATTCCATTTTACACCTTCTAGCCAACAAACAAATGATTGCCTTTGTCGCTAATAACGTATCGTAACGATCTGATGAAAAATTGATATTCATTGGCTTCGAGCCGAATTAGATGTGAGAAATAGCGATAAGCGCAATGTCATCATGCACCCCTGAGTACAACCGAAACCGGACTGAGTAATCAGCATTTGCAATTGAAATGTTGTTTAGAAAACGCTAATGCTTGGAATGTCATCATTTCGCAGAGACAATTCGGCCGGTATTGAAGTGTTGCGCAACTCGAATGAACCTCTAATAAAGACTTCAAACCAGCTCACTTTTATGGCATGCAACACACATTTTGCCTCATATGCGAGAATTTGCCACTGCAAAAAACATTCAATAAGCATTGATATTGCAATGGAAGACTACACATAAACACAATTCAACGATAGAACTATCATAAATGCATTGTTCATGTACGTTGGAGGAATGAATTGCATCGGTTTCATTCTTTGTATCTTCATCGAGTTTGCTTTTCCAAATGCCGGAATTGATTTCGAATAATATTTGAATTCATTTCGAATGATGTTGAGTTCGAGCACGTTTAATACCGTTCAACACAAACCTTGCACAATTTTGCCTCGAAAACATCGCCTTTACTCTTTTCACAGCGGCTCCATTTCATATGGATGAAACATGGGAATAGCACAATAAAAGCAAAACACAATGAACCTTACGCGTCACGACTAAATAAAGTGGTGTCATTTTTGCCATCACTTCTAATGAAACTATTTCCAATTTATATTTTGAATTTCGCAGAAACATTTTTTAAGAAAAAAAAAACGAGTGCGCGCAAACATTCCAGAGATGATTTCTTCGGAAAAAATCAGCGACTTGAATATATTTTGAATTTTTTTGTGCGAATTCATTTGATATTTTTTCCTCTATTTCTGGCATAACATTTTAATCAAGCTATTCAGAGAATATTCATATCGTCAGTTTGGCTTGGATGATTGCAAAAAAAAAAAACGTAAGATGCCAATTACAATTCGTTGAGGAAAAAAATCGCTATAATTTATTTAGTTGGAAACATTTTTCGCCTCAGTACGTATGCAATAAATCAATGGATACTGTTGATTTCATCACTCTGCGCACATAAAATGACATATGCTCAACGAGGCGCTTAAATTTTGCACACCGTCTAATTAACTGCGTACAATTCACATCAATGTGTATACAAGTGAGTTGCCTTGATAGGCGCCGAATGAACAACTTTTAATTATAAGATGATTTACAGTTTTAACAGAAACATTGATGTCATCTGCGACAATCGATCAAAGTCCATTTTGGTAATTAGCATTTTGAGGCGCCAAATAATAATTGCATATCGTCTCAAATATTGAACGTCTTTATCTTATCTTTCAAAGTATTGGATATCGGTCGGTATCATCAAACCGTTATTTTAACACTGAGAATTAATTAAAAATCCATTGATTCAAAAAGAAATTACACACATTTTGAGATATTCGAAGACTTTCGAACGAACAAACAAGAAAAGTTATGAATTCAAATTGATAATCGTATCGCAATTTGGAATTTCTGTTGAAATTTGATGAACACCATTGAGAGAAGAAGAGAAGAGATAATAAGAATTAGAAACAACCGCTCAAAAAATTTCGTCTAGTTTTCGGATGGAATAGAAAAAAAGCAGTCGATCTGATGTGTCTCCTAAAAACAGGTTTATCATTAACGATTTGATATTAACATCCACAAAAGCCTGATGTTCCAGCAACAACACAAATCGTCTGAAGTAAATCCAAAATAGTATTAAATGGAAACGATATTAATACGAAAATTAAATATGAAAGAAGAGCCGAAATTGATTTTGACTTTTCGACAGAAACGAGACGAGAACGAACATCGAAATTAAAGTTCACCGAGAAGTTTAATGCAATTGCCGTAGTAAATCACTTTATCTGTTTTGAAATCTCACAATGAAAACTCGTCAGCATCCAAAAATATTTGTCGATTGTGAGAGAGAAAGAGTGAATATTGCAATGAAATGTTGTGATAACAACTAAGCCAATGGGGAAAAATTGCTCGATTTCGGATTGTTCATTCCGCCCGCCGTACCGAAAAAGATTCTCTCTAAACTTTTTGTGCCATTTCAATTGGATCATTCACATATATAGATTTATCGATGTCGTTTGCGATGCATCTCGATGACGACAGACACTGTGCGGTGTAATCGTTTGTATGTGTCCCGATGTCTAAAAATTACATTTTCTTACGTGTACTCGGACGGCATACAGACGTCGACGACGTTGAACGAACTGTAAAGGGAAAAAAAAGAGCGATTCTTCGAGAGAAATCAATAGAATTCAAAAGATGTGCTAAAGTTATTTCTTTTGAGAAGGCAGAAAGGAGAAAAATCAACTCCACTATAGACATTTGTATTGATTTTTTTTTTTCAAATGTGTTGTTTACCTTTTTCACATTAATTCATTGCTTATATTTTTTTTTTTAGTTTTCCTTTTTTTTCGGTTTATTGTCTCTGCAACAGTCTGTCATTGTCTGTTAGCATTGCTATAGATATTAACTTTTGAATCTTTTTTTGTTCGGCTCACTCGGTGCATGTCGCTTTTTTCCTTTCTATCTCTTCATGTGCTCGTCCTGTTACTTTGTTCCGTCATTTTTGTTTTTAATCTCGGTTCAACGTTTTGATACACATTTATATTGTGTGTCGACCGTATTTCGTTTGGAACCTTCAATTTTTTTCGGTTACTATTGTATTGGTCCATTAGAAAGATACTGCACCTGGTTACTGGAAAATGGCATTGCTGCACTCGGACAAAAGAAATGAAATTGAACCTTTTCATAATTATTATTGTTGTTTGGAAATCCATGAATTTGTTCACTTTTCTGTAAGCGTTTTGATTAACAAACAAAGTCGATTTATCGATCTAACAAATGTCCCGCAAATGAGACATAACATATGTGGCTGTGTGTGCGATAGAGGGAGAGAGAGAGCAGAAAAATGAAAGCGTCGAAAATTATGAGAATATTTGAACATTAAATCAATATAATAATGCAAACTGTGATAAGTTTGAAATGCATCTGACGGTTAAATGGACAGGCAAAACGAAATAATCCGATCAAATTTGTTGGATTGGTGTGATTTTCGGGCAATTGTTTGCCGCAGAACACGATGAGTGTACTTTAGGAAGCGAACGGATGTGTGCATCCCGACAAAAAGTATTCACAATTTCAGCTATGCCATTCGAATCAAATACTTTCAACTGAATATCCCAATTACGGACAGAGTCGAGATATTGCTTAACTTGATTGAATTTTTTTTTTCATTGTATTTGTGTGCATGGTCAAAATAATGATACCAATTCTGAATCCATATAGGAAAATTGAATTTTTCATTGCAAAAATCGGCCATTTACACACGGAAAGAGTAAAATTGACTATTTTCATCATCAGTTTCGGAAAATTGACGATATCCTAAATGTCCGAAGGCAAATCGCCGACCATTAGGCTGGTAAATTGATATTTAGCATTTTAAAAGGATATTATTATCGCAATAAATGTACGAGGTGAAATCTATCACGAATACGAAAATAATCATCAATGTGAATGGATGGCAATCATACGGATACAAAAGAAATGGTGGAAACTTTTAAAAGCCGTAAATCCATTCCTATCTTTCACTTACCATTTAACCAAGGGTTTAGTAACTGAAAATTAAGTCGATCGTAAAAACCACAAAAAAATGGATCGTGGTTAATTTATATGAAAAACGTTATTCAAACTGTTAAAATGTGTATAAATTGTATCTGATAGCCGGCAGATACACATATAACATAATTACTTCTATATAACTATCGTTGATCGTTAAATATTTAATTTTATTGCTTGTGAGATTTGTTTTTCGGGCATCGGGTCCGATTTTTATTATCTTGAGGTATTAACTTTGGTGGTTTTTTCTGGAGTTTTATTTTGATTATTGGAATCCAATAAAAATGATTAGAAATTCCAGTATGGTTCGATCGCTCATTCACATCTCGAACTGGGTATTTCCGTTTCGAGTGCGGTGCTAGCAGGAAGTGAACTCTTGGCCTTTTGCCTTTGTCTCTCTTTCTCCTCCGCTCGTAAACATGTGCAGTTTATCCAAAAACAAACATGTGCGAGCATTTATGCACTTAATGCTCTGACAGAATGTGAACCATAAATTATTTCGAATGCAAGTCATCATCATCATTTTAACACGATTCGTGACGTGACATGTCATTTATCCATAACGTGAGATGCTCTCAAACTAGTTTAAATGTTTGAGAGAGGCTTGTTTTTCTATCTCTCTCTTTCCATCTCTCGTTGTTGCTTCGATTTTGGTTTGATTTGGTCGGCATTTAGTCGGAATATGTCTGTCGATGAGGTGTATTTTCATCGTGCAATTCATAAGTTATTTTATGTCAGTGTGTACACACTCTTCTTTCCGCCTCCCTTTGATATTTTTTTGTTTTGTTACCATCGTGTTTGACTGCTCTTGTTCAGATATTACTTGTTTGTTTGGTGTTCGCATCTTTAAATATATGATACATGAAGGATGATAGCTATATTTATGATCCACAACAATTTATAACCGTTTATGAGTCGTCGCTACTGTCTCCTTACTAACGGAAAAATACAATTTGTTATTTTTTGTATCTATTCACTTCTAGTATTCTTATTGCCTTATAAAATGATAATTAACAGTTATATAAATACTCGCATTCTTCAAAAGCTCGTTTTGTAGTCACTCCTTCGTGCGCTTCTTTTCCCAATGCAATTTATATGGGCCCATCGAAAACAATGGTCTCCGAATCACTCTCTGTCTTTCTATCCGAATTCAAAATAATAAATTGATTGTTGAACACTCAAAATAATAATGGGAGTAAATAAGAGCAACCATGGATCGTAATGAATTGTTTGTGGCGTTCAATTTTCATTATTTGTGTGAGACAGAGAAAGAGAGAGAGAGAGAGAAAAATACGTACACTTTTTTTCACGCTGGTTTCTGTAATTTTAAAATGTGTACTATAATTTCAAGTGGTTTTTGGCATTTGGCCTAAAGATTTATTTCGTTACATTTTCTAAATTTTCTTACTAAGTATTCCGTGATATGGAGCGTTTATTTCGATTGTGTGTGTGCTTATTCTCATGCTCGCCTAATTTCAATTTGATTTGTAATTGAATGGATAATGACGATGTCGATGCATCAGAACGTTGTATTTGATCAAGCAAAGGTGTTCGTTCGTACACACTTCACTATCGTCTTATGTTTCATTTAAGCCATATATTTATTCAATTACCCGATCAATGATCATTGAAATTTTGTTGGTTGGCATGCAGAGAGCGAGAACAAGCATGGGCAGCGGACGGCAATCACTTCCATTTTCTAAGTATTTAAGTAATTCTCAATCTCACTCGAAACAGGTGTTTTCGTGCCATTTATGTGCTGTTTAACAAAACCACCGTCGATTTAATCGATGAAATATGAACACTTTGATGCAGCCAAACACGATGAGCAAAAGCGAAACCGAATGAGAGAATGAGCATATAAAAAAAAAGTTATGATTTTCTAACAGCAATTTAAATAGCCATTATGTTTTTATTAAACGACCTGCTGCCAAATGATTAGACAGTTTTTGAAGCCCATTTGAGAGATTTTCTTTCGAAAACCGATGAAAATTGATTCTTGGAAAAGACACACGCAGCCATAAAAAATAAAAACATTTCTATACACACCGGCACACATTCACGTAGCGCATATTACGTACTAATGTGGATATTCTACTTGTGTAGATTCGTCATTAAGATCATTTGATATCATTTCAATCCGCCTCGCTCTCGTCTTGTGCACTGCTTGGATCGTCATAACTTAAGGCGATAGATCAATTTGAATTTCAATTTTGACAGCTTTTTATTTTGTGATAAGTCATTCAGCAAAGCCGAATCTACGAACGTTTCTTTTGGTTTACCTAATTGATCATTCACATAAACGCAACGTTTGAATAAATTAATTTATATATTTATTCGGATGATGTGTGCACTCTTTTTTTCATTTTCGATTCGGACAGGAGGAGAGAAGGCGAAGAAGAAAAGCATTTAATAATGTTAATATAGCGACAACAAAGTCAAAAGTCCAATTTTAGAAAATCACTTAATTCAAATCGCCTAAGGAGAAAAAGAGCGAAAATATCGTCACGGCCACACCAAGACACATCTTTGTGCATCAAAAAAACGTTGAATGGCGCGAACCACAATTCGAAATCGATTTTAATTGATCACACACAAAAAGAAATAATACGAATTTCAAATAACCTGCCAAAAACAAATCATTCAATATGCTCACCGTTAGAAGACAAATTGATGGATTCGCCGCACGATGTGCGGATATGATAAATGGAATTCCATTTTCGGGCAACTTGTCATTTCGAACTGCCTCAATACGTGTGCATAAATAAATACGAGAAAGAAGTTTCATTTCCATATGAATAAATTCGGTTGAACATTTTTTATACAATGTTTGTGTCCTGTAAAGTATCGATTAAAATCGCTAAATGGAAATGATCGTTCCATTATGTTTTCGCAGTCGTTACTATTCGATCGAATCACAAATGCTTTGATACACTTGCTTGTGAAACCGCATTTTTCTTTATCTCCCCGGTAAATCATACTCGGTTAAATTCCAACAGAAAATGAGAATAAATGAACAGAGACATACACGGAAAAAAAAATAATGTGAAAAATAAAAAATTAGTCAATTTTTTCTTGGCCGATTTGATTCTCTCTCTCTGAGTGTGTTGTTTTTTTCTGCGCCTCTCGAATCTTTTCGATGGCATTTGTGAATTCAATATTATATATGCATAAAGCAAATAATTGACTAAACTAAAACTTTTAGCTGCCCGTTGGTTGTTGTTTTTTTCTCAAGAATAACATTTGTATTTAGTTTCATATTTTGTTGTCCGTCCGTTTTTCTTACATCTCCCTCTCTCTGTTGGTTGATGCACCTCAAAAACCATTTCCAGTCCTTTCCCGTGGAGAGTTTGATTTCGTCAAGGCACCAAATTCAAATTATCTTTATAGATGTGTGTCCGAATAGGAATGTGCGTACTACACATGCATATGGACACGAATATCCATAATAATTACATTTGCTCGCACCAAAAATACCGATCTAAATACAAGCGCTTCGGATTTCTTCTTCTGTCTGTTGCTTATATTGTGGACACATATCCTCCATTGAAATGTGCTTTGCCACCTCCTGCGGTGAACCCCTGCGATGCGATCCGAGTAGATAAGGTCAAGTCGTCACGCCGGTCGCGGTCATCTAGGCTTTTTTTTTCAAAAAAGACGACAACAAGAGCGCACACAAAGACCGATCCAGAGAGCGAGCGAGCGAGAGGCAGAGCGCAAATAGAATGAGCGCAACACAGAAAGCCAATTGGGCCGGCAACCACTTGGCCGAAAAATGCAGAAAAAAATACACTCACTCACTCAGTCATACGGCAGAAGATCGATTTGAAATCTTCTTTTCATATTTTGTGTCTTGGTTTGAATTCTTATTCTTGCTTTCGAAGAAAGGTTTTGCCGGAGATGTTGTTCAGTTTTCTTTTACGTGAAAAGAGTGGAAAAAAGAGAAATGAATTGAAAATTGAGATAAGTGAGGGAAAAATGGTTGCGATCTTCTGAAAGATTATTTCGTTTGGTGCACACACACACACACCAGAAAACGGAGAGCCCAATAGAGAATTGGAAGCAAAATGTCAGAATGAGGCATTGATATTAACTTTAAGCATTTTGACTTTAAACCGAATAATAGCAGGTCTGAATGTGGTTTCTCATATTTATAATGAAAAAAAAAAAAAAAAATTCTCACACTCGTTCGCTCTCTGTTTCGCTGCAGCTAGACAAATGTGACACACAGCTCACCATCGGGTTTCGCCGTTCCAAAATGTTTGTGCCTTTTCGGTACATCCGAAGTCTGATTTTTATGTCACTGCAAGAGAGATTAGAGTTTGTAAGTGAACTAACAAATCCTAAACGTAGCGACAACATATCAATATTTACCTGTACTTTTGTTATTGTTTGTGCACTGTACACTTCACGACACTCATCGTCGGTAAGTGTGGAGCGGAACAATTGAAGCCACATCGGCCAAGATGCTCAACATAAATTGCAAGAGAAAATCAAAATAAATGCAATTAGATAAAGTCGAAATGAAATCGATATGATTTATAGGCGACCGAATATAATCGGGTATGTGAGTGCAAAAGCGTCGAGAAATTGAGAGAGAAAGACACACAGAGAGAAATCGTGTTATGCGATGATTATTTTCAAGATAATCACCTAACAAAGCCCATTGATAATGAATCGAATGAGTGATTTGATCGAATAATTCAAAAGCACTGCACAATGTGGATGGGTGCAGCGAATAATGTTCGAACCGATCGCTGATTCGACTAGTCCAGTGCAGTGAATCTTGTTCTTCTCTATTCTATCATCGCCGTTGCTGCTACTGCTGCTGCTGTTGCAAATGCAGTGTGCAGTGTGCACACATTATTGGCCATATTGGCCGGGGAGATTTTGAGCTGTGACTCTTCGGGCAGCATATGTGTTTGGATTTATTTATATGCCGCCTTTCTTATTTTGGTTGACTAGCCGGGCTTACAAATATGTCAAATGGTTTGTGAATAAAAGGATTAATCCGATTTTAAGATTTTCTCTTCTACTCACATTAATATGATGAAATAATCTCGTTACAAACCATGCGGTATGAGCGTTTTGTGAGCGGTGGCTCGGCTCTCTCTCTCTCTCCTTCTTTCTCTCTTGCACACGTACATATTGTATGCATATCTGCATATACGCGCATCAAGGATGATGGCTAAGCCCATGCTAAATGTAATCGAGTCGAATATCGTTTGCTCGAGCGCACAACCCGAGGAATACAAAACATATCAATGGTCTGCACCCGATGCTCACTCTCTCTCTCTCCATCTCTGGTGTTGGTGTTATTATAACTAGGACACCACACTCAAATGAAAGACATCTAGCCACTAATAACATATGCGATGCTGTGTGTGATATCTATTTGGTGTTCCGTTGTAGGCCCGAAAAATATGTTTGCTGCAATGTACATACATTTTGTACATGTGCATTGACTGAATGGTTGGATGGCATTACATGCACATTTACCGATCAGGCAATGAAGAGCATTTTGAGTTTGCTGTTGAACGCGTTCTCATCGAAACAACAACAATTATTGCAATTTTCCTCTCTAGACACCATGCACACTGACGGAGAAAACTGAAAGAGAGAGAAAAAGAGAGAACAAGAGCTCCGACGCTTTTGGTAGGTCTTATGGTTTTGCGAGAAAATCATAAGATGAACATAAACTAGCCAAAAGGCTTTGTCAGTATTACTATAACATGCATTATCATTACTACTTGGCGATTTTGAGCCGATTTTAGTCCTGAATGTTAAATGCGAGAAGCGATTACACTGCTGTCTCTCAGTATTCGCCTTCGCTTCGTTTCGTTTCAACTTGGTGCTGTGCGAGTGCAAGCGAGCGAGCTTGAAAAAGACACAAGTTCCTCACATTGCATCGAAATTTATATCGAAAATAGCATTCATAACAATAATTCTGGACAATTGAACGCCATTGAATGCACACTTGCGTTGTGAGTGAGGGGCTTCTGACTCTTTCTAAAAATTTGCAAGTGCGTCAGTACTCGCAAATTTTTTTAAAAAAATACCCCGTACTCGCAAAGAATAGCACAATATGCCCTGTACACGCCTAAAAAGTGGCGCACTTGACCCTTTTCTATACAAAATATAATGGAGACACTCACGACCGGACTCGTAGACACTTGCGAGTGTGTATTGCTTTACTGATTTTGACATAATACAACGTTCATTATTATGAATGATGTCACAGTCACAAAGTTCGCTTCCAAACGAAAAGCAAAATTTATTAAAAAAAAAAATTGCCGAAAGATACAATAATATTTATGCGTTATATTAATTTTTAAAGTCTGCACTAACTAATATTAATTACCATGTGAAATAATTTTTCTGAACAACAAACGTTTTGAATGCTTTCCCAAACTATAGATCTAGCTGTCATATTCAATCTGTTTGACACACTTGCGCACTCGTAGTATGTGCTCGCACTAGCAATTATTATATGAAAAACTCGCAAAGACTAGCGCAACTTGCAATTTTTGTATGAAAGACTCGGCGCACTAGCGTGTACTCGCAATTTTTATATGAAAAACACGACGGGACTTGCCAGAATTGCAGCACTCGTAAAAGTCAAAAGCCCCTAGATGCCTTCATATGTGCATGGCAATGAGCCAAAGCATTTATTTGATTTCAAGTTAATTTCGTAAACAATAGGATTTTAATTATCACCTGGTCATGAAATAGGATTAGTAAATCGGATTGCATTCAGATCACAGCAATTCAATGGAAAAAAGAGAGAGAAAGAGAAAGAGAGAGAGAAATGGAATGAATTTTAATGTGCACATGCACATTCACAAGCAGATGAAAAGATTAAAATTCTTCTTGATAAAAGAGTAACATTACAATCGCATTGTCAGGTTATTTGTTTGGGGGTTTCCCTTTTCAATATTGCAACAATGATGCTCATTTGGACATTTGCAAACCATTTTCATTGTTTTCTTTGCTGTCGAAAATGGAACACCAAAAGGTGCTTTCCGAAAATAGCGAACGCGTGTGTCCAAATGCTCTCACCTAAAAATGATGTTATGAGGATTGACAAGCAAAAGACATGGCAAGAAAACATTGACAAACTATTCCGTATATTGCTGAAAATGCCAAATGTATATCACTTTCGGCGTGCACCAAAAGTCAACAAGAGAAAAGCAGCAGCAGTAGCAGCTCAATCACATCAACAAATATGCAAGCGAAAAACATTGCTCATTATAAATGCAGTACGTGCAATGCCTGATTGTGAGTTTTCGAAGCGGTGAGATATAAAGAGACAAGACACAGCCAATAGTTCATCCTATCCTTGGTTGGTTGGTGTGTGTTTGTGTATATGTTTGGTTTGTTTCTGTCCCTTTTGTCAATGCATCTCACGGGCTGATGAAATCCTTGAATGCATCGGCTATGTGACATCAATGAATTCGCATTACACGGCACAGAGGATGCAGAGTAAGAGAGCGAGAGAGAGGCCGATGGGCTGAGGAGAGATTCTCATATCGTATGTCCTTCATTTAATCGAAGAATCGATTTCGTGCGATGGCTATTGCATCAAAACCAAAGTATTCATATCACATATTTCGCCATACAAACGAAAAACTACGACCAATTGGATATCGGAGAACGAGCAAAAGAGTAAACACCCGACGGAGAGAGATGGAGAGATCGAGCGTTAGTTATCTAATGGTAAACGGTGGCCTTATGCCAAAGAAGCTTATTGTGTAACAATACACGAGCAAATTCATTCAATTTACGGGTGTTAGTTTGATTGACTTATTTCATTTTCATTTTAATTCCATCTTTTTTCGGGTGCTCAACTCTGTCCCTCACTCTCCCGACACTTACACAATAGCACCGATTTGGGCCCATTCATTTTGTGTATGTTTGGCATAATTATAAATACTGTATTTTCGCACAAGTGATTGCGACCAAACCGAAAAGCGGGATCCGTATAAAAGCAATCCCTTGTCAAAACGAACAAACTTCGGTGCCTTCTTCGGCATCGCTTGTGCAAAATGTGAATAGCACGCTTTAAGTATTTGATTTTGGTTATGATGCGCATTTATCGATGACTGATGCCCACAGTATTATCGGATAATGGAATTTAAGAGATAAAAATAACAAATCAAATGTGCATCAATGTTTAAGTTATGAATAAAACCGGAACAAACAATGAAAATGAGCAATAATAGCTGAATAAAAAGATGGACGGAGAGAGTACAAATTGGTGAACAAAGCCGAATTAAGTTCTACAAAATGACATTGAATAACATAATAAACGCGTGGAAAAACAAAGTGCAATAAAATATTTTTCGAACGTGATTTGAATGCTGGAGCCAGGTCGTCTTCAGTCTACGGACACTTTGTCAAATTGCCACAGTTCAAATGTGCCTCGTATCCTTGTATTTTGTTTTTTTATCTGTTTTTTTTCCTTTTCTAAAGTGGACAAACAAGTTTTTACTTTCCGCTGTTCACATGCAAACACAAACCAAGCCAAAAAAATAACAGTATAGTTGAGCAACAATTGTTCCGTACCGTGCGATATAAAAATCATAATGTAGATGTAACTATGAAATGTTATTTGGTTTGGCATATTCCATCTTATTTTCATGGCCCTGTGAATATGTTCGATGATGATGAATTCGAATTATTCGTTTGACTTTTGTTGCTCTTTTCAATTCAGATGCGGCGTTTCACTCCTGGCTAGTGCGAACATGCAACGCTGATGACGATGATGCTCGCACCGAGAAAGCGGAAAGAGCAGAGGGTGCATTTTTACATGCAGTATAAATATAATTATTCTATTTGTTCAGTTTTAGTTGTTATTTAAATGCATATTCTCGTAATACAATCAGGCCAAACAAAGGACGTAAAAAACTGCACACAAAAACACATACACGCCAGCAAAGTCACACACAATGTGCACGTAACAATAAACGCACCACCAAGTGAAAATTGACGAATAATAAAATTTACGATGTTAATATTGGGGTGATAAATTTCTTATGATATGCAACACATGTGACGCGACGCATAATTCATAATTTCAGCGTTGTACACTGTTTTCAGTGCTCTCTCACCATTGCTGCGCCGTTTGTGTGCTAGATTTGGAGTGAGAAGAGCAACACCGAGTTTTTAACAAATCAATCAAACGAATAATTCATTAGCGCTGCTCGTTTCACTCCGTCGGTCGGTTGGTTGGTTGCTCTGTACTGTGCAGCCTGTGCTCACTCACTCACTCACTCGCTCTCCCTATCTCTCTCTCTATCTCTCTCTCTCTCTCTCTCTCTCTCTCTCTCTCTCTCTCTCTCTTTCATCGACAATGCACAGCAACGGTTTTATTAAATTTTCATTGTTATATTGACTTTTATGCGTGTGATAAACGGATTTCATGGGCTTTTTTGTTCGACATGCATTTCTGGTTTCTTTGATTTTAATATGTATGTCATACAATTATACCGAAAGTCCAATCAGTTTGAGATTAATACTGGCAACGATCTTATTAGGAAAACATACGCAATCAGCCATGCATTTTATTTAGTTTCTTTTTTTAAAATGCTTTCTGTATTTTTTCTAAAGTTTTTTCTCTGGCCATCCCGAAAGGATTGAGCATATGTAACATTTTGGTTATAGACAGAATGTGACAATTTAAAGCTGAAATTTCATATATGATTTTTTTTGTTTGTTTGCTTGCCAAATATACCATAATTTATGTGGCGGAACAGTCATATCAAAATGCGCCATCGCATTCACATGATAAACATTTTTGTGAACTTCAAAACAATTTGACGGAATCGAATATCGAGCAAAATTCTGTATGCCTCCGGATGCCAATGCCAATATTATTTACAAATATGAATATTTTGTTTTCACGAGAAGTGCTGAGAAATTGTGAAATTTATTTGGCATCCAAAGAGAAAATTGCAGGCGATCGTGGAAAAACCCGGAAACAATTTTATATGACGGTTTCAAAATTTGTTATCTGTCTCGCTGGCTGTTTATATTATTATTGTTATTATTGCATGATTTCAGAGTGTTTTTTTAAGGTAATAGACAGCAAAGCATATGTTTTATGGCAAATTCTCATTCTCGTTAAATTTGTTCTGTGCTTTTTGTTTCTTCCGCTGGCTCACACTGTCTCCCTCTGTCATGATGCTTTGCATGTTCGATATGTACAATAAAAATGTAATATATATTATCAGTAGTTGCGTCTCGTAAAATGTTCAATTTCATGACAGAATAATTTTAAATGTCAGTAGGCTTGGCGAGATTATACGCACAATCCATACACACTGCGATACTGATACTGTCCAGCAACATTTCACATGATTTTCTCCTAATTATTTGTTTATGCGAAGCGTGCACATTCACCGAATCAAACGGAACATTCACATTTGGACACATTGTACCAAAGCAGACTGGAAAAAAAGAAAATAATAATTATGTTTTGATGTGACATTATAAAGAATATCGAAGACCCCGTGTGAAAAAAAATGGTTCTCGATCAACTCACGCCACTTTCGAAATAATCACAAGCTTATTTTTATTCACAATTCTATTTTGGTTAAGATTTAAATTTCAAAACAAATAAAGAATGGTTGGAAATCAATTAAAATTTTTGGTTCAAAATCAACGATAGCCAGCTTATTGTAAATAATATCAAGCTATTCTTAATCAATCGTCAAAGAGAAGAACGAGACAAATGAATTTCATAATTAGAATAAATCGTTTATTAAAATGCGTCTCCTGAAAAAACTAACGTCAATGATTTATTCAAAATCTATTATCGTGAGAAATGTTGTGCTCCTTTGTGTGTCAAATTTGGGTTTCTTTGCACTCGGGCGAAAATTGAAATAATGATATAAATAATCGCATATATTGATCATACGCCATTTGTGCGATTAATCGGTGCTATTTGCTCACAGATGAGCTCAGCGAAATGCATTCTGTGAAATTAAGCAAATTTTCAACATTACACACGCACTTCAACACATTGTTTGCATTTGTGCAATTTCATGCAAGAAAGAAACTGCATCATTTCACCTTCCAATGAATGCACGTAAATTGTAGCACATATTTATCATACGCTCTCTCTCTCTCTCTCTCTCTCTCTCTCTCTTTTTCTATTAATGTGCGTGTAGAAAGGGAAAAAACCGACCACTTGAGCTTGAGGAGAACAACGAGCTAGTCATTATAATCAAGTTAATCAGTTCGAGAGGGCAGTTATTGTGCGATCATGTTTCGTGCAACAGGCAAACACATTGAGTGCTGTTGAGTAAACAGGAGGCAAGCAACAAAACCAAATTACGATATAAAATAAATGTTCGAATGTTTTGGTTCAAACAAATTCTATGGCGCGCGCACACACGCAAATACAAAGAAGAGAAAAAAAGCAAATTTCCGTGTGAATGATGCGAAAATAAGAAGAAAATGGAGTGCATACGTTTGGTTGGACACTGCAAATCATATGGTTGATACTGTGATGTGCGATGATTGCCCAAAAATCCAAATGCACTAAGAGTACCCATAAATAATTGAATTTATTGGATTTTTTTTTCACTTCGCCTGCGAATGTGGCAAAGCGCTGTGAATGCAAAAAAAAAAACCGTCCAGTAAATAGCCTGAGAAATATGGAGAGAGAAAATATAGTAATATATGTATTTCTGATGTGACCCAAAGATTTTAAAAGACCCCTAATGGTTATCGCGATCAATCGAAAGGACCCCCATAATATACACATATTTTTGTTGTGCCATTCATTTATTACAATCTCATTCGCGAACTTATTCGCCTTTTCCACGTTCTTTCGCGTTAATTTTTGGAAAGCGCGCGAACAACGAGCCAAAATACACACGCTCGCTCGCTTTTCTTATTGCGCATTTAGATCTTCAGCATTAAATTTATCTTGCACAAAGTACAACATTTTTAAAAGTGTTTGTCGTGTGTTTTTGTTGTTGTTGTTGCTTCGTCTCTCGTTCTTCCTTCATCGCGGAATTCTCCGATTGTACCACATGGAATAACACGGAATTCATAGTGCCAACTTGACATATTACAAACAACTTGGTTTGTTGGCTTATTTTTATTCTTATCCAGCAGTTATAATTGTTGTTATGTTGCAGGTACGAACGAAAGATTCTCACTTCGGTGGTCACATATTATAAATTCGTTTCTCTTTGTGCTCTCTCGCATCGTAATCTATTCAAATTTTCTGCGCAGTTCGTTCGAATGCTGTGTTTATGGATTTGTTTGGATGTTGTTGGATACAAAATTTGCCGAATGCATATGCTTTACATCTTTACAAGCCAGTGGATGGTAATGACTTTCCTTATTGTCGCCAACCGATTCAAATGGAAAATCGTATCATGGACCACAGCCACCAACTAGTACGTTATCCAATGCTGTACGATTTTCGACTACCGTGTTCAAGTAAATAGCATTCCGGTCGAAAAATATTTTATGATCTTTCCAAAATGTATCGAAATGTATTTCGTGCACCGTGAAACTGATGTCATTTCATTTATTCTCTTTATTGTTTGGCCTGTTTGTAGCTCTGAATTCCGGCAATCGGACCATAGCATCTCGTAGCACCTTCTAGAATTCCTGTAAACATTCAATTAAATAGAAATGTTCCTCCATTGGCACTTTTAGAGTAATCAAATAGCCAAAATGAAATCAAGCCATGAAACCAAAAGTCGATTTTCCTATTTTCGTAATGGTGCTTAAAAATACGATGCTATATTGAATGTGAAATCCATCTCAAAAATTACCAATCGGGCAATGTTACTCGATGTGTATGTGTGCACCGTGCAAAAAGACTGTGTCATATGAATGAAATGAAACATGATTATGTGACAGATGGTTTGGTGTAACAACACTCAACCGAAAGTATTTGAAATCAATCGCTCGTACCGATCAAAGCGATAAAAGATCAAAGTGCTCTCGAACATTCCCTTCGAGTGATTCACAGACAGCGAAAGAGAGAGGGTGCACATGTATTACTTGATTAAAACCGTTGTATTAGCACTTCACAGCTTATAGATGGTTTTTCTTCTATTTTCCTCTTGCGTGTGTTGTTCTTTTCCTGTCGATTTACCGGCCGCCCCAAGCAATTTCACATTCAAACCAAGCTATTAGATTGTATTCTCTTTAAATTTCTGCATGTCAATTCTTGATTTGTTTCATTTTCATTTCGGGTAGAAACTAAAAAACTATTCGGCACACATCCAAGAAACGTACGTAATCCAAAATGATGATTATATGACAGGTAATCAAAAATTTGACGTGGTGAATCAAGGCAAACGTTGATTTACGCTGTTTCGGATGCTTGACTGCTCTGGATTAATCAAAACAAAATGACCCGAAACATGTGTTTGAAATTTATTCAAATGTGCGCGAGATAAAAGAGAGACTCCAGTTCAAAAATTCTTTGGAATTTCTCAAATTCATTAAATGCGTTTTGGGTTGATTGTCCGATTTCGATTAAAATTCAATCGTACAATACTCGTTTTCTTCTTTCAAAAAATTTCGCCCGAAAATGGTGGCCTTTTGATAAAGTGGGTTTTCTTTGTCAGCAGCTGAATGATGCAAATATTCGAACAATTTGAATGAATAATTACATGTTTAAATGTTTCAATAGTTCCAATTGTTAGCCGTGGATAAAAACAATAATCACTTTTTTTATTCCTGAGCCAGAAGTTCAATCGATTTAATAAATGTTTTATGGGTGGGGGACAATTGAAAGTGGTATTTTCTCCCGAGCAATACTGTTGTTCGTGCTGAGAAGTTTAAGTGAGCTGCACAATTTGATACTCTCAATGTACTTTTGTTTCTTGGCCAATCATTCAGTCGGCATTCCAAAGTAATATGGAGTCCTTTCGGTCTATCGCTTGCGAATGTAATATATGAAATTTACACACATTCTGAGTATGTTGATTATTGCTGGCATGTCACATATATGTGACATGCATGTCAAGATTTGACATTGACGAGAATTCACTCTCTTTCTCTGAGCTCTTAACAAAATCAGCGCATGCATGAATAATATCGCCCAATAATAATACCCTTCCGCACTTCATTGCGAACGACAGTTCGAATGGATCCGAATAGAATGAGCGAGAGAGAAAGAGAGAGAAAGTTCGAAAGTGATAAAAGAGCAAACCAAATAAATAAATAAAAGTGTGGTGCCGAGCAAACAAATGTGTAACAAATGGAAATGAAAGTCCGGAGCAAATCAGGTGGCTTAGAGTCGAAGGAAAAATGAAAAGCTTGAAAAATGATCTGGGAATGGGACCGTTGAAATTCAATGTTTACGTGTGATTGTTTTAGACTGTTTTGTGTCTGATGGTGTTTTGGGTTCCATTTCGACCATATTCTCTTCATAATTTAAAACTAAATTAATTTATCTGGCATTACCATATGCCGACCAACCAAAAATAAAAAGACATTTGACCGAGTGAGAATAGACATGATTTCGTTTTTGTTTTAGGTTGACGCAAACGCATTACCGGCGAATGGATGAGAAAATGAACGACAAGCGATATAAAATAAGATATTGAAATGTTGACGCTATTTTGATCTAGCGCTGTAGCTCACACAGCTCAAACATTTCGAATAAATTCTCTGGATTTCGATTCAAATGATATATCCCTCTTTGTTTTCGGCACACATCCATCTTTCGTTCACCAAATTATTTGAAGATATATTGGAGGCGAGCTGTGTTTCGAATCAATTTCATCTTCATCAAAATACTCGTCTGCAATCGATTCGAAAGAGAGAGCGAGCGAGTTATAGATGGAAAATGTAATCGGAAACAAGGAAACACCCAGGAGAAGAATCGAAAAGTGAAATTCCATGAATTCTTTATAATCTTGTCAAAAGCCACTGAATGCGCGAACATAATGAAGTATTTAGAGAGAATTTAATGCGCGCATACGTCATCCGCACAACTATCAACGGACAAAATGTTAGAGTTCAATAAAAATACAAAATGTATCTGTTATGGTTATGGTGATGCTGCTGAAGTCGAAGGATCGAAACGAATCCGGCGAACACGAGGAACGACAGACGAAAAAAAATCCAGAGAATTTACAGAGAAAACCAAGAAAACCGAACGAAAAAAACGACAACCACCGATCCAAACACACAATCTAAACGTCATATCAATCATATAAATTTTTTACCACTATCGGCTATTCATTGGGTGAGCATGCATGACACCATAAAAATGATACACACCGCCGTCAACGGTGTGTATATTAAACTATTAGGATTGAATACAGTACCTGCCATAAGCTCATTGGAAATTAAATTCCATTTGATGTGCGTTTCGGTTTTTTTCTCTCTCTTCACCATGCGTTTTTTATGGGTAGGTTGTGGTCGTTGCTGTTGTTGTGTGTAGTCTTGATTCTCGATCTTTTCGAATGTCTCAAATCTATTCAAATATTCTGTGAAATCGATGTCTGTCGCTCTCTGGGCCCGCTCGCTTTCTCTCTCTCTCTCTCTCTCTCTCTCTCTCTCTCTTTTTCTCGTTTTTAGACACCTTAATCTTGATGAAGTAAGGTTATCGTATATTTCTATCTCAGGTGTTTGTTGCCGTGCTCACTGCTTTTCGTTCTCTCCCAAAATGATTTCAATTAGTCTTTCGTTCCATTCTATTTATCATATAATGTAATCGCATCACATCTCGTTGAAAACACACTAAAACTTTAGGCAACCGGAGATGCGGCCAGCGAGAGGAGAGAGGGAGGGAGAGAAAGATGATTTGAAAGCATTGCACTTAGCGTGCATTTCGTTGACTGTGTGAAAATATTGCTTTATCTATGAATTCTTAGAAACGATTTCTATTCTGTTTGGGGCTATTTTCTTTCACCTAGTTTGTTCATCAGTTTTATTTGATCGTCACACTCCGAAAGGGGAAAAAAAAATAATATTAAAAGAGATCTCATATTCAATCTGAAAAAAAGCACTGTGTAAAATGCTATCTTTTTAACCTGTTGGAACTTGGAACAACCATTCGAATGATTGTCAATCTATTGGAATTACTCTATTGCACAAAAACAGACCAGCACAACAACAGTTCAAAAATCAGTTTGAACATTCAATCTACAATTTTTGTGCGCTTTTACCTGTAAAATGCATTTAGTAAATGAGCTAAATTTGGAAAATTGATTCGATTGAGACTGTCACACCGGTTGATAGATCGATTTGACTCATTTGGCAAATTGTAATCAATCCAAATGCCAAACAGAAGAGAAAACACACTCACATACATCGCGCCATTCCATTTCAATAATGAATATATTTGATAGTGTGTTTTCAGTGTTTGTGAAATTTCAATCAATCTTTAGGATTGAATAGAGATTGTGATCAAAAATCGGGGCAAAATATTCCCAACCAATCAATTTGAAATTTATTTTGAGCATGGAGTCCGGTTCGTGTATGTGGCGGAAACGTGTGAGTGTGGTCCAAAAAATGTCACCATGTTTTTCGATGCCATTCACAACATCGATGAATTGCGCTTGAATGAGTGCTTGCATCTTTTTTTCTCTCTCTCTTTCGCACGCACGCGACCGATATCATTCAAATTATATTAATTTGTTAATTATCACTTAACATTTGTACAACATTTGTCCATACACGTAATTCAAAATGTTAATTTAATTATTATGCATGTCATTTTTTATGATGATGGCAGCCGAAGGTTGTGAGTGTTACACAGCCATTGTTTGTCTTGCTTTGACCTACTACTGCATCAATGCAAATGTAATTTTTCAGTTTCTGCCACTTCAAATGTGATCATTTGAACATTTTTCTTTACTTGTTGCAAAATTTTCATTTTCGCTTTTTTCTCGATTCAGACATCTGTCCGGTTATGAGCCAGATTCAATAGGTGCGCACAACAAAAAAAAAATTGTTCCAGAGAAATAAACACAAAATTAACTCTAAATCAAATTGCTGATGAACAATTTGGTGATTGTCGTCCAGATTATGGACACAATTTTCGAAATAATATAAATGATATTCGAACCGAACTCGAGCGAGAGAGAGAATGAGAGAGAGATAGAGTGCGATCGAGAGGGTTCGCAAACATAACGGCACAAACACCGATTCGCACGCGCATTGAAAATAAATTAACTAATTTATTGCACAAATTGTGATTAATTATGTGCTACAATCTGAATATAAAAAAAGGCTGGATGAGAGAGAGAGAGACACGACGATCAACCGTACTCAAATCACCACAAAACTACATTTTAATCAAATATGCAAATGTTGGTATATGCGAAATGCGGCTTTTTTCGCCAAAGTGCTTTTTGGCAAAGTGTGTTTATTTCTTTTCGGTGCGAAATGAGATGACCGAAGCTCGATCACATGATCCGAATTAAGTGCAATTTCGATCTGGCATTCCGATTTCGATCTTGAATTCCAATGGAAGAAAGAGAATGAACATGTGTGTTATTGCTAAATGGTTCCACCGAAAACAATGAATCGAATAAAAAGTTCCATTGTTCAATGAATTTGCATCGTGGAACCAAGCGACACAGAGATCCCTTTCTCGCGGGCCACACGAGAGACTGTTTACACAGAAAATCACAGCCAGTTCATCGTTAATGTATATAATAATATGACATTGTTTGTCAAACGGTAGCTGAAACGAGTGCTCAAGAAAATTTATTAATCATTGTATTCCACAAAAATTCAAGCAAATAAAATAAAGACAGTGGAACAGATAAAAGCACACACCAAAAAGAATGAAAAACCAACGAAAAACTATAATAAAAGCCTCCATTGAGTTGCTTTAAATCTTTAATGCGATTTTTTTATCGTCTCTCGACTGTGTGTACTTTGCTTTTGTTCGGTATTATAAGCTTCAATCTGTTTGGCCTCTTTCGCCCGAGAGATAAGCAATGTGTGTACACGAGGCTTAGGCTAAACCGAACCATTGCGGAGAAAGAATGGGCGGTAATCAAAACCCATTTCACATGAAATTTATAGACAATATGAGTGCAAAAAAATAACCAAATTACGATTGCATCGAGATTGAAAAGTTTTCAATGTCCAAATTCTTCATTGAATTTCTGAGTAACATTGTTACAGTAACAAACTATTTGTTCGGAAAATAACTTATTCAAATTATCTCCTCTTTTTCATGTGACGCATGTGTTTATTTTAACTGACGTGAACACCAGATTAGCTCAATACCGCTTAACACACACAAATGTCGTAGAAGATAAACAAAAACTGCGAGAAGGGCAAGAAAGAGAGCGGCAGCCGAGGCGCAAACGAGAGCGATGATCGAATAAAACTAAGCAGCCCGAACGATACACGGCTTTAATGATGATCATAAATCAAAAAAGCACAGTATTTGGATTAAAAGACTCCAAAATCAGAAGAACACACAAAAAAAAACAGCCAGAGGAACTAAGCGAATAGACCGATGAGATGAGTAGGTACGTAAGACGGCTAAGTGGCGTGCTCAGCTCAATGATAAACTTTGTCTTAAACGTCGTGAATATTCAATTTAAAGTGATCATAAAGACGCAATCGCTCATAAAAAGATCACGAAAATATGTAGGAAACAAACAACATCTAAATAGAGTCACACAAATGACACATAAAATTTGCAACAATTTCGTACACGTCTATTTCGCCATTGCTTAGGTGACTTCATTAGACATTGCTGCGCATTTTTTCTGCTGCTGCTCATATTTTTGCGGTTTTCGTCTCCTATTTATTTACCGTTTTATTTTCTAACTTGACATTAAAATTGCGGATATTCTCGCAAGAGAACATTTATGACAGTTCGTGTTCTTTTTTCTTCTTGCGTCATTATGCAATTAGCTGAGATCTAATCGCTTTGTATATTCATTTCCCAAAAGCTTCTGAGCGCTGGCTCTCTCGCTAATGGAACATTGAATTTTCAGTGATTTCCTCTTCCATCTATTGCACAATGAAATAAAATCATGTGTATAAATCGAGTCAAACGAAATGTATACCAACAACTGGGATCGCAATTTTCCTCACTTCATCTTGTTCAGTATCTGTCTCATCACACCGCCGACCAAATCCAATTCTATCCATTATATCTTTAAATTAAATTCCATTAAAGCGTTCCATTTGTATGAAATTCATTCGATTTCTCTCTCTCTCTCTCTCTCTCTCTCGGTGCTTTTTCCTACCTATTTTCAAATAAAAGTTAATATTCAATGTGTTTGCCGCTGCTGCTATTATTGCTAGAATGCACTTCATGTGAATACCCTCTCTCTCTCTCTCTCTCTCTCTCTCTCTCTCTCACACACACTCTCTTGGCATTGAAGTGCTTGAATTAATCGTAATTTTATTCATAAAGTTTTCGAATTACATATTTGCTATGCATGAAAAACGAACTGTTGCTGCGTTGCAAAATAAGGAAATTCGAAAGAGCACGCGCGCGCACTTAAAAATATATTGAGAGAAAGAAAGAGAGTTGGATCTACTGCACAACAATTGTCATCATAATCAGTGAGATGAATACGAAACGGGGAAATAATCGAGCAAAAGCAAACAAACAAACTGACATAGAAAATTAACAATGAATTGAGAGAATGATATCTGTGATAATCGCATAAAAACTTCGCGTTCAAAATGCAAACAGAAAGCGTTTCGAGGCAGGCTGACACGACACACTCACACCGATGCACAAATCGAAAATGCTTGAATAACATATTATCAAGCATGGTGTAGTTCTTTCTTGTCATCTAGCTTTTAACCGGCTCGATGGAATCGGCCACAGAGAGCTGTATCTAACCAGAAAGTCTAACACATCATCAATAGCATGTCATATGCCGGGATTGTATTCAAAGCCAGCTCACACAAGACTCTTTCTTTTGAGCTGTGTTCCTTCTCTCTCTCTCTCTCTCTCTCTCTTGATAGAATATATATTCACACCACATGGGCTAACGAGAGGATTTCCCTGTGAATTCTATCCACAATCAATCGCATCACATTGGATAAGTTCTAATTTTGTGAGGAACGGCTAAACTAATAACAATCAAGTGAGAATAGAAAAAAGCAAAAATAACAATGACGTTTAGAACAAGCATGCATGCAGCCAATCTCGACGAAGCGAGTGAAAGATTTTAGTGGATGAATATAAATACACAATTCACGTGTATTGCATTGAATAACTAAATTGTAATTCATACATGTTGCGCTCTTTTCATTAGGGCTTCACTGTTGCCGCCGATTATTTCGGTACAGTCTCTCGCTTCGCCTCTCAGCTTGGTTTTTTTTTTCACAACTCGCTCGCTCTTACAAGCGATCTGTCGGCCGCTCCACGCCGCATAATATAATATATATAATACCGACAAAAATATACAAATACATCATTTAACCGCTTTATTAGATACAATTCTACTTTAATTTTCCGTATAGCATTTTATACCTACGTTTGAAACTGTCAGTTAGTTTGACTGACAGTTTGACGCTCTCCGTCTCTGTTTCTCTGTTTTCTCAGTCCCTCCATCTCTCGGTTTACTTCTATTTGCGCGTTTTCGCTTCGTTTTGATTCGATTGTGCCGTATATTTCCATTTTGCACCATCCCTCTCCCAAGTTTCAGCTGCGTCTTGGATTTTTGCCTATATTTCCATGCTGCTGCTGCTGTTGTTGCTTTTGCTCGTTTTTTTTTCTTCATCTGCAGCATAAAAATTTTCTTTTTTTTTTCCTGGCTTGTAATTTTGCTACTTTCCTTATCTTGTGCGCGGCATGAGAGTTTGCATGATACAAGCCGGTGTGTGTGTGTGTTTCAGTTGAGGCCACGATCTCTTCTACACTTTGGCTGTCGTTCCAGCACCAGCGCACGTTTATATTCCAATTCGATTGCCATTTCATAGGCGGTCTTTTTGTAAAACATAATCCTCACACAATTTCCCGTGTAAACTGTATGTAATTTGTGTGCTTTTTTCGTTGTTTTGCTGTGTGCGATAATGTCGTTGTTGTTATGGTCGTCGTTGATGTGCTTTTCCCACCTGTGAGTTTGCAATGAGACGCTCCGTTCAACTCCATCCTCTCTTCTTTCTTTCTCTCTCACTTACACTTGAATTGCCTTTTCCATCATGGCTCGTGTGTTTTCTTTTTTTTATATTTTGTTACATTTTTCACACAATTGCAAACGCAATCATTTCTCTTCGTCGAGAGCGAGCTGTGTATGTCGATTTTTATTCATTCGGTTCGCATTCATTTGACTGGTTGCATTGTTGTGACTTCATTTATTCGAAGAGTAGCTGTAATCATATGGTTGGTTTTTGAAATTTGATATATGCATTTTTGCAACGCATTAAACGGAAAATGTTGAAACGCTAAATCGCGTTCACACAAAAGGAAAAATCACCAAATCAACAGGCATAGCGTAACGAGCAAGCACATTTCAAATGCAAGCTATGCGAATCCGAAGTTTATAGACCACGAAAAATTGATTCAACGAGACGGTGTGATTTTGCATAGCGGTAGAGCTTTTTTAAGTCAAATTACAGCGACAAAAACAGCATATTATTGTTTGCCATAGTTCTTCTTCGTCGAAAAAAAGGATAATATCCTTTCGAAAAATCATTATCCCGGACAAATGCAACATTCGATATGCAAAAACAGAACAATTCACCGCTTTTTTCGGCGAATCATCAATACGATATCGGCAACCGAGATTCAAAAAGCCTTTGAACATTAGGACAACAATTGTCGGCAATGCTGACAGAATGCCACAAAATGCAAGTGTGAAGGAGAGAGAGAGAAGAATCAGCACAGCCGAATCGCAATCGCGCGCAATGCAAAACAGTTGAAGACTGCCAGATGAGAGAGTTGAAAGTTGATAATAAATTTATATTGTCATTCGAACATTATTGTCAATTCAAACCGGAGGCACATTTTCAATTCAACATTCCAAATCAATGTTCGGGCCGATGCGCGGTTTTTTATTGTTATCGCTCGCGTCTCATTCGCTGTTCGGCAGAGCCGAGCACCACCAGCCGCACCATATTATTTCATTCACTAAGGGCTTTTCAATGTAGTATGTTTCGATCGTCAAAATCTGTACACCACCGTCAACAAAGATCAAAGCAATTGCATGGATATTCCGTTCCACGAACGATTTTATTTATTTTCGTTCGTTTGGTCGATCATCTGGGAATGTTAGCTTGCGGCTGACTTCTGTCTTCTTTCATTTGCAAATCAATTTCGGTTCGTTCATGCGAGCTGAAAACCAACAAATTCGGCATTGGCTCGAAAGTTCGAAGTGAGTGGCGAACGATGCGGGCGCTCGCAACGGTAAATAGCGGAACTATTCGCTGTTGTCAGTCATCATAAGCTTGATGGATGGATAGAGCACCGCCTGCACAACATGGCGAAACATGTGATTGGCTGCTTTACGACAATGATGCCAAAAGGCGTGGTGAAGTTTTCTTCTTCGATACAACATGTATCAAACAACTTGTTGATCAGGATTCATTTTCGTCGACTAAAACGACGGTGAACACAACAATTTTCGCTGATTGGCAATTGATTATTTTTCTAGATCTCCCGATTAACCGCAATATCACTTTCCGCGTGGACGCACCGAGAAGTTGTCCTTGACAATTTTTTTTACATTGATTTAATCAATCTTGCAATCGATTTTTTTATTTAAATCATCTCACATGCGATCAACTCAGTTTTTCGTTTGTACTCGCGCGCGTGCGCTCGTTCGTTCGCGGCTTCTGAATGTTGCGCTTAAAAATGAAAGGTAGCCGACGAAAAGAACAATGCACTTGTATGCAAATGCAGTGGTGGCGGTAAAGCTCGTCGTGGCCTTTTATCTCATTCGGCGATTATTTTGCGGTAAAGCCGATTGCAACAATTGCACAGTCGTATTCCACCACCGGTTCGCGTACAATGACAAAAACCTCTCAAAATGTGCAACGAAAACAAACAAACGAACGCGAAAAAAAGGGTTTGTGATGTTTTGCTTTCAATGCAAAAAGAAAACCGAAAAAATACACAACTCAACGAATTACTAATAACGTAATTCGGATTCTAGGCATTTGCATGCCATGCGCCTCAGAATTCCAACGAACACGAAAGATTAATTGCGATTTATGTTGAATTCAATGAAAGGAAGCTTTCAACGACACAAACGACTCAAAGAATCGGCCGTCTTTTGTCAGATATGGTTGATAGTTCTTTTCGATGCCCGCGCGCTCTCTCTCTCTCGCTCTCGCTCTCGCTCTCTTCATATATGTGAGCCATTGTCTTCAGCTGCACGGAGTTTTCCTCGTACACCTCTTCAATTTTAAGGAGATGTTGACAAACAAAAACAGTACAAAAATATCCCTCGAATGCGATATCGACAGAAGCGATAGAATAACGAATAAGCAGCAGCAGCGCAAAGCAAACAATAAACATAAACTAAAATCTAAGAATGGTTGCATAAAAAAGAACGTATTATTGCACGTTACAACGGAACGGTGTAGAGAGCCGAATATCTACGGGCGGAGCTAGCTCATTCCGCGAATGATTCGCTCGCTCGCGACTCAAAACACAAAAAATTGCACACAAGAGCACGATGCACAATAAATCGACTGCATCTACTTGACGTGTGTCATTCACCGAATAAAATAAATTTCATTCGTAATTTCAAAATGGCGCGACGGTGCTAGTTTCGATTGTTATGCCGACAAAAGTTGGCTCTTGATTCATTGGCAAATATCGAATGCAAAATCGGTCTAAAGAAATTGCCGAACAACGAACGAATACAATTGCAAATGTCTCATAAAAATAAAAAAAAAAAAAACACATAAAACGAAGGAACGAACGAATGAGCGATGGTTTATTATCATAAATGCAAAGCAAATAAGAGAGCTCAGTGACGTGAGGCGCACCGAAGAAAACAAAAGAGAGAGAGGGGGAGCTCGAGAGACAGATGGAGGGAGTGAAAAGTAGCTAGAATCAATTGCATGCAATCAAATTTTGGAAGAAAAAGCATTTCATTTTTCTTATTTATGCACCGACACAAATACAATAGCGTATGTTCATTTCCACTTTTCAACCTTTTTCACTCTTCAATTTAGTAATGGCTCGGTCTTTTTGCAGATGATGTTTCGCCCGTGTCTTTTTTATTAACAATGAACTTTAATAAAATTTATTGTATGTTAATAAACACATTTAAATGCTATTTAGTTTGAAAGAATGTACAAATCAACTTCAAATTCAACGTATTTTGATTACATTTGAAGTATCCGGTGAGAAATGTTGCAAAATTGTTTTTAATTCAACTATCGTCTAAATCAAACCAATCTTGAATTTGCATTTCTGCAATTGCTCAATCGCAATTCAACATTCCCCAAAAAAGAGACCGCGAGAAGAGAAGCCACAAATCGTCACGAACATTTTGCGATTTGAGAAGTGTCAAGATCGAAGCGAAACGTTGAAACTAATACAATTTGCTCCACATTGAAATTTATGTTGTGTGTGTTGAACATTTGCTTCTTCTCTCCATTATATCAATAAAACAACTTGATTATAAATTACAAGTCTCCGCGAATTTATATTGTTTGATTTCAATGCAACTATTTTTAAAGTACTTCCAACAATGGCTTTGTCAGCCGCATCCAAACCGATGTAAATTATTCCATATGATTTCAAACGATGCCGCCCGATGAATGCAGCGCGCTGCATTTGCATTTTTGCTATACGTTAATTAGCAATGTGCGTTCACATGCTATATCAATTGGACGATGTTTTATGTTGGTTGGCTCATGATTTCTATTTTAACACATATCATCATACCAGAACAATTTGCATCGATTCGGCTACTGTTCGATCCAGATTTAATTCCGAAGATTCATTTCGATTTGGTTTGAACGATAAATAAATATTTTTTAGATATATTTTGTATTAAAACAAGTAGTGATCATACTTTTTATCGTATATGAATTTCGGAGAAGTGGGAAGTTAAAATTATGCCTTGAAAGTCGAAGAAAATCCAGCTCTTCTATTTTTAGAGCTTTAATTTTTGAAAGTCTTAAATAGAGACATCATTGAAAGAAAAATCGATTTTTTTATGTGGGGTGAACAAATGAATTTTAAAGGATTTACAAGAGATGATATACTAGCACTATATCGCATCGGGCAATCTTGTAACTATCTTCATGTCAAAGCATCATCATTACTCATCACTTTTCAGTATCTGTCATTTCACCGAAGTTTAAACAACATAGTTTTTGTGTGCCCCGAATATGTCAACTTTTGTTCCATCAAAACACAATTTGCGGGAAGGATTACTTCTTTGCTTTCATTTGAAGAAATCTGCAGCTGAAAGTCGTCGTGTGCTGCAGGAAGCTTATGGGGATCATGCTCCATCGATTTCCATTTGTGAATACTGGTTTAGAAGATTTAAAAGTGGTGATTTTGATACGAACGACAAAGAGCGTCCGAGAGGCCCACAAAAGTTTGAAGATGTTGAATTGGAGGAATTACTCGAGCAAGATTCATGTCAAACGCAAGAAGAACTTGCAGAATCATTGGGAGTTACTCAACAAGCTATTTCCAATCGCTTAAAAGCCTTGGGATTCATCCAAGAGGTAGGAAATTGGGTGCCGAACGATTTGAAGCCGAGAGACGTCGAACGGCGTTTTTGCATGTCTGAAATGCTGCTCGCTCGCCACAAAAAGAAGGCTTTTTTGCATCGGATCGTAACGCAAGATGAAAAATGGATTTATTACGACAATCCGAAACGTAAACAAGCGTACGTGAAGCGCGGCCAACCCGGCCCATCGACGCCGAAGCCGAATATTCATGCGGCCAAGGTGATGCTCTGTATTTGGTGGAATCAGAAGGGTGTGCTGTTTTATGAGCTGCTAAAACCGGGTGAAACTATTACTGGGGAACGCTACCGACAACAACTCATCAAATTGAATGCAGCAATCAAGCAAAAACGGCCAGAATGGGCGACCAGACATGAATCATTGATTTTCCATGATGACAATGCTCGGCCACATCGAACTCAAGAGGTCAAAAATTATGTGAAAAATGTTGGATGGGAGCCGCTACCCCACCCGCCGTATAGCCCAGACCTGGCAACTTCTGACTACTATCTATTTCGATCCATGCAGAATGCCCTTGCCGGAATACGGTTCACTTCGATTCGTTCTTTCGCTTAAAAGATGCGGACTGGATTTGGCAAGGAATCCATAAATTGCCAAAAAGATGGGAAAATGTTGTGGCTTCAGATGGACAATACTTTGAATAAAATATATTGTACCAGCTTTTCAAAATGAACTCTCTAAATTTGAAAAAAATCCTTTAAAATTCATTTGTTCACCCAAAAAATTCATTAAGCCGAGATCCGGCTGAATATATTCTGTAAAAAATAGCACTCTAAAGGAGAGTCTCGTTGAAAACCTGATTTTTGCCCCCAAAAAAATGCAATTGAAATGAAAATTGTAAATAATCACAGTTGATATGCTGAATTGATTGCCGTCGTCGAAAGGAATGATTATTCCAAATGCTCTCATCTGGCAGGTAATTTCACCTTGCGGAAACATGTAAAGAAAAACACTTGTGAATTGGTAATATTCAAATCAATAACGTAAGGGAAATAGTGTTACCTAGGCGGAATATGTAGAGGGCTGGCCAGATATTAGGGTTAATAAAGCTGCGTCCCAAGAAATTCAGCTCAAAAATATCATTAATTGTATTTCGGATCAATGTGATCAGTGATGCTCTACTTACCGCAGTCAGTGATACGTCACCTATCGCAAATTTGCACATTTGAGGCAGTTGTTTTGATAATACTAATTTTTTTGTCGGAAATTTTGATCCTTCCCACTCTACGCAAGCCATGATTGTTTTCATTTACAGTTATTGTGCTTTTTACTGCCGGGCAGTTTGCCTTTCCATTCGGAATGTCATCCAAAAATATGATCGATGCATTTAATCTTCGACGCAAAAGGCTCACCTTGTTCAAGCCAATGGGGCGCTTTATGTACGATTTTGATTTCAACATTTTCAATTTTATTATTCAATAAATCAAACTTGTATTGCAATTCCATTCTAATATCGCGATTTTTATAATAGATTTTTTTTTTCACGTGAGCTATTCACTTGGTGACATTCAGCTTGCTATACTGACTTCGGGTCCACTTGTGACGAAGCAGAAAACAATTTGCTACGTCTTTTCAGTGAACAATTACAAATGCAAATAATGCATAATAAAATGAAGCATTGGAATTATTTATTGAGATATTTCATAAAAAAATTATAGATTTATTGTTGAAAATAAATTGGAGCAAATTGCTTGCAAATTGGCTACCTTGAAATTCCAACATTTCGTTTGAGTGGAAAGAATGTATAACTTTTCGTGGATTTTATGAGGAGCCCAATCATAGTCGGAGCCACAGGTCGTGACTGCATAAACTAAAGAGTAATTCATTCACGTTTTCTAAAGTAATTGATATCGTAATCATAAATTATAAAATTTATTCATTAAAATGTGATTTCTTTGGAAAAAATCAATAATCTTGTATAAAAATCGATGGAAATATCCTGAAATGTGTAATTATTGATCATTTTGGAGAACTCTCTAAAAATTCGTTAAATTGTAAAAGTTTACTTTGCATTTGGAATGAATGAGATGAATTGTCTCACGAACCAGTCATTGAATTGTATTATATAGCAACTGATTAAAGCTGTGGAAGTTTCGCATTAATTTAATGTTTGTCTTGAAAGGTGATCAATTCGATCGAAGGCTATAAAATCTGTACACACAATATCAACCAATAGATTTCTATATGTTATTCGTTGACAGTCACTTAATTGGGGAGCGTAATATCGCCCACGTAAGCGATTTGCGAATACATTCACCTATTTTACTATCAATAAACAAATAAAATGAACAGAAACAACGTCTGGTAATGTCTGTCCGATTCAATTAAAGCAAATCGTTTGACTAAAATAACATTTGAAAATTAGTAATTTTTGAATGGCAAAGAGAGGAAAAAATTAATCAACGCTTAATTAACATCGAATTTGAGTAAATCTTGAGATTTTCCTCGCATTTATTATTTCGTTCATCGGTCTGTGTTTTCTACGCGAATGAAACGCAATATTCCATTGCTGCAGGCTAATTAGTAGAACGAGCAAGCATACATCACGATTTCGATATGCTCCCGACACACACAGCCTGGCGAGGCTAAAAAAGCAGTTTGCATTAAAAAAAAAATGATACACAAATCCCGCAAGCAGTGGGCAAAGTAGATATTAACATCGAAAAGCCATAAGATATGCGAAATATATGCCGAGGAAAAGCAAAGACGAAGAAAGAGAAGCAAGACGTAAACGCACACACACCGATGTGATCGATAAAATGATCGTTATTGCAATTGGAATGGAAAACGCTTTGAAACTTAATTCTCATATCGTCTTGATCTTTTTTTCTCGCTGCGCTCAATAGCAGAGATTCAATTTCATAATTGCCTAATGTACGCAACGTTTTGTACAAATCGTGTACAATCGTCGTTCGACGGCCAATACAACATTCTGACTACGCAAAACGTGTAAAATCACAACTCGAGACGCATAGCATAAGTGCAACTGACATTGAACTTCCGAGAGCGTGTGGTGTGTAGTACACCGAATAGACGGCGCATGACATGCAACAACCAGCTAATATTTGAATCAAATGGGAAAAAATTTACGATAATTAGCGAAACTATGCGGCCTGGCGATTTTCCTCGTTTTAATCGTGGGCTTTTGTTGTTTTACTAATTACGAAGTCATGAATATTCGTTTGATCCCTTGCTTGATGTGCAATTTTTCATTTGAAATGTTCGCCCCGAAAATTAGTGCGCGCTTTAGTGGAATTGCATGGTATTGTCTAGATCACGATTGATCGTCGTCGTCGGCGGTGAATTCAAAAAATATATATGTTGTCACCCGATGTCACTGGCAGTCGGAAAATCAAAGCGAAAATCAACAAAGAAGCAATTCATTACGATGTGATCGTGAGAAAAATTGACGCTTTAGAGTTCAATTGAAGGGGATTTCTTTGCGGTTGTCCTGTTCACTTGAAGTATGTGCCGATTTTTTCCCCATCATTCGTTTTCATTAAAATGCATTCGACAATTGTAGATTTAGCATTTGTGATCAAAGATTATGCTTGCTCTCCGGTGAAGTAAAGAGGAGATTGACAAAAACTAACAAACAACTGATCATCAACTCTTCATTTATTGAGCCGAAACACTTCACTAAACGCTCGCTGTTCGGTTCCGTGCCGTGTCGAGTTTCTACCTATTTATGGAAAAGAGACGAGCGAGCGCTGGACAAGACAGGATGATACACACGGCGAATGCGGCGAACATACAAAACAATATCATTTGTTTGTGCGATTTATTCACGAAATCAGGTAAATCAGGCTAATGGCCTTGCGTTAACAGTCCAAAACTTGATCGCGATTGTAATGTAATCAAAAAATATGGTATCTCTGGCTTGGTATCTGGCCGCGAAAACATTTTGATGACCGCATGCGTATGCAAAGTATGTGCGCGATGGATGAATGCCGCGCTCGAGCGCTTTTCAATGGAATGGACTCTTCGGATAATGTTTAGAGACGCGTCCATCGATCTCAATCGTAAATCGCAACAATTCAAACGAAAAACCTATTGAAATTGATTTTTCCAGGAAAAGAAATCAATATACAATGCTGATGCATCTACGATCATCTGGCCTGTAATTGTTCACACACACACACACACACGCGGCATTTCGTAAACATTGATTTCACATCAAATACTGTTCGAATATTTGTTTTCTTCAAAAGTGGCTATTGTATGTTAATTCTCATTTTCCAGTATATATCCGCCACAGCCAAATTGATAGTCAAATGAAATGTAGTTCATTGCGTCGATCGGCTCCCGAAAAAAAATACACAACAAAAACAAAAGAGAACATGAAACGCACATGGAACTCGATACTTTTGGACGAAATGGCACGACGATTTTTGTACAAGCTGATATTTGCATATCAACCGCATTTTGGCCTAACCATTTATTGATCCCGGGAAAAAATGCCTATTGACATTGTTTGTTTTGTAATTTGCATCTGTTTCCATTGAATTTTTCCATTTCACCAAAAACAGCCACGTGATCGATATACCATCCGAAGTAGTATTGCTGTCAGAAAACATCGCTTCACCGAGCTAAAAGATATTTTGCCCATCTATGATTTTTGCCACGCATTTGATTTCAACTCTCCTTTCTCGCAAAACTCCGTGGCAATTCCAACTGATTCTCAATGGACTATTGATTTTAGCGAATGAACTACGAACACGGCCATTGAATTCCGTAAGTTTGTATCATAGGAACACATTCAAATGGATCTTTCATTAGGAGATCGCAAATTCGATGCTAAATTACACACATTTTGAGTGCTGCAAAATTTTCGTCTCATCGAACACCAACCGAGCCATGATTAATAATATTTATCATGCCACAAACCTGGTTAAAAATCGATGAAAAATGACTGTGAAATAATTGTTGCCTGAAGAAATGAAACGGCAAAAGAACTGACCCAATATTTGCAAAACATATATTCAACATAAATCAATATAAACATTGAAAACAGGTACATCGCATAACGATCGTCTTCGTTTCGATTGCATTCCAGCATCTCATCGTAGTGGCTCCTTTTTTCGAAGATGATGTTTGCTGTTGATGTGATTGGGTCGCCATGCCATCGTTATCTTCTCTTCTTGCTTCGTCCGTTTTCCATTTTCTCCATTTGTCGAGCATGTTTTTTACTGCTGGCTACTGTTCACTTGCTGTTCAGCCAACCCATTACAAACATCATCATTTGTCAATTTTGTCAATCAACATTGACGTACGCTCTTAAATCACCACATTGACGTTAAATAACACAAACATGTTTGCAGAGCTTATTTTTCGTATTGTTTGCTGTTTTTCTTTTGACACGCTTTTTCGGCAAGATTTCTCTTCCGATTCACATTGATTATTGCGAATTGACAGATGCGCGAGCTTGACATCGCTTCAAATAAATGCAACATACAAATACATTATCAGTTGGATTATATACTTAAGATTGACAAAGCAAATCAATTTTAATAATTTATTTATGATAAATAAAATTATTTCCATCAATTGTCTTAAAAAGGAGAATGTGAGGATATTTATTTGCAATTTTAAATGCAAATGTGATAATGAGATAACTCAACAATTCAAATCGTCCATTGAAGCTCGTGAATTTTTGGAGCGCCATCTGACATTGAAAAGCCTCACCCGAATACTATCGAACAATCAGCTTTTCGCCGCATTCTATGTCTCCGCTTTCAGTATCGTAAGATCCCAAAGATATTCAATGTCGTTGAAATTCATTTAATGCTCTACATTATTTCAAAAGAAGCTAATTGTTTGATTTTGACCTTCGATGGAGTGTTTTAGTTTTCGCAATTTAAAATGTTTATTTGAAAAATGATTGTGTCGAGTATTTCATTTCACCAGAGCAAATTATAGCAAATTATAGCAAATGAGATGCAAATCAACCGAATTGCAAATCAACGCATTGTTTTTGAAATAACAGCTCAAGTCATTTTGAAATTGTAAAATTTTCCAGAATTTTTGTCTGATATGGTTTTTTTCCAACAAAACAATTGAAATGAAACGCAAATTATAAGGAATAATGTGGTTTCACGTAAATATAAGTGGAGCAATATCGGAATGAATTAACATTGCATTCTCTTGCTACATGCCTTCATTTATTTATCCTTCATTCGATCCAATTGAAGATTTATTGAATTAAATGCACTTGTTTATCGATAAATTATCTACGTCTTGGCGAAACATTTCCTCTTATGACCTGAAGTATATGACACAGTTCCATAACATACATAATTAATGTTTGTCTTTATGTTCACTTTTGTGACCCTAGCCCAGTTTCAACATCTTAATCTTTGCCTGCTTCACATTCCCCTTTCCATACCGATTGGAATTAAGTCAATTGGCAAAAGTTAAATTATATTTAAGTTAATTCGGATTCAACTCTGAAAATATGAAGACACATCTTCGTCTCAATACTCAATAAAATGAATATATTTCCAAATATCTTCCAATTCTTGAATACAACCATCTCGTATTGTTATATTAGGCAATGAAGTGATAATAGTATACATATTTGAACGTTCCATTCAAATGTGTGCGAATGAGTTTCAAATTTGTGTCAAGCTGTCAATTCGATGGGGATTTGCTTAATTTACATGTAATACAGGGTGGGCCATCTAGCGTTTGCATTTTGAACTACTGTTTATTTAGAGAATGGCAGCTCAAATGTCATTCAATTTGTGTTTAAATTTCGCTTGCTATACGCTTGAACAAAATTGGGAAATATTGAAAACATACTTTTTTTCTCCGAAAATGAGCAAGGAGCCGCCGTTACGGTCAATGGCGAGCGTTACCGTGCCATGCTCAACGAATTTTCGTGAGAATAACATCATTATATTCATCTTCCGTTTTTATATTGTTTTATTTTTTCGAAGCACATGTAGTCAGCTTGATATTGAATTAAATGAATGCAACGTGAAAATGCACTCACAGCCGGAAAATAAAATATACGACTTAGCAAATCAATTTCAAATAATTTTATTTCTTTCTGTAAACCGAAATCATTGGAATCAATCGAAAATCATAAACGCAAAAAATGGACGTATTTCAAATATAAATTTGATTATTTGATGACTAATATACTTAAATCACCCATTCAAGTCCGTCCATTTTTGGAGCGCCATCTGTTATTGAAAAGCCTCACCCAAGTACTATTGTACAATCAGCTTTTCGCCGCATTTTATGGCTGTGTTTTCGATAGCGTAACTTTCTCAATTTAACTCATTATTTCAAATAAAGTTGAAATTCAATTTTATTTCATTTTGACGCTCACAGTAAAATGAAATTTTAGATAAATGGAATCTGAAACACTAGACATTGGTTGCTTCAGCATTTTGTACACAATTAGATGGCGTAACATCGATTCTTTGTAGGTGTCCCACTTTTCACTAAGGATCAAGGCTTCAAAACCATCAACGCGAATAGAAATATTATTTCAAACAGAAAAGCTGATTATTCAAATTTGGCTTTCTATGCTTGCTGCTGTCATTCGCGGAAGTGTTTTGCTATTGTTATCTTGGATACATAAGATTTTTCGAAAGATTTACAATCGATGAAAGAGAATGATTATTTTTTATTCCTGAAACACAATGTCATTAAATTTTGCTGAAAAACAATTTTTGTGAAAGAAATACATTCTCTCCATACAATTTAAATATGATCAATCTAAACAACGATTGTCACCTTGTATAGGCACTTTTTCCTATGAAATACATTTTAGTGTTCTTTTCGTCGAGCTGTAAACATAGCTTAATGCAATATTCAAATGTAGTGACGTTTTCTCACGCACAATTCAAACAAATAGTAAATAATTTATGAAATAATAGTAGAAAAGCGAGGAGAGTAAATGTCCTGTTGTCTTGTGCTATGAAATTTTGTCTTATTATTTTAAATTATGTATTTTTATAGGAATTTATCATCTACGTTCAAATCGATTTGTTATTCTCAAGTACGCGTTGTTTTCGAAATAACAGTATAATTATGGAATGACGCATTTTTCATATGCAAATCGATCGAAATATTTTTCCAGACTCTTTGCTTAGAATTGTTTTTCTTCCAAAAAATATGGTATAAATATGGATTCTACATAGAGCATAGTCAGTTCGTTGGTAACTTTTTCTCTTAAAGAAATAAAAATAGTAAAAAATTGAAATGGATCGTTTTTCCACAAAACTTTGCCTTTCATGTTGATCGTTGCATTTATCCTTCAGTAATTATATTCCAATTTTTTTAATTTGATTAATAAATAAGTGTACTCAAGCAATTCCAATTTAATAGGCCGTCAATAGCAAGTCCTGGATATAACTGTTCTGGAGGTTCATGTCGACCAATAAGTGGATGCTCTGGAGGTTCATGTCCATCTGGATATGAATCATCTGAATCAGGAGATGAATCACCACCATCTCGATATGGATGCTCTGGAGGTTCATGTCCACCTGGATATGGAGCATCATCTGGATATGGATATGGGGGTGGATGTTCTGGAGGTTCATGTCCACCTGGATATGGTGCATCATCTGGATATGGATATGGGGGTGGATGTTCTGGAGGTTCATGTCCACCTGGATATGGAGCATCATCTGGATATGGGCATGAATCATCATCTGGATATGGATATGGAGGTGCATGTTCTGGAGGTTCATGTCCACCTGGATATGGCCAAGGAGCGTCAAACCAAAGTCATAATGGAACATCCGGATCGTGGTTTACTACGGCTATGAATTATATGTTCGTATACAATTATTCCATTAAGTTTATGATACATTTATAATTGAATACATTAGAATTTAATACCATTTTGTCTCAAATTTGAATTAATTTTCAGGGATTCAGTAATGCCTATGAATCCGTATGCAGATCATCTTAACCCTAATGCGCCAACAGAAATTCATCCTAACATACCTGCACTTCAAAAAAAGAAAAGGGGTTGGTTCTTCTGAGGAGATAAAATGCTCAAAAAACTGAAAATGAATAAAAGTGAATAATTTGATTCCATAATGCTATGACATCAGCAAAAAGGGTCAGCACCAATTGATTGATAATGCTTCAAAATATTGAAGATCAACTCAGCAATTCAAATAAATTATATTCTTTTTTGTAAAATGAAACTATTGAATGATTAAAAATCTTGAACATGATCATACAGTCATATTTATTTTGTTACGTACTAATTTGATGTTGAGATGACTGAACATTTCAAGTAAACTGAACTGAACAAATACGGCTGTACTTACGTATTATCTCTGAGCATCAGTAATAACAATGACAATGCCTGTCTTCATGATTTCAAAAAGAACAGCGAGATATCTAATTTTTCTTTAAAATATTCATTTTTATTGGATCTTGTTGTGTTGTAGTATCAGCAAAAGGGAAAAGTGTGTGTTATGTGTTGGGCCAGCATTTGAACAATTTCCTAATTCATATACTAGCGAAGCGTATTTGTCTCAATAGTTTTTTCGTAAGAAATTCTGAAAATTGATATCTAATAAAATATGCGATCTTTTCGACATATTCATACACCATTATATTATTCCTTAAATGTTTAAAAAGTAATTTGAAACGCAATTTCGAATCAAAAAGAGTAGATGAATAAAAAAATTTATAATTGCATGATGCGTCAAAACTTAATTTGAGCAAATGAAAATATTTCAAATACCAAAACTAATCAAAAATCCGAAAATTTGTGTAAACAGCCGCATATTTTATAAACAATAATTTCCAAAATTGTTAAACTTGCCGACAACATACAAATATTCGAATCAAGATTTCATCGATGCAACCGTCTAAATTCCATGTCAGACCAATTTAAAGAAAATATGTCGAATGCTTTCTATTCTCTGCCTGTCACATTCATACATCTTTTCAAAATGGAATCGCATTTGAGTGGCGCCGATAAATGTAATTAGGCCGCGCGATGTCCGTCGATTGGTATTATCAGCGATCCTCGAAATAAATTCGATTCCATTTGGAAAACAGCAAGGAAAACAACACAATCTGCATTTACCGGTTTTTTTATTCAATAAATTTATATGCATTTATATCAATTTTTTTTGTTGCAATTTTTTTTTTCAATATTTTTTTTTTTTTTTTTTTTTGTAAGTTTTTCAATTTTATTGATTTGCTCACTAATTAATTCAATTCAAACAACCAAGAAAAAAAATGTTTATAGCAGATTAAAAGAAAGAAAATCTCTCTGAATAATCATAATAAATGTTCCTATACACATATAATTTTTTCAATGTTTTCTTTTTTTCTCTCATAATTTTTGTAGTACTATGTAGTTAAAACACTAAACGAGAAACAAATTAAAATGATAATGTTTTTATTTTCATAATTAAAGTCGTAATCATAATTTGATTAATTCTTTCGTTTAAACTCGTGAGTGTTGTAATATGTGTGATTTCAATGAAGGAAAATATTAACAAGTTTGTTGCTGCTGTTGTTGTTGTTGTTGTTGTTTGGAAAATTGGTCTGGGTCGATAACAGAAGGTGAAAAAAAAGGGAAAACGAGTAAAATGCATGAAATTGCCCAAAATTGTCTTTTTTTAACGATCTGCGTGTGTGTTTGGGGAGAAAACTACATATTGGTTGATTTATTTTCATTCTTTTTTTATTAATATTCTTCGTTTAATTTGTTGCCTCACTGCCCCGTGTGATGATTATAACTAGTAACAAAGATACATACGTGTTTTGGGTATTTAATTGCAAAAGACAATTACAATGAAATTGATTCCATAATTTTTTCTCTTTAATTTTTTCTTTCAGCTTTCGAATTCTTAGAGTTTTTTTTCTTATCTCTTCACAAATACAAATACAAAGAAAAAAACAAAAGGAAGAATAAATCCAATGTTAACTTAAATATTGCATAGTTTGTTGTTTACATTTTACTTCTTATAACGTGTTTCGTGTGCACGCGTCAATGTGCGTCCGTCTAAACTAAGGTTTTGTGTGAAAAATAGGAAAAGCAAAAAAAAAAAGAGTCGTTAGACAAATTCGTGTTGGATATTGTTTGTTTTCGTTTTCAGTGATTGTTGTCATCGTGGCCAAATAAACACATGATTCGAAAGCGAAGATTTATTTAAAATATTTTTTTCTTTCCAAGAAAAAGATGGTAAACTAAAATGGAAAAAAACTCAAAAATGTGAAACCCCTAATTTAAGCAAAAAAAATACAAATTGGAAAAACGTAATTATTTGAGGAAAAGAACAATGAAAACTGATGCACAACAAAAAGAACATAATAGAAATGATTAAATTGAAATTGAAATGGTTAAATCCGCAAAAGTTCTTATATTTTAAAACTAATATAGGAATTACTTTTTTTTAATTCTTTTTTCTCTTATTATGTGTTTCCTCCTTACCGTTGCCGAGCATGCGATGGGAAATAGTGCGGAAGTCTGGGCCGGGATCGGGTATCACTGAAAATTCGCTGAGTGACGAAACGAAAGTGTTTGCGCGTGCGAATGTTCTCGCGGCCACACAACAACCCAGACATTCTCGGCTATTTCTTCGGCGCGCACGCAGCAACAGCAATTATGGCGTTGATTCCACCTTATCATATAATTCTAGTCGTCTATTCATAATATTTATAATGTAGGTATTTGTTGTCTTTCTGTACTCTGAAGTAATTTGAATTTAGATTTGAATTTCAATTGTTGCCGCAAATAAAATCTTGTTCTGACGAAAATTATCTATTTGATTGTTTGTTATTATCTCTTTTTTTCGTGTTCAATTTTGTCTTCTTTTATTAACGCCTAAGTAGCCCTTTCAGACTATTTACTCTTTTTTTATTTGTTTTTTCAGCCACTTTGGTATGGAAATGTGAACGATTTCTGTGCGTTTCTTCTTTCGCGTCCGATGAAATGTCGTTATCGTGATGTCACTTATTGATTGTATGTCTTCTGTTTCGGTTCTATTTATTTATTTCTTAATTCCCTTTTTTTCTCATTTGTTTGTTTAAATTTAGAATTTCCTTTGAAATATTTGTTTTTGATATCCATACAAAGCAAACGCGATTTCAGGCGCGCACAAAGAAGGGATTTTTGCGTATGTTTGTGTTGTGTTTGTGTGTATGCGATAATCAGACTAGGGTTAATACGAAAATTCTCTATTTACATATACCTGATTACATGCGTTTTGCAGGAATTTCTAAATGAAGAATTAAGCGAGGAGAAAAACTTGGTAACAATCCGCAACGAGACTTATATTTTCTTTTTCCTTTTTTGTTTTGTTAAATTTGTGTGTATGTGTTTTTGTTCAGAAGACACGACCTTCCTTGGGACGAAAAGAGAGAGAGAGAGAGAGAGAGAGAGAGAGAGAGAGAGAGAGAGAGGAAAAGAGAAAGTGGATGAATATTGTTTGAGAATTTCGAATCAACCGATGCGTTTATTAGTGTAATTGCACAAAGCAAAACGTGATTGAAAAAAAGAAATAAAGTGAGTGTGAGTCGGTTTCGGTTGGTGTGTTGTCTGAAATTAAACATGTCGGTAAGTTATTTATTCTCTTTTTTGTATTCTCCCGAAAATTGAAATTCCATTTGGACAAATTTCTTCAGTGTTTCTCGTTTACCTTATCCAAATTTTGTTCCTCCTGCAATTAGAAGGTTTTCCTTTTCGTTTCAAATCGTTTTGTTTGTGTTCTCTAGAATAAATGATTTCCGTATATTCTCTTTTTTTTAGCAATTTTCTTCAAATCTTCAAATGTGTTTTTAACAGATCCGGTTGTCGCTCTTACTGCTCCTTCCATTAATACATAATAGTTATTATTGATATTATTCTCATGTATAATATAATTAAAACTACGTACGGTAAAGTGGTCGAATACATAAATTGAAGAAAATCCGCAATTTTGTCGAACGATTAGCACATCACCTGCTCATCAATTCGGCCTGACTCGCCGATTGATGTTGAACAAGGATTTTTGTTTCCGGCGAAGTTATGAGAAATTGTTTGCGCTGTTGATAAGTGCTAGTGCACAACGAAAGTACGGGATTTCTTTAAGCCAAACGTGAGCCTTCATTGAACATTCGTAACACATTTTTTTTTTTGTTTTTTTTTTTTGTTTTTTTGTTTTTTTGGAGATGATGATAAATTATAATTATTTGTTTCTCTTGTATTTTTAGCTCTACTTCGTCTTCCCAAACTATCTTCTTTATCATTTTCAATATATGCATAAATTTAAATCAATCATAATTATCATTAATCTTTTTTTATTTAATCAATCTGTATTCTAAGTTACTTAGTGTTTTTCTTTTGTTTGTTATTACTTTATTTTCTTGTGTATTCAATTTTATAGCTCAGATTTTTACAATCTTTGTTGAAACTATTATTCTTGATTTTTGGGTTGTATATGTGAACTTTTTGTTTAAAAAATCCTCATTCTGCATTTCGTTTTGCATTTAGCTTAAAACTTTTCATTTCGATAGTTCTTTTTGTGTACAATTGTGTGATTGGTTTTTAAGTGTAATAGTTTTTTTGTTTGTAATTTTTTGCTTGCTTTTCATTTTCTTTTCAACTGTATTTAAAATAACATTTTTTGTTGCAAATAATTTTTCAATTTTTTTTTTTTACATTTTCTTTTCACCTCCCCTGCATAGTTAAATGTTTTTTGTTCATTTTTTTCGAATTTTTTGTTGTTGTTGTTGTTGTTGTTGCTGTTGTGTGTTTTTTAGATTTATTATTAATAATATATGTTATAAAAATTATTAATTAGATGGCACAAGAGTTCAAATTTTTTGAATTTTTTCGCCGACAACCACGGGATTATTGCGTCTAATTTCTTGGGCACCAAGTTCTCGATAGTCGTACGTACAATTGTGTTCGTCACTGTATCTGTGCACGGCGCAAAAGAGACCATTGCATCGGCATTGAAAACCTAAAGCAACGGATAAAACACGATAAGAAACCAAATAATAAAACGATTTGTCAATAGAACGCGCACATCGATAAACAATGCATTCACTCGTCAAATGTGTGCGAAATGGCGTGCAAATCAGGCCAATGTCATCGAAACGGGTCTGACGTACCTGTTAATCCAACCTTCTTGCGGCAAATGCCACAACGATTTTTCTTTTTCTTTGAATCCTTGTCGACATCTTTGTCCTCTTGTTCATCACTAATGGAAGTTCCGGCTATTTCACTAGTTGCGCTTGCGTTGGCTTCAGGTAGTTTCTGTAACGAGGACAATAAAAAAAACACCTCACGTCATAAGCAAATCGAGTTCGAATATGCGGCGACGAAATTATAAGAGATCGCTCGTCGCTAGAATTGAATATATGGCATACTTACTTCTTTGTTAGTTTCAGTGTGTGGCTGTTGCAAACTTTGTACTGTTGGCTGTGCTGTGTGAGATGCAGGGGAACTGAAGCTTTGTTGTGTTTGCGGACTTGAAACTGCTACAGGTGTACTACTAACGGGAGGTTGTTGTTTCTTTCTTAGTGAGTCCTTAAATCAAATACGCAAATGTCCATTAAATCAATTGCAGTCCCGCAAGAAATTCAATTAAATCTTAATCTATTTTATATGAATAGTAAAATAATCAATGTGCCATCGATCACAGTCAATTTCCTTTGTCTAAATCATTCGACGGCGCACATTGAAAAATAAACGAAAATACTCGACGTTACAAAAGGAAAATCCAAAATGACTTACTTTGTAGCATACAGAACATAGACCGTCTTGAGCTGGATTACCATAAAAACCGCACCCGGAACGGCACATCGGTTGCATTGGATTTGATTCACGCTCCATTTTGTCTAGGTTGTGGGTGTTTGTTTTTCGGTTTGCGTTGTTAAATTTGTTGAATCAGTTCAATATGGGGTTCACACAATAAGCCAAGCTCAAAATTTAAGTTTGACGTATTTATTATATTCTATAACCGCGATTATGAATATTGACAAGATTTGTTGTTGCTGTTGCTGTGTATGTTTGGCTTAACTGCATAAGCTTTCGTTTGAACAGAACTAAAGTCTTTCTTTCTTCTTTCGATTAGTTTATACACTTGCACGCGCATGTGCGATAACGTTATTATGTTTGAATGATAATTAGGTATCTAAGTTGAATCACAGTTTTTCTTTTTAAATTTCGTCTTGATATCTGCGTGTGTGTAAGTGTGGTTTTGCGCCGATTCTTTGTTTTACTTCGCAAGGCCAGACCTTCGTCTATTCTTCTGTTTATCAGGAGAATTGTCTTTGATCGTGTTTTAATTTCTTTTCTTTTGTATTGTATTTGTATTGAACTCTTCAAATAGTCTTTATTTTGCAAATTTTGATCACTTCAAAATTGGATGATTGAATTAGTTGCTGGATTTCTCTTCCAACCAGCGAAGTCACCAAGGAAACTGTATTGAGTAAGCAGAAAAGGCCGTGTCAAATTCACTTCGCTCGGTTGTTATATCTCTCTTGCCCTGGATTATTTCAAAATTAGCCTGCAAATGGAAAGGAATGAAACACACAATTTTTAGTATTACGTTATTCAATAGAATTTTCTTTTTACTGCAAATTTGTATCTCTGAACTTCTAAACTAACGCTATTATTCAATTATTATTTGAAACGACTACTGCGACTGAAATCGCTTTGTGGCCGTTTCAGTTCGATATCTATACATTTTTTCTTTATTTTTTTTTTTTGTTATCTGTCTTTTAGAGAGACCCGAACCGATGACATTCCGCTTATTTTATCAGTAGTAGTAATTTATTCGGCGTGATGTGTGTCGCCATGCAACAAACGTGATTGCGTCTCATTCGTTTGCTCTATTCTTTGTTTTTAAGTTTGAAATACCAGACAATATCAATCAATTAAATAAAGAATGGGCAAGATCGTTTTCTATATCGAGTGCAGAGTAACAGCGAAAAACAATTTACTAATTAACTCAATCAAACTGATGATTTTTGATGATGGGGAATACGCAAAACCGACAAAATAATATCCACCATTTTTGATCGAACAATCACTTGCTCATGAAAAAAACTGAAGGAAAAAGCCGAAATCGAAAAAGCAAAGACAACGACGACGGCGACAGCCACGACGAATACCAAGTGGAAGATATAAAATCAGGTCACACTAACCAAAATATATACATGAGAACGAAAAAGTTCTTTGCTTGATATAAATGTTGAACCATATGCACTGCACAGTCATATGTATGTCGATTGTCGATATTTCGCTTCCAGCCGACGGCATGATCTGAATTGCGAGAGTTTACATAGGCAATGTGTCTGTGTTAGACGGTAAAAAAAAGAGAGCGAAAGAGAGGGGGAGAGAGTGAGAGCACGAAAAATGGTCGGTATTTCGAAAGTGTTGTTGCTATGTGCGCGCCTATAAGGACCGTTATGATGTCGACATTCAAAAAATATTTCGTGAACTGTCACCCGAAATAATGTATGCGAGAAGATCGTGCACCGATCTAATTTAGCCACAGCTGTAAATAATTCTTTATTCTTGGCACCTGAACTCATGCATTATAGATAAAATGTGTTCAATGCGCATCGAAGAGCAACGAAGTAAATATATAAGAGAACAAGTCTTTCGAGAATTTTACTACTGTCCTCTCTAAATATCTTCGAATTGCTGTTCTATTGAATTGTAAATAAAACACTCAATAACATTGAAATGCAATAGATATGGTGAAAAACTAAGCGATTCCATATTCCATATGCAACGTGAAGTCATGTGCTCTCTAACACACATGCAAGCACGCTACGGACACAGTCACATGCACACACACTTACTCATACACCGTTTCAATGCGGCCAGAAAAAAGTGAAACACTGAATTCTGAATGGGATAAAAATATATTTTAATTTAACTGTCATTTCTAAAACTACTGCGCATAATCGAACAATGTTCAGTTGGGCCTCGGTACAAATCATGAAAAAACAGCTGATTTGTAGCAAGCTAAACTTGATCCACATTTTATTACACATTCAATTCAATACGCTAAGCTAATTCAAATCCCTCGACGAAATTTCAATAGCGTATTGGTGTTTGACGACGACAAATGTGGATAAGTCAGCTTAGACAGGCAACGCATTTGCGATTTATTTTCAAGTCGAAGTTTATTCAAGTGTTCGTATTTTGCTGCAATCAACATATTTGCGATGTGGGCACCGTTTGAATTAAGCGGACATTTGCATAATGTCATGTCGCTCTCATGTTTATTTAAATTTTTCGTATCAGATTTGACGCAATGCTGATAGTCGCTTGCTAATTGTTATTATCATTGAAATGTGCCAATTCGACATTGTTTTTCGTCACGATTGTTATGACAAATCACCATATTGAAATCGAGCACGCGAGACGACAAGTGAATTCACTAACAAAATGTCTCTCGATCGTATTTTTGTTGAAGAAATTTCCCGAAACAAATTAGTTCGAGACACGGTCTCGTATTGAAAATCGCCATTTGTTGTGTGAGGGAAATGCCGTCATCGACGAAAAAAAAATTATTGATTGATATTGAGGTTGGTTTCTTATGTGTTGCTTTTTAGAATTTTAGATGACTCACACGATGAGCGAGAGGCTAATGACTTTCACAATATTGTGTAGCGCACCATAAGAATTGAACGACACAGCACTCAGACGACACCCAGCCGCTTGACAGATGCTTGTGAGTTTTTGGGGGGTAGTTAAGTGTGATTTCACAACGTCTCCGAAAATTTAATCGAATGATTTAGTTGAAGGGTTATTGATATTCGTCGTTGGAATCATTCGGTTGGCAATTAAACAATGAAAACGATGTTTATGATTTTCAGTTTGCAGTCGACAGCATTCTTTGATTACTCTCGACACACGAATAAAGCGATTCGAAGAGACACAGCTAAATCACCTTTGGAATTTTTAGCCCGAATCAAATGACGACGAAAGAAAGGATTGGACATCAGTGCTGAATGTACACAGCAAGTAGCCGTTGGTAACATGTCATTTTGTTTGACGGATACCTTGGAATACAAATGAAGAAATACTGAGAATTAAAAGCAATTTATTCCATATGGGCCGTCTGAAATTCGGTCCGACAGAAATTGAAAAAGAGTTTTTATTTGGTATGGTTTTTTTTTTATCTCTACTTGTATTGAAAGGGGAATTTGATCAACGTTAAATATCGAAAAGCGTGCAGCGCTGATATTTAGAAAGGGACTGACGTCATTGATTTTGGATAGCCTCGATGCATGAATTGTGATTGCACAAAAGGAATCATCTTCTTTTCGTGTGTATAAAATGGAAAGCATCAGCAGATTCATATCACATTCAAATTCGCTCGTTTATCCGCATCAGTGTGTGTATAAAGTGTGCGAATAAAGACTCAGTATGCCCATAAACTCGTTCACACATCTTTATCATGTACCGCCAACTGTTAACCGATATTCTGATCTACTGTGTGACTGTCTTATAATTTATTTTTTTTTCTTCTACTTCTTCTTTGTTTGGGCCACGCCATTCATATTGAAAATGAGATGGCACTTGAGAAATTAAAGGAACATTTCAATTGAAGCTTCGAATATTTCACACTCTTGGGTGTTTATTGGCATTTTTGAAAATGCGAAAATGCGATAGATTCATTTGCTGTCGACGCCATGTTTATTGCATTTTCAAGTGTTTTATGGCCGTGTGTGTTCACACATTTGTTGTTGCTGACTTCGCCATTTTCCAACGATGAGTCAGACTTTTGTCTATCCACATGCAAATGATTGAATCATCGCTAGCCAGCATGCTTAACAGTCTCAGCGCCAAAGATGGATTGATGAAGAAAACTACTTGGATAGTCTAATTTAATGCGATGCAGATTGCAAACAATTCATGCTTGTAATAATTTATGTTGTTGGTGGCATGAGAATAATCTTGATGCTTGCGTACAGCGAAACAAAGATATGAAGAAGAACGAGTGAGTCACAAAATAAAACAGATCAAAAGCTCAAAATGTTCCAGATATTTTATTATTTTACACGTTGTTTTGTCACCCTGCTCTCGCTCGCCAATATAAAATAAATAGAACGGGTGCATGTTTATGCCTTTACTTCGTAAAACATTCAATGGTAGGATGAACTGGGGCTGTAATCAACCCCCCCAGTCACACAGAGCGAGAGAGAGAGAGAGAGAGAGAGAGAGAGAGAGAGAGAGAGAGAGAGAGATAGAGCAATGGCTCAACTGTTATAATGCATTTTATTGCCAGGCACATGGTGTGGCGTGGCGTTTCGTATGCGATTTTCTCAACCGCAATCTGAGGTGGTGAAGAGTCAACATGAAACAGCACTGATTTCGACTGGAAATTGGATTAGAGAAGAGTACACTTGTATTTATTGTGTTGTGTTTTATGCCTGTTTTATTTTGAGCGTATAGGTCAAGAACGCTTTTCGATGAAAGACGAATTGTTTACATTTTGAAATATTTCTTTCAGCCGCCAACATCGCTGCTCCAGCACACGAAATCCCATCCAACTCTAGGGTTTATCATTCACAGAAAACTTATTAAAGCGAATCAAGAGCAAAACCACCGTTGAAAATCAGCTTATGATTCACTTTGAGGTTTTTGTTGCGGCCGAAGAGCTTATCCACCTACAATATACACATTTATAAGATGATTTGAACTGTCGTAATTACACGGGAAACGAAATGGGCGCGCGATTTCGTTTTATGTTGGCATATAAGATGCTGCACGTTCTGCAAAGAGCTTTGTTATTAAGGAATTAGAATGCTAAAATCTGTGTACAAATATATAATATGCGAGGCGATTATGACATGAGAAACCATTTCGTCAGACGTAAAAATACGAATCCAAGTGATTTTTGGTAGATTACAGACGCTAAACGAACATTTCAAATGATATTTCACACTCATATTTTTTGTTCGTTCTTTTTCTTGGGAAAACCGCGATGACGCACACATTTCGAGCGGATACAATCGCATGAATCAGCCCAGCTAGTTTGTTGTTTCGCTCTGGGATCGGTAAGGGATGGTGCGTAAGTAGTTCTGTTTTTTTCTCTTCGTTCGGTTTTTGCTTTACTCTTTGTTGTGCAATTTTTGGCGCAGAAACACCGAGCAACTGGCCCGTGTGCGCGCGTTGTCAGTGAAGCAACGATTTGCGCCATAATTTGACGTGAATTTATTTTTGGTTCCGGCGTTTAGTTTCTGTTTTTTTTTCTCATTTCTATTTCGTTTCGCTTGTTTGCCACTCAGAGAGAAAGGAGAGTGAGCGAGCGAGAGCGGGCTGAAAATAATAAGCCATATATTTAATGGCTTGTTTTTCAGAATGCTGTACGCATGTTTATTTTCTTAATTTTTGCGTTCAATATGTGTTTGCAGCAGGCATTACTATGCGATGGATCCATCAACTTATTTGAATCCATCGCTTAAATTTATCTACTAAATGCAATGCGACTGACGTATTCATGCTTGTCTGCTACAGCGTAAGCAGTGATACAGTGAACGCGTGTTCGTGTTCGCTGCGACGCTGTCTGTGTTACAATAATGACTGAGAGTTGCACTAACGCGTCCACTGCACCACTGCTTACGCTGTAGCAGACAAGCATGAATACGTCAGTCGCATTGCATTTAGTAGATAAATTTAAGCGATGGATTCAAATAAGTTGATGGATCCATCGCATAGTAATGCCTGGTTTGCAGCTGATTCAGTAGACGTAGAGAGTAAAATGGCGATCGGCTTTCTTGATTGATGACAATGATACTTTGAAAGAGGGCCGTTCCAAAATGAAATCAGTAATCTTTATGAAAACTTTAAACGTGATCTGAGATGGGGCAAAAATTCATTTTTTGATACTTTTCGGTATCGTTGCTGTTAAAGAATCACCAGTATTTTCGGTGCCGAAAAAAAACGTACCAAAAATGATCGGCCGTTAGTATTAGCTGTTTTTGTGTATTAATACATGGTTGAGTTTCGGTTGGCTTCACCAACCGTTTGAATGAAGTCTTAATGAAACATGTTTGTTGGCTAAAATGATATGCTGATACATGCGGTGCATAATACATGTACGTCAAATAGCGTACGTCGAGCTTTATGTAATCGTTTGCCCATTAACAGTGTATATAGAAATGCAAAACGTGCAGCGTGTACGGTAACACACGGCCGCTCACACACATCGTTTGCTTTTCATTTTCTGCTTTTGATCACTTCACTGGTGACGCATAACAAGCGGAATAAAAATGGTCGAGAGTAGCTCGAGCAAGCTAGGAGCAAGCTAATGAATTACACTGCACTTCAAAAGCGATTCGAAGCAAATTCAGCTTCGTCTCAAGTATAATTTTATGCGAAAGATATATGTACAAATATGAATACATAAACTCACTCACTTACAGCCAAAGCACACAGACATTGTGCAATGTGAGGCTATTGTTGATGTATGACATTTATCCGCAACTCACGCGACAATTCTCGCTCAGAATTGATGTATTTCTCTTTTTCCATCTCACTCTCTTTCTCTATCCCTCTTCGACTTTATCTGTTTTTTCTCAAGTGCTTTTCACAGAATTGAAAAGTATGTGCAGAAAATCGATTTGTTTCGCTCAGAATCAACTCATGGTTTTGCATTCTTGTTTCAATAGTGCGACAGCATTAAGGTTAATGTGTCAGTGAGACAGCCACATTCATTCCGTCCAATCTAATAATCTAGTTATTTTGCCGATTCATTTTCTGGTAGCTGCATTTGAAAAACTCACTAGATCGATTCACATCCACGATTCAGACCGAATTGAAATATGAGCTTCGAAAGCAAAATAATGAAATTGAACAACAACAACGGGAAACGAGAAATAATACAAATTTACGCAATCGACTTGTATGACCATTCGTTCCATCGAGCACACATTTCCACGGGGCATACATGAATTTTCCGTTTTACATTCGATTATATTCAGTTACAAAATACGTAGAGCTTGCCGAATTGCTGCATTTCGAATCGGTAACATAAACACAATCGGATTGCCAAGCATTTGGTTTGAATTAGTCCTGAAATGATGAAAACTGAATGCAAGCAAGATGGAGAGAGCCAGTGAGAGTGAGAAAGAGAGAGAGATAGAGAAAGTTGATTAGAACAGGAGTACAAAGCGAATATTTTGAGTCATGTGTGTTAGTATACACATTCACTCGCTGTTAAAGCCATTTTCCGTCTGGATGCCATCTTCGCGTTGTTTATTTGGTGTGTGAAAGAGCGTTCTTCAAGCATGCATCGAGCTAATCCGAGAGCGCGTAGATACACAGCGGAGTAAATGTAAATGTAATGCGGTTTATGTACGCATTCGATACAATACCGAACCAGACACATTTTATCGATTTTCGTTTTTGTTTCAACGATTCGATCCATGCGAAGTCTGGCTTCACCGTTGCATATACATTTCGCGCGTAGATTGTGTATCATATAGATTATATTCTCTCTGAATTGAATCGCTAGTGCGATTTTTTGATTTTTCAGTTCAACACGTTCGCACGCTATTCGCTGTTGTGTATTCCAGAAATCATCAAAATGATGGCAAAACGTGTATAAAACAAAGAGATTCCAAATCCGGCATCGCTTTGAAACATACGCACAAACATCAAGCACTAGAATATCAATGGAATATACCGAGTATCCGACAAAAGAACAATGACATGAATGGGAAAAAACAGATGTTCAATTTATCAAACAATTCTTTGTTTTGCTTTGTGTAAAATGTAAAGTAAAGCAAAGCTTTTCGGGACAGAGCGTCAATAGCGGCGAAGTGTCCGTAGAGACAAAAAAAAAATTAGAATCTTTTGCATTCTCGCTCCACCTACAAATCAACAAATGTACGTGCCATTTGCGATATTCAAAGTATTATGTCTGTCTGTCTGTGTGTGTCGGTTCTCTTAATGCACGTCTCGAAACCTTTTTTCTTCCATAGATTAGGATCTTGATCGCCCAATAAGCCTTCGTGCATTACATGCTTAGCTTGACAAAATTAAGCTGGCATCGTCGCACCGTACATTTCCAGCAAGATGCAAACCCGATAAGGATTCCATTTTCTAAATTGAACAAAATTATCGCCCAGGCCGTAGGACTATGGATGCGATACGGGTACTGAGTAAGCTCATGCCGCACTCCTAGCGATTCATTGTTGATAATTGCATCGTTTGCAATGGCATTCTCCGAAGAAATTCCAAGTAAACGACCGAAGCTGGCTTTTACTGTAAAAATCACCGATAATGCACGTTGCCACGGTCGATGTGTGCACGGTTCCTACCGATTTATGTATGTAAAAGCTATTTGGCTCGTGAATTCGGATTTCATCACAATCGATTTACAGATTTCACTTGTTCGAATGCTGTTGTTTGAGCATTATAACGACCTCACAATATCAAGGTCGATAACCTTGAATGAAAATTGCACCTGATCATGATCAAATGAACTATAAATGGATATTTTGGCCACTTCTGCGCATCTCTGACCTGATATTCATTTCACGACCATTTCTCTCTGTTCAATACTCCCAAATCTATTGTTGCTTTTCAATGTTTATTGCACACTGCAGCGTCTGATTTGCACAAAAATTATGGGTCATTATTCCGAATTTTCATATTTCCTTTGTGAAATAATTATTATGAAAATTGGTAACGAGCTTTGAGAGCTTTTCGCAAATGTCTAATGCGGTTTGAACGAATGCATGCAATCGCAGCAGCAGCATTAGCAACGTTAGCGCTCTTCTATTCACAGCGCATTTTGCAATTTGCACGGTCTCTCTCTTTCTCTCTTTCTCTCTCTCTCTCTCTCTCTCTCTCTCTCTCTTTCTCTCACTGTAGATTTCCGATGTGAGAATTGTACTGACAGAATCATAGTAAATACAGGAATAAACACATCACATGCTTTTGTCTATCAGGTTAGATTACAATACAGGTTTGTGTCGTGTTCATGAGCTTAAGCAACAAATGACGGCAATGATTTGAAATGACGACATCCAATAAACGTTCGATTAATTTTGTGCTGCTCAAGCAATGGTTGCATCGATAAATTTTTGTTCAATGCACAATTAGCGTTGCTTTTTATAGAAGCAGCAACAAAAACTGATTTTGGAATGAAATGTGTGTGAAAGTCGCCACGTGGCGAGCGATGGGAAGGGCATCGTCAATATTTTCGAATAAGAATAGGGAAGAATCGCGTTGGAATTCAATATTCTTCCTGCATTCGGAAGCAAATTGAAATTTGAATCTTTTTCCTGTATTTCAGGCCAGAATTTAATAAAATCGAAGCTTAATTTTGGCCCCATCTCTTTCTCGCATCTATGCAAACTGCTGAAAACCGCCAAGCGCTAATAACCTGCTTGAAAAACGATAACATCAAGTCGATTGTATTGCTTAAAGCGAAAGTAAATTATGTGAGTTTGTAGCTCGTTTGGCTGGCTTCCTAATTCGAAATGTAATAATGTATATTTTGTTTGTGAGAGAATTAAAAGAAAAAGGAGACAAATAGTTTTTGCTTTCAAATCAATGTCGTTGTTAATGCGAGCGAACTCTGAGCAAAAACACGCGTCAAGGCTGTTCATGCAAACGAAACAAAGCCCCAATAAGCAGCAGGAAATGGCTGTGAGTTTTAATATCGATTTCGTGGCTGAATATAATTTAAGGGCTGTATGTATCGGCTATCACTTGTGTTTTTATTTTCCCCAGCAATTTGGATCGCATAGCAGCCGCAGCAGCTGAGATAACGAGGGAACGTGCTCCCACAATTCCGATTGAAATGACTTTGAATAAAATTCAAGGTTTCTCTTATTTCATTGTTTTTTGCTGCTGTTGCTGTCAGTTGCTGGCACTCAGATATCGCATAGATCAAAGGATTTTTTTCGACATACAAGAAATGCTTCTCAACAAAATGACCGATTGGCTGTCCACAATATTGCGTGCAATCGAAATTAAGCCATAAGCCAGTAGATCGAAACGGCAGGGCAAAAAAAAACAGCGGACACGACCCAATAATTTGATGAGTAATGGACACTCATACATTTACATACAATATGTTTAGGATATTTTGCAAATTTCATTGATACGCCACGCAGCCATTCAGCCAGACACACATTTTTCTGTTTCCATTGTTTTTCAATCATTATACTGATTATGGCGACAGCAACAGAACGCGTTGAATAATGGAAATCAGCATGAAGGAAAACGAAACGAGCGGAAAAAACGGAATGAAAAAAAAAACCAAATGTTCAAGAAATAAATATTAAGTGATGAAAAGCAATTTGAAAACATACGTTTTCACTGAGGCCATTCGTTTGATAAAATTGTTGAGCATGGTCGATTCGGGAAAGTACGCGATTTTCAAGCAACACCATATAGAGCCCAGTGAAACGCATACAACCGAATAAACAATAGCCCAATGGTCAAATAGCTACCAATTTAATTAAAATAATATTCAAACGAAACAAAAAAACAACCACAATCTGAGCAGATGTGTTTGTGTGTGTTTGTACTCGCTCATTCGCTTCGACCCGTACACAAAATTCCGTGTGTAAATTTAACATACACGGAACTTGTATCATACAATGCGTTGTACAAAGACTGTTTCGAATTCATGTTATGTTTTGTATAGTTGTGGCTGGTGCTGCTGCCGACGTTGTTGTTGCTCAGTTCAGTTAGTTCGTTATTCCGCTTTTTCAAACGATGTTCATAATGGCACCAGCAACACAACCGACAAAAAATCATATGTTTTTTTGAGAACGCGATTGAAGACAGAAAAAAGTCGGAGCATGTAAAGGTCACACTGGCTCAAATATATAATGTAACCAAGGCCACCATAACAGTCATTTTTATATGAGAATTCTATGTGCTTGTGAGCATATTCGATGCGATTCATTCGTTGAAATTCTATGTCTTGAAACTGTGCAGATGGATTTCGGTCTGTGCGCGAGATGCAGTCACAAAATGACTCTTTTCCCTTTTTTTTTTGGCAAATCATTTTTTTTCCATATTATTATTACAGAGGCGAAATGAACGTGTGCACGTCCATCAAATCATCGGCGCGGCTGATAACACACAGTTGACTCGCATTCCGTTCGATTCTCTCATAGATCGGAGACGATCGATTTTAATTGCAATCTGGCACAAGTTTGGCACTCCATTTTCTACGCTCTGACTCATTGATTTATTGTGACGGATATCGCGCAAAGTGCGCAAAATAACTATATGAAAGTACATTTTGTTTATTATTTACTGTGTGCGTGTTTGAGTGTGTTTACTTTTTTTCGGTTGTTTGTTCGTTCTGTCGACAGTTTCGATCGCACAATCACTGATTCATGATCACATGAAATTGGATGAACTATGACATTTCGGTCAATGTTTCAAACACACATTATCGCGCGGTGAGTCGAAAACACAGACAGGGTATTTGAACTCTGATGTTAAATAAGAAAATATGGAAAAGCAAGAGAGAAAGTTCAAAAGTCCAGAAACTTTGAACTACCACCAAATTTATTGCACTAACGTTCAACGCCTTTGGCATTTGTTCGACGTTCGTATTATCATCGGCACCGAATACATATCAGCAGGTATATGAAATTTTCACACACTCACAAAACTCACTTAAATATTACATTTACACAACATTAATGCCGTGCGTTGAGTAGAGAAATTTATTTCCAATTGCACACTATGAACTGACAATATGCTTAATTCACCGTGAGCTGAATCGAATTTTTACTTTTAATGCGAAGATGTGCCGATAACATGTGGCCGTGCACAGCATGGAACTAAACGGGTCATCCAACTTAATCAAGCATCAACAAGGCAAATTTGTCGTGCAAGTCGGGAGTGCGATGTTTCTTTTCAGCAAATTAGATTTCAAATTTGCAGCCAAATATCAACAAAATCCGAAGTTTGTCATTGTCGAGTGGCTCTTTGTTTATTCTTGTCGCTACATGATTTTTGCTTCTTATTCGTCGTGTTTCTCTATTCATTCACTTTTACTGCTTGCAAGCACTTGTGAATGCGTGTGTTTTATTTTCGTGTGAATGCGTGTGTTTGCTCAATTGCACGAATTAACAGAAATCATGATAGGGCCTAGATATTTCGACGATTGTCACATTCGTATGATTAATCTTGTTTTCTCTTCATCATTCTAGTAAATATTTGCGTATTTTTTTTTCGCTTCTTCTTGTCCCAGCTTCATTCTCACAGTATTTGTGCGGTTGCTACAGATTGTTGTGGTTGTTGTTCCGCCTGCGTGCCGCCGCGAGATTTGCAATAAATTTTCAAAACAATTCGTTTCTCAGAAGAAAATGAAACAGAGAAAATTAGCACACTTAATCAGATTTTAGAGTGCTATATAATAAGCAGCAACAATAACAATGCATATTGTTTATGGATCGTTTCTCGATGTCCATGATGTACGAGGCTGCCAGCAAATTGCTATGACTCTATCGTACCGAACCACACCAAGCATCCAATGGCTGGATCTTTTAGCGCATCGCACGGCAAATATGAAGAGAAAAATAATCTAAAATACATACGCAGACACCCTGATAAAAATGATTGCCTCGAAAACAAATCAGAATAGGTGTTGAAATTTACGATATAAAAAGAGGCAGAAGCGAGAGAGAGAGAGAGAGAGAGAGAGGTCAGAAAAAGGCACGAGTAAAAATGAAAAACAGCCTCGGAGATTCACATGAAGAATTGCGCGAATAAAAATCTATATTCGCTTGAGCTGCATCTGTGAATGTGAAAGATTCACATGCCTTCTAGAAAGACGCATGATGTATGTGATAAATAATGTTTCTTCGCTTCTTTGAAATATATGGCAAAAAAGGCGCACTGTTTTTTCTCTCAAGGCTTCTCGGCTATTGTTGTTGCTGTGTTTGTTTCTTCATCGCTTTAATATAATATAATATTGTAAAATACAATTTTCAACCAAATGAATACGATAAGCAAATGGAGATTCCAAGAGCGGGCCAGCGAATGTACGCGCGGAACACCGCACACGGCATGGGCACGCATCTAGCAACAGTGCTACTATGATCATGTAATCTATGTGTTTTGTGCACGGATATGTTTCGTTTCACATCAAATGTGTGTGATATGTGCGTTTGTTATCTGTTTTTCTCTTCTCTCATATTAATACCGCATTTGCTTCCTGCTTTTCTTTTTTAACTTGGAGAATTAAGCACGCACACGCACAATAATGATGGTTCGGTTGCCGTTGTCTCGAATTGCAGCAATGGTTGTGATCGTTTGGCATTTTCTATATTATTCCGATTCCTTTTTGTTTGTTCTTTTCTTCTCTTGTATCGCTTCGTTTTTGTTTTTATTTTAATCATCATCATAAACTTCGCGATGAATTTTTATGCCGACGTGTGTATCGTATTATCGCTTCTTCGAAATACACCAGGCACAAATGAATCTGTCGATCAGTTTCCTAGTGCTGACTCAAAACTTAAACGAATCTTTTTTTTCCTGTCTCTCCCTCTACATCTCCATCTCTTTCTGTGTGTTTGTTTTTAATTCGCTGAAATTCCCAACAAAATCCGCTGAAACTTCTTTTGGATTCTCTTTCAAATTCGCTGTATCATCTTATTTGTTTGTTTTCGTTCTGATTGTGTGTACGAGAGCGTCTGTGTTGCACGCATACAAACACACATACATACACATGCATGCACAGCGATGTCAACACATTCACACATGTGCGACAGTGTGTGACTTTGTCAGAGGCACTCATTTCAATTGAACGCTGTGCACACAGACGATAGCGCTCGTGTATCGTGGGTGCATATGTGTTGGTTGCGAGATTTTACAGCTGGATGAAATGCAATACTTACGATTTTTGCTATGTCGTTGTAATATTCATAAAAAAACCACGTATTGAGAATGAGCCAGAAAGGAAACAACAACACGAATTGAATCGTTTATGGAATATCTATTATACGATGAAAAAATAGCAATATTATATTTGTTTTCTGTCGTATTAACTTGTTTTCTTTGCTTTTTTTCTACTGTTTTTGCCTCTTGTTTTTTTTTTTATATTTAAATCTATTCGACCGCCACGTTAACCTGAAGTGACAGGCACTAAACTGACTTTTATTCGAAAATTCTGTTTATATTGTTCGATGTGCGAAATTGTCGATGTCAATATCCTATATTATATTCACAATAAAGTAAACTGCATAACAAAAAAATGCGCACACAAGCACACACTCACACAATTTTCAGAATCGAATTCGGTTTTTGTCGTCGCCGTCTTTTCATAAATGATGATGCGATTTGCTATGTTTTTTACGAAATTTCACTGGCGAACGCCAAAAAAACTGTGTGAATGACAAATATAACTGTACTTGTTCTTCTCTTTGCTCATCAGATTCTTTTGCTCTACGGCCAAATCGTTTTTATTATTTCTCTTCAGTTGTTGTTCTATCACAAGACTCGTTTCATGCATATATTGTATACATTGAAATCATATCACATGCACACAATTGGTGCAAACTTATTATTTAGAAAATGTTTTGGAGTTTCGAACACGAAATGCCACATAATTTGTATGAACCAAAAAATGTTTATAACAAAATAATGCAATGAGATGTATATTCTCTGGATTACCTTTAATCTCACTTGATTGTGAAAAAATCACCAAATTGATTTTCAATATTTTTGTGGTTATATTAACTGCCTTTTTAGACCTAATTCTCTCTCTCAATGTAATTACACTCGATGCAAACTTTGTAGCTGGTGAGCTCTTTGCTCTGCGAGCACTGAATCGCGACTGAAATGTTTTACACATCAAATGAAATTACAATTTCTCGAATTCCTGCAGCGTATTATTCTTCACACTCAGTCGATTTCTTTGTTCGCATGTTCTTACACAAACAAAACCATATACAAATTATCCACTACTATACTTTGTAGACGGGGCCGAACGCGAGATATATTCACTCACTGTCATTCGACATAAAGAAAATCAACAAAGCAGCCAGCAGCACCAGCAGCAGCATGGGAGAAAGGAAACGAGAAGTGAACTGTTATACACATTCATGGCGATATGTCGACACACCAATACATGTACACGCTAAATCCGTACAATTTTTTAAAATGTACGTCATTTTTATGGCCGTGCTATGGCACTCAGCGCTTCATTCTCTCTCTCTCTCTCTCTCTCTCTCTCTCTCTTTCTTTCTGTCTCTCTTGTGGCTCTTCGTTCCGCTTCATCTTGAGCGTGCAAGCTGTTTCATGTGAGTTTGAGTCATAATTTCATGTGACGTGCAATACGTGAATGAGGTCGGACGGAATGAAGGGAAAAACGAGATAGTAAAAACGACGTTTCCAAAGCACTTTTGAAACCAGATAAACGACGAATTGACGTGTATGCTTACGCTACGTCGACAACGTTGCCATGCCGTTTGTGTGTGTGTGTGTGTGTGTGTGTGTGTGTGAATGTTTGATTGCTTGTGTGCATAGGCTAGAGCCCGTATTGCAATCGTATGGGTACACATGCCAAACATATTGTACGGAAAACACAGGTGCGCGTGTTATATTCCAACGTTTTTTGACTATAGACGATCGCATGTGACATTTTGTTGCTGGCGGTATGCATTCGTATACGTGTCCGTGTCCGTGTCCGTACCCATGGCTCTTTGCTCTGACTCGAACTCGCTCATCTGGGCTGATAGACAGCACACATAATTGCGTTCGCATGTTTCACGGATCGACACTGAATGCAGACGAGTGTCTGTATGGAAGACTTCATCCGTTCATTTATTTGTTTTCTACTCCTTTGTACATTTTGCTTCGATCGTTCGATTCGATTCATTTCAATCTACACAATATAATATGAACATGAGCTCATACGCGAGCGAGCGAGCGAGCAGCACATAAAAATTTAATATCCGCTAAGCAAAGTGCTCAGCCATAAAATGTGGATGGTTTTGGTCGCGAGTAAAAAGCCAGTAATCATCTTCGATACACCAAAGCGAGAGTGCGAAAGAAAATACGAACCGAAACAGACACACGTTGCGGTGCCTAGCTTTGGGAATTCCTTTGCTTCTAACATCACAAATTATTGTGATTTCGTCATGTATTGTAATTTTATTTGTTTGTTGCTTCACACTTTGTTTGCCTTGCAATGGATTGGATGAGATCGCACATATTAATAAAAAGCACATAATCAAATGCCAGAAATGATGTTCCATTGTCTGCATCGTATTGAGTGCGCTGCCTGCCGTACCCGTATTGTGTCTATGAGTGTAATTGAATTTTAATTTTATTGCGCCTTGCAGTTCGGTTCGATGTCGTTCGCTCGGAGTGCGACTCAACGGCAATGGCTTAATATTAATGCTAATGCTCTTTTCTTAGGATGCCGATGTATGTTTTATGGGCACACATAAAATTATCGCACTCACGCGCTTGCTTTTTTGCGAGCCGATCGCGGCGCATGTGGATGACAGCGAAATAGAAATAATGGTTTATGCTTTGTCAACAAGCTATCATGCGATAGAGACAATATTGAAACTAATGAGATCAGGATGAGTGAGCAAGTGAATGGAAAAAATAAATTTAGCAGTGTCCAAACAGTTGAAATCTGTGTTTGTAATTTTTCTGGAAATCGATTGGCGATTATTTCACATTGACATGACGACCACATTGATCACAAAGACGTGAATCAAGACAACAGTCGCATTTCCGCATGCTAGCACATACAGTAGAGCCCCGATAGCACACCGTAAGCACACGGGAAACACAAACAAAACTCGAGAAAATGCGAGAAATCGATAAGAAAAAAATCAACGACTGCTAAAAAAAACTTGAAGTGAAAATGAAAACAGAAAAACAAAGCGGTGAATGAGAACCATTTCACTGTTATAAATAATAAATGGCGATCGCATTTCCTCAAAATAGCGCTTATATGAAGTGATTTTTGTGTATTTTCTGTGCACATACACTTGTGCACATTCATAATAGCATTTCAATGTGCGCGCAGCGAGCAGTGCCGCTGATGCGCAAGAAGATTTAATTGAGCAAACTCATTATTCTGATTTTTCCTTATTGTGCGCTTATTCTTCTTTTTATTTCGCTGGCTGACGATTTCCTTTTCGAAAATTCATGTCTTTTTTAGGACAATAATTCACATTCCATGGCTAAGATTGTCTTAGTCGTCGCCATCATTGATGGAACATCAAGTGCAAATACACACAATGCACAATCGAAAACACTTGTTTGTACTCTCGTTTGGAAAACAACGCAAAAGAATATCAATAAATACATCAACGCCGACGACAACGAAAGCGGCACACTCACGAGCTCTCGGAATGGCATTGATTCGCACAATGGCAAATTTTATCTTAATTTCAAATTCGATTCGATTTTCAAATGAATTAAAAATTGGCAAATCGTTGGTGGCCGCAAATTTCATGTCATGCATTTCAAGCGATTTACGTGTATTTCTCGTCCGAAAAAGTTTCAATTGATTAACTATGTATTGGAATTACGCTCAAATTACTTTTCGTATTTGTGATTTGTCACGAATTTTTTTATTTTTTTTTTTTCAATCTCGAAATTATAATTTCGTTGAATCGATCGTTTATATCGAGTATAATTGAATATACTTCGCGCAATACATATGAAGACAATACAATTTTTTTTTTGCCTACTTTTACAGGAACACACAAACACAAAATACCAGCTCTCTCAAATATATGTCATGCCATTCAATTCATTAGTTTTCGTTTTAGATTGAGGACCATTGAACAAATCATTTACTTCATCGAATTCCTAATTTTTACTGCGACCTATGCAATTTAGGAAATAATGCTATTCAAAAAATATGTATTTCTTAAAAAAAAAATGTGTACGAAGGCAAAATCCGCAATGTTAAAAATGTCTCAGAAAACGATAATCGACGGAAAAAATTTGCTGGTATGAAATTTTGAATATAAATTAATTTGATCCAAAACAATCTACATTTAAAATTTCCGCATCCAATTGTTTGTGCAACTATCTATTTTTGTCAATTAAAGATTTGCAGTCAGATATCAAAATCGAACAAACGTCAAAAGTGACGTATCAAATCAATGTACCAATGAGTGAGTTCAAAAAAGGGGACATCTGATTACAAATATTTAATTGACAAAAATAGATAGTTCTACAAACAATTGGTTGCGGAAATTTTAAATGTAGATTGTTTTGGATCAAATTGATATATATATACAAAATTTCATATGGGTAAATCCTTTCCGTCGATTATCGTTTTTTGAGACATTTTTAACATTGCGGATTTTGCCTTTGTACACATTTTTTTTAAGAAATATATATCTGTTGAATCGCATTATTTCCTACATTGCATAGGTCGCAGTAAAAATTAGGAATTCGATGAAGTGAATGATTTGTTCTATTGCTCTCAGTCTATTTAAAATGTATGCATTTATAAAAAAAATAATTCAAATGGGATGTTGAACTTAATGTTTGAAGTTTGATGTCTCCTTACCATTTCTATAAATTTAAAAATTTCAAATGAATTAAATGTCATTTTTAATTGAATACACACTTTGAATGACATAGAAACTAGTTCTGAAGGGTCTATGTTTGTGGTTAAAAGATTTTATGTATACACGTGATTCACCATATTCATGAAATATACATCAAATATGCTTGTATTCATATGCGTATTCTCGTAGAACTGTCTGTCGCTAAAATAATATTAAGGTGATGATTTTACTTTGAAATTCGTAACACATTAGTAATAAGCGCATACCTTGTATTTTCTTGTTATTGACGCATTGAAGCATGCGGAAATTATTCGCAAAGCAGTAACATTCAGTTATATGTATTGGATATCAACAAAGGATTTTACCAATGCTTTATGATTGTCATTGTAAAACAATACTGTTTTCTTTTAACGTCAAATATTGTAGAAAACGATTTTCATGAGAATATACGCAAATATGCATGTATGAGCAGATCTGTCAGACGGATATTCTATTGAAAAATAATGAAAAATATCCTTGTGAAAAGAAGTGGCTAGCAAAAATTCAACTGTAATCAAAATCAAATGATTTTAGCCGACAATTTTTATATTTTCCATGAAAAATAATCACTGTCTGTCACGAAATTGACTATAGTTGACTGTAAAGAAATTAAGTAAAAAATAATCTGTCAAAGGTGTACCAAATTAGGCGACATTGAAGTCGAAATTTTGTCACACGGGTTCACATTTATACATGTAATTCACGATGAATCTATGCACTGATATTTGTAATATTTGTCTATATAATTTTGTCATAAAACTCCCTGGCTGACTTACACGTGTTTTTGTCCGGCGCATGTTACGCACAACTAAACAACAAAATTACAATGCATTCGTACAGTTTCAGCCATCAAAATGGCATTGAATACACGCAGCTCTATTGTGAATCAAAATAGATGTTGGCTGATAATATAATAGAACCGAATTTATATATGTAAATTGAATTCTGATGTCACCAAATAGGGACTGAAAAACGTTCGATAGATTTTTTTCACAACGAAACGCAAAAAATTGACGATTTTCGTCGTCTTTCCGCTGTTCAGCTTTTCCACTTGAATTCAGCATGTCATTGCTTCCATTTCATATTTCAATTGGCTGTTGGTTGAACCATCGCTATATATCACGATTTATATAAACAAATATGCACAGTTTGTCTATAATCAGTCGTTGGATGGGCACATATGCAATTAATGGATGCGGAATCGTTTGATAAATGTTGTTAGAATAGAACGAGCAACTCATTGAGTTGATTAGTGCGGCAACGCGCTGTTCTTGTTCATATTATAAAAGTGAATAAAGATTTAATTGGTAACTTACACAAAACTGCGATTCGAACTTCACAAAAAAGACAGCGACAAGAGAAATGCTTCGTACATAAGAACAGAATTTGTGCAGTTTTTTTCTTCAATTTGAACAAAACCACTCGCATTCAATATCATTCCGAATAGTTTTTCGATTCTTTGTTTGGATGCTATTTTTTGTGCGCCGTTGATAAACAACACACAAGAACCGTTGGTTTTTTGTTTGGCTTCTGAAAAATTCAAAGTGCAACAATGCGCATTTAGAATAAAATGCGCACAATTTACTTTTGTTTTCAGTCAATATCAAAACAGAAAAAAGGGAATCGTCTCGAGAGAGAGGGAGACTGAGGCGGCAACGCATTAGTGATTTTTTTCGTTGTTCATTGTTTGAATGTTGTTTGTCACTGTCAATCTTCGCAATATCCCTGATCTCAAATGTCCTTTGAATGTGCAACTCTCATGTGAATTTAGTCTCTCGATGCATTGCAATTCACTCGACAATTTAATCGAGCACGTGCATCAATTGATCAAAGAACAGCTCCAAGATTTCTGCTTCTTTATTTCATAAAGTTTATAGAAGGAGAGAGAAAGAGAAAAGGAGACAAAAAAAGCGCACAGTTTATGAGCACGTTAGCTTGTCGATTTTAATTGCAGCCGACGTGTGTCGGGACTGGTTTGTGTTGCCAGCTTCCATTTAAAATGATCGTAGAACTGTTATTGATCAATGTGTGTTCAGCTTAAACGCTCATTTGCTCTTTGTTTAATATCAATTCATTTAGTATCAGTATTTCAACAAAATAAAACAATTTATAGAACCATCTTTGAGAAAACAAATAAAAAGTTGAGCTCGAAAGTCTGTTTTTGTGCATGCTCTAAAATTGATGGATTCCATCCGTCTTTCAGTTGATATGTTCGATTTTTGATGTGTAATACTCTAAATGTACTGCATATTCATTTGTGTGATGGCATGTCTTTGTCTTCGAATTCATTAGAATCGTTGACTGTGTGCCAATCGGCTCTCCAATTTCATCACATGTGTACAACATCCCGATACGTATATATTTATATTACAATATAAAACATTTATAAATTAGCCGAGATGCTAAAATATAGCTGTTCAATGTTGGATTTTGCGTCAAGGCACATGTGTCATTGTTCTGCACAGTCCTGCAAAGCACATGATTTCATGGCGTTTCGAGAGAGTTCGCTTCGATTCATTCAGAATGTACGAAGTACGAATTAAAAGAGCGAAGAGGAAGCATCGAACTGGCGTATACTGACTAAATAACGCGCTATTTTTTTTTTCAGTTGGACAGAAAAATCGCCCATATCTTTGTTCTCTGCATGGATATACTTTGTAAATGCATTGACACAAAGATGAGTTCAATTTCGCTGAATTCTGCGGTTGTTGTCACGGTTTGCCAGCACAGTGCCGTACATAAGCTTGCGCAGCCAATAAATTCAACAACAGCGGAAAAACACTCCGCTAAAAACAATGACCAGACAGCATCTGAATTTGATTTCGTATGCACAATTCGATGGTCTATTTTGGATTGCGTTTGCAGATCGATGTGTAATTGAAAAGCATCACGTCTAGTGTGAAGGTTTTTGTTTATTTTTAATAGCTTGCATTCAATTTCTCTGTTGTTGCTGCTCATTTTACTCTTCACATTCATTTATTTTGATTTTCTCTTGAATTCTAGATTCTGAGCTGAATAAAAAGTCTCTCTGATTCGTTGACTTCGTAGTCTGCCCGTGTGCACTCTTAAGTATATTAGCAAATTGCTAAGCTAAATTCTGTATTGAAATATCTGTCACGCAGCCTAAAGCTCGATTGCCATACGAATATTGGCTTATTTCCATATTGAAAATAGTATTGAGGCTATACATACAAACAGACCAAAATTTGCTGGATAATTGACAATGCAATTGGCTATGCAATTTTACAGCGACAATTGTGTATGTGCGTGTAGTGCTATTCAAGCGTTGCATCGGAAATGTACGCACATTCTTTTATTCAATTAATGTTTAGTTGTTAGTCATTTTAATGTTATCATTCCTATGTCATCACATCAAAATAGAGCACACAATAGGAGCTACGGTTCGGGGCAAAATTAGGAAAAAAATATCGCAATGAACCCCTATTGACAAATGCGTTGCAACAAACTGAAAAACACAAGCATAATTTAAATCATTTCTTTATGGTTCAGTCACATCCACCATTAACCATAGCGTGCGTTTATCAAGTGGCGACACAGATATAATGACGGCACACAAGCGTTTTATTTTGTTCCGTTTATGAATTGCAAGTCAGCGTAATAAATGAACAAAGGGTCGGTTTTGTTATTTACAAACTGTGTAGTTGTGTTCGCAGTGAGCTGCACTTACTGCTCATTGCGTTAAAAGGAATTCAACATTGTCAGTGTGCGCGTACTTCGGACGTCCATCGTATTCCGCAAAGATCAGGCGAATCAGAAAAAACCGGTGCATTAATATGCAAATTGAACCTAAGAAAAGGTACGACCAAACAAGCAGATTGCTATACAGATCACGCACATGTGTTGCAATTTCTTGCTACACGGAATCGAATGGAGAGCCTTTTTCATTAGAACGCAAAACTGGATTGGCAAAGGAAAAAGCACACCAATCTCTGATAAACAAGATGATATGCAGAGGAAAATGAGAGTATGGCAAGCGGACGATGCAAAATTGAATTTTGACACTTAGCTTGACAGCAGCGCCCTCTGTACCATTCGTCTATGGATGGTAAACACTTTTCCCCCTTCTTCAAACAATGACAGCAAAGATGCGGAGCCTGTCAAACGGGGAAGGTGTGAAATGTTGAAGCGTTTAGTACAATCGTTTAGGTAGAGATGGCGCGGTTCAATGACATTCACTACCCCTTTACATAGGAGAAGATACAAAGCATCGTCCGCTTGGAGTATGGTCACCTAGTTATCAACCAGTCGCATGATTCGCGTTCACGCACATTCGTTGGCTGGCTGTTTATTTTGTTTACGAGTTCACCGCCATTGTTGTTTTCTCATTCATTCCTTTAAATGCCATCATTTGGATTGTTGAATTCATTACTGAAGGCAATAACATACTGTGAATTATGTGCGTTTTTTGCAGCCAAAACCGCAGCTCTGTACACGTTTAAGTGAATTCAACGATACCACGAATCGCAAACAAACGCGTATTGAACATGGCCACCAGTCCTCGCACTCACATTGAACAGAACTGAACTGAGCCGAACCGAATACACCACACTCCGAACCATATGAACACGCTTGCAGCCATTTGCAGTACGCTCTTTCTTTATATCTAGTTTCGATCGTGTGTTCTATATAAGCGCATTTTATATGTACAATTAATTTGTGTGAATGTAGCGTGGCGCACGCTTATCCTCTCTACAAAGCTGACATGTGTATGTGTGTGTGATTGGATGCGGTTCATCAACGTGTCAGTGAATGTGTGAGTGAAATAAAACTGCAGACCCTCTCTACAAGGTCAGTGGCCTTCAGAGAAAGAAAAAAATAATGAACGGCTTAAATCACTCCAATCACACACGAACCACGAACCAAGCCAATCGAACAAAGAACTTAACAAATCGAATGCAAACCAACTTTTGCAACAACAACAACAGCTCCGAAATGAATAATAATAACAACACAAATTCGTCTAATATATAGAATTCAGCATTTCAATTCAAGCTTAACGTCCAATTTGCATGGACCAACATTTATAAAGATGTATTTGACAATTGCAATATGTTTTGAATGCTCCATTTCGTATGCGCGTGTTTCGCCGAAAAACAATTTCAAAAGCAGCTCAATTCAAAGAGGGTCAATGAAATCAACGAGCATGTAATTTGGATAACGCAAAAAAGTGATGAAGAAAGGCGAAAAATCAACAACGCAATTGAAGAATTCTGATTTTGTGTGTGTGTGTTTCGGATTGATGGAGAATTCGCCGCGTGCTCATCGCCACGCACTTCATGTTGATTTACTTCAAATATTCTTTTCATCATTATTCAATTTTGTTTAATCCCGTTCTGATCGAAAACGTGTTTTGTCAACATATCGTGCTAATTTGTCTTTTCCGAAGGTCAATTGAAGTTCATGTATGAATACATAATTATTTGTCATTATCAAGAACACACAAAACTTTAAGATCAAGCGTTCAAAAATATGAATGTTGGCATGAAAAATCTCAAATTGACGGTTCAAAATGCGAAGCAAACTGTAAAGGCATTCATTTATAATCGAAAGCACGTTATCACATATACAACCTATCGATAACATTTGTCCGTCCATACACAGCAACAGCAATTTAGCATGTATATTTATATAGGTAACAGACTCCAGAGCGCTGTGCTATCATATGACAATGAGTTAACGCAAAAAACGCACAAAGTACGACAAAGGAAAAGACAAAAAAGACACATACACGAATTCGAAGGAATTGGGAGAGAGCGAGCGAGTGAGCGAGGGGACAACGAATGTGTTGCAATAATTGAATAAGCCAAAGGCGCAATAAAGTGCAGCTCGTGTACGAAGCGCCTCTTTCAAGTAACACGCCATAGAATATTTCTGCGTAGATAAAGTCAATCGACTCTTTATAATGGGCGAACGAGTGCGAGTCAGTGATTAAATCATTCAAATAAAAATGATTTGTGATTGAAAAGCTGAAGTTCGCAATATATAAAATAATTAATTCGAAGACTCGCTGTTCAGATATCATTCCGAAACCATTGACAAATGGATGGTGAATTGTTGGTCGGGTGCGAGTGTGTTTTGAATATTCATTGAATTGACTCTAACATCATTCGGTTGTGAAGGTATAAACTAGAAAATATATCAGTATCGGATAAAAGCGACCTGTGTTCAAAAACAATTGAATGTAATCCTTTAGAATAAGACCAAATGCAAACCTCACACCGCAACGGGACTCAAAACTCGAGATTGGAGTGAAAGCAACTAGCTGAATATCGTGACCTAAATTCGTGCACCCAAGTGAATATCGATTTATTTGCGTTTCGTTTGGCGTTGCTTGATAGTTCCAATTCGTTTTTATCTTTTCTCGCTTTTTTTGCCCACCGACGACAACAACAAAACATGCTTTTTCCCCCTTCTTTTGATGCATTTAGGAAGAGCGGAGCTGCACAGTTGAGAACGTTGATTGTTATCATGTGTAACATTTTTGAATGAATGCACGTTCGTGTCGCGCATTGTGTTCATTAAAATTTAAATCCTTTTCAGCATTGTCTTAAGCGGCGATATAGGCTGATTCTGCTGCTGCTATCGCTGCAAGCGAGAACATATTTCGCTGCATCCCACATTCAACATGCATTTGTGGGCTTTTTGTATGTCATCTCATAGTAAATATGGGGGAAAATGAGAAATCAGTCAATAGAATCGACTAGATATTCAAAATTAATATTCAACGCCAACACTATACTTGCTATTGCATAAGTTAGCTTTGAGCGTAGAATATCTGGACGCTGCTGAATTCGGCATTTCCTGATTTATGCTCACTTCTGTCAGAAGCTATTTGAATCCACGAACGACCTTTGCAGTGACACATACGCAGACACCCAGACACAGAATTCATTTGCAGCGGGATGAAAAGACAAAAAAAACGCTCTTTGCGCACTGTCGACCTTGAAATTGAAACCGAAAAATGAACGATCACTATTCATCGCAGCTCAAAATTAATGTTCACACTGTATCATTATGTCAGTTTTTCAAATAAAAATGTTTGGTCGATTGTTTCTGGTCGACGTTTTGTGCGCCACTTCTGATTCTATGTTTTTTTTTTGTCGTTTGCTTCTATTCGAACTCCATTCTCAGTCATTTGATTCCGTTATTTATGCTAACGTGTGTACCGAAGCATATTTGATAAATAAACTATACACAATTAACCGCCTTATCCAGCTGCAAATTAAGATTGTTTTGCCGTTATTTCCTTTCCTCGTGGATCAAACACATTCCAGTTTCAAAACATAGAAATTTGGTTTTATTCACACTCTCCTTGTTTCCGATTTCTAACGATCAAACGGCGACGGTTACGGCGGCACGTTTCCCGCTTCCTCTCTTTCTCTCTCACGCACACACAAACTCAAAATAAGCCTTCGATGAAGCGAATTAATAAAGTATTGAAAATCAACCAGTTTTACCCATGAATATAATCTAGATAATGGGCACCAAAGTTCAAGTATTATGTATTGGGTCGAGAATAGAAAAACGCACACACATAATGTGGCCGTCGAGTTGTGTGTTAATTTCGCATGGTTTTCATTTGAATGGAGTTCAGAACCCAAGAATTATTGCGTCATTTGAATTGATTGTAGCCTATAAATGTCAATCTTGTTTGAATTTACAAATTCACGTTACATCATTAATTGAGTGCAAGCCAGCAACGATGAAGCCAATTTTTCGTGACGGCAATTTCAGACAAATGAAAATTGAGCTAATGATTTGTTGGCTTGGCAAAATCGCAAGAAAATCAATGCGCAGTTTTTCGTGCTGGCTTGAAATATTGTTTCCATCAACAAATCAATGGCTTGTTGTTTGTTTTTTGCAATGCGTCGGTTAACCAAAAATAAAAAAAAAAACAAAAAACACGATCACAAAATGAAATTGAAAAAAAAAAAATATTCAATCACAAACGGAATGCGTATATTTCCTTATATCAAATGGTAATTGAGAGTGAGGGCTGCGTGTGAGTGTGCTGAATGTAGCAAAATATGTGGGCCATGACATGATATACTGGTACAAAATGTATATTTCTATTTTATCTTTAGCGAACCTCTCTCGCATTTTTATTGCGCGATCGGACGATGTGTGTGATAGCTGGCGCGTGTGGCTCTGCTTATGTGTAGCGACGGAAGCATTGTGTGTATAGCGGATATCTAAGCTTGTTGACGGCTAAGCACGCAAGCAGGCACGCATATCTCAATATCTCTATATATACATAAAGTGTGCAATGTATACAAAACAGCCATTGTCAGCGCACATGATTTAATAGATTGTTTTTGTTTTGAATTGAGAGCTATTGAGAATGCCAGATTCGCCCCTTTCTTTTAGACCAACCAATATCGAAAATCGCAAAGCATTCCAAACCATCTTTATCGTTTCCACATTGATTCTGTGCTTGTGCTGGTTTGCGTGGCAACAATTCAGACAAATCGATGTGTTCATAATGAATCGTTACGTCAATTATAACCCACAGATGTGCTGAAATGAAAATCAAACAATGGCAACAATGAGAATTGTCATTGCTTCGCAAAGGAGTCCACATACTTTCAGTTGCTTACAACACACGCACTCATTCGATCATATTGTGAAGTAATCACGCGCATTCCAGCCATTGGGAAATATTTAAATGAAAAGAAACACTTTTGCATATTTCGAGAAACATTTCTCGGCTGGTTCATTAATTACTGGTAAACGTGGTTCAATAGCACGCGATCTATTTTGAATTCAATCGATGTCATATTAAAATTGGAATCGAATCGTTTCGAATAGCAAAAATGCAGCGATATCTGTTTCGTGATTTCAATTCATTTTTTGCCTTGTCTATTTAATCCTGACAAAGAAAAAGCAACCAAAACAATGTATTTTGATTGCCATCCTAATGTGTTGAACGCAAGCGATTGTAGCGAGAAGGACACGATTCGTATATGTATCCATTGCATCGAATTCATACACATAACAACAAATTGGACGGAAACTATATTTTCATTTTAGTGAAGCCCCGAGAATATTTGCCAATAGTCAGATGAAACGCATACACTTGCGTCTTCAGTGTGTCTTTCTCACATGATAAAAATGAATTGATGATGTCAAGCGAAATGCAATCACGAAATCGATTCAAATTGCACCTGCTCTTCCGTTCACACTTTAATCGGCTTTCAAATTCATGGCGGTTTTTGCTTTTAAAAGCATTGTCTTTCACTGCCACAATCAAATACACACCATAACATCGCGAATTGCGCGCACATTGCATTCCAATCGATTCATGTTTGCATGTATACAAGGGATTAACGTTGTTGCCAAAAATATCGAATAAACCAACTTTGATTCGAGCATACAAGGACACAGAAGAATGTCACTGTGATTGTTTCATTTAACTACCGTTACGACGGCAAGCGATTGTTTGCTTCTAATAAATGTCGATGATTTAAAGTGCATTTTCATATTAGTATTATTTTCTCTCTTTCGTCGAGAAATTACTGGTAAACAATTAGGGAAAACTGAAATGCCTATGTCTGGCTATTCGATGAATTTCAAAACGTTTTCGACACGTTAATTAGATCAGTTTATTTTTTATATGTTACAACTGTTCCGCCTCTCTTTCGTTCGCTCGCTCGCTCCAACACTCGGTTTCTTTACGAACAAAAGATACATAATTATGATATTTCGTCATCGTTTTTTTGTTCATTGCTATCCAAAATGCTGAAACGAATGCTATTTCACTGTTATTGCTACGATAAATTCTCAGTTCACAAGAGTTTATTCCTCGCATTTTGAAAAAATCCATCTGAAAATTCCGAGCCACTCAAAAATCTCACGAAATTGATAATACTCGCTGACATAGTTGTTTCAAGTATTTTTTTTTTGTTTCTTTCTCTCCTTGTATCACTCTCCATCTCTTTCTATATTTCGTTTTCATATAAGTTTCGAATATTAGTGTTCGGCAAGTGAATAAAAAAATTCGGTTTAAATGGTGAATTTTTTCTCGAATTTTCCAATTGTGATGAAATCGTTCGTTCGCCGTCATATTCATGAACCATTTCATTTAATTTTGTCGAACCATTGTGTGATGTTTAATTACACGACGACGACGAGCACAATGTAAAAATGGCTGCCATTACGAACAAAACAAACTGGTTACAGTGCACATCACATACACATTTTTCTCTTCTATTGCGTTACAAATTCCATTCAGTTTCATTGAATTCTTTTTTTTTTCTAAGAAAAATTTGCATTTACTTACTCAATTCGATTTGAATATCCGAATTAATAAAAGTATAATCATGGGAATATTGTATTATTTTTCCAATTGAAAATGACACGATCAACCTTTTCACCACTCACAATTACTCAACGCACAGAAACCTTTTCTTCGTCGATTATTTTCCTTTGGCTGTGCCGTAGTCTTGTTATTGCTAGTGGATGACATGAAGTATTTTGTGTGTTGTTCACAGCGAAAATAGAGTCATGTGATCGGCATGGGCGATTGTGATTGGTCGATGAGGACGATTTACCGATTGGAAAGGCACCATCAATGTTTCGCCAAGCATTTGTGTGCGTTCGCATTTGTCATGGTATGTGTGTAAGTGTGTGCCTTCAAGTCAAAACGAATAAAATATCTAATTCGTTTTGTATGATTGACACAATCGAAACCTTTTCGAATGTCCGTTGCACATTCGAAATATTTGCCACATACCTTCTTTCTGTGCCATTTCCGAAATAGCCAGCTACAAGAAATGTGTAACATGAACATTTGATGATGACGTAAATATTAAACAATGCATCGAGGGCAATCAATATGAATGGTTGAGAGGAGATTGTAGTATATTTTTCTGTTCCAAACGAACCGATTCGTAATAAATCCGATTCTTATTTGAATCGAATTCCAAATTTCGAATCCCGATAGCTGACATTTACGTAGATTGCATGTGGCATGACAGCTGACGTTTACGTAAAAACAATTGTCAAAACTGAATGCACGCACTCGCCGTGCTTAGATCTCTTGCAATATTGTTTTGCGAATAATAATATCAGTGAATAGAGGAAGATTTTGTGAATATCGCGGAGAATTTTGTTGTTTCATCGATGACTAAAGGAAAAATGGGAAAACAAGAGAAGAAGAAGGAGAAGAATGTCGGTTGGTATTTGACTCTGAATTGAATGCATAGCAATTACATGAGTAAGCTGCTTATTTAGTAAATCACCTTGCCATTTCAGACAATTCGAATGCCGGAATCAACAACGTGGAAAAATATTTTTCACATTTGCTGAGCGAGAATAAAAGTTTGTCTGCCGGCATTGCTGCCATCAAGACGTTGTTAATGGTTTTGGAACAAACCAAATGTAAAAATGATGCAATTCATTTTTTTCCACGAATTTCATCATTTCTCTTTTCAATTGCAGTTGCAACCGTACAAGAGATACGCACAACAATTCAAGAAGCTGTCAAAGTAATGAGAACCTCCAATCATCCAATCACAGCAATTGTATCGGCCAGTGAATTATTTTTACGGTTCATCACTTTGGCACGATTCGATGACAAAACGGCCCAACAATGCAAAGAAGTTATGTTGCATCGAGGTCAAATGTTTCTGAAGAAGTTGCTCGAAGCAAGAAATGTCATAGCGAAGCAATGCGCTCAATTCGTCACCGACGGCTGTGTAAGTACATCGAAGCGTTTTCTTTGAAATACATTTACATTTTGCTGCTACGTGACTGATTCATTGGAATTTCAGTCATTTTGTCCCATATTTTGTATGTGTTTTCCATGGCTAACTCTGCCTGAGTAGTTGACTAATTTGAGACATTTTGGCTCAACGTGTCCAAGCGCAACTGACTGACCATTGTAAGCTACGCATAACTGACTGACCATTGTAAGCTACGCATAACTGACTGACTATGATTGAATTTTCAGTCAATCTCCACAAAAAATTCCAGTCGAAATGCCCCAAAATAGTCGACTGGAGACTTCTTTACATAATATCAACATATTTTCCACCCTTTTCTCCCGTATTTAGCGAGTGCTTACACATGCTCGATCTCGTGTTGTTCTCGAAACATTAATGGTTGCAGCGAAATCGAATAAACGCTTTCATGTTTATGTGACAAATAGCTCGCCAGATAATACGGGCAAACAAATGTGTGAAGAGCTGAAGAAGGCTGGCATCGAATGCACTCTTATTCTGGATGCTGCCATTGGATACATCATGGAATCAATCGATATTGTCTTGGTTGGAGCGGAAGGTGTTGTCGAAAGCGGTGGAATCATTAATCGGGTTGGAACATACACAATGGCTTTGTGTGCCCGTGAAATGAAGAAGCCATTTTATGTGCTTGCCGAGAGTTTGAAATTTTCACGACTTTATCCATTGAATCAACGTGATCTGCCAAACGATTATAAATATGCTAAAGACGATCTAGGTGATTTAGCTGGAGCCCATCCATTAGTCGATTATACGTCTCCAGCTTATATCACGCTTCTATTCACAGACATCGGCATATTAACTCCTTCGGCGGTCAGTGACGAATTGATCAAACTTTACCTTTAATTTGTATATTTAAAATAGAAGAATGTGTCTTTTTTTGAATAAACTGTTTTTTTTTAATGAAGTGAAGGATTCCCAAAATGAAACTCATCGAATATCAATTCATTATATTTATTTCCATAAAGAAGAATCTTAATGTGTGTATTTTATATGAAATATCGTAAATGTTTATTCTTTTTCTTCATAGATTCTAAACGCTACGGTGGACTTAGCTATTCGCTAGTGAGTCTACAATTGTGTAAATTTCGTCGAAATGAGGCCGAGCTTCTGGTTCGTATGCCCAACATTTGAGCATGAGCCTGTAAAGTTCCGGAGTTGCACATTCGGGCGCTGGCATTCGATAACCTAGTTTTGAAGGAAAATTGTAAAAAATTGTATCAAAATTATTTGAACGTTGTGCATCAGAAAGACTGAGTGTTTGTATTCACCTGCATCGATTCGTTCCCGAGCTCGTGAATTGCTCATGCCAGCATAAGGTGTGTCACCTTTCGAAAAGATTTCCCAAATTAAGATACCGTACGACCATACATCGCATAAAGATGTATATTTGCCGAAGTTCAGTGCTTCCGGTGCAGTCCATTTGATCGGTATTTGTTTCATTCCATCAGATACTGTTTTTGATGGAATATATTAATTATTCAATTGATATAAACTATTTGGTCATTTACTATTTTTCATCATGCCAATATTATAAATTGCGATTTATTTCGATGAAAAAATTTGTCCTTCTGAACAAGAATGGGGCTGTTTTCTTACCAATATATTCTTCTTCCTCACGGGACATTCCAAAGTCGGATATTTTGACAATATTTTCGTAGCCTATCAAGCAGTTTCGCGCTGCTAAGTCTCGATGAATACAATTTTTTGATTCCAAATATCGCATACCTTTGGAAAAAGACATTCCATTCGATTAGAAGCTGAATTAAAATTTTCCGAAGGCATTTTTTTCAAGAATATTACCAGCTGCCGCATCTCTACACATTCCAATCAATTGCTTTGTATTTAGAGTGGCGTTATTTTGACGCAGGAAGCTCAATAAGGAACCGCCGGCCACGAGTTCCATGACAATCATGATTGGCTGCTTTTGTACACATATTCCGATCAACTTGACTATGTTTGGATGATCGTACTGTTTCAGAATACGTCCTTCTTGCAAAAATTTCCGCTTTTGCTCTTCGGGCAATGTCATTCGGCATGTCTTCACGGCAACTTCATTTTTATTCGACTTCAATCGGGCTTTGTAAACATCGCCGAAATTGCCCTGCGGTTCAACAAAGAGATAATACATCATTGAAATGCAATGATAAATCCATGGAAATTAAATCTTACTCGTCCGAGTTTATCCAACAGAATAACATCATCATTGCTTAATTCCCAGAGTTCGCGTGTAACGGGTCGTTTGAGTACGGCTCCCGACCGTCCAGTTACCGGTAGTTCCGATAAATGCTGATGCATAATCAATTCTTGTATGCTTGGAAATGCTGGACCTTCGAATCGATAGTGGCCATCGATTGTTGTTTGAACGATGAAATGCTTATGCCCGTTCCAGCACACACTTAATACTATTTGGCTCTCATCATTTCGAATGGTTTCGCGCACCAGAAAATCACCATCATTTTTCAGCAATCGAACGACCTCCTCACGCGGTAACACTCCATGGAACCATTCCTCTTCGTACAGAGGTCGATTTGTCGATAGGGTCATCTGTAATAATGTATTAAATTTGAATTAGACCTTTGAAATTCGATCGATGTGCTAATGAATCTGTTAACAACTGAGCCCGAACTATTCCGCAAAATTAGTAGCTTTGAAACGCATGCATTTGCCTGTAAATTACACTAATCAAAATTAAGAGAAATCATCATGCACAATTGATTGAAGTGAATGTAATTGCAAAAAAGGCAGCAAAAACCAAACTGTTTGATCTATGTTCAAGTTACCAGAAGTGACCGAATTCGTTTTTTACGAATTGGTGGCTTTGGACGTGCATTTGAGTAGAATGATGAGCAACTACTAAATTCCGATGTAAATGATGCAACACTCATTTTTACAATTAAATAATCAACGCAATTGTTCTATTTGGACATCTGTTTTAGTCGCTGCACTTATCGTACGAAACCATGTAAAAATAACTAAAGCAATTAGCAATTTTTTTTGTTCGATTTGCGTGAAAAATCACGTCAAACATAAACATAAACTGAGACATACTACGAAAATAATTCTGAATGAGTGCGAGATTTGCGTGATTCGTTTTTGTTTCGAAATGGACAGAATTATCTCTCTATACTTGACACCGTTGAAATGATGGCCGACGTAAGCAGGCGGCAAAGTGTACACAGTTCATACATGCATATCAAGAATTTTGCCTTTTTTTGTGTGCGTGTGTGTGTGTGTGTGTGTGTGTGTGTGTGTGTGTAAAAACGGTGTTGTGGGCGTTCAGTTCTGCTCGATGATACTGCGGGAACACACTCCGCATTCACTTGCTCCTTGGACGATGATGACGTGCGATATGAGATTTGTGTGGAATTGTTAATATTCATTTCGGTTTGCAGATCGGTAGGATTTGTTTTTGCAAAATATTTTCAACACAAAAAAAAGTCAGGCATTTGTTTGAGTTTATATTTTTATTTCAAATTATTGTGAATTGAATGTGAACCAGGCATTCGTTTAGAATTAACAAAAGTTCCATTCATTCAAAATTGCATACCAATTTTATGTGAGTTGCAATTTTGTCATTCATTTGCATTTTTCCCGAATGACTCGTGTTTTTTTTTCGTGAAGTTTCCCAATTTTATTTTATAACAATAATCAATGAATCATTCAATACAAAACCAATAATGTGCGGAACACAAAAACACAATATAATTTTTTTTCGCAGCGATCGTTTCCAATTCTAGATTGAATCGAAATTGTGTTATACGTGTAATCGTGGTGTGCGACTGCGAGAAAAATGTCACAGAAACATGTTTTGTTAATTGTCGGGTGATTCCATGTGCGATATTCCCCTTAGAATATTTTGTGTCAGCTTACTGACAAGGATGCAATGCGTATATTTGTGCTTGTTTAAATACCATTTGCTATAATATGAGAACGAACCTTGACTTCTTTGAAAAAGTTTATTCCCGTTTTAAGTTTGAATTTCAGGCGCTTTTTCAAGCTTACTTTATCGACAACATCTTTGGTTACAAGATCACTTCCGTTGGCACTCATTGATGCCGGCAATGATTCATCTGGATCACCATCTTCAGCCATCATTACCTTTAATTTATGCTTAAACGATTTAAATTCAAAGAAGGTATTCGACCGAAGAGATGGATCTGAGATGGTGGCGACGGTGGCTGGCCCAGGCATTTCATTCATTGACGCCGAATGATGCGCTGTACCGGTGACATTACGTGCACTACTATCAATTTCATACGGATTTTGTTCAGTCTCAACTGTACCATCAATCACATTTGTTTCCAACTGAGCGATCGCTTGAGATGTGACAGATTCATTCACGTATTTATTGACGCGATTGATTTCCGATCGGCTATGATCGCTTGCGTATAGCGTGATGTCGTTAAAAAGGAAACGCAAAATATCGGATGATAGAGAATCACTTGAACTAGTTGGATTTGGTTCGGTTACAAGGTCTTTAGTAGGTAATACACGGCATAAATCAATTTCAGTGTAAATGTTACTGCTATTTGAAGCATCTGAATTATCAAATAATGGCGCAAACTCATCGCTCAAGCTCAAATTCATGCAATTTACCGCTGTTTTTCGCTTTGATTGCGACACCGTCGTTGAGTTAGTGGCATCATTTTGTGGTGTGGCTGCAGCATTTGCATTCGTGTTGGTTTTTCGCTTGAACGCTTTAATCATTGACAGCACTTCATTGCTTTTTTGTAGAAAAAATGTGGCGGCTGCGTGTGACACCTTATCTCACCCAATCACCCGAATCAAAATGTTTTATGTTTATGTTTTTTATTTAAATTTATGTAAGAAAAACAGGTGAGCACAAAATAAATAAATGGAACCCAATTACCATTTTTTTTTCTGTATTCATCGATACACTTACCGGCTGTTGATCATTGTTACTAATGTTGTTTTCAATGAAGCTCGGATCTACGGAAATATCATCACATCCCGACGGAAGTTCTTCGCAACCGACATCATTCAAAGCAGTCTTTATCAAATCAGCCAATTTTAACATTTGCTTTTCTTGACATCGTAGAACGGCGAAGTCTTTTGGATTGTGCCTGTTTCGAGAATATGAGAGAAAAAGAGAGATGAAAATTGCTTATTCGATGCAAAAATGTTTATATTTTGCGACGTAATGCACATGCACGCACTTGTTGTTCTCTTTTCGTCCGATGCCGTTCGTTATTGTGGATGATATTGATATTGAGGCATTTGTGCCGTTTTCCAATTGAATTTTTGTTTGCTTCTCTTGACATTCCTTGACTGATGTTTCAAGTTCGGTGAGTCGATTGCGTAACCAATCAACGGTCAAGTTATCTACAGTTAACGTATTTGGCTGAAGTTTTCCTAATGTGTCTTTATCTTCTAAAAGCGTTTGATCGAATTGAAACACAATTGGTGCGGGCGGTGATGTTCTGTCGAAATCGAGAAAAATGTTTTGATAAAATCATTGTTTTGGCTTTTAAATGGTATGCATTTGTTCGGTTGCCGGTTGATTGTATCAAGCAACGTACTTGTGTCGTTCAGTAAATTCTCGGTACTCTTCTGCTGGATGAATACTTTGTATACTGCTTTCGATTCTTCTCTGGATATCTTGAAATGAGTTCGATGTAAGATCAGTGTATTGAGATGCTTCCTGCAAAATGTTTTTCCTGTATCGAAAATGGGACAAAGAGAGAGAGAGAGAGAGAGAACGATAAAATAGCCCATCGATCTGCAAAAATGGAAATTTGATTTTGACAAATTGCTAATTTATTACCAGACAATGATGAATTCCTCTTGTTTGGATTGTTGATGCTCCAATAAACCAGGCAACAGAATTGTTCGGAAATCGGTTTCAACTTCGGATGCCTCGCTTATCAATAGCACGTACTCGTTATGCGCTAAATGTAGTTTCCGGCATGCTTTTTGGTATTTATCACGAACATCATCTAATTTTCGACCGCCTCGACCAGCTGAAAGCCAATTTTCCATTGATTTATTAAATTATACAAAAATTACGTCTCTCATAAATCGGTCATTGACATGAATTTTGCAGAACGTTATTACAGTGGACGAGAGAGAGATAAAGATAATTAAGATGCATCAACGATGCAAACATACCTTTAATATAGTGCTCTTCGAATTTCGATCGCAATAATTTGTAATATTCTAAGTGTTTTTGGTATTCACATTTTTTTCTCGTCACATCTTCAGTTATCTGAAAAAAAAGTACAAGAAAATTGAACAATCGAATTGATATTCAAATGAAATGTATCCAACAATTATTTGGAACCCAGTTAAGTTTCGAATCAATTGTTTCTCAAAGAAATTCGAAAAATGCATGTAATTGAAAATAGAAATAAAATGGGTACGATCACTTGATTGGGAGGTTTAGCTGAAATTGTAGTGTGTATAACATTAACGGTGTTAACAAAGCGTGAGCATTTCATTTTGAACAGAGCAAAAAAGTGTTCAAATTGTTGTCGTAATGCAGTTTAATATGTGACTTTTGAATCGCCTTCCCATCGACGGCACGCCGCATTGAGCACAAACATCATACAATAATAATAATTAGTTGGAAATAATGACAATGTAACGTATTATATTTATCACTTCTTCGCCTCTTAAGCTTTCATTTAAGCAAGTGTTTTTCTCACGACTTACGATTGAGGTGATTTAATTAATAATAAGCAAACGAAATTTATGATGTACATGTGCACGCCATCCATTGTTCATAGCTATTGAAATTATGATGTTGCACGAATTGCGTTGTCAATTGTCGTGAAATCATTCTCATTAAAAAAAAAATTGCATCATATGACCGACTGCGTCGAGCAGTTTGGGCTATGTGCATTGTGCTCATGAATGATATGGTCGAGTTAATTGAGGTAAGCAATGAGCAGCAATATTGGATGCGGTGGCGGCTGTAAAGAGACGGCAATTTCAATGAGTTTGATTCAAGCAGGTGTAACAAATTATCTGAAATCGACGCTGAAAATAATCCTAATCAAGGAATAATTTATGTTTTTCTGTCGTTTCACTTTCAGTTTTCCCTGGACAATAAGGAAGAAATACATCATGAAATAGAGCTTCCGAATGAGTTTCTGTCGATCTTAGATCTGATGTGTTCGAAATTTCTATCCGAATTTAATGTTAATCGAATTCAAATCAACCAATAAACATTTTGCATATCGAATGCATCAATTGTGCCGAAACAAATCATAAGACTTTATTCTCGCTGAAATCGTACCGTATTGACGTCCTACGCGTCAATTACATCATCACATTGCATTTTCAAGTATGCAACATCCGAATTTCTTCTTATTCTAGTTGTTATCTCGTCGCAATCTAATTACATTGATTGGCCGCGATGCGCTTTCGTCTATATTTTTCTTGCTTAATTACTTACAATTGATTAGCAATAAGTCGTTGAACAAATAAGTTTTGAAATGCAGTCAAATGGATAGTGGGAGGTTCATTTCAAGCCAGGCATAACGTAGATGCAGTAGTATGGAAAATGCTTGATATTGAGCGAATCGAAAGATCACTGATTTATGCGAAATGTCAATTCTGAAGTGCAACCTGTTGAGCACATTAAAAGTGTGTGTTTGTGTGTGTTGCGAAAGAATTTCTCTATGTACACAAAAGTACAAGTGCGTACGTGAGATAACGGTCGGAATTCGAAGAAGTTGGGCAACATGACGTAAATGTTTCCCAATCGTTCGCGGCAACACCGCAACAATAGAAATAGTCAAAGTTTTCGAAAATGCGCAGCGAAACCTTTTAATTATTTCTTTTTTTGTTTTTCTTTCGTACAGTTTGCCATGCAATAATTGGTGTTTAATACACCCATGTGTATCATTAGAGATGCCGAAAAAAGTGAGCGATTCCACTTGAGAAATGTATTGTTCAATTGCTTCACGCGAGCAGCGAACAATGAATCGCATTTGAAACCATGAGAACGCGATCAATTTGGCCGGTCCATTTTAATTCAATTAGACGCTGGCATATTTGCACAGCAACGACATCGAACACACATACGATGCGTATAAGTGATCATTCAAAATGTTTGTTTGTGTGTGTGTTTGTGTTTGTGCTGATGTGGAACGGGAAAGGCGCTCCAAAGTATCGTTCACACATTTGACACAGAGAAATTAAATTATGCACAGTCTAAAGAGTATGGCATTCTGTTGGTTTTTTCCTTCTACATATTCTTCGATTTTCAACATGTCGTCGCTCTCTCACCCTGCACACGCAGCTTTTTTGTTTGCGTCAGCATGAAATACATGCACAATGCACATACTTCTAGATAAATTGTACAGTGTGCACTGTTGCTTTTGTTTTTTTTTTCATTTCGTTCAAATAATGCGGCGAGAAGATTGAATTGTGCAATTTAGTTGTGTGATCTCACTGTTATTACTCATTTGGAATAAGTTGTTGACACTAACGCATAACGCAATGCGAAATGCGCGAGAGCACCCGTGCAATAAAATAAGAGACGAGCAAAAGAATAGCGATTTGAAGTGGGAGCGATAGAAAGAGAAAGAGCTTTAACTACAAATGTAATACACGGTTCTGCTGCTGGCTGCTGGCTGCCTGCCGATTAGATATGTATGGCCACAAATAAAAATGTGTATTAAAATAGATGTTCGGCCAGTTGATTTGTTTCTTTTTACCGATTTTTTTTTTTTTTTTTTTTGTTCTGAATGTGTAGCGGCGGGTAGAAAATCGAACCGCGCGCCCATTGTGTGTCTGAGCAGAACGAAATAAGAACATGCATGTGAATGCAGTTTTAAAATATTTAATGCAAGCGAATTGAAGAATGAATTCTATGCACAAGCAGAAGAATTTACAGTTGCTAATTCACAGTGCGCGGTGTTTGTGTGCGGAATGGGTGAGTGAGTGCGTTGTGCGTGCTCCTCTCGCCATACAAATCCACCAAGTCACTCTTATGCCCGGCTCTCTACAATATTATTTCTTTTTATTTCAACTTGATGAACAAAATTCTGGTTGCTGCCATTTGATTCCCATGAGCAAAGCTGTTTAAAAATCTTGTTTGCCAACTTCCAACTAACGGATTCATGGTACGAATAACATTTTTATTTTCGTGCAAATCTTATGAAGCCGTTGAAATCCGTTGCAAATAGCTGAACAAAACACGACTGGAAGCGCAACACACACAACAAAAAATGCTACGAAATACTAATGAACGAAAATTATGTATTGTTGACAATAGTTCTACAATAAACATTTACATGTGCCATCATCGTCAAAACATTGAATTTTACTGTGCCTTTGAACCAACCCCAATACAACAACTCAAGTTCTTTGACACAGAAGCTGTGTGTGTACATCGAATCATTTGACTAAATATTCTCGCGCTGTACGCATTTAACATGATTTTTGATGTGTGCCTCATCTATTTTCGAAGCTCTTTTTTTTTTTAAATAAACTCCATAGAAATTTAAATAAAAAATCCGATCGAACATCAATCATCGCCTGAATTGCTGAACGGGATGTGTTTGGGAGAACAACACATAACATGGCGATTAAATTGCAAGTGTGTCACGATCGAAATAACGAATACATATTGAAATAATAATCAGGCATTGCTTACACTTCTTCAGCGATTAATTTATGTAAATCGATAGCCATTTGACAGTCACGCAAATAATTTGCATAAAATACGTATAACATACACTGTTAAAAAGGACGTCTCTCTCAATCGCTTACTGCTCTTTTTTATTGTATCGTGCGCGCGCTACACTCAAAATCTCACCGCGCTCATTGTCTCTTCGACGATTTGTATAAGCAGTTTGATGCTACAATTTTTTCATTTCACTTTATTGGTTTTCATTTTCTCTCAATTGATTTGCGGTATATGTTTTTCATTCATTTCGTACATTTTTCGAGTCGATGAATCAGAATCGATTTTGATGTGTATATTTTTTGTGATATTGGAATACACAAACTTGGAATTTCCAATGAATTGGTTCAAAGATCAAGATCATATCAATCAACAGCGATTTCACATGTCTGCTTCGAATCGCTATATCTCTTTCGCTCGTGGCACAAGGAAATGCACGCGTTGTAACATAAATTAGCGTTATAACCTTAATAACCATTGTTATGAGACAGTTTTAATACTCCGGATTCATTTTTAGCGGATGACTAATCGATTACTGATAGTCTTACTACTTTCGCACTTTTACTATCCGATGTGAGTGAAGAGATTTGGCCAAAAATCTGATCTGAATTAAACAGTTTAAACGAAACGGTTTATTGATGACGCAGTTGATTAAAATACGTTCGCATTATTGAAAGGAATGCTGATAAACTTGCAAATGCAATACAACTAATAAAAAACAGTGTAAACTGAAAGTGAATACAAAACACTCTGGCAATGCAATTACGTTACGCTTTTGACGATGAGAACCACTCCTGTCCATTTATTATTATTTGTCGTAATCAATTATCATCATCTTTATCATTTGATGACAAACAACATCTCTATCGCATTCCGACTTCATATATTCTTATCGCATTTTCAAATAGTTTCGCGTCCGCTCATGCCTCCTGTGCATCTATTATATTTTCACCGCATCCACAACCGCTGTGAGCCGAAGTGCTTTAAATTACAACGATACAAATTGGAAAACACCAATCGCAAGATCCAAGCGAATATCAACACAATTCATTTTAAACTGAAGCATTGTAGATTATAGCACAATAAAATAGCGACAAGATCGATCGCACAAGGCGAGCGCAAGATTGGCTTGATGTGTGCGTATTAAGACATGATTTCATGTGTATTGCATTAAAAACGAATCGGTTGTCAAAAGAATAAAAATAAAATTCAAACCATTTTTCATTCCGTACAAAATTTCTCTGCTTGAATTATATGCCAAACCAAAGCCGTTATTTGTTACCTAATTTGTGTACGCACACAAACGCGCTTCAAGCCACCGAATGATTTTTAATGCTCTCTTTCTCATACAGATCATTTTTCAAGTCGCAGATCTGCCGGTTGGTTTTATATCCATTACAATGTTGCGGCCTCTAGCATTTTTTTCGCTCGAATTTATCCCTTTGAAGAGATTTTTTTATGGTGAATCGGTTTTCAAAAAATCATAAAACTCGCCCGAACCGATTTTCGAACGATGAAATGGAATGGAGTTCGTTTGAATGTTGCACTCGAGAGAATTAGAAGCGAGTATTTAAATAGCCACATTTTCGTAGCCTGAGTCAAAATGTCATTGAATCGCATTATGGATGATTAGTGCACAACATCCGTTTGACAAAGCACGGTTGAAGTATAAAAATCGAATTTTGATAGTGCCAACGTGTGGCTAATTTGTTTAGCTGGCGAACACTAAGCCAATCGTAATTCGAAGCTAAATGAATTTACAAGTAGCTACATTGGATATGTCTATAAATAAATGAACGGTTTTTGTGTTTGAGCAACCGATTCGTTGTTCACTTGTGCATTTTGAGGCTGAATCAAGCTGTTCCCAACTGACGTGCCTCTAATAATATTGACACCGATCACCACACTCACATTAGCTGGCTCATCTAAAACCATAGCTTCTTCCCATCGACCTGCTCTTATAATCCCATTGCGCTTTCCGGAAAATTAAACAGACATGTTTAAAGTAAACATTATCGAGAGCGAAACACGTGTGAAATGTTGGCAAAAGCACGCGTTGAGGCGTAAAAAATCTAATAAATATGCGAGAAATTGGGACGCTTTTCATTTAGAATCGCCAAATAATTGATGTTTGTTTGGAAAATCTCTTCAAACTAACGACTTTTTCTCCGGCCGCTAAGAATAGATTGATTTGAACAGAAACTTTGACTGGCCGAGAGAAGTACACATTCCAATGTTCAAAGTTTACACAACAAAATAGTTGATTGAATGCAAAAGAAAGAAGAATTTTTTGTTGATGTCAACTGAGACCAATATATTTGTCAGTCTCTATTTGTTTTTCTAACTCATTTCAATTTTGCTACCAAACAATCGCTGAAAAAAGATGACAAATTCGAATGATGAGAGTGCGAGATGGAGGGTGATAGAAACCTAGAGAGAGAGAGAGAGAGAGAGAGAAAGCAACAACATTGTCCTTTTTGCCTGATTTGGTGTTTCAGCAATAGAATATGAGATAAGAGTTTTCTACCGATTGAACGAAAGAATAAACGAACGAAACAATAAAAGAATATTGTTGTAGCTTTCGAGCATTCGTATGCAAAGTATTGTAGCAACGCCATGAATTTTCGAAAAGTACAAATACAATTTGTAAACAACTCGAAAATATGTGGTCTCTTTGTCAACCAGCAAGCAATGTATTGATGGCACCTTTCGATAAGCACATGCTGCTTTCATCTCTGCTTCTTCTTCTTCTTCTTCTTAGTTTTTGTCCCCTCTCATATTCGGTGTGTGTGTGCTTTTGTACTCAGCAACAACAATATCGGCATGTACAAGTACTTAAAATGCACAGCCATTAAAGTTAAAAGAAAGAGCCGAGCGCTTAGCACACACAAAGAGAAGAATGAAAAGAATTGTTCATAATTTATAACTGGTCATTAGATGTCAATGGAATGCAAAATGAGCAAAGAGATAACACGAAGCATACGTGTGTTTCGTTTCAAAATCCCGATGGAATGGATCGACAGTGCGACCGAGCAAGGTGCACTTGGCCCAAAGTTTATGGTGAAAGAGAGACATTTTTACAGGAAGAAGAATGTTGAGAAATTGAGCATATTCAAAATGTGTAAGCACTTAACTTGTTGCACTGTTTGTATCTTATTTATCCTTCGAAATCAGTCAGCAATTTGTTTCGCCATCATATACAAAGTGTATTCTTTGGATTAGCAATGCTTTCAACAGCACTCACAAATCAATTGCATTTTGAGAGTGGCTTAAAAACCAGCAATTCACTCTAAAACATCTAAATGAAGTGCTCATTCAACTCGCAGTTTAGCTATTACACTGCATGAATTCTTGATTCATTGTGATGCCTTTTTTACTTTCAAGTAAATTGGGCTTTTCCACGAAATGCATGCGGTGTAATGAACCCTAGAACAGTTTAGTTCATCTCGTGAACTCAAACATCCAACATTGTGTTTATATGTTGAAATTTATGTTTACCGGTGAATTGCAAGCAATCTTTAGAATTCACACGTTAACATTTTGTTGATGTTGAGAGTTCTCTTGTCGCATTAAAGTGCAGCAAAAGACAGAAAGATAGAGAGAGAGATATGAATTGAAGATTTGGCCAAAATGGTTGCAGCAAATCTGTGTGTGAATTGCACAACTTTTTGTTCTACTGGGTAGACGCGATTTGCTGTCGCTGCTGCTGATGGTAGAGATTGATCGCAAACGCGCAAAAAAGTGCATGCAATAAAATGAATCGAAACATGAAGTTAACTTACATTTGTGAATTGTGTCGCAATTTTCTGATGTTCTTCTTGATAATTCTTACGTGCCTTCCGTTTATCTTGGTACAGATGTGTTAACTTATCTTGGCACAATGATTCTAAGAATTCGGCATTCGACTTGAATTGCTTGGCTGTTTGTTCCCATTCTTCCATAAACGAACGCCATACTTTCATTATTTGGCTTCCTATAAATATGCAAAACAAAACAAAAGAAACGAATAAATTTAACAAGAAAAAAAAATGTGGTGAAGAGCAAACAGGATCGCTGCTGCTATTATAAATGCATCTCTGAATGAGCGAAAGAGCAAAAATGCTGATTACAATTTCTCACAAATTTATACATCCATATTTGGAATGAAGAAAGAGCATCGAACAAATGGACTCAAATATTGGGTTTAAGATTTGGACGTTTCAGCGTAAAATAATGGGAAATTGTCGATCAAGATAATTAGCTGTTGGTGAAAATAAATGCGTTCACGAAACGCACATATTTCCACATAAATGGGCGAGAGCGCTGCCGAAAATTTTCGCACTTCTACCGGCACATCGATCTCTCTCTCTCTCTGGCAGAATCTCGAAAACTTACCTTGCAAATCGTCGGCACGATCAATTTTCAGGCCATGTTGAGCGGCAGCCGTCAAAGCGATTGCATATTCCTTATCACATTTAACTTTTTGCAATAAACACCGTTTCATTATTTCGAGCAATCGTAATTCGGCATCTTGTCGCGAAAGCAATGCATCATGCGCTGATTTACCTTGCAGCGCCGATGAAAACCCCATTTTCTCTTTCTAAAACCCAAAATGAAGCAGCAGCACCAACCAATCGTGTGTGTGTATGTGTGTGAGTGCGCACTTTTGCTCGTTCGTTTTGAATATCAGCCAGGTCACACAGCAATCGTTAAACGATATGGTCTGCACTTGAATGTTGTGGCTTTATGCCCTTCAGTGAGTCTGTTTCTTGTTGTTGTTGTAGTTATACGTTCAATGCTGTTGTTGCTTTTTTCTTGTACACTCGTTGTCGTTTCACTGCACTGTGCCGTTCGAGACGACACTGCCGTCCTCGATGCAATTCAATTCAATTTTGGGCGAACTTTGCTTATATTCCATGGAAATCAGATTTTGGCATTTGGATAGTTTCAGACTTTTGCATCATATTTAACAGTTCGTGTATGATTCTTTTTTAATCGTTGCTATTTTTCGCTTCTTTCTCTTTTAATACGGATGTTTGCGAGAGGAAATATCGATTATTTCTTCTATTTTTCGTTGCACTTTTAATGTTTTATTTCGTTTCGTTCCGTTCCGTTTCGTGATTTGGATTTTTGTTTTGTTTTGTTCGGTAATGCGCGCATGCATATAGCACATACGAAACAACTGTTCCGGTCTGCGCTGTCACTACACACAATTGGAAACAAATAGAAAGATGAAAAATAGATGAAAATTAAATTACTTTTGCACGTGATTATGTTAACTAAATCACCTTCTGCTTCACTTCATTTATCAAATGATTATGAAGAGAATGTGGTATTGTGTGAATCTTAAATGCAGCAATATCAACAAATTTCTTATTATTATTCAATGTCTCCAGCAAAATGGGAATACCGTCGCCACCAAGACGACGATGACGATTGTGTGATATACACAAATTAGAACAACAAATAAGATTGAACAAACTCTTTGAAAATCGTCTAGAATGAGTCACTCAAGTGTTATTAATGTAACACCTAAGCTGATGTAGAAAAGAGAATGAGAGCGGGAGGCAGATAAATATATATATATATATATATATATATATATATATATATATATATATATATATATATATAGAGATATATATATATATAGAGAGAGAGAGAGAGAGAGAGAGAGAGAGAGAGAGAGTTCATCTGTCGACACACACTCCTTATTTTCTCTTGTTGCAACTGAAAGCGAATGGTTTTGATACAGTGTGCGCAAACCAGCTAAATGTTAATATACAAAAAAAAAAATGTCATGCACGCACAAGAGAGTAAAATATGATTCGCACCTCAGCCACTGAGGTTATGATGGACCGACATTAACAGTGATTAAATATGACTTAACATTTGAAACGACACGGATGCAATGCACATTCACGTTTAGTGCAGGATAGCACGGCACAGCAACAACACACATCGCACACAAAAGACGGGGAGCGGAGAAGAAAAGCGGCAGTCACACACCGCTCAGTATGCACGTATGGTAAAATACATGTTTAGCATGTCTCGTTGATCAAGCGATCGTGGATCGAATGCGTATGCGCTTAGCATAAATGGAGCGCAATAAAAGGAAGAGATGGTGGGATCTATGTTGACAATGCCAAAGACAAAGACGGCACGAAACCATCAACTACTTAATAATACTGTTTTCTTGGAATCGATTGATTCTTCTTCTTTGTTTTTCGTATACCTCCTTCTTTCATATTCTTTTCTGCATGCTGCATGACGAGTTTTATCGCACTATAATGAAGAACACACAGGAAAACAGCGATGAAAGACGAAAAACGACCGACATAAAACGCAAATATTACATAAAAAACCTGTGATTTTGTAAAAGTGTGCAGTTTTGCCGCTTGTATATGCTAACCAATATGACGCTATGAACGTTTGCCGACCGAATCTATTTTGTGAAATCTCAAAATTGAGAGATTCAATGAGCGATGCGCGATCAATATTATTTATTGATCGATCGATCGATTGTTTATGTGTAGGAATGTCATTGAGAGCAATTTAAATGTTTGCAGGTCCGAATTTTATAAACACTGCCAGAATGAACATTGATGTGAGGTTTATATAGCGGACTGCAATTCAAAATTGCATTTTAATCGAATCCTTATCATATCCGGATCAAATTCGCAGCTCGACATTTTTATCAATGATAATTCTAAAATGTGCTACGCATTTCGCCAAATGCAGCATCTAGCAATTTGTCTTCGAGGCTTTGATCTGTCTGTCGTGTTATTGTGAAATTGTGGTTTTCTATCTCTCTCATTTTTTTTACGCGAAGAATATGATTTATGACTGTCTAAGACAGTTGTCTATGGCTGTTGATGTGTCTGGCGTCAATGCGATCGACATTTAGAAAAATCTATTTTGACATTGATCGAAACGAGTATGGCACAGAGCCGAGGTTCTGAGATTAAAAACGGCGCGCTATTGATTATCGGTGACACAAGAATAGCGCAAATATTATTGAGTTATGATCATATCATCAAATATATATACACACACACACATCAATTGCTGGCTCAAAAGCAAGCTTCATATTGTTGCTTGAGTTTCTGTTGTGCATTCACGACACAAATTCAATTCCATCTTTCGGTGCCAGCATACCTAGAACCAAACTGGGATTGGCCATTTCAAAAGAACTACAGAACTTGGAAATGCTTTGTATTTGAAATTAAGATAGCTAATCGAAGACCAATTTACGTCACAACGGTAATGATTGCTTTCCTCTATTCATTTTATTGCGTACCATGACTCCAAATCGACGTTTTGAGCTGATTAAAAGCGTTACATTAACAAAAGAAAATGGATTGGCTGGGTTATATCTAGAACACACACACACACACATGGCCGAAGTGAAAAGAATGAATGCATCAACACATATAATTTATGGAATAATGTGCGTAGTGGATGCAATGTGCGCTTAATCATTAAATTGCAACTAGTTTCCTGATTGAAGATGAATTTAGAAGAAACAGAAGAAAACGAAAACGACAGCAAAAAACGTTCAAGCAGTTAATTAAAGGCGCAGATAAAACTAAACAATTGGATGAGTGCAAATTAAAATGAAAAGAAAGCAAGCGATGAAAAGTTTATCGCTGTCTCACACTGCGTCGAGCCAAAAACTGCGTATTTCATTCCAAAAATAATTCGATTGCAGAAAATGATTATCTGTTCTAAATGTACGGCGAATAAAGTCCGACAGCAACAATGTTCCTTAAATTTTTTGTATTTCGTATTTTCATGTTGATTTGCATTTGATTGGTTCATTCATCATTTGTAGAAAAACTTTCATTTGCTGTCGAACAAGCCGAGAAAATGAAATGCTATTATTTAAATGCGTTTGGAATATTAAGAAAAAAGAAAAAACATAAACACACAGCAACGGCCTAAAAACGAACATTAAAATATTATGCGGTTATACGCTGTGCGACTTACAAATCAATATAATTTTATATTACAGAGAGAAAAAAAACAGAGCGGGTGCAGACACCAACCAACCAACCACCAACACAATCAACCAATATCACGCTCTCGCGCCGCACAACACACAATTTCATGTGTGAGAAGTGAAAGAACGAATTGTACATATGAAACGAACTGAAGTGAACTGAATGGTGGATCGACGGTGGAACATAACAATAACAACAACAAAATGATAGAAAAGACGGAAAAAGGGCAACAACAGCAACAGCCACAGTTGAGAGGAGCGAAGAAGAAATAAAACGAAACAATAAACTTATAAAATTTCAACAATAAACTTGTTTTGTTGTGTTACAATGCACACATAAGTCATATGTGTGTAATGCTCCGGAGCTGAACGGCTTACACATGCGCATCATGCGCACATAAAGACTGCAAACAAACATCAAACAACCGAAAACTGTACACACCAGAATCCAACAAAGAACGCTCTTCACATGAACCCATTCTAATACATCTATTTAACTCTTTTTTTTATCTGCCATCCATAAAAGTGCTTTACATCGGTCTGTTGTGAATATTTAGTTTGAATCTATGAAAAAAAAAGATCTATCCTTTATTCTTCATCTTTATCATTTTCTGTCCGCTCCATTCACTTCGTTTCATTTTAATTTGGTTTGGATTGGATTGGATTGCATTGGATTCTGTAAGTCATCGTCGTTTCATCACATTTTTTTCTCTCCGCTTGTTTGCCTTTAATTTAAGGACTTTGGATTGTCAGTGCATCGCGCGCACGCCATCGCTCATGCACATCCATCGGGGAAAATGCGTGAAGATGCTGTGAGAGTATGTTTTCGAAAAATGAAATTCGAGAATTAACCAAATCAAAATTGTGGGCAATAATAAAAAAAGGGCCCTTTTTGTTGTTTGATGTAATAATGGTGTTCGCGGCTCACTCTCTCTCTCTCTCTCTCTCTCTCTCTATGCCGAGTGGAAGATAAATAAATTACTTTATGAAACATGACTAGATATTGCTTGGTACATTTAAGACATTCGGTCTTCTTTTTTGGACGCAAACAGTGTGTGCAGGTTTTCAAATTAAAACTGTAGATAATTATGGGAGCGCGAGTGCGTGTGCGCGCAACCGCAATGCATTTGAATTGCGTCCGTACGTGTTTTTAGAAATACAATTAAACATTTATGGATTAAGAATATGCTTTTTTTTTGTGATGGCTACGTTGTTTGTTGTAAATTGGTTTACCTTCACCGAAGCTATCTATTTATCAATTAGCGGCAAACTGAAAGAATAACAAAAGTGCGATAGACTCGGTGTCACGGTGTGTGTATGCTCATTATCGTCGAAAGATGCACGGAATGTGAGATGCAGCCGAAATGTATTGGATAATTGAACATACATGAATCTGAACCGATTCAAGTGAACATAAAGCCGAAGAAAAACAGGATGTACACCTCAACAACAACAACAACAACAACAACAACAAACATTTATAGACTGTTATTGCCTTTCAGCGTCTGGTCTGTTTTACGAAACAAACAGCCTAATATACCCCTAACAATACCACTCCACAAACCCCGATTGAGAGCATTCATATCCCCTCGCATTCAAATCATATTTAACCGAATCTAAATAACGTCGACGTAGTATACCCCTACCTCTCGGCCCATCAGCTTCGGCGAACAGAATCCGTTTCGGTAATTGCTCCTCTCCCATGCGTTTTACATGACCAAACCATCTCAGTCTGGATTTTCTTGCTTCTTCTCCTACCGAATCGACGTTTAAATCCCCCCGATGTACACCTCACCACTCGAAATGAACCAACAGCTCATGTAAAGTGTACTCGTAGTTCAAATGTAATGGGAACAGTTATTTGTGAAAGATCTTCCTCTCATACTCTCGCTCTCTCTCTCTCTCTCTCTTTCTGCACACATAAAACATATACTCATCTATTCATCTTTCACTTCCGTTTATTTGGTGTTCACTTTTAGTTGCTCACGAGAGAAATTTCATCAAAATGAAGCAAATACACATTTTCCCTTTCATTTCGGTTTGACTTTTGGATACACGGCATGTCGAACAATGGTCACAAACCATTAACCGTCTCTTCCTCCAGCATTGATCATTTCCTCTTAGTTTTTATTCTTGCTATATACCGATAATCAGCGGCAAACAGTCTCTTTATCTCGGAAATCTTTTTTCCGTGGTACAATTCTGCACGAGTTGGAGAACAATCGTTATTTATTTTTGCAGAAAATAGGCGAAAGAACGGTGATTTTTATGTAATTCAAACAATAAACACATAAACAATTCAATCGAAAAAACATGACAACCAAAAATGGACAGCGGCTTTTTCCGTTCAAAGTCACGATATCCGAAGGTAATTATCATTAAGAACATCAGACAAAGAAGTGTCTGTTATTTTCTGTTATTGTACGTAAATTTTGTGTACACACGATTGTATTTACTCGGTTGCTCTATTCGTCTTGCGCCTCTCGCCAAAGAACATGTGATCAAGAATTGAGTTTTAAGTTTGTTATTGGACAACAATATTCGTCAATCCAAATGTAATTAATTGCGATGTTAATCAACACACCAGCACATCACTTGTTGTTAATTTTTTATTTGGGAAAAATCAACATTTTTTTTGTTCTGTATACATTTTCTCAATGCACGAAATTTCGATCGAATGATAGAATTACTTCTTTGAATGATGCGCAGAGACATTGAATGCGATATTCGTTGATATCATTTCCAAGAAATGGCCACAATTTAAATATAAACTAAAAAGTGATGATCAATGTCTTTACACAATTTAAATATACACACCAAAACTGAACAAGAAGCACGCGCTCCACAATAGCTATGAATATACGTCTGAACGTGACGAACATCAACACTCGATTCAGTATGGAATGAGCAAAAAGAGAGGCGTTCACACAGCCAAAACAATACTGCAGCCGCAACAGTCGAAATAACAACAACACACCGATCGCACACTGTCTATCGCCCGACCGACCGAACAAACGAACGAGCGAACGAGTATGGTTTGTGTACGGCTTATGTGTTTTGAAAGTGTTCATGTGCGCGCAGCAACTGAATAAACCGACACAGAATCACACACAACGAAAACACTTATACATATGAAGAATCGAACGGACGAACGAAACAAAGATACCTCAGAGCTAGCAGAATTGCGAACGGTGGTCGAACAAAACTGTATCAAGACGCAAAGTGAGATAGAGAGCACCGAGTCTTCGCATACACATGTGGATCGACTCACTTACCAGAATTCGCAAAGTAAGCCAAAACGATTGAAAATACTTTACACCTATTTTGCATTCTTCTCGAACGCTGGCCAAACCAAACTGTTTCTTTACTTTGATTCAATTCTATTCGCTTTAAAAAATTCATACATACAAAAGTCACGATACATAAAACCGTACTATTTGATATTGTTGTTATTTGCCAAGGGTCAAATCGTCATGCGACAAACCAAATGCAAGTCAAGCAGAAGAATGAATGTATATCGAGTTGTGAAAATTAACGACAATTTTCGGACGAGCGTATTCACTGCTTGCAAACACAATGATTTTTCATTCTCATTTCTTCTCAACTCTGCATGCATTTTGGTGATTATGCTTATATTTACTGCTTCTATCCGCAGTGTGCTGTGTTCCCGTGAAGCCTTCTCGCATCGCATTGGTTTCGCTCAAATTGAACCGACCGACAACATTCGGCGGCAATCGCTGGTGAAACGATCAAGCAATTGAAACAAGAAAATGGAACGGCATTACACTTATGTATGAATATTATGAATGAATGAGAATGATTTTGAGACCATTCGTCACAACAAATATGAGCGAAATATCTCTCGCAACATTTTTTGAAGTAAAATGTTAGAAAAACATGTTTTGATGATGTTCTTTGAAAATACAAAAATCGATTCAGTCAAAGTCAGGCTATATTTTTTTTTGTGTTTCACTTCGAAACGATTCAAAAAAAATTGTTTTATTTCACTTAATGTGTTGTCAGGAATGATCGCGAAGTCATTCTCACCCATTCATAAATGGTACCGTATTATGTGCAGTGTGGTGTACCGCTTCAACGGTGACTATGTCAATTCAAAATATTTCTTTTACTTTACGTCCAGTTCGGAGCAACTTTTGTATACATTTTTCTATCTATTTTCGTATCACTCTGATATCTATTTATGCGTCTAATGTCTGGCCGTTGGTGCATTGTGTGTGCACGCCGAATGCAGCTGACGAGCTACATACGAACAACAGTGGCCGTGCGAGCGCAAAATGTGCCTCATGACCAATACCATTTTATAATGTGACCGCAACAAAGCGGAGATCCGAAATAGATTGTCGGAATGTGCATTACGTGTTCATCAAGTTTCCACAGCAACTTTAACTATTCGATATTCTGCAAAAAAACCCAACAGTGACAACAACTGAACATTACCTTTTCACTATCATGGGCTCTTATCATCAATACAGTTCATTAAACATGAAATATTTCAACGAATATAACTGGACTGGCCGATAAACAAATTGAGGTAAACCAACGTTTTGAATATATCGAAACAAACCAAAATTTTCTCGCTGTAACCAATGCTAAACGTTATAATCTGTATGTATGAATATCGAATTCGTCTCTGGTGAACGACTTTTTTTGGATACATTTTTTTCCCAAAACCAAATGCGACAATTGAAAAGCCTGTTTTATGCAAGAAAAAAAAAAAGATTTGTGTAGCGAGAATGAAAAATCCTGTTCATATTGTTTTATTTATAGTGAATGGCACCGATGGTTGTTGTTGTTGTTGGTTCATTATTATTAATTTTGTGTTCTTTCTGATTTTCTCCATTTCTTTTTCATGCATTCGAATATTCGATTGATCAGTCATCGGAAGTGAATTAGGTGTGTGTGTGTGTGCATGGCAACGGCAACAGTGGTAATAATAGCAACAGCAATGGTCATGCATCAGCTGTGAATGGTCCGCAAGAAACAAAGCCAGAAACAAAAGATCCAAAATCAAATCCAAAGATTTCCAAGGCATTAGGAACATCTGCAAAGCGTATACAGAAGGAATTGGCCGAAATCACACTTGATCCACCGCCAAACTGTTCAGCCGGTCCGAAAGGTGATAATTTATACGAATTCTGGGTCCACCCGGCTCTGTCTATGAGGGCGGCGTATTTTTCTTAGACATACACTTTTCACCGGAATATATTTTCCTGATTGATTTGTTTTTAAAAATTTTTGGAAATAAATAAATTGGCATGCATTTAATGCATTTCCATTTGTTCGTTGGGTAACCTTCCGAACGAGAATATATCACTGTAATATAAATAGTCAGGGTGTGATCTGTTTGGACATTTTGAAAGACAATTGGTCACTGGCACTGACAATTTCAAAAGTATTACTATCCATTTGCTCACTATTGACCGACTGCAATCCTGGTAAGTCGACCATCTTAAATTCAACATTTTATTTCTTTTGTTCAAATATTCGCGGTTTTTTGTACATATAAAGTATAGGGTAGACTAAAAGAAAAAATGAGAGCACTGTGTATAGTATATACTTTGCATATATATACTTTATATGTATTTGATGTTAATGTAACCCGACATTAAAACAAATCACATCAACATACAGAAAACTCCGTTTCGACGAGGACTGACTCCGTACATCTCACACTGTATCAGTTTTTTTTTCTCTGTTTCGCGATACATAGAGTAAAATAAAACAGAAAGAAAAAAAAAAATACGGGCAAAAATAATCGAAAACCATATTTATTTCCTTTGATTTAGACACCAATTCAGCCAAAATATCGATAAATTAACTAAATAAAATGCAATTCAAATGTAATCATAAATAACGTAAAAAAAAATTATTTTTTCTTGTGTTCGAAAAAAAAGCTATATTTTGATTTTATGTGTAAAAATAAAAGCCGCGCGAGTTAACAAGCTTGACTTGTATCGAGTAATGAAAAAGCAGATTAAATGTTTATTTGTGCACGAAGTGCATTTATTTGTATCTCTAAATTAGAACTGCCTGCAATTAAAATATATTTATAGTGTTTTGTGAATGTTTAAAAGTTATTACATTTTAATTAAGTGTTTGTTGTATTTCTGGATATTTCAATTAAAAGAAATTGGATGTTTATAAAATTCAATTTGGAAGTTAAATTAAAAGAGATTCGATATGCATGAGGTGTAAATTGAAATATTATTTCGAAATGTATTCTTACGTTAACTGGCGCATCCACTTTTCTATGAATCGACTGGAAAATTAATTTTTTAATATATATACAATTTATATATAATAATTTTAAAAATATATGCATTCTGTGAGCACTGATATCGACGGTCAACTCTCATTGTGCATATTTTTCATATTCCAGTACATTTTTTATGTGTACTGAATGCGACCGTCAACCACGTGATCGAGCCAAACCAATGAGAGTCGATTTATGCGATTCGGTTGTGTCTTATGTGTGTATGTGTATTACCATATGGCAACTGACTTACTTCATTTTGACACACCATGTGTATTTTTCTTTCTCTTCTGTACCAGCTCTCATCATAACAACACGTACAATTCGAATAAATAAATGTATCAAAATGAAATCGCGGAAAATCTTCATTTTTGTTCAGCTCTGACAATTCATTGAATTAAAAATGTACTCGAAGTTTCGATTCGACCAAATTACAAATTCCATTGTGCTGGCTGGATTGACTACTAGCATTGGTAAAATGTTGACAAAATTCAGCAATCAAATTTTTTAAATATCCATTCAATCAGATATATACTTATGTTATAGTCAAGACCACGACAAATGTAGCGTTCCAGTGCAAATATCAGAAACTATATATTCAAATCTTAAATTCTTTAGAACAAAATATAGATCTTCTGTTACTTTTTGACCTGTACTGAAGGCTGAAGGGCTACATTTGCCGTGGTTTTGACCATATGTATATTAAAAAAGTTTTCAATTCCAGTGCAACAATATTTCAACAGCAAGGAACTCGACTGTGTGAAAAGTACAATGAAGGAGAATGAGCGTACAATGAAGGAGAATGCGCGCTCAATTAACAATGTGTTAAATGAAATTAAGTTGTTAAACATAAAACAAGACCATTTAGCCAGCGATTTGTCAAAATTGTGGACAATGGTAACCAATTATCTTGGATACAGGGTATATTTCAGTCACATTCATTTTGTGCTGTGCTATGTGCTGTCTTCAAAATTGTATTGTGATAATCTACCAGAGTCCGGCAAAGTGGTTATTTATTTATTTATTTATTTATTACGGAGCCTACATTTATGCCAATACGTGTTCGCAGCAAGCTGAAAACATGCTGGTCTAAGACCCAATACGGCATAAATTCCGCCCATGGTGCGTCTTTTGCAAAGAGAATACAGTCAGGGATGGGATGGTATAAAAGAGTTATCATAAGGGGCGATTCACACGCTTGTGCGTTATGGCTTGAATAATAAGAAATTAACAAGATAACGTTATCTTGAATAATTATCAAAAAATAACCAATTTGACACATGCTGTATTTCGTCTCAAATGAGTATGTGGTAATGGTGAGCTGTGCGGTATAGTGTTAAGACTTTCAAAATGAAACGAGATACTTAAAATTGAAAAGATTTTGTTTTTGGTCGTCGAATTTCGACGACGGGGCGAACCCTAGTTACAATAAATTCATAATTTCATGAACGCAGATTATTTCAATAGTGCATGATTATCATTGATTCAAAATAACGTTATTCAGATAATTTGTGTTATTCAAGACATTATCATCTGATAATTGATAATGATAATGAATAATTATTCAAAACTATTATTTTTGAATAATATCTTCTTGAATAATTATCACGGTCAAAATATCAAGATAATTATTCAACTTTTTGAATAATGCCGGACTCTGTAATCTACAATTCATTTATCCATTTATTTGTACTTATTTTTATTTATGTATTTATTCAGTTGCTCTTTATTATATATTTATTAATTTATTTATCTTTCGTTTTCCATAGTTCGAGCCAAAGACGGATGAGCCGGAAAAAAATCAAATCAAATAGTAATACGACGTACTTTTAGTGAATAGCGCTTCGTTTAGTTTCATACAAAAAAAAAAAAAAAAAAATACTTCAATATGATTGCTTTGATAATTCAGTGATGATCGTTTTGACGAATATATTGTATCTTGAATCACCAATGCACATTAAAATGTATGGAATCTGTAGAAATGCTATTTGAAAAAAACATTTGTGGACATTATTTGAATTGCAAATGACGAATCTTAACTTGAAAAAAATTTCATATGATCAATTCACCTTTGACACTCATCTCATTAAACTTTGAGGCGATAAACACATCACTCAATAAGTCTTTGATCTGACACATAGATGGCGCCACTAGTACCGAATTGCCCACATCAGCTGACAGCTAAAACCTTAAGATGACGTTTGTCAAAATTTGAGCCAAATCGACCGATTAGTTTGCGAGTTACAGTCATTTGGGTGAAGCTACTTTTGTCATTTAAAAAAAAATGGATTCAAAGCAATTTCGTGTGTTGATTTATCATTGCTATTTGATGGGAAAAAATACCGCCACAGCCAAAACTTGGCTTGATAAGTGTTACCCGGACTCTGCACCGTCGAAAGGAAGCGTGGTATATTGGTTTAATGAATTCAAATGCGGTCGTACAAGCACCGATGACGCTGCACGCTCTGGACGCCCAAATGAGGCTGTCACCGACGAAAACATCAAAAAAGTCCACAAAATCGTGTTTTCCAATCGCAAAGTGAAAATGCAGGAGATAGCTGACACTTTAAAGTTGTCCGTTGGAAGTGTTTGCACCATTTTGCATGAGCATTTGGGCTTCAAGAAGCTTCATTCGAAGTGGGTACCGCGATTGCTCTCACCGGACCAAAAACAACATCGTATCGATGATTCAAAGGCGTGTTTGAACGATGGAAAAAATACACGATTTACACTTCGAATTGCTTCCGCACCCACCATATTCGCCAGATCTGGCCCCCAGCGACTACTGGCTCTTTTCAAATCTCAAAAAGATGCTCCAGGGCAAGAGATTTCGCTCTGATGAGGAGGTGATCGCCGAAACTGAGGCCTATTTTGAGGGACTTCCGAAATCATTCTATAAAAGAGGCATCGAAAAGTTGGAGGATCGTTGGAATCAATGTATAACCCTCGAAGGAAACTATGTTGATGAATAAAGTGGAATTTTGCCAAAAAAATGTTTTTTTGTATGTCAGATCAAAGACTTATTGAGTGATGTGTTAATTGAACATGAGGAAAACTCTGATGATCAAAAGCCTCGGTTCGGATGCCAAATTCAGTTCAGTTTAAGTCAATTTGGAAGACGAATTTTGAACAGAAAGATGTTGAATTTAAACTCTAAATGGACGGATTGATTCTACAGATATATTGAGATCGAATCTGTTTGATCCTTAAATTGCCAAATTTCAAACAGGATAAACATAGATTGTTTCATATTGAAAATGCACAATGCGGTTTTTATTTTCTATTTTCCTCGAATAAAGAATAAATATCATGGATTGGATTATAGTTTGTAATTGGATTTTGGTTAACAATTAAAATTGCTTCGGTGCACATAGAAAATGGCGAAATTTAGGATTTATCCAGACGGCAGATTGGGTTGCTTTGAATGATTTTTAAATCGATTTTTGGCCCAATTAGATCTCGTATATTGTTGATGCCATATTTGATCATGGTCGGTCGTTCCAACGACAATCCCCACGCAATCACATTTACATCTTCAGGCAATCCCATTGGACGTAGCATTTCGGGGCGGAACATTCCCGAATTGCCAACCTTTAATTATAAATAAATTGGTTTCAAGTAATGCAAGGACGACTGAATGATTGAATAAATACCTCAATCCATTTTTTCAATCCCGGATGGAAGCAGAAGATTTCCATGCTGGGCTCAGTGTATGGATTATATGCTGGCTTGAATTCGATTTGTGTAATTCCCAATTTATTGAAGAATTCGGCAATAACACCGATCAAATCTCCCAGCGTTAGATTGCGATCAGCTACAACACCCTCGACTTGATGGAACTCAGCCAAATGCGTAGCATCCAGCGTTTCATTCCGGAACACGCGGTCAATTGAAAAGTATTTGGCAGGAACAAAGCCATCTTCATGATTCGCTAATTTGTATAGCATTCGAGCACTAACTGCTGTTGTGTGCGTTCGCAGCAAATTCTTTTGTGCCTCTTCAAGCTTCCAATCATATCTGTTGGAGAATTGAAATTGTGTCTTTTAATATGGAAATTGTGCGGAAGATAAGCCGTATTTTGGTTTTGCTTACTTGTATCCTTGTGATCCATAGCCACCGTTCGAATGCACCTCTTTAACTCGATTCAAATAATTTTCTGGAAATTTATAGCTCTTATTAGGCGTTGTCAAGAAGAATGTGTCGTGAGCATCTCTGGCCGGATGCTGTTGTGGCTGAAACAGCGCATCGAAGTTCCAGAATGATGATTCAACGAAATTATTGGTTGGCATTTCCGAAAAACCCATCTCCAAGAAAATATTACGGAATTCGGTGCGAACTTTGAGCAATGGATGTAAATAGCCGGCATCTGGAACCGTCCCCAATGCATCCAAATTGTATGGCTTGAATTTCAATGTTTTCCACAAATCCGATGCAAGCATATCCGTTGTCAGATCGGCTTCCAATTTCTGCAAAGATGTTGCAAACTCTTTTCCTTTCGAAATAATGAAACTTTTCACAACTACTTCTTGCATGAGTTTCCGTTTCTTGTAATCATTACGGACTGCATCAGTGAGATCGGCGGCTTTGCCAGCTTGCACTTGCCGAAGATGCTCTTGAACGGTATCCGTGATGGAATCGAATTTTCGCTTAACAATTGGTGTTCCACCCGATTTGTCGACCAAAATCCAGCCTTGAGCCATTGCCTTACTGAATCCAACCTTCGCATTTGGTGATATCTGTAGAATTGAAATTGTGTGAGTCAAATGCAATTGGTGTTCAGAACAAATGATGCAATCGCTACTTACTTTCATGAGTTCGGGTTGGGCGATTCCATCGGCTGGAACTGCGGCGAAAACAACCGCTTCGTGACTTCCATTTGCCAGAACTTCCTTACCCTCACCGGTCAATTCCCAGCTTTTATGTGATGTTTGTTCGGCATTCAGTAGTTCACCATTGGCTTCAATACTCTTCAAAGCACCGACAATTTTCTGATGATCGACACCGAACACCGGCACCAAGTCCAATGTATCAGCTTTGCCATTCTCATTGATATATTTCAAAATTTGCTCGGTCAATTCAAGCTGCATGTTTTATGTTGAATAATTGCAAAGCAAAACAAATCTATTTTTTGCGATTAAATGCACACGTAAACAACACGTTGTTTGGACTCAAACGCGAAAGGCAATACTGACAGAGCCGCTGACATTTGTCTAAATGGAAGTTGTAATTGTCAAATGTCAATGCTCCATGCTTTCGCCAATTTTTTTTTTACGATTTTTCCAAGGTTTTTTTGGTTATTAATTGGAGAGTTAAAAGTTTTTATCTATAATTTTAAATGAAAACTATTTTTTTTAATGGAAATTACTCATGATAATTTTTATTTAGAATCTGATAAATAAATATGCAATGAATGTTAATTGAATAGCTTCTTTTAATAACATTTGTTTGGTCATATTTTTGCATTGAACGAAGCCCGTGTTGATTTTAAATGTTTGTTATTGTTCTGTTGTAGAGCAATTTTCACGAATTTCGATGCGCAATGAATTTATTGCCATTTCCTTACGAATGTAATATTGATTATTAATGTTTTCTATAGATTGGTCATACACATTCCTGCCGATTTTTTTGGTCTGATATTCGTCAGATATAAACCGTTTAATTCAAAGCAGAACATTAGTCTCAGTATTTTGGAGTTGCCCATTTATAAACAATAAAAAAATTGATTAAATTCATTCCAATTGTTTATAATCTGCCAAAATGGGTAATAAATTTCCATCGAACACCTGTCAAATGCGGGAATGTGAAATGACATTAGTCTCGTTGGTACGGTTAAAAAGTCAAATGTCAGGCGCCATGTTGTATTTTTTCAAGCTTTCGTAGTTTTACGACTTTCATCTCATTGCTCTTCAATTTTTATTGTCCGCAATTTTCTACCAAATCACTTCAATTTGGTTGGAATAAAAAAAACTCAAGGGCATATTATTCAAGCATTCATTGAATATTCATTGCAGCAATGCCATTGCATTAATTGCAAGCGTAGCAAAAATGTTTAACGTATTTTGTGGATACGAAAAAGAAGAAGAACGAACATTGACGTGTTTTGTGAATCGATATAGTTTTATCACAAGCAACCGTCATTGTCTGCTCGCGCTATGTTATTAGTTCAGTTTTAATTGTCATGTGGCCTGCGTTCGATTATTTCAGCATTTAACTATTTAGTTTATTCCAGTTTTCTCTGAAAAACTGATCAAATTTTCTATTATTTTTGTTTCGTCAATTTTTCATATTTGAGTTTTTTGATTGTTTGACGATAGTTGAAAGCGAGCAAGTGAACAGCAAGTGAATTGTGAGAGAAAAAAAAACGGGGAAAAAATTATATATTGTCTTCGTTTTATATACTACATTGTCTGAATTAACAAGAAAAAACACTTCGAATTTATCAAGCAGTTGGAAGTTTAAAATCCGACACACATATACCGAATATTAGGTTAAAAACTGATTAAATACAAACATGTCATCATCGCATTGGGAGGAATTTTATGCAAATCATTTGCCACCGGCTGATTTCGAAGATAATCGAACACTTCTGAAGGAGTTTTGTGACCGACACAATGAAGATCAAACTTCAATTGTCCTTGTCACGGTATGTAACTAGTTTAATTAGGCATTTTGTTCCATTCGCGGGCATTCGAATGTCTTATCCACCATTCCGTGGTTGGTGCACGGTATTGATTTGCTTGTTCTTTTTCTGAAAATGTATAAAATGAATGCTGAGACCTTCGAAATATACTAATAATATCCCATTCAATGTAATCGGTAATTATGGTTAAGTGCTTTTGAACCCAAACATATCATATCAAATGCCATATATTGTTACATGCTTGTCATTTCGTCCGCCGTTTATTTCGGTGAATGGCAATGTTAATTCCTGTATGTTGATGTATGTATACTCATTTTGATATATACTAAGACACTTGTCAGTGTCATAAGGGAGTCACTTAATATTGAATATGCATTTCTTGGAAAATGTTAGAATCACCCGCGCGCCTCAACCATTTCGATTCCACAAATTACTTACATTTAAATAGAGTTCGATGTGATTGGTCGAGATTTCTGAAGTCTCATTGAATATTTGATTGTGTTTTTTTTCTTTTCCGTATTTATGGATGGTCAGTCTGGCGGTACGACAGTGCCTTTGGAGCATAACACGGTTCGATTCGTAGATAATTTTAGTGCTGGTACCAGAGGATCGGCGTCAGCTGAATACTTTCTGGATCATGGATATGCTGTGATTTTTATGCATAGGCTTAAATCGTTGGAACCATTTACACGCCACTTTACTGGTCAGCAATTTTTTGACATGCTCGATGTTGCTGAGACCGCTGAAAATAGCGATTCTGACACACCTTCAATTTTTGGTAACTATCAGTAGTCATTCAATCGCTTATCTTAACAATCCATTTTCATTCTTCATTGCATTTGGTTTTTCATTTATTCTTATCAAATTTCTTTCCTTTGAATATATGTGATTCGCGTGGCACAGTGAAACCCGATTCGGTTGAAGTTCTGGCACCGATATTGGCAAAATACAAAATTGCTCAGGAGGCAAATAAAATATTGTATGTAAACTTTACCAGTGTCGTTGACTATATGTGGCTTTTGCGTGCCGCATGCGAATGTTTGGCTGCCTTCGATAAACGAGCTGTTCTCTACTTAGCGGCTGCTGTATCTGACTTCTATATTCCTTCCGACAAAATGGTAAGATTCATAAAATTGTTGGAAATCATTCATGGATAATGCCATGCTTCTTCATATAAATATAATATTTTATTGTCTCATTTGTGTGGTCGGTCGTCGTCGTTGTGGGGTGGATATGCGCGTCCGCGTAGCCAACGCACAAAATACAATCGGGACATGGAGCACCGACGATTTCCCTTCAACTTGTGCCAAAAATGTTGGCACCCTTGGTCAGCTCATGGGTAACGAATGCATTTGTGGTCTCGTTCAAATTAGAAACGGATGAAAATTTGTTGATCGTTAAATCGCGTGATAGCCTGAACAAGTACAAACACAAGGTATATGGCCTTGCAATGCGAATTCACCTCTCGCATTTTCATCATCACCATCCAATCAAATCTAACCGATGGAACATTTTTTTTTTTTATTCATTCTTTAAGCTTGTCATTGCAAACATGCTGCAAACAAGAAAGAGTCGTGTCATATTTGTGACACCAACTACATCATATGAAATCAACTTGACAAAAGACCAATTGTTGGCTGGCATGGAAATTGAAGAGCACATCGTAGCGGAAGTGGTTTGTGTTTTAAGCTGTCACACAATTTTATTGTTTCTTTCCAATTTAATGAAAGTGTCATTTAATCTGGTTTTTCCTTTTGATTTATAAACACAGGTTCAAAGTCACGAAGATTTTATGGCCGCAATACCTCTACAATGACCTGTTCGACGCAAGAAACAGTTGTGTGCTGATTGCAAAGTAACAATGCCACATTTTTGCCGATTGCTGAATCCGGGAGGACTTAAAAGAAAATTCTAAAAAAAATTACTTCAAAAACTACAATATGCTTCAAGGTGCAGACAAAATGGCGTCTCTTCTCGTCGAAGGAGGAATCTTGCGAGTCAGAATTTGTGTGTTATTTCGATACTTATTGGTTTAATTGAAGGACAGTTAAATATGTTAAGTATGTTTTGTGGGTGGTTTCAAAATGTTTATATGTGAAAGACACAAGTCTGTTCATGGCCTTCGATCTTTAGTTTCGCATCTCAAACTAACCAAAGTAGAATGGAGTTTGTACACATTGTAAAGTGTATGGGATTTTTTGTTGTTGTAAGTTTGCACACAGTTTCTACGTCTTTCATGATATGAAAAGGTTTTATAGGTTTTTTTCCGTGGAAGAACAGTTTTTTATTAATAATCAATTTTCGATCATTTTGAAAATGATTTTATCCATATTATTTCAATATGATTTATTGATATTGTACTTTTGTAGACGCGAACTTAATCATTTATACAGGTTAATATTTGTGTTCTAGTTTTCATATATTTTGTTTTCAACAATTTGTTTATTATTCAAACAAAGTTTGATGTATACAAAATAATTGAATTATTATAAAAAAAAGTGTATAACAAAAAATGCAATGGAATCAATGACCATTAACAATAGCGATGAATAATTTAGACAAGCAAAACTAACATCTGACCCATAAAATATTCATGGAGTAATATTAAAATTAAGCATGATTCAGTTGTGTGCCTCTCCTTTATACCAATTACAGTAACAACAACAAACAACATAGCAACAATTGAAAAATATTCGAGTAGTTGAAATAATGCAGCTTCAAAAATGTTAACAAATCTTTAGCTTATAGAAACGAGGGGTAACATTTTTTGAATATTTATTTGGGATACAATTTTGAGATAGTTAAGCTATCTTAAAAAATAATTCCCAACAATCAATATCATTGTCTAGTCCCCGAGAAAGAAAAAACACACAAAAATTAGAAAAAAAAAAAAAAAATACTTTGAACATATTTGAGTAACCAGAATATTTTTGTACAGTTTTTCGTGCAAGAATAGAATCCAAAATGCCTTCTTGGGATTTCGTCATCATAGAAGAAAAAAAAAGAGTTCACAAAATTGATGATAACTCCACCACCACCACCACCACCACCAGTAACAGTGCTGCTACTACTGCTGCTACAATTTTTATACACTTTTTGCTCGATATACTTTTAACAATTGTAAGGCATCTACGAATTGGCGTGAATTTTTAGCCCTCAAATCTGTGTAGAAACAAAACACATATCGATCGAAGATAACCAACACAAATTGATTTTATTAGAAACTTAGGCAAAATTATCTGTTTGTCTGTCAGTGCGACCTGGCTTAATGGGAGTTCTCTATTCATTTCTTCTCAAACTCATTATGAGCTGTGGCTTTGGATTAAAAAAAAAACAACAAACATCAACTACAGGGCTTTTTAAACATACACTTTTCGAAAGAATTTTTGTTTCGTGCATTTTTTGAGGGAGAAAACTGAAAACAATTATCCAAAACTTGCATGTAGAGAATTTAGCCATTTTTGACCAAATTGAGACACAAAAATTGTAGCAAAACGAACAAATCAATTAGTTGTTTGATGAAAATTTAGATTAACTGGAATGATACTTTGGCTCCGCTAATTTTGGATGAATATTTAATTGAAGAACGCCTTGATTCTGATTTCCCAATGAATCGATCGATGAATTAAGAAGATTCTGAATTTGGCAAAGAATTCCCCTAGATTCATCACCATGAAAAAAAAATTAAAGCGAAAAAAAAGAAGTATCATCGACAGGAAATGCAAAAAAAAAAAGTGAAAAAACAAAAAAATAACTTTATAGATAATAATTGGCAGTGAAATATTCTATATTGTGAAAATATTTGTTCGATGATCCAAACTATAGCTGTGAGCAAAAAATAGGAGTTTTGTTTGCACTGGACGCACCAATTCAACAATTTCTACATCTTTATGATATTTTCATCTCACTATCTCTCGCTGTCTCTCTATCAAATTCAATCTATTCAATACCACCTTAATCAATTCTATGCTTTGCTCAATACACATCTTCAAATAGTATGCAATTGGATTCCTAAAATTCTCTTCGCAAACGGTACCACCATTGAAACGGGTTAAACACAAATTTATGTGGATAAATAAAATTAACAAAACAGTAAACACATCGTTTTCCAGATGAAATAGTCGTTGGTCGATTGCCTCCAATGTTTGGGACGGAAGGATTTGTTTTATTAATGATTGTTGAAGTGTGAGAATTAAATGTCTATATTGATGTGTTGAAGAAGAATGAACAATTGACCAAATATACTCGTAATGTAATTAGAATGTGAAGATAATAAAATGGGTTTAAAAATATTTCGGTATTTTGTATCATTTTTTTAATTTTTTTTTTTCGTTGACATTTTACAATTTAATCTTATTTTTTTTCATTTTCTTCATAAATTTCTTCTTTTTCTAGAATATTCCCCAAATATCTATTGAGAATGAAATAAACAGTTAATTGAATCTCTTTGATTCAGTTCAACCATCTGCATTCAAGATGGCGTTGCTTGTGTGCTGTCATTGTTCAGTGTTTGTCATCAAATAGTACACAAAAGTGTTAAACTTTGTATTTTCCTGCTATTTCTCTAGCTGTTTCCATCGAAAATCAACTTGAACCATCAATTTCTTTCTGGTATTCATCAAGAACATAACATATCTAAATTAAAAACAGTGGATTTTGTGTGATATTCAAACATGGCACACTATAAGGGGGCTGCCAGTGAAGCTGGCCGAGCCATGCAGCTAATGAAGAAGCGAGAAATCGCCCAACAGGAGATCGAATTCCGAAAGAAAAAGATTGAAGAGGATCTCAAGATCAATAATATTGAAAGTAAATTCGCGACTCATTATGATGCCGTCGAACAGCAGCTTAAAACCTCAACCATTGGTTTGGTTACGTTGGATGAGATGAAGGCAAAACAAGAGGATATTGTTCGAGAGCGCGAGAAAAAATTGGCACAGAAAAAAGCGGAAAAAGATAGAGAAAAGATGCGCGCTTTGGAAGAAAAACAGGCCGAAAAAAATAAACAGCGCAGGCAAATTCAAGCATTGTCTTTCATTTTGGATGAGAACGAGGAGAATGAGAACGAATATTCGGATGGCGATAAAAATGAAGACTCGAACGACAGCAGCAGTCAATCAAGCTCGAAGAAATCTTCCACTTGGGCAACTATAGATCGAGAAGTGGAAGAGCCAGCTTTTAAGAAGCTTCGTAAAAATCCGGACGTTGATACATCATTTTTGCCCGATCGAGAGCGAGAGGAACGTGAAAATCGATTGCGCGAGGAATTACGACAAGAGTGGGTCGCACAACAGGCGGCGTTAAAAGATCAAGAGATACCAATCACATTCTCATACTGGGATGGTTCCGGCCATCGACGATCGGTGACCATGAAAAAAGGCCATTCTATTTATCAATTCTTGCAAAAATGTCTGGAACTACTGCGTAAAGAATTTGGCGAATTGAAAACAGTGATGGCCGATCAGCTGATGTATGTCAAAGAAGATTTGATTCTACCCCATCATTATACGTTTTATGATTTTATTGTGACAAAAGCGCGTGGAAAATCTGGACCACTGTTTCAATTCGATGTGCACGATGATATTCGTATGATCAGCGATGCCACTGTCGAAAAGGAAGAGTCACATGCGGGAAAAGTCCTCTTGAGATCTTGGTATGAACGAAACAAACACATTTTCCCAGCCAGCCGCTGGGAACCTTATGATCCAACCAAGACATACGACAAATACACAATAAAAGACAAAAGCAAAAAATAGTTCCGATCATTTGTAATTTTAAATGACATTGAATAAAATTAAAACCAATAGATTAAACTGGAAAAATAGTTATGTTTTTTTATTTGTTTTTATGATGCAGCATCATGTGCCAAACATAAAATATAATCATTTCTAGAAAACAGCTTGATAAAAAGAGAAGATCAACCTTAAATCGCTTATTTAACGTGACCACCCTCCTTGAGCTTAGCAATTAAAGTATCGACGTCAGGGACAACGCTTCCAGCCTGACGAACTGGCGGATCTTCGACCGATACAATTTCAATACGTGGAGAAGTATCGACTCCCAAATCAGCTGGTGTCATCTTTTTGATGGGCTTCTTCTTTGCTTTCTGTTGAATGAGAGCGAAAAACAAAAGTGCTATTCAAAATGCATATGGAACTAGAGCCAACTGATTCTGATATGGTCTGATCTTACCATAATATTGGGTAAAGTTGCATAGCGTGGTGTGTTCAAGCGTAAGTCAGCGCTTAAAACAGCTGGTGCTTTCAAGTTCAACGCTTCCAAACCGCCATCGATTTCACGTTCAATCTTGTAGCCATCGCCGATCTTTTCGATTTTTGAGCAAAATGTGCCTTGTGGCCAGTTCAAATAAGCGGCCGTCATCTGAGCTGTCTGATTGGCATCATCGTCGATGGCTTGCTTGCCAACCAATATCAAGTCGATTTTTTCTTCTTGCGCCAATTTTGCTAGAATTTTTGACACATGAATTGGTTGCAACAATTCAGCTTCTTTGGCTGGCACTTCGACGTGAATACCGCGATCAGCTCCCATGGCCATGGCAGTTCGTATCACTTCTTGCGATTGTGCTGGACCAACCGAGACCGCAACAATTTCCGTAGCAACTTTATTCTCTTTCAATTTAACCGCCTCTTCAACAGCAATCTCATCGAAAGGATTCATCGAATGCTTAACACCCTCCGTTACGACACCAGTCTTATCTGGTTTGACACGAATCTAATCGAAATGATATCAATAGAAAAAAGAAAAAAACATCTCATCAATGAACTAAGCTACTATTTTATGTAATTCATTGACTTTTGTTGAAATACTTCCAACAAACCAATTGAAATTTTCATGAACTTTGTTGTATAATTTGTGTACTTTGTAACAAGGTTTGATCAACAAAAAATAAAATAAATACCTTGACCGCATAATCAATTACTCGTTTCACACCGACCAAAACACGAACCATCTTTTTATCGGCTAGAAAATTCAAATATTTGCTGAAATTTTATTTAATGTTCGATGAATGGAAAAAGGAGCTTTTTCACGAGATTTACCTTTTTTAATGTACGATACCCGTTAATCTCGCTTCGAAAGTCCAAATTCCAAACAAGAAAATTGCTACAACTCGCGAACAGATTTTGACGTAAATACCAATTGGTTGGAAAATTGGAGAGTTTTGGTGTGACTACCGACTGTCATACACACATATAATCGAATGAATTCGCAAACACATGCAGGCAACCGCAGAGATAGCGATTAAACCATCCTTATGTGTGTATTGAAATGTATGTGATAGGTAAACATACGCAAGAAACACAAGATAATCATAGTTTCGTTTTAAATACATTCAGTTCGATCGGTTTGTTTCACAAATTTGATGTTAGCCTTAGATAAGACGCATCGAACACAATTTCAGTGAAGCAATTTCAGTGCGAAAGGAAAATAAGATGTCACCGGCACCATTGGCGATGCGAATTATGGCCAGCTCAATTGCCATTGCAAATCAGGCTGGCAAAATCATTCGCGATATTATGAGCAAAGGCGAGCTTGGCATTGTCGACAAAGTAAGATAAACATGACGTCCATTCAAACTTTCTAATTTCTGTGTATTTAATGCGGTTTTCGAATTTTAAGTACTAATTTTCGCTCACTTTCTGCAAATTAAATCAAGTTTCTCTTTGTTTCAATGAAATTTTAAGGGCAAAGACGATTTACAAACAGAAGCTGATCGATCGGCACAACGATGCATAGTTGCTTCACTGTCTAATCAATTTCCGAATGTGCGAATTATTGGTGAAGAAGGTGCCACCGATCTGGTGAATGTGCCCAGTGAATGGATTGTGACGGAATCGGATCAGGAATTTTTGAAAAATAAATGCCCAGACTCATGGGCCAATGTTCATGAAAATGATGTTGTGATTTGGGTCGATCCTCTTGACGGAACATCCGAATATACGCAGGGCATTTTGGAGCCAGTTACAGTATTAATCGGTTTATCGGTGCTAGATAAAGCGGTGGGCGGTGTGATACATCAGCCATATTTCAAGCGGAACAATGACGAACTCGGTCGCACAATTTGGGGATTGAAAGGATTGGGCAGTGAGGGTTTTACCCGAAAGCCACTAGCTCCTGGAGAATTGATAGCAACCACAACGAGGACACATTCAAATGAATTGGTGCAAAGTGCTTTGCGTGCACTTGAACCAACAAAAGTGATTCGGGTCGGCGGTGCTGGCTACAAAGTATTACAATTGCTGGAGGGAGACGCACATGCTTATGTATTCGCTAGCGCTGGATGCAAAAAGTGGGATACTTGCGGTGAGGGCATAAGATGCAAACAATTCTAAAATCCTAGACAATTAATTTGTTCATCATTGCTTTCTATATATTTAGCACCGGAAGCGATTCTTGAAGCCGATGGTGGAATGCTAACCGACATTTCGGGAAATCATTACCAATATGGTGCAGATGTTGCATTTCTAAATAAAATGGGCGTTATCGCAACTGCAAGGGATATTGACCACAACGCAATTATCAATAAGATTCCAGATGACGTTAAAGCCAAGCTTTGCAAATAAAACAATTGACTTTATCACGCATTTTGAGAGAAACTCATTTATGGGATGAGCTACAAGTTACACTACATTTTTTTTATCAATTTTAGATAAATGGTTTATTTCGCAATTGTCTTATCTTACGACATTTGTGTGACTAAAATATGATAAAAAACGGAAAACACACCTATATTTTTTATGTCTTTTTTTCCTTCTCACTAAGAATGGCATAGAAATGGTGATTAGAAATAAAAGAAATTGAATTGTTTCGTTCATCAACATGTGGTCATGTAATTCTGAATGTATTCAAAATGTAAAATTAAATTGTGTTGCCGGAGCAACGGCCAAATACAATCGAAATGATGTATCCTATCATAATGTCTGTAAGTGTGTGTGTGTGTGTGTGTTAAGAGGTAACGAAAAAGCAAGTGAAATCTTACATCTTATCTTCGTGCAAAATTAAATCAAATCTGCCACATTCATGGGCATTTCGTCAATTTGTGTCGAATAGTACTGTTCGATATCACGAAGAATTCGAATGTCATCGGATTTGACAAAATTGATGGCAACACCCTTACGGCCGAAACGACCCGAACGACCAATACGATGGATGTATAATTCACGATTGTTGGGCAAATCATAGTTGATGACCAATGAAACTTGTTGCACATCAATGCCGCGCGCCCAAACATCTGTTGTGATCAGCACACGGCTTTGGCCGGAACGGAATTCCTTCATAATCTCATCACGCTCTTTCTGCGGCATATCACCATGCATTGAGCTCACCGTAAAATTGGCTTCTCGCATTTTTTCCGTCAACCAATCAACCTTACGTTTGGTATTACAAAATATGACCGCTTGAGTAATTGTCAGAGTATCGTATAAATCGCACAATGTATCAAATTTCCATTCTTCTCGTTCAACCGCCACGAAAAATTGCTTGATACCCTCAAGTGTCAATTCATCACGTTTGACCAAAATACGAATTGGATCGGTCATGAATTTCGATGTCATTTCAAGGATCTCATGCGGCAGTGTAGCTGAAATCAAGCACACTTGTGTGGCTGGCGGCAAATATCTGTAGACATCATAAATTTGCTCTTTGAAACCTTTGTTCAACATTTCATCAGCTTCGTCGAGTACAAGCATTTTGATTGATCTGGTTCGCAGTACACGCCGTTTAATCATATCGAACACACGACCCGGCGTTCCACTCACTATATGTTGACCATAATCCAATTTACGGATATCCTCACCCAAATTCGTACCTCCGATGCACTGCAATTGAATTTTCATGTTTGAAACAATTTAATTTTTACTTTATTCGCGATGTGTTCATACTTACAGCGTGACATTGTACGTTCATGAAGTCACCCAATGCCAAAATAACCTTTTGGATTTGCACGGCCAATTCACGAGTCGGTGATAAGCAAAGTACTTGTGTTTCACGTAATGTCGTATCGAGCGACTGCAAGATCGAAATGGAAAATGTTGCCGTTTTCCCCGTACCTAACAAATCAAAACAAACGAATGTTGCTGCCGTTTATATATGAAGTGTTGGCTTTGCGTTTACCTGATTGAGCTTGAGCAATGACATCACGTCCTTTCACGATCGGCAAAATGCTTCTTTGTTGAATGGCCGATGGTTTCTCGAAACCTAAAATAATAAAATTTCATTTTATCTAAATTGCTCAGAGAATGCCCAAGATGCACCGTCACTTTTGTGAGGTTATGCACTTTTGTACGAACGAATAACACGGTACTTACCGTACGCATAGATTGCACGAAGAAGCTCTTCTCGCAGGTTCTAAAAATGTAATAGACAAACATTTAACTCAAATTTCAATTGAAATTCAATATTTTTGGGCCAAATGGATGCCGAAAATGGGAAATAATGATAGAAATTTCTAAATTTCGCTGGTCCTACTTACCATTGAATTGAATGTGGGCACAACTTCAACTTCTTCGCTCGTCTCGAATTCAATATTCGATAGATCCTCATTTGGAGCTCCACGTCGTGCCATTTTTACTGATTTTTTACTTTCCAAAGTCTCAGACAAAAAATATTATGTGCAATTTGAAAAATTTTTCGGCGTGTTTCAACTTTGTTTGACGCAAAAACCAAACACTGTGAATACGTTTGGCATTTGACAACGCGCACGATTATTTTATTTCATGAGCTGGTTGCGCGGATTGCCGCAGAGGTCGCCACCGATTCGAGTGAAATTGTAATAGTCTCCAAAGTGGAACGCACTCATTTCAAAGCGACACATTACATACAGATTGTGCAAATGCCATCATTTGTGTTCTGCATTGAGGGAGAATCATATTTATTTTTCGTTTGTTATGCATAGTTGGAGCGAAAATTGTTTTTTTCATTAAATATTTGGAAATTATTTTGTAAGAATTGTTAATTTGTTGGGCAGTGACCGGTGTCGAGCGAAATGTAAGTAATTTTTTGATTGTTTCTTACAAATTTCATGTTTTTGTGGTGTGAGCGCTTGTGTTGTCATTTTTTGGCGCCAAGCGTCATATTGTATCTAGAAATTCATTATTATTTTTCATATAACATTAATTATCACCGATTAGGTGTTGAAATGTCGTTGTTTGTAATTGGTGTGCATTCGATTGTAGAAAAATGTCTCGAAAACGTTCGGCCTTAACAATGGAAGAGTGCAACAATAATGATAGCACAACAATATCAATGGTAAAACGAAGTCGACCGAGCGGAAAGCGGCTGTTGGTACAGTTGGAATCAAATTTTACAGCTAAGATGGTCGTTCCATTAACATCGCCGGAAGGGGAACGAACCAGCCGCTCAGGACGCTGGCTAAAATGCATTTCAAATACTACAACAAAGCCCCAACCACCACTATTACCATCGTCAACAAACAACAATCGCACGAGCGAATCGATGACAACGCGATCGCTGAACAAACGAAAAGTACGCAAAGTTTATTCTATACACAATATCAATTCGTATCAATGGCTTCGCCGTGTGTCGAATCGTCTATCAACGAAAAGTCCAATTTTAAGAAAAAGTCCCATTGATAAATTGATTACCGTAACTAAAATTGGATTAAACACTAATCAATTACAGACTCAGCTGAACGAAAGTTACGATAGCCCGAATCCGAGAGAAAAAAATGAATTCCGTTCGGCACTCGAGACATCGAATTCGATTATTGGAATTGTGCAAATGGAGACACAGAGTGTGACTAATACAGGGACTGAAACATCACAATTTGGACCATGCGACTTTGAAACCGATATCAAAACATACCGTTTGAATAAATCACATCGTCGGCTAACGCAGTCGATGGAAATCATTGATCATATCGATTTGACGAGTTCAACTGAAGCGAGCGAAGTCGACGATGACGATAAATTGCCACGTCTTGATGAAAACGAGCAACTATTAGCTACACAAATTTCGTCTATTGAACCCGCCGATTCAACGTCATCATCTGACAACGTCAATACATCACATGATAATAATAATAAGACTGATAGACAACATTCATTAACGATTTCAAATGAATTGGCCGATCTCTCACATCCAATTTCCGACCAAGAAATATCCATATCGGATGCATATAAAACATTTTCCGAATGCAGCTGTGAAGATTGTGCTGAGAGTATCAATTATGATTTGACAGATAATTGGTATGAGGGACAAATTGTGTGGGCTGCATTACCCAGTTATCCATTTTGGCCAGCAATCGTTTTTAATTGTGAAGAAGAGGACACATTTCAAAAGAGTATGTAATATTTCTTTGGCTCGCCATTACAAATCTCACAATATCTGATTAGAAGTTTTTGTGTATATGAATTTCTTTCACTACTAGGAAAAACTGCTCACTCGAGTGAGCCTTCATAATATTGAAATTAATAGTATTTCCTCCAAGACTCTCTCATATCTATCGATGATATCAAATTGGTATTTGTTCAAATTTTATTTTTTATTTGAGAAAAGAAGCATATATTTTTCGACGCTATATTTTGGAATCGAGAAATTATTTGACATTAATTTTGTTCTTCAGTTCACCGAACTACATTGGTGAAGAGGCGCATTTTTCTCGTCTATTTCAATTATAACCAAAAATGCCAATGCTATCTGTCAATTTTACGATTCTCAGAAAGGGCCTATATCAGTCGCGCGTAAACGCAAAGTGACCGATTCTAGACGCTCAGCAGAATTGATACAGCATCTGTCGAGTGAGTAAGAATGTAAGAACATTCTCCACTCACTTATAATGCCTTCTTGTTGCGACGCATGAAAACCAGAAAATGAGAAAATAGAAATAAAGCCTACTAATTCACTAATACATGCGCACGTTTCTATTGCCTCGTCTTCTGTTTTGAATGCGTCGAAACGAGAGCAATATACGTGAGCGGATCATGTTGTTGCATTCTTACAGACTTTGGCTATTTGGCAGATGCTCTGCTGAGTATTAAAATGGAATAGAACGTCTTGCGCAAATACGCGCCTTTTTATTGAAAACTCAACGGTAACAAAGGCTTCTTTTAAGGGCATTTTATTATCATGAAAACATGATCTCATTTACTGAATTTGTATTTGTCTAGCATAATTCATCCATTTTTATGAACCATTTTGTTTATTTTCTTCATTAAGAACGCTTGGTAAACCAAATTGTGACCGCTCGAATTAATGAAACCATAGGATCTTTCTCATCGGATGTAATGAACCGAAAGCTTCTTGAACCGTTTTTATAATTAAAGAAATGTATATGCGCTTGTTTTATTCCAAAATCAAGGAAAAACATAGGCTTGTTTGATTCTCATCGATAGACATGAAAAATGTATTTAGATAGTAATAATATCGCCTACTGCTGATATTTCAGATATTGTGTGAAACATGTTTTCATCATCATTATTTTCAGATTGCAGTCAACAAATAACTTTAATCGATGTATTTCTCTAGATAATCAGATCCATGTGAAATTCTTGTATGATAATGGCCGCCGCAACTGGGTCAATTCAAAATTGTCTATATTGTTGTTCGAGGGACGCGAAGCGTTCGCCGCCAAATGCAAGGTATTGGCTTGCCTTAATTAATTTTTTTTTCGCTCGCATAAATATTTTCAAAAAAAAAAAAAAAAAAAAATGGAATCGTTCATATAATGCCGCTTTGATGACTCAATCTCATTGCATATTTTTGAAATTTACAGTTGAATGCTAACAAAAAGAACAAAGCATACAGATGCAGTAACGGCAAACGATGGGATGTAGCAATTCAAGAGGCTCATGTTCTCCAAAGCATCAAACATAAAAGCCGAATTCCATTTTATGACGAAATATTGATGGAATCTGTTCATGAAATGGACCGTGAACTCCGTTCCAATCGTCATAAAGCAAACCATCGATGCGATACGCCGCAAACCTTTGACACCGCATACTCATCGTGGAAACAATCAGTGTCGCCGGCTTCGCTAAGCTCAACACTCAACGAACTGAATCGGAATTTCGATGTAGATAAAAATATTAATAATTATTTGGAATCGGTTGAACTGAATCTGCCGGAACAAGTGCCCGAAGATGATTTTCAAATGGATGCATCATCACCGTTCACATCAATCAACGAATGCCTTTCAAGTGATAATATTTACTGCCAGTTAGTGAAATTAGTTTACGATAAGTTGAGGGACAATGAGTGTTCGGTGAATGAAAGTGCGATTTTGAATGAGAACTCATTTTTGGCTAGCCTAAATGATCTGTGGTCGGAGATGACAAATTTGAGGAAAAGTATGTCAATGAGCATGGATATATTGTCGTTGAAACGCAGAAGGCTATCGATTTTTAGCGTGGGCTCAAATTCAACGGTAGACGCTTCAAAGCAAACAAAGCGACAGAGGGCACTTAGCTATAAAAAGGCTAAAATCGCCGAGCAAAAGGAAACGGCTCAAGTTCAAGAAAGAGCCAAAGAAAAACGATCGAAACAAGAGATTGTGATGGAAAAAATGCGAAAAGCCGAAGAAAAGATTTTGCGATATTGCATGAAAGATCAACCAGCCAATATTTTACTGAAAGGACTGCCCAAAGATCCAGTTTGCCAACGCTGCCTCGGAGCTGGCAATGTCATGAAGTGCGCAGGAAAATGCTGTGGGTATTTCCACGAACAATGCCTAAAGGAGCCGATTAACGAAAGCAAATACAGTGAAATTCTGAAACAACGAATGCTGGATGAGGATGCGATTCAGGAAATGTCTAGCACTGTTGTGGAGAACACGCATATGTTACCATGCTTATCGTGCACCACATCAATAGCACACACATGCTTTGTTTGCTCAAAATCTGACCCCGATTGCATTCAATGCTGTAACAGATATTGTGGCAAAGCTTATCACATCGAGTGCCTTAAATATTGGCCGCAGCATAAAAAGACTTACGTAAGTAATAAGATCAAGAGTCTACAGTGTTCACGGCATATTTGTCATACGTGCGTGTCACCCGACATTCGCAACCTATTCCATACGGTTGAGTCTGACAAAAAGCTAATTAAATGCTTGCAATGTCCTGGCACATACCATCGATCGGCTGAGTGCATTCCGGCTGGCAGTGAATTGCTCTCCGAATCGCAATTAATCTGCGCACGCCATCAATCGAACAATGTCAAGCGAATCAACATTGATTACTGTCTATTTTGTTCGGGAAATGGCACTCTCATTTGCTGCGATGCTTGCGTGTATTCGTTTCACCAGGATTGCTTGAATGTGCCGGTTGGAGATAACTTTTATTGTGAGGTCAGTTATTTATTTCAAGATCATCTGAGTTTTTTTTATAATTTCGCACAACCAACAATTTTTGAAATTTTAAATTTTTGCAGGAATGTGAGTCTGGCCGACGTCCATTGTACGGAGAGATTGTGTGGTGTAAATATGCAACATCTCCGTGGTGGCCGGCAATAACAGTGCCGACGCCGTTCATACCAGAGCGCGTAATGGCCAGTAGAAAGGAGCCACACCAGATCTGTGTGTTTTTCTTCGGCACACATGATTACGGATGGGTTTCTCAAACGCAGATCTATTTGTACCTCGACGGCGATGGTGAATGCAAGAGCAGCAATGACAAAGAAAAGCTGAAAAATGCGATCGCTGAAGCTGAACGCTGGATGCATCGGCTCAACGAAATCAAAGAAAAGCCCGGTAGCAAAGCGAGAAAACCGCCGCCATACCGAAAAATCAAGTCGAACAAAGTGATTGCGAAATTCCAAGGGTCTGAGTACATTGAATGCAAATGCAACCCAGATGATCCAGCTCCGTGCAGCGTCGAGAGTAATTGTTATAATGCTGTGTTGAATTTTGAGTGCGACCCGGAGCTTTGTCCAGCCAAAGAAAAATGCCAAAATCAGAATTTCCACCGCGGTAAACAGTTCGATGTTCACGTCAAAGTGACGCCCAATAAAGGCTGGGGACTTTTTGCGAAAGAAGAGATCCCGGTTGATCGATTCATCATCGAATACATGGGCGAAGTGATCGATAATGTTGAATTTGATCAACGTTTCAATCGCGCTACGGCCAACAAAGATGAAAATTATTACTTTCTTACTCTCGGCAATAATCTGTACATCGATGCTAAACTTTATGGAAACGATGCAAGGTTTATAAATCATTCGTGCGATCCGAATGCTGCACCCAACAAATGGTGCGTCTACTCGAACGGCCAAGAACAAATTCGAATCGGTTTTTTTGCATTGCGTAAAATACTTCCGGTGAGTAATTGGAACGATTTACAATTGGCCAACGATTCTAATCAAACGATGTTCTTCTCTTAATTTTGTTCATTGCAGGGCGAAGAAATCACCTTCGACTACAACTGGGGCACAAAGAAAATGAAAACCATTTGCCAATGCGAGTCCAAAAAATGTCGAGGCTACATTTAATCACTGCCGCTACTTTATGTTGCAACAAATTTTCGACTGCTGTTGTGTTGTACATTAACAACGAATGCATTCTGACCAATCTTATATTGTATTTTATCATTCGGACATTCTTTTGAATCAAATCTATATTAATTGTTCTTCACAACATCCTTTCGAGAGCCAGGCTTTAAATTTTAAATAATGATTCATATGATTTGTTTTCGCTCAAATTGTACTATTCACATATTTATTTTTGCAACATTGTTTTTTTGAAAAAATAAAAAAAAAAGTTATTTCTAAATGGAAAAAATGTCAACATTTATTTCTATTTGAAAATGGATGTGTCGGGAAAATGAGGTAAAATGAATGATTAATGCATTTTGACGTATTCGATTTGAAATTAATATTATAAATACCAACATATATGGATTGAAATCTTACTTTTTCGTATTTCAGTATCCTGTCATTTGAAACTGTCAATATGAACAAAGAATGTGTTCCATGTTCAGTTGCAAACTAATCAGCGGCAAAATCACTCGAAATTGCACGAAAATCGCTTGAAAATAGTTCAAAATCTATCGCAATTAATTTTTTAACTCCCAATTCAATGCATCAAACGAATATTCTTTCGCGAGTTGCTGAAGCAATTCAACGAAACGAAGCAAAAACTATGAGAAAGAGCAGCCGATTAAAAAGTCGACAATCAATTGACGAAAACAATAATGCTATCGAAATTTCATCCATTGAATTGGATGGATCGATAGCACGCATCGGCGATCTTCTTTGGCTAAAGCAAACCCAATGTTTGGATACTCCGGTTATTCTCCAATATATATGCACCGGAGATGATTACGAAGGTAAACTAAATCTTTATACAAAAATCCAATTAATCAATAAATCAAATGAAATTTATTTAAAGGTGTTAAAATTGAGGTTAGAAATCTGATTGATGGCAAATTGATTTGCTTACGAAGCAAACATTTGACGAATAACAATAGAAACTTTATTGATGTTGTGTTCGATAATGTCGCATTAAAAGTGTCGAACTTATTTCGCCAGTACAAATGCCGACAAGCACTAATTTCACTCATCAAATCCATTGATATTGTTGAACAACGTTTGGAATTCTGCGAAGAAATACTGCCACATATTTTGAGTGTAGCTCATAGCTATGTGCCGAACAAAATGATAAAATCCTGGACGAGATTTGTTGATTCAGAAGATTTTCAACGAAATATAACAAAATTGATTGATCAAATGAAGTATGAGCCGCTCACTCTAACAACTGACGAAATTCAATCGATTGCAGACAATATACTCGAGGACAGAGCCACATTTTCCCAACCATTACTATTACAGGAAATGCAGACACGGTACAAAGCAAGTCGAAATAGAATTAATAAAAACAAAATGAGCATCTGCTCGATTTGTTATGCGGAAAGCTCAAATATGACACGTTGCACTGACTGTGATTGTGAATTTCATAAGCAAAAGTGTAATAAGCGAAAGTTGAAATGCCCAAAATGTCAAGTAAATGGGAAAACATTCAACAAATTAGATGATGCGTGCGTCAAGATATCGGATCGATGGTGGCCAGCCATTATTATTTCGAAAAATCAAATGCCTACAAAAAGCCGACAAGACGATTCGGACGATTTTTTCGTATTCACAATTGGATTGAATGAATACAAACAGGTTGATGTGTCCAATGTGCTGCCTGTTCCCACCGATGCCAAATTGAAAAATGCACTTTTTGCCCGAAATAAAGCCAGATCACGACAGTCAAATTGTTGCTGTTGAAATTTCCATTTGACAAGGATCGATTGCTATTTTACATTTTCGATCTGCGATCATTGCATTGAAATGACGATATTTCTGCCTACAAGAATTGTAAATTTGCGGTGGAAAAAAAGCTATCAAGACTTTCATGTGAATGAATTGTCATTCCAGTTATTGTCTAGAATCGATGCGTAAACAACAAATTAACAGCGATACATTCTTTTATTGAAGCAAGTGAGTAATTCTGATGATTTCAATTTATTCGGTGGATAATTTCGTTATTAATTATTGACACTTTATCACTTTTATTTCGTATTAATCGACCTTCGTATCCAGTAGATTATGTTCATTGATCGGGTGCTTTGGAATGAAATTAGTGAGTGACAACATTTGAATAAAGAACGCTGATTTTTAAAACCAATTAATTTGAATTATATTTTAGGTGGACAATTAGAAATTTGACACCACATTCAACATCGTAAATGTTACGAAGTCTGACACAGGATCACTACTCCGCGAATTTGCAGCTGGGATGTAGTTAATTCGTGTATTAACAGCAAAAAAAAATATATAAAAATTTTGGCTGAAATAATCTAAAACAAGATACTGAAATTTAGAATCATAGAATAGTTGCGAAATGTCAGTTTGGAAAGAATTTAATTTGTTTCGTATGGGGAAAAAATAATACAATTCTTGCGAGTGTTGAATATATGAGGCGAATTATAAAATATCTTGCTGCTTTTATTCCTAGAATTCCAGAAGTGAGAATTTTCGGCGAAGCGTTCTAGAGATAATTATATGCAAACAGAAATTGAAGGTGAATGTCATTTTTCAGAAAGATCATGCTGAAATCAAATAGAATTTTTGAAATAATAGTAATGGCAAAGTGCAAGATCTGCAAAGAAATCCTGTGAGCCGCTTGAATACGTTTAGTCTCAATTCTATCGCATTATTCGATCACAGAATATCAAACAAATTATTTAAAATTTGCCTAGTTGATCTGCTCCGAACCGTTGAATAAATTGAATAACCTGCGCTTTTTCGTTATTGTGTAATATCATCAGAATCCAATCTTGCAATTCTTGATGACTGTTTGTTTTTGAAATAAACACACAAACGCCGGATCATTGTGATAATCGGTTTATAATTTTCAACTAATTCATCATCTGTTCAAAATGAGTTTTTACCGTTGATTTCATATCAATTCGTATCAAAAAAATATTCAAAGTCCGAATTGATAGTTAAACGATGTTATCTACAATACAATTGTCGCTAAATTGTTTCTTTGCCTTTTCTTTCTTTTCAATCGATTGATAAATGCTTTTTTCGTGAATCGATCTTCACTGTTCATATCTTTCGGCTCTTATCTCTGTACAATCAATAGAGCTCGCGGAATTTCGCAGAGTCATTTGTAACTAGGCGCATTCGTATGAGCATGGGGAGGCAAGCTGTATTTCGAAGTTGAACAGACAACACTGAATTGAGGGCTTGAAATTGTTGAAAAATGCTCAAAATTGAACTTTGAAATTTTCGATGAGATGTCGTCATTGCATTCGAATGGAACTGTATAACTTATATATAAATTGACAAGGATCAAAACAAAAGAATATACTCAAAGGCTGATTAACACTTTAATTCTCATTTTCCATTCGCCATTCTTATTCATTTCAATTGCAATGCGGTGCCATTCTAATTGCGCAGATTTAATTATAATTGTTACATTACTGTTTATTCCGACTTCCGATCGACATTCGCACAATTTTAAAATCGAAATCAAGAAAATGAATTAACTTGCTACGATTTATCAATATAGAACGCATAGATGAGTAGGCGTTCGAACCGATTTCTTCGGTTTGCTATGTCGTATGTCGCAAAAATTCAAGCAAAAAATTCCCTTATCATTTATAAGGGAAAACCCTTGCGGTTTGCGGAGTAAAATTTTCCCATACAATCTAAAGCAGCAGCATCACGAGAATTTAATTAATTTTTGTGATCAGCGGTTGAAGTGAATCATTCTCTCTTATTTGCAATTATGAACAGCAAACTACTGCTATTTTTTTTTTTTTTTTGAAAAATGAATGAGGAAAAGGAAAAAGAGAGAGAGAGAGAGAGAGAGAGAGAGAAGAGAAAGGAAACAAGAAGTGAGATGATGATGTAGAAAAATTTGTTTTCTTGATGGTGATTTAATTGCATATTTTATTTTTAGATAGAATTGTTTATTTGTCAATACGTTCAATGCATTCGGAAGATTCGCCTTTCGTGTGAATAACATTGAGGTGCCTGAAGTCGCCACGACTCACTACTTATAATCATTGTTCATTTTGTTTTTTACTTGGGAACAAAGTATTGAGTAAACAAATAAAACCCAAAATTTGACCATGACATGTTGATACACATTTTTCGGCTCATTTTAGTGGATGTAACTGTTCTCTGCCATTACCATTATAATACCGATGGCACTACATCAAACCCGTTCTCAAATATGGAACCAACGAAAATAAACTTCTCGAACTCAAAGAAATGGAATCCCCGATTTAATTACTTGTCATATAACACAGTGTAAATAGAATTTAAATGCTATAAAAAGTAAATACTGTTTTTATTGACTTATTGCTGTGGCGCTCTAAAATTATTCACAAATGAGCAATCGCAACCAAATGAGCAATAATGATTATTATGTTAATTTGGACAATGTTGTCGGTATAATATTGTCAACTTCTTGTTACGATAATTATCAAAAGAGTCTCGAAACCACCGGAAATGGAATTACTGAACTAGTGATAGAATACCCGCCAGTTCACTCGAATGGTAATGAAATATTTGGTGAACTTGAATCAGATGTAACGTAAAACGGAAAGTTTGCGAAAACGATTCTGACGTGAATTCAACTCAAACTGTAACCAATCACCGAATTCAATCTTGATTCATCAAAAATAGACGCTCATTTGCATACGCGATATATTAATAGTTGCGTATTCACATTATTGTTTATTTATTTATTTATTTATTATAAAGCCTAAATTTATGTCAATATGTGTTTACCGCGAACTGTGAACATGCTGGTCAGAGACCCAATACGACATAAATTCCGCCCATGGTACGTCTTGGAAAAAAGGATACAGTCAGGGGTGGGGTGATATTAGAGAGAAGCTCTTCTATCAAATTGGGTCCGGAAAACCATGGCAAAACCGGCCTGTCTCTGGAGAGACATTGTGGTCAACACAAAACGGTTGCTTTGAAAAAACCCACTCGGTCGGAAACAATAACACTGTACAGCAAACACGCTATCGCCCATTTACTTATCACCGATGGAATCATAAAATTGCATAAAAAATTCCCAAGAAAATCGGAAGTTGAAAAGTTGTTTGAACGCATTAGAAAGTATTATTTACGTTTACGTGAAAAGATTCCGCAATCACAGTCAAATATTAATGGGTATCGATTCGAATCAATGGAATATGACATTTAGTCTGCAGCTGTGTCAATAAACAAAACTGATGAAATTTGTTAGACGTCATTGTTACTTCGTCGACGTTTGCTCGCAATAGCAATGATATATAATAAAACTGCAAAATAATTCCCAATTTTGGTGGCTTTGGATAAAATGTGCAGCAAAAATGTGTATCTTTGAATTTTTGGCAAATGAAACGAAACAAGAAAGGATCATTTGGAAAGAAGTGTCGCAAATTGTAGACAGGAAAACCGAGAGCAAGAGAAGTGTGCAACAAATAAGCCGTAAAATTGTGCATTTGCAAGCCCACGCTGGCCGATAATGAAGTTTGAAATTCAAAATGTCCAATTTTGTTTCCATAAATGTTCGTTTTTGTTTCAATTGACGCGTTTTAATGAACCGATTTTTAAATCAAACTTCAGTATATTTCATTATTTAAATGCGTGAAATGGTGTGTTGTCCTGAAAAATGCATGTAATCGCATGTATATTCCATGAATTGACTGTTAAATGTGATGATGCGTGGGGGCTTTACCTTTATTGTCGCATCCTCCGATTGATTTACGCATATGCTGTGGATTTTCAAAAGAACTCAAACCAACGTCAACATTCCTATTGCAGTTTGACTAACACGACGTTATGTATTGAGAACAGACACATAAGACGATATTGCTGTTAAATTAGCGAGTGGATCAAGAACGGCACAGCAATGAGTTATCACAAACCGAGATAAACCAAGTGCGTCACTCATCTGGATATTGGAAATAATCGAAAACCAAACTATATTCCGAAGCTCACGCAGCGTGCGAGAGCGAAAAAATCCAATGAATTCATTCGATTTCAAATTTAGCTACGGCGTGTTAGAGTGAACACCTTAACATCAACACCACGATTTAACGCTGTGCGCAAATATGGCCTTTCTTTTTCTGTTGTTATCGCATGAGACTGCTTTGGTGGCAACTGTCGTGGCTGCAATCACATGTACGTAACGATCAGCTGGTTCGATGTGTGCGAACGCGCCCGCTGGACGAGGACTTGCTCTCGCACAGGTGCATTTCGATGTATTATACATATATATGACGGCGAGTCAAGACAAATTTTAAGTTATTGTTGAATGTCGTGTTGTAGCAGCAGGTTCACACAAGCGGCTAAGAATCACAACTTACGTTTTCGACGGGCATTTATTTTTGGTGTGCATGAAATTTTGCAAATCGACAAAGGAGAAAATCGAGATTGCAGTTCATACAGAAAAATAGCTTTTGCCACATATTTTTTTTTTTGAAAAGAACGGAAAAGTTGCAATTTTTGCATAATCAATTTGTGAGATTTTTCTTATTCAAAACAATCAAAATGTTTGACAAAAATATGTGGATTGTGTTAGTCGTAATTTCGTGTATACAATTTGGGTAAGTGCTCAATATCGAAAGAAAAAGTTTGAAATTGCTGCGAATAAATTATATCAGCGCAAAACCTCCAATTATTCATATTCCAAAGGATATTCGAAAGGGATGTCAAATCCAAACCAGCTCATAATTGCAAATATCGTTATAAATTATTGCTATGATTGATTATTGTGATTATAAATGCCCCTTTTCTACATTGTTTGTAATTAGAGCAATTTTGTCTCTCCATATTTACCTAATTTTATTTTCGCGCATATCTGAGAATCAAACAAAGCTCCCTCAAAGTAAATAAGTAAAACTAGGCTATTTAACGACTTAATTTGATAAATTGTTATTTGATAATGCACGAACACGATTCATATTTAGAAGCACGAATTGTGAACTGTCTCACAAAACAAGTTGTAATTAGAACCGAACCGGATTCCTTCTCGCCACTTCTAAACGTGCCGATGATTAGAGACAATCGTTTAGATTCAGATCAAGGCGCGCCTATTATTATATTCTAAACATATTGGATCAATGGGTCCCGAAAATCGCAAAAAAAAGAGAAAAATAACCGTCATTCCTTTTAATGTCATGCTCCTCAGCAACGGGGGATAAAGAAGAGTGTATAGAAGCTATAAAGATCCCATATTTTGTGTGTTTATGTATTTATTGAATGGTTCTTTAGAATAAATTGACCATTCAGGCAAAATAAGACAATATTGCAAAACATTGTATTCTTACAATTTTCTGGGTTTTTCGATACATTTTGAATACAGGGAACTATTTTCGTACGACAATCAAATTGGCAATCCTCTTTGTTCGAAAAATGTCACATTCACAATTATTCTTGGAATTTTTGAACGAATTTGGTGGTTTCTCACCACAATTGTTTCAAATAATTATGTTTGTAAAAAGAATTTATTACAAATTCCGTTGAATTGATCCTACAATGTCGGGAGGTTTTTCGATCCAACGGGTTTCTTAATCATTATTCCAATAACTTGATATTTGAAAGGTAAATCCAGAGAAAGAAAACGTGGCTCGTGTGACCAATATAGATGACAAACAACAATTGAAGTTTGATTTTTCAGTTCTTTCAAGATTCTTCAAAAATCTGAATAACGGTCGAATCTGAGTTTTCGCGCCTCTTTGCCAAATATTATTCTTACGTGACTAGTTTCCCAAAATCCGGTTTCCAGTCAAATGATTGTTTTATCAACGAAAATCATCCAAACAGCCTATTTTGAACCATATATGATTTATTTAAGATAATTTTCAATCAATCAGCCGCACGAGAATCGGTGCATGTCGAGATAGTTGCAAATCAAATGATGATATTCAGCATTAATGAATGACATTTGAAATATGAATGCACGGCAATTTTTCTCATCTTTTCCCAGTTCAATCAATTCCATGTATTTCAAATTAATTCCTCAAGAGATTCGCAATAACCACACCGATTGATTTTACTAGTTATTACCTTTACCTAGGAATTTTCACCGCAATTGTGCTGCAATGCAATAGGCTTAATCCTATTCTTTTCTTCAATATTTTCCCATTTTGACTAATGAAATCGAAAAAGTTACATCTTTGCTGCGATAAAGTACAAAGCAAAAAAGTGAACATATTGCACAAAGCAATGAAAAGAGTAAGTCTACTGTGAACGTCATAGTAATTTGGAACGTTTACTCCTCAAATGGAGCTATCGTCACCAAAATTGGTGTAAATACATTTTTTACCTCGATATTGATGTATATTGCTCTGCTTATAATATCAAAATTTAAAATACATTGCAAATTCAATTTTTGAATAATTTTTATCTTTGCACTATATATTCACACTCACTGGCGACGAATCTTTGGAAAATTGATAATACAAACAAATATTGATGTCCAACAATGATGCAATGATGGAACATACTTTGCACTGAGCCATCGCCAGTGGGTGTGAATATATCAGTGCAATGATAGATATATTTTCATCTCATTCTGGTAAAATGTCAAATATACAGATTTAAAAATATTTTGCAGGGCTACTCCGAAATGAGAGTAAAGGCAATAGTCTAATGAGTAAATGTCCCAATCAATCCAACACACGGAATGACAATACTCTATATATTTTATGTTTAATGCATTCGAACAATTGTACAGGATTCCAATGAATTTTGTGTCAATCGAATTTCATGTTTATCAATTCTCTGAAAAAATATGTTTATAAACAATGCTTGCATATATTTGATTGTTACAGTTTCCTTAGAGATGCATAGGAGAATGTGTCATTTAAATTGGATATGGGCGGTTTAAAGTCTCTTTGAGTGAGACATAACTCAGCCGTTCATTTTTCAGTACAATAGACTGAACTAATGAAAATGATTTTCTTTATAGGCATTGTGATAGACCAAATCGAAAATTTCCATCAGACTTTCTATTTGGAGTTGGCTCATCAGCGTATCAAGTTGAAGGTGGATGGAATGCACATGAAAAAGGTGAATCCATTTGGGACACTATGACGCATCGTTACCCCGACAAAATGCCGGATGGCAGCAATGCGGATGTAACATCTGATAGTTATCATCAGGTAAGTTCTTCAAAATCAAGGGTTCGTCGCTTGATATTTTATTTTGCTCTTTAAAATTTGATGTGTCATTCGGCTGTTTGGAGCTTAACCTTATGGGGCGATGGCAATTGATTCTATGAGGAACAATGCTGGAGCTTACGAGAAGCAGTTGGCGGCGGCAAATATATGTGTCATCGTTTTACTGAAATTCTTGCGCGAATTTCCTAGTTCTCATAAGAATTCGTACAAAAAATCATGGAAGCGCACAATTTCAAGTGTCAAACCTAGCGAAAAGCGATAAATGCCTTTGTATATTTGCTGTCTGTAAACAGATCAATCAAAAGCGACAGCTCAATTCATATTCATACATCAATGTAACGCTTAATCATCGATTTTCTTGGTTCTAGGATCCAAACTCGCATTTGTATCCGCAAACTAACTAAATGAACAGATTTAGTTTAGTTCCGCATCTATGCGGCAAATTGAATTTACAATTGTTCATAATGAGCACTTGAAATGATTCAGAATAAAAAACAAATGAATTTATGCTAATCATAACGTGCGATTATGCGGCATATTGAACGCTGCCGCTTTAATCGAAGTTGAACAAGCAATCACGCGACACTTTTCTTTTCGATCTCTTTATTAAAATATAAATACGTTCCGTAACTTTCGAACCGAAATCAAAATCGATGTTCATTCAACCGAAAAATCTGGTCTTTGTAGTATCGCCGAGATGTGCAAATGGTACGTGAACTTGGCGTAGATATTTATCGGTTTTCAATTTCATGGACGCGTGTTCTACCAAATGGATTCGTTTCAAATGTGAACAAGCATGGAATTCGCTACTACAACAATTTAATCAATGAATTAATCAAGTAAGTACACTCAATCGCGCGTGATCTGTTTTCATTATTGTATACGAACGCGCTGCCCAGCTTTTTTGTCTGCTCAACATCAACAAATGGAATGAAAGATATGTGTAGAAAAATTTAGAAAGAATTGGGCCAATTGACAGCAACGATAACAAGCTTTTGGGCATTTCAAACAGGTACAACATTACACCAATGGTGACAATCTATCATTGGGATCTGCCAACGCGCATTCAAGAGTTGGGAGGCTGGACAAATCCAGCCATTATCGATTATGTGACCGATTACGCAAAGATTTTATTCGAACAATTTGGCGATCGTGTTAAGGTAAGGGAAAAACGTTTTTTTCTTCTTTTGCTTTCGTCTCTCGATCGAGTATGATGACACAAATGTGTGACTAAATGGTTTACAGTCAAAAATACCATCTTTTAACACTATCAAAATGCATATTTGTTTACATTATGAGCGAATAAAGCACCTTGGCAAATGATAACGACAGTATTCTTGCAAAAAAAAAAGATAATTCGTATGCATATTTTTACCTATTTCGTTTTATTCAATTTCGTCTGACACAATAGATTTGGACGACAATCAATGAACCATGGCACATTTGTGAACAAGCGTATGGTGTTGATTTCATGGCGCCAGCCATTAACTTCCCAGGTATACCGAGCTACATGTGTGGACACAATTTACTGAAGGCACATGCCGAAATCGTTCACTTATACCGCAAACGCTTTCAGCCCCATCAAAGAGGTATGCATATGATCTTTGTCCAAATCAATCACATCACTTTCGAACGATGCACCAATAAATCGAACTAATTCCAAGTTTGTTCATTTGTATCTCTGTTAAATTGCTTATTTTGTGTTACGCACATCAATGCACACACACACATACACACTCACTCAATGATTTGCAGTGCAGCGTTTCGATCATTTTGTAGTTGTGGCTTTGTCACTTAATGTTTATTGGTTCAGTAGTTAATGATCTAATAATATGATCGACACATAAAACCGCCAAACATGTATAAACTTCGGTTTATAGCATGCATCATACATTTAATGAGCAATCTCGAGTGAAACATAAGTACATTCGCGAAACTTGATACACTATTAACATGATAGCGAATCAAATGTCTGCGATTGCACTTAAAATGTTGATCTTGATACAATTCAATGCGAGCGCTGCTCATTTCAACCGATGTGACTGAGCTTTATCGAATGTTCGTTCTCGTTCAATTATTATGTGGCTTGTGGTTTGCTTGATTATGCACCGAATAGTTACAATTATTAAGTGAATTATTTCTACCTTTGGCACACAATTCATGATCAAATTACGAAAGTCAATACGAAACAATAATCTGTATGTACGCGAGCATGTGTGTAGACAAACGTCGAACAAGTTCACTGAATTCAATTACAAGCACCAACATTATCTTCGCACTGGATAGACCATTTTTCACACAATCAGAATAATTGCTTTGCGCTAACTAAATGTGCAAATGATTAAACGAAATGGTTGCACGAAATAGTTCGAATCGAAATGGTCTCGTTGATACAATTGGTGGTTTGATCATTTCTATAGCTTTCGAAGAAGGAATGATCGTTGTCTCCTTACATGGATTCCATTCCATTTTTGAATCGTTTCTTTTCTTGATCTTGAGATCCCACTTTAATAACTGGAATAATCTTATAAATATCTCCGCAAGATAGATGGACTGGCAGATAACATTAGACACGTTTTTTCCAGAAACATATAATTTGATGCGTGCAATTCTCCCATTTTTCCATTGCATGCATGAGTCAGAGTACCAACTCTTCAAACGTTTTGAAGTGTTCAAGCGTTGTTTTTGATATGTCATTATTACAAATTTAATAACTTTCAAAAATGTAGCCTATACAAATTCGAGATTCCAATGCTGGTTGTCCAAACCTCTGACATTTGTAAACGGAGGAGTTGCGCCTCAAAACTGCTGTCAAAATGAATTTACTTTCAAAAACAGGTCTTAGCAAAGACTCGATTATTCCGTTACGACAAATTGTACAATCATTCAATTCTCTCGCTCTCTTTCACTCTCTCTCTCTCTCTCTCTCTCTCTCTCTCTCTCTTTCTCTCTCTAAGATCTCAAGTATTTTTGACGCAATGTTTACCGACGCATTTACGTAATTTTCATAAAATTGATTTGATAATTCGAAACTGAATCAGCTTTAAAAGAAAAATTATCGAAGTAAATGAAATAAATATTACAACGCTCAACAAACATTCAAGATCCTGTTCATCGAACGGACAATTTCAATGGAAATGATATATATGATTAATTCGAGCTGTATATTTATTAATGTCCACTTCAAATTCAAATATCAAGACCGCAAAATCGATTTTTAAGCATAAAGTCTGAAATTCTGATTCAGAATGATCATGATCCTATTGGACGCTGTCCTTAGAATCGCGCTCCTATTCTAATACATTGAACAGGTGCGTGACATGAACACATCTTATGTGTTTTCTTTTATTGTCAAACATCAAGACATCGCACACAATATGCGAGCAGCTGTTTTCATGAGTGCCGGATTTACATATCAAGTTGACAATTTATACTTATCTAAAATTAAGGCTCCTCTAAATATTATAATATCAATGAGAATTGTAGTGCAATAAAATACGAATTAGCAAATTATTCAATTGATTAAGTGAATTTATGGGATTTGCGTGCATATGAATTTGCATTCAGCCATTCTCATAGCACAACAATTGCTTTGCATATGGCATAAAATAAATCAATAAATGCAAATGGAACCATATTTACGGCGATTGGCAAACTCGAATAATTGCGTATAATCAACCAATCAAGAATTTATCACTTAGCTAGATAATAAATTGTCCAGACTTTCGCTTTAATTTCGACTGTTATTTTAAGTGTCTCTTGAATAATAAGAATCCAAAGATTTGCACGTGCTCTGTTGGTTAAGAACAATTCCAATTCAAATTGGAGCATTTACTATTACCGCTACGGTGATCAAAGAGCGCACTCGATCATATGAAACGAGGCAAATGTTACATTTCCAAACGATAAGAGGGAAAACTGGAAAATAAACAACGGCAAGGTCATTGCAAAAGACACAATTATATGCTAAACCCCAGATGTTTCTGTTTATCACGCCGTATGTTTTTCTTGATTACTGAGATGTTAACATTGTAATTGCTTGAGTGGTTGGCTCTTGTTCATTTGATTCTATCATTCTTTCAGACGAGCGAAGTTCAGAGCAAATATTAAATAAGAATATTCTTTCTATCAATTTAGTAGAGTATGTCTGACAATAATACGACTGGCGATCTCAATCGATTGTTGAACAAATCAAGCAAAACCTCCGCCAGTTCGCTTAATTTCACATACAAATGTTTCATTTCGATTCATTCTTGGTTTTTTACATTGAATTTTTTCTATCTCAATTGTTTCGAATTGATTTGCAATTGCTGAAATTTTTGAACTAATTTTCAATAAAATGTTTGTTCTCAAGGTCAAATTGGCATAACCGTTGATATATCATATCCACAACCAAAAACTGATTCGAGTGAAGACAAAGTTGCATCAGAACTTGCTCTGCAATTTTACGTAAGTGTTCTGTTTCTTTTGGTTTTTTTAACATTACGTCATTAAGTGCTAGTTAGTTTTATTTGTCGTTTATCGATTGTTTAATTGCTACCTTTGTTCCAAGTGCAGGCTTAATTACAGTGCTAATTATGAATTTAAACTTTTGATTCACTAACTTCAATCGCAGCGCAAACGCACACACACCACAATTTCAATATCAATTCAATTGAATGTCAGGCCAGAAGCATGTGAATTTAAAATCAGTTTAAAGTGGCAGCAAATTTTTTCCAAGAGCCAAACATATAATAGCAAAAGAAGAGATGCAGAAATGATTTGAGAAAATTAAACGAACGCGAAAAAGACGCCGCTGTTTTAGGTTTACGTTTCTTTTCTCCCGGACCTGTTTGACAATGAAATTGGACTCATTCAAAAGCGGATTTGAAACTCATTTCAAATTGTATGCATACTTATGTGAAACAAGATTTTTTGTGTGTTTTCGCGTTGCCATAATGTTTAGTGAAGTTCAAGGCTATCACAAGGTCGACAATCCGGTGATTGGTTCTATTTAGAGACTATATGTTTAATTTTAAACAAAAGAAGCGAAAACACATTCAAGTTTACCGAGCCAAACTTTTCAATTAATTAAATTCCATCTTTTTTGTATAGCTTGGTTGGTTTGCGCATCCGATTTTCTCCAAGAATGGCGACTATCCGCAAGTGATGATCGATCGAATTGAAGCGCACAGCAAACAGCAAGGTTTCCCGCGATCGCGTTTACCTACATTTACGCAACAAGAAATCGAACGGATTCGGGGAACGGCCGATTTCTTTGGCATCAATTCATACACAACCGTCCTGGTTACACGCAACGATCGCAATAATTCGGGTAATTTCTCGATTCCAAGTTTCAATCATGACATGGGCGTTATTGAGTCAGTCGATGAAAACTGGCCCAAGTCCGGATCCGTCTGGTTGCACGTAAGTCTCATATGACATTTTTAATCTAATTTTTATTCCGTTGCGTCTAATAGACAATGAAGAATATATCACCGAATATAAAAGAGAAAAAAATGTGTCATGGTTAATCAACCAAGCGCACAGCATGCTCATATTCATTTTTTTGCATTTTGAGAGATTCAGAATTTTAATAGCATTACCTTTTTTGCCAATTCACAGCCTGTTCCATCCGGTTTGTACAAATTACTGATGTGGATCAATAAAGAATACAACAACCCTCCGGTGATTGTCACCGAAAATGGAGTCAGTGATAATGGCGGTTTGGACGACAGAGACCGCATCAACTATTTCAACTCATACTTGTCGGCAGTTTTAGACGCAATGGTAGGTTCGATTGTTCGCAACGAAGTTTTATTGACTTGCAACTAAATTTACACGTTTAATAATCGTCGTGCTTAGGAGGATGGGTGTAAAATCAACGGTTACATTGCATGGAGTTTGATGGATAGTTTTGAATGGCGAGCTGGTTTTACGTGAGTATTTTCATTCAACGAATGCTCGATCAAGTATTGAATTAAATCAAATGTTCTTTTTTTTGCAGTGAGAAATTCGGTTTATACCACGTTGATTTTTCTAGTCCTAAAAAAACCCGCACGCCAAAAGCATCAGCTAAAGTGTATGCAAACATTGTTGCAAATCATGCCATCGACTGGAATTTCCAACCAGAACCAACAGTTGTTGCTTCATCGCGAATCAATGACGAACTAATGAACAGCTCATCAGTTGCCATGATGAGTTCAATGGCTGTTTTATGTGCCGTCCTGATTCAGTATTCAATTCACTCATTTTTAAGACCATAAATCCCAAATAATCTATCAAAAATGCAGAAACAATTCAGCCGAAACGCTGACTTCATTTGGCTCATCATTCTATAAGATTAAATTTATTTTATTAATTCGTCGATATTATCTCATTCGTTTAATGGATAGTTATGGAATGTATCACTACTTCCGTCATTTCGGAAACATTCGAAGTCCACCAGCGATGAAATTTTTACTCAATTCTTAGATAAAAGTAGATGTAAGAACGCAAAACTGCGATGCTCATGGAAATATTGTTAAACCAATTGCGTTGGTCATACAGAATAATGCTCATATATTTTGATGAAATGTGTTTTTTATGGACAATTAAATGCATAACAAATTCGATAAATGAAATTGATTTAATTGACGACAAATGCACTCAAGTTGGATGAAATTTGACCGACAATCTTATTCGAGGTAATTAGAACCCTTTTCATGTTTGGCTACGACAATCAAGTAAGTTTCAATAGAAATATAATTGGTTGACCTTTGACTGCCCAAAAAGACTCTTGGAACATTTCAATAAGCGCATCGAAAGTCAAATGAAGCCACATTCGATCACGATTTATTTTCATAACCTATTGTCCCATCCATATGCATTTGAGATACGGGCCGAAATTTGTTCTAAATGCCATAAAAAACTAATTGAAAAATTGCTTAAATTCCAAACAATCGTATTAGTTATGGCTAGTCATTATTCAGTGATTATAATTCATTTATCGAATCTCAGCATCATCAAGATCAACTGATGACAGTTCATTTGGAATGATTATTTAAAAGCGCCCGTATTTATGCAACATATTTCCTTGTACAGTACGAACAATACATCTCCAGTATGCATTGAGATTCGAAGATTTATTGGAAATTCATACGATTGTGATAGAAAACCGACAAGAAATTGAGCATTTTATAAAAATCTCACGAGGTAAAAGTTGAAATCGGGCATATTTTTCTCGATAAAAGAAATATAGTTGGCACACTTAAACGATTTATTGATAAAAATGCCCGTTGAGAAAACCAAATACAAAACAAAGAACATTTTTCATTTCAAATAATAGAGAATTTTGATTGATTTCAAATGAGTTTCTCGTCTGATTTGATTTTTATGTCATGGAGTTGGAATCTGGTATTAGAGCATTGTATTAAAATGGTGGTACGATGATGTTGACTGCACGTCAGCGGAAGAGAAACGAATAAATCCATTGGATTAAATAGCGTGCAACTCAACCGAAGATGTAATCACATTCTGAAAAATAATTGCGATGGTGAAGAAAAGCGGTGGCACAAACCATGTTCCTAGTCATAAATATCGCCACAAACCGCACAGTACCATTCGCAACGAAGTTCAAGGCCATCAATCTCTTTGCTGCTGAAACAAGGATTAAGTTTCGAGCGACACAGAGGATTATTATTTTAACCTAGTCTATATTTTTACATTATTTTTATCTCTAATTTTCGTCTGTGCACATCGTTCGTTGGCTTTTCTTCATATTATTTTCAACCATTCATTGAGAACTTGATAAATACTCGGCATGAAAGTAATTACTATTATTCAGCGAAGGAAACAGCATAATTATATAGAGCCGAAGAAAAGACTAGCATATCTTTGGCCGATAAATTGAATGTGCAAAATGTATTGTGTTCAATGCTCGCAAAATCATAAAAGAAGTGATAAAAGAATAAGAAACAAATTGAAAAGGGGGAAAAATGGAAAAATAAAATCTTGAAATCTTTTTGAAATTCTAATCTGTTCATTGAAAAATCGAAGATAACTAATAGAACTAATATTCAAATTCGGGCGGTGATTTAAATAACAAAAGCCATCGAATTTTTTAGTTCAAAAATTACAAACGATGCTGTTTCGTGCTGAGCTTGATAATTTGGATTATTTTTGGTTTTGATATGACCAAAATTCACAAAATATAATCAGCGATGAAATGGGTTCCTTCTTGAGAGAGGGAGAGTGAAGGAACCAACACCTATGTTATTCATTTGTTGAAGCGGCACCCAAATTACATCGCACACAAAGCAGGGCAAACGTAGATGAAATATGGGAAGTGCAATGAACTGTCTTAGAAGCGTTCGATTCAATTGATATATTTTCATATCAATTTGAGGTGAGGAACATCGCATTTCGGTTGCAATGCAATAGGCAAATGTCGAGTTGTGTCTGCTTAATTTTATTGAAGTACTGTTGAATAAAAGAAAAAAAGCCATTTAAATGCAAAAGAGAATCCATTATGTGTACTTGCATCGTTTTACCAAGAACAGCAAGACTATCAGAAGCGGTCGTTTTATGTTCTTTAAATAGAATCCATGCTCCTGCGAATAACATAGATGCAGCTTTGAATCGCAAAAGGTCTGAGATTGTAGCGAACATGAACACACGGCACAGGTAATAGCTACCAAGCGTATGAGCGGATAAAGCAAGAGGAAAGACAAAGAAAGAGCGACAACAAGAAAAAAAGTTGCAGCAACATTCGCAGTTAGCGTAAGCCCGATCTCAAAACGAGCAGATGTTACACTGTGATCGCATTATTGTACATTACGGAGAAAGAGAGCGAGAGCGAGAGAGAGCATTTGTAATAGTAATAACAATACTAATGATAATGAAAATCATCATCATTGCAATGTATCGGAAAAGAGTCGGCACACAGCGAGAGCGCACGCAGGAACATTGCAACTAGAATCGCACAAACAGCAGCTCTGTAATGCAAACAAACGCTGTTTACATCCGTTCTCTTTCTCTATCTTGGTATGTTTATGCCTTCGGACCTGGTCTTTTTTTTCTCTCTGTTCATGTCATTCTTTTTCTACACCACTGCTTTGATTCAAACGCAACGCATTGAGCCTTACATTACTTCAGGCCATTGGGCGTGCGCTCGCGCTTAATTTTTCTTGTCCTCATGAAATTGTCAGAATGAAATCGAGCAAAATAAACACGACGGAAGAAATGTATCATTAAAAAATGTTAAAATTCACAGTTAAAAATCGTGCAACATGCTCTCTTTTTTTTCCAATTGGCAACAACAAAATAGGTGCAAAATCTTCTCGGCACGAAACATAACAAAAGATCCAGTGATCCGATCTGCGAGCGCGCACCGACAAAATAAACACAATGATATAAAGGAATAAAAATATCCGCTGGTTGTGAGTGTATGAAAAAATCAACAGAATGCCAAATGAACGATTTCGCAAGTGCGCGTGCGACATCGTCGTCTTTGGTAGTGTCAAATGAAGAAGTAACACTTTGAATGCTAGTCGGTCAGCAACGACAAGCGGCCGTTCAATACTCGAGAGAGTAAACTGCGTGTCACAGCATTGCAACCGATGTTTTCAATGTAATGCTATAATTTTTTTTTATCACTTGAGTGCACTTCTGTTGGATTTTATCATTTCATCGTTTTGTGCACGCGTCTAAAAGCGAATTCCCAAGCCATCGAACATTTTGCTGTTGCATGCTAACGTTTTCGTTTTCCGATCGCCATACTAATTCGGACGAAAAATGATTGGCGCACAGTTTTCGCTATGCAATGCTCGGAATCATTTCTCAGTGCACACAAAGACACATCATTTGTCTCATGAGTGTTGGGTGCGCGCCGGTTACTGATTGTTTTTTTGGCGGCTGGCCACTGGAACAAATGAATATGTAACAATATCGGCTGTTAGCCGCCGCGACTGTCTGTTGCTGCGACCGAATATGGGTTGCATCCAAATTATATCGCGACATTCAAACACACATATTTTGCAATAAAAACCGGGACAACGATGATGCTCTTGTTCATTATGTGTGTTGTTCTCGTTTTTCGCGCGCGTCTGACAAAATGAACGCATTCGATGGTGGGTTCGATGTATTTTTGTGCAAATCAAGCATATAATTTATTCCGTTAAGTGCTGTTATTTGGAATGAATGCATTCTTGCACATATTCCATTCTCGTATTTTCTGCACGTTGGTTTGTTTCTGCTCTCTCACTCTCTTTCGGTTCGGTTCATATTTTGCATTCGCTCCTCGTGATTTTGAGATGAAATGGCGACGGCGTCGACAACGACGACGATATGATGATGATGATGATGCACACGCATGTTTTTACTACGAAGGTTCAGTGGCGCAATTCTATAACAAACCCACAAATGTAATTATTGATTTTTGTGATGAAGTTGTTATTAGTAAACTTTGCATTCGCAAAACGAATCATACACTTTAACTAAACATTGCAAAAATTTTACAAATCTCCCGCGAAAATGCAGCATATTTTTGAAAAATCTTTCGCAAAAAAAAGAACAAAACAATTGTAAGTCAGACATATGGAAATTGTTTTGAGCCAGCCACTAGGGAATTCCATTACCGGAGAATTTATTGCATACGTCAAATAACAAGTATTTTTAGCTTCATTTGGCTGCTTTTTCTTTGCAGCCTTTTGTGCATATTTTGAGTGTGCGCATGTTGTTATTTCTTATGTTTTCGAACAATGCCAACAAGAACCCTCGATGTTTGAAGCGAAAGACGCAGATGAAATTGCAGCCAATGCCAAATAGAATGGGTTGGGAGTGCTGAGTGCATAATTTCATTTATGACAATTGCTGCGCTGATTTTCCAAAATAGATCTATGCGGCACAAAAGATAAGGCGTGCATTTATTCAAGCATAAGCATATATAAAGCGAGCGAATAAGTAAGTACTTTGAATTGCGTTCGCATTGACAGATTGGCAGTCGGGCGACAAGCAACACTTCAGATTATTATAACTTTCGGTTTTTATTGGCCGGACAACTGGCTCTCAATCATTAGCTGATATTTTTTTGCTCTCTCATCAGATGGGATATACCACAACAATATTGTGCATCTGATTGTATTTGGGAGTCGCACGACTGTGGCGAACGGATCAAAATGGAATTCCATTGACATGACGGTAACCAGTTGACACAGACGATTCAATTACCCAGTACTTTAATCGGCTGATTGTATTTATTATGGTGTTTAATTTGCCTAAATTATGATTGAAATTGCTCATTTTGGTTGGATTGATTGACGCGAGAGAGTGAGCGGGCAACAAGCAGCGGGTCAACAACTACAGCAGCTGTCGTCTGACTACATTCAAGCGATAAAGACAATTTTCGATTTGACATTTTAGTTGCAATCAAACGCTGGATATTTTTACATTTCAACGCTTATTTATCGAATTGAATCATAGACAAAATCAATATGATAGACAGCATGTGACGAAGACGACGACGTTTGGTCGACCAAACGCTCTGCATTCAGCTCAACACTGTCTGTCAATGGTAAGGAGCTAACAAAGGCGTTCAAAAGAAAATACAAAGGCGACCGTCCAATAGAGCGAACAAAGCGAAAAAGGCAAATTTGTGAACTTCCGGTCTATTGAATGAAGGCTTCATCAAGCAGAACTGCTAAATTCGATTTCATTAAATTCTACTTTATTTTGAATAAAATCGTCATACATATATCGCATCTCGCGCGCTTTCCATGTGTGCAAGCGAAGAGACGAAGTAAAATGCACACGAGTGCTCGCATAATTACAAGCGAAGAGACGAAGTAAAATGCACACGAGTGCTCGCATAATTATGTATAAAACTCGCATTGACTAGCTCAATCGCATCAGAAGCGGGCGGCTGTAACAGCACCACTATTACCGTCACCGTCACCGCCACCGTCGTCATCATCATCATCACAAGAATCCGACTCTATTCACGATTATTTTTCTGGAAAACCATTTTCTGTCTACACAAATGTCACAAGCAGATCAAAAGACGAGCAAAACTGACATTGATTTAGCAATGATTTATATGTTTGTGTGTGAGTGTGTGTGTACGCGCTGTTGTTTGTCTGTCTCTGTCTCTGTCTCTGACTCTCGCTTTATTTTGCCGTTTTAATCACTTCAAAACGTTCAAATGATCGCATAAATAAACTCAGTTCATTCTGTCTGTCACGTAAGTGCAATGCGAATTTTCCATTCTCTGTTGGCCGTGTGTCGTACGTATCGAATTGTTTCGCATTCATTATATGGCAAATGTACTGTGTCAAAACCATTTGATAAGCCGTCAATATTTAAAAGAGAGATGCTTCGAAACAGGTAAAGTCTATACAATTCATTTCAATGTTTCTCCCGTGTCGAGCCAAATGAAAAAAAAAACACAGCAGCAAACGAAGCGCTATTTTAAGAAAAATAGGCGAATGGCAAAATCAAACAAAAAATGAAGTCAATCTTGTATCATAATTACGTGATAACATGTAATTATGGTTTGCTCACCAATTTACTAAAACGTGACTATTTTATTTGTTTCCATTTCCATTTCTGAGGACTTTCCCTTTTATTGTTGTTGGCTGCTTTTTGTCGTTGTCCTTGTCGATGCACTGCAGCAATGCGGCTAATCATCAAAATGAAACTTGTATGGAAAAGTGATTTTATTGCATAAAAATCACACTTTTTTCTCAGGCTCCAACCAAACAATGATTCTTTCTGTCATCGAGTGAAAAACGACAGCAGGATAGAAACAACAAAGAGAATATGCGACGAAAAATAGAAATATCAGAGTATAAGTGACATGGGATTGACATTATTGATTGCATGTATATCGCGACAGCTTTGAATATGGCAATTGGCTCAAGTGTCCACCGTATCGCAACAATGGAGCACCTAAAACATGAAATCCATCGAGTTTGTTGTCTATTGGCCGTGCAAACGTTCAATGACTTATTGCGGACATGCAAGCATCGAACCAACCGTTCGTTACGATCTCTAAATTCTAAAAAAAAAAAACAAATATACATTTACAATTTTCGTGATCGATTCTCGAAATGGGAAATTGCGTTGAGTCATTCAAAGGCATCGATAAACGTTTTGTGCGTCAGACAAGAGAGAAAAATGCTTTGGACCAGATCTAGCATTTACAGCGGTTAATAATGTATGAGTTTTTTGCGTTTTAAATTGATGCAATTCAAATGGATGCAAATTATCATTTCCACTTGAGCAATACAGTGAATACAAAAAATACATGCGCACGCACACACAAAGACTACGGACATTCCGATCGAATGACTGTTACTATTTGCATTTGGTTAAGCGAACACTATTTATGCGAGTAAAGTAATATCAGTACTTTAGTAATTACGGGAGAAAACGATCAAAACCAGTTCATTACTACGCATTGCGACCATATAATCAAATATGAGTTTTTTTGTCCTAAAGTCAAACGGGGACCATTGAAATCAGATTGATTCTTTCATTTCGGTCTAATATAATGTCTTGTCATTAGCAACATGTGCAATAGCCGTTGTTATTTGTCTCGTTTTTCTATTCCTTATTCTCCGGCGTTCGTTTCAATTTGTTTAGTCTACTATTGCTCTCCGTTTTCCTGCGGCTAGTAGAATTGCGATGCTTTCGGAATGAATTTGAAAATTGTCAAGCGAATGAAAAACATGTTATAGGATTCTTATTGAATATTGATAATGCATGTTCAGCACGGTGTGTTCGTTAACATATTGTAACTTGTCATTGTATACTTTTTAAAACAAACGCAATTATTATTTTCACTTCTTTTACTTCACCAGAATGATTTATGCTCGAATTTCACAGGATCGTAAGCACGGAGCGTGTGTACGAGAGCTCTCCCCAGAATATCGCTTAAATTGTCATCGGAAATATTTTCAATTTGCCAATAAAACATATGGCGCAAAGCGAAATTCAATAGACAAATGAAATAAAACGTGAAAAAAAAACAAATAATCCATAAAGAGAAAAAAAATTGGGTAAAATGCATGAACCGAAAAAAAGTACCACACACATACACGCACATCGCATGAAACCATATATGGCATTATGCTTGCAACGCACGAAACAAAAGGTGTGCATCCTGCCGCACCAATGCATATGTATATAGCAATTGTTGTTTGTACTGCTGATATATTTATGCATATTGTCGCTATCATGTTTTCCCTTTGTCACCAAATCGTCGACATACAAATCTTCGAGGATGAATGAATAAATCGACAACCAAAAAATATACGAAGCCACGGAAAACATAGTGAATATCGCACTACACGAGCCGATCGAGTGAAATGCACACACACACACCCGATTATGTATGGCATGCATTGTCAAAATAGATGAGGTATGATATTCGCAAGGACAGCTACCGAAATATGAGAGGGTAAAAAAATGTACAATACAATTGTATGTTAAGACACACGACGAGGTAATCACAAAAGGGATAAATGAAACGAGCCTGGCGAGACTTTGGTTTTTTCATGTTCGACGTCATAGTCGTGGTACGGTCAAATGCCGAATCGATTCGATCAAATGAAATGATTCCCGTATTATGTTTGATCCCAAAAATCCATTGACGTTTCAAGATGTTTTTTTCTCTTTGGCATACAAAGCCAAATGCACCCGAACATTTTCAGCCACGGATTAAATGGAATTTATCGTAAATAGATGCTCGTATTTAAAGCTTGTTGAAATAATCGCTGCATAGTTGCATTCAATGTTCAAGAGAAAACCGAAAATGCCTTTGTTGAAGATCAAATCGATGGCATTTTTCACCGAATGCAGTCCGTTTGAGTGTGCCGTCGTCGAGAGTGGTTGGATTTTCTAAGAAGAAAGCCGTTTACCAGACAATTCCATGGAATAAATACCTGGACTTTGATACTGTGCTGTCGATGATCCAACCAAGAATTGTCTCCTCTTTCGCGCACGGCGGGTGATGGATCAAACTTGAGCGACAATGTATCTTTTGGACAAATTCATCTTTTGGACAGAGAACAAAAAAAATATAGAATGGTTGCCTTTTCCCATAATAATTATTGTTTGATATTTAGTGCCGTTGGTACGTGCGACATTGCATTCAGCATACGTTTGACTCGGCTCGAACGCGCGTTCATGGCGATAGATGCAGTGCGGTGCGCATGACGACAAAGCAATGGACCCCGTAGCGTCGATGGTACACTGAGATGGCATAGTCAGAGCAGCACCAATGAAAGAGCGACAAGCATATTTGCTACATGCGACGTTTGCCCATAGCTCGCATGTGCGCTCGAGCAAGGCACACTCCGATCCAGAGATGGAAACATGAACATATTCCCCTTCGGCTGCCTTTAACGTTCGCCACACATTCGAGACGTGTGTAAACAGTAACAGCAACAACAAATACATTTGACGCGGATGCGATTTGTTTCGTTATGGATCGCTCGGCGACGGCTGGTATGTTTTGATTCAAAACCGGCAGCCGGCGATAGTTTCTCGTTGAACGTTGAAAAGAACGTTTCCGTTATGCTGTTACGTGATTGAATACAACAAACTGATCTCTCTCACACTCTGTGCATTGTTTTTTTGTATATGGAATATTTTTTTGTGCGGAGCAATACATTCAGATATCAAAGGATAGTTTGCGAATTGAATTTTGTGTACGAATGATATAAACAAACTTTGGATACACATTTCGTATTGAGAGAGCAACGGAAAAAATAATTCAGAGAAAAACGAATTTTTTCTCGTTCATCGAAATAAGGATAACAAAAAGAAAGCAAAACATTTGCGCATTTATTAGAAGAAAAAAAAAAAAGTTTTTTACGGTGCGATTTTCGTCGTCGTTTGAGATTCACACATTAGATAGCTGATACTTACACGAAATTTCAGGGATTAATTCGTGTTTGGATAATTCGGTAAGTTTATTTTGATTGTAATGTTCATTTTTTTTCTCCTCAACATTTTGTGTTTACAAATAAAACGGAGGTGAAAATGCACAACATGCATAACAACATTGCGCCATATTTTCTACAAACAAAAATATGGCCAGTGTATAATCTCCATCGCATTCGAATCTATTCGAAGAGAATAAAATCTTTGAATATATATATATATACAAATAAAAAGCTACACATTCGACCGAAACGATAAAAAGAAAGAAACGCCATTTCATTGAACTCGAACGCAATGTACGCAGTACACAAATTCACCCTTGGCTCGTTTCTTTTTCGTTTCGCTGGAGCATGGTAGCGAGCATTTCAGCTCTCTCAAACGTATGTATATTTAACAATGACAAACGGTTTGAAGTCAGTGGCGGCGTTCTAACACAGCCATTACGTGCTATGTGGCCGCATGTGTGGAAAAATGGAAATATATGTCGTTGAAATAAAATCTAAAAATCAATATCGCTCATAAATATGGTCAAAAGAATAAAAATTGAAAAAAAAAAAAACAGGGAAGCGGGTAGATTCATCGTTGATTCGACAATTGGCAATTGTTGTATGCCACTTTTCGCAAAATCTGGCATCATTATTTCTAATAATTGACGCGTTTCTCTCTCTCCCTCTCGCTCGTAAATGAAACCATCCATTGAAAGCCAACATAATGGATCTTGAACATGAATAACGACTGCGTAATCAGGGAAAGTTTTGGACAATCTGAAATAGAAAATCTCGTTGAAAACGAATCAAATGATTGGCTAAAATGCGCCAAATCAATACAATACTGTTTAGGGTAGTTTTCAAAAAGTGACGCCGCCGTACATCACTCGCACAACCAACACATAGATACTGGGCAAATTCATAGAATACATATACACAGAATGGGTGAGAAAGAGAGTGTCAGTGTGAAACATTTGAGCTCTACGTGCGCGTTCACCTTTTGCATTCAATTGTAAAATGCCGTGTGCATTTTCTCTCTCTCTCTCTCTCTTGCTCTCTCTAGCCTTTTTTTTTGTTCCCGGCATGCCAAGGAAATGCATTCATTGTATTTCACTGGAAAATCGTCTACAAGCTAACAAACAGCTAACGCATTTTATCGTTCTCTCCACTTTGCTGCATCTACCTCAAACTGCATCAAATGTGAGCGCGCACACACACATTCACTCACTCATAAAGTGTGAATTCTGAAAAGAGCACCGTTACTGAAAATCAAATGGAATAAAAAGCAGCATGAGAGTGTGAATGCCACACAAACATACATATACCGAAAATGTAAAATGGTTGAACAAATACAAAGCAATGCACTTTCGGATTCGTACCCAAAACATAGCGCATTATTATACATGCAACGTGTAAATCGAGCACCATTTCGTAGGTATAAAAAATGCACGGTAGAAATGCTTCAACGTATTACACACACACACTACATGAACCCATACAGTCGCAAATGTACGTGCACACATTCTGGTAAGCACTCAGTGCTACATTTTTCTGCGTATAGCTCTTCGAAAAGGCGAATAATATCGAACCCCGAACCGAGCACGCTTGCCAGAGGTTGATTATTTTACTACATCTCTTCTCATTTTCTCTATATGCTATGGTTTCCGTTTTCGTTGTGCTTCTCTCATTCTCTCCCCATCTCAATATTTATTCATGCTCAGTGTGTTTTGCTTCTTTGTGCCCGTTTCATTCTCTCTTTCTTTCAATCTCTCTATTCTCATTTCATGAGTGTATAGTTCTATGTGCTTCTATTATGCTTCACAGTACACAACATAGTAATAAATACAGCATTTTTATTTTCTCGTTGCAATCTACCGAACATTTCTTTCCATACGTTTTGTGGGTATTTTTCCGTTTTGTTTGGCTGTTGATCGTTATTATTCCTTTGCTATGAGCGAGGACAATTTATATTCCAAGCGATTCAGAACACGCACACACGCACGCTCAACTCCTGTTTGCGACGCGTTCAATGTGTCTGTGCATTTGTCGACTCTAACGCGCTTCTCTTGCATTCTCTGACAACGAGCCATTTGTTCACGTTTTGAGGGTAGTCACCCTTATTTGTCCGCTACTTTTATTTCCCTATTCGATGCCGAGTTTTATTCGCTGTATTTCATGCTCAGTCCCATTTTGAACACAATATACAGCTCGCGCATTGAATCTCTTCTTTTTTTTTTCATCGTCGCCTCAATGTCAATAAAACACGGAGGCAATTGCAGTTCGAATGCATGTTGATGAACCTTTTTTTTTTTTTTGTTTCGTCTCTCTAATGTATATCTGTCGCTCTGCTGTACAAATGTTTGATATTCAATTCGATCGTTTATCGCGTCGTGGTGGTACATCTCCGTTATTCAGTTGTTCTAATCTATATTTTGGTCCATTTGGCATGCATTCGCTTCATACTTAATATATATATAGACGAATATTCCGGGACCTGGGAAAACCGCGGAGCGCAGCAAATCGACTTTTCTCATCCTCGTTATAGCTCAACTAAAGCATGGATTATTGAAATGGATGTAACGTTTCAGCATTCGCACATTCGTTTGGGTGATTTTTTATGGTAACAAATAAATTACCCATATTCCACACGAATAAATGACAATGAAAAACGGCGGCAACGACAATTCTTGTAAATCCCAATTTATTGGATTTGATTCAATCCTTCTGGAACACAGAGACCAACACATGAGAAAAATGGCCACTTCATGGAACATCACTGAATGATTGACTTTTCTTTTGACTCATGAAAATTGCGGCCATTGGCCGCATCTATTTTTCAATCGCTGCTGCTGCTCAGCACATCCATTCAATATTGACATGGTTGATGGTTTTAGTTTTTGTGTGTCGATCCGAAACCGTATATTTCGTAAAAATCATTAAATAATCTGAAAAAAGTATGCTCGATGGTTCAATACGGCACCCATTTGAATGTAGCTTCGTTATTATTGGCTCTTCATTATTTACAACACATTTCAGAATTTCAACCGTTGGTCACGGTTATTTGGTTGATTTTAATATTTTCTGTAATGTCGGTGTCGTATTCGTAAATTGAATCGCCTTGACTATTAACCACTGGTTGATTATTATCTCGTAAAATGTGATTTATCTGGGCATTTAAAAATAATATAATTTATGTCAAAACTCTCACGCACATTTACTGCACAGGCGTTTCTTTCCATCCAAATAATGAAAAAGTCGCAATTAAATATTACCATAGGCTGCGTTTTTGTTTCTTCATGTTGCCATGAAATTTAAAGGCTCTCAATTGATTGCTGACGACTATTCTCGGAGGTCGATTTTATCAATTAAATTGAATCCTGTTTTTGAGAGTTTCTTCAAATGTTTATTCCGTTTAAATTTTATATCGTTTATTTTCCTCAAATGTTATTGGTCTCTTAAGATACTCTTAATTGGACAGGTTTTAAATTTCTGTGTCTGTTTTGTAACAATGTTCGTTGTTCGTTGGGATAATCAGTGTTTTCCAATTTTATCGGATCTCAAATAATAATTCAATGCTTTGGTCATGGACTGATTACATTGCGGGAACACACAGCAATCGACTTGATCTGAAATCGAATGTACAGGAAGTTGACGCCGTTTTAAAATATCATAGAAAGCGAACTGAACCGAATTTCAAGAAAATCAATCAATATTTGAATATCGATTGTCGTTTTGTCGGCATACTTCAAAAGGGGCGCTTCAGATTGTTTTTGATCGCTTTTTTTATTTTTGTTTCTGAATGATATTGATTAAAATGTCAAAATTATGTGGAAAAAGGTCAAAAATTGACGAAAATCAAGATAGAAACAGCCGAACAGTTCAGAGGCAAGGCGGAAAATGACAGGGAACACGAAAGAAATATTGAATTATCGTCAATATGCCAAATTGGAAACTATCCTCCAAATTAGAAAACTCCTTAAAAAACCATTTCAAATAATTAAAGTTGATGATTCTTTTATTTGATTTGAAGGATTATTTAAACATTTTACAATTTAAAAAGAATATTTATGGCGAGTTTAACACTATTCAATTGGGTATGTTTACGATATGGTGATATTGAAATCCAAATTTTACAGGTGAATATTTATGGCGCGGCTGAAATTATTTTCGACTCACTATCATCACCACCACAATGAATATGTTTCGTGCATGTTTTTATTCGTTTGTGGTTCGGTATCCAACCACGGAAACAATGCTCACTATCGCTATATTTAGACATATTTCTGTGGTCTGGCCAGGTCTCTGGTGGTCGATTTCAAGTGCGTGCGTGTTCAATTTTTCTGCTCTCGATTTGTAACTGTCCATTTAAATTCTTTGTATGGCCGCAGAGAACCGCTCTACAAAATAATGGCTTACATTTGTTTACCGAAAAAAATATCTTGCTTTCGATCCGAATTACATGCCTATCGTGTATTCATTACGTTTTCTCTTTGGTGCAACGACCCGCCGGTGCTACACATACAATAAAAAATGACAATTCCTATTACTTTTTGTGATAGAATACAGGTCTATCACTAAAAGCGATAACTTCAATACAAATGAAAAAAAAGTTATCACTTTTTGTGCAACAAAACTATAACTAAAAGTGATAACTTCATTTCTACTGAAGTTATTGCTTCTAGTGGTAGAACTTGCATTCTACCACAAAAAAGGTAATAGAAACTGTAATTTTTTAGTGTATGTTGCTGGAATCGATCCGAGCATATTTGCAACATTTTATATAATTATTGTTGGTACGTTGTGTTTTTTTGGCACGTTCTTCCGACATTTTTGCCGAAAGTCGCATTTCGGATGTTAATTTACCCTAGAAACTATTCTGAATAGAGGCAGTTTGCACGATCAAATCCCCAAAAGATAGGCTGTCGGTTGAGAAGCACAAAAATGTGCATCGACATGAACAGTTCATAAATTAAATGACTAGAATACACCTAGTCACACGATTATGTTAAAGTCCACTTGACAACAAACAGTCCATAATATGCTTGAAATTTGATGTGGTCGATATTTTTTTTCTCACATGCCTTCGGCTTCTTTTTTTGTTGTTGTATGAACTTCCATCAAATCGAATAAGAAGTAATAATCGAGCTATTGCTTGTTGAAACGATCTAAATTTTATGCGAACCACCGTAGCTGCCGCCCAGACCACAACATAATGAGGAGAGGGCGAATAGAGAATGAAATTAATATAATGAAAAACAACCAAAAAACGCACCCTTTCAAGTGCATGTGACATATAGATTTACTTTGAACGGAATATGTTGAAAGCGCATGCCGTCCGCATCGCAACATTATACATTCATTAATATATTTTCAGTTCGCTTTTTTTGGTCGTTTCCATTTCCACCTCAGCGCCGCTAAATCAATTTGATAATGTGCCGCAGTCTTGAGTACTTGGTTCCTGTCACTGTTTGTGTCTGTGAACACACGTTTGTGTCGGAATTGGACATTATGACTATTTTCGCCATCGGTGTATTTAAATTTGATATTGTAGTCTGTCATTAATATGTATCATTCTTTCGTGTTCATTAAGCATAAATTTTCATCGTATGATTTTTATTTGATAATACTGCCATTAGGCAGGTAGCTACATGCGCGACACGTTTTTATTTCACCTGACTTTATGTCAGACACTCCATCAGATTGTTATATATTTATATATGTTGAACACTAAATTTAATTAGTGCGAAATTAGGGGAATCACACAATTCAAAGGCATTTCATGTTTTGCGTCATTTTCAAACGGCAAGCCGAAAAAAAACGGACGAAATAATATGAAGAGAAATTGAATCGATTTTCATTCTTTTTTCGACACCAAGGATCCTTGCGACCCTCGAAAATCTCGGCGTAATAAAAATCTGAAAATGCATTCATTATCGCGGTTATTACATTGAGATCCATTTGGGCGCCACATAATTTTCTGTTGAAATTAAAATTAAAAATATATTCCGTTTAAGCGTTCCACAACTTAAAACCATTCGTCTTTATTTTCCTCATTGATTTGATGAGTGACTGTTATTTCTATGGAGAGCAGATGTGCGCGCTTCATACGCATTCAACGATTGGATTGGCCAATCGAAGATTTCCTTTTTTATTTCTCGCTCACTTTGGATGTTTGTTAAAGTGATTCCAACAAATAAATCAGTCATGGTAACTAGCATTTATGCTCGTACGAATCGAAACATTACGCTTTCACACACAAATACATCAACCGTTCGACCAACACACGGAATTCTTCTTTTTCTCTTTCTCAGTAAATTAGAAGAAAATAATAAGACTTTTATTACGAATGCGCTAAACGATAAAAATAATGGCATCAAGCATGGTCTCGTGTGTATGGGCTCGATGTTGAAATGAAGAACATGTGGCGTAGCACATATCATTAGAATATTTCAGTTAGCGTTAGATGTATGTTGAATGTTCGATCAACACACACAATGAAAGATCGGATCGTCAGTCAATCTCATTCTGTTCTATTCTCAATTTCGATGTATGCTGCTGCGAACATGATTTTTGTTCTTTTTCCAACCTTTTCTTCAATCAACCAACTGTAAATTCAAGGTTAAAATCTAGCGTGCGTGATGCTGAAGCGCTTGTAACAATAGTTACATGAGAACCAATTGTCGCTTTTTTATTCACGCTATTCGTTCTCGAAAAACTTAGCGAAGCGTCGCTCAAATCACTTTGAATCATAAACTACTTGAGCCGTGCTCCAACAACCGACAACATCAACATAAATCCATGAAACACGAAAAATCAAAACGTCACTATGACGCGATGAGTTGCTGTGAAATTTCAAATTAAGATTTTATATCGTCTTTTTTCGACGCGCCGCTGAACTCGGCCTGTCTTGAGTGGCTGTACACCTCTAACGATCTTAAATGTGTGTAAGATCAATGTTATTGCAGTGATTATTCTTCTCTCTCTTTCTCTCTCTCTCTCCCTCTCTCTCTCTTTTCCCTTTTTCAAAAGAAGAATCGAAAAAAAAACGAAATTTACTTCATCGTCGTAATTGTTGTCGACAAACGCATTGTATTCCTTTTTGGTGCTGTTCATCTTATTTATTCGTCAAGCTCATTTCAACCAGAGAGTTTGAGTTTTGTGAGTTTTCTTCTGCTTGTCGCTTCCCAACAGCATACACCCACCGAAATAGTCGCGAGAGGATTGTGATGAACATGTTAAAATTTCATTTAAATCTTTTAAATGGCAATCATTTTGATGTGAGCGTTCGCCCATAATTCATGGGATGCTATTCGTTTGTCACCGTTCCGTCCGCACATATATTATCGAATGGCTCTGGCGTAAGAAATGCATCTATTACATTGCAGTGAATGTCAACCGAACGACTTATGGTGTCATGGAATCCAAATGTGAACATTGATTTTCCTTTCTCGCATTGATGACGTGATGATCGCTGCACATTAGCGCGACTGCACATTAAGCCACACTTTATGGCTGTACAGTGTACAATGTACATGATCTTCCCGATGACAAGATGCCACGATATTTTCCCAGTGCCTTATCATTTACAGTTAAAATGTAAATTAAATGCATATTTAGCCGAGAGTCGAGCGAGCGCGTTTGCGCATAGCCTTTCATGGAATATCAATTTAATGTGTTAAATGATTAAATTACCAGGCGACGCGTCGACTTAACTATCTCATGCTCAAGCGAAACGATAGTTAGGCATTTCCTCGTATATATTGAATTGCCTTAAGTTCTCTTGTTGTCACTGTCACTGTCAACTATCTAAGGAACGTTCGAGAGGATTTGCACCCTATTGATGTCGGGCACACACACTCACCTTCTGCACATTTTCAATTCCAGTCTTTTCCCCTTGTATCGATTTTTATTTGATGGTGAAGTGCATGCGATCGAGTGTACGTAAAATCATTTTAGAGCATTGACTTCAAGCTGTAAAGATACTGGGCAAATTTGCGGCTCTAAGATATCGGAAAGTAAACCTAGTTGCCGTTAGTAAGCTCATCACACAATTCCCGACAATGAACGTTACTGTACAATGATGCATTTCGAAAGTATCGAAGAAAAGGTTTTTCCACCGAACACCCATTATATTTCTATGAGAATGGTGACCTCCATTCAAACCGAACAGCAATCTACTCAAAAGCACTTGAAACTCTGATTTTCTATTAAAAATAAATACTCTTTACATTCCGTTAAATTGACCAAACCACATCACAAAATTGTGCGCTAAGAATATATTTGCCAGACACATTGCGCTATTGCTTAGATTGAAAATGACCCGATTTGTTTTCAATTGAATTGGCTGGTTTATTTTGTTATCAAAAATAAACGAAACGAATTTCACCGCATGCATCAGCAACACATTTACTCTGTGCGCTGTCGATGAAAACAATATACAAACATTTTTCATTCGAATCGTAAACTCAGGCAATTTATTTATCCATAGGATGCTAAGTATCATTTTATGCAATCTCTGCATGTGACTCAGAGAAAAATATATTTTATCTTTAAGGAAACGAAATGAATAGCAGCAATCCGCCTACGATTGCCTAAATCCGAAAACAAGCAAAACTTCGGGGAAATCTAAACGCGCAAAAAAATGTAGAATCTGTCGAGGTAATCGACATCACATTGTGCACTTCTGGCTGCTTTTGTAGTTCTAGGTCAACTCTCATCCAAATTGAGTAATTTTATTAATGAAAATATGACATAATTCGAATCAAAAATGATACAAAAGCCTTCAGTTGCACTTGAATCAATAGTGTCGGCTGAAAGTCATTGAAAACGATTCACTCCATTTAAAATCCGATCGAATATTCGTCACTTGAATTCAATTTTCAATTCATCTAATTATTTAAACATTAAACTGCTTGGCGGTTGGATATCTTTGTGCTGATTAGATCGAATTGCGTTTTTGTGTGTATGGGCCATATGAATATATATCAATGCAAGTGATTTATTGAATGTAAGACGGCTGTATATGACACGCTCTGATTTATTGCCATATTTATTGACACTTAATTTCAGAATGAACAGTGCGTCTAAAATTTCTTGCCTCGTCAAACATAATTTTATCTCTAGTGCCGGATGGCTTAGCGTTTTGGCATTGGCAAATTAGAAATCCATTTTATCTTGATCATTTCCATTTTTATTGGAGATCTAGAGAGAGAACTTGAGATGCATCTAATTGACGTCGAAGTGATTTTTTTTTAAAGATCAGTTTTTTTTTCGTTCGACTTCATCTTCTTCGTTATTGTCGTTGTCATTGCATTCAATTACATTTCCAATCAATTGGAGAAAAAGCATTGCCTTACCCGGGTGCACGCATCATTACTACTTTACCTCGAAGTCAAATGGATTGTAGATGATGATGTGAATAAGTTATTATAGCCGTAACATGAGTATTTGTAGTTAGATTGAACGGACCAAGCGACTAATCTAATTCCTGTGTACAAAATAATTGATCTCTTTAGACCGGTTTACATTCGATTTACTGACCGCCAGTAGATTTCGTGTGTGCTCTTTAATACTTTTTATTAGGATTTGGTGTGTGTTTTTTTCTTTTTCTCAACTCTTCGTCGTAATGCTGGTTTCTTTCTCTTCTTCCATTATGTGTGTGCGCTGGTTCGTTCACTTGGCAGTTTGTGAGTGCACACAAAGTTTTTTCAGCGAATCATTTTTCTTCCATTCTCCTTATTTTCCAACGGCCAAGCTCGAGCACACAAAAGAACGGAACGAAAGGATAAATAACTTAGTTAACGCAACATTGATACTAACGAATTCCATAGCAGCAGCAGCGACAGCATCGAGGAAAAAAAACCATAAACAAAAACTTAAAGAAAAAACACATTTCTACACCATCGGTGCTTACATGGACATACTCAAAACAAAGGAGAAAATGAAAAATAAACTCAACGTAAACATAACGAACACTCGGCGTACGTGCTCTATCTTTGGATAATGAAACGAAACGAAATGAAAGCCACAAATACGCTACATCAATGTGAATTTTAAAAATTTATTACACCGGAAATTTCTAGACCGTTGTTTAATGTGTCGTATAGTGGTCGACGGTCTCGTCATTTTGTACTTGCGGCGACGATGACGACGACGACAGTGTTCTTATGAGATAGTGACTCTATCTGAATGGAAATAAAATATTTTCACCGTGTGTTCACCGTGAGCATGCAGTGGAAAAATATAATCAATGCCTGGCAATTTCAATGCAAGATCATTTGTTTAGAATCGTTTTCGTCCATCGTTTTCTCCCTTCACGCGCGCACACACACAGAGATATTGAATGTACATAGAGTTTCGATGAAATCGAGTAATCTTTGTTAAGAGAACTAGGGAAAAACGACCGTTTCAACAGCACAACAACTGCAATTAACTCCAATTGCCCGACATCGTCGATACTTTGTTTTGGCTGCTGTCTTCCTCGACTCGCGAACGGACGTTCAACAACACCAAACGGCATTTTATAAATAATCGCATTACATCTTTTTTTAGGCGTGCTGTGATAGTGAATTTGCGAACTGTGCAAAACAAGAGGAAATGCAGCAACAGCATTTATTTGGTGCATAGAAAATATGCAAATGCATGTATATATCATGCACATACAATAAAAAAATTGACAATTTCTTTCACTTTAAGATAGTGATAGAAATTGTAATTTTTTAATATATGTAGAAATAGTGTTGCTTTGTTCCGCTTTATTTTTATTTTCACCGACTACCACTTTTCGATCGACAGATGGATAAAAGAGATACACGGGCCGGCCAGAGACTGTGACCGTTTGCATTAAACAACGTAGTTTGTTGTGTTGTTGTTTCTCAATGAGAATGATACGTTCAAATAGATGGATAAGTGAAGTCACTTGTGCGCTTCGATTCAATTGTCAAGCACTTAGATTGAATCGAATCGAGTTTATTTGTGCTCGTATCAGGCTATCGGTGTGTTTCTCTATCTAGCCAGCTACTTAGTCCAGGTTATGATGACAGTTAACAGTCACTGAGTACAAACCAATTGTATTATAATGTTGACTGCATTCATTCCCATTTTAGCCCATTGATGATTTTTTTTTTGTATTGCATTGTTTAGTTTGATTTTAGCATTTTCTGTGTGACCGTGTATCTGTAGATTTATCATTCCTATAGAATCGAATGGATATTTTTAGTGTGTAGACACACAGAGATGACGCACTCATTTCAATTGGAACAAATAACAGCCGGAATGTTCTAGCTGTGCGATGATTTGTGTGAGAAAATCAATTGAATTTCTCATCATTTTCATCTTATACTAGGAATTACACGCCATATTGAGTTAAAAATAATTCAATTTTACAAACGATATCACTCCACTCATCGAATATACAAATTGTTGATTCGATCAAAAAGTTGATTCCGTGATACTATTTCGATGAAAATCGACGGGCGTCATTGTCGGTGCTATTTTTGGAATTGCTTTGGACGCAATCTCTAATTTTTTCACATGCAATATTTTAATGACAATACGATTTTGTGATAAGACGACAAAAAGTCGAGCTATCATGTTTTACAAATGGACAGGATTTTTTTTTTCATCTTGATAGCTCCCTTTCGATTCGACATGCAAGAATAAAAAGAAATCAACAAAACGAACGAGCCATTCATTGAAACGAGGCCATCAATTTACTGACTTCATGTCAAAATTCTTATGCATTTGTCAAGCGCGTCTCTGAAAAGGTCTTCGCGATGAAAAAATACATGCCATGAGATGAGGTTCATTTAATGGCCACATGTTCTCATCTTCTATATATCCCTCGCAATTTCTATGAACGTATCAACACTATTGAAAAATGCGTTCAGTAATTAATCATCAATTTCGCTTCGTTACGACACAATACAAGAATGTGAACCGTTCGACTGTGTATGCTATATATGCTAAACTCTCAACCGAGTAACAATTCAATAAGTAATGCACACACAAACACTGTCTCACACAATGCCAATGGAATCAAAGTGCCTTTGTATGACTAACAGAATTTTCGGATTCGTTGGAAGTACAATTAACGCCGTCAACCATCGAAACAATCATCAGCGCATCATTATCAACATCAGGCCGGGGTAATGAGAGTTTGGAATTTTCGAAGCCAGAAAATAAAAGTCATTTCGTGGCCGTTTAATTCGTTCTCTCTTTTGTGTGGCTTTCAACATGTTCTCGTTTTTTTTCGGCTTGTTTCTATTATTTTTTTTTCACACATAAAATGGCAACCGCCCTGATGCATTCTTTGCGGCCGGCTGAGCTTTGAATAGAACATCATTTGTAGTAACACACAAAAAAATCGTTTGAAACAAGTGAACTCTGCTCGAGAATAAGTTTTATTGAATAATCGTTTTCAGTGAAGAGTTTGCGAGTGAACAAATCCGAAACAAAGACAACGAAAGAATGGTTTTCACTCTGAATTGTACGAACAGTTCAGCTGAGTTTTGCATACAAAGAATTGTTATTGCTGCATTATGCAGTTCCTGTGCTAAAAATGCAATATATGTATAATATATAGAGAAATAAGTCGTCAATTTAATTTCAGTTTTATTGCTGCACCCATTCTCCTCATTCTTAAATGGTGCTCAACATTTTCAAGTTCATAAAAAAAGCTAAACAATAACACCAAAAATATATGGAACATTTCTTTATGAACCAAAGACAATATAATAGAGCTTCATAAAACTCAAAATATACACTAATATTTGGGAGAGAGGTAAACTCAAACAGATTGCTAAAGGTTCGAATGAGCCAAATAAAAAAAATGTTTACATAAAAATGGCAATTATTCGGTTGCTTGTTAACATATATGGTAGATCAAGAGAAAAAGGAAATGTTTGACAACAACAACGCAAACAATATAAATGATTCATTCACTCAACGAACAATTTTCGGTGCACTTTTTTTCTTCTCTCTTTTATTAAATAAAACTCGTGTGCGTGTGTGTGTGTGTGTGTATATATGTATGTGTGTGCATGTAATTAGATTAATTACAACTTATGCGATTGTTGCTGTTGTTGTAGCCGGGATTTTGTCGTGTGGTGCGTATGAAAGCATTGGCAAAGGAGCATGGAAATAGGGAAAAATAACGATAGACAACAATCAATACGGAAATGCTGAAAATTACAATTTAAAAAGCGAAAGAATGCTATAAAATATATATTTGTTGTTGTGACCCGCATTGCCTTGTAGCGATGAGAATATATATACATTTTATTAGCCAGTTGTGATTTGAATGTTCGTATTGTGATGTTTGTCGACAAAAAAGACAAAACAGCTGAAGGAAGGAACAAATCATAATTTACTAACTAAAAATTGTGATTCATTTGATTCCTGAGCTCCATGTTTCAATAATCTGGGCGTGTTAAGTGCTGCTAATGAATTCGCTTGTAAATTTCACTTAATTTTCCTCCTTTCAAACCACCATCTGACTCAGTCGTTCGCAATTATCGTTGTCGTACACACTCGCATTCTGATATGAAATTGATATAGGTAAATGTGGATCCTCCGCTCAGTATTTTGTTCGTCGAAAAAATTCGCCGTTAATCTTATTTCGAATGAATATTAAATTACCAAACAATATTAAATTATTCCAAGAAGTAAGTTTATTCTTCCAGTTCTATGATTTCGACCTTTTTCGTTCGTAGCTCGGCAATTTCTAGTGAATAGAAATAAACAATTGTTTTTTTCGTTTTCGTCCCCTCCCGATTTACTTGGAAATTGTTCCCGATAAATTACGCTTCTCTGGCAATTTACGATCGACTCGGATCCGCTCCGTTCCGAAGACAATGAGCCGCACTTTTTCCATATATTGGTAGCTGTAGCGTTTGATTTTGTTTTTTATTGATCTGCAGGCAAAGTTTCCGCTTTGCTTTCGTTGCTCATTCGTATAATATTAGAAAATGCATGAAAAGCGAAAAGAGAATAGATCGAGACGGAAGATATGCACACCGAAAGGAAGATGGAAAGCAACAATAGTCCGTACAAGATGTGTGCATCATTTCGATAATTTCATGTTGAATTGATGCAGTTAGTCAAAGGTCACGCGTAATGAAACAGGTAGAGGTCATTGAATCCACTCACAAGCACATGAAGATGTGAGAGAGAAAACATGGTGAAAGTGTTCAATGTACAAATTCATTCGAAAAAAAGAGAAACAATTGAAATGTAGCGGCTTTTTTGTTCCGATTAAATCTAAAATATGAAGTGATGGAATGTTTGTTGCCGATTCGCCCAGCACTAAACGAAAAATCTTTCAACGCATTTGAAACTATGCAACAGAAAGAATTTCAATGTATTTCGAATGGATTTGAAAGGAACGTGGCCATCGTCATTTAGCGGTTGCATTGTGCTGCCTACCGAATTGAATCAAAGAATTTAAAGCGTTGGAACAATTCATCGTTATACAAATTTTAAAGTCTCTGTTTTACATTTGTGTGTTGATGTTATTTTGTTTTTTTTTTTCAATCATTTGAAGTGCATGCATGCATCGGTGAGTTTACATTGCATACAAGCGAGTGCACACGTGTGGAGCAGGCAGCAGTAAATGAGCAATGGTGCATGTTGAAAGTATGATGAGATCGGTTGGAAAACACTGATATAATCCACATATCGTTAGCATACTCAATCTTTGTTTCGATGTCGACTCAATGCAATGGTGCCGGTCGATGTTGTTTCCAGGCAATTTCTTACTGTTGCACCACAACGAGGCCCGAATCACCAATACAACTGCATTTTCTGGCAATTTTCGCGATCGCCTCGCTATGCTCTGCATGTTGACACGAACACCAATGTTTTGGCTCACTCTTGAGTGACAGAGAGAGAAAAAGGAAGTTGTGCGATACGTTTCAGCGATTCAATGCCCGTGTTGCTTTGTATTACTTCTTACTTCATTCCATTATATTGGCTTGTAAAGGATGCCTATTTATCTGTAACATTCGAAAGTGTGCGATACGAATATTCATACCTTTCATTTATCTCCTCACTTTTGTTCTTATTCTTGTTTCCCTTTATCTCCTTCACAATTGCTTGTTTTTGTTCGTGTGCTCTTTTATGCCTATGACTGAAAAATGGAAAATATAATAATTTGCTGAAATAGATATATCATAAAAATACTCGTCGACTTAACGACCTCACAATTTAAAAGACTTATATTTTTCTTTTGGAAAATTTCCATCATATTTTTTTTTTTTTGATTCTGTGAATGGTATTCATTTGATATACTTTTGTGATGGAATCATTCTGAAAGAGAGGTATATGCTATGGATAAGGTTGTTCGGGAGTTTTTAAATTTTTGTTCACCAGAACATGCATTAAGTGCGACAAAACATCTCTCTAGGAAGACAAGCAGCAATTTTGTTGCTCCAATTTTTTCGAAGTAACATAATCCGTTATATTTTTGACATTTGAATAGAATACTTTGGTCATCAACAAATGAATTCATTTGACAACATTGAACACAACCTTCAAGTATTAAATCATTCAAAAAATCTTTTTGTATTGTTGTTCATTTCATTCGATAGAAGAGTTTTATTAGAAAGATATTTGCTTAATCTGAAACGTATCTAAAAATGTGCTGATACATTCGAAAACAAAATGGATATATCATCAAAACAATTGAAATTTTTTATTCTAATTTGATGGTGCAATATTTACTAATGATTTTGAAATCGAGGGAATTGCACGCATTCAGAAAGTGCAGATACTACGGCATTTCTTTATATATATTCTCCAAACTATCTTTTTGAAAATATGTTCTCAGAAATTTGAACAATACGATCTTACCGAAACCAAGTACTGGGAATCCAAAAAGGCATAGAGCCAAAGAAAGAATGATAATATCCCAAGCACGATGAACAGGTCTATTTTTACATAATTTGGTTTTTTTTTTTCGTTGAAAATAATGAATGTACGTATTGTTTGTTTGCTCAAGTACAGAAAAAAAACATTGTATTATTGCCGATTCGATCGAGCGTCAAGTAATTTGTACGTTTTGAATTACAAAATTATAGTTTTTACTTGTTTGTATTTGAACTACAATGTCAGTCAGATTAGGTCCATCTGAACACCCATTGACAGCCGTATTTCAGCGCGAGATCAATTGAGCCTGTGAAATAGCACAATCCCAACTACGCTCCATTGTATTCTGATTTTGATTAATTTGTCGTCATCTGCTGAACTCATTGTGATAGTCGGCTTAATTTTTCATACATTCAAATTACCTGTTGCAAACCGAACGAACAGGAGAACAGACACGAACGGCGGCGGCGGCGGCGGGGAATTACACATTCTATTTTTTCGTATCAAACATTGATTAAAATCCACTCATAACTAATTATGGATCTGATTTTTCAATAAATCGACTTTGAGTCGGGTTTCAATCGGACATGAAGAAAAAGATGCGGATTAAATGAATTCGCCTTTGTCAAAAGAATGTGAATCTAAGTGCTGTTTTTAGATTCTACGCATTCAATCCTTGGTCGCCCAGCTTAATTCAGAATGAAAATCAATTGAACAATCTCAATTGCTTTGATTGAGCATTCAAATGTTGCTTTCAACGAAATAACAGCCATTATAATGGAACAAATAATAGACCCGCTTGAAATCCATTTCATGTTATGAGCGAGCAAACAAAGAGCTCTTCGCGGTATAGTGTCTGCCACTTGATACATATCATGTTAAATTATGAGTTGCGCACATATTCACCTCCGCAATATTCCTTGAATTGTAATCAAATTAATAGTTATGCTGGTTCACATACCGAATTTCATTAATTTTCCTGCATATTTATGCTTTCGTTACAGTTTGCCATAAGCCATTAAAAAATCTGTGAAATAAATAATGGGTGAAACCGACGAGAAGGAAAATGTTCCGGCCGGAACACCAACCGCTGAAATCGAAACGGAACCTAAAGAAACAGAAAAACTGTTGAATATAGATGAGAAAAAGCCGGAAATCGAATCACCGATCAATGGAAAAGAGAGCCCAACCGAAGAATCGAAACCAATCGAACTAGCATCCGAAAAGGTTAACGGTGAAGAGGTCATCGAAATTCCAGAGGAGAAAAAACCCAAGGAAGATGGACGTGAAGTGAAACCGAAGAAAATTCCCATCGGTGGCATTAAAATGCCAGGGTTTTTTACGAGAAATAAAAAAGCTGCTGATAATGACGGCGCTGAAGGTGAACTCTTAGATAATGCTGGAAATGAAGCGAAGGCCGATGGGCAACCAACAGATGAAAATGCACCACCACCACCACCAAGTGCGCGCGCGAACTTTTTTGCATCACTTTCATCTTTGCCACCTCTGCCGAAATTCCGGAATCCGTTTGGAAAGAAAGCCGCTCCACTTAAAGATGAAGAGGCTGGTGATGCAGCGAACCAAGAACAAACCGACGCCGATAATGCAGGTTTGTAGGCATTTTTTTCTGATGAAATTCAAAATATTGTGCCGTTCTAAGCCATTTTAAGAGACATTTTAGTCATTTCAAGGGACATCCATTGATAAACTGAGTTTGATCAGTTTCACATTTTTAATTTTTCTTTTTTTTTTCTTTTTATTCTACAGAAAAACCACGTGAAGAAAAAACTGAAAATAAAGATGAAAAACCCGAAAAGGAGCCTCTTACCGATGCTGAAAATGAGCAAGCACCACCAACATCCAAAAAAAATCTATTGAATTTCCCTGCCATTCGCATTCCGCAATTCTCGAACATCATTCCGAAACGGCTTCGATCGAATAATCAACAAACGGATGACTTGGAATTGGGCAATGGACCAAACAACAAAGCCGGACTAGCATCAATGGAAACACTCGATGACTCGATCAAAGAAAATGAAACCAACAGAGATGTCACTGATAAAGCCGCACTGCCTGACGAAGGTTTAGAAACTGTTAAGGTGAGTACCGTCACCGAAATTAATTCAATTCAATTCGTATATACTCGAATAGTCGAATTAATTTCGAATATTTGCTTCTTTAAAGCTCAATGAAACCGACAAGGAAAAAGAAGCCGAAAAAGATGGTAAAATTGGTGAAACGGAAGTGCAAAAGCAACCAATCATTGAGCGAATAAGAAATTATTCTTGTAGCGTTGACGACTTGGCCATTGTTGGAGGCATTTTGGTGTTCTTGTTTCTGGTTGCAATCATATGTGCATTTACTTTCTCCGGAAATTCGACATTAAAATCGCCACCAATTCGTGATGACAAATATATAATGGCTGTCACATCTTGTGGACCGGTTGAAGGCGTTCTAGAGGATTCATCGTTCGCTTTCCGAGGCATTCCTTATGCCGTGCCACCAGTTGGTGCGAGACGATTCAAACCGGCTGAGCCAATCGAAAAACTTGACGATTGCTGGGATACAGCAAAACCATTCAAAGCATACAATAGATCGCAAGTTTGTTGGCAAATATCTGCCAATCGAACGATCGACGGATCTGAAGATTGTCTCACACTCGATGTCGTAACACCATACATTCGCTATGAAAATCCATTGCCAGTTGTTGTTTTGATCGGCGCTGATTCCCTGCACGGTGATTCACCAAACATATTACGACCATCGGCTCGCTTTGCTCGTTCGCATGATGTTGTTTTCGTCCGACCAAACTTCCGCTTGGGTGTTCTTGGCTTCTTGGCATTGGAAGAACTCTCGAAATCCGTTCGTCCACCAACTTCAGGAAATTATGCGCTCACAGACATTCTTGCTGCCCTCCGTTGGGTCCAATTGAACATCTTCCATTTTGGTGGAGACCCGAAACAAGTCATCCTTCTCGGACACCGTGCTGGCGCAACAATGGTAACGGCTTTGGTCACATCACCGAAAGCTAAAGATCTATACACCCGAGCCTGGGTGTCATCTGGAGCAGCGGTAAGATTTCAACGAATTTTTTGATTATTCAACAGCCAAAAGTTTCGAACTGAAACTTAGATTCAATTCCTTTTTCCTTATAGATATTCCCTGGTAAATCCATTGATGAATACGAACGCATCAATGCCAAGGACTACAAACCAAGCTGCGGAACTGAAAATTGCTTGTTCTCTGACGCAATCGATTCCGCTGAAACTTTGGTGAAAGCTATACCCGACACATGGAGACAGCCCATTCCAGATTTGCCATTCGGTGATGAAAACGACACTCGCCACGAATGGTTAGTTTTGGATGGTAATGTTTTGCAACAGCATCCAGCTGATGTGTTGAAAACTCAAGCACAATTGAACGATGCATTTGGATCACCAAAATTGATCATCGGAACAACCGCACATGAAAGTCATTCGGAAGCATTGCTGAAAAAACATACCGAATGGACACCGGAATTGGTGCGTGAACATATTGAAAAAAGCAAAATCGGCCATTTGACCGACGAAGTTTTGAAACGTTACAATGCCACCTACAGAGGTTTGGTGCAAATTATCTCCGATATTCGTACTGTGTGCCCATTGCTGACGATTGCTCGTCTTCAGTCAAACGTTCCATTCTATGTTGTAACACATACAAAAGATTCCGAAAATCCGAATTTGGCCGGGGTTGAGGATGACATTCAAGCCATTTTGGGTCGATATGAACCAAAAGCATACGAACAACGACGATACATTAATGCAATGGAAAAACTCTTCTACCATTATGTGGCGCATGGCACAATCCCTCAATACGAAGGGGACAAACGGAAAATAGTCTTGGATATCGGACAGGATGTAATGCCAGTCGACGACTATCCAAACTGTGATTTTTGGATAAAGAATGATATCGTACCTCGATATGCACGAATTGACTAATTTAATTTTAAGCTTTAATTTTGATTTATTCGGAGAACTTTTATTTTATCTTTTATTTTTTTTTCATTTTGTATAATTTTATGCAAGCATATACACGATATAACAAACAAATCGATTGCATGCGATGTGGGCGCAAATAAAATGAACAAATGTGGAAAAGAGATAAAGACATAGACGATGGAATAGAAAGAAGAACATGAAAATGGAAATGTGTTTGTAAAACAATTGGAATGGATGAACGAGTGTTGAATCGTCAGAACGAGTATCAACGATGATAAATCTACTCTCGAATAGTACACTTGGATTTGATTTGATTTGAATAAAAAAATAATTTGAATGTTCACGAATGAAAAGAGATGAAAAAAAAAACATAGAAAGAAAGAAATGAGAAAAGGGAGGGCAGGAATGAGCTGCGAACATGTCTCCTTTTTGCGTTAGTTTAATTTCTTATCTAAAACTGATCCAAATACATATTTATTGAGTGTGTCAAAATAATATATTATACATAAACGATAATACGGTACAGTACAAGTTTTTTCAATATTTTTAATGTAAATGATGTTAATTCTACCGATAGAAATGCTCTTTCTCTGTCTCGCACGCACGAATAACGCAATTTATGCGAATAGCGCAGACTCTAGCCAATAGACTTATCTATTTCAACAATCAATATTTATAACATTTTGTAATTCAAACTACACTCGATTGATTATTACCTATCAACATTGTGCAATAAACAAGATAGGTGAATCACATTCCGCTGAAATTGTGTTCTTTCTCACTCTCTCTCTCTCTCTCTGCCTCTGTCTTGCCGGAATTTTTATATATTTCTTTTCATATTGCTTTATTTTAACATTTTAAAGTTTTGTTTCTGTCTAAAATCGAATCACTAGAATGAAAAGCGTTAAAAAACATAAGTTACTAAGAATTAAATCCGAACTCAGATCTACTTATCTTCCACAATTTACATGAAATATTCCGAACTCTATTGTATAGCTCCCCTTCAACTGGAACGAAATCATAAGCAGCCAAATATAGTGAAAAAAAATAATCATTTCCACAATCTTTCGAAACAAATATATAGAATATCAACAAACAACATCAACACACAATAAATATCTGAATTTTTTATCATTTTTTTACGATCGATTTTTGAAAATGTGAAAACATTTTAGAGCCTATTTTTTACCGAGACATAGCCTGAAATCGTTGGATTTTTATACATTCAATTTAAAACCAAAATTTTGATAGACGATGTTTTTCTAAAAATACAAATGATTTTTTATAGCCCGAACGCCGAATTTGAAGAAACAACAAATGATCAAATGCCAATTTCAGTGTGAAGTCGTAAAATTAAACGAAAAAAATAAACAAATGAAAAATGATTGGATAGGCTTAAATTGAGAAACAACTATTTTTAAGCAAAGACCAACTTAACTGTACTACTACTGCAAACACTGTGCTGCTAAATGCATGAGAAAAAAATACACATGAAACACACACAACTAAGAGATCATTTTATTTTATGCCTATCCTATGAAAATCGGAAAAACATATTATTTCTTCTATGCACTTCTTCTTAATTATTTAATTATTATTTAAATGGCTGTATAAGTTTAATTTTAATTATAATATTGAAGATAGAAAAAAATATGGAAACATCTCAAAGAATCAAATAAATTGATTAAATGAAACAAAAAATAGACAAGCAGCATGGAAAGCAAACCAAATCGAATTCGAAAACAACATAAATATTAGAATCTGTTTTGAGAAAAAAAAAAACAAAATGCGCAACGATTAATAATTTCTACTTACTACTTACTTGTCACGCTGCAGTAGAATTTGTATCCGGTTCACGATACACGTCTAGCATTAATTCGCTGTTAGAGCAACAACAACAAAAAAATACATTGAAATCTTTTGTATCGATTGAATTTCAAGGGCTCATTTGGCTTGAGGAAGCAATCAATAGCTAATTGACGAACAAAGAAAAATCAAGACACAACAACAAGCTCTTTGACGATAAACACGATCGTCGATTGATTCACCAGTCGGAAAATTTCTACCTAAGTCAGCAAAAAAAAAAAGAAAAAAGAGATTGAAAAAAGGAGATAGAAAACACCTCAGAATCTGATTAATATAAAAGATTTCACTGTAAATAATAATTTAAGTATTGAACGATTAGAAAAATGAACGTTTCTTTCTAGAAATTAAAGAAAAAACGAAATTGTTGTAATTTAAAGAAGAACAAGAATAACTCAACAAAATATATTAAATGGAAATAATACAACGGTCGAAAAAAATAGATAATAATACCATAGCTTCGGTCCCCCACCCCCAATCCCGTTCGAAAATCTAGCAGAAAATTAAAAAAAATATAAATTAAATTAATTGAAGGTAAACGAAAATTGAAATTAGACGAATCCAAAGCATGAGGTCTCTTACTGAACTAAGGCTAAACACAGTCTTATTATCTCTCTTTCTCCCTTCTGAAAGCATTTATCAACATTTTTGGTTCAAATTTCGATTATTTGCGGCTGATTTTTTACCCACTATCATACTAAATTAATCAGCTGTTGATTAGATTTTAATTTACAAATGTAATGAACACAAAAATATAAAAATAAAGAAAGACATATAATTTGCGCGTTTTTTTTTTTTAATTCGTTATAAAATTTCAGGTTGAGTAGTGAAAACTGCGATTATCAACATGAAAATGATGCAGCAAAGCAAAACCAGAACAAGTATGCTTTATTTGGATGCATCCAAATGGATGACATAAACACATTTATTCGTTTCAACCTTGAACATACGGTGTTGTTCTGAGCTAATTATTGTTGAATTAATTTAAAATTTCAAATGTTCCACAGCATAGAAAGAAGCTCCTAGAAACATGCGTCTTCCTTGTTTCCATTTAAAATCGGAATTTGTATGCAATTAACGAACAAAAATGGTTGAATGCCTGGAATGCGGAATCAATTAAAAGCGTCACTTTGAATTATGAAAGAAAACACTCGATTTATTTAATTGATGATTTACGCTTTGCAAAAGTCGTACGGAAAAACAAACTGGTAGAAAAATGTTTTAAGCTTACGTAGTTAGAAATACAAATTCGTCTCAGTCAATGCTTAATAATACACTAATAGTTGCCCTTATGTTATATACTTAGCGCTTTACTTATTACTGGCAAAAAAAAGCTACTACATATTGGAAATTAATGCAAATGTTTGAATTAAAATAATAAACCAAAAAAGAAAAAGAGAGAGATTTGTGGGAAACGAATTTAATTCAAACCGAGTTCACTTGGAATATTCTACATTTTGTGTCGCTGAGTGTGGCCAAAAAGGGGCCATTGCTCAAATACATTGGACACATGTCCAACATACAGTCGTCAATGTATACACCTTGCATTCGTGTGCCACTCTTTGCATTCCATGTGCTCAACATTTTTGAATCTTGTAAATAGCTTGCAACAAGTGATTCAGTTCCTGTGTTGATCTGGGTGCTACGCGCCATAACTGGCATTGTTCGAGCCCCAAGTATTGTGCACACCGTTCGCAATACAGTCGTCTGATCGATTTTCGTCAAATTCGCAACAATTAAGCGTGAATGTGGATGTTTGGAACTGGCACGGGTCGCTAAAAGCAGCTGATTGGATTTTTCATCGAAACTAATCGACATAAATGGTCCTTCCAGCGTCAATTTAGTTTGTTCGATGCATTCTGATCCGGTGTATTCATAGAACCACAAACTTTGCAATTTGCACACGATGAAACCGCCGAAATGAAAATCGGCTGTAATCGGTATCGATTCGATGCCAATCACCGGACTAAAATCGCCCGGTGTTGGCAATTGTTCGACATGCGATGTACAATTTCGTACATCGTAAATGAATGTAGTACCATTCTGTGAGCCGAGATGCAAATATCGGGGACGAATCTTGTCAAATGACACCGCCCATATTGGATTATCCGAAGGCGTTATAGTTGCAACTTGCGTATTATTGGTAACACTATAAACAAATGCGCTTACATCTTGGGCAGCTGCTGCCACCAATTCCTCATCACTATCGAGTGCTAGATCACGAATCGCCTTCTGCGACATGCGAAAGTAGACAGTTGGCTGTAAATTGTAAGCACTCACAAAACGAACACCATAACCTGGAAACAATGTAACAGCCGATTTTTGAGACAAAATTAGCGTTTGAATTCTACGGCCATAAATCATTGAACGGCAACCGCCACTCGAATTGATTTCGATGTTTTTATGCATAGATATTTTGTACATAATGTCTCGATGTGATGACGCTTGTGACGGCATTTCATGGAAAATCCCGAATCGCTTGAGTTTATTGTACTCGATCTCGAGCTTGGAATATTCTTCTTTGCACACAGCCATTTCAAGTTTAATTGCGCTCAGCGTGCTCTGTAGCTCAACATTTTTCGTTTTTTCCGTCTCGAGCAGCTCCATTAGGCGATACTCTTCACTTTTGTCGACAACAACAATGCGTTTCGCATATAATGGCCGCAAATCACGGTATGCTGCTTTGCTCTTGCATGTCGGACAACACTTCGATTGTGCGGAACACTCTTGAATCCATCTGGAGAAAAAACATTTTTTTTTTTGGTTATTGTCACATAATCCGTAGTCGTTGTTTTTTTTTGACATTTCCATTTCGACCAATTTTTCAAAGACACAATTCACATTCAAAATCAGATCAAATTATACCTTTTAATGCAGCTATCACCGAATAAATGACCGCATTTCAGCGACACCAATCGATGGTCACCTTTTGATTCCCAGGTGTCCAAGCATATTGAGCAGGTGGATCCGTCATCTTCGTCGTTGTTCAAAGGCGGAGGTGCTTTCTTTGGTGAGTCTGATTTTCGTGATAATGATCTAAACCGATAAAAAATAAGTAGTCCTCAATTGATTAGAATTCCATCGCCAGCTATATGTCATTCCACTAATCTCCATTCCAAAATTAATCGAAGCATAATTTGCGTCGCAGCAAATTTCACAAAATGGCACTGAATCGCTCACCTTTTTCGCTTCTTTCGACTAGGTGTTACTTCAGCTTCATTACTAGACTCAACAATTGGATTGTTGATCTCCCCAACGACTTGTGGTTCGTTGCTATTTCGATTCACATCGTTGTCTGCTTGATTCATTTCACCAGGTTGTACAATTATCATTTCAGCATCAATTGACACTACACTGGTTTCAATTGGTTCAGCGATTGCTTCATTGGCCGCTTCGTTGCTTCCTAAACCATTTGAAAATAAAATTGCACACACAAAAGCAGAAAGTTTTCACCGAATAAGTACTTGTAAGCCAAAAAACAATTGCAAATTCCTGAAACACAAACCTTCACTGTCCATATTTGTTTCAAGTGCATTTATTCAAATTTCAATGTTATGTTCACTTCGGATTTGTGAAAATGAATTTGACACTTAAACACCACCGTAATAGTTTTTGTAATGTGAACAATTTTTTGTAATTTTGCTCTTGAAAATGCACTGTAAACAGTATCAATCATAAAAATTTATTAATTGGATGCCGTAAAAAACCCTTTAAACAGAACCAATTCCATTGTTTGGGTATCGCAACATACAGTTTTAGTTTGACGAGCGAGATAGAACAACAACAAAGCATAATTTGATGTGTTTTAGCATGGTCAAACGAAAACAAAGCAACAACGTTGACTTGACTAATGCACGGAGCAGCACCAAACGCACTCATTTCTTAGCATAGATGTGATGGCCGCATCGAACGCACTCTCTTTTTAAATACCAGCTGTTATGGAAAAAAATCGAAATGTGACAACTAATGATTTTTTATTTTGAAAATTATTGAAGTCAAAATTATGAAATTCAGTTAAATTCGGTGCATTGAAAATTCAAGAAAATGTTTGTACAATTCAAAACATGAGCATCCGAAAATGTTGGCAAAATGTGTAGCAATTTGACAGCTGTCACTTGAACTGCACGTGAAAATTGCACATAGGATAACATCGAAAAACAGAGTTCAATAAAAGAAAAAAACTGGTGCCGACGACCAATCGATTTTTTCTTTGTATTGGCCAATCGAATTTTCATCGTGTTCAAAGAGAAAGGTTTATTAAAAAGAACCCTACAATAATGGGCACTGTCAATAATAACGGAACAAATTTGAACGAATATAAAATAGGTGATAATATAAAAGTATTGGGACAAAATGACCAAATCAAAGAACTGCAAACCATAATTCGAGAGAGGTGAGAGAGAATGAATGCATATTGATGCCGCAATTGATTCAATCAAATTTCTTGCTTACTCTTAGGAATACAAGCAGAAGTGATTTCAAATTCTATGCCGACCGATTGATTCGGCTTGTAATCGAAGAGAGCTTAAATCAACTTCCCTATTCAGATTGCTCCGTTGTGACGCCAACCGGTGCCATTTATGATGGTTTGAAGTAAGGAAACACCAATGACATCCGGATATTTCAATATTCAACCCTTTTTTTTATTATTTTGATTGTGAAATTATATTCATTTCAAAAATTTGTTTTTTTTTCGAATCCCGTTCAGATATCAATCGGGCAATTGCGGTGTATCGATTGTGCGTTCGGGTGAGGCGATGGAGCAGGGACTGCGCGATTGCTGTCGGTCCATTCGGATCGGTAAAATTCTAGTCGAATCTGATGCTGAAACACACGTTGCCAAAGTGGTTTATGCACGATTCCCCGACGATATTGCGAAACGCCAAGTGTTACTTATGTATCCAATTATGTCAACAGGAAATACCGTTGTTCAGGTAATGAAATGTGAATTTCGAATTTTCATCAATATAATTATTATTACTCTATCCATTGTTGGTTTCAGGCGGTCAATGTGTTGAAAGAGCACGGCGTTAAGGAATCTTCAATTATTTTATCGAATCTCTTTTGTACACCGCAAGCCGCTAAAACTGTAGTATCAGCATTTCCAGACATGAAAATACTTACATCCGAACTTCATCCAGTTGCTCCCAATCACTTTGGTCAAAGATATTTCGGAACTGATTAGAACATAAATGTTATTTATGAATGCCTCTCCTCATCGTAAATTTTTTGTGTTGAAAGATAAATATTTTGAAAAATGGAAGGGATATATGCTTATTTTGAAATTATCGTAATTTTCTTAGGCAAATATGAAGATATCTCATGAATTTGTAAGAATTTCTAATATTTTTTTCATGATTTTGTCACTTTATTGACTATTTTCATCATTATCATGAACATACTGCGTTCAAAAAGAATGGTTTTGGATAAAATTTCATTCTCAATGTTTGTGAGAAAGGGTCCAGATCTATGAAATCTCTCTTTCGAAATTCATATATTTTTTTTTTACTTCGTAAGCTCAGAAATGCATCGTATTTATATTATATATTTAAAAAAACCATTAAATTGTCATCCGAATCATTTTCAAAAAGAACTACAAATAAACTTTCAACCAAATTGATGTTTGTGATAAATGTGAATACGTTCTATTTACTCTGTTTGTTTGAACAGTAATGGAAGTTAAAATCGTATGAAATTGAATAATTGGTATTCACTTGACAAATCTGAATGTTAACGATGTGAATATAAATGGATTTTGCTGAATTGCAATACAATAGTATTTTTGTATTACAAACATTATCATCGAAGAAAGAGATTTGCAGGTTTGAGAAAAAGTTGAAAACATATTGAAATCATCGAAATCGGTCCATTCACCCAACAACAACAAATCTCAAAGCTTGTAGGTTTTTCTGCTTTTACATTATGTTAATCGGTCCATGCACAAATATGGATAATTTCAATGATTTTATCTCATTTTTCACTCCATTTATCATTTTTATTGATATGATAATTTTCATACTAGAATAATAATGATTCATAAAATCACGTCGCATGGTCAAAAATCATGTTTTTTTGCTTGAAATTCACGTAAATATGTTTTTTTTTTTCTAACAAAAATTGGTTCGTTAACTTTTTCAACAGTCTTACCTAAAGTTCATTTAAATCTCTTTCAGTAATTTTCGTGTATCAAAATTGTATATTTCTGTCAACACTTTTTGGGTTGAGTTTTTTTACAAAGTGTGCAAAGCTTTTCCATTTTCGCAAAACTCGAATCACTTTAAATAGTCCATATCATTGGAGGTTAGATTCCCAAAATATTCAATCAGCTCACACGCAATTTTAAATTTTTTATCGGGTTTTGTCCTCGTGGATAATGTACCTACTTTGTTTTAGCATTGGAAAATCTTTTTTGGAGGTTCCGTTTCGATAAATCCAAATTTGCACAGATGGAAATAACTATGTCAAAATTACAAATCGACCTTTGATATCATATCACTTCATACTTTTATTAGATTACCTGCGTCAATTATATCTGGTAATTTTGAGGCATTCGAAGGCACACAAATACAGATTTTCCGACTTTTCTTAAATGCTTGATGAAAATACAGTCTAAATGTAAATGAAATAATATCTTCAAAGCAAAACCACTGGGCCTCTGAAGGTAAATATTCATATTAAATTCGATTTAATTGCAACTGAACCATATTTGGAATGAATTATTATTATAAAACAATCTTTAAAATGTGAAATCATCAAAAGGTTTATCGAATGAGAAATCATTGAATTGTGTTTGTCGAATCAAATGAAAGGAATGCCTTTTTGATTAGTGATTGAAATGGTTTTATCTGATTAGTGAAATGGATTATGGAATTGTTTACAATTTGAATGGTTTCAATAGAACCTATCGATATATTTTGATTATGATTTGGAAAAGAGCACAGCCAAAAGCACATACTTTCGAAAAGACGATACTTAATTGGACATTCGATACGCACAATAATTAAATGAACAAATTCGGAAAGAAATGACCATTTTTGGGTGGTGCAAAGTATTAAAATTCTTTAAATTCTTCCAAAACGAATGATTTATATGTATAAATAATTATCTAATGGATATAGTGAGAAAACTGTTTTTGCATACTAAATATGCATTAAAAAAGATATGCATATTTCGGTCCACCAGAAAAACACGAAGAGACGAAAACGGCATACCGAAAATATGTTCAATAAATCGATTTTCTTTCGATTTGCTTTTGCTTTCGCCTTTGCAAACGACTGAGGCATCTTTCAATCTTTATGGGTCATCAAGAGGTCTTCTTCTTATTTTACTGTTTTTATTCATATCTTCTGAGCGGCTTGGCTTCTTCATATTTTTTTTTAACCATTTAAATGAATGATAATCAGGTTGGATGTCGAGAGTGGCGAAAGTTTTTCAGCAAATGTTTCGGATTTGCTGTTGGTTTTATGTGTGATATGAATTCTTTGGCAGAAGATGACACAGCGCACGCGTGGTGATCATCATCAATATCATTTTCATATTTTCGCTTCGTGTGACACTTTCGATTGTGTATACATCCGAAAACTAGCGAAATTGTTCGCATGAATATTAAATGTGATGAAAAAATGTGGAGAATTCGAGAAAAGCTGCGCATGGATTTCATTTGGATCGCCGCGAATCAGTCAATGCGGCTAAAACACAAGAAATTATATATGTAAGACATGAACGTACACTCAAAAATTACCAGTCATTTGCATATATTAAATTTTTGGCCAGCAATTTGAGAATATGTATTCATGAATACGCACAAAACTGTTTTGTTATTATTTTGGTTTTTGGGTGAATTCACATAAAAATAACAGTGAAACTATAGCGAATGCGCCCATTCACAGATCAACCGAAATCTTGAGCAAAACCACTCAATAGTCATACTCCATTTTTTCAATTGCAACGAGTATAAACAATTGCGCAATTATTCGTAGAATTGCTGAAAGTCCGGTACGCTCTTTGTTCAGTCATAATGTATGTTTCGCATTGAAAAGGCTTGAATTAATTTGGTATTTCAATGAAGTATCACTTGTTTCGAACGAAATATCTAACTCTTGAAATCATTGTAATTTATTCCCCCCTATGCCATTTGCTCAAGAGTGCTCTGTGTGTGAGCCACAACAATACTCCATTACACTTCGTACATTATGGTTATGAGAATCAAGGATCAATTAACCAAATATTTACAAGACCATTTTCTTTCCAATCGATGAGTGCAGCGCGAGCATGTCGATTGATTGCAGAAATCGGGAAGAGGAATCGTGGAACAGTTCAATAAATTATGCATAGAAAACTCATTAGCAAACATTGAATCGACGCAAAATCGTACGGCAAAGTCATTAAGATCTCACATTTGCAATTGCGCAAAATGAAGAGTGTCTATTTTCAATCATCTTTTGACAGAGAGCCCACTTTATTGAACGCTTCGCAACGCATTGATATGCACTTGTTAATCTCTTCAACAATTATCACATAAAACCGCCCTAATGATCTATCTCACTCCCTATCTTATCGGAATTTATCTGTGTGCGGTTTTCACGTAGCATTTCCTTGTGCCATAAACATTTGTTTATTAAACGAATTAAATGCAACACAATGAATAAACATTTAGATTATGTTTATTTGGTGTTTTGCTTTGTGACAATCGAAATTGAAAATCTTGATGGATTGGCTTCGGTTACCAATTATGGAAAGAACGATAGGCGAAGAAAGTTGAGACGCTGCATATTCATTCAAATTTATTAATATTTCCTTGTCAATTGGCCAAATTGTCATCATCAGAGCAATACACAGCAGCATCATACACGGAACATGCTCAATTTTGTTGTTGTCCCATAACTGTGTTGTTTGAATTTTGTGTGCAGCCGCCAAGTGTTTTAAATGGCCATATCCTATAATGGTGTGTTGATCGTCATCATCTTCATCTTGCGTCGCACTTCGCAATGTGTGCACTTCAATTTTGGCTTCCATTTCATTTGAGAAACTCGGAGTTGTGCACACGCGCGCCCGCGCCTTTTCACCCAAATACTCATGCCATTACCATTCGTTGTTGTAGCGCAAGGCAGAGAGTAATGGCAGCGGCGTCAACCTTCTCAATAGCGAGCGATGGAGTGATGGCAAGCAGCAGCAGCATCCAAAGGTATGGTAACCGACTAACAGTTATATCTTCACGTCTATTGTAATCAGTATTGCAGAGTCTTTCATGGTGAGAGCAAGCCATTCATGATCATCTCTCGCTGCCAACACGAAACACACACGGAATTTTGTGACAAAGAGTTTTCGATCGGTTCAATTGACAATAATCAAGAAAAACGTGATCAATTTTCGAGAGGACAGTAAATCGATTTCAAAAGTTTGACAGACAATTTTTGAGCAATCGTTTTAACATTGAATTCAGAGCTGACGGCATCGTTTCAGTGAACAGAGTCAGTGAATACGATTTACCAGTGGATTTCCATAAACTCCTTCTACCATTTTGGATTAAATACCAACAATGCATTTGGTAAGAATTTTTCAAAAGAATCATAAAAATAAGAAAATTAAAAAAAACTCCTCTGGAAATCAGAATATGTGTTGGCATTTTCAAATCGTCATTCGTCGCTAACAAAGTTCAACAAAGTCATCGCAATGCCATCTCATATTATAAATCGGAATCGTTTTGAGATAAAGAGGCAAACATTTAATCATTCATGTTCAATGTGATAAAACGAGTTGGAATTCGCAAAAAGAAACTCCTTTCTTTTACATTTTTTTCTGCAAGATTTAATTGTAATTTGTAATTTGAGTGAATTAATGAGTGTGTGTGTGTGTGTGTGTGTGTGTGCGTGATGGGCGATTAATAAATAGCTTCAAGGTAATTGTTCGTACCATAATTATACACACACCAAACGACGAATCAACAGGTATTTATCAATTAATAAGCAAGTGCTGGGACGTTTTTCTTCTTCATACATCGCGTTGTTTGTCCGGTTCCATGATTCCATTTGATCTTCTTCTAAGCCGTCTTGTGTCTCGGCATACAAAAACCGAACTGTACGCCATACCGAATCATATAAACAGACTCCGTATTTTAGTTTTTCCATCCCACAACGAAGAAAACCGTTGAGATTAATGAAACAAGCAGCAAAAAATAGTCAACAAATTAATATGAAGTCATTCACTATTATTAACGTTTGATAATTGCGTTTGTTCACTAGAAGAGTCACTTTGTGACTTTGTCACGAGCTGCGTGTATGGTTTTGTGCTGTGGATTGGATGGAAAAGATGCCTCTCGCGAACACTTTTAATGGACAGTTGTGTGAATGCCCAAACCATCTTCTTGGCATTGTTTATGGACAAATTTCTACCTACAAATCCTCTTCTAACTACGCTTCGCCGGCCAGCGTTTTTCAGAATGTCGAAAAATATGCAAAAGTGAATTTTTCACAGATGTTTTCTTCTTCGCCATCTTTTTATTATTATGTGTCAATTGTTCTTGGGAAAAAATTCACCAATGTGCGCAACTCATCGTTGGAAATGGCAACATTTCTCTACTTATTATTGCGTACACATCGACGAATTGAAAGAAGATGAAGAATCGGCTTACGCACTTCCTCATTTTGAGAGCTTTTAAAATGATCGCCCATGTCCATTCGCGCTATATTTATTAATTTAAGGTTGTTGTTTACCGTATTTTGTTTACGATTCGCTTCAATGAATGCCATTAGATGTGTGCGGAGAAAGCTCAAAGATTCATTATGCATATCGATTCAGTGCGATTGAATTGTTTTTGTTTCTTTTTCATTTTCGGTAAATTCTCTTATTTGGAAAAGATATAAAGAAAACAAAGATTGGCTTTGCGATATATTTTTAATTTATCAGCTTTGGGGCTATCAAAAAAATACTGACTTCATTATATAATCAGATCTCACTTCAGCTTGGATTCAATACGCCACTTTTTCCTCGGCTTGTTTTTAGAAAAAAGACCTGGCAAAATACGGTAAAAACACTGGAAACACGAAATACTATTGTCGTTGTTTGGCTAAACTATCTGTCGAACTGGAGCACGTGCTTTTTTTCGGTCGGTCTGGCTGTCTTAACCCGTAGCACTCCATTTCAAATGAGAATATTATCTAATGTGATTGCATCGATACTGTGCGCGAGAGTTGTGTCAGCATAAAACTGCACTACTAAACTTCGTCCATCATTCAAGCACGACTGCATTTCCACTTTAAATGCACATGCCAAACTTAATTTCGCGTACAATTTAATAAATGTATAATTATATATATGTTGCTTCAGTGTTTTTGTTGTCGGTTTATTTCTTGCTCCCCGTTAAGCTGAATCTCTTTCGATGGCTGTTTTTTTCACCGTTCGCGCAAATGTAAACAGATCACTTTGGGGCAAGTCGTTTATGTCATGTTTTATGTTTAGGGTGTGCACGAGCGCACACCATATACTCGCTCTCTCTCGCTCTCTCCCTCTCTTTCTCTTTCTCTCTCTTTCTCTCGTTCAATAAGTCTTATACCGCGAAAGAAGCGGTTTCATGGCAAAAATGCTGCGAATAAATTTTCTGAAGCTCGGAAGTTTTTTCGGAGCACTTTTTTTTGTACATCGCATGCATACCTATCGTTCAAGAATTTGACTTACTGCCTTGATGTTGATTAACTGCCGTTTGATGTATGCAGTTTTTGATTGAGACCGACATTCATGTATCTATTTTCTCGTTCGAATTGTGGCTGCAACATAAATCTTTCTAACAATATCGTTTTTATTGTCTCGTTCATCATTAATTGCCATCCAATTATAATATGCATACATCGGAATCGGGCATTTAGGCATTTCTCTCTTGCACCGCGCATTTTCAATTAAGACTCTATGTCGATAGAAATATCGAAACGGTCAAATATTCGTCTTTCAGCAGCATATGGCGTGTGTGCAAATTTTATCGCTTCTATTTGAATGTTTATGACTTATAAACCGGATGGCAAATAAGATGTTGTTGATAGTTTTTGAATGAAATTTAGCGTCGCTTCTAATGGAATTACGGTGTTTGCATTTTTCAACCAGTACCATCTTGTGCATCATGGAGTTTATATTTGGATTTTTGAAAATATTTAGCATCCGAATATTTAGCGAACAACCGTGAAAAATCCATAAATGGAAAGCACTTAAATTCGTGTAGTAATTAGTATATCGCATATCCAAAATGCTCATAGTGAAAACTTCACATTGCATTATTGTGAGAGCCATTTCCCTTTCCATTCAATTAACTGTGTATATTATTGTGGTGACAATGGTCGTACGATAATAGTAGAAATATCATGACCAATTGTGTTTAATTTGAACACGCAAGCGTACGCATGATCCAATCTATTTTCCCATTAACAGCCCAATTGATGCGATGATTGATATTTTAAAAGCAATTTTTTTTAGTTGAGATGCGTGCACAGGTTTTGTTTGGAATCAAACATACAGCGAAATACTCGCAATCGTAGCAAAATGCATTAGCGCTAATGTGCTAAAAAACTAATTTCGTTGAATGGCAAGCCGATGGACCTGAAAAGGATCCAGTGAAAAGGCGAGTCAAATGAATGCAAACCGATTTTCGATTTCAATTTGCAATAATTGATTGCAAACGAAATGATGAGAAATTTGTATCACCAATTTTAACACATCAGCCTTCATTAACGCATACTTTTGTTGATTACAAATTTATTCTCACTTTTATCGCGCTACCGAAGCGACTCTTTCTCTTGCCATCTGCATTTGCCTCTCATTTTGCCTCAATTTGTACATCAATTTTGGATTAATCAAATGCCGGATAAAAGCAAGGTTCGATTTAATCAATTCCATTGTAGTTTTTGCATATTAGTATCGAGCGTGAACGCGCTCAAGTAAATACCACATGATCCGCATCATCATCATCACCATCAATCTTGGCGAAATAATTTACCAAAATGCCATCATCTTGATGCCTAAACACACAATCACAATGGATGTCTAACAAAAGCCAAACAATTCGTTCCGTATCAAAGTGTAGATATTGCTAATTGTGTGTCTATGATCATCATGGGCTCGATGCTGCTCTGCACATAAATAGGCACATTTCATTTTTAGTTGGAATCGTTGTGCGAACCCTTGAGCGAACGCAACGGGAAACAGATTAGAAAAGAATTTATAAAAGATGAACCGAACCAAACAAAGGTGGATTAAATGGATGTGTGAGTGATGCGCGCGCACGCACAAAGCCAACGTGTCGATCTGCGGGAGGAGAGAGAGAGAGAGAGAGAGTGTGTGTGTGGAGAAAAGCCTACAAATTTTCTATAGGAAGTTAATAAATATGCTATTCACATTGGCATATAAATCCACAGCTATGCAATGCGAATATTACGTCTGTCTACTCGCTCAATCATCATCGTTCGCTGCTATTATTGTGAACCCGCAGATCATATCGCTTTGATAGATAAAACTATTAAGACCCATTAACGTATTTTCGCGAACAATTTCAAATCCATTCTTCGAACTTTTCGAAACGAGTGCCTTTCAGGCGCAACCCGCAAAACACGGACAATGAGAATTCGCCTGCTGATCGAAAAGGTTTTTTTTCGACAGTTTTCGCTGTTGTTATACTATTCATCTAGAAAGGTGTAGATTTTGTCAGTCCGACACCTTTGATCTCAGTTACGACACAAAATTTGCTACATTATTTATTTCGCACCATTTTTTGCACACCATTTTTGATGAAACTCCACTGCTGCACCAGAAATTTTCCCAAGCCGATAGGGCAAGATTCGCGCTGCACTTGAGTGTGTGTCTTTGTGGTGATGGTATGCATAATTTACGAACAATGAAACTTACAATTAAAATTATGCTAGAATCGTTATGAATCGTGTGTAACTTTAGTGTAATATATGTTATGAATGATTTTCCTTTCCGTTTCAATCTGTTATAGAGCAGAGCACACAGCTCCATATTATTTATTTAATTTCAATGAAACATACAGCTCAATGCATCAATTTCGCACTTTTTTTCACTTTGGCTTGCGCTAACTAATGGAAATATTTTCCGTTTAGAAATGAAATGAATGAATGCGAAACACAATTATATTTCAAATGCAGACTAAAAAAAATGGAATAAAAAAAATGCAAATATGCACTAACGCATCGAGCAAAGTAAGACCCTTCGGTGTGCAATAAACATTGGAATAAGTATGACTGAAGCAAACAAAAAGTATGAACAACTCTCGGCTTTGTAACTGCTATTCGTACAAGATAAACGCCCCTAGATGTGCGATTGCTTTTATTGCGCAATTCCTATATCAATTAAAACACGGACAAAAATCCATTTCAACCCAAAAACCCAAGCAGCACTCAATTGTCGGGTGCGAACCAACGCAACACCGCAACGCAACACGCATATTATGAAAAATTATGCGAAAATGCGTGTTTTACTAAATTAAAAAAACGATTAACTTTATGACACAGCAAACATTTTGTGAACTTTATGGATTTTTCTACATTCGATGCGAAAATCATATTTTCATTGACTGACAATTCAATTTCGCTGCACAAAGCCTATAACATGCTCACGAGAAAATTGCAAACATCCATCAAAATATATTAACAATTGCTGCTTTGCCACAGAGACAACGGAGGTCTAAGACCTCGTTTATGAGTAAGATTTATTTGTTTTTGTTCGTATTCATTTTCATAATGTCAAAATACGCAATCGATTTTCTTTTTGCGGTTATTCCATATTTGTGCGATGGAAAAAAGCATTTCCTTAATTGAGAACTGGCATTGTACAAATTAATGATTTCCTAAAAAAACCGGTGTTGTTTCAGATCGATTTGGTCGAAGTTCGATTCTTTTTTTCGGGAAATCTTTGAGAAATGTTCGTTTGATCAGATTTGCATTTTTTATGGTTTGGCGTAAATGTGTTGCTTTTAAATATTGCATGACAAACAATTAGCTATGATGCAAATTATCTTTGAATCTTGTCATAATTCAAGCTTCTAACTGATAACCAATCTTAAGTAACAGAATTGTGCATGCAATTCAGACAGTTATCTTGTCTTATCTCAATTACAATTACAACTTGTTTCCATAAAATAGCTGAAAAATTGATTGGTGAGTGCTACGAGTTCCCAGGCAATGCCATATGAAAAAGAGCAATTTTTTTTTAATAGTCAGTCAGATTTGAAAATAATATCTATCGACAAAGTAGCAGAGAAATCGAAAAAAAACAACGAATCGTTGCCTTGTCAGAAAGATATGTATGGATGAGTGGGTCTGCGTAAGATGCTGGCAAAAGATAACCATATTCAGATGATTACAATGCGATAATTTAACAGCATTTATATATAGGTGAACAAAAGAAAGCGCCAAATCATGGTGCCAGTTTCATAATTGCAAGATGTGCAACACATTTCAATAAGCTGCCGGCGCACTTCTGCTACAAGTCTTGAGCGCTGTTAACCGCATTAAATTCGGATACATCAAACAGTACTCGGGAACATGCACTTTATATTGTACACATGATCGTCTACATCATTTCGTCCGTGTGGCGGTGGCATTATAGTGCTGGCGACAGCACCAAATCGCGCGTTTCCATGGATATCCATGTTTGTTCGTCGTTCGCACACATCGTTTCAGCGTGTTTCACCTTCCCATTCGGCAAACAATGCATAATATTCGAAATTCGGTATTTCGAGCTCACATGATCGTGCTGTGCTATTCGTTCAGAATACATGCAAAGATGATTAATCCCAAGGTTTTGCCGATATAATTCATTTGGTCTGACATTTGCATTTTAGGCGCAATTCAAATTAGGTGTATAAACAAAATATTAAATAATGAAAGTGAAAATATTGAGTGCCTTCAATAATTCATCGATTTATTCAATGCAAACACACATATTGTGTGTTTATTTTTTTGGCGAGACAGCATTGTTTGATTTTGGCCATTGCTGTGTTGATCGGTTTTTATTGTGTTTGTGTGTGTTTTTTTTATTATTTGTGGTTGTGCTTGTTGTTACTCAAGAGTGATGATTCTTTACGCATTGACACCGAGAGCGTTGATTGAATTAGTCAACAATGCGCGACAATCAGGGGGAGAGAAATCGGCCGCGGTGAGGCAATTCGAACACAGCCAATTCATCGAATACTCATTATTTACTTTGCATAATACATATTTCAGAGCGCATATTCAATTGAAATTCGCACACTGATGTTGCCAGCTCACGATCAGTTCAATAGTCTCATGACAGTGATAAAAGATGCTGAAGAAAACGCCTCGATCATTATCGAAACTCATTTTCACAATTTCCATTTTGCGTATAGACATTCTTTTATTTCATTGATTCATTACGGCAAATGTTAAAAAAGATAAAACAAATTGAGTTGAAATGTCGTTGGATCGTAAATTTCTGTCAAACGTTCTATCTCGGTTCGTCGGTGGGTTTTTCTATTCGAAAAATAAAGATTTTAAAATGATTGCATGGGTTGATCTTTGGCCTCAAGAATTTGCATAGCAAATGGTGAATATTCAAATATTTGCACGAAATTGGCGATGAGCGTTGGGAAAATGGAAAGCCATCGTTAATGAATCATATTTAATGAAACTGTTGTCGATGTTTTATTATGAGAGGACGGTGTTGCAGTCGTGTAAGCGCATTCACGAAAAAAAAAATCGAATATTTCAATTTTTTGTCGAATAATTTCGAGAATTGTGGGCGACGAATGTTATGGCTTTCGCCTTTTGATGTGTCGCGTTTTTATTACTGCGGCCATCATTGAACTGATGTTGTGATCATGCGCGCGCGCACTCACACACTCTCATTGTACAATTTAAATATGGAAAGAGGAAATTGAGGTGGCGGCGTACCGCTTTCGGTTTTCTATCTATGTGAACGAAATTGACAGTGTAAGGTTATTCCATGGCCCTATCCACTTGAGAAATGTAATGAATAAAATTCTAAAAATGAGTAATGATTGGTGTTGATATTTGTGTTGATTAAGCCGCTTAATTTAAGCTTTGTACTGCATTCACATATCGTCGAGCAATGTGATCCGATGGCGAAGAAGAAACCGGTACATCGGAAAATGTTAATCGTTGCCATCGGCAACGTACCAACAACAACAGCATCGTACGCAGTCTTGCATAAAATTGTTGAGTTCCAATTGATTTGTATCGTTGCATGTTCAATTTTATCATAAGTTGTAAAACCTGATACTACCAGCCTTGTGATTAATAATTTGTTGGGATATTTATTACAAAATGATACAAAAATATATCGAAAACAATTGAAAGAAAGCCAGTGATCGTTTCGATACTGTATGGTTTATCCGCGATCAGATTTTCAATCAATCCAATCAAATCTTAGCACGATTTAGTGGTATTCTGACGCAGTTGGTTGTCTCTGACAGAAGTTACACACACCCAACGATTTTAATAAAAAAAAAAAAAACAAAACCATTCAAAGACCGATTAATTTTGGCTTGGCCCAACTTCAAAGGTGTGCTTTTCGAAACTCGTCGAAATCAATTATGTGTAATATTCGACAAATTTCGAAATGTGTCACTTCTTAATTTCCCTTTTTGATCCCTCCATCCATAAACAAACGCTATCGATGCAACATTCAAGAATAACAGTGATAAAAGCGATAAAACCAAGAGAAAAAATATTTCTCAAAATTGTGAAATCGAAATCGGAACTAGAAAAAACGTGGACACATGCCATCACTCGTCGAACTCTCTCATTTCTATCGAAATTCTTCTTGACATCTAGAAAAAACGCTAAAAACAGGTTGGTAAATTTATGAAACATGTTTTATTTGTCGATAAATCCATCAAATATATGTTCGTCGACACGAGCACACACGAACTACTTACATTTTCTGTTGCTGTAAATCTATTAGCACGTGTTCAGTTTGCTGAACTGCATTTCTATTTCAATTCGATTAACCCAATTTGATTTGGTTAGCGTGCGCGTGTGCGATGACGTGTAATTCTCGAGTTGATTCCGCATAGCACACATTTCAACGAGATCAATTCCACTGACTACAACATTCACTGTTATGGTCTCGATTTCACCATGAATTGAACAATTTTGTACAGAGATTGATTGTGATGAAATCGATCGCAGCAAATATTTATGGTTCTTGTATTTATTATCTATTGACTGCACTTATTTAGGAAACTGCAATTAGCCTCTGGTTTTCTCTTATTTTTGGACATTAATTTAGAAGTCACGCACACAAACCGAGCGAAAGATTAAATTTGCGTAATTGAGAAATGCACTTGGAGGGAATTTAAAACTGAGGACGTGCTTTAAAATCGAACATGCTACGAAAAGGAACGCAACAACAGCAACAGCAATGATTGAAATGCGGGTACAGCGATAACATATCATTTTGAGCGGCATTGATTGAATTTTCAATAAATGACGTTGATTGACGTCGTGACACTATAGAAAGAAATACAATGCATTGCATTGTTTTGTCGTTGTTGCTATTTATTGTGCATGAAATGCTTCGATAATATTCGTGCTGAATGTTGGTGTTCTCAGAATAGGCCCGATTCCTTTGTATTGTTAGAGGTGGAATGTTATTAGCCCCATAGGCTTTCGCCGTCTATATGTAGTTATGTGTTTATCGTATCAACGATAGAAAATAGAAGATCAGTCAGTTCCACTAAGTGGAATCAAAAAGCAATATTTTTTGTGTTTGCCACACAACAAACGTAATTGTCTTCGGTTCATATTTCATACTCTTTCCATTTTGTTTGAAAAATGTTGGAAAATTTGATCAGATGTTTATTTTGATAATTTATCCAAACGGAAAATTATTGATGATCAATGATTTGGATTTGATATCATTATATTTCACGTGGAGAATCGTTTAGAGAGAATTTTTGCCGAAGTTTTGTTCCCACAGTGCCGAAGACACACGTTGAACCAAAAAAATAATGATTCGAATTTTATGCGGTGCTTCCAGAAGATCATTTTTTCGCCCATATTCCGAGCAACGCACCGCGCGCCATCAACGTCAGAAAAAAAGAAATCAAGAAATGGTATTTTATGCTTATATTTTCGGATATTGCCGCCAATTGCCGAAAATTTACTTCTGATGAAATCGAAATGTGCAAATGCGTTATAATTATAGGCGGCACAATATTTTGAATCGACAGAACCGCATTCGCATGACTCGGTATTTGTTTCATTCATTTGAATAGAGTGTACGCCATCATTTGAATGCACGATTAATTTTAGCAAATTTTTCTGAATTTCTAGTTTATCAAATTCAATTTCGAGTTCATCAGATTAAACATCATTACTTGCCAAATAATGGTATCGTTACGATGGGTTTGGGTCTCTTTGGCTATTGAAACCTCATTTTCATTCAAATTTTACTTAAATGGCATGCCACAATGTATATAATCATTGTTCGTATGAATTCATCTTGTTCATCATACATTCCGAACGGCGAATGATTTGTTTCCATTCGAAACTGACGTGCACGAGTTAAAAGCCCGACCACCATTTGAACAGTTCCAAGTCGATACAATCGATATGTTCGAGATTGATGAAAAAGAAATTGCGCCGACGAAATTCCTAATGCGGCCGTATATTCATGACAGATGCTTTCGATTATGTTCCAAAAAAAAAAAAAAAAATCGATCGAAAAACATAAAATGGGATGTTCATTCGTCAAGTCATACGCGATAATTTATTATATGTATTACAAAATACAATTACTTTGCGAAATATGCAAAAGATGAATTAATACACCGAATGAATGCCTGATCACGATGCGCATAAAAGGTGGATGTGCTCGCGATTTGCACGTCCAACTCGTTATCCCACACACACAAAAACAACAACGGCAGAGGCAGCAGCGGCACAAATCAAGCATAAACAATTTATTGTGAAATTTGATCAAGGACGTTATGAAAGTGAAATGCAAAAAGAAATGCAGAATCCGCAATAATTGACAGAAAACCGCTTATGCAAACGGTTACTCGAACTGCATATCCGTGTAATGACGTATAAAAGATTTTAAATTGAAAATAAAAGAAACTACAACATGTTTGAGCATCATATCATTACGCGATAAATTTGAATTGCTGAAAAATACGATTGAATGGCTGGAAAATGTACGCAACAAAAGTGATAAATATGGAAAATATTCCGGCGAGACAGAAGCGCGTTGAAAAGTATCGACATAAATGCTCGGTCGCTGCCAACAAATAAGGCACATTGCACTCCACCAACTGAACGAAAGTCATGCGTAATTTTGTTTTATTATTTAGTAAAAGTGAAATTTCATGTGTCGATTTTCATCGTTTTGGATCATCTTCAATTCCATTTTATTGCGAATTGTTGTTTCCCTTCGGCATCATTTTGTGCTTATTGACTCTTTTGCTTCTGTCTTCTTTCTTCTCGCATTTCTTTTCTTCGCATCGATTTTCTTGTGATATTACTTTGGATTCACTCACTTTTGTCTCATTTCTCACTGTCTACATTGTCTATATTAATAGTATGACCGTATCTAACTTGTATACAGAAGCGTACTAAAATTTCGTTGGAATTCTTCCGCTGATACACGCCCAAAACACTCATGCGCTTAAATGCGCGAAAATGCCCTCGGTCAATTTCACATTAAATTCGGCGTTGTGCTGCTGCTGGTCTCTTTTTGTAGCCACTTTGGATGCTTTCTTCTCATCTTAATCATCGTCAATTTGACTACGGTTTATATTCCGTCAACGAAAAATAAATTTAAAAATTATTATTGCTGCTACTGTGTCGCCTCTGTTAATATAGGGTGACTGTTCCATTGATAGCCTGCAATTTTTCCGCCGTTTAATTACTTTCGCTTTTCATCTGCTTGTACTTGTCCCATCTCACACATGGTTTTTTTAATAGACATTTCTGTGTATATTATGTGAAAATTGTTTAAAACAAAACCGTCATGACCGATGACAAATTGAATTCCCGATCCGCCGAATGTGATTCAATGTATTTCTTCAAATCGATCGCTACGGCGGTTGACAGTTATGGTTGGTGTTTTGGGTGCTTGCTTAGTAAAAGTGACTTGCACTTGCGCAAATTCATCCAGCTACACTCAATAATTTACCAATTTTTAATTATAATGAAAGCATTCGACCACAATCATTCCCCTCCATTTCACCGGCGATTTCGATTTTATAATTCATTTCCCACCTCATGCTCAACCATATTGAATTCGACGTTTCGTCTGTGAGCGCATCTTGATGAAAATTTGCAACATTTTTGATGCTCAATTACAAAGCAATAAATAAAACGCCAGCAAATGATCGCGCACACACTGAATATATGCTCATTCAAAAGTGTGCGCGGGCGAAATGAAAATTGGACGCACACAAAAAATCCCAGTCAAAACAAAATCATCAATGGGAACAATAATTTTGCTGTTATACATTTTGATTTCCTTTTTCCATTGTTTTGGAGTACGAGCAAATCTTTCTCTACTTCTCTTCATTCTCACTCTATTTTTCTCGCTTTCCCGATTCTCTTCTTTCTATTTCTGTTTCTGTCTCGCAAAATTTATAATGCAATTTGTACGAGATGTTCATCATCATCATCATCATCATCATCATCAGCGACAGCGATGGAATCTGAGCAGCATAAAGAAAAAGTCTCATAAAATGTGCTTAATGTCTGATCGTCTAAATCAACAGGTGCTTTTCTATTTTGCCAAATGAAACGAACCCATCGAATTCGCTATGATTAGCTGATTCAGAGCAGACCGTCAGCAGTTCCGATAATGATTCCGCTTGCGCGCGTCCGCTTTATATCTGTGCACGGTGACAGCTCAAAGACTTTGGGTTTTGTTTTTACAATTTAGTATCAAGTTGATTGCAAGCAATCACATTGTCGGCGATACGCGTGCGATAATGATTGATAGTTTCATTTGGATAAGCACTCTTGCGCTGCAGGGGAAAATACACAATTTGTATAATACCCAATTTATGAATAATGATTATTAAAGAGAAGATAAACATAATTTGATGCGGTGAAGATCTTTACTCGCATGTAATTTACGGCCACTTCAATGAGTGCAATGAGAATGAGATAACTGACAGAGAGCTCAACTCTAGGCTCAATCTTTCATGCATTGTCGCTTTTTACGTGCTTATCTTCGTTGAATTGTTCCCATTGCTGTCACTCATCGCGTTTGAATTGTCATTGAGCTGCTCACGTGAATGACAAACAGATAAACGCGGCGAAGAATATTTTAGCATTGAGACAGTCGGTTAAAATAAAAAATCACAATAAATTAGGAACTTTAAACTAAAAATGCTAATGATACGGAAATAAGTGTGAGCTAATACTGCAAAGATAATGAAGTCATTAGCATCGTTTTGAAATTCCTTTAGTCGATAAGCCAAAAAACGTGTTTGTCCATTGTAAAATATCTCAATAAAGCAATAATTTGCTTCCCTTCAAATCGCTAAAAATTAAAGCATTAACATATCAATGACCATTCCGTTAAAGCGTGACTTCTTTTCTTGTTCGAAGCGATTAATTGAAAGTAATTTATCAAAGACACGTCGATCATGAATGTGAAGAAAAGGCGAGCGCACAAAAGCCAATCATTTGACTGGATGATACTTTGTAAAAAAAAAACTATGGTTAAATCATGCAAACGTGCGTACGCACGCGTTTGCCGAACAGCATACGCACTTTCGGCAAAACAAATCCCCGAAAACGACTGCTACATTTGTGAATATCACTCGATTTCTGTCGCCGCAGTCCCCGTGAAACAAAGTCCATTGAGTAAACAACTCACTCAATATCCTAAGGGTCATAAGATCAATCGAATTCAGCGGTTGCGCAAGAAAACCAATTCATATGATTTTGAATCAGCAATTATAGATCTTTTGTTTGGTCTAAAAACGCCGCATTGCTAATAGTGAACGGATATAAAACAGCGGGAAAAAATCACACAACAAGAACTGATCATTATTGATCGATTGATGTTGCTTCTGCCGCTGCTGCTGCTGTGTGTAGTGAAAATGAGCAAGTCGTTGCAACGATTCACATTCAAATATTCGAAATATGATCATTCGCAGTCGGTGAAATGGACTTTTTCTGTTTCTGTGTGATGAATATAGCAAATATACATCTTGAATGCTTATAGACTGATACAATTGAAATAGCAGTAGACATTGCAATAATAACACGACAAAACAGTATGGCATTTTGATCGTAAGAGACAATGTTTCATGCGGCGCACATGATTGTCATTTCACTGCGAACGAGGAGGTCGAATCTCGTCGTATATGTGTGTAGTTTCGAATGCATCCAGCCAGCGGTATCGGCTCATATACTTAGATATATGAAATAATTTAACCCGGTTGACCTTTGGCGGTGCATTGCTTTTGCGTGCGCTTATTATTATGGGCAATGGCAATTGTGTCGAACTCGACTGGATATTATCGTCAGAAAGGTGAATCCAATGGACTGATCGAGCTGATGTCAAACGACACATAGCCGAATCCGAAAGCAAATAGAAATCGCCGTTTTGAATACCGAACCGAGAGGTACGAAAGAATGTGTATGAGTGGCTTGTTGAATTGTGATGCATCAAACATCGATTATCACAGAAGGGAGACAAACCACCAAAACGACACGTAAAAAGACATTCAATGAATTTAAAGCATTTGATTCCAGCCGTTGTGGTGCAGCCACGATCAAACACAAACTCGTATGTCTTGTTCGCAGATTTAATGCGCTCACTGCAATTTATATATTTATTGGTAGACGAATCGCAGTCGCACCGTCTCTTCCTTGCTATTGCTGTTTCGATAATCGTATTTTTGTCTCGCTCTAAGACAAAGTACCTCGTTATCAGGCGCTGGCGAGTGAGAAAAAAAATGTCATGTATGTTTTAGCTTGAGAGGCTTCAGTCGCAAGCCGAATGAACGAAAATTTCAATAATGACACATTATACAGGCGAATCATCTATTCCTATTCGGAACAGAGAAATAAAAGCAATAACAAGCAGTTCACGTGCACTGCACGATCTGTAAGACGACAGAAATGAGGAACATCTTTTGTGGATGTTTTGTGAGTGTGTGACTTAGCATTTGTTTCGTTTTTGGATGCTTTTATTTATTCGCTGCTGTTCCCGTGGCTGGTTGCTGCCAATTTTTTATTCGTGTTATGTGACTTTTTCAGCTAAGAGACATCTTCGGGACATGCTTTATTCGTACTTTATTTCAATACATTAAATAAAAATACCGTTTCCTTACAATATTCATTACAGTTGTTACGACTGTTACCGATTGTTTTCGCCGTTTCGATATATTCGCATTGTTTCGTCGTTTTTTACATTTTATTTTGATACTCTTGATTAACTATTCATATTGTCGATCGTGTGTGTGTTTGTATGTTTGATGCTGCTTTTTGATTCTATAGTTCATCTTCGCCGAGAAAAAAACTTTCACCTTCAATGCACCAAACCAAAATGTTTTTATAGAGTCAAACAAACACAAAAAAAAAAAACTTAACATCAATAAACAACCACGACGAACGAAAAACAATCCAGCCGAAGAAGCGACAAAGTTTTAACCAAAAAAAGAAGAAAAACAAACTCACGAGAAATAAACCGCATGCGGAATGTTATTTGGTCACTCATGCACACACATTCGCTTTCAAAAATCACCTCACGAACACATTTTATGTGGCATTGACGCATTCAAAATATTCTCTCATCATCTAACGACACCCACACCTGAGACGACAACTCTTTTTTGTACTTTTTGCAAGAGAGAATAGGCAATGATGCAGAAAGTACAACACACATAAATGGGTTCGATGGAAAAAGTGGCCGTACAGATTCTCTAATGGACATTCTCACCATAGCCACCGTCACCGCCGCCGCCGCGTAGATTATCAGCAAAGCCAGTAATAAACATTAGACTTGACTCTAACAATAATTTTCAGTGAAACAATGTGAATAATGGCTTTTATCCAGCTGTGATAATGTTGCATTTAGTACGAGAGCATGATAATTGTTCATTGTCTGCTGCAATTCGTTGTCAGTTTGAATCGCACAATGAGTTCAAAAAGATCACAAACATTAAATTCATAAACATTTCGAGGTGAGCATATTTAATGGCCCCGCAATAAGTGATATGCGATCAAAGTGAATTCGTTCCACTCGCGAATCGTTGCATATTCGATTGACGGATTACGCACGAAATCATCATCACCCATTTGTAAATCCGATTAAAATGGGTAACAAGCATAAAAGATGCAAGCTAATCCTCCCTCTGTACGTATTATTTATTTGTTTGCGAAAGAAAATTTGGCATGCCTTATTTCGGTACGTGGTTTTTCGTAAACGACATACTTACGAAATTATGCGATTGTCGACACATTGATCGGAATTCTTGCGAGTACAAATGTGATTAGGTGTTGTAAATTGAGTTAATGGAACTTAACCAAAATATGCATTACATCAGCCGAATGAGAGAGAGAGAGAGAGAGAGAGAGAGAGAATGAAATAAACTGGGATGGCCAAATACCACTAAACGTGCACTGCTAAAATGGCTGCTCCAAAATTCACAGGAAAAATGCGATTTGATAGTGCGATTAATTTAATTGGCCGTTCCACTGCCAACTAACGTTCGCCCACTTCCATTATACAAGCCATATTGCGATTCGATCCAAATCAATGCATCAGGAGAGGTTTTTAGGCTCTCACCAATTTCGTGCTACTCTTTGGCCGAATGAAATACAATCATGGCCTAATCATAGGCAATATTTATGTTCACTTCAACACAATGATATCATTTATATAAATGCGCTTGCGTTTCAATTCCACTCTCCAGGGATTAGCAAACAAGACTCAAGAAACACACGACGCGAAAAAACAATAAACACATTGAACACGACACACTAAAACAGCAAGGTGGCCAGAAAAGCTAAATAACAAATTGGAATTACATTAGTTAAATTGGAAAATTGTATATTCACGATTCATGTTTTTATGTATACATAATTAATTTTAAATACGCAACATAGCAGCACGACAATCCAGACAGCCACCGTTCGAATGTTCGCTCTTGAATGTGCATTTGTTTTTCCTTTAAATCTCAAATCAACAAAAGACCAGATAGATTAAAACATGAAATGCCCACTCCGGTCAAAACCACCATTGGCACGCTCTTCAACATTGTACACTATTATTTGAAGTGCAAAAAAAAGCGATTGAGATAAACATAGCGTTTAATTTTCAATGTATAATTATGCATACAATTGATTTTGGCTGCAGATTTTGACAATCCAAGCCAATTGTTTAATTTCCCGGCCATGGAAAATCAGATCGAAACACACCGACTGCTCGCTCGGTTTGCGTATTTAATATACGAAGCAACTTTGACCGAATCTATGAAAGGAACAACAGCCACATTCGTCAAAACGAATGTGCAATGTGATGAAATCATTTGTAGACAATGTTAAGCATGAATACAAACAATGCTAATCAAATATGGAGCAACAACACGGGAAAGCTGCTGAAATTGGCTGCAGAAGAAGTGGCAACGTCAGCAGCAACAACGGCGCCGCAACGTAAATTGGTAGCTAAATGGTCTGAGAAATCACATTTCAAATCGTTATCTTAATCTTTGCATTAAGATCGGACGCTCGAAGGAAACCAAAATTATAGTTATACATAGTAGAGTAATGAAGTAAAACTCTCGGCAAAAACACTTTTTTTGGTGATGGCACCGGTACGGATACCCAATTTTTAGGCATTAGAATAATTCTCAATCCCTTTAAACGATGTGAATTTTTTTGGTGAGTAGCTCCAAGTGTATTTGCAACTTCTTCTTTTCTTGCGTTTGACATGAGTCTTCATCGAGTAATGCCTCCAATTCTTCATCTCCGAACTTTTTTGACGTTCCGGCTTGCTCTTCATCTTCCAAGTCAAAATGTCCACTTTTAAGAGTACCGAGAGAGAGAGAGAGAGAGAGAGAATTTGAAAATTTAGCTTGGGAATTGTTTTATTTTTTTCACAACTAATTCTTAATACATGGAGCAATAAGATTCAAATTCATTTGACGTCTACGTTGAACCTTGAACTTCACACTATTTCGTGATAAGGATCTCTAAGATTTCCACTAGGCATAATAAAATGCTACGTCGTTTTAGGTTTGTTACTATATATAAAACCAAATAATAAAAAAAAAAAATAAAAAAAAAAAAAAAACTATTTCGTTCGAAGACCATAGCTGCCTCATAAATATTTCCTAAATCTCTTTGGAATGACTTGAAATTTTGCATGACTTATTTTTTTCATAAGAAAGTAATAATCGAAAGTTTCAATTCGATTCAATGTGAACTTAAGATAGTCGCTATACAAATGTTTTTTTTTCGAACCCCGTAGGGAGAACCCTAAAATCGAAAAATTTCCCCGGGAATGGTTGCAATCGTATTTTTTAGGTTCAAAACGAATAGAAAACTCATTTGGGGTGTTTTGAATTTTTTTGGACCGATCGCAATACTTTTACCACACACAGTTGTGTGTGCGGAAAAGAAAAAAGAATGACTGAATGAATGACTTTAGGATTAAGAATATTTTAAGCCAACAATAGTCTCCCTCTCTCTCTCGCTCGCATCACATAATATGGTGTATGTTTTTCATGCACTTGTTTTGTCTGCTGATTTCGTATAGTGAACTAAAAAAAAATACTCTTAAAATATATGAAATAAAAATAATACCACCGCTCTGTTCTATACTCAAAAGTATACTCATTCACTAGTTTATATTTTTTGCACAACATGAAAATCACAAAACACGCGCACGAACACACACACACACACACACACACACACACACACACACACACACACACACACACACTTCTTGTCAACATTCGTCTCAAACTAGAAGAAGATAATTGTTTGTTGATGAATGTATTTATAACTATTCCTATTGATCTAATTACACAAAGAAGAAACAGAAGAAAAACATTGTTGACAACAAAAAGCAATGATAACAAAAGCAACGACAGACATGATTTTTGCATATCACTTTCGTTTCGATTATTCCAAACATGTGCACGCATGCAAAAGCAGTCGAATTCTGTCATGTATTGCATTTCGTTATGGGCAACACCCGTGTGTGTGTTGATGCCGTTGCAGCCAAAGTCAACGAACAAACAAGTGAGAAAGAGAACACCATGCAAACGATCGACAACATTGAAAGCAATGCACTCACTCAGTGGTATAATTTTGTCTGTTTCAGGGAAACTGGTTTTGTGCCACTTTGCACTAAAATTGGGAAGTTTTCCCTTTCTATCTGAAAGTTTCAATTCAATACAATGTGAACTTAAGATATTCGCCATACAAACTTTTCGTTTCGAACCCCAGAGGGAGAACCCAAAAATCGAAAATTTTGCAGAGGAGGTAGTCCTATATCTCATCGGAATGACTTGAAATTTTGCACGACTCATTTTATTCATGAAAAAATAATATCCTGAAAGTTTCAATTCAATACAATGTGAACTTAAGATATTCGCCATACAAACTTCTCGTTCTCTTTTTCTTATTCCGCTCATGAAATTCATTTTATTCGATAGTGACAAAAATTTATGGCACACGACACAACATCACCGACCAGAATTTTACCGGTGCATGTGTTTTTTCGGTATTTGTAATGTTTCGTAGTTATTGTTCTTATTATTAACTGCAGCTATTTGCCTGATTTTTTAGAGTATTCTACAGTAATTGTAATTTAAAGTTTTTGATTTTGAAACCGCGTGAAATGCCGAATCATTTCAATTTTTTTTCAACATATTTTACAAAAAAACAGCAAAAAAATCAATTTCGGTACGCAGGAAAAATGTAATTTGAACGTATTTCTCACGCCAGAAACAATTCTACGATGGTTAAACTGATCGATATTATTATTTTCAACAAGACAACGGCAATTGTAGTTGTATAGAGTAGAGTCTTTGGCTTCAAACCTGTACACAGAAGATAGAGCTTATCTTGATGATAACTAAATGTTACAGGATTTATTCAATCTGTCTTTCCTTTCAGATATTCCACTCAATTTTAAAAACAAATCTGAACAGCTTCGACATTGCTATACATAAAATATGTGTTTTTTTCCTCTTTCAAACTTGTGGGCCAATTATTGTAGGAACTTGATTAATTCGACAAGTTCGATTAGTTCGAGCATGTGTGAGCGAGCGAAAAAAGACGTGAGAAAAATTGTATATATGTGTGCTGATTGAATGTAGGTTTCGGAATGAAATCAAAAGTTCTGTCAATAGTTTGGGCTACTTAATCACCTAATCTCCGGTTTACCCACTTTTTTTTCGAAAACGCTTAATTCTGTTATTCACATTGATGACCATAGCATTTCGGAACAAACATAAAATCCCATTAGCATTCAACGTAACATTCAGCCCAGAGATGCTTTCGAGATGAGCTCAGAAAATTAGTTAGTTGGCACGGATATCGGGTATAAATCACATTTTGAAAGCAACTAGTTGTATTGATTGAAACTTGTTTCTCATGCGATTTGAATGTGAGCGTTCCGAAGGAACTTCGTATGTGCACGGAACTATGAGGCAAATACCAGATAGGTCACATGTTTTCGTATTCAACCATTACCGGTTTGATCTCAACAAGTCTATTGATTATATAGTATCGATCGGTCAAATTCAAGTTCAATAACATTATCGTTAGCTGAGCATTGGTGAAAATGAAAGCCGCACGTGTGTGTATGTGGTTTTTTCCATAATTTTCCTCACATTGTCTATATCTATTAATTCTCGAAATGGAAATTAGTTGAAAACACTCGGATGTCGTGAACTTTGACGTTAAATCAATGCGGATATTCTTGCGTGCAAGTCTATGATGGTGTTGCTGCTGGTGATGGTGATCGATCTGACTCATTCTGCCATAAATTGATCCATTCGATTTATTAACAATAATCGCAATGATCATAAAATCCACATATAACTAATTGTCAGCACACAATCATCACCAACATCTCCAAAACAACTTAATTTTCGAAAAGAAACGGTTTATTTGCGTTTATTATACCATTTGACTGCACGCGTTCGTCGTAGTACAGAAAAAATCTCGATATTCATAGGCATTTATATTGATGAGTGAAAGTGTTTTTGTTTTCCACATTTGTTGTCTGTTCGATTCGATTTGGAAAATTGAAATGATTTAAACTTAAATGCCTCGACAATTACACATGCTCACACAGACACTCAGTTTAGCCATCTACTGTTTTCCCATTAAAATTACATATTTATTTATCAAGATGCGGTGTTTAAAGTTTCTTCCTTTTTTCCCTGTCTTTTCGCAGATAATCAAAGTACTGGTAGCGACGCTACTCATAACATGCCTCACATTGTCGGAAGCCAAATCAAAAATTGATACAACATCACATTCGCTTGTGGACAAACTGGATCCGGCATTGCGAAAGGCATTGCTCAATGTATTAAGCAACATTGAAGCATCTAGTGACGTTGATGACAGCACGGAATTCAATGGTCTTCAAACAACAACAACTGAAGACGAAGAATTGCTGGAACAAAGCACAGCCACTGATTTGAAGTCATTGAATTCGATCAATGCGCATCTTACCGAAACAGAAACCTTTACGCAAAGATCCAAAGATAATGGTGAAATCATTCATACGATAATTAGAAAATTGCCAAGAACCACTCTGGCACCAATTGAACAAATCAAACAAAACAATTTCATCATTCAGCTCGGCGCACCCGATCCAGTTGATCAAAAGGATGTTCACATTGAAACTGTGCAAATTGCTCGCAGCGTGAAGACCAATGAAATTGACGATGATGTTGACAATGATGGCGATGAACAAGCTGATGTTAAGGCAACTACGTTCAAGCCAAGTGCCGCAATTGGAACAACTACCGAGAAAATAGCCACAACTGAAGCTCCAACACACAATGAAGACGGTGAAAATATTGAAAAAGTGGCCAAGAATGATGTGAAAATCTATCAAGCTCCGCTTGTTGCCGCATTCACCGTGCAACAGGATGCACTTGGTTTGCCGAAAAATGTAATTTCTCTGATTAGTCCCGTCCAATCACCACCGGCCATTGCAAAACCAGTTCAAGAATTTACCATTAGTTCATCAACATCAGCAACCACCGTTTCACCAGTCGAATCGAAAACAAACCCAACGATACCATCATTACCCAGTACAACACCTTTGACTTTGCAACTTCCATCCGAAAACAGTGCTCCATCATTCACATTGTCGAAAGGCTTGGAATTACCATCGACAAAAGAAGCGGCCTTCTCAACATTCGCGTTGGAGCAAAAACGCAAGCAACTCGAAGAGCAAATTGTGCTATTGCAACAGCAACAACGTCAAACTGAAGAATCATTCCGTCAACAACAAGCTTTTCAAGAGCAACAAGCATTGAATCGTCAACAAGAATTACTGCTGCAACAGCGCTATCGCTTCGAAGAGGAGAATCGCGCTCGTCTTCAGCGTTATGAACAAGAGCAACAATACCTGAGACAACATCAATTCCAAAATGCTCAATTTCAAAATGGTCATTTCCAAACGGCTCAGTTCCAAACACCACAATTTTTGACATCGGCATTAAGCCACTTGACGCCACCACCAGCCGAGCCAACCATTGAAATTATTCCTAGTCTATCGTATCCAACGCAACAATTGTTACCCGTTCGTGAAGCAAATGAATTCAAACCAAAACCACCAACATTCACGCCATCTCAACCGCTGCCAGTGTTCGGTCAAACAACATCGCATCTAGCCACCGGGCCGCAGCTCCCATTTAAACCAGCACAACAATTCATTTCGAGCATTCCACCTATCGTATCCCATCCACAATTCCCAGCCACACATCATGCTGCATTCAATTCCCTTGACCCAATCGCCATCAGCGAACAATCGCGCAGCCGTAATCGAGTTTTTCGCCAAGAATCCGGCACCGCTAACTTCGGTTTGAATTCCGTCAACACCAATTTTCCACCAATTTACCCAGTTTTGAATGTAGATAGTCAATTACAAAATTTATTATTGCAATCGGGCATCGGCGGTGGTCGATCCAATGAAGACTTTAACATAATTTCCAAAGTTTTAGCATTGAATCATGGCATCGGTATTCCAGCAACCGGCACAAACCATTTTTATCCCACCGTTCAGGGTAGATTTGTAAGAAGAGCCAATTAATTTGTGACGAGGAAAAACGTGTTTTAGCGGTTTTTTCTTCTTACTTTTCGGATTCGTACGTAATGCGGAAACGAGAGCGATAGAAAATGAAGAAACAAAACGATTTACATAGACTTTAACGCTTTTAATCTTAATAACAAGCGATTAGTCAAATCAACGAAACAATATACAAAGCACACACACACACACCAACACACAAAATATATGAAGCAAAATTATTTTTTAGATGCGGATGAAGGAGAAGACATATTTATGTTGCATTTTATTATTTTTTTTTTCATTTGTTTTTAGCATAGAAATTTTGATGAACCGCAATAGTAGCAGCAGTCGACTTTTATGAAATCTAAAAATATCTTACGTTTACAGCAAAAAAGGCTCATTCACCAAGATTGCAACACACACATACACAACAACAGCATTATAACAATTATGAGAAAAATCACAATGTTTCTTTCAAACTGATTGCTGAAATTAATTAAAAAAAACACTTTTATAAGGAATTGAGTGCCTGTCATTTACGGTTTTACCTTTTTGCGCTATTATATATTTATACCTTAGCCATAAGACATTAAATTATTCTCTTCCCTTGTTTCTCTCTCTTTCTCTCTTTTTTTATACGAAATGCACTGTGAAACATGGAATTCATTTCTTAATATTAAATACAAATAAAATGAAATAAAACGACAAAAAAATTATTTAAGCTCTGGTTTTTTTTTCATTTCACTCAAACTTCTTCTGGCAGCATCAAAGTGCATCGTTAAGGCGGCAAATGATAGGCACATCTTCGATTGTGGTGGTGTTGATGATTGGCCGCAAATTTTCACTATTTCTAATGAGCATTTTTCTATAGGTCTTCCATTTTTTGGCGTTTAAATAGCTTTTAAACACTTCTTCGCGTGATGGTAAGGTGAAATCAAGGTAATTCTTTGTACTGCAATCGAAATGTAATAACATTGATGAGGCACAATTAATTGTTTCAATGCGGCAAAAAAACTGATTGACGGAAAAAAATATTGGGGAAAAGTGTTAAATGAATGTTCTCGTTAAAAACATCATATGGTAAAATGACAGTGTTCCAACTACTACGAAACAATAACAGTTATTCAATAAATGTTTGAACTAATAATTTGATATTTGGATAGAAAACCGTTACCGTTGCCAAATATTGCCTGCGTTTTGTTTCTTCTGAAAGAGCCAATAATATGGAATCAGGAGGCATTGAACAGTATGTTTGGCTACTATAACTCGATCATCCATGTGTTCGCCAAGGCCAAACATCGAGCCGCAACTAAATTCGCCAATTTCAACAAAGTGGGATTTCTTACTTTTCGTAACCGTTTCATGATTTTCATTATCAATTATGTCACACAAATTGACACTTCCGCGATGATTGATATCAATTTGATAGTCCTTCAACGTGTTCGCCTGATTGCCATCAGATGCAAATATTTGCTGTATTGTATCATGCGATGATCGCACGGTTTGTATTTTCTTTGGCGTTTGAAGTTTGTAAACGGGTTCACAACCATTTTCACAAAATACCTGTTTAAATGAGATGTTAAATTATTAAATCCTCAATTTACAGCTCTTTCGCCCTTTTTCAACTATTTTAATATGAATATAGTTTTCTCCCTCCGCAAAAACCTACGTCCATATTCAAATATTGTAGGATCGAGCATCGGCCACTGAGAACGATGTGTACTGGATTGATTATCCCATCGTCGGCACTGCAAACAATTTCAAACGGTCTGTACGTCTGAATGGTGGCCAATTCACTACACTCTTTCATCTATATTTCAAACAAATTTCATTCAGAATCATTCAAAAAATCAATAATGTGCATGCAAAAATACGTAAATTTCACCTGGTTTTCGCTCCAGAACGCAAAATATTCGAAACGATTTGAAATCAACTGAAAGATTTCCCATTGGATTGTCAGTTTAAAATTAGTTTCGGGACTCAGGCAACCAAAGAAAGGGAAATTAGAACGATATTGGTGTACGCGAAACACTTATTTACAGCCGCAAACGGATAATAACGCATGGAACACTAATCAAATATTATTCGGATGAAACTGTTTCACCTCAAGTTTGTGGCCTCAACTTAAATTGGTTTCGACGCATGCCGCTACCTTCAACAGGGATATTGCTCGCTTTGTGTGTTTGTACTTTTCCCGTTTTGCTGAACACCACAATAGCAAAATTGAAATCGAAAGGATTGCAAACGGAAAAGGCTTCAGCTCCATTCAAATGACGACGTTCGTTTGATTTAATGCACTATGCAATTTTGATAAAAATTATTCTATTTTGCATGATTGACTTTTCCTATCATAAAAAATGATTGTTTTCGGTTTCAGTCATTATTGATTTCATTTTTTCATGCCGTGCTCGAATAGCGCGAGGCACAGAAAAAATACGAAAACATGGTAAAATTATGCAAATGGCTTCCGATTGAATAGCAAACTTCTACAATTATTATCCGTTCAGTTTTTTATTAGCGATAAATCCATATTCAGGGCGATACACTGTGATGCCCACCAAGAGATCGCATTGTTGATTTCTTCAATACGACTTGATATTTAAATTAAAATAAATATTCGTTAACGACGGCTTTCATTTCTAACGTCTTCGAAACCCATGCTAAATAGTTTCTGCTTATGCGTCGACTAAATTCTAAGATCACGCAAATCTCCACTGAAACTTTCATTCAATCGTTCGCTCACTCACTCATTCATTCAACCCAAACCAATTATTCCGTGGCTCAATCGTTCTCGTATCGGAATTGTTGATAAAATCACTTTTGCATGCAACAATCATCAATCGAAACAAAAAGCATTACTCATTCAAATGAAAATAAAAGGGTTGATTGATAGATAATAATATTGCCATTCATTGTTCAAATCGAATGCTTTAAGTTAGATTGAATTGATTTGAGTCGATAACGTATTATCTGCGGCTAAGCAAACCTTCGCCGAAATGCTCAACATAAATTGCGAATAATGCGGGCTGTTCGTGTTCATTTTATTGCTTCAGTCGAAATCGTTTAAGTTTGAATGTTTGAAACTTTTCTTCATCGTTTTTCGTTGCAAGCAGAAAATGACAGTTTATGTGGCAAAGCAAGTGAATCTCCCCAACTTAGACTGTCCATAATTTTTTTGAAGCGAAAGCACGATTGAATCCGTTTGAATAAGCTTTTGTTTACTTTAAAATCGGATAAATGGGTATCGTTCCGATGATTTTTTGTTGATTTTTTATCAGTTGACCTAAAAACATTACATAAAACAGCGAAGGGAAATAAATATATCGAGAAAAAAAAATGTAATGAATTGATGTGCATCAATTTGGTGCTAAATCGATTTTTCTCCAATTCCATCTATCTTCGAAATGTAGAATTTCGAAAAAGTCGCCAAATATTAGTGAAATATTCGCAAGAAAGCGCCTTCGTTTATGCATACCGAGCACGAGTTTAACGTTTTTTTACAAAAGCACACGACTGTAAAAAAAAAATCGTCGCAAGAAATTTTTCACCTTTGCTTTTTTGACCTAGAATCGAAATATGCAAATTTCCGAATCGTTCAGACTCAGTAGAACGACGAGGAACTTGAAATTCGGAAAAAATTATAAATAATAAAAAGTTGTTTATCTAGTAGCCGTTTTTTTGTCTCTCGTTGATTTGAACTGCACCAAAACAACATTTTGAAAATAATGATTCTGTGATTTTCGGTATGCATAATAAATCTACCGAATCAATAGACGGAATTTGATACGATCTCCAACTTTTGCCAATTCCAATGATGATTTATAGTCCAAAATTGTTTCTAAATACGCAATATGTATTATGAATATGCGCTATTTTCACTATCTCAAAGCGATGATTTGTGAGTAATTTACATCAAAAGGTGAGTGTATTCCTGCTGGCAACAGTCGAAAATTTTCAAGGTTCACGTTTGCATAAGCTCCAATTTTATGATATCGATTCAGGTTTCGATGAAATGCCCTCAACTTTCAGAAATTCCTGTAGCTCTGAAAAAAATGGTTGCAATTCGATTTTGTGGCAGCCAGCCGAAGAGCAAGAAAAAAAAAGCAGCACTAGCATGCATTAATGGTCGTTTGCACATTGGTCATCGTGCATAAACATAAATCGACAGCTTAAGAGTGAAATAATTGATATTGTTATGGTAAATTGTGAATGTGGGAAGAACCATAACACACTGTATCACAGTGCCGAAATGAAGAAAGAGAATGAAATAAAAGAGCATTTAGTTCCTGTTTGCGTATCAGCTCTCTGAGGTCTTAGCTGAAAGCCATTTTACATAATAAATATTTTGTATCGACGGCTATGGTTGTGCCCAACGTGTCGTAGAAGCACCACCAAACAGCTGTTCTCAACACATTCAGTATTCGAACGAACGCTGGCAAAGCACTCACACTCTCTGCCTTTCTATCTCAATCGCATTCTCTCGCACACACGTGCAAGCCCCCCAAGAGTGTACAGCGAAAAGCCTTATGAAAAGCCATTTTTATGCAAAGAAATAATAGAGTATCGTTTTTGTTTCATTGCGTTACGTTTGAGCTAGAGTGTTACATTCATTTGTTCGATTGGTTAGTATGCGATGCTCTGTCCGCTGATATATACTCAACGCTGAATCAATTGAGCATCGATCGTTTATTTTTCATTTGCGCAAAACGGTTATTATACAGATATATCAATACGCAAATGTTTTGGAGACTCTAATTACAATAAAGTTTTGAGTAACAAGTGAACTTTGAACGTGCGGTGGCTTCGACATTTCGCGCGCGCTCAAGAAAGAAAATCACCGCGCAACTGCAGACATAAACCGCATGCTTAAGACAAATATTGCGAAAAATAAAATTAAAAAAAAGAAGAGAGACAAAAAGAACAAATACATGAAGCTTTGAAGACGATGGCTGATAGTACGACGAGCATAGCAAAACAGTTGAAAACGAAATGAGAGCTTCGTTTTGTATCGTGAGAGCGTATATGAAATCCTCGCATATCGCCAGAGCTAGCAGCTCTGTTAATGTTCGTCGCGTTTAATATATATCGCAGTGGCTTTGGATGTGATTGTTGTTGTTTTTACTGCTGCTTTTAGCTGCTGATGCTGCTGAATTCTCTCGTATGCGTCTTCTTAATACACAAAGCCACAGCCAAGGGTAAAAATATTACAATTTTCAATTCAGTTTTGTTTTGTATCTCGACGTGATGATGAAGAAGAAGTGTATTCTCTGTGCAGATTTTGAATAAATCGGTATGGCCTTTCTATCAAAAACGTGTTCGCGCGAAACATTTAATATTGTCTCTTATATTTGAATATAAATATAGTTTTTTTCTGTTCATTAAAATCGTTGAATGTTCAATATGCTTTCGGTTTTGGAAAATTTCAATAATTTTTTTTTCGATTGTCATAAAAACGAATGGAGTATGTTGTTTGTGATACACAGGATTTAAAATCATGGTGATCGTGATGTGTATTTAGTGCGAATTGTGTGACGAAAACTGTTGCAAGAATACAATTTTTTAAGCGGTACATTTTTTTCGGTCGAACAATGTGAAATGGGCGAATCAATAAAAATTTTCAAGCCACTGAAGTGAAACAGATCACCGAAAAACCGAAACAATTTTGCTCAATTCACATGCACATATCATGTGTGCGAGACTCGCGAATATTTGAAAAGAAGCTGGTGGATTGCATTGAACATTTTGACAACATTCAACTGAAAATTCGTCGGGTAAACGGACGACAAACGCGCGCGGTGAAAAAGAAATAAAAGAGATTTTTTGTGAGTGTGAGAGGTACAAGAAACTCATTAAGTAGAAGAGGGATCACGCCATCGCAAAACCGACATTATAATATGGTGTTTTTATCAATTCTTTGTCACCGACCAGTTCATTTACATTGAAAACAGGAATGAGTGGGAAATTTTTTACACATGAACGCATTTCACGACACCAATATGGACCATATCAGAAAAGTGTGTGCTCTGAAGACCAAAACTACCATTTCGAATGCAATTTCGATAGCGGCGATAATCTGCATCAAATGCGTGTGATCGTTGTAAACAGCCAAACAATGTGCTTTTAATGAATCTTCCTTCACGCAAGTGCAGAGTAAAAAAAAGGGAATTCACACAGAAAAAAGAACAAACAAAAAAATCACTTATTATATTCAGCTGCTGTACAAATGACTAAACACGCAACAATTATGAAAAAATCAAGGTATTTCCAAGCTTATTTTAGTTACTTCTGTTTTGTATGATTTTTCTGTTTAGCTGCCAATGATTTTCTTTCTTTTGAGAGGGGGAGGGTTTCGTAAAAACTGTTGATGTGGAAGAGGAAAAGGACACAGAGAGCAGCTGTGCTTAAGAGCACATCACGATATTCAGTAGCATATTAATCGAAAGCCATTTTCAGGTTTAGATGATGTGACTTTATCGGGTGACAATCATGCAATACACACGAACCATGTTTCGAATAAGGCATATAAGAATCAAGACAGAGGCTTAATTCGATTTATAAATGAATTGACACGAGAAAAATTATTGAGCAGCGTCGTCGGCGATTGAGAAGTGTAGACACTGATTGCGTGAATGATCGCAGCTGGCTGGCCGGCCGACTAAATTTTTGATTTTTGCACGGGACTCAATACGAACAACTTACACTGTTTTTTTTCTTGTTTGTTTTTATCGGAATAATGTGTGTGCTTCTGTCTCTAGCATTAGCAATACCGTTGTGCAATAAAATATACCAAATGCTGGCCAATTACATAATTTTCACTCATAACTTTGTTGTTCATTCCATGGAATCGAGTTTGAGTCTTCGGCAGAAATTGTATGCGATTGATTGTAAGTAAATCATGCATAGATCGCATTGAATTTCACGTATTTAACTATAAATGAGATAAAGAAATGCATGGATGGTGTGTATGTGTGTACGAGTGAGTGAGTGAGGTGGATTGCTTGATCACAAATCGCATCGATTGGGAATCAAATAATAAGTTGCTCTTGGAAAATTGGTGTGTGTATGTGTGTGTTTGGCCATTCATTACGAAGAGTGACTGTGATAGACAAAGCCTCCACAATCGTCGGAATCAAATTCAAGTCTTTTTCATAACATGTTACCAGCCAAATGAAAACGTTTCATTGACGAACTGTCAAATTGAAGAGTCGCATTTCAGTTCGATATAACATGGGTTAACCTTAGAAATAGCTTCAGATATTACACATTTGGGAAATTTAATCAATACGTACCAACGCATTCATTCGGCCAAATACGATTCCAAATCGGTTGCAACATTCTTGTTTTCAGTGTGCGCAAAAACAGTTTGACCGCAAATGAATTTTCGAAAAATATTTTAGGAGAGAGAGAAAAAAACAACAGCACACAAATGCTGCAAACCACGAAAAAGAAACAGCAACAAGTGCACAAGAATATCGAACGTCAGCAGCAGCAACAATTTTGTTGTTGTTCGTATGTTAATTGCAAACAGTGCTCGCGCACGCGCGTGGTCGTTTTAGTCGCATTGTAAATGTAAACTCTGCCGCGGCAGCGAGTGATTTTTTTTTTTGTCCATTTGGTTGTTGGTTTTAAACAATTTTTCCAACCAAAATGCCGAATGGTCGATGAGCTGCTGCTGCTGTTATGCTTCATTCATACATGTACATGACTTTCGGTTAAATTATTGCTGTTATAGTTATTACCAGGCAAAATGAACATCGTTTCTGTGTAACCTTGTACGTATTCACTTTAAATTTGTTCACAAAACCACACTTACGTTTTCCACTTTTGCAAAAAGACAAATACATGGCTTGATTTGATACCAAGTAAACGGTCGAACCAAAACAATTCCGAATGCAATGACATATCCGTTTGGCGGTGCTGTTGCTGTCGACACTGCTGTGCCGTTCTGTGCATAGAGCGTTAACTCTTTCTGCATGGATACAAAGAACATGAATATGATCAAGAACACACGAACTTGATCATTTTTTTTCCTACATTTGTGGTTTCGTCTTGAACATAGCCATTACTGGATGAAGTAATCCTTGCATGAAATTTTTGGGGGAAATCCAAATTATAAATTTTCGGCCGCCGTACACGAGCCGTCCATTTGCTAATGACACAGAATATAATGGAAACATTGAAATCCATCCGAAAATGTATGTATTTTCGATGTTCACTTATTAGAACGACCGCGATATCGGTCACACAAAAAAGACGTTCATCCAACGATAGCTCAAGCCGTTCTTAACCGACGATGCGAAAAAAGAAAACGTGTGTTGGATCTTAATGATCATTTGATCACCGATCCGATCGGATGACTACGTGATGTTTGTCACATATTTTTTCTACCATCCATTTTTTTTTATCATTTTCAACGATTTTATGCGGATAAAATATCGAGTTGTAATTCAGGTTATTTGTGCAGCAACAGCATTACTGAAGAATGCGTGTGAATCACACAATGGTGCGGCGAGTCCTGAATCATCTGTTAAACAGTGTAAATAATGGAAAGCCCGTCCAAACATTCGTCAGGTTTGAATGACATAAGCAGAAATGTTGACAGCCTGGGTGCGGTTCTCTCGTATGCACAGAAAGAGAATATATGCAAAAATTAACAAAAGAGCTTGCACGATCAAATGCCAATATATATATTTACGTAAAAAAGGATGATATGTCGGCCAATTAATGCTCATATGATATTAATGAGACAATATAAAAAGCAAATGTAACACTCAATTAGCAGGCGTTGTTGACATTTTAAATTAAACATAATTTTGTTGTTTTTGTAATCATGACTTAACGATTCGATCGGACTGCAATCGCATTTTTCACATTCCACTCTGTAATTATGCTTGATATTTTGCTATTTGAAATTATGAGCCATTGATATCACTGCCGTCGCGATATGCTGCGACAGATGGCTATTTTACGAAATAAACTGCATCGGAAGATTCATTGTTGGAATGTATTTGGTGACATAAATCGCCTCACTTACAAAATGAGTGTATTCTTGAAAAGCAATTGAACCGTTTTGAATAATGCCTCGAATTCATGAGATCGAAAAAGAAACAATATCTCGTCGGAAAGGAAACATCTGATGGTTTCCTTTTTTAATTGAGCGATTATTCGTATATCAAAGGAAAGTCAATTAAAGTGGAATCACATAAACAAAGCTTAAAATCCGATAGCCATATGGAGCCTTATATGTGTTAAACGATCACGTGAGCAAGGGATCCTCAAATGAAAACCGACTTGTTTCTACAACGAATGTACGGAACGCATGAAAACCGCAAGATTGCCATTATGTTGTTGGCAGTGCAATAATTTCGATAGGTAAATCTTGAGAAGTATGTAAATTGTATAGAAATAAGGCGATCGAAAATGAATGAGAGGAAAATCATAGTTTTTGCAATCGAAATGAAACTTTAGTATTAAAATAATATCGAACGTTGTAAACATTCCATTGAAAAGTGAATTGCACGCTAACACGCGTAAATTGTAATCGACTTTAAAGAGTCTTGCTGTTGATTGCCTCTCTCTCGCTGAAGTTTTGCATCTCACATTTTGAACATATAGAATTCGGTGTCGATGTTCAACGGCGCGCGCGCACGGTGCACCATAGAAATTCAATTGGTTTTCAACTGCCCTCCTCTTTCGACAATTACAATATCCCTCCACCCAATATCATATTTGAAAATGGCATGTTTTTGATCAGACCCGGGCAAAGTTATCTATCCACATAAATCTCGTGAATGACACTCCGAGAGCGAAAATGTGAAATTTTTTCTCAGACAAAAGCATAATAAAAACACACAGTAACTTCTTAAGGCTTCAAAACGTGATATAATTTTTCTTTTGAAAGCAAGAAAAAGCTGCTTTTTCAACACTTAAGTGTTGCTGGAATCAATAAAGTTGCACTGCATTAAGTAGATGTTTGTGTGAATAACACACTTTTTCGACCCGAGAGTATCATTAAGTGTGCACGTATTTTGTTGAAATCTTTTCAGAAAATACAAGTGAGTGTTTGTTTAATTTGCGCACACGAGAAAATGAGAACACATTTCGATCAGTTCGTCAGTCAGTCCGGCCCCCCAGATTCGGCCGATGCTGTTTATTTCGATTGCCTAAGAAACGAAATGGCATCACATTTTATATAATTTGAATAATGAAGCCGTGTGAATAGAACCGCAAAAATAAACAAGCCTTTGAGATATGATGTGGAGGCCCCCGTTTGCGCTCATGCGGCCGCTCAACGTAGAGCAATAAGTAACCACCTAATTGAATATTGCTTGAAATTTCTTATAAAATTACGCATTGCACGATCAAAGCATGCGTCGTCACTTTCTCTATCCAATCGCTCAGTCAAACGAATAAATACACACTCTTGAGAAGAATAAAGCTGATATTTAATGAGAGCGATTTCGTTTGAACACGGAGTTCGAGACGTTCAGTGCTTTCAGTGGCTGACTGTAAGTCGTTTCTAATGCGATACTTTATGTTTCGAATCTTCGAGAAAGAGAACAAAAAAACTTGTAATATTTTTACCATAATTTTCTTATTTGAAAATGTTTTTTTTTTCTTGCTTACACACACAAAAATGTGTAATGGCAAATAATTATTAACTTTTATTGTACTGCCATTTGTTTTTATGAGCAATAAAGTTAACCATTATGTGAGCAACTTATTTTCGCGGTGGTTAAAGAGCACGGTATTCCCAATAATAACACGTAAGATTAATTTTCTCTATCGATGACTTTGCCTTTACAAAAATGCCTGATGAACCTTCAACCTGATGAAAATTCTTCCAGAGAGAGATTCCGAAGAAGGAAGATAAACAAACAATTTTTTGGGAATTTTCAATTTGATGGAATATATTTGAGATGTTCGTTTCACATAATTTTCTATTCAATCTGCATTCAAATTGAATGCGAGGTAAAAAAAAATAAAACAATGGGAGAATAGCCCTGGGAAATTGCGTGCAAAAAAATGTGTTTATGCATTTTCAATTCAACATAAAAACTGACAGCGAACGTCTCTCACCGAACGCAAACAACAAGCGAGATATGTGTAGTATAAAATGTAAATGTTTGGTGTGTGAGCGATTTTTTTCCAGCTAACTCTTCATTTCAACATCATTGTCAAGCGTTTATTTATTTATTTATTATTAAACAAAACCAAACGAACGATGGACTACGCAAAGCTGCACCTTCAATGAATATTTTGTTTAGTCTTCACGACGTTAACTTTTTTCATTTGGAATTGTGTTGTGTTGCTAGACATGCGGTTCAGTTTTTTATCTCCTCACTTCTTTCCATTGCTGCTTTTTTTAGACTCTATTTCTTTCTCACCTCAATCATTATTGTAGTGCGATTTTTGTTGACTTTGCCGTGTGCTTCTTCTTTTTCACTTTGATGTTATTCGTTATTGTTGTTGCTGGCTGTTGTTTTTTCGATGTAACTCTTGTGTGTTTTTTTCATTTTCTCGTTACTTCATGTCTTCATACTCGCACATGTATGCCGGACGGCTTCTTTGCGCGCATTACCATCCGGCAATAGAGTACTTAATTCAGTTTTCTACGGTAGAGCATAGAAGAAGACGTATTGCTGAAGCGATTTCATATACTCTCTTTGTACTGTTTTTAATTTTCGCCATTGTGATTTTCCCATCGTTCAAACGCCGTCTTTTTCACGAATCGAATTTTCACAAATCATTGGATTGCATTGGTGCGTGTGCTGTCCCCGTGTATTCAAGAGGTATATCTGTGCTGTTTGTACGTGCGTGTGCGTGCTTTTTTGTTGTTGCCAAAACCAGAAGGTGCAGCTCATGAATAAGGTCAACATTTCCCATTGTTGGCCCGCTCAAAAATTGTGGCCAAACACAATGAACACTTAGATAATCGACACAGATCGAACTTCAATCGACAAACTCAAACCATTGAGAGATCAGTTTATGTTGAGCAGTTGTGGCTATAAAACAGAGACAGAGTGTGGCTTAGATGATCGTGTGTCAAAATCATACAAATTAACATTCAGCGTATTTTTAATAAGTAAAATCAGTTGGGAAAGACATCATGATGATTTATTTGTGTCATTATTGAGTAAACCAATAGAAATGTGTGAATGAATGGAAAATGTGATCAAGTGTATGCGCACGAAATAAACGGAATAATTATTTATGACATTTCAACACATGACATTTTTGTCTATGTGAATGACACACCATTAAGGAACACAGCAACCATAATTTTAGTTATCAATATCTGGTGAATGCAAGTTTTGATTTTGTGTGAATATACTGATGAGAATAATTACGGTCACCCGCGGTTTGGTCTAGACAGAAATTCAAGTTCAAATATACAGCCAACCAAACAATTCCCAGCGAGGGATTGGACGGAAAACAAAAGCACAGCCGCGCAATTTGTTGAGGGAAAAAACGTGTACGAACAAATCAATAGCACAAAACGTTTCTTTGGAGAAACGTGCGTCACTGAACACCAAACATCATCATTGGTTTGCTTGCAATTTGCAAAGGACACCAAAGTGAATCGATTTATAGAATAGTTCGGTGCTCTTTCTCATTATTTCCCCTTAAAATCGAACATGTTCAGTTCAATCATTTGCAACTTCACCGATTTCGTGGCCAATTTCCTCGAAGAGTGAGTAGTTTACATTCAATTTTTCAATATTTTTACGTAAACAGTTTGAACACCGGATTTGGTGAGGTTTATTGCGTATTAGTATTGTATCGCCGTCGCAATTGATCACGATCGCAAATGAACGGAGAGTGAAATAAATATGATTATCGTTAGAACAAATTTAAATTCGAATTGAGACAATGAAAACGCATGAAACAGTTAAGAATGACGACGCAAAGTAGTTACAGCGATCGGATGCTATCGACATTGTGCATTTTGACAACTCATTCTACAAAATCGATACAATTGATTCTATGATTTTTATTTTTCATGACACCATCATCTTTCGCTATTTCTATTTTTCTTTCTGCGGTACATGTGCATGTGTGTTGTTGTTCCAAGGTCGTTTTCATTGAAATTCGATTTCTCAAGCCAATTTTTTATTGACACGTTTTCGTTTGATGAACAACCATGACAAAGAAAACACAGAGGAAATGAGAATGGAGAGACGTAAAGAAAAACACAATCATGTTAAAATGCACGACGCGTACCATCAACCAATAGATGGAGCAAAATTTCAACCATTTCGAAATATTTGAATGTGTGGCTTGTAACAGACATGTACTTGACTTCAGAACTAGAGACACAATTTTTCGCTTTTTTTTCTTTTTGCTTTTTTGGACTTGGAACATGGATGAAAGCAAAACATGACACCAATTAACACGCCATTAGCATATCAGATAATCGAAAGCGAATTTTTTAAGATTACAACGAGCATGAATGCTCTTCGATAGAAGAAAAGAAATGTGTTTATTTGATAATTTTTGATCGACGATAGAATTATCCATAATCATAAAAAAAGTATGGCACATTTAAATATTTGCGCTCACGCACGAAAAGATTCCTAGGTGCAGTTTCGATGGGATATTGAAGTAGCATTTAGCTACTTTTTGTTTGATGTCATTTCAATTTCGTTGATTTTACTTGAACATTGTACAAATTACCATCAATTGCGTCGAATTCATGATATTCTCAATATTGATTCTTTTTTCTCGTTGACAACAACAAATTCAAGATGCCATTTTTGTAGACGCCAAATGTACGCTCAATGCAATGTCATTGTTTTAAATGAACCATTAGGAACAAATTAAGGGATATGTACAGCAGCAACGAGTATGTACTAAGGGAATCTAATAATGATTCGAGATAGTCAACAATCATTTCCACTTGACCTAGTCAGCGATCACTCTTTTCAATATTCACATTATATATTTTTATTTTATTTTCTACAACAAACAAAGAAAATGAATAAAACGGATTTATTCATTGCGTTTTATCGCACTGATAATTCGTTCACGCAATCACCGATCACAGCATAGGAAATACATTTCCATGCCTTAGTTGTGTTGCTGTATTGCACAAAATGTGATTGAAAATTGGAATTATCATTCATCTGATAAAATTGATAACTAGCCGATATCAATTGTATAATGGTTTTAATGGTTGCAATTGAAGAAAAACAGCGTCAGCCTAATAATAAAACGCCATTTATCGGCTAATTAGTTATTTCTATGTTTTAAGTAATTTGCACATTTTTATACGAAAAAAATGTTCGATAAAAACGGCAGCGGTGCTGTACAAAATAAAATCACTGCACCTACACTCCCCCGCACGATTTTATCGCAATCAACATTTCTGCATAGTTTGCCCGTCCGATTAAAATCGAATGCATTAAAATGAGTACGGTGCGTTGCTCAGACGTTCTCATTCTTTTCATTTATGCATTAAAAAGTGGCAATTCCGCAAACAGAACAAACAAACGAAAAAAAAACAGAGTTGCAAGGGAATTCTAGAACAATTAATATGAATGCAAACAGCGAAACGGGCCAGATCAAAAAAGCAATTTAATTGCGAACATGGGTTTTGCTGTACATTTTGATTGAAAATCGAACGGCGATGCCATTTGGAATTGACGCACAATTAGAAATCCGCGATTCGAAGGCACAAATCGTTGTTTTGTGGTTAAATTAAAGCTTTTAGTAGCAGAGGCTTATTGAAACGTAAATACTAATGCGACACAAATGATGAGCACATCATCCATAATTTCAAAAACAAACAGAATGAGTTTTAATTTGAATCGACATTAAAAGCAATGAGTTTGTCATTTTTTCTTCACTTTTGCTTGTGCGCGATTTGCGCTTATGCGATGGATTTTTTTTTTTTGCTTAAAAGAGAAGATAATTTTTTGTGGTTTCAATTTCAAGAAGACGCCAGTTTCTTTCGCCATTGGGATTCATAAAGTGTGTGTGTGTGTGTGTGCAATAAATTGCATAGTGCGTTATCGAAAGCAATCAATCTCGATGCTGGCAAGCATAAGTCAGTGTCAATAAGGAATGAATACTAAACAGAATGACATTTGAACAAGTTACATGTTGCCGAATAAATGCTATAGTATCGGCTACTCTTTCGCTTTGATGTTTAATATTCATTAGTTTTTCTTCATCATGCCGATTTTTATCGACATTAGAATCCAAAGTCCACCAATCAAATCGACTGAAATATTCATTCGGCAGATCAATTGTCATAGATAAGGTCAAGAGCGGCCTGTATTTTCACTTGAGAAACGGTTTGAAATGAATTTTGTGGCATGTGACACAAATTCAATGGACTGTGCGTATAATAATGGATATATCAGAAAATATGATGCGACTCAATGTCTCTGTTGTGTGAAATGCCACATTTGCTGTTTTGATCAATTCAACACTTAGCTTTCTAAACATCTGTTTGCCACATTTGATTGGAACCATTTGGCCGTTATTCAATTGTCACTTTTCATTAATTTGCATCACATTTTTTTTTCTGCATATGAGTATCAGCTTGAATCGAACTCGTTTGCATTGAAACAGAATGGGCCACATCACAAGCCCAGTGCATTTGATGATTTGTGCGATCTATTGCTTATGTAAGTGCAGTTTGAAGCAAAGAAGAAGAAAAATAAAACAACCAACAAATTAAATGCATAATAAAAAAAAATAGTTTCAAGTCTGAAACATGTCTATAACCTCCAAATCGAAAATATGATTAAAAAGAGGCATTCGCATTGTCTTTGGTGTACAAACTATAACTGTACTAAATGCCGTTCGTAATTCAGAGCTGTCATATTGCATTTGCTTATCTATGTTTGTCGAAAAACCAGCCGAAACCGCAATTTGTACGAATTGTACATGCGATATCGTTTACATAACAGATGAATTACAACGATAAAAAAACGACGTTTTGTTTGCAACTTTATTTCCATTCGGTGTTTTGTTTTTCTCTGTTGTCTTCACTTCAAGTGTTCGTTGCATTTTTTTTTTACCATGCAATCGACCTTGCCACATTTTATACCATTTTTACGAGCCACTTTTTGCAGAGCACGTGAACAGCTGAAAATGATAACAAAAGGATTCTGCTCGTATCGCACGTCGTTAACGGGCTCTCGCTGGAATCTCTCGCAAAAATGCTTGAATTCGAATTTTGGCATTCTGTGTTTAAATGTCAGAGTATACAATTCATACACACGCTCTAACAAACGAAACAAACTCTTTGGCATTTTCCAATCGCCTGCGCATGTTCTGAAAGCACTTACGCACATTCTGAACTATCATTCGGTGCAATGTACTAACACACAATTTTTACGAGCCAGAGCTCATAATCAACTGCGAATGAGCATCAAAATCACTTTTCTTACCTTGTTGTCGTGTGTTTTGTTTTTCGTAACATAACTTTTACTTTTCCATTTATTCTCAAAATTTTATTGTTTGTAAAATTTAATGGCCATCTTTAATGTGGCACCATTATCCGCAAGCTTGTATCGTATTCTTTTAATTTCGTTTATGATTTAATTCGTCGTTCATCATCACATAAAATTAACATTTTCTGGCATTTTAATGTTTTTTAAAGAATATCTTAATAGCTCTATTTTGTAGGGTGTTTTTTTTTTGTCGTATGCTTAAGCGTGCGAAACGAGAAAACAAATATATACACATAAACTCATGTATTCGGCCCAGCTACACGAATCAACAACATAGCAACATAATCATATATCACTTCGTTGTGACTCCGTTCATGGTTGAGGTCTTCAACGAATAAACGATCGACAACAATAACAACAACAACATTTATTTAAAAAAAAAAATACAACAACAATAAATGTGAGGATGAAATGAAAACATCAACTATAAAATCCACCTTGATTTCACATAGTCAGCAATTGTCATTATATTCTTAATAATTGTCTTTTGTTTGTGAAATGTTGTTTTTTTTTTCGTCACCGTGTATAAGTGTTCGCTGAGAATATTTTTTGGTGGATTTATCCAATTGATTGAATTTTAATCATTCTGTTTGTGGTCGCTGGTTGTTAATGATTTCAACTTCATTAGTAAAAAGCCCAAATAATTGCTTTGATTTCCGTTCAACCTTTCCTCCGTGAGTTCGTAGTTTTCAGTGCTTGCACAACGAAATCTTGGCGATTCGCCCAATTATTATGCGAAATCATCTCTGTAAAAAAATCGAATATTTTCAGAAATATTCCAAATTTTATAGATGAGTTGCGGTAATGGAATCAGTGGGAAAAAGAATGATCCATAAACACGAGCGTAATTGCGATTTCAAGATAAAAAAAAAAAATGCCATAACGAAGGAAAACCCAAATAATAGTTTATTCGCCGTAAAATAGTGATTATGATAAGTAAGCAGATTTCGAGTGAATTTTGACCGAATGGCTGATTCATTCATACAGCATATTGTTGTTATTTTTATTCAAATATCTGGTCAATTGTTGTTACGCTATTACTTTGTTGCATATTCGTCACAACCCGTGCAAAAAAGATTTATGAATAGCATTCGAGCTATGAACATTTGTTGATTAATTCTCCACAATGAGATGAGAGAGTGCGGTCGCAATAGATCGCGAGAGAATGAGAAAGCATTTGCATCAACTACTGTTGTTACCTGACAGTCGTCTCTTGAGGAAAATACGATGTGCATTCATTGCGCTTTATTCCCGTATTAGAGCTAAATTCATTGATTCATTGACTTCATTGAACTGCAAACAATGAACAATTATCTGATCGCGCGCGCAATCGGTTATTTATTACATGCATGAGAATAACATACGTGAGAATATTGTAAAACACTTTTCTTCTTATTTCTGGAATTTTCGCACTCAAAATAATAAGTTGCAATTATTTATAGAAAAAAAGCAGCAGCAAGTATATATATTTCTTTGCTAAGTGAATTGAGATAAAGCCAGTAATTAATTTGCGGGGCAGCAGCACAATTGATTATAATGCGTTTTTTCTATTGATCATTCACATGGAACGCATATAATCGAATACATTCGTCAGAATTGCAGTTAGACCTAAATAAATCAGTTAATCGAAATGGACATGCAATCGAAGATAAACCGTAATAACTCCATTTTCAACTTATTATAATGAAGGTAGCACAAAATCAATCTATCTGTCGATCGGAACAAAGCGCTGGTACATTTCGCAAAGCGTATATAATTATGGAGAGAAAAAAACAACAACATTTAAATCGTACGACGATGACGCTGGTAATCACCGCGAAGTCAACTGAAATTACAATTCCTTGTGATTTATTTTTATTATTTCCTTGTTTAATGATATATTTGTGGCGGCATCATTGTCGTAAGTGTGATTATTACGGAAATATCGAAGTTTTGCTTAATAACTATCATGGGCTTCATATTTCTCGAATCCACCTTATCTATTTCAAAATTAATAATCATTTACTCTTCATTTTCGTTATCAACGCCAAACAGTTTTTTTAAAAAATCACGTCATTTTGCATTTTATATGTCGGCCTTTGAATTTTTGCTTTTCATTTACTTATCATTCCTGAACGAACCAGACAGGATTTTTCGTAGCCTCTACATTATTATTTTGTAAATGCATCAACAAGTGAACTTGATATGGATTCGAGTGCAACGAAAAGTTCATCTATTACGGCAAATGCTCGCATTCGAGCACATTTTAGAGCTCAATTTAAGATAATTGTATGGCAACCTTCATGATTCAAGCACGAGAACTTTTGATTCTCATTGAAGTCATCAATTATTTTATCATCACGACGACTGCACCACAAACAAATCATGTCAGCGCGATCTGTTTCTACGTTGAGAAATTCGCGCCGCATATCGACAAATGCAAGTAGAAAATTAGACAATTCTCACATCTCATAGATGCTCGATTGAATGCGGTATTATTGTGATATATAGTGCAATTGGTGCTGTTTTGGCATAAATACCTAGAGACTGAATTGCTATGTCCGAACTGCGCAAACGCATAGCAACCAACAATCTCAATAATAACGTTTTGTGGCCGAACAACACGTATAAAAATGCGCTTTCGAAAGGAATAATGAGAAAATTAGTTGAACTTTAACTGGTATACAAAGACAATTTATTTGTAGTAAATTGAATCGAATGTAATTGCGTTAACACTCGAAAACGACTTTTTGATTGTCTACAGCAGAAAAAAAATGTCTCTCTAGTGAAATCTAATAGAATTTTTCCATAACTCTTAACAAACAGCAAAAATACTTGACTTTTGCCGAAGGGGAAAACCATGTGCCTCGAACATGTCTGTGTAACTCGGAAATTATGCAAGTTAGCGACAGCATTGAAACGTGTTTAAACCGAAAAATATTGGCAATAGGCAGTTTTTGTTCGCTTTGGCCGTTTGCAATTAATATTTAATTTTGTTTGTCTTTGTTTTTCTATAAGAATTATGAACTATGTTACGCGGCGCTTCCTTCGCTGTGCGATGGTTGTATTCAGTTGGTTTGTTGTGCCATATAGCCGGGTCACGACATTATGGGTGCCAAGGAAAAAGCTACCGCCAATGACGAATCCGCTGCTGGAAATCCGTGCCGTCAAATTGGCACAAATGATTCGAACGGGAAAGGTTTGTTAACACGATTCCCACTTAACATTTACAGCAAAAAATATATACAGCAGTGTTGTCCGATCAAAATCAATGTTGAATTTGTTTATTGCAGGTAACAAGTGAGGAGGTGGTACAAGCTTATATCGAGCGTTGCAAGGAAGTGAATCCGCTGGTAAATGCAATTGTAGAGGACCGTTTCGAAGAAGCACTGATCGAAGCTCGTACAATTGATGCCGAAATCGCGAAAGGCACACGAACGGTCGAAGAGATGGAGCGAGACACGCCATTGCTTGGTTTGCCAGTGACAGTCAAAGAAAGTATAGCTGTTAAAGGTATGATTAATCAAGGTGGACGAGTTTTCAAGCAACGACGCGTTGCCGCCTACGATGCACCGTGCGTGGTATTGGTGAAGAAACACGGCGGTATCATTTTATTAGTAAGTAATACTCCAGAGTTGTGCATGTGCTGGGAGACATATAACAATGTGTCCGGACAAACACGAAATCCATATGATTTGACTCGAACACCGGGTGGCTCAAGCGGTGGTGAAGCGGCTTTGATCAGTAGCGGTGCATCATTGATTGGCCTATCATCGGATATTGCTGGATCCGCCCGATTGCCAGCCATGTTCACTGGCATTTACGGGCACAAGCCAACACCGTACGCAATTTCACCAAAAGGACACATTCCAGCTAGTAATGTTGAATATTGGGGTGATTTCTTCACCATTGCCCCAATGACACGCTATGCAAGCGACTTGCCGCTGCTCTTGAAATGCGTCAACGATCCGAATGGCCGCAAATTACTTTTAGACAAGAAAGTCGATATCAGCACAATAAAATTCTTCTACATGAACAATGACGGACCATCGGGCACAACGCGACGCCTCAGCAAGGATATTAAATGCACCATCGACGATGTCGCCTCATATTTCAATGCAAGCAAAGTCAAAATAAACGGCCTAAAGTGGGCCTTAGAGATATCAATGTCGGCCATGCTTCGGATAAAGAATGTCGAAACGATTTATTATGAAGGAGAAGATGGCGAGCCAAGAAAACACATGGGCAAAGAAACACTTAAGTAAGTTCAATCAAGCATATTTTACTTGTGAAAAATATTTGCAAGGCAATTTTTTTGAAGCAATCATTAATTTTTTTATCGATTTTTTATGCGTACAGATATTTCCTCGGAATGTCAGACAGTATCTTTCCATCAGTATTAGTTGGGCCGCTACAGCAAGTGATGCACTGGTTACCTGAATCAAGACATCGCAAACTAGCGAATATTGCCGAAAATTTGAAGCACCAATTTCAAGAATTGCTCGGAACGAATGGTGTATTTTTGTATCCAACATTCCCGACAACCGCACATCGACACTATCAAATATACCATAAATTAGTCGACACTGGATACATGATGGTCTTTAATACAATAGGTATTATATGAATTTCTTTTCAAATTTTCATATCACCCAATTTTCAATTCGAAAGTGCTGCAATGTAAACAATTACTTCTCCAATAGGTCTTCCAGTAACGAACTGCATGGTTCGTTTAGATCGTCATAAGCTTCCTATTGGTATACAGGTAATTACAAATTTAATACAATTCGATTCAGAGTCAAAATTCAGAAAGGATGACCCAAATTGCGATACAAATGTTCCTCATTCCGTTTGTTTAGGTGGTTGCAAATCCGGGTCAAGACCATTTGGCGTTGGCTGTGGCACAGGCCATTGAAGAGCAATTCGGCGGTTGGGTGCCGCCACCATCGGAGCTGACATAACGCGCGAATCCATTGACAGATTGGCAACAAATATTGAAATTAACTAGTATTACAATAAAATTGCACTGTATATATATATATTTTACTTTTCTCTATTGAAATTTGATTGCGAATTACATTTTTTCTGTACGATTGAAGAGTGGATTTCAAGTTCCAGTGTTGCGAAATAGACTGTATTTTATACAGCCGTTGTCTATACCGTATATATATATATATATATATATATATATATATATATATATATATATATATATAATAATAATTCGTGTATGCAGGCACAGCGTGTGAAATTTTTGTTGTGCGAATCAGAAAATGAAGGAATGAGTAGAAAAGAAATGTTTTTAGTGCGTTGTATTTTGATGGTATATACTTCTTGGTTGTACATACATCGGTATAGTATACGGCTGCCTATCAAAATGCAACACTGGTATGTTCTAGGCTATTATTTTTTGTGTGTCTCATATACTTTTATTATGATAAATCTATATTATTTTGTATAATTTTTTTTCTTATTTAGTAGAAATATATATTGAGATTAGATAATTTCAAATCCATTTCATCCAATATTTCATAAGAATTGTGTCCAATAACAAACGAAAACCATCAAAAGCCGACATAATTGTAATGAAACAATAAAATCTATACCTTAATTTAAACATTTTTTCCAATCTTCAAAACATTTTCAGTTGGCCAATTTCGGAATTGGCCTTTATTTCCTTCTGTGAATTCTCTTTTATGACTTCAAACGTTTCAAAATGCTGTGCGTGGATCCGGTCGATTTATCAAGCTCTTCAGTTATCTCACGGTCAAACGACAATTTTCGTGCACAATTTTCATCGCATTTTCGACGTTATTGATGTTATTGGGCGAAACGCGTGAGCCAAGTTTCCAACTGATGTACGATCCTCTTTGATTAATTTTTAACACTCAAATGCCTACGTACGTGATAGAGGCCGACTCCTCTTAGGTGTTCTACAACGTTTTTTTCAATGCATTCAAACAAGAAATTTCGTTTGTAAAACCAAATTTCAAACACACTGTTTGCTCAACTTGTCTTTCCATTATGAAATTCGCAGAATTGGTTCGAGTTCAGCCTGTTTACAAAGCAATAACAAAGAATCTACGTGACAGATTGTGCTAAAAATTGACATATAAGCCTATAACAAACCTACCAGCCTTCATAAAAAAAATAGTTTTGCTTTATGTCAACCACGGTCCGTTTAAATGGAATACAGTCCAGCTCAATTCTGAATAAAGGGTATATTAAAAAACAGAATAGCTAGAATTTTGTTTTATTGTTGGAATTTGATTTATTTATTGAAAATTTTTTTACTGAGTGTTTCTTAGCAATTCGGCAACACAGAATGCATAATATTTGTATTGTGTGCGAGATAATCCAGTGTCTACAATACATTTTCTCGATTTGTGCTATCGTGTGACCTGCTGTTCATCATTCAAATCGAATATGCCGTCATTGTTGTTCAAAATTACGTGTGAAAATGTTCACTTTAGTTTATACTATGGCATAATGCACATCTGACTGTCTTTTTATTGCCGCTCAATAAATATTAATGTCTTTTACCGCATTATTTTTTGGTTGGTTTGTTGCATAGCTGAAATCGTGGCTATCGGATGATATTATTTCAGATAATCGCTACTGTTCACTTGATTTGGATTATTATTTTCATGAATGTTGTAATAAGAAGAAGGTAAAAAGTTTAGAGAAAAATCCGTATGAAATTTGTTGCTCTCACAAATGTTCCGCCTATTTTATGACTAAATTTAAATTGATTGAGTTCAGCGAGTTTTCTGTTTTCTCCATTTTCTCCTTCTTTCGGATAGCTATCTGGATTGAACGTGAAAGAAATGCATTTCATCTCTCTTTATTATCTAAAGAATTAGAAAAATTCCACACTTTTTTATTGAATTATCAAGCACAAATTCTAAGGATCTTCCGTTGATATAAATGTTTAATTTAAATTGTTCGATGAGAAAAAAAAACGCAGACTTGTATTGCCTCCACTCACTCGCACGCACAATGCAGTGGTGTAAGCTTTGAAGGCTAGTTTTTTGCATTCTAGACATATCTAGTTGCATGTTTGAACCTACAAAATTAGCCAAATACAATCGACTCAAATAAAATACCGCGTATGAATAAAAATAAATTGCATCCGTTCGCCCGATTCATTGTTCGTGTACTGTGTTTTCTTCTATTCAAACAATTCATTGAACTGTTTATTGTGCTAAATATTTGATTCATATTCATCTACTATCATTGGAAATTGGTTTCGGATGAATCTGGTAAGTGGATCGTCAATTTCGTTCGAAATCAATGACAATTTGGTTCGACTCTATGGACCATTGGATTTTAATCAATGCATTGAATGCAACAATATTTAATACTATATAACTACGACTTGCGTTTAAATTAGATTTTTTTTTCGCTTAAATAAATATGCTTACAATGTAACATAGTTGTTCATTTGAAATATGCTAATGAAATATTCAACAAAAACGCACTTGGAATTGACTAGAAAATTATATATGATAATTGAAACTGAACATAAATGTGTCTGTTTCTTCTCATTCCCTTGGATATTAAATGTGTGTGTGTGGTTTCTTGTTCGATATATATTTATTATATTTAGTTTCAATAAATATTTGGTTTTGAAATGTAATCATAAAATTGGCATAAAACGCACTCGAATAGACACTACTGCAATTAAATAAATAAATGCTTTAAAATTAAAAACGGTTCATTGTTGAATGAAGATGGATGAATTAATTTCAGTTATGACAATCACGAATTAATTAAACACATAAAATAAATCTCAATCAAGAAATCGATGCCCTATTTCGGGTGTGTTGCAGCTATAATGTGTGAAGTGTAAAAATTTGAATATTATAATTTTTACGCTTTTTTCAGTTTTTCTGTTATTGTTGTTTGTTAAAATTATTAGACATTTTGTATTTGGTTGCCAACTGGATATCACTGAGTCGCGTGTGATATAATAATCAATTTTGCGCTTCAACTATGAATACGGTTCCAAGTGTATAGAAATGACATGGTTTCAAATATTAATTATCCTCTGTATAAATTATATGTATTTGTTGTTGTCTATTTGGTTGGAAAATCAGGCCAATAATTTATGTAGTAACGATGTGTCGAACCTTCGAATAAACGATCTAGCCAATTGCTCAATCCGTCCAAAAGGTTCTCTTCCAATAGAATTTTTTCGTCTAATTCACTACCACCGCAATCATCCGAATCGGATTCGTTTCCATTCATTCCCAGAAATGCTCCCGCCTCTGGATCGTTGCTGTTACTAAGCTCACGCGTTAATTTAATTAGACGCTGAAATGAGATGAGTTTTGAATTGTGTTTGTTTCTAATTTTTGCCAATTTTCCCAATGAAATAAATTCAAATCAAATATTTTTACTCACTTTTGTGCCTCGAATTGTCTCTGGATGTTTGGCATGATACATGCAAAAATATTTACGATGTCCATTCAAAGCCAAAACGGTGCCAATGCAATTGCGTGGATTAATTTGTAAATCCCTTGATTCCAGCAACGACAAACGTAGCAGCTCTGTAAACCACGATTGCCCACGCTCAATCAGCATATGCGCAAACATTAACGTTTTATTCCTGTAACGTACAATCAACATAATCGATTTGCATCATCTAAATTAACAGGCGAATAATTACTTTCGATAAGGCCACACCGCTTTGTGAAAACCTGGAATCAATTTGGTTCTTGATTGTATATCCGTAACTAGTATGATGGTACGACAGCCCGGCTTCAGTAGCCGAACCAGGCCATTGTATTTTTCGGCACGTAATTCATGCAATTTCAATTCTGGCACATACGGTACTGTTTTGGTCGTTCCTTCAATTTGGATACAATTCATTTAGGACATTTTTCAGTTCAATTCTGTCAAAATTAGCTGTATTTACCATTGTTATTATTATTTTTGGTACTTTGTTTTTTCTGGATGTCCTCCTCTTCGATTCGCACCAAATATGCCAAGAGATATCCAATGGCAACGATGAATCCAATCGTTCCGAATACGGACAACACTGGCAAAATATGCTCTCGACCCAGATTGTCACCGAAATATTCGAGCAAAAGCAACATTTTATTGAAAATTTGCACGAATATACTTTGAGCGTGCTCGTCCAGCAGATCCTTTTAGAGATTGAGACGATGAAAAAAATAAACGATAAAAGAATGTTTTGTTGTTTGTTGGAGTAATTGCAAGTTCACACCTTCACTTCGGCTTCGTAGGTGAGTGATTCAGATGTGCGCAGCAAACGCTGGATTGATTCGTTTAACTTTCGTTTCGTAGCATTGAAACTCTGTTCGTTCGTTTCGTTTTCCAAGTGTTTGACGTGCAACGATACACCACTTACCTAGGGGACGATTACAAAGAATAAATAAATTGATGAATGTCGTTCGAAAGTAATGAAAATATTTATTCTATTTACCCATTCGTATTTGATATGTGATGTATCACGACGCCAAATAACTACTAATCGCAGCAGCGTGTCTTCGCTGCCATTCGATAGAGCACTTACAAATTCAGCTTGGCGATCTTGATAAATGTATGCAAATCGAACGCGGTCCGCGCTGAATGCAGATTCAAGAGCGATTTTACGCAATGCATCTCTGGCTTCATCATGAGCATCGGTATTTTCAGTCACCAAAATGACGCACAAACGTTTCCGTGGCCGATTCCATTCGGTTGGACAGATGCCATCCAGCAAGTCTTGTGATGAGAGACGTGGTAATGCCAAATACTGATTGGCAGACACAACATTATTTAGGGTCTGTGTTGGAATATCATTCATCGAAATGCTGGCAACCGGCCGAATTGAGTCTTCATTGAACATCAATAAGGTGTCCAAGCTCGGGTGCACCTTGTACATCTCCTGAATTTTATCGGCAGCTCCTGTGTTCAGTTGAACGAAGCTGCAAATCACAATGTTAATTCAGTCAAAATATATTGAAACAAATTTTGGACAAAAAATCATAATCAAGAGTGCAAAGAGAAAGGCGTGTCAAGAAAGGAATATTTGTCGTCAGGTATCGAAATCAAAGCAAACGTTGTTTCTTAAGTGCGGTCAATTCACAAAAGACAGTCGATTCTTTTTTCGATTTAAACAAACGGTGGCAAGGAGTGAGGATAATAAAAAGAAATATCAATGGCAACGAAACCAGTTGATTTATTGCCCAGCGCCAAATTAATGCATAATTTCGAGATAGATTGGCGCAACAAATATTTGTTGAAGCGAATATACCGTGCAAAGGCCACCATTGATAACAAACCGGTCGAGAATTTTAACCATACGAAAAAAGACAGGGAGAGGTTGCGTGTTAGAGAAATCGAGAAAGAAAATGAGAAGCTATCACGGAAGTTGGATGAAATTTATGGCCGCAAAAAACAGCATTGAACAATAACAACAACAACATCTTTAGAAAACATGTATCAAAGTTCTAATAAAATTTTACAACAATAATTATGATTTAGGCAAGTTTGTGAATTATTTTCATTTTATCGCATGTCATTTTTCACTTTTATCCCTAAGCAACTCAAATATTGCGTTGAAACTTACCCAAATAGCACTCGTTGCCTGAATTGGAATGCCGTGTTTAGGTATCGAAGTCGGATTTGCTTGCGAGGCTCCATTATCAGAGCACGAACACGATTATCCGACCAGCCAGTCAAAAATTCGTCCACATTATCGTCATTAATCGGTACAATCATTTTGTAGGGCAATTTTTGTCGGATGAAATCGACGACACTTTGGAGGACAAATGAACTCTCCTTAAACACATAATTTTTGCCATCCAACACCAATACAAGACACGGTAGAACGTGAACGCTTGCTTTTCGAGCCAAATTTGCCTCGTGGCCAGCATTGACTGTTGCAAATACGAAACCTAATGGCTCGAGCGATTCTTTGATTTTCTTAAATTGACCGGCCACTTTCATACACGAAAAACACCAATCGGCATAGAACATGAGGATGTGCGGCGTTGTATAGCTTCGCGACACTATGTGAGTCTCATAATAACGCGAAGTGATTGACAGCTTATGAAAAATACTGATATCCTGATCGAAACTGAATCGATGCCTAGAAAAATCAATAGAAAAACGATTGGATTTATAGAAATAATGAACGAATTACATTAAAATTTGCACTACAAGATAGCGTGAGACTTACCCGAAGAATTCTTCGAACGGATCGGTTGCGAATCGACCATACTGACTATAATCATGGCCGTTTCTGGAAGCAAATGCATCTTCATGCGTTACGCCGTGCAAATCGTATGCATTGCGACGTTCATTGTCCGACAATAGCTCATAGGCCTTCTTAATTTCAACAAATTTCGTTTCCGCTAAAGGATCATCGTTCTTATCCGGATGCCTACAACAACAATTAAATACATCTAAATTAAATGATTTTTGCTTGTATTTCGGTCATCGAGTGAACTAGATCACACAATTCGCAATTCAGATGGCAACTGGAATTTTGTTTTTGTTTTTCTATGCAAATCATACCATTTCTTAGCCAATTTTTTGTATGCCTGTCGAATATCTTGTGATGATGACTTCCGTTCTACACCCAAAATGCGATATGGATCATCGAGCTGAACCTCGGCAAAGATGCCATTGTTGCAGGTTGAACAGAGCCATAACAAAATCAGAATTCGCTTCAAGACATTTTCAAAGTGCATCTTCAACACAAATTAATCCCGATTGAATTTCGTTTTTCACTCTGACATCAAGCGCTTTCGGTGCAATCTTCAAATAAACTCACACCGTTTTCCTCCAAAAAATTTGAATGTAGTTCACAATCAAACAAGAATTCCTTTTTTCAATCTGTTTTATGCCTAATTCGCACACTCCATGTACTTTTTTCAGAGCTCAGTGATGCTATGAGAATATTCATCGATAAAAAAAATATTTGACAGTTCTATTTTCAAAGGAGCAAAGGCAATTCATTCATTATGAAAATACAGATACTAATACACACGCACACACGGTCGTAGCAATGAAAGGGATAGCAGAACTCACTGATATACGCACAGACATACAGCACACAATCAACAAACAACTCGCACTTTCAAAGCACCGTCACAGTTTTTTCTTCTTTTTCTTCTCATTCCATATCTACATGCACATTTGCTGTATTATCGACATATGATACAAGCAAAACTTTTGGTCAGTATTTCATTGAACGAATTATTATGTTCAAAACAATGTTCTTATATGTATTTCCTTCTTTCCTTTTTTAAATCGGAATACAGTCATTTTGAATAATAAATATGGAGGAACACCACGTTAACGCAGAAAAGGTGCATGAAATAGATACAATATAAATAAAAGAGCTCGAAATTAAGATATTTTCCTGAAAAAAATTGTTTCTTTAAAATGATTCAAATAAGATTATCATATTCCAAACGATTCCTAATATTCCATTCTGAAATACGAAAATAGAGAAAAAAAAGATGGCCCATGGGAGGATCGAACTCACGACCTTCGCGTTATTAGCACGACGCTCTAACCAGCTGAGCTAATGGGCCACATGAAAAGAGGGTGACACAAGATGAAAACTATCCTCTCGAAAGATGTTCATGGATAATTACAATTTAGAATTTAGATAAAAATTTTTCAATAGAATTTCGTGGGAAATTGAAACTGTTTTCAATTGATGAAAAACGTGACTTCGATCAAATGCCTTTCTTCTGCATGTCTGTCTTCTATCATTGTGATATTGTCAGTGAATATCAGCTCTTCTAAAATATCATACAAATCATAGATAAACCGATCTCGATAAAATTGCTGCACTCAATTCCCAATGTGGTTAAATGACACAATTATTCGAGTTGAATGATGTCGAATAGACCTCAATTTCACTGTAAATATAGTCATAATTTTTGCTTGCACTTGTAAATAAAAATACGAAAACATTTTGCTTAGTAATCGAATAGTTTATTCATTTATACGGGATTTTTGCTATGAACTGTCATAATCAAGTTTGATGGTTGGTGTTTCTAAAAAATGGCAGAAGGAAATCACCATTTTTCATTTGAATTAAGCGCCTGTTCACAATTTCTGTAGCCAACACCAAATCCAAAACCAGTTCCAATCCAAAGTGGAAACGCTTTGCGTTTGAAGAAAAGCAGCGACACAACTGAACCGAGCAAAAAACCTCCACCTGACGTGTAAAAAATGCATAAAAAATCGATTTGATTGATTGATCGAGGGAAATTCCAGACTGGGATAAATGCGAGAAATTCATCTAATCCGGAGTCTTACATAATAAATATAAATCATGCTGATTTATCGGTCGATTTTCGTACATACCAACTTTGACGAGGGTGTCTGTGATGCATCGGTCAATTTTCTTTCCAAATTGATCTTCTGAATAGGAACTGTCTTTGGTCACCGATGCCATGATTTCAAATTAACAGTTTGCTCGTTTATTTATTAAAATCTAAAGTCAGTTTACACACAAAATTGTGTTAGATTGCGGTAAAGTTTTTTTCTCGTCTGCACCTCGTTGACAGATCAGCAGAGCTCTGCAAAGACGGTGACGTTTCGACAAGTGTCAAATAATTTGAAGATGGCGTCGCAACTGCAAAGCGCATGATTCAATTTTTCACTGCCAATAGAGAGAGGAAAAGAGACGACCCGTCTTCCAAATTTAAAAGCTCGTAACTGCAATTTTAGGCCTTTTTCAGCTGTTTTTTTCGATGACACAGACATATAGCAATATCTACATAAATTGTTAGAGCATAATGCGTTGAATTGATGAACGGAAAGAGCGGAAAAGACTGAGTGAACACAAAATGGCTATGCAGAATTACTTACATAAAAAAAAAGGAAAATTATTTCGAAAAATAGACATTGAAAACAAAATTTGATTTAATTAAATTCTCATGAAAATTACATCAAAATACTTGCCGCAATTAATACCGTCTCCTGAGAGTTCATTCAATGTTCCCTGCAATTAAAGAAAAATAAAAACCAGCAAAATTCCAGAAAAGAAAATACAAATTTCGGCATTCGATGCAAAACACTGGTGGATTTTAATGTTAAAAGCAAATATTTATTTCTTGTTTTAATTTTACAAATATTTATAACGGTACAGTTTTACGTGTATTTGTGAGATTGTGAGTGTGTGTGTTTTTTATTTACTTTCTTATATATTCGGTATTATATATTTATTCCCATTATATGACAATGTATTTCATTTTTACTTGTTGGTTTTCTGCATTTTTCGACTATTTTATTCTTTTCTCACACTTGACAAATGGTTGAAATGGCAAGTCCATCGGTCATTAATCCGAAACTTTTCGAATTGTATTCAATTTATTTTCATGATTCTCTTTTGTTTGATTTTCCCATTAAATCTTACATATTACTTAAATGCATAATATTATTAATTTCTCTGTCCCTTACATTTTCAATTTTATTTGTATTCTTTTTTTCTCTCTCTCATTTTTTGTCATTCTTCAATATTCAATTTTAACAAATATAAGTAGTCTTTAGAGTGAATAAAAAATTATACGCCACAATGTTCGTCGCCATTTCAATCTGGTTACATTCAGAAGTTGTGATTATATTTACACGATCAATATGCATTTAAACTAATTTTTCGCATATCTACTGCTACATGTTTAGGTTGCGTCAGAATAAATTGTTTTATTTTAACACAATTGTTCGAATTCGGGGAGCATTTTTGAGAATTATGCCAATGAGGAAATCGAATTTCTTTCTTATTTTGTTTCGAAAAGAGGTTTTTTTTGAGAGAAGTTCAAAATCCCAGATCATTCAATTTTCTTTCTCTCTATTCAATATTTTTCTTATGTGCAGTAAATTGACTACAGTGAGTGCTCTTAGTTGAATATTTAGAACAAAGACAAAAGAAAATATGAAATGAAATGAACAATGGAAAATTTAATTGTCTATATTCATTTTTAAACTGAAATGAACATATTTGGATGAAATAACTTCAAATCCATTCGGTGGTCATATAATGAATAGTATTTTTGTCGATTAGTGATATTTCTGGTTCAAATTGCTATTCGGAATTTCCGCAACCAAATTTCCGCAGAAAATATATTTCGTTAAAATCGTATAAAATTCCAATTTGTCCTTTGGAATGCGTATGATTTTTCACAACTTCTTCGCAATGAAAACCTGGCTATATGTGGCTAACATTTACTTTTTGAAGAGGTTAATACATTCAATTGGTTTGTTTGCAAAGATAAGTTGATGCTTGTTTGAGAATTTTTCGCTCTTTCTACATGGATTTGCATGTCGATATTCGACATCCATTTTTCTCATCTCGGGTTTTGCTGACTGATTTGACTTAACTTTGAAGCGGCGCTCGCTACACGTACAAATCAAAATAAATATATTTGCATTCCAATGAATATGGAGCCCAAATGGTTGGTCGGTTGAAAATGTGGAAGCGAACCATCGTCATTAACGGATGTCAACGTGAAAACTTCGAAACAGTTCAACTCTCCCTGTGTGTCGAATTCCTTTGTGAGAAGCATTGTATTTATCGACTCCGCTCATGATTTTCGACCAAAGCTTGGAATAAACAAAACTAAAGTTCGATGCATTTTCTGGGGTTAGGAACAACAATAAATTAGTCCTGAATTTGGTTAAAATCTATACAGTGATCTGAACAGCAAATATTATTATATGTTTAAATGGTCTAAAAAAGAAAGAAGAATTGAAGCATTGCAGTTTTTCTTATTTGGGGAGGTTATTATTTCTCAATCGTTATTGTATGTTTCGGTGCGAGACATAGCTCCGATTCGACTCTATTTGTGTGTATAAATTTGCATTTTATCGAAAAAATTTAACAACTCACTGGAGTTGGCTGACATTTTAACTGGCGACGCTGCGATTTCACTAGGATTAATACATGTATGCATGATTAATACGAATTTCGTTCATTCTGAACACAACACATGAATCTCGTTAAATCATTTTGACTTGTCTCATAAACTAATCATTTAGATGAGTTTTTTTTTCAAGAGCATTTTCACTTTACTTCTTTGTTGCAGTGGTTTTCTTTGTTAATGTTTAATTTATTATGTATTGTTTCTCTTTTATATCGATTTCTATGTTTATGGAGTAACTTGTCTTCTAATGCAATATCTTCAGATGCGAAATCGATTTCTCTTGGATTGTCCAAAGTGATCATCCCGGTCTGTACGAGGTCGTTCTCACTATTTATATATATATAGGGACTAGAAATATATTCTCTTGTTTGTGATTTTTCTCTCGGGTGCTCATATGCATTTTGCACTTTATTCTACATTTGTTCACGCTCGATTCGTCTCGCACACATATATTGCGCACCAAATAGACATCCATCGCAAGACTGAAAGTAACAGTAATATTTTCGTTGGAATTGTGCTGTAAACACCATTAGAATGAGACAATAAGTTCAACTCATAATCACATGTATTTTTTTTTTTTTTTTTTTTTTGCTACAATTATTATTCAATATAGAATTAGTAAATGTGCTCGTTTGCGAGCATATCGCAAAGTTATACTAATTTTGTTTACATGCGCTCGCTCATTCACACACACTTTTTCTACTCTCGCACACACAATCTATTCATCAATTGATTTAAATTCATTAAAATGTTCACAATTTGTTTTGTTTGCAATAAATTTGTCTATTTCAGTTTTTGTATTTTTGCGTTGATTTTTTTTTTACTTTTTTTTTTGTTGTTGAAAAATTTAAAACACTAATTGATTTTTACTCCATAAAATTATGTACGTACAATATTTTTTTTTCATATTCGGTATATTACATAATAGAGACCTTAAATGATTTTATGTAGTTCTTTTTTTTCATTTAAATTCTGTTTTACATATTTTGAGTGTACCTTTCCGTTTGCTCACACGCCTACTTCTTATTCAAACAAAATATAATGTCATCTCTCTTATTTGAATTTTAAAACACATAATTCAAAATTATTTTGAATGCACTGGCTCCCATCATTCCACAAAATTATGGAGCATAATTTTGTGTGGGTGTATGTTTTTCTTTTTGGTTAACACGAAAAAAAAAATATAAAGAACAAATGAGGATCGGAACGGTGCAATGGCAATAACACGCATAGTTCTATATGATTTTGGCTATGTTTTTGTTGTTGTTTATTTCGAATACAGTTAATTGTGTGGTACAAACAATGTTGTCACATGGGTTTCGACGGAATTAAATTCGGCCTTTTGGAAAAAATGATTAAAACGTATACATATTACATATATATTACTCTCTCTCTCTCGATTTTCATTAGAAAAAATGTTTTTAAATGTTCATTTTTTCTGTAATGGATCCCACTCTAATCCATATTTGGCAATTACACTGAAAATTCTACATATAAAGAGTATGTTTGTGAATGACAAATTGGTGGCGCTTACTCAACGAAAACTGAACCAAAATATACATGTAATCGCTGCTGTTTTTTTGTCGTCGCTTCATCGCTGGCCGAAGAGTGTGTGTGTGAATCCCACACGTGCTTTATATTTCCAAAATTTTATTTTTTACAAATCGCAGCCGCCGCCGAATGAATCTTTTGCCGAAATGCGAATTTTGTGTTACACGCAATGTTTTCATTTTTATTTATCAGTAATCATAAAAAATGTAGAAAAACAGTCTTTTTGAAAAACTAAGAGTGCATCCTATTTGTTTTTTTTTTTTTTTTTTTTTTTTCATTGAAATGTAAGAAGAAAAAAAAGCTTCTGGCAAAGAGTATTTGTTTGGATTTCATTCCATTCTTGTTGTTGACATTCAGTTTGCTGTTTGTGTGATTTTGAATTCGACTTGAAGTGAACCCTTTTCTGTCCCGATCTTTTCAATGTCATTCCCTTTGCGATTTTTTTTTCGAAAATATACACCGATTCGTCCAGAAGGGAATGTTCATCATCAGTTGCATCGCCGATTTAATTTGTTTACATCTCTACATATATCTAATGCTTGTCATTGAATTGTGTAGGAATTTCACAACTTTTGTTTTGTAATTTGTGTGTGTGTGTGTGAAACATGGAAATCGTGGTTTTTTAACAATATATAAACTAAAAAATACGCTCTAATTTATGGACTAGTTGAAAATTGAATAAATTTGACATGACTAAATGTCGTATTTGTTTGCACGTTTTGTTTGCTTATTTTGCTGTGTGTACCTTACAGTCTGATACGAGTAAAAAAGAAATAGGAGAAAAAATAAATTGGTGTTGATTTCCGCTGAAACTCGGTTGATTTTAGTTTTTGGTTGCTAGAATGCTCCCTTTTCGTTAATTACTGCGTGTTCGCAAAACGCAGGTCATTAATAAAAACGAGAAAAAAGAACAGACGAAAGACAATTTTTAAAATATGGAATCGTAGAAGACGTATCTATAAAATAGAACGAATGAAGTGTTTTTTGACGCGAGATCGGATGTGTTGAAGAGAAGAATAAAAAGTTTAGTTCTAAATCAACATTTGATTCGATGGTACGATGCAGTTTGAAAATTAAACATTGATGTTGTCCGGTTCGGTGACAACAATCGAAAACTCATCATTGCCATTGCTAATTATGCCACCATTTAGTTTCACCGTTGTTCCACCATTTGTTGCTATAATTGAATTTTGTGTTGTATTCAAACTAGAGCTTATATTACCATTACTACAAATTTTACTGTATAAATCGGGCGTTGCCGTTGTCACATCCTCGATCTCTGTACGAAGTTCGGTACATTTTAACAGGGTTAGATCAGATGGTAAAAACGATAGAATGCGATAAATTTGTTTGAGATCATCAACCGATTGCCATACGCCGGGACGCTTATTATGGTATAATTTTGCATATGTGTAAACATTTGCTGTGTTGTCGTATTCCAATTGCATTGCTTGTGACGTTATTATGCAGAACGAACATGCCTCAGTGCCTCCATATCTACAAATTTGATGTACGAGCGAGAAAAAGAGGGAGAGAAAGAGAAAGAGAGAGAGAGAAATTGCCAAACGGGCACACAATTAGAATCAATTGATGCAAATTAAGTGCACATAAATTGCGAATGCGATGGAATTCGAGGTACCTGTCAATGACTACTATTGGACCATTCCGGTATTCGTTGCCGCGCTGATGAACGTCAACAATGAAATCATAAATACTAGATGGATGGCCGAGCTCGGGCCAACTTGGGCAATGCAGCATACGTACGTTAAGCTCATAATCGTCCTGTACCGACTGCATCACAAAATCACGACAAACATAGTCGCATTTATTCATTTTCGATATATAATTTATTCTATAGTGATCACTTTCGATTGTCAACGAATCGTCTGGCCAAAATTGCTGGTATGACTGTGCGAATAAACGAAGACCATTGATTAAACAGTAGATTCAAAATTATTGAAACAAATTCAGAAAAAAATTTTATGGAAAAGAATGAAAATGTTGTATTCATTCACTTACAATGTCATCCAACGATGAGAGCAGCACTATCGTCTGAACGTTGTGATCCCAAATCATTTGCCAGAAGTCATTTATTGTGCTCACAAGTGGATGCTGTGTCACAATAAAATCACGAAGTCGCCTAAAACCTGCGCGCACAAACAACACGTTGGATGTCAATGTCATAAATAAATAAATGTAATTTCATGAATAAACGAATGAAATGCGAACCTTGTAACCAGGTGGCATTGATGTAATCACTACCGTCTTCGCCTGGCCTTGGGGTCAAATGCACTCGGCTTCCTTCTAATGGTAACAATGAGCTTCGATTTTTGCACAAATTCACCGGCTTCATGGCAGATGCTGTGTGAACATCTTTCGCCTGGAATTGTGTGATTAGCTTGAAATGTGTGGCCAATAAATTATAGTTTTCCTTAACATCCATAATCATGTCTGCTTTAATATTAGTCTCTCCGCTTGTGATCGCCTCGACCAAAGCATCGTGAATAAAAATGTACTGTTCTTCTGTTTGCACTAGAAAGTTGCGTTGATTTCGAATGTGCCGCAGAAAGCCGAATACATTGAGTACTCCTTTGTGTTCGATTTGCTTAAGCATGGCATCTAATACAATGTAGGTGCCGGTGCGGCCAACGCCAGCACTACAATGGACTACAATTGGGCCGGCATCGCGTGGATTTGCATCTGATGACTTTTTCACAAAGTTCAGCACTGGCAACGGATGGTCGGGGGTACCTAACATTCCGAGAACAACACGAATTTGTATTTAGCCTTTTCTTGCAATGTCAAATCTAACGTTCACTCACCATGATCCGGCCAATTTGTGTAATGATATTGATAAACCGTTTTTTCTGTGCCATTTTTGTTCTTTTTTGCCAGTTTCAAGTGTTTTATAATAAATGTTCGTACAGTGTATGTGGCCATAACGTCCTCTTGGATAAGTTTCACTTGAATCACGCCATAGGATTCGATGCCATCTTTTGGCCAATACATATCGCATTTTCGCCGTCCTCGTTCCACCAAATTGGTTATCATTACAATGATTGCAACGCGTTGCTCCCAAATCATACGCCAAAAGCAATCGAATGTGCCCGGTAAGGGGCCCTGCGTTCCAATGAAAGCTCGTGTCTTCTGATAACCATCGATGAAGTTCGCATTGATGTAGTCACATGACTTCTTTTGTCGGCCAAGTGGCCGCAAATGAACTCGTGTATGATCATCTGTGTTTGAATGAGAAATGAGGACAATTTAGACATGCTTCGATAATGGATCATTGCTCGATTGGAATATAACACAATACTTACATGCGATAATATTCAAATATCGATTCTTTTGCTTATTATCAGGATGCTGTGAATGCTCCGATGGATATTCTTCATTACTTGTTTCATTCTGTATTGCTTCGTACTCTTTCATGAATCCAATATCGCTATCGGCATGTAATTCAGCAACATGTTTGGCGAATTCATTTATTGGTACAGCTGCTCGTACTTCACCGCCAACCTCAACGGGTTGATCCCAATCAATTAACGGTTGACCTTGTCGACCATAGCAACAAAGTAAAACACGAACACGGCCAGCGAGATATTGAGAGAGAGAGAGAGAGAGAGAGAGAGAGAGAGGAAGATATAGATTCAAAATGAATTTATTGCGTGTATGAAGATGCAATCACACCAAAAAAAAAAATATTTCGAAAGAAAATTATTCACAATCACTCCAATTTGTCCCTCCCAGTACTTAATTCAAGACACAATGCATAACATAAATTTCATTGTTGTTGTGTGTTGGAATCCGAAGATGGGTATTTTTAAGTTGATGCCTATAGAAAATTACTTACAATTATTTGGCGGGGGGTCATCCAAATAGTAATACGCCGCATGAAAGCATTTTCTGTAATTCAAGAGAGATAGAGAGAAAGAAAAAAGAAGATAATTAATTGAAATGGGATTCCAATTTCCACAAAGATTAAGAATTATTATGACAACATGAATTGATCCACATCAAATTGAAAATTGGATTAATGATTACACAAATGGCCGAAAAACAAAACAAAGAGCGAGAAGAGATTGAGCAAACGGAAAGGGAAATATGGTCTTATGCAAACCAAACGCGCTCTCCACATCACAAACTACGCAGCAACCGCAGTAGCAACAACCGGGCGGTAATAGCAATACCGGGCTCTTCTTGTTCAACAGAGACTTTTGTCGGAATAAACAGTTTAATTAATATCGCTAGGCCGTTCTTTACCAATTCTTTTTGTTCTAATAAAGGGAATTAAATTAGGAAATCAACTGCAATCAACTGCACTCCGCTTTCAAACATATTCGACGATTTGCCGTATCTCATTCTATGACTGCCGTCCTAATTTTCCGTTTGTTGCGTTAAAATCCCAAAAGTGTCGCAATAGCCCAACTTTTTTTGGGTGAAACAGCCCAACATTCTTGCGGCTTCAGCACAATACGTGGATATTCAGGATGGAATTCATTTAATAACATTCTGTTCACCGTATCGTGATTTCGTATTCAAATTGGTATTTCCACTTTCAAGTGGCACAGCCACCACAAGAAATGCATAATAATCAAACGAATTAAATGCACTCAAAACTCAACACAGACTAAATTCCATGTAATATCCTTATGGTGTGATGGTAGCACTGCTACTGATCTTGAATGCGCGCATCCTATTTGTTTTTCTAAAAATCTCTAGAAGGAAAAAGAAGAAGTGATTTGCATGTCAAATCCGATCATACGCTGAATATACAGAGATTTCGTGTCGACCACATGTCAATTGAACAATCGTATTTTGCTCTCTCAAAACATATGCAACGTCGATAAGCATGCCAACACACTGTGCATGATCAAAACCATTTTATCTACAATTGTTCGCAACTGCATTGCACCATTTTTTCAAAAACCAAATACGCAGTAAATTTTTTTCAAAAATCTTTTTTTTTTATCGCCATAAATGTGTGTAGCAATCGGTATCGCACCACATATGAAAATGTCAATTCCGGTGAGATTTCACGTGGGCCGAATTAAGAATACAAACAATATCGAGTCAAACGAAATTATGTTCTGGTGAGAGATCGTTTTGCATGAGCACAGGAAATTACATACAACGCATAAAGTTTCGTTCTTAACGCGCTCCACAAAAATGTCATCAAGCAGTGAAATACGATGAAACTCTCAACTTGGCTGTCGATAGGGGTTTGTGAAGAAGTATTGCTAGATGTGTACGAGGCTGGAAGTTTGGAAAAACAGACCAGCCGCTGAAAGGCACTAATGGTCTCTAAATGCTTTTTGTGATTGTTTTTCAAGGCTTCAGGTGTGGTTTGATATAAGGGGGACTAAATCGTGTTGACTGACTCTTCTTCGATAAACCATACTCTATTATCAGCAACAATTAACATTTAAAACAGCATTTTATCTTTCATTTTTGCTTCACGATAACCAAGCCATCCAGCCAAACAATAGCTACAACAAACAAATTTTCAAGTCATCAATTTCATATGACGGTTCTTTTTTCTATATTGACTTTAAGTCATGTTTGGCATATTTGTTTCTCGCTGTTGGTTTCTAATTTTATCACATTTTGTTTTTATTTTTTTTTTTTTCGTTGACAAAATCGCTTTATCATTGTTTCAGAATATTGTCAAACCAACATTGCTAAAATAATACTGCTTTCGCCATGCATTCGAAGGCAAGGAACTGGATATCAAAGCATATTTCCCCACGCAGAAATTTCAATTTGCTGAACCCAATCACAAAGTATGACTGAGACGCAATGATCATAGAAAAGCAGCGCGAATCTTATTGTTTCTGTTGTCAATTTCTTCCAATATGATAAAATAATATCAAAGATCAAATTTAAATAAGCTCAATTTCAGTGATGAGGGCACAATATAGATGTTTGACATCAACAAAAATAGACCAATCAAAATGGTATCACTGACGTAGAGACAGCACAAGTGATCGGGCAGAGCTCGAATGTGACGCGCTCGATCATTCACACGTGTATGTGTGTGAGCTCCTCAATATAACCTACGACAATCGCAGATAATAATTAATGAAAACCACACAATTTTATTTATATAAAAATAACAAAACGTGCGTTTTTTACGTCAAATACATTTTCGTTTGAAGCAATGACGAAATATGTTTGCATGAAATATGCAGTTTTTCAATCAGCTTCCAGAAAATAATTTGCAACAAAGGCGTTTGTTCTTTCGCTCGGTCTCTCTCTCTCTCTCTCTCTCTCTCTCTCTCTCGAAATTCATATAACTGCCAAAGATTCCGTTGCATGATTACAGCTTGCGAGAACGACATGGACAGCATTAAATTGATACATTTGTTGATAAAAAACGAAAAAAGTAGAAGTAAGTAGAAGCAGGCGGCATTCCATCTTTCCCAGTGCTTGGATCAATGCTGCCGAATAGCGATGAGCCGAAATAAGTTAGCTAGCTGAGCATCGTTGTGTGCGTTCATCATTCGTACTCCCTTTTATCAGTCGACGGAATAATAAAAAGTCACATTCATGCATGGATATCATTCAATGATCTCATAACTCAAATAGAGATTTTTTGTTTCACAATGAACAAACTTCACGCGTTATCAGTACACGCGGTGACATATTTGGAAAGAAATACATAAATTCTCGATGTATTCAACGACGATGGAAGTTGAACGATGACAGACATCCATCACTCAGGCTGCTGATAAAGTAATAAGTTGGATAATTCTATTAATGATTCTCTGGTCATTTATTATAGACTTGGAAATCTCAGCTGTTTTTGCTTTTTCATTTCATTTCATTTTGAATTTTTCTTATTTTGTTTTTTTTTCCATTGAAATGATTGCACGAATCTATATTTTTAATGTATTTATACCATTCGGTACGCGAACAAGCGCACAACGATTGAACATATTTATGAGGCAGCGATCCAGTAAAAGGGGAATAAAATTAAACTATACACAATTCAGCGAGTTTTGTTACATGGAAATGTTCCAAATATCAAAGACACAAAAATGAGTTGCCATGGATCTATGAAAACCTCAAATGAACCAGAAAAACACAATATAACATACATAAAAAAAGAAGAAGAAAAAATACAATTTGTATTTGAGTTGCGTTGTTTGCTTTTCGCACACACAACATCGACTTTCCTGCTACGTCATATATGTACTTTTCGATTGATATGTGTTCTTTTTCGTAATAAACTGCTGCTCGAAATTTTAATTGCAGATGTTAAAATAGCGAATACCAAATAAATGTGTCGATTCTCCTAGCTAACGTCGAAATTTCATTCATTCATTCGTCTATGTGTTCATAGTTGCGAAAATATCGTAAATATCCCAGTGTATTTACGCACAAAATTCATCGCGTTGTATGTGAGTTTTTATAACGGAGTCTCGCCTCTTGTTAATGAATGTGTTTTCTTTTCACATTTGAATCGCATTTGTGAGCTTCCTTTTTCGCTTTGAGCTCCGAGTATATTCGAACTCTTCGCTAGATATGCGATTAAGAAAGCTATGGAGCGTGTATATTACGAGCTGTGCAGCTCATTGCTGCTGATATCCGGTGATATTCGAATCGACGCTGACATTTAGGCTTTGCTACATTTTACGTAGATATTGAATTAAGTTTCTTTTCAATCTGGATTTAGCCAATGACTTTTACGAACCTAAAAAAAGAGACCCATAAAAAAACATAAACGAACATCATAATCGAATCAAATGAATTCAGCAATTCTTTGATGAAAACAAGCGACGCAACTATTTTTTTCAAATCGCTATAATATTCATATAGATTGTCGTTCTTTTTGTTTCTCATTCCGTGAACGACCGCTTTCGCGCGCATCATTATTTTTTAAATTGAGCAAGCAATACAGCTCGATAGCGCTTTTAGTAATAATATGCATGAGATAGCCACTATTTGCCGCAACCATACGTTACGGTCGTGAGATTGAATGACATGGAATATCTCTCTGTTTATTGTTATTTGAAAAAGCCTGTTTATTTTTTGCCGACAAAACCATGCATTTTTGTTATACATATTTGGGGTTTTTATACACACGCTGTCGGCTGCAGAGAGAGAGAGAGATACGCGCATCCGACATCTGAGCCAACAAACTGATCGCGATCGAGCGGCAAATTGGCAATTCTGCGAATCAACGCGATGGCCTCAAATCACAATGAAATTTAAGTAAGCATTAGTATATTATTGTCAATTAAATTCGCACCACGTGCGATCAGGCTATTCAAAATAGTGTCCTCACAGCACGCACGCATACACACATTCGATCTCCATCGCTGGCGTTGTTCAAAGGTAGCCGCATTTCGAAGTGTATTTTTCTCATATACAAAGCCAAATCAAAAAGAAAATTAGCATATTTTTTTTTTCTCTGGGCCGACGAACGTTTGACGCGTCCCCAAATGTGTGTGCGCAAAGTAAATGCGCTTATTTCTATGTAGAAATAGTTTGAGTAAGAAAAAGCGCGCAGCCAGAATTTATTCTATTCGAAAGAGAAAAAAGGAATTAAATCGATATCCAAATTAGCTGAAATTTGCGTTGCAAACCGCGTGCTGAATGAAAATGTTAGCATTTGAGTTGTGAGAATTAGAAGAATCGACTCTATTACACTCCGAATCGAGCGAGTATTTTTAAGTGTTTCGAACAAAAATAATTTTTCATTTCGAATTTTACGTGCATTGAAATATGCGCGGATGAGCTAATTCTTCTCGCCAGACACTATCGAATATCTGAAATGCGACGAAAAAAAACCGATTGAGCCGAATACGTGAAGACACATTTGTTTTTTTATTTTCTTCGTTATGACGATGAAAAGATATTATTCGTCCTCTACGAAGTGTGTACACACAATAGCAAAATGTGTTCTGCGCCAATGTACTTCCGTGTGATTCTCTCGGACGAAAGCGTGAATATATCATTTTTTTTTAGAATAGATCATGCGCACGCATGTGTGGTGTTGAGCGCGGTAAACAAATTCACCAATGCGAATTTCTGTGTTGTGTTCGTCTGTTCATGTGGCCGTTTGTGTGTACACAACATCTAGATAACAAACCAAAACAACGTATCGACAACAACATGAAAACTATCAAGCAAACAGCAAGACCAACCAGCTTAATTTCTAGCGCCAAGATCTAGTTGTGTTGCTAATATTTCTTATCTATTCTGCGTTCCTGTTGCTTTGCCTTTCTTTTCTTTCGCCCGACATCTTGCTATCGTACCAGGGGGCAATTATTACTGATGAAAATCAATTTTCAGTACTTTTAAGTTTTTCAGTCTATATATAGCGAAACATGCAAAAAAGCATATTCAGAACATCTTTTATCAATCCTTGTCAGTCTTTCAGTAGTTATCTGCCCCTTGAAACGTACACACAATGTACTACACGGCATGCTCGATTTTTATTCATTTTTGTATCGGTTTGCTAGAACTATTAATACACACATTCATATGTCACTCAAGCAATAAACACTTAAATTATACACGCGCAAGAACACACATTCTCTTTCTTTCTGAGACAATTCGATCCCATTTTGTTGAGCGCAGAGAGTAGAAAAGTCGAATATTTCTTTTTGTTTTATTCTATTGAACAAATATATTAATAATAATTAGCGCAAAACGAATGAAACAAAGCCGAAAAAAGGAACAACAGTAATAATAATAATGACGACAGCAACGTTTATAATAACAATAATGGCGAACGCTGCTTAATCATGTTGGTATCGAATACTTGATCGACATACGACATGTACATATTAATATCGATATGCATACAGATTTCGAGGTGAATTAGCAATTTGTATCTAACTGTTTTTCGTTGTTTGAATTTTGATCGAATGATAAAGTGTTAAATCCATAGTTAAAAGAAAGAGACCATGTAACTTATATGTGGTTAATCTTTAATAGCGCTTATCTTCGAAAACTAGTCTTGATGAATCGTCTCATGGAGGAATATGTGTGCGACTAGGTGAATTTTGTTTGCTAGATGACTCAATGTGTAGATGAAATGCGGTATGTTTGAATTAATGAACAGGTATTGGCGGTTTATTTAACAACGAAACACTGATAGTCATACAAAATTTCATTTCATACATTTTGTTGTGTTGGTTTTCTCAATTAGATCCTATTCTATATATATACATATATTTATATATTTTGTTGAGTGATTTTGTTTTTATTGATGAATTTCTGTGTGTCTGCCGCTCGCGCACAAATTCCAATTATACATGAGATTGATTTGTGTGTGGACATTGAGCATTTTCTTAGTGTTTGGTTGGACGAAAATTGTGTGATGCAGTGAATTAAAGCAAGTGCCTATGAATAAATGATATTGCTTGTAACCATAGAGAAACTTTTACAATCGCCATTCGTCAGTCTCAATGCATTTGTATCTATTTCGGTCTATTTGTAGTTTCTCTCTATCACTCGGATAGAGTTGAGAAACTTGTTAAAACAGACTCAGAACGTTGGCGACAGAATTCGATTTGGAAACAAATAAGTTTGCAGATACTTTTCAACAGATAGAATCCAGAATTCATTGACGCACAAACGCGAGACGTGAACAGCGACGAAGAGCAGTGCAGCAGCACCATCACATAGTCACACAATGCATTTGACGTGCTGAATAGGAAAACAGAATCAGTGAATGGCTGTAAGCGAAAGAGTTGAGAGATGACAGCACTAGATTTTTTTTTCACAATTCTAGACAAGAGACAACACAACAGACCCCAATAACCTTATTAAAATGGTCATTCCAATTTATTGAGCCAATTGTTTAAGTGCTCGCTAGACAAATGAAACTTTGTATATGCATCCATCAGAGCAATGATATTTCGTGTCATGGTTTCTTTTTTTTTCTCACATTTTAATTCATTTTTTTTTTTTGTATTTTGTTCGTGAGAAAATCTTCAATCATGCTAATGCATCCGATATGAACGCTTTGAAATATGACCAAATACTTACGTAAACCAATTATCACCCTTTTTAGCACGTTTAGCCATCACTATATTGAAATCCGCGCGGCAATCAGTGGAAAAGCATCAAATAAGAAACTAAATAAGCCAAAAGTCGTGCGCGCACTCACACAAACACACTCAATAAATATTTTGTACTGCTGCAAAACAGTTTGGGATTTGCTTCACTCCTCGCTCTATCTTGTTTTCGTTTTGTTGTTGTTGGTTATTTCGCTGTTAAACAATTGGCTCGCGCTTTTCTACTAGCACAATTTTGGTTTTTTTATTTTGATTCATTCATGCACGCCACTACAATGTTAATTATTACTTCTCTTCACATCTGTCATAATTCCAACTTTGCGGACTGATTTCTTGCGTTGAATTCTGTCGTTGGCAATTGAATGTGATTTTTTCCCCCTTCTTGCCGCTCAAATAACGAAGCAGTGAAGCAAAACTCTTTATAGCACTTGAATCGATGACTTTCCTTTGACACTTCGCAAACTCATGAAAATCTCTTTGTTCGATGTTTTTTTGTTTTTTTTTTTTTGTTTTCACTTCGCTCGCCCGCTCACTTACTCAGAACTTTTTTCTTGTTAGAAATTAATTTGGATTTTCGCTTTGCAGTCGTTTCCAATTGCTTCTAATCTTCTCGCGCTCTGTCGAATCGCACCAAAAGCGAAAAATTCATGCGATTTTCGACAGGTTTGGATGGAACAAAAATTGAAACAGCTGATGTCAATTCTGAAGTACAGTGAAACACTTGTGAAATCGAGCACAGCGGAATAGTTGAAACGTCAAGAGCGACCACAATACGTTCGATACAAAGGGAAGACGCAACGCGATTCGTGTAAAGTATCCCCGATTTTTCCTTCTTCTGATTTTACTTTGGACTTTTAGCCTATTTATATGGTTCTTTTTATCGTTTGCTTTACATTTTTCTCGGTGATTTTGGTATCTGTGTATTTTACTATATCTCTTTTTTTCTGTCAACTTTATTTGCTTTCCTCTGTTTTTTTTCTGCTTTCGCTCAAAGACGACGAAACATAAACTTCTATACAGAGTTTGTGCACTGTTCAACTAGCACTGTGTGTATCGAACAAGGGCTTTTCCTTGTATGAATATGCTCCGCTTTTTTTCGAACGGCCTTTTTTCTCGTATTCTCACTGTCACTGAGAGCGCGCGCACGGCTGTACTACTCTCAATCCCACAGCGGTATCTATTCGATTTTCAATCTCTTGCTATTTCTATGTGGTGTTTCTCCGAGTATTTCTCTTCGCTGTATCGCTTTGGCACAAATACATCGGCACATATGGTGTGTCGACACACTTTACGTGTTCGCCTCGCGCTATGTTCGCTCCGTATATCGCTCACGCTCTCTATCGCTGATTCGTTCGTTCGTTCGCTTGACGCGCGAGTGTGTGTGTGCGTGTGTGTGTGTTCGCGCTCAGGCAATGAAAACGTCAAATGCGTGTATAGAGAGCGTATGGCCGAACAAATAGAAAATACCAGTGCAATTCACACAAATATAAATAAACTGTGCACATATGGCATATCACAAGCAATAAGCACGTTTTATATCCTTGCTGTTGCTGCTGCTCTGGTGTTCGCTGCTTATACTCCTGCTCTTGGACACACAGATATCGGTGTTTGTATTACAAAAGTCGCAATTTCTTCTTCGACTCTGAAAAGCGGCCCAAATTTTTATTAAATCCACCAAATGGCACAATTTGCGATTGCAGTTAAAATCAGAACTAAAACAGGACGATTAATTGAATTGAAAACCGATATTCGATTGCAAAACCACTTTTCAAAATGGCCTTTTAATTAAAATAAAATGCCAAACAAGATCAAGCCTTTTTTTAATTTCACACTCAGTCAGTCTTTACTCATCTTATCTGCTTCCCGGACGATTTGAATCACGTTCACAATCACACTCTGACAAAAATTTAAATTTTCTAGAATGTGTCGTTGCCTTCGTCGTCGTTCATATACTGTGTCCGTTGGGTTTTGTTTACTTTTTTTCCTCCAAAAATATTCGTGTGAGTGTTTCTTTTTCCTAGGTTTTCGGGAACATTTCCATTAGCTCGTCGAAACGGTGTGTGAATGGTGGTAGCACTTTAGTAGTTTTTTTAACTCTCCTTGTTTTTACAATGCTGTCAATTGAGTTTGCACAGATCTTTGCTTTCCAAAACCCAATCAAACCGCTCGCTTCAAATCAAAGGTTAATCTATGCCGAATCGAGAATTTTTACGTATTTGAATTGTGATTGTGCATTTCGTTACCAAGAAAGAACGAGTAAAAATTAAAAAAAAAGCCGATTAGAAGTAGCAAGCAATTAGTTCGAATGCGAATGCACACACAATTTCGAGAACAACCAAAAATATTTCAGCATCCGATTTGGAAAATAACGCAATACAGACTAAAATGCATTGAATTTCAGAGCAGTGGGCATAACATGACCGATAAGTATAATTCGAACGATAAAGACCGAATGATGGAACGAAGCGGCAAGACAGAGACAAGAAATGGCTAAATAAGCTACTACGACACAATGAAATACGTAACACGAAGTACAAAAAGCCGCACATTGCCACCAGTGAATGCCACATCGAGAAAGAGAAAGAGTGAGAGAGAGAGAGAGAAATCGAGCAAACGAAAACTCTTGCCGCATGTACAATCATACGCGCCGCCACCGATTCGTGTAAGATAAAAGGCTAGCGCAGTGCAGCGTTCTTCTGCGCTTGCTAGCTAGTTAGCCGAACTCTCGATCGGCTCACACAACAAATCTAGAGTAACATATAAAAATAATCATGCATTCATATACAAAACAATGAATATATGTATGAAGCGCGCGCTCGCGTTCAATTTCTCTCTATCTCCTTCTCTCTCGAACTCAACGATGAACTTCGCGCAACGAGCATACTGGGTGCCACTGTCAATTTAATGGAGCCCAACGACACCAGAGCGTGACAAACAGAGACAGAGATATAATTCCAGATTTACATATGTTGCATGCTGTTACGTAAATTGTGAGCCAACTGAATGTGTGCTTGCTCGTACTCGCTCTTTTATGTGTTTTGTTCGATGCGATGGTGTGTGCTCGAGAGTCGAGAGAGAGAGAGAGAGGCAGAGAGAGCTTAGAAGCGACAACAAGAAAAACTAGGTAAACCAGAAAACAAAACGTCGTGTCGCCCCAACAAATCGACCAACCGACCGATCAGCAGCAGCAGCAGCAGCAGCAACAACAACATCCAGCTTTTGTTTACACATATTAAAAGAGAGACTATTTCGTTGCTTTTCTTGCTTCATCATTCGCTTTCGCATTTGAATTTCGAAGATCATCTCACATGGCCGCTACATTGGCTGCATATGATGGAATTTATGTGACTCGTACATGGATTTAACAACAATACCACCGTTATTCGTAAAGCGCACACAATGATTATGGGTTCATTTCAGTTATTACGTTAGAATCAGCATGGTTTTCTTCTCGGAAGCAGCTGGGTTTCTTTGTGCTTTGTTGTCTCATCGTTGGGAATTGAACGAAAAAGCGATAGCAAAGCAACGCACAGCTAACAGCAGCAACATTTAAAGCTGGCTTCGGCGCACATATTTTCCCGACGTTTCGTTGACTTTTACCGTAGTAATAGTTAATTAATTGCATTTATCTTCAAGCAAATGAATCTTTGGGCTTCGAAACTCAATACACATATGATTTCTGTGAAAATTGAAGGCAATACGCGAATAAAAATCATTCACCATCATCACAACGCAGCGCATAAATCATGGAAATTAGAGAAAATTCATCTTGAACATTTAATTTAATGTGCATTAGATACTCTTTCAAATCAGAAATTGTATGCGGCTTACGACTTCCGCTGCTTCTTCGTCACACTCACAGCTCTATGTAAAATGAGCATAATGATTATTTGCAATTTCAAGTTTTTTTTCTCCTTATTTTGCTTCATAGAATTCAATTGACGTTCATCTAATTCAATGTCATAACCTCAGTTCAGTGCATCCCAGTCAAAGGGTAAAAATCTGTTGGAAAAATCAGTTACAAGAGTCGCCCCGTGCATCATAATTCAACGAGTGACAACACGACGCACACATACACACAGCGCACGCTATTGCAAATAAGTTGAATGGCTCTGAAGTGCATAATTAGGAATGTTCAATTTATGCGCTTCACTAAAGGTCATAGTTCTTCTCCTCATTGTATCCACATCATCAGAGCATCGCGCATTTCCTATGCGCTAATCCATTATTACTGAAACTAAACATGCTGTTGAACAAATGCATGCGAATGTATTATGCATGAAATATGTTTGTGCATTCTGCGAATTCTGAATCGAATTATTCAACAACATTTGAACATGAAGAGAAATCTTTTTAAAGTTAAATAACTGTGCATACGGCTTAAGATTGCTCAAAATGCATGCACACCAACAAGCATTGGAAAGAGTCGGGAGAAAAAATAAACAATACTTGGAACAACAAGACTGTGTTTGTCACCAAAACAAAAGTAATTAGTGCTGGGGTAAGCTCAAATTCATAAGGAGCTGTATATGTTCGAATGAAAAAGTGGCATTTTCGATTCAATATTGCGCGACCGGAAATGTGCATTTCATGCAAGACACATTATGTAATAATAGCGTGGGCCATTTTTTTGTTGGGCCATACTAATTTGGGAGAATTCAGTTTTTTGGCAGATATTAAAACTGAAACACTGATTGGCTGAATTTGCACGGAATAATCAAAAGAAAATCGTGTGAAATGTAATGAATTAAATGGAAGAATGGGCAGCAAAGTCCATGGCAAATTGGCCAACACGAAATCGCTCATAGAAATCATAAATCACGAAATGAATTTTGTGTGTATATGCTTTTTTGCCCCATCAGAATGATGACAAGTAAAAAAAAAAAAACAAACAAAGTGGCATAGTCCGAACACAATGCAACGTTCAAAATGAAATTACACAAATTACGTTTTCGTGAACAAAAGAGTCACATTGTATTTATGTGTCAGACGAGAAAGAGAGAATAGTTCAAGATTTCAGCGCAATATTGTTCATATGTAAATATACAACATTTCACTCTAATATCACGAAAAAGTGTGAGCGACACGTTGCTACTCGCCACAACGATTCCAATATAACAAATCAACGATTCGTTTCTAGGCAGCAGTTGCTAACTGCGCTTCCGCCGTTTTTCTTGTAAACTTTGTCGCATGTAATCATTTAGTTAGCTGTAATGACACATTGTCACATTCATAATTTGTGAAATGATCGAGATATACTAATATTTGTTGTTGTTAAATACACACAAACAGAAATCACAATAAAATGCATTATACACAGCTTGTTTGCGTTGTGATGCCTTGAACACAGGAGCAAATATGACCAGTTTGTGATTAAAAGCAACATGATGAATTTTCAAATTATCGCACGTTAAATTGATGTGTCGTACATTTTTCCTACTCTTCCCACCAAATCCAGTTTCGGCGAGAGCCGCATTTCTAGACAACATAGTTTGTGCAGGTGAGAGAATGCTTCTATGAAACTATTTTATGATTCTCATTCACCATCTGGGACATTAGGCGAAACGAATTTTTTCAAACAAAATTGCATTTCATTTGAAACAACAACTAATATGACTATTAACATTGGAGTGTATGAAGGAGCGAGCGAGAGTGAACGGGCGCGCTCTCTGAATCGTGCCAAACTGACCGAGTGCGGTAATGGATTCACAAGCTATACATTGAAATTATAGCTGAATAATAATTAAAAATTGAATATATAATTTGACGATTATCGAATTTGCAGTTTGTGTGAATTCTATTTGCACTTATATTGCTCAAAGATTGCGTTTTTTCTCGCGCGCATTAATCATGTTGCTTTCTTTGTGTTAATGTTTCTCGTGCTTGACGCTTATTACGAAGTTTTTCCATGTTATTCTCTACTTCAGTTGTTCTCTGAACAATTTTGAAGGGAAATTGTGATTGAAGTGTATAAATTTAGATGCTCTTAGTTTTTTGCAGCAATTTATTCCAACACTTGCACATATCCAATAGGATCGCTTGCATTCGATAGTTCCATTGACATTGTGATGAATAAATTGACACGTTTTTTTCACTTCACTTCGTAACTCTTCTGAGCTGACGACATTTCAGTTGTTTTTGAGAAAAACGTCCGAATTTGAAATGCCAATATTGACACATGTATAATGTACATGACACATCTGCCTAAAACAGTTCACGACGACGAAAACAACAAAATTGTCAATAAGCATGGCCTGAATATGGCGATATACACACCTAAAGCTGTGTTCGTGAAACACCGACACGATATTGTGTCTGCATGTCAGAAAGAGAAGAACAATGTTCTTGCAAATTTGTTCCTATAATGATCACTTCCATGTATCCCTTGCCAGTATATCTTTATATGGGGTCATATAAATATACAAAAAACAATAAATTACATTTAAACAATTCTAATAGCTTTACACAAACGATAAGAGCAACATTACTAGGTGTAGCTAGGGAATCTAATTGGGCATTGCCTGTTCTCCTCACCTCATATAAGCAAACCATAAATAAACAATAAACACTGAGCAGTAATATCAGATGATTTGAGCAGTTTTTTTTATATTCTATTCTTTGTTCGTAATTAGTTGAAGTTACATGTTGAAGGTCGGATTCAAACTGATTATAAGTTCGAAAATTTGGACACGACTTGTACTAATTGAATACTTAAAAGTGACTTATCAAATTGAAGATTAAGAAGCCACTTATTTGTTTGGAGATTTATCAACAACTGACCCAAAAGTAATCATAGAAGTTCTTACTTCCATAGATTCATTTGCATCATTTTAGTTTTCAAATGAAATTAGGTCAAATTTGAGAAAATATTGCACTTCTGTTTCGCTTTATTCTAAGGACAGACGAAGGATTATCTTTTAGAGTCATTTAAATATATTTGAAGGAAGTCATTTGAAGCCGTCGGCAAAGTATACAATGCATATTTGCGACAGTGAAGCGTTTTTAGTTACAATAAATAATTTCAATTAGTTTTTTGAGTAAAATCGTTGAATATCACAGTATGTCGATACATAAGAATGACGAGTAACTTTTACAGAGGAGCCTCGCTTGATTTATCTAGAAAAATTTATACACTAAATAATTTAAATATTTCTCAGACATTTCTTCTCTGCGTGTTTGTTTTTTTTTCGGTTATTTCAATGGAAAATTAAATGCAAATGTATTCGGGCATTTTTGCTTGAAAATAAATGGATAAAAACACCTACCGCCACAGAACGAACGCCAATAGAATCAAGATAATTCCAAAGCTGCTGCAGAGAGCGCCAGCGAGCATTGTTAAATTGTAATCGTTTGGTGAATTTTTCTGCTGAAGTGGTTGAATTTTCTCGCAGTTAAGCTGAAGCAAAATCTATATGTATAAGAAAACAAAGAATAAAAAAGGAATTGGATATATTAAGATAGTCATTGGAATAACTAGCGTAATAAAAATTCGGATTTGAATTCATTTGGGTTATTGTAACACAACCGAATACACTCTAAGAAAATCAAGTAATTCATTATACGGAATGTCATATAGTACGTTGGAGTACCTGCTACACAGTTAAAGTTATGTGATTTTCGGTTAAACAATGACATTTGAATCTTAGCACTTGTCAATGTGTTAGTATTATAAAAGTTACAGCGCAAAATCGATTGATTTACGCATCGTTTTGAGCATTTTGCATCAACATGTTTAACAAACTTGATTTTGTGATTCTTACGCAGTACACTGAAAAACAAGAAGACATTTTAATTCAAAATCTCTCTTTGGATAAATTCCTTCTTGCAAGTAATTATGATTTTTTAATATATTTTGTTATTGATTATTCAATGAAAAATCACTTTGCCATACACATCAAATCTTAGGCAATAAAATATTCAAGGCCAACTGGGACAAACCATTAAATTGACGGATCCTTTTGGGTTCACCATACACACTGGTGAATTTAATTTAATCAACACTTAAAATCCATTGTTTGAAACCATCTACTTGTATGCTATGCTCAGAAATGTCAAATATAAAATGCCGGTATATGACGTTCGTATTTACCCGAAAAATCTTATAACTTCAACTGTATAGCAGGTACTCCACTGCACCATCGGATATTTCTTATAATGAAGTACTAGATTTTCTGTGAGTGTAATATTAGTGCATCGATTCGGTGAAAATTCAACGTACCTTTTGCGGTTCCGAATAGGAACCGAGAATGACTTGGCGCGGATTGATGGTGCTTATGGATGCAGCACGAACCTTCACTACGTAATACGTATTTGTGGTCAAATTCGGCAAAACCATCTGGAAAATTGAAAATCAAATTTAATTGAAGTGCAACACTTGAACACGCTCAACCTCAATGTTGCGTCAAATCGAATGAAGTGAATAGCGAATATGGGATATCATCAAAATAGCATATATACTAACCGCTGTCTCCAAATGCCTGGCCGATGCATTGATTTTGATTTCGTGGAATTCGTGTTGGGCGTCGGATCGAAAGCTAACGATGTAATAATCAATAGTATTGTAATATTCGGCGGGTCGCTTCCACCTCAAATACAATGCATCGAGATTGTGACAGGTTAAATTAGAAACAATCGGCGCACTCGGCCCACTAATATCCGTGCGCTGTGTAACTGCATCGGACGCCTCACCCTCATTTTTCCACGTGAAAGCCTTCACCGTGATTTTGTATTCTGAATATGGTTCTGAAAATGTTAGATATCGACCAGAATTAATAAATCTGAGCATGGACTTCATCTCGAACGCGGTCTAATAGCAATATCTTATCATTTGGTCGGAGATTTCAACAACAAAAATACTTGAAAAACCACACTTACTCAGATCGCATAGGTCATATCTGATCAAATCACCGGCGCCGGTGCCACTCCGCACTGTGGCAAAATACGTTTGGTTTTGATGAATATAAAAGACGCGATAACCCACAATAGCGCCATTCAGATTTTCCGGATCCCGCCATCCTATCGTTATTGTTGTCGATGTCACTTCCAGCACCGTCAAATTAAGTGGCTTGCTTGGCACTAGAGAGGCAAAGAAGAAAAACGATAGTTGTTTTTCGATCAGACACAAAATTTAGATTGATTTGAACAGATACAAAGGGATGTTCGAAAGTGGTTATGACATGGCTCCTAATTAATTGAATGCGTCTACGATGCACATGCATATACAGGTGAACATGCACCAGATTTGTGCACTTTGGACATTTCTCTCGCGCGCAGATGCGGCAATAGAAAAAAGATCAACGGATGTCCTTTTGTCATTTATCAGAACATTTGTGTTCGATCTCTTGATGTTTTATTTGCATTCAGCAATAAATGAGACCTGACCTGAATCATAAATGCCCGGAACAGAGGTTTCGTCGAAAAATTTCGGGGACACACACACATACACACGCAATAAAAGAGAATTCAGTAAATATTTTATTTAACCAGATTTGTATGCATCAATTTGGTGCGATTTTCATTTTTTTGCGCTCTTACAATAAAATTATTCCATGAGCTGCCATAACATTTGCATACGGCCAGACCAATTGTAAAATTCATTCGCCAACATATTTGCCAAACACACAGCGTTCGCATGTAGAATCGCCGAACAGCCGAAACAAATAGAGAGCGAGCGAGAGCAAGAATACATTGCGCTCGATTCTGACATGGTGATAAAACAGTTTTGCATTTAATGATAATTTACATTTGCTGTTTGGTAGATTGAATATCTATCTTGTATGGTGAGTGCACGGTCAAGCCAAATTACATTCATTCAATGTGTGTACACGAGATCGATCGCATAAAACTCAAACCAATTAATATGCATGATGTTCGCTCAAACATATTTTTTTCGCTGTGCTGTGTGTAGACTTTTCGAACAATAATCCCAAATATTGTCGCAATAGCTGTGCCAATCCGGGCACAGCACATCGAATAAAAATAAATAAAAACAAAAGCTTGACCGTACAAAAACTTGTTTTTCTCATCCACTCTTTGGCTGTGCATCTCTCCGCTTTGCTCTGCACTTCTCTTTCGCAGCAAATTCATGAACGTTTTTTTTCTGTTGATTTTGTTTTCGCACGAACTGATAGTGGTGAACGCAACACACGCATAATATAAAATAACGAAAATGTTGGGACACCATGATCAAAAACATAAATGTTCGGAATTGCACGAAAGTGTCGATAAAATTCATTTCAATGTGTGTGTTCCCGCAGAATCGCACATATTCGAACAGAGAGCGAGCCAGAAAAGCACTTAAAAATGTGCTAGACCTTTTTTCAACACTAGCATAATTTAATCCATATTCATTTCCTTTTATTTGAATGCAATATAAAAACGGGTCACATTTTTATTAAAGTAGTTTATGCGGAATGCTTGCTGCGTTTTTTACTCGCTATCTCTCGCTGTGTATGTGTTTATCATCGATGATGCGAATCCGAATCGATGATCCACTGTATGCAAATCGATTCAATGAAAAAAAGAGATACTGCTGATTATGTATAGCTCCGGGGCGCTAGATGAAAGCCGATGAAAGTTTATTTTTGTTGTCACTTATCTATGACGTCAGCACACAGGATGCGCATCTATTTTTGCTACGAATTTCTCACTTAATTTATACTTTCTGTGTGTGTGTGTGTGTGTGTGTGTGTGTGTTGTTTTTTGTTCTCTCTCGCAACTGCACGAGGATATACAAATATTTTCCATCAAATAGAGAACGTGATCTTTCCATATTGACTCGCAACTAGTTACCAATGCCCAAACCCATTTGCTCGTGCATTGATATTTTTATTACATCGAGTGGCAGCGCAATAAAAAACACACTCAAAAGCATGGACATGGAAAAAATTATGGGAAATATCAATATTTATTCATAAAAAAAGATGTAGCGATTTACTTGAAAATGAAATAGCAAATGTATGCATGTCTCACGCTCTCGCCCGCGAGTTATAGACGAAGAGTGAGAGAGAGAGATGTGGTGTGCGCTGCTCATTTCAAAATGGCTTATACAATAACCACAATTGTTTATTCAAAAAAAAAAAAAAAATGCCGAAAAAATGTTTTCATCATAGGGCATCACTGTCTACATATATGCGACTACTGCTTCTACCTTTTATTTATGAAGAAGCACATTTTTTTAAATTTCAATACATATATTGTATTCTATTGATCGTCTCCAAATAGATCACAATAAATATCTTTTATTCGATCAGCATTGTGAGTCAGCGCGTTTACAGTCAGTACAACGTACTCTTTGTACGGTAGCATATTTAATGTGAATTGTAAACGATTCGCGTACAAAATTCCATCGAAATTCAACGATATTTGGTCCGGTCTCTTGAGATAGCTGAATGAAATAGTTAGTGGCAGGCAGACAGGCGGGCGATTGTGCTCGAGGAAATGGCCACTTTAACTGCATGAGCTTGGAAATTGACTGTTTGCCTTCGAAAATTAAAATGATAATTGGTATTTAATGAAATGTCATTTAATTTAATATCATTTGTCTGCGGATTATTGCCATTATTTTCATCGGCATTCGGCGAAATATTCAATACACACACGGTCCTTCAGTCATTCGCTTGCAGCAATCTTACATCTCTCTCTCTCTCTCTCTCTCTCCCAAGCTCGCCCGATGTGGAAAACAATAAAAGTAATTATTCGCTGCAAGTGAATTTGCCTAGTTCGAAAAAATGTACACGTATTATCTCTTGAAAAATGTGTCAAATTAGCTTGAAATTCTCCATCTTGCCTCATAGGCAAGTTGGCATCTTTTTGGAGAGGAAAATATTCATATCATTACGTAGGTTAGAATTTTTTTTTAAATACAGTAAATGAAAAAAACGGAATTTAAAGATGATTTGAATGTTTTTTTTCGATATTCCAACGATATTAAGAGCAATAAAAGGCATCTACATCTTTCATTTTCAACTTCACTCAAATGAACTGTGAACTTTAATGCAAATATCTTGAGATCGCTCATTTAAATTCAATTCTTTGCACTCAAAAATTTAAAGCATCTCGAATATCTGTTTTTATGAAGTCAAGCAATTATATAAATATCAAATATTTTTACACAATCGAACAGTCGATTTCAAAAATATCGAAAGAGATGCAGCATTCAATTCAATTTATTCTTTCCATTTTAATTTATACACACTTTGTAAGTCTATAATTCTTAATTTAAAATTGTTTCACTGATTTGTTTTTTAATTTTTATAATAAAAAAACAGGTTCATGAAACATTTGGGGGGAATCTGCCCAAACAAGAAGTGCTTGATGAGGCTGCAAAAAACACTCCCAAGCTGAATACCGTTCCAGAACCTCCTCACCCGACGCCGGTTATTACTTCAGATTCCAAATTCATCATTAGTCTGAATGATATAGAAAAAGACACACGCCAATTTCAACAGGTATGCGACAGCATGTTCAAAGAACAGATTGAAAACCTGGAAGTTGGCTATTTCGCAGACGCGAAAAAAACGTCCGAATTCAAATTGAAAGATTTTGTGAGCATAAATGGACCGTTGGGAGATGCAAAAAGAGAACTCGAAGAAATGAATGAAGTGAATAAAGCATACGTGGAGTCAATCAAAGATCGAGAAAAAAAATTTGCGCAAAGAATTGCAAGCGATCCAAACATTAAAGCGAAACGTGATGTTTTGCTTGTACTTGCTTATTCTCGCGCCTATTACATGCAAGAAGTCAAAAAACTGCTTAGAAAACAAATCAGTATCTTCAAAGACTATGTCTCTAGGTTTTGGAAGGTTTTGAATATGAACGTTTCCAATTCTACACGGAAAGAAGAATTGAATAAAATGTACACGGAAGGCATGGACAAAATGCGATCTCCCCAGGTGACGAATTTATTTGATGATTTCCAATCACTCAAGTATTATTATCGTAAAAAAATGAATCCAATGTTCGTGCAATGGGATTTAATGCTTAACTCATCAGCAGCTTCCAGTAATGAACGGAAAATTTGTTCAACGAAATCCATGGCTTAGCTCCAATTTTTCATTATATTTAATCATTTCAAACAATGGCATTTCTGGAATGTCATTTAAATCAGCAAAAACTATTTACTATTTTGATGTTCAATTTTAAGCTGAATTTTCAGTGCAAAATTGTTTTGGTCATAAAAAACTTTAGTAGAATGCTAACATTGTTGTCAAATCCTTCGGCATTCTTTCGATTGAGGGCATGCAAATTCGTTGTAGGACAAGATAACAAATGAAGATTTCGGTTTAAAACGGTGGTATGTGCAACGTAAATGTCGAGCGATTTTGAGTCTTATTGATCTATGTATTATGTAATGCAATAAGGTTCAAAATTGCCGGACATTTATATTGTACATACCACCATTTTGATCTGAAATGTTCAAATGTTCTTCAAACCGAAAATTGTATGATTCAAATTCAAAATATCAATCAAATAATGTTTTTTGTTGTGAAATAAAGAATTTGTTTGTCAATAAATAGCTTCATTTTTATTATCAAAATGGAAAATATGAATCAGAAATTCACAAATAAACACGTTGGAGATGAAGTCAACTGGTATTGGGTTGTTTCTGTTCAATATTCGATTGACTAGTCAGTTGAAAAAAACTAACAGCGTCCCTTGCATATTCACATAAACAAATATTTCAAAAAGAGCGCAAACTTGTCTGCATTGAATGTTTCGGTACTCATTGACAACGGAAACAAGTTTCACGCATTCCTTTTTCCAAAACGAAATTTCAATTCCTTCGCAAATTTCGTGTTGTCTGTCATAATTTATTCATTCATTCACCTGTTTGCGTTTCGTAATGTTTAATCTCACGAGATGAGGAAAACAATAAAAGTAATTATTCGTGACATGGTAACAAAAACGACACTCGCTTTCAGAATAGGCTCATTTAAATTCGGGTTTGAACGAGCATTTGGGACATTTCGAGCCGAATAAACCGTTTTTATTTGTTAATTTTATGAGAGAGTAGAGAGCATAAAAACGCTTTGCATTTTTATTATGATTATTGCCCGTTGTTGTGCTCGCTTTTAATAGAGTTGCTGTTGCTATGAGATAATTGAAGTGTGTATCTGTGGTTTTCAGTTTTATGTGTTTTCATTTGGTCAAAAATTCACTTTCGATGCAAAATAGTTATTAAAAGCATAACATGAGCGAACAAAACTAGCAGTGATTTTATAATTGTATTCCTTTTATTGTTCGATCGTAGACATGTTTGGCAGTACTTGTGCATCAACGCTCGCGAGGCCAAATTAACACTGAACATATTTCAACACTTTCAACAATCACATCGCAGTTGATGAGCAACATCATGACAAAAAACAAACGCACACACAATCACACGAGAATTCACAGCTGAGCAACGCAAAATATCAGCTCTCTTCACTCGCTGTATATAATTGTGTGCAACACGCACCTAAAAATTGTTTAGCGCGACTCGCAAAGTGTGTTTCTGCATTGAAAATAGAACGTATAATTCTAAGATTAAACTGATAGAGGAGCAACAGTGTACATTAAAGAAATCTCAAGCGAACGATGCAAAGAGGTTAATGGCTTTTGATTACGAATGCGTCAAGAGTACATAAAAATGGTGCAATAAAAACGGTTTCTGTGCCAAGTATTACACACACACACAGCCCAAGCAACCGATGGAACATATAGCTCAATTGCAATTGAACATATAGTGTCATAATTATTTTGCACTTGAAAATTTAAATCATTTGAAGTGCACGAAATAATGCAAAACCGCATCATGAACAAAGTGTACTCATACACATATACGGGTCAAGTATCGTGGAGTGCGCTATAATCCATATCTATGTTCCATTGAATATATTTGTGTAAGTTGAATAGCAAATAATATAAACGCTCATAATCCAAAATATATGAGAATTTATACCATTCACACCATCACACTTTATTGAAAGATATGCAAATTAAACTCGGCTTATTCAGAAAGTAGATTAGCTCGGTCATGCATTGCAAAGGGTGGAAATGTTAGAGCCAGCTTCTGTGAAAATAAATACACCGCAAAAAACGCAAACTTGAAATTTGATGCCATATTTCGCAGCTTGGCCATTAAAATAGAGCGATGAAAAGTTTCTGAAAGTCGTTTTGGGACTCGGATAATTAGCATTTATCAAGACTTGCGATCATTCTCGTTGAATTCATTCGTATTCTATCCTTTTCCAATCTACACGCGATCGATCGCTTTGAGTGATGAATCATAATTGCATAAAATCCACCAGTAGCAAAAACTCTATGGGTAAAAAATACAAATTCATTTAAAATAATTATTACTTTATATCGAATAGGCATTGACATCAGCCAAGCGTAACCTTTGCATTGTTCCATACAAAGGTGTCGTACTTGCATTTAGCGATAGCATGTGTGAATTCATTTGATTTAGATGTATGATCAAAGCATGAATTCACTAAATCAACGCATTCACACTCATTCTCAATTGCGAAAATTTCATTTAGAAAGACACTCGGTGCTGAGTTAAAAAAGAATATGCGATTTTGCAATGAAGATCCATACTGATTGATGATATGTTAAATTTTTTCTTGAAACGAAAAATCTTCTCGTCTCTGAACTTCTGGATGAAGAGCAAAAAACTACACGTCATCCATTAATGTTTATAAATATGACAAAAATAAAAAAAAAAAAAATGAGCGAGAGAAAGAAAGAAAAATTACGAATTGCCTGTCAGCTTGCAGCTTGAACGCAATGTGTTGTGGTGCAAATGACAAACACGTGCCCCGAAAAGAAGTACCAGACGATCAACTGCGACATTAACATACGTCAAAGAGTAAGCGAATCATTTGAGACGTCAGTCCATTGCCCATATGCGTTTGATCATAGCATTTTTTTGTTGGACGTCCAGTTTTTTTGTTGTCTGTTTACTCTAGGAACATATGTTCAGCGGCAACTTTTGTTTTCTGATTCGAACGTTCGTCTCTTCATTCCGAATGCAAACAACATACACTCAAACCGAATTATTACTCATTACAGTAATACTTTTGATATACGTTTGTTGTTGTTTTGCATAAAACTCACTTGTTTGAACATTTTTTTTTTCGCATCGATGATCGAAGTTTCATTTTATGTTTGGCTGATTTTGCTATCAACGTTACCCACTTCGTTGAATGCCAGTGCACGTTCATCCGATAATGGAATTTTAAGCTTCAGGAATAGAGATAGCTGAGCTGGCTGTCCTCGATTCGATAAGAACGGTTGAAGCAGTTATCGTTTTCTGTTTGTTTATCGTTAAATATACTATAATGATAAATTTGTTAATTTAAAGCAATTATTGAACGCATGATAAATGCTTTAGGTTGACGAACATGAGCTGGCACTGGTCAGCCGCCCTGCCGCCGCCGTTGATGAATCATTTTCGAAAGCATTGCTCACACCACTTTGAAAAATATCCGATGATTGGCATATCAAATAAAATGAAAACCGTGTTCGCTTTAAAGGGTTTGAGATAAGCCATTATTATTGGATTTTTTTGCTCGCATCCTGGCATTCGATTATTCGGCTAAGCTATTCATTCGATCGGCAATCTTATTTTTTATGACAGGAAATTGATTTTTTAAATAACATCGCATTAGAAAATGGTTTGAATTGATCGTCACCTTCATTTTTTTTATATTTTCCACAATAAATGGAATTTCTGTTTATTGCTTCACATTCGAATGCCAATTCTCTATTCGACCGGATGTGTCCGTGTGCAAAAATATGCATCGCAAAATCGAGCGCGTGTGTTTTTCGATTAATTTTTCATATATTTAGATTAGCAAGCAGAAAATCAATAATAGGAAATAACGTCGCATATGTAACATCATTTGTTTATTGTTTTGCATTTATTACGCTAGTTGCGTCTTCAATAAAACTGAAATATATGGAATTTACCGTAGCTATCGTTTCCGGCGAACACATTCAGGTAGCTTTCCGTTGTGGTTGTAATGTTCGAAGGTGTTGTTTTGTGTAATTCGCTTAAGTTTTCTAATTTCGATGTGATGGTTGGACGAGCATCTGGATCTGGATATGGGGTGGACAGTGTACTGCTACCTACGAATCGTATTTGCTTGGTTCCGCTTTGTAAAATGAATAGTGTAAGAATTGCAGTCAGGAGCATATTCGATTTGAGCAAATTGATGCACGGAGCAGCGGCTTTGAATAACACGTTTAGCATTTTAAAGCTGGTGCACAACTATGGCAGTGCTGTTGCCCTTTTTCTCAATGTGAAATATAATACGAGTGTGATACGATATGAAATGAGAACCGGGTTCTTTCTCTCTCCTTCGCCGCTGTATTATAGTCAATTTATCGTACAATTTCTAAATTCCAAAACATTTTGGACACTTGGCTTTTTTGATTCAACGTTCCCTTTTTGCGAATACACGAATACATGAAACGGATGAATCGAGTTGTTTTTTTACGATTTTTCGTGTTTCTTTGGATCTATTACGGACTTTTTTTTCTTAGATTCACTTTTGATTTTCAAAACACTGAACTGTATCCAACGGCTGAGCGTTCATTATAACATTATTAAAGTATTAAAATTGACTTTTCCTTTTATTCGCGCTTTTTTTTCATTCAGTTTTTCGATCGTTCTTTTTCCGGTCGGTCGGTGTTCCTAACGATGTTGGCCGTTGTTATTTTTCTTCTTTTTCGCCTATCTATTTATCGGTCGATATTTATACTATGCGTATCTTTTGATAATAATAATAATAAAAATTGTATTAGAGAGACCACCATTCAACTATAAATAATGATTAACAAACTTTCTTTCGGCGAAATGGTAATAGATAATGACATGTAATGCGATCGAATTGTTGTGCTTCAGTAGCATCGTTATCACAATGACACAAAACACGATATCTGGAAATTGTTTTGGCTTTGGTTTTGGACTGGCGACGGTGGCATCAAATTGGAATATGTGTTTTGAAATACGGACGTACAATAATGAATATTTATACGATTATTTATCTGAATGACTGACGGCATTTTATTGAAGTGATTACCCAGATTGAAAGTGCATATGAAGCGCTGTAGACAAGTCTCATATATGAATTGTGAAAAAATCACACACACACACACTGGACAGGAACTTCATTTCATTATTTTCATTTCCGCTTCTTTGCACTGTATTTCGCTATCTATCTCTCTGGTTTTGTGTGTGCATTGTTAATTTTGTCCAGAATTTGTTGTAAACATCCATTGAAGTATGATGAAATATCAATTTTGGCATTGGGAGTCAGCACAAAACTGTGCTCGCGACTGAGCACACTATTAGGGGAATGAATTACACACAGCTGTACTCCAGTTACATGGATATCGCTTTATCGCATCGGTAATGTCTTTTTCAATGTTTATCTCCCATTTTTATATCTCTCGAAATACATATAAAAATTCCAAGGCGATCATTAAACTATATGAGTCTTCTCATATGCGCATTCTTGATATTGAGAATCCATTGAATCACATAAAAATAGATTGTGTGCAAAGAAAAAACAATGCATTCTTTTGAAATTCTTTCATTTGATTTGTGTGATTGAGACAAAGGTTTTGTTGATTTTGCGTTAATTTGTGCAATATGAATCATCAATTGTTTCTATATGTCTGCCATTCTCACACTCTCTCATAGAACGAAAAGAAAAGAATGCCAGCATTAGGTCATTGATGATCATATTGGACTTGTATCTCTGTGTGTGTGAGTGGTGAATTTGGTTTCGGATTCGTATTTGAACTGAATCAGTGTTTCAATTACCACAAATGTACCAAAGTGCGCTCTTTTATCGATTTTCCCATTGAAATTGTCATGGATGTACCACCGTTCAGCCAAGTGTCCAGACAATCATTTCGGCATATGCAGCGCATATTCATTCATTGAATTCGGCGAATTTGATTGGAGCGATGCAATGCAATTTCCAATGATTCGCTGCCCGAAATAAAAGCCGGATGGCTGTACGAATGTTGTGTCGAATTGAAAGACATTGGCTTGTGTATGCGAGCGCACCACGGCACAGTCGAAAAATAAATATGTTTGTATGTGCGGTTGGGCGCACTGAACGAGTATGCGTGCAATTCGTTGTGTGTGTGTATATATCAATCGCAATGGAAGCACAACTACATCGAAAAAACTGTGTATAATATGGCGCTGTGGTGAATTCGTCCATCACAGAAAACGACTCAATGTGTTTTGTTTTCGCTTCTCTTTTTTTTGGCTCTCTCGCTGATTGTTTGGCTGTGCGTATATTGCAATTACAACAAATAATAGTAGTAATTATAATATGCAGCCGTGAATGAACGGCATAATCCTTAAATTGCAAATAGCGCCCAAATATTTATACACACAAGAACAATTTTCTTGAACGTTTTTCCTCCCTGCTGCTGTTGCTTTGTTTGCTTTGGTCTTGCTATTTTCCGTGTTTTCAGCTTCTCTCTTTCAGTCTTTTGTTTTGGTTTGGATTTTTTCGCATTCAAAACCAATGCAGTATTCTTTCATTTGCACACAATATATTTCTTTGTTTGGGATTATCGCATGGCATTTGCTCTCTCGCAAATGTGATCCGTGTATGCAGTTCGTCGGGTACAATGAGCCAGCACTCATTGCTAGCACATCTAGTAGTTTTATGCTTTTCGTTTCTACTTCTATCCATGCATCTTTGCACATTTTTTCGATTTGTTTGGCATTCAAATAACGGGATTCAGTGGTGTTTTCATAAATCCGCCACAATTTCACTTTTCTATTTGCATAAAAATTGGAACAGAACACACAAAATATATACACACGCGTTTGTGCAAGAACAACAACACACTGCATTCACACATTTATTGAATTTCTCTCATGCAAAGCAACAAATCCGATGCGCTTCAGAATATTGCGATGAAAACTATTGGGAGGCTCTTTTTATTGGAGGCGCGGTTGGGATGTGCAGTGATTCCATCGCGCGTCGTTCATTCCACAAATTCACTGGAACCAAAACCATTTCCAGACAATGATGGTGTAAATTTTTCGATAATTTCACGTTGTAATTATTTATTTTCGGAATTCACTCGAAATCGGCGTTTTTTTTTAAATTTAGGAACACGCACAGACATCGATGATAATCGATGCCAATGCAATTTTCAAAACAACATTTAAAAAAAAACCACACACAAACCGAATCTCACAGCGATGCAGCACACCACCGAATTTTACTAAATTTAACCTGGCCCAAAATAAACTAACCGAAATGCGAAGATACGATTTTGTTGTTCCTACTTCTGCGCTTACTTACTACACACTTTTAATGTATGTTTTTTTTTTGATTCATTATTTGGTCTTTACTTGATGTGGAACTTTTTTGTTCCACTACAACTACCGATGAGGATTTTGTTTGCAATGCACACACAGGGAGAGATGGTGTAGTGAATCGAATAAGAGAGGAACGGATAGATGAAAATACTCGAAGAAATGATGAACTAAAACAAAGTAGATGCACTGTCAACAGTCAGCGCGAGCGGTAGAAAATCATCATTCAAATGATACCGCATCTTTATATGTGTGCATGCAGAGGGAAAGAGAACCGAATCTGTTTGTTTCGCGCCTACCGAAAAACCATGGCTTAAACACATACACACACATGCACACGCACACGCACACATATGACAATGCGACGGCAGCCAACAGACTCGGAAGCAACGAAAGCACCGTTGCTGCACCTCGAACTGTACACCGAAATGAGTATATGCACACGGTGCTGATATCTGCAGCATTGGCGCAACAGAGACAACCGCATGCTACCGCTTCTTCAGCACACATACACAAGCAAATTTTTTGGTGGCCGTGTCTGTGTTTTGCAAACAAAATGCTTTATTGACGTAAGAAATCGAAATAGTTTTTTTTCTCTTTCAACCAAATGTTGTTTAAATTTCAGTTTCTGCATTTGAATTTGAAAAAGGGCATTCCAATTGTATTTGAATGATGAATGTTGGCTAAGATAGAATGTTTCGATGAAATTCTAAAGAAAACAAAATTGATCTACTAACGACATCTACATTATCAAAAGAACACCAAAGTGGCTTCTTCCATGCAAAGCTTTCGTAAGACTTAATTTCAACTTGGAGCCTGTTGCCAGCTGTTCCATCTAGTGAAATCATTGCGGTACTAATCGAAATCAAAACGAAATTACGTCGATTTTTTTGTTCTGAATGGATGTTCTATCCATCACCGCCAATTCAAGTTGATCGCAAATTTTTCGATACAAACATTTTCAGTGGAGGAACTTTGAGGCACAGAAACAAAGTCTAAGAAGAAGGCATTGATAATTAGTTGAGTGCTTTGGAATAATTTATTGAAATTGGCTGTATATTAGGCCGAATACCTGACAAACCAAAATGCCAGAGCGGAAATGTAAAGTTTTATCGGCAACATGAATTTATCGAAAAGTTCAAAGAACGCGCGTAAATCCTTAATTAGGATGAATTACGGATAAATCGACTATCATTCGATTGAATCAAATATTGCCTTCGTCCAATCATAATAATGCACACATCAATTATTGTTCAACTTCCAAGTAAAATCGAATCTTCAGAAATGTCTAGATATCTCGACATCGCTCAGACGAGTTAATCCAATCGATTCAATGCAATTCAATATTAATCAAAACATTCACTGAACGATAGACGGGACAAAAAATACGACAAATTAATCACAAATGGACAAATATCAATAATATATCGATAATGTAATAACTGAATATTGGAAATGCACACAGTTGATTGAACTGGAATAATATGTAAATCTTCAAGGCACGCTTCAGTCTCGTTCTCTCTCCCTCTCGCTTAATCTATTTTTTCTCGAATTTTGCTCTACGATGCTCGTCCATCAAATCAATTTAAGCATTTTGTGCATCTATGAGGATGGAATAAATTGTTTTCCTATCAGCTTATAACGTGTTTGATGTGTGCATTTTCAAAATTTCGACGACGAACTACAGATAAAGGGCGCTTGTATTCATTTTCATGTTCGCATTTCCGTGCTGCTCGAAAAAAACGTTTGCTTTAAAATGCAATTCATCGCGCAGATATAAAATATTTGATAGAAATAAAAGACGACAACTTCAAAGTGTATTTAGTCTCGATCCGGCTGAGTGTTTGACTCATAAAATGGAATTAAGATAATACGTGCGGTATGATACCCTCGTAAAATGTCTGTGTATTTTTTCCACAAAGTGGATTGCGCTTCGAACATTTTTCCTTTTTTTTATTCATAAAATTTAATATCACGTTGGAGCAACTCTGTCTCGCTCGCTTTCATAGTCCTTCGTGTTCTCCAAACTCTAGCTCATGTTGTGGCTTGCCGTTCTAGACAGCGCATATAAACATGAGTGGAGATTTGCTTTACAAACAAGAGTCTGTTATGAAGCGTACGTAATCAATCAGTGTTTTCTGTGAACACAACACCGCGCACGAAAGCAAAATTAATAAGAAATGTGAAAATGGCTCACAATATGTTAACAAGGAAGAAAATGCTCAATTCAATTAAAATATCACTCTATATATTGCTTGTGACAAAAATAGCTTCAAATCAATAATGGACTCAACACTAAATTGCACCGGAAAATTGATTTTTTTCTCTGCAATTCGCTGATTCACTGAATGATTTATACGTTTTTACATAAATTACGAACAGATATGTCTACTTTTGGATGCATCCGATATTTCCGTGTCAAGTGAGATAGTTTCAAATGTGAACATTCTAAAATAATGCGATAAATGTGCACACTGCACACGTTTTTCATATTAGCCGCTCTTATTGTGATGTGTATTGTACAATTTAAACGATTTTTCTTATTTTAAAGTTTGAAATTTCAATTTTGAAACATCAAATTCAACATTAAAGTACATCTCATTTCTATCATCACAGGATTCGATGTAACTTTAACCATTTCAATGCTCCGATTTTTGAGAGACACAGATAATTTGCAGCAATAATATGGCAAGCGGATTTCAGGAGGGTGAAATTTGGGCTTCTTTCGTTTCATTATTTTGGACATAATATGACCGATAACAAAGCCGATTAGAAATAAATACCGACAGAAAGACGCAGTCATAACACACTCAAAATGATAGCCATTTCGAATATATTCGGTTTCATTACATTTATACTTTCGCTCCGTTGCGTTGAAACTTTTCAAATTTCATTCGTACTGAATTCGCCGACAGGAGTCGTGTTTCTAATTTCAACGTAATATGAGGTGGAAATTGGATCAGTTTCAATGAAAAATAGACAATAATGATGCTTTCGCTGCTGCTGCTGTTGTTGTTGTTGTTGTTGTCAAACGGTCCAAATTCATGGAATTCGGCTTTTCTTATCCATGAAGGTCGGGCGCGATGGTGGAATGTTTCAACAAAACAAATTTAAGCTTTGACAATTATGCAATATTTGTATTTGGAAATGAAATCGCAATTTATTTGGATTGATGTTTGAATTATCATAAGCGTAACATCTTCTCAATAAAAGAAGTCGGAAAGTTTGAAAGAAAGCGCATACATTTGCAAGTGAGTGCGAGAGTAAGTAATAAAAACGACGAGCATTTGATACGATTGGACCATTGTCAAAATTCCGAAATAAGCGAGTTATGAAATTATCCCATATTATTGCATCACATTAACATTGACGAAGGAAACACAAATTTGGATTTAAGAACCAAAAAAAGGCCAGCTCAAAAATTTTGTTATCAGTAAACCGATTCTTATTCTTTCTCTAAAAAAAAAAACATCTTTCTTCGTCGCATTTGAGGCGCCGGCGTTTTTTACGTGCTTGTTTTTGTTAGCGCAGCCCAAATTCAATTTCTACCTTTTCACATTTATGCAAATTTTAATTTGGCTTTGCTGTAAATTTTCAGCTTTCCACCGCACGATTTTATCAATGCGAGAGCGAAGCGTGGAATTATCGTTCCGAATTCTGTCTACTCTGTTCTTAATGCTTGTGAAAATGTATATGTTGCCGTCGTCACTCTTTTTGTGGTGGTGCGAATGAGTGGGCGATTCCTTTCGGATTGCCCATTCTTCTCCCTAGGCCATATTCATCTTATCACAATGCCATGAGATGCATTAGATGCGCAAAATGCTGTTGCTGACACGGTTATCCGAATAAAGGAACGAAATCCAATGTGTTAAAAGACATTCGATTGAAACGTGAGCAAGCAACGACAACTCAATGACGAGAAGCTTCAATGAATGAATACTGAACTCGCCAATGCAAAAGTTTTTGCTTTTGTCTTCTCGTCTGTCCCGCATTCGAGCGACTTTACTTTTTAATGGTTTTTCGTTGTTCGTTTCGTTGAAATTTTATTCGTATTGTCTTCATCACATGCGCGCCCATCCATTCACTTTCTCATTTCAATATGTTCGCTGATAATGTTCTGGTCTTGTGCAGTTGTTGCGGTTTCAAGCTTCGTTGTTTGTACAACACGCAAAGATTTTATTACTACCATCGATTTTTTGTCTATTCTTTGCTCTCACTGTTATTCGCCAATTGCCGCCCCTTTTGTTGTTTCCCTTTCATTCAGCGTGCCACCATATCCGTACTCAGACTCAAAACAACCGAATATTTTAACATGCGATAATAACTTTAGCTTTGCAGGTGATGAAAATTGTGTAATGTTTGTGATTTCGAGTATCCAATTGTTTGCTCTCACGTTTCATTCTACCGTTTCGCCGACTTGAGAAACAATTTTATAATTTTTCATGCGCATTAAAGCACCAAGCAACAAGCAATTCATTTCATATACATTTATATTTGTGGACACGATTTCAGCTTTCTCTCTCTCAAATTGGAACTTCTCTTACGAAAGCGGAACATTTTAATAGAAAAGACAGTAAGGCCCAAAAAACTTTGTAAATATTCATGTTGGCGATGGATAATGCGGGAAAATGAAGACAAAAAACATAAATATGAAAATTCAGAAAAAAAAAAAAAAAAAAAAAACAGTAGACAGTTGCAAATGGCGAGAGCACTGATTGCATTTAAACGAAAGAAAGACGCTTCTAACAAAACAAGTGTTTGGTTGAAAGCTCTTCTCTTGCATTAATACTACAGCTAACCTATCGATACAATTACTTTCAAGTGAAATGTTGACCTCGTTTCTGATGATGATGATGAACAACAAACACACAATTTATATTTTGCAAAAAATATTCGCTCAATCGCTTGAAGACATCGAAATGATGGTAATATAATTTTTCCTGCAGCAAATGCTTTCTTCTGATCAAGGGCAGCATTTTTTATCTATTTCTCTCTCTCTCTCTCTCTCGATCTCTCCAACCTTTGTGACTTTGAAGTGCAGTTTTCAATATGACAAAAAGTTCAAGTGAATCTGATTCTTCGCACCTTTCGCTTCGATCTTAGTGCAAGACTTCCATTTGACATCATAAATTTCATTTGTTGGTTGTTTGACAGCTGTCTAATTTGTTTACGATGCAAACATTGAAACCAAATAAACGGTCAAATAAACCAGACGGATTTTACCTTTTGAAAATGGCCAAAGAGTTTTTCGTTTAACACAACACGTAACCAAAATTTAATTGCAACATTCAAGTCGGTATTTTGATCGAAGGCTTGCTATTGCTTCAATATGTACGTGAGAAAGATGAAATTTATCGTAGAAATGTGCCAATGCTTCATCCTTTATACAATTATGTTGAACAAGACGTTATGAGCTCAAGACAAACGAACATTTTCAACAAGCAAATTTCCATGGAAACAGAAGATAAAGGTATGGAATGCAATTTTTATATTTCTGCCTATATTTAGATGTAGAAAACACATGAGTCCTTGAATTCAAATCGTCAAAGATCGTTCATTACAAATTCCATTCCATTTTCGTTAACATTACAATTATTTGAACCATTCACTCTCTAACGCCACGAAGATTGTATAAATATTCATTATTTCAATAAGATTTATCAGTCAATGCAAACAACATCGACGAAGATGAAGCTCTTAGCCAAAGTGATTTCATCGATCTTGATAATTACATATTTTGTGAGTTGACATTCGATTCTTAATTGAAAACATGTTTATCAAAATAATAATTTGTCAATCCTAAAAACAGGATCTCTCGACATTTGGAAATCCCACTAATAGTGGGAAAGCATCAAACCTAGCATCAAAATATGTAGATTGGACCATAGATTTGGGCTTAACTCGTGTTCCACCACCTCCTCCGCAGGAATTACATGTTATTGATGGTTCAATTTACACTATCACTTTGGATGATTTGTCGAAGGCCATACATCAACTTTACAAGGAAATGGATGGAAGAAATTTCCTTTTGAAAATTCTAAGCTTGAAAGAAGGTGAATTTGCAGATAAATCAACAAGGGTCGATTTCTTTGTGCTGTTGAGCAGTTTTGCGGGCATTAATGGCAAGTTAAGGGAATGTATAACAAAACTCGATCAATTCAATGAAGAAAACAAACTTTATAAAGCTACAATCGAAAATTTGGAAACGAAATATGCAGTAAACATTGCGGACAATAAAGATTTACGAAAGAAACGTGACAATATTTTGACACTTGTCGTGAGCCGCCGATATTACATGCAAAGAGTCAAAAAACTTCTTATAGATGAAATACATTCTTTCATAGCCTACGTCGGTGAAGCTTGGAAGGCTTTGAATTCAACTACTGCTGATCGAGTGTCCGCGTTAAATAAAATGTATGAAAACGGCACAAAGGCAATGTCATCCAAAATCCTGTTGGATTTACTCGAAGATTTCAACAAACTTGACATTTTTGAATGTAAAATGATGCCATTGGTGAGATTATGGTTGAAGGAGGGTAAAAATATGAAGTAAAATGTCATGAGAGCAGCTTTGGTATAAGACCAGACCAACCTCTCAATAGCTAGGGAAAAATTAAAATCTTCAGTTGGCTTAGACTTTTTTTGGGACCCTTTCAATTCTGTTTCGCAAAAATGTATTCTATTAATTAATTCAAACAATAACATTAAAACTTTTTTGTCAATCAATTTTTAATTGAATTCAAAAATAAATGATATTTTCAATAAAAAAAAAAACGTATCAGCATTTTTGAACCAGAACTACGACTTTTCAGAAGGCATTTGCTATCTCGATAATTATCAGTGAAACAGAAAATACATTTACATACTTGCTCTACTAAATTGACTCATAGGAACCGCATCTACTCGTTTTAAAATACTTTCCGTTCGCATGAACCTCCTCCTTAGGGACTGAATAATGGTCGAATATACACTATCACTTTAAATTATTTGATGGAAGCCATACAAAAGTAAATTCGCGTATCAAAATATTTAGATTCAATTGCTACTTTTGAACTGTCCGAGTTGAATGAAATGTATGAAGAAGGCACGAAGGTAATGCCATTTGACGATTGGACTCATTCGACGATATTTTTGACAGTAAAATGATGCAATTTTTAGAGGAATGGGAAAAAAGTCTGGATACAAATGGAACACATTTGCATACTCTAGTAAATAAGTGCTCAGAAACAGCTTGACTTGCTTTTGAAACATTTTTTAAAACTTGGTTCACATGAGAAGGTTCGATAATATGCACTACAAAAAAAAATTGCTCTCGTTGGCAACGAAAAATGGAACTCGTTACAAAAATTTTACCGAACATTTCTTAACATTAAAAAGAATTATATTTATCAAGCCGGAGAAATATGGTTGAAAATTTTTGCATTACGTCGATAAAAATGCTAAACATTAACACGTTAATTAAAATTCGTGTCAATGTGCGGAAATATTTCAATTTCAATGACCTCGAACTGCCTTCTGCATTTTGAGTGTTTTTTTCCCTATATATTGTGAATATTTTGACACAATCAATCATTTAAAACTATCGAGCAAGATGCATAACATATTTCAATATTTATTCAAGATTTTTATCATTACACTCTCTGTAAGTCCACAATTCCTAATATTATTGCGTTCTTAAATAATAAACGATACAATTTAAAAAATAAAAACAGATTCACTTGGCATTTGGGAGCCCGAACGAATTCGAAAGTACACCAACATCCGTGGATCAATCTTTTAAAATGGTTTTAACTAGGGTTCTGCCACCACCCCCTGAGGAGCTACGTCTTACTGATGGTGTAATTTACACCATTCCGCTGAATGATTTGAATGATTCTGTAGACAAATTATTTGAAGTTATGGGTGGACGAAAGTTCGAAATCGCACTTCTTAGTCTTAATATGGGCCAATTCGCAAATGAAGCACAAAGGAATGAATTTGTTACAATTGTGCATAGTTTTACGGGCAGTAAAGGCAAGTTTAAAGTGTTACTAAAAAAATTCAAAGAATTTAACAATGAGAATACACAGTTTATACTTAATATTGAAGAATTGAAAGCAAAATATGCAATCAAAATCGCAAAAAATGACAAAATGCAAAACGAAATTGATAATATGCGCGCACTTGCCTTGGGTCGCCGTTATTACATGAAAGAAGTGAAAAAGCTTCTGATCGAAGAAATAGATGCCTTCAAAGCTTACGTGGCCGAATTTTGGAACATTTTGAAGACCAATTCAACTGATCGAGTATCCCAGATTAACAGAATGTACGAGAAAGGATGGAAGAAATTTTTATCCAAAGAAGTGCTGGCGCTATTTGACGACGTCAATCAGCTCGAGATTTATGAACGCAGAATGAAACCAATGTATGAGCGATGGAAGAAGATAGTTGTCAGACCAGTTGAATATATAAAGATTTCTAACACTTACACGTCATTATAATGTACACGGTAAAATATTGGATTCTGGCTCGCTTCTGTAATCACTCAATGTTTGATAAAATTCAATTAGAAATAAAATGAATTCCAAATAAATAAAAAATTCGTTCGTTTCGGAACTTTATTCCGGTTTGACTGAAAATACATGAGCAACAACACTTTTCGATGAATCGATTGAAGCACAAAAGCGCGACGTGGATAATGTATTTGCATACCTAACATGTTAGAGAATGGTGAATGCCAATTGAGCGCACCATCTCTAGTTATAAATATGAATCTAACTCTCGAACATTTCCAATATTTCAAAAAGTTTTTAGTTTTTGCAAATTTTTTTTCAATCATGTTTTTTGTGTCGTTAAGCTCGCTTATGTGCATTTGTTCGTCATCGCTTCTTTGCTTACCAAAATGCTGCCATGGCCGACCACATAGGCAAGCCAAATTTGAACGACAAATCAGAGCGCAGCATTTGTATTGGTCTGCCGTCATGCCTCTGTGTGTTACGCTACGCTTTAAATGTATACAATCTCAAATGGTTCTCGATGAAAAATTAACATCAAAATCTGTACTGTCTATCCTACCCAATGTTCGCAAAACAAAGACTTTGGAAAAGAATTCATGGGATATTGGGTATTGCTTGTACAATAACGCGTATTTTGACTGCTCAAATATCATTTTGTCTTATTTCCTGGTCCTGAAATGGAAGAAGTGGATGCAATATCCCTCGCACATCCACATAAACAAACATCTGTACATTTCAAAAGGAGCACAAATTTGTCTGCATTAAATGTTTCGGTGCTCATTTACAACGTAAGCAAGTTTCATGCATTCCTTTTTCGTATTCGAAATTTCAATTCCTTGGCATATATGCCTCGTCTTTCACAGCATATTTAGTTCTTTCATTCACCTTTTTGCACATGAATGCATTAATATCATTGACAGACACAATTTTGTATCGTGAGCACTTTCGCCACTTTCTATTTTTGTCCATTCGCCGTTTCGCTCACTCTCACTCTCGCCCACCATTTCATTCGTCTGGGCTTGCTATTTGTACGTATATTTGTTTTATGTACTGCTTATTTCGTTAATCACGAGCGAATAGGCAAATTTTTCCCTCATCATATTCTTCTCCGTCAAATATTGAGAATGAGTAAAGAGTATTTGTGCAGTGCATACGAAATGAGAACGGAGCTTTGGAGGCATACCGAATCAACGAAACGAATACGAATGACTTGGCGAGGGCTGGAGTTGGAGCTTGAGAAAGAGAAAAGGAATACTTCTTGAAATGTGCTAGCTCGGCACAGTCAAGCTCAAAAAATAATATGTAGAAAATCTAAATTTCATTTGATCTGTCTGATTGCTGTAGATAATGTGCTACGTTATGCACACACGTTCACAATTACGCTGCGCTGTGTGAATGCGAAGAAAAAGTACCGCCCAAATCGACAAATGAACGGTAGAAATGTAAAATATCGAATGAAGAGTCATTTGTGGAATGTCAATAATTTTCTTATGTATCAGTTGATAGGGGAATCTCCTGAAATTAACTTTATTCGAGTAAACGCATTTAACAAGCTAGTTCGACTACAGTAAAAAGCTTCAAAGCGGTCACTGAACATTCAATGTTACGGCGATGACAACCAAAGGTAGTCAAAATAATATTCGCAGGAAAATTCAGCTCAAAGATGGCCAGTCGACTGAGAAACCGGGCCAACGAACCAATTTGCTTTGTGCATCTCTTTCGTACGCTACGTCTCGTCCAATTCGGTTCAATTTTTCAAAATTCAAGATGGTTTTCCTTGCCATCGACTCTCACAAATATATAATGGAATTTGCTATGCGGAAAACATTTCGGAGCGAAAAATGCGAACTATGGAGGTCGGTTACATTGAAATCTGCATTTGGCTTCGTATAGTTATATAATTAATTACGAAATCAAATCCATATGTGTTGGTTCCTTATATTCCATCATATTTCTATCAAGTAATATAACGCGATAGCGCTTGTATTAATAATATGCACGAGAAAGACACTGTTTGCCGCAACTCACACGCTTCTTTCGTGTGGTTTCGGCACATATTGGCTATCTCGTGCAAATTACTTATACTATAAGCGCTATCGCGTTGTATTGCCGAATTTCTGCTCATTGAAGCGGACTTTTCATAGCGGAAAAAAAGAAAGCTAGATCGTTCATTCAAATCCGAATTTAGAGAAAGAATTTCGAAAAATGTTTCATGGAATGGGTGGTAAAACGGAATGGCTAGTGAACAGCAATGTTGGCCGAAAACAACAGAACTCAATATGAAATAAATTAAGTTTAGACTTAGGAAGACAAAAATAAAACTAAATGCAAAATAAATAGGAAAGAGTAATGAAGGAAATGGGCGTATACTTCGACGGTGAAATGGTAATTTCACGGTTTTCATCAGAAATCAAACATTGGAAAAGCATCATCCCGACTTTTGCTCTGATGTATTCGGATATGTCGAATAAACGAAAAGTAAATGAAACTCTTCGCACTTTGTTTCATTATTTTCTTTCTTTTCGTTTTCTGTTTAATGACAAATGTGTTTGTTCCATTCAGCACAATCTTTTGCTCTCATGTGCGCTTTCCCGCTTCGCACTCAGATGAACTCAATCATATCAAATATAATGATTTAAAACTGGATGCTTTGCTCAGTTTGCTGTTGTTAGTAGTTGGTGGTTGAGTTCAATGGGGAACGCACGCGCCGCGCAAATACATAAGGAAACAGTCATATGTCATTCAGAAAGTTTTCAAACCTAATAGCGATTTTCACTTCCGCTCCAGCACACTCTTGCACAGTGCACACACTCATCACTTATTTTGTAATTCCTATTTCACATTCTGCTTCTTCTTCCTCTATTTCTTGTGCTAAGTCTCTCTTGTATTCTTGTTCTTTCGCTCTCTCTCTTTCGCTCGCCCAGTTCTTTCTCCAGATTATTAGCTCTGGTTATGATTTTTAGTTTGATTGTCTGCCTTGCTTTGCCTTTCCTTGGATTTGTATCGTTTTTCAAATGTTTTGCAACAGCTAGACGCGCTCGGTTCCTGTTTACTGCCCAGCCATATGTCAGTTTTGCAGTCATGACTCGTGGCTCTGTCTAGGAGCCGGCTCATCTTGAACTGGCTAAGTATATAGAAGCATAAAGGACACAACGTAGACTAAATTGACGTATGATTCGGATTGAGCTATTATATTTTCATATTGACTGAACCACCTCAATGGCAGCTAAGCTTATGAGGAGTCCGCTTCCAGACGGAGCCACGATTCATGATTGCAGATGTGTTATTTTGTGGTTGTATTTTCACAGTGAAATGATTCATTTCCAACCACATATTTTCCTCCTGCTGCTCTTCTTTTTCAATGTATACTTTCGCTTTACATGAAATATACAACAAACATCGCTACGCAGCTTCGACTAAAAATGGCTAACACAAAATAAATATTAGTGCCATTTATTTTCGGTCAGGCTTTGAGGTTTATAGTTGTGTCGTCTGGTTTTAAATGGTGTGTATTGCTTGTAAGAAGCATATGTGAGTCCCCATGATGAATGATTTTTCCTACTAAACTCTCACCGATATCGCGTTTCTTACATACTGCTTGCGTATTATTTCGAGTCGCACTAATTTTCCATCCTCGACATCCTCCTCCGCAGCCATGATCCATTTTCCCCTCTCTCTCTCTTCGACTTACAATCCTTTCAATTTCCTTTCAACAGTAACACATTTTGAGCATCGAGCAAAATCAGTGCCGTAGACAACAGAATTGTTAATAGATTACAATCTCTCTCTTTTTGATTTTTTTTCTTTTTCATGTCATTTTCGCTGACTGTATCGCCTGCAGCCACATATACAGCATGTGCGTCTTTTCCCCTTGAAAATCGAAGCACGTCCATTCAGTTGCTGAAAAATGTCAAAGCAAAGCAATGAAGTCCGTAGTATCGTAGTTCCGACGCGACACATGAAATACGTCAACTACCCCTCCTGATCTAATTCATTCCGTGTATCGCTTATTCTGACTCCTTCGGCCAAAACTCAGCGACGTCTGGTGAACGAGTTTGCTACTCATAATTGGCATAACTACGCGTACTGACTTCAATGCTTTGATTACAAGTTTGGTGCTTTCAATTACAAGAAAATGCATCTTTTCGTCGCTCTTAACATTGGTTTTTTGTCTAGTTTTACCGAAAAATTCTGTCGTGGTTTTCCAATTTTTTAAACTGCTTGTCATCGAACGATTCACCCACAGGGAGAGAGAGAGAGAGAGAGAGAGAGAGAGAGAGAGAGAGAGAGAGAGAGGGAGTATGAAGAGGCACGAGTGGGAAAAGTCGTCAAGTATGAATAACGAATAATGAAACAACAAAGGGAAATTCGAAATTTAATTAAAGTCATCAGTTTGTTTACTCTGTCCCTCTCGAGTTTGGCTAATTTTACCCAAAGCCACCAATATGTCGATTTTTCCGTTGTCCATCCGTATCGCTCTCTCTTTCTCTCTCTTTCTGTTTCTCAATCCGACTCATCTTCGATTTTCCGTTGGTCCTCTGATTATTGGCATTTATCCTGTGTGCATTTCGCACACAAGAAAACATTCAGAATTTGCTAGTAAGTGATACGGATTTTGTTGTGCTCGGTCGGTTGATTCAATTGGATAGAAGTGACCACAACCGCGTGTATTTATCAGTTTTCATGTTTTTCTTGAGTTGTTTCGAGAAAAAAAAACCAATCCGATTCACAAAAACTTTGAGTTTGAAAAAACTTCCTGGTAAATGAATTAAAGTTTTAGTTTGGACAATGTTTTATTTTCGTAAAAGGCGTTGAAACCGAATCCAATAAAACAATACAAAATAATTATACTTTTCACTGTCTTTATTCTAACATCATTTATTCATTGAAACTTCATGCTGTTTTCGATGCATGTGAAACTATCCAGTTCGAGTCATAGCTTTCATTGCAATAAAACATGGCGGAAATGACGAAGTTTTCGATTCAATAATCGAATGTTGTTGCCACAAACACAATCGAAATGCTTTCCGAGTGCATCGCATCAAGTAAAGTGCATTAATATTTTGTCTTGTTCTGTGTGCTATTGCTCCACATTTTGTCGTGATATTATTATAATCAGTGAAAAGTGCATTATTCCTTAGACCATATTTTATGTATATTATGGGTTTGTTAACGACAAAAGAAACCATATCAACAAAATGACACCATCGTGTTAAGAATGTGAAATGCAATTGTGCAGACATCGTCCATATGATACGTTCCGGATGTGAGCGTGTAAACTGAATCACCCCCCACATCCAAATCATGACATACACACCGAGAGATAGAGAGAGAGAGAGAGAGAGAGAGAGAGAGAGAGAGAGATGTGAAAGATTGTTTAATACAAAAGTGTATCTTGCATTTGTATCAAGCATTACAGTTCCACTTCATCAGCTTAACGTACTTTAGGTAGCTGGCTTAGTGCTCAAATACTGAAAGAGCACATTTTCCATAAGTGCAATTCATTGGATGATAGCCAACAAAGTATGTTTGTATGAATTTATCTGAAGTACTTCGTATGCACACAATGTTGAATATCAAGTCGAATGGATTCCAAAGGCTCGATGTAACTTTTTTAAAGTATTGCCTTTGGGGCTTCTTATACGAGCATGCCAACAAAAGTTCTATTGATGTGTGCGTATGAGTACCGTTCGATGTGTTTCAAACGTAGAAATAACAAAAGTCATGTTTATTGCTTGGCAATCGGTTCCAATACATTCGAATCTCAGCCTCTTTGACTTAAGAAACACGCCGGCCACTTTTTTCGGGAGCACTTACACATCATCTCGCCAATGCCGATGAATTGCATACTAGTCATTGAATGACATGCATTCACTACATTTCAACTGGATATGGTTGCATGTGCAGCTATCTATTACATACCTTCTCATTCTCGTAAAAATCCAAACATCACTACTGTCATCGTATCAACAATAACAAAAACAGCAGCAAAGATATCAACAACAATAGCACCAAGCTGTTTCGCTTTCGAGTCAGTAACTCTCTTCAATTCAATGCCCCCGACACTATGCAGCTCTATGCGCCCTTCCCCGTTGATTCAACCTCAGACTCAGAATGTTCTTAGACGAAAAGCTCTTAATAAAATTATATAATAAAAATACACATATCCCTTGAATAGCAAATGCACCCACTCACAACACACATTCCATCTGCAACGAATCTCTCTCTTGTTTCTGTGTGTGTAGCATTCAATGCGGCAGCAACAGCAACGATAGCAGCAGCATATCCTTCGTTTTAAGTCGGTTCTTGTGATTATTTGTTTTCGTTGCGCTTTGTGTGTGTTTGTTGTGTTCTACTTAAGCTTATGTACCGACGAAAATTTATGTAAAAGCGCTTTCGCAAGCGCTTAAAACGTAAAACGCACAAATGCAATAAAGCAGTTTATGTAAATGACGTTGAATGATATGGTAAACCTTGTTAATGATCATATAATATTGAAGAAATTTTCTGTGACTGTAGGATGGCTTCTCTCTCTTTCTCTCTCTCTCTCTCTCTCTCTGGCTTTGCACTACCACTATCAACGTGAATCATTCACGAATTGTTATGCTCATAAAAGCGATTAGATATTATGTTTGTCATGCTCATTTCATACGAATTATTTTTTTTTTTACGTTTTATCAAAAGATGAGACATTCCAGTGAGATATAAATCGAACGACTGGAAATTGTAACAAGGAAATGATGTATTGCGGAAATGCACATTTCGGCGATTTTAGCGATTGTGATACGTTGATAATGCCATCGCTATAATACCTCTCGGCTCGGTGGCTCCAGGTAAGCTAACACAAACCAATCATAATATGATTCCAAATACAATTCCAAAGCTTCCGGATGTGTCAACAAATGAAATGCAATGAGCATGAAATTTTAATTATATAAAAAGCACCACATTCAGATGACAGTAAACAAACTAAACGGAAAAAAGTCGAGCAACGGTAGAATTTGGCAGGCAGCTACGAAAAATCCGCGTGGCCCAAAATGAATCTCTTTCTGTGAGTTCTTGGCAACTGGTAAGATATTTTACCTCCGTTTATTTACTGTTTTCGCATTTCGTCAGAACCAACGCCATTTCATCCAACAAGGAGAAATAATCGTCAAAATAAACATTTCAGGCGAAATGGAATATACTTGAGAACAGCAATGGGAAAAAGCGAGTGAGAGAACCCGCATATTTCTTGTTGTTTGCATTGGTATTTTTACTAAGCTTTGTCAAAAGACACGTCTTTTCCGTGTTTATTTACATTCGTAACAATGAAATCGCCTAATACTTCAGATCATACATTTGAAACAATTTGCCCGAAACTATCGTTAGATATGGAGTAGACTTTTTTGTATCATTAATAATATTCAAAGCTGAATGTTATTTCTCTTCAGAACCACATCTAAAAGAAAATGGGAACTCTTGAGCAATTTAAAGAAAGCGATGGGAAGGGGAGCGATTGAAATTTTCAGGAAATGAACAGATTTAGCGAAATTCGATGAACACTTCCAAATCCTTTCCGTTTCACTTTCTTTCTTAAATTGTTTTCTGGATAATCTGATGAAGAAATAGATTATAAGTGGCCATTGTCATTTTTTGCCGTTCCAAACCATTTTTACTTCATTTCTTCGTCTTATTAATATCATTCTGTTTAGCATTTTATATTCAAGTTACACATACATTTGGCTTGCCTTCCATCATATTTCATTTGCATGAGGTGGTTCGATACCACGCGTGCAATACAAAAATAAAAATAAAAAAAACGTTAGAAACAAAAATTAAACTCATTAAAAAAATTCCATTTTAGATGCCAAAAATTTCCTAATTATCAAAAAAAAGCAAGCCATAATAATATGATACTATGAACATTTCTGCATTTCGATGTGAACAAAAACTGTTTTATTAAAACGTTCGAAATCATTTCAAGGATTTCGAAGTATTACTTGCAAAGTTTGAAAGTATACAACCGAAAATGAAGAGGTTGAAAGCAACAAATATAAATAATATTGATGACACACATTTGGGTTATGATGGAAAATTATCTTTGAAAAATGCCGAAAGAAGATTTTGCCCATCGAATCGACGCTAGTAGATTTTTATGTTGTGGCTACCGATGAACGATATACTGCTGTACTGAATGCTCTTCATCACTGTTCAATATATCATAATGTGTGTGCGCGTTGAGCATTTTCCTTTCGATTTGGGATAGGGCACAGATAACACAAAGCATTGAGCTGAGAAGATAAATGATATGGTTCCCAAAAAAATTACGATATAATATTAAATCTTTTGGATGTTTTTTTTACAACGATAATGAAGACAAAACAAACGTGAAAAGCAAATGAAAGGAGCAAAAATAGATTATTATTGATATAACGATGAATAATAATGCGGCCTTTTTTTTGTTGACGGTGGAAAAAAATTCGATAACGCAGTCGAATGCGAAAAGAAAAACTTTAAATGAGGCTATTAGTGTAGGAAATTTTCGATTCCGTTTCATTTCATCTCTGGAAATTCGCAATAATTCTCTTCGCGGCGATTACTTTATTTCAGCCCGCATGAGTACTCACACCGAAAAAGGTACAGCACATTTTCTTATCGATTAATTGACGATGCTATTTATTTAGTACAAAATGTCTGGGGGATTTTTTTCATTTAATGACCCAGGCAAAACGCATTTTAAAACAATCCGGCTCATGCCTTTGCAATCCGCACATACACACACAACACAGCAATTATTACAATTTAAGCATATCAATATTTATCTTGGGAAAATGAGAATCCTTGAGTTTGCAACGGAGTCATGTATTATAAACTTCCTTCGCATCATATATAGTACAGGCCGAATATTTGCATTCAATTTGTTGAATCGTTGCTACCGGCATTTTCAGATTTTGTGATTTATCTGATATCTCACATTGAGATGTTTTCACTTATTGAATTTAAAATATTGGATTGGCTGTAGAATATCGAAATCGGTGTTCATATGTATGCATTTTATGTGTGTGTACATGTGAATGATTAGGTTTTACTTGGGAAGGAAGTGTCTGGATCTCGTTAGTCCGACTTTTGCTCCAGATGAAAAATGAATCCAATAAATCATTGGTAAGCATGGGAAAAAAACGATGTTGTTTATTTTTCGTTATAAAAACGAGCGTTCATTGCTGGAATACGAAATCCAGATCGATTTCGGTGTTATAAAATTCTTCATTCAAACGAATATAAAAATATAGCTAACACCATTTTGAATATTTAATGAGCGTCCCATCGATGTTTCATTTTTATTCGATTTCGTTTCGACTATGATTATTGTTTTTTATTTCATTAGAAACCATTTTGAAATGCTTTATGTTCCAGATTTGAAGTCTTCTATATTTCGACTTTGTTTGGCAAGAACTGTTCGTTTTAAATGGCTCAACCTCGCATTTGGATCGAACAATCGAAGCACATATGATATGATCTCCTAAATAAAGCAAGTAAATATAAAGTATTTTTAGAATAGACCGCTTTGAAAAAATTGTGAGCGCTCGCGGAGCAACGCAAATTGAAATTCGATATTTTTTCAACGAAATCGAAAAAAAAAAATGTTCGCATTTGCTCAAAGCACTCAATTCACACACAAAAAGAAGAAAATAAAAACATGAATGTGAAAATATTCATGAAATATGGTAAGAAATGTGCTAGCGGCAATCTAGTCATTAAAGTAGCAATGACAAATTTGTTGCTATTTAATAAATGAATGAGATAGAAAGATGGCACAATGTGCGTTTCTGTGTTTAATTCCATTGGTGCCGACAAAAGATACACGAAAAGAGAAAGAGAGATTTAGTGAGTGTGGCTATATGCGTACAAACAGTGGCAGAGCGGATTTTGTTACCGTCTGCTGAGTAAATGTTATATGACATTGTGATTACTCAACGGGACCGTACTATTTGAGACATTTTAATGATATCTATTCTTCAGCGCCATCTATTGGGCAGTAGTATTGATGTGATATTTCAATCGTTTCAATGACTCATTTGTTTTTATTATTTGTGTCAATAAAAATTTTGTTCGAATTACAATGGATCTAAATTGAGTTCACCCATGTGAAATAAGATGGCGCGGTCAATTGGCATACTCCCGTATAGCTATCAATTTCTATATAAGCACGGTCCGCTTGTGATTACTATTATTTTTGGAAAAGCACACTCGATCTCAAATGCCAATCAACACTAGCATCAAAATGCGAGCAACATGAAAAAGCCACGACTAATGTTCCAGTGCAAGGAGTGAATAGTACACAACACGCCAATGCCAAAACGAAGCCAAGATCAACCATTTTATTCATGGCGATATACATATAGATTTTAGTATTCCCCATTTGTCCCGGTATCTCTTTCTGATGATGATTTCGGTGTGTGGTGCGTAAAAGATGTCAGTACCTCGCAGCCATGTCAGTATGAATTGTCATTATTATTATTATCAACGTTACATACATACGTAATCAACAGTCGATCTCTGGTTCAAACGCTTTTCGTACGCTTGCAAGTAATTGGATATTGAGATTTAACAAAAACAATGGAATGTTAAAAAAAGGCTTTGAGATAAAAGACAAAATCGATTGGATAGCTTCGTGTGTGCTTTGAATGTTTGTCGTTATTCTCTTAATTAAACCGAAGAAACAGTAGCAAAGTGAATGAAGCGGGAGAAGAGACGGAAGATGCCGAAAGTGAAGGCAGAGAGAGAAAAAAGATTCAAGTCGGAAAATTCGCACATCGACACTCGAAACGACGCCTATTCATTAAATATTGAACAAACTGAAGTCCATTTAGCATTCACGGTGGCGTGTTCGAGACGCTGTGTAATTATTTTCATCACAAATGCTTCACGATTGCTTTGTGTTTGACGAACGCGCCCGTTGAGCCACCCATTTAATTTGACTTACGACACATCGCCTTACGAAAAATGCCCTAGCCCATGAGCAAATTATATCCTTCAATTATTTTTTGAAAATTCCAAATGATCAATCCATGTAACAATCAAAAAGTCGAAATTTGGAATTTGCTGCTCTTGCAAACGCTAAATTTGTTACAATCGGTCGAATGCATTGCGACCATATAATATAAAGTGGAGAGCATGAGCGAACATATAAGGCACATGCCAAGATGAAAGCCTTTTGAGCAAGAATGCCGAAGAGTCAAAATGACAGAAAGACAGCGAGCGAGACTGAGACAGGCATGAGATGTCAGAAAAAGCAAGCAAAGAAAAGCCCACCTAATCATTTCCAATTGAATTGAACAGCGGCCGTTTGAGCGGCAACCTTTTCATTAATAACAAACTGACATGGTTTGATTTTCGGCTGACGCTTTTTCGGTGGTGCTCTTTCACTTCTTCCAACCATTATATTCAATTAGTATGTGGTCTGTCTCGCTGCCATTCTTTTTATCGCACCAGCGGCTTTGTTTCACTGTGTCCGGCTTTTTTCCGTTTGGCAGAGACAAAAAGTTGCTTCTCCATGGTGAGCACAATTGAGAAGACGCTTATAATCGTTCACCGGGGTAATTGTTATCAGGTAGCCTTCGATTGTGGACACTGTTTGATTTCATTGATTTTTCTGCATGAAAATAATGCAAAGAGGATTGCAATTTTATTATACATTGATACCATCAGGAGTTGAGATAAGAGTCATCATGTCTAGACTAGCTGTGAAATTATGAAATGCCACAAAGCTCAAATGTTACATACTTTGTTTTTGCCATTCATACCGATCGATGGGGCCGTTATAATGGCATTTACGGCGATGTTTAAGGAGCAGCACAGCTCACAGACAGAGAGAGAGAGAGAATACGGCACAAAAGAAGTTTATGTGGCACAAAAAGGTGATGATAATCAAAGGAAAAGACTGTGTGAATCTGTAACCTGGTGGAATTCTGTAACTATTCAGAAGAAAATTGTTTGGAAATGTGACGTTTAAGAACAATTGTGTGCTTGAAAATATTTTCGTAAAACGCACAATAAAAAAGTTTTTTTAAACGCAACATGAGCTGCCATACGAAGCAATGTGATGCTTTCAAAAATAAGTGTTCTTTATCATGCGTTTTATGTAAACTCCTTTCATACAACACATTCACGCACAAGATTCTGTTCTCAAGCACATAATCGATTACATCTTTTTTTCATGTAAATCGAATGAATTTACCATGACCAAAATACAATTCGTGTAAAATAATTCAACCAGAGCTATCATACGAAAATAACGTTCAATTCATGTCTTTGCATGTTTGACAATTTATCAAAAAAATCATTAATTCTTCACACGCTACGGAATCCAAATGTTGAAAAAAAGTTATACGGAACATTAGAAATGAAAGCAATGTAATCGATTGTTCTAAAACGTCACCAAAATATACTGCGAAATGGTTACAGAATTCCATCACTGAACTGCATAAGCGTTGACAAGGACTCCTTGTCGTTTCGGCGCAGCAACCATATTCCTTTTCCATACAAAAAAGTTCGCTATATAATATTTCTCGGTCGATGTTCAATGGATTTCTTCTTTAATACATTTTATTATATGCACGTTGCATGCCGATACCAAAAGGTTCAGTGCAAAGTGCACACAATTTTATTTGTAGTTAAGGAAGATTGGTTCGATAGCATTCACCTCTATATAATGCACATATGCTTTGATCTTGAATCCACTGTGTTGTTCCACCACCACAAAGCAACGCTATACTTTGTCAGCAGGATGCAAAGATTTAGTTCCGATGCTACTAACGCTGTTTTCCTTTCCTATAGTTAGCCTTTAATTTTTTAAGCACACACACAGGGATAGAGGGTATGTACGAGAGATGCGTTCGTTCATAGAAGTATCAACAAGCAGAATAGGAAGAAGAGAATAGGAAATGGAGCGGGAGAGAGTCGATGAGCGGAGGGGATATGGGATCATGAACTTTTCACTTTGAACATAAAATAGAATCATTTTATGTTGCAATATAAAATGCTGTTATCTGTATCTAGAGAGTCGTGCTCGCATGCATCCGTTCGGTTCCGTTTTTTTCGTTTCAAAAATATCAAATGTGAAAGGAGTCAAAGTCACACAGAGCCAAAGCATCAAGAAGTACTTTTTCCCACTCTCACTCGGTCTCTTTCTCTCCTTATATGCAATACGGGATCGATGGTGACAACCGATATTTACATTTTGTGTATCCACTTCTAACGAGATCGGCTGAGGGTGTCTCACTTAAAAAGCGAAGACACATAAAATGTGGAATGTGATTTTCAAAAGATACGGATAAGAATTATTTTACATTCTTGAATCATTACGCGAGATAAAAGAGACCAGAATCGCAACATCGAACAAAGGTCACTTCAAAAAAGAGCAATTATCAAATGTTAGTTTGATTGGCTTTTGTAATGTAATGAACACATTGCATGTGGACAAAGAAGCTCGATTTTTTTCTCGATATAGAAATTCCAATTTTGCATGAGCTACAAGCTGCATCTGCTATGCGCTTTTTTCCTGGTCCGCATATTTTTCATTAATTTCCGTCCATAGATTTACACATATCGATAGCGATGGGATTTAAAATGATAGATGGATTTTTGAGATAACCCCCTCGGAAGGAATCAAAAACAAAGCTAAGGATGGGAGCGTAGAGGGTGAGAGAGAGAGAGAGAGAGAAAGAAACAGATGAACGTGGCGAAAAGCAAACATGTCAAAACATTGCTGAAGCAAATTTCCGCAGATGGTGCAGCATTGCATACATCAGTTCGGTTCACATGGTTGCAACGTGGTTGGTTTAAAGCAAAAACTTATGCAATATGCCTTCGCCACCATTTCTATCGCTATCAATTTTTGTTTAAGTTCCTTTTCTCATGGAAAATCTGGTTTAGTTCATAGCAATCTCTGTTTCTCATTTTCGCTCGGGCCGCTTCAAACTCTGACTATCCTTTTCGCTCTCGCTTTCTCTTCAAAGCGTTCCTCGATTCCCGGCATTCACTTCCCGCTCCACCAAAGTACTCTCGTCTCATTTCTCTTTGTAATTGCTGAGAACGAAACAGTCACCGAGATTGTTTCACACCAACGAAGAGGACGATTAAACGAATAAAAAATCTGTTTTGATGCGGTTCAGGCGCGCACACACATACAACAAGTGTGCAGAATGATGTTTAGCTTAATCTTATTTACTCTTTATAAGCATCGACTAGTTGATGTCCCGATTTCAGTTGCAAAACCGCGCCATAGATGCAGCGTGCTAACGCATCTGTGTACACTGCAAAAAGTCTTAAACAGAAATAATTGACAGATGTATATAAACATGCGTTCTATTTACACTTGCCAATTTTTGCGCAATTTTTACATGTCATTTTATTAACAAAGGGCAATTTTTGAGGTTAAATAATTTCCCGATGTCAATTAACTCGCGTACTATTGACATATGGTAATTTTCACAGTACTACATTTCTTGCAGTGTATAATGTTTGATTGTATGCGTGAACGAATGATAGGCAAAACACAGCAAAGAGCGAGTGTGACGGGACAGAATCCATTATATAAAAAGTCTTATACGGCACAATCATCGGTTGATATGCATTGAATCATTTGAATCCATTCCACAAATATGTATACCATGCATGCATATGCAATGCAGGGCCAATCGCATGCGATGCGCTAACGGTTTTTTTTTGGGCCGATTGTTGTCCGCATATCAACGAGACCAAGACGATGATAAAAACGAAACCAATAAAATATTCACGGGAGGAAAAGAGTGAAAGAGAGAGAGAGGGGAAGAGATACGAGTGACACATCGAAAATATGTTATGTTTTAGATCTTTTGAACTGCATTTCCACTTTCACAATAACCATTTTCATCGTAACATTGTCCATCTTCTGTATTCAACGGATTTCGTTGCTGCATTTTCGGTGAAAGTACAATGAAGCGCACAAATCCCATGCATACGCTTAATGTGTGAACATTGCTTGCTGTCTAACGCTTCATGCTAATTCATTTAAATTTCACTGTAATATAACGTCACATCCACATCCTTCCTTGCTTTTCTTCTCTATCTCTCTCTCTCTCTCTCTCTCTCTCTCTCTCTCTCTCTCTCTCTCTCTCTCTCTTCTTTCCTCACTCGATCTCGCACATATGATAATGCGTTTCACAACGAAAAATGTACGACTACCTGGCCGAGTAACTTGAATACGTCCTCATTCATGTGGCTTATATAGGACCAGAACTATAGGCCGATGAGAATCTACATAGAAATGTGTATCTGAACGAATCAGGAGTTTGAAAGGAAAGAATTGTGACAAAGGAAATAAACAAATGCATGTGACAGCGAATTTCGGTCGTCCAGAGAAAAAAAAAACCTAAATAGGTATGGATTTCTTTACTCTAAACACACTCGATTTCGGATGAAAATCATGTTAACCTTTAACCAATTGGATAGAATCATTATCTATGTTCTATCTTTGGCATTCGAGCAAGATCTGAAATCTTATTCCTATGATATTTTTACAATATACAATTTGGCTTTCCACATATTTGGAATTCATTCGTTAATTAGAAAAATGTCTAATCGAAATGGAATGTGCTTTCCCATACCATATGCAGCAGGAGCAATACGAAGAATTTTCATTGAAGCCGGATTTAATACACAAAAATTACTTCAATTACATTAACAATTAAAAACAATTTGCGCCTAATTGGATGACTTGAGGAAATTGTATATGAGTCACGTTTATTTAAGCATGTGCAAATGATTTGTTTTATTGCCTAAACGGCGTTTGCTTTTTATATGTCGCAATCATGCAAATCACTTTCGAACATATTTCAAGAGCTCTGTATATATTTTATGTTTATGTAAAGAATAATGGAGAAAAAAAGGTACTTACCCCCTTCGTCAGTCATTACGAGGACAGTTGTAGCTGGGCCCGGTCCCTCCGGATTGAACACTTGTAATGACACAAGATACTGCGTATATGTCTCGAGGTTATGAATTTCATGGCTCTGCAAAGTTGGGATAGCAAAGGAAATTAAATCAACATTGGATTCATTTTAACTACAACTTGTTTCTCAAGATGAAGATTTGTGCAAAATATATGAATGTGGAACGGAGAGCGCGAGAGATGGAGCACTACAAACTATAACTCCATTAAGGATTGATTACTTTCAGATTACACGTGTTTTGCTTGCGAGAGACTCGTTTGTGAAATTGCATATTCGTTCGAAAATGTTTTGCCATCAGTTATGTCAACGCATAAACGACAACAGGAACAACAGCAAGAGAGAAAAATACCGTATGCACAGGAGTTACTGTATCATCATGATGAAATTGGATTTTTTTCTCTGCTTAAAGTGTCATATTTCAGGAGATTGTGAATTTCCGTCTCTCTCTCTCTCACACACACGAACGGTTTGTTTTCAATATCATTTTGTTCATTTATTCATAATTTTTCTTCATTTTACGTTGTACTATCACTTTCGATTTGTCTTCGATGAAATTGACAGCTAGTCGATATCGTCAACAATTCCAAATGAATGCATACAATTTTCGATAGTTTATTTTCTCTCTGTGTGTCCGTATCTTTGGCTGGGCGAATGCATCGTCGAAAAAAGTGTTGATTGTATGTTTGCATGTTCAGCATTCAGAGATGTGCAAAGTTTCAAGTGTACTTTATTTCATAAACTAACTTTAAGGGGAAATTGCAATTCGGTGCGAGCCGAAGGAGAAAATGATAGAGTCATATCCCGCACATTTTGAACACGTCTAATGATGACGATATGTATTATCTAACCTGCAATTTATCAAAGATGAAGCCATCTTCCGAAAGAGATCCAGCCAAAGAGCGAGAGGAGAAAAAAAACCTGCTGAAAGTTTTGAGGAGTTCTTTGTCAGTAACAGGTGCAAAGCGTCCACGATCCATAACGTCTATTTTACATAAAACTCTCTCTACATCCAATGCATTGCATTAACTGCTTTATTCTGTCTACTCTACAAAGCCATGAGCCCTTGAAAATATTTGTGCATTGAAAATATTCGCTCCACAAACGTTCGAAAATTTTTGATTTTTCTCCTTCTTTGTGCTGGATGAGAGAGCGAGGAAAAACATTTCCGGTCGCAATTTATTGTGAACGCTTCCAAATGATTTCCCATCTTACTGATTTGATGTGTGTGCGTGTGCGTGGTCCTGAATGTGTGCGTGAATATAAGGTGGAAGGGTTAAGGTGCATGTAAAAAGACACGATCACATTCATTTACACAAACAAACAATCTTTTTGTTGCTAAATATCCGATTTGAGCGCACCTCATCACACCGATTTCGCATTGCACATCAACATTACTCTTGTTTCACACTTGCCCTCTCACTTCCTCCCCCACCTCCGCGCTCTCCCTTTCAGTCCCCCGTTCGAGTGCATGCTAAAACAATGACTCAATATTGAATTGTTTATATGTCTCTGTTTGCGACTCTCGACGGCTGGCAAGCACACAGATCTCGTACACAGAGAATTTATTTCGGTGAATGACTACAGATATCCCTCTAGAATAGGCGCTTAAATTGCAAATCTTGTAGAATAAATGCGCTTCATACAAGAATCAACATCGGTGGCTGTCGAGCTTGCTTGTGAAGTTTGGTTTCTATATGAAAGTCCAGGTGAAAGCGATGTAAGCGTCTATTCTACAGGATTTCCTGTAGTAATGCACCTATGAATAGACTCTGTGTGCTAAAAAGATGTTCACAAGGAAAGTAGACTATTTGCACGAAAATGCATTCACCGGCTTGTTACCTTCAATACAATTAGGGTTTTATTATATTGCTAAAAGTTTTCTTTTTCAATTTACATACTAAATAGAAAGGTAACGAGCAGCGTTCGTTGCACACACAAAAATACGATTCCGAAAAATTATTCAGTGTAAACTGCATGGTTTGTGCAGGCAACAGAGAACAGTCACTCACTCCACCAGCAAAGCACATTTTCAAATAGATTGAGTTTTCAGGATGTGTTTTTATTTATTCTGCATATACTCAAACTTTTCTATCTTATTCTCGCTCAATCTCACTCAATCTCGCACTCTAACTCGCTCTCCATTCCTCACACTCAATCTCGCTGTCTCGTTCGTTTGCCGCTCGTGCATCCAATAGGAACGTTTCGTCAGCCATTACTCAAGACATTTATATGCCCGTAAAACATAAAAAGTGAATGAGATACTTTTTTCTGCGCTCTGATCTTATCGTCGGCAGCAGTGAAAATAAAAATTACGGTAAATACAAAAAAAAAAAAAAAGAAATTGGTCAAGATGAAAGCACATTACAAATATTGAAGACTTTCAATTTACTTCAATGCTCATAGAAATGAAATAAATAAAGAAAAGGCTGCAGCACTGCTGACGAGCAAAATACATCAGAGCACCATTTTGAAGCGGATTGCTGACAAAAATCTGGCGAGCAGCAAGAGAAAGAGCAGTAACCAAATGCTACTGTATATAAAAATAATGGTGGTGCACTTTTTTCTCTTGACTGAAATGCTTTCGCTGCCACAAGAATAACATCACAATGCATTTGGATTAACTGGATTTAATGATTTGGCGTTGAATTTGCGGCAAAATATTTACTCGAAAATGGATTCGTTCTTATATGAATTTTGCAGTTAAATGCCACTGCTGATGCAATTCACCTTAACGAGGAATTTACGGAATAGTTCGAATCGCACAGAAAATTTATTTATTTTTCTCATATTCTCATACACCAAATCAACCAACGACAAAACCTAATCCGTGAGAGGGAAAAAAGACTTGTATATTGTGTAATGCATTCTGTGGTCTCAATTCTGTTAACTGTCGATGTACGTCCAATAATAAATTCATTTCATTTCAAAGTTTTCCCATTAAGTGAAATTACGTTTCCGCGTTGGCATCGATCATCTATACGATATTTCTGTTTATGTTGAATATTAGCGAGTGTGAACAATTTAGTTGGATTCTTTTTTGATATGTTTTGACCGTTTGCCACTCAACGGCAGAAATAGTTTTGTAACAATTCCATTAAAACTGCCAGAAATTGGTATCCATGCCAACCACAACTATCTGCATCATTCAAACGTGAATAATTGGGACTTGCTATTTGCTCACTTAATGCGACTTCTAAAGAGCAAACATGCTCCTGCTGCTTTTGTTATAAGTTAATTTCTGTTGCATTATATTTTGAATGAAGCGGAGCTGCAACTGGTGCAGAGTGAGTGAGAGATACAGCCAAGGAGCGAAAGAAAAGTTCACGATTTTCGAGCGCATTGTTCGGAACAATGACGAATGGAATATGAGAGCAAATCAAAAATTAAGATTTTTTATTCGTTCCGCACTTCAATCGATCTGAAAATAGGTGCGCATTTTTTCACCTCGTCGGATTCTCATTCAAATATCTTTAGCATAAGTATTGATTTTTTTTTCACAAATAAATATAATATGAAAAACGGAAAAAAGCTCAGCACGCAAAAGATGAAAAGTGAAAGACAGAACCGAGCAACGGAATGAGACTAACATTTTTCGTACACAAATCGGAAACCGTTTTCTTTTCATTTTTCGTGCTTTCTTCTTGTTGCCCCGAATCGAATAATCAAAAGTGAAGGAACATATGCAAAAAATATGCAAATCGACGAGGAAAAAGAGGAGGCAGCAGCAGGAAGAATTATAATAAGAAGGAGTAAATATGAAAGAACGCCATTTTTCGTGAGCAAAAAGAAATATTGGAACTACGTAAAACTACTTCCGGATTTTACAGGAGGAATCCAAAATTTGATATGCAAATAATAAAATTCGAAAGAACACTTTATTCGTTTCGATTATGCATGCGAAATTTTTCGATCATTGAATAGAAATGAGAGAAAGAAAAAAAAAGTTACGATGAGAAATAACGAAAGAGAAGTGATTTTCTTGTTGAGCCATCAAATTAAAATTTGATCTGACAGTCATATAAATTTGATCATGATTTTCTAAATAGAAATCACTTTTTGTGATTGCGCACGCGCTCATGCAAGCGCTGGTGAATTCCGAATGATTCGAACGCGATTGGACGAGCCGAACAAAAGTAGATTTTACATGGTAATTTAATAAAAATATGAGAAAATAAGATAAAACATTTCTGTATGTGCTGTGCGCATGGACGTGCTACTGATTTTCATTTTTGTTATATTTCGGGTGCCATCTAGCAGTGACGATTTTTCAGCTGACTGACTAGCTGGCTGGCTGTTGCTCGTTTTTCAAATTGATTCCGAAGTGTGTTTGTTCTGAAATAGTACTCACCTCGACGCTGCTATCTCGAATGTAAATCTCTTCGGTTGTGTCATTGTGCCTGTCGCGAACGCGGTACGTAATGCGATATCCAAGGAATTCGCCTAATATTGTATCGGGCGGTGGTGCTTTCCATGATATGTATATCGAACTAGACGATGTATTATGGGCAATCGTTGTCACTGGTTTGCCGATCGGAACTGCGAATGAACAAAAAAAAAAAAAAGTCGCAAAAATATTGATGAATTTCCAACAAAATACGTAATATCAAAACTACTTTATCATTTGAATGTGGCTTCAAAAAATTTGCATCAATTCAAAATGAAAGTCTCATGCCGAGTCTGCATCGAAGTGAAATTTTTTCGATTATTTTTTTATGTCACTATGTTTTGCATATGGTTCGCTCATATCTCGATGTTCGCTCGCACCTCAAACAAAACAAACAAACAATCGCGAGAAAAAAATTGCTGATGAAACGCAAACTGTGCTGCTGTTGTTGCCATGCATCACCGACACCAAATAAGCCCCGATTTTTTTTTTTCAATTTGTAATTATGGAATGCACGTTCTAACGCTCATCTAATTTAATCTTAGCAACACATACAGCATTTGTGCAGCGTACAAATCACAATGTGCATTCAAACGGATGAGCGTTTTTTCCCCCCGTGAACGTGCCCACGAGTATGAGCGTGTCTCTTTGCGGTCGTTGGGTGTAAACTTAACTTCAATAAATCACATCACGTTCCCTCTTATATATCTTTTAATATTCAGTTTTATGCGTTTTTCATTCGATTTATGATTTATTTCGTATATATCCACAATATAATTCATTCGGTTTTTGGCTGTGAACATGGCTGCACTGACACTTGCATCGCCTCCAGTTGATTGTGTCCCTGGTCGCGATATTTTCTTTGCTTTCTCGCACAAATGCATGCACTCCAACAGCGGCAGCAGCAGCAACAACAAAACCAACATAATGCACTATTGAAATTTGTTGGGAAAATATTGGCGTGATGCTAAGCATAATATAAGAATGTTTGTGTTCTTTGAGCTGGCGCAGCGTACTTTTTTTGGCTTTATCTCTATCACTATCTCTGTCCCCCGTTCATTTATGCACGCTGCCTTTTGTGCTGACTTTATACCATTGCTGTTGATGTTGTTTTCAGCAGTGGAACACCCGCAATGTTGCTCGTAATCTACATATCTACTCGATTCGAGTGTGTGTTTGAGTAAAACTCAAACTGGAATCGCTATAGTTTTGCGCAAATACACACAATTTTTATAGTTGTTGATACACGACATAAATAAATGATACACAAACGAATAGAGCGAGCAAGCAAACAAAATCATGTATGTAATTATATATATATATATAGATTGGTACTGAAATTGGTGTAGATGTTGAACATCATGGACGAGCAAAAAGATTGCTTTCGCTTTGCTTTTTCTCCTGTTCGTGCTCATTCATTCGTTTGCTCGATCTCTCTCTCTCTCTCTCTCTCTCTCGTGTTATGAAGGGCTTGATGCGCGCGTGCTGTATTTAAATAATAAAAATTTAAATTTATTCTGATTCTATAATTGAAAAAAAGTCCAAATCACATCTTCGTTTTTGCATCACTCGCTCTCATCGTTTGTACATTTCGTACATTTTGCGCTGGCTTAAATTCCGTCGACGATGTATATTTTGTGTGATATTAGTGATGCTGATGTACATTTCGCAGTCATTTTGCTATATGTCCTATAGTGTGCAATATATGGCAAATACAGCCATTAAAGACTTTTCGGCTTATATCGAACATTTCGCAAGCACATAAAATCTCACACGGCAATGGAAATGGCAACGGCGGCGGTGGCAATAGCAATTGGAAACCACCAAAGAGAAACATTCGCACTGTTACCTAATACCAATAAGCGATTGAATGCAAGTGTGCGCGTGAGTATGAATACATATGATGTTGACTGTGTGCCAATGGCACTGCATACGAAGCTGGTGCTGCTGAAGCGCTTTTGTTGACGCGGAAGTGTACTGAAAAAGGAGCCAGCGAATTATTTTTAAATTTTCATATTATAACAAATGAGAACTAAATGTAATGCAGCACACGCTCGCAGGTACCAAGTCGATTCACAATGAGCAAGCACAAGTCAGCAAAAGCTCGCCCAAGTTAATGGCTGCATGTGCAAATCAAATGCACAAACACACAGCCACACGAAAAAGATTTTTTTTATTTTACATTTCAATGGGGTAGACCCATTCGCACACACTTCTACGCGGCATTTTTCTGGCACTGACTGATTTTTTTTTCGTTCTTTCCATCGCGGCTAAACTGGCTGGCTGAATGAGGTTGGTGATTGTGTGTGTGTTTCGTTCGACTTATTGTCAGTTTTTGCCACCCGTTTGCGTGCTCCATTAAAAAAAGTTCGTTTTTCGCGAGATCCTTTTTGCTGGTCTGCAGTAGTACAACGAAGAAAAATATTGTATGAGTTTAATACTTTTATTTTGTTTCATTTTTCTCAACTTTAGATTTAGCTGCCGCCTCCGATCCTCGAAATCGGTCAAATCCATGTACCAATCTCAATGTATACACGGTCGCATGGTTTTTTTCTCGTGTGAACGCGATTTCTTGAAAATTATCGCATTGTAATGTTTTTGCATGAGCCAAAGAGTGTGAGACAGACGGCGAGAGAGGGAGAAAGTTAAGAGGAGAATTTTGTTATTTATGAATCTTACAATAGATATGTTTGAACCGTGCGATTGCTATTTTTGGCCAGTGGCTTTGATGCAAACAAACAAACACACACACACACACACACACACACACACACACACACACACACACACACACACACACACACACACACACACACACACACACACACACACAGAGAGAGAGAGAGAGAGAGAGAGAGAGAGAGAGAGTTTTCGTCTTGTTCATCCAAATTGCTATAATTTAGTGCTAGGTGCATGCAGCCCATTCGTCTCGTTAGCGCTGTGTGTTCAATCTGCGTTTCAGATGCCTGCTGTGTGTGGAATGAAATTTCACTTTACAACCACATGAAGGATATACGTGTGACAAGGGTGCGGAAATGTATGTTCGATTCCATTCTCTGCTTTTCTTCTTCTTGTTCCCGACTCGTATCCCGAGTGCATGCATATTTCGAGAGCAAAGCATTGAGTTAACGAACTATCGTTCGACGCTCTCTTCTAACTGGCAACTACAATTGAGTCAGAGAAAACTCGATGAAATGAGAAATCACGTGATCAATTTTAAATATTTCACATCGAGTCAAAGTTCAGTTTGAATTCGGGTGAACACCCCCCCCCCCCTTGGGTCTGGATTTTGGTGTCGAAGTAGTAATAAAAGAACCACTCGAATCGTGACGTGAACGCGCTTTGCTCCATATGAATGTTACGGTATTTTGCGCCATTGCTTGAATCCTCCTGCGTTTTGTGAATTCTTTGAATTACATGCAATATTCAGATATTTAATTACTAAAAATCATTTTTGCCATGAGATTGATTCATTTAGGTAACCGATGTTATCAAGTACATGTTAAACTTTAAGTTTAATTGCAGCTGTGCTCGCTCAGTATAGAAAGAAGAAAGAAGTGAAAAAGGCAAAACTTTTATTTCGTCCCGTTTCGTCTGCACCATATTGCGTGACAAAAATTTCAAGTCCTTTCCTGTTATTTTAGAATAAAAATGAAACGGAACGCACACATCCAAGTGCACGGTTTGGATCATGAGGGTGACAATTATAGATGCATGGAATAGAAATGTAGAACTTATTCAAGAATGACAAATATTTGGAGTTTTTTCTCCAATTTTCTTTCATTTCTTTCATTTTTGCTACTTTTTAGTTCGACAAATTTTGAAGTCATTTTGTTTCACAATTTAATGCGTAGACGGTAGCGTAATCGATGGCAAAAAAAAAACAGAGCAAGTGGAAAGAAATTACGACTACGGAAAAACCCACAAAAACATACAAAATTCGATGAAATATTATTATTATTATTATTATTATTATTATTATTATTATTATTTTGATTTCAGTTTCGCTAATACTTGCATAAATTCTTGTGATTTTATCACTAGCAAGATGATTTCTACTTTTTGCCCTGCCATTGCTTCTTCCTCCACCATCATCATCATCTTCTGCCACTTTTTCTGATTTTTCTTCTTCTTCTATTTTCCATTCGTGTGTATTCTTTCGAATTCGTAATTTGAATGCCATTTGCTCCACGGAAAAGGAAATATAAATTAAGTTAAACTCGGCATTTGGTGTGAGATTTTCGCTCTTCTTTAGCCGTTTTGTATTCATTTTTCATTAGCTTTGTTTGCACGCGCCAGGCAAACACACACACCAACACAGCGAAGTTGTTGAATGTGAATCATATATCTCATAGTATCAAAAATTAATGAGCGAATCGTGGCCTTTGCCACACTGACGCTGGTTCAAATACATTTTGATGATATAATCGCTGTGAGATTTGAAAAATTTTATTTCCCATTTTATTCATTTTTATTGTTTTTGATTGCGCGCGGCCGCCTAACAAACTTGCAGCGTTCTGTCGCCGTCGTTCATTCAAAACCATTTATTTTTCTCGTTAATTCAAATGATTCTAATTTTGATCAAATTGAAAACTATGAATATATTTCAGCACAAGAATTTTGTATAGATTTATATCTCGGGTTGAGAATGGTTTATTTTTTTGTTGGTCGGCATTGGCCTGATGAACATGTCATAAGGCAGAGGAAAAAAAGAGTGGGTGGACAGAGATTAAAGTGACAGAAGGAGGAGGGAGATAGAAAAATAAAGTCGCACATTTCGATGCGGACCTTCCATCGCCCATTTTCCCCGTATACAAATCGGCGAGAAGAAAATCAAAACAAACGAAATGAAAATAAATGAAAAGTTTTTTTTTTTCCTTTTCCCGTTCACTCGCTCACTTCCTTTCTTGGGCGTGTGATCCTGATGGCACGTCCGAAATTTTATCTTGTTATATTAAAGTCGTTCAAAAGCATTAATATGCTTTGCACAAAGCTTCACCAAAATGATATATTTAAATGGTGTATTTCATTTGAGCGTATTGGAAGTGAGAGAACATGTATACACACATTTCGAATGAGTGTGTGGGTGTGTATTCATCGCACATCCGCTTTTCTACAGATAATTCTCATCTAACCCTTGTGCTTTGAATGTCTGAAAATCACGCGTCAAGTGGTAAAGTGAACTAAACGCAATTTAAAATGAAATACACAGCGGCATCAAACACAGCGCCACACCAACCATAAATGAATATCAACAGGACATATCCCCTCTATCTCTTTCTCTCTTTCTCTTTCTCTTTCTCTTTCTCTCTCTCTCACTCTTTGAGTTTGTTCGAAAACGATACACATTACATAGTGGCATCGCTATGTCAGACTGAAACGTTTTTCGAGCTCTCGGACGCGAGACCAGAACGGCAGCGGCTAAAAGTCACAGCAAGAAAAAATAATTGTTAAGTACTCTTTCTTTCTTATTGCATCGTTTCTCATTTCTGCGTTGCATGGCAATTTGAGCATATGTTGTCCATCGCCCAACACATTCGCAGCACAGTATGTGCGGCGCGCACGCGAACAGTGTGTGTGAGTGTATATGTGCCGCTCAAAGTGAAGATAAACGAAAATAACGGAAAAAGTGGCAACAACAAAGCTAAATGAATGGCTGCGTCGGAAGTGTGCATGAGATGTTGTCTATTTCGAAATTAATTTGCAACCAGTGATCCTGGTGCTCTTTTTGTCTTGGATTTCCTTTGCTTCTCTATCCGGCCTCAACGGGCTTGCATTAACTTTACATTCGCTGGATTTCGATTCATGTGAGATTCATGTGCAAATTTACGAGCGAAAGAAGGAGATCAAAGAAAGGAAGAGAGCGAGAGCAAGCGGCAGCGAAGGAATTGAGAGGGTGCGTATGTCCGAAACATGGAATTCGTACGTTTAGTAACGAAGAGACGCTGATTCATGCTTGCACAAGAACATTCATGATTTCATCCAGATTTGACGAATCGACCATAGATTTAAGCAGCAGCAGCAGTTTGGTTCTGACATACTTTTATTAATGTTAATATGTCGGAGCTAAATAACGACAATGGCAACTTTAAATTTGACCACCTCGCGTGGCCCTCATCATTCATTCCGTGAGTTTATTTGCTCTTTCGCTCCTTCTCCTGCTCATCCAACACAAAGCAGCATCAAGGGAGAAGACGAAGTGGATGAAGATGTAAAGTACACACAAATGAATAGAGCGACTCACTTCATTTTTAATTAAGTTATACACACTTTAATGCTTCAATTTTGAAGGAAAGCGCTCAACACTGTGTATTACACTTCTGTTTGGGCTAACATGAAAGCTGCCAAAAGGAAACGATTTACATGCGCTGTTTTTTGTGTGTCGCTGTTGCTCTTATCTACTGATGCATACCCGCCTTCATCTTAATTTTTCGGAATAAAAAAAAATGAAAGGAAACTAAGTGAGGACAGCGAACAGATACAGAGAACCGTTTCCACGATGATGTGTTCAAGAAATGGTGTGCGTTGAGCAACTTTTATCCACTGTTTCCAATTCCATAGACATTTGATTGCCTAAACTTTTGACGCCCAATTTATATTCACGCAAGAAATCATAGTATCCGGTGTGTGAGCGGGCATATGAATGGATAAATGTAATTTAAATCGAAAAAGCGACGATACAACATTTTTAACTCAATTTCTTTTCGAAAGCAATGAATAATGATGGCTGTGCGTTTTCTTCGCGGGCCATTAAACAGCAATGCTCATTTGCTTCTTGCTCCGCCGATGCAATACAATACAATTTCATTCCATTTAAATTGCAATGAAAAACGTATGCAAACGACATTCAAATAGTTATAGGTAATATTTTCGAACATTCACCGGAAAACTGAGCAATTGTCAACCCGAATGAAACACAAACACGTTTCAATTTCTCGCGGTTTCATTCTATCCTGCGCCACTCAACCATGCGCATTATCATCAGACGAGTATTATTAAATGTTGAATACTTTCGGAATGTACCGGATACGACTTACAATATAATGTGGATTTCCGGTGTTGTCTATGCACATTGCGCACACACACACACAAAACCTTGAAGTTAATCATTGCATTGAAGAGTCGAATATGTTGCCATTCAACTTGATTCAAAATGGCTTGGGTATTACATCGAATCGCATTTAATATTTGAAATACATTTTTCTTTCGGCTACACAATGGAACCAATAAAATTGTTTTCCGGAATTTATGGCGAATAATGCACATTTTCCCATCTTAACCCCCCCCCCCCCTCTCTCTCTCTTTCTCTCTCTTTCTTAAATCCAATCGTGCGTTTTTATCGCAAATAAGCTCTCTTGCATTCGCAAGCAATGTAGCGGGCTTTAAAAATGGGTAGCATAATCGAGATTTGAAAAGAAGTTTATATTGTGGATTGCTTAAAGTCTGTTGTCGCTTTACTGTTTCTGTTTGTATGTTCTGCTTCATCTTTTAATTTGTTTTCTTAAACTATCACGTAAAAAATAGTGTTCGCCTGAAATTTCATTCGGAGTGTAGGGAAATCTTTTTCTTTTCTTTGTCACACACTTTGCCCCTCTGCCGGCTTGCCAGCCAAGATAGACACTTGGAAATTCCGTTTTTTTTTCACTACTTGTGCACATTGCTTTTAGCAAGCACTCATTTTTCTCCCACATTTGGCTTATCGCTTTGTATTTTTCTATTCTTGTATTCATGGGATTTCGCAAGAATAAATCATTTTTAGTTAACGTGGCAAACAGCGCACGAAAAACGAGTGAACAGGCAAGAGAGAACGATGAAAAGTGGGACGAGGTGGCTTTATTTTGCGATGGCATGCATGGTGACGTAGCGATCGCACGGTCTGGAAGCAAGTATTTTTTGTCCAGCACACATTTCCTCTTAATATCGTAGAAAAAACGATTAAATTATTGGGTGTGTTCCTAGAAAGACGCGCTTTTTTTGTTCAAAAAACCATTTATTTATGTATGAAAATGAAAATACATGTCATTCAAAATATTGTCCATCGGAAGCTACGACTTTTTCCCATCTTTCAGGCAATTTATGGATTCCATCCCAAAAGAATTGCTCATTTTTCAGAGCGAAGAACGAATCGAGCCATTTTTTGATACCTTCAACTGAAGTGAACCGTATTCCGGAGAGGTGATTCTGCATCGACCGAAACAAGTGGTAATCGGAAGGGGCCAAGTCTGGGCTATAAAGCGGGTGAGGCAGAATTTCCCATCCGACGTTTTCCAAATAGTTTTTAACAGGCACCGCAACATGTGGCCGAGCATTGTCATGATGGAAAATTATTGACTCATGTCTAGTCGCATATTCCGGCCGTTTTTGCTTAATTGCTGCATTCAATTTGATCAATTGTTGTCGGTAGCGGTCCCCATTAATGGTTTCACCTGGTTTTAGCAGCTCATAATATAGCACACCCTTCTGATCCCACCAAATACAGAGCATTACCTTAGCACCATGAATATTCGGCTTTGGTGTCGATTTTGCAGGCTTGCCGCGCTTTGTATATGATTTCTTTCGCTTCGGATTATCGTAGTGAATCCACTTTTCATCATCAGTCACAATACGATGCAAAAAACCCTTCCGTTTTTGCCTTTGAAGCAGCTGTTCACAAGTGAAAAATCGCCTTTCAACGTCTCTCGGCTTCAATTCATATGGCACCCAATTTCCTTGCTTTTGAATGTATCCAGCTGCTTTCAAGCGTTTGGAAATGGCTGAGTGAGTGACTCCCAATGATTTTGCAAGTTCTTCTTGAGTTTGACATGGATCTTCATCAAGTAATGCCTCCAATTCGTCGTCTTCAAACTTTTTTGATGGACCTGGTCGCTCTTTGTCTTCTGTATCGAAATGACCACTTCTAAACCGTACAAATCACTCCTGACACATTCTAATGCTTACAGAATATTCAGGGTAAGCTTCAATGAGTAAACGTTGCGCTTCTGTTGCACTTTTCTTCAAATGAAAGTAGTGTATCAAAACTTCCCGCAAATGTTGTTTTGAAGGCACGAAATTAGACATTTTCGATTATGATAAAAACTTCTGCAAAAATACGACTGTTCACTTTGACACTTGTAATTCAATAGAATTTTTGATGCTCTTTAAGATAGAATAGCTGTCACTGTCAAAAAAATGGCGCGAGTGAATCGAAACGAAGTTAGTAACGATGCGCGTCTTTCTAGGAACACACCCAATATTTGCTGCTTTTTTTTGAATTATCATTCCATTTGGCAATTACATGGAAAAAAAATGTTTTTGTTCAATTATTATGTGCTCAAAATTCTAAACGGAAATAAGTCATCAATTGGAACATGGTTCGAGTATACATCAAATAGGAGTGTGCATTGAAATAGAGGAAACAAAATAAAATGACGACCAGCAAATGCGATGATTTTCAAGGGAGAGTTAAAATTTTGATGACATCCATGTGCGGTTGCATTGGAATGGATCGGTAACGCGTATATCATACAACGGAGGGAGACACTTCAATCGGATGGAATAGAATGAAATCCAAACAAAAATGTTGCAGAGAAAAATATGTAAAATCGGAATACGCGTCAGAAACAGACTGAAATAAATACAAAGCAATAGCAAAATTGGTGACAAAAGCCATTGCAACTCCAAGTAAAATGCAGAAGAAAAGCGGAAATGTTGGAATGCCAGTCCCATGTAACACTCATACACACACACACACACACACACACACACATTCCAAATGATATATAGTTTTATTACGCGATATCCGTTGATAGTGTTGCCAATGCTGTGTTCCGTGCATGTGATATGATAGCTTATCTATGAAAATTAAATGGCTGTCTCGTATGGTGTGCGTGTTATACGCGCCCATCTTCCCGAAAAGAGTGAGCGAGCGTGAGCGATACGTTTGGTGAATTCACAAAGCGATAACCGAAAAATGACAATCGTCAGAAAATATGTTTTATACATGTCGGCAGAAAAATGGCGTTTGTGATTGTTTTGTAAACAATTTCACTATGCTAAAGTGACAGTGCACATAAAAAGAAGTGATTTGAAAGCGTTATCATCGTACGTGATGCGATTTTCTACCCCGTGCTATATAAATCTTGTAAATTATATATTACACGGGACGCATTAACGCGCAGCGCTCATAAAAATTAGCGAGAAAAAAAAATTATGTGTGTTTGCTATCGTTCGCCGAGCCACTTCATATACAATTTGCTAGATGCTTTTGTTCTATTAACCGCTAAATTATCGAAACGTGGCACTTCGTGTGTATGTGTACGATGATTTTGACACTCGCAAGCCATTGACAGTACTGAATCAACCGTATTATACTATTTAATAATAATTTCTCTAGCAAATGGAGATGAGCGTGCACGAGAAGAAGAAATCTTTTCCTGTAATATGTAAATCATCAATAGTGTCCGCACTTATAATCGCGATGCAAACAAAACGGAGCAGAATGCGCAGAAGTGATTCGTAGTAATTTTCTGCGATATCGAATCACTTTGAATTGTTCGCTAACGAAACTCGCTCAGTACTCTAAACTATATTCTATTGTCTTTGACGCCGTTCATTGTTTCTAGCAATTCAAATTTGCAGTAGTCACTGCAGAGCACTGTCTCTCATTGAATCACACTGTGCGATGCACGACTCAACCATTATTCGATCGCAATTTTCCATCGTCATGTTTTTCATTCGATGATTCGAATGGAAATTTATTAAGCGGATCGCGATATTAATTAATGGCAGTAAACAAGAGCAGCTAAAAATTGGATATAGTATCCTTTGTCAGGATTTCTGAAAGATTTTATTTAAATAATAATTAATGATGTTCTAAAGAAATGCGGTACGCATTCATCGAATGAACAAGCGAATCCGGTGCAGCAAAGAAGTTCCGTTCGAATGAAACGCATATATTCAATTTGTTATTCGCTAGCGTTGGATATTTTTCTTCTGATGAGTAACTTTTTCCATCGATCCCATTCAAATAACATGCTTCCGTTTAAATGCCAAGTCAATATTCCCCCAGACTCGACGATAAATATTTGGATGTAACTCTTTAGCTCCGACCCCTTCAAATCATTATTGGTTTTGATTTCTGCTTCTCATTCTCCTTCTTTCGCTTCTTCAGTCGATCCTTAATTGCTTTGTGAGCGGTTCTTTGCCAATATTACTCGTACATATGCCTATCGTACATTTATTACGGTTTCCGTTGAAACAGGCAATAAAATCATCAGCACCAGTCACCATCAGCTCTTAGTCATATCTCCATCTTCATTCGTTGCACACCCCTGTCAACCCCAGCCAGTTTCGTTATTATGTTTCAATTTGTATTCTGTAACCACGTATTAGTTATTATTAAATGTATTTATAATGTGTAATCTGGCAATTTACATCATATAGAAATTCATGCAGCTACATTGAGAGTGTTCGATTTTCAATTATTTCTACCTCGGCTGTGTTAAGCTCATAAACATATTAATATCATACAGATAAAGTCAATCGATAGATGAATGAGAATGGTAACGCCATCTGCCATAATGAATGTATGCTCGTGTGAATATAGTTTTCTCGGAATTATATCAAACATATTTGAAATGTATCGAAAGCAAGTACCGAGATGTATCACCCGCATCCCAATTCAAATTGACGATTTTAGCTCATTTACATTGTGACTTTTATTATTCGCCTTTGGTTTAATCGGTGCTCCAATCGTAGAGATGTTCGTTCATCCCTAATATCATTGGACTCATGAAATATATACATATATATGACATGAACACGAACATACACCGTACCAAAGCCAAAGTTTCGTTTGCATTGAACATTCAGGTGAATAGAGCGTAGCAATCTCGAATGGGATGGCGAATGGAGAAACGTGAAAATGAATATCGAAGCGATGAATGAGTGCTCGATAGATACAGCGTTTTATATGATTTCCATTTTGCCGAATCTCATTATTCCACAATACGAGACGAATTCAACATCATTATTGTCGTCTCTCTAATCTTAAACCATTTTACAACATACAATGGCTGCTATGAGGCATTAAACCAACTATCACCATATCAGTTGGCATCCATCTACATCTGTCTATTGGCTTCAATGCTTCGGCTCTCTTTATAAACCTTTCGGTCGTACATTTAACAAAACAAGACCGATGTTCTTCTATTCGTGTGAATTGATGCAAACTGTGGAATTGTGAATTATAAATGATAATTTTAATCGTTCTTACCTTCTCTTAATGATACAATATAATATGATTCCTTGGACGGAGGGCTAATACCTAATTTATTAACAGCACGTAGTCGAAAGCTGTAGACCGTAAATGGTATCAAACCGGTTACCTGATACGATGTGATATTTGATTTGGTATTAATTTGTGGCACCTGATCCCAGGGTCCATTTTCTCCGACCCTGTTTTGTGTGAGTAGGTGCGCGCGCGCGCGTTGTGGTGCGGTTTGTTCGTGTAATAGTGAAATCCAGTCGGCAGCGTCATTGTTATCATCATCATCCGTTGCATTGGATTAGCACAAGGAAAAACGGAAACAAAAGAAAACCAACGACATTAATACAAAGACGAATTGACGTAAGATCTGATTATTATTATTAATTATCCAGCAAACAATTTATTTGTCCAACTGTTTACAAAACATCTCATTTGAGCACGTGCTTTTCACCCATTTGCACATTTAACAAGTGTTTGAGATAGGCATCGCTTGCAGTAGCGGCAGTGGCAGCATGCCAATTTTCAAGCGACATTTCTTTGGCGCTTATGCCATCCCAATCTTCATTTTCGCATTGTGCATCAATTCATCAATTCACATTCCTACACATTCAATTTGAATCGAATCATTGCCGTCGATGGCCGTGTTCTTAATTTAAACAAGGATTAATTTGACTTATTGTTCGTTTACTTGTCTTTCGGAGCATCGTCTAAGTATGTATGTTTTTGCTTTTCGAAGAGAGAGAGAGAGAGAGAGAGAGAGAGAGAGAGAGAAAGAGAGAGAGGAATAATGCATCGAGCGACGGATCAACGGGCGCAAATAAATTTGATTTATTTTTCTTTTTCATCAATGTGTATGTATATGTATCATTTCAATTTTCTATTGTTGTTGTTATTGGGGAGCTGTTCAGATTCCATGTGCGGATAATAAAGGAATGATTTTCAAATATAGTTACACCAAATGTCATATTGAAAATGGCAGAGAGAAACGAGCGAAACTAAAAGAATGCCGTTTTTTCATTCGTGTGTTTAGTTAGTGTTTGGAAGTACAACACCATTCATAAATATCCATTTAGATAGACAGAAATAATCGGAAATGTGTCAAGCCAAACACGACAAAATAACATTCAAAACAAAACACAACGCGCGTTCTGAACGACGGCCGATGCAGAGGGAAAAAATATGAGAATTGTAAGCCGACAAAAATAACGACAATGAAAATGACACATTGGACAAAAAAAAAAAAGAAAAATCGCAGCAGAGGAAAGCGCGAAAAATGTCCAGGCATGGCCAACAAATTTTCGGTGCATGAGATTTTCTCATTCCCTTTCTGGCTTTTCTCTCTCTATCTCACACTATTTATCTGCCACTTTCGCTCTCTCCTCGCATGTTTGTATAATATGCGTCTGCGAGAGGCACATGCATTTTCAAAGCCATGTTGCAAAAACCTAACGTACGTAGACGCAACGGACACAACAAATGCGATGTGAGTGTGTGAAAGAGGAAGCGAAAAAAAAGGATTTGTCAAGCAACGAGCGACGATTCACAGTATTTTCAGATACGAATGTCGAATGTGAATTCACTCATGTGTTTTCAATAGACGACAAAATCAAAAATGCCCGCAAAAACTAGCGTGCGTACATTGGAATCGGTGTCGCATTCAACTGACTGATACACCGACGACTACGACGATAACCGACAAAAACAACAACAAAAACATGCAAAAACATAAATCAATAATTATTTTGAATGTTATAAATGGTTTGACTTTTTGCACGTTTCTCATGCTCCTTTATGAATTTTGATGTGTGTGCGTATGCAGTGCACGATAAACTGTGTTCACGCGTTCTCGTGTATATTAGATGCTCGACATTTCATTTCATTTTCCAGTGATATTGTTGTTACGGTGGAATTTATTCCTGTATTTATTTGAAGGCCAGTTTGCCCCGCCCGAACATCATTGTGTTGATGATTTCGCCCTCGCAACACGCTCACTCAGTCGCTGAGTGCAGCCGAGCATGGGAATAGTGTGTTCATTATTATCTATGAAATGTTTTTTGTGAGAGAATGTACACTTGACGCGAATGAGTCAAAAATCCAAGCAAACACGGCCAACGAGAGAGAAAAATGATATGAAAACTCATGTGACAGACGTGTTATCATCATAAATTAAACGAGATTAAGCATTCAAAATAATACGATACAGCTAGTTATCGAAACAGAGATCGTTTGGTGGGAATGAGGCAGCAGCCAAAACACGTCAAAGCAGCGAACACAGTGCGATTGTATCCATCGCACGAAAATCATAATTGTTTAATTGTTAGGCGGACGATAATTTTAAGTAAAAACGATATTTTTCCAGTTGATAATGCAAAAATCATCGGCTAGAGCTCTGATTTAACATAATGTGTGCATGAGAGATAGGCAATGGGGTGAAAATAGTGTGACACTTAATAAAGCAAATAATAATTGAAATACGCTTTCGATGTGCAAACAAATTGGCTCGAAATTTAATTGGATTTTTTCTGCTGGCGTTTCTCTCACTTCTCTCGCTCTCTCTCTCTCTCTCTCTCTCTCTCTCTCTCTCTCTCTGTCTTCGACGAACTTATTCGACCCATATTCGCATGAATTTTCGGAGATTGAAATGATTTGGTTTGAATTTCAATTATTGGATTTGGAATGGCGTCGAAAAGCACATCCCAATCCAATTATGTTCAACTATTGTATGGAAAATATAACAGCTCAATGCATTTATTTTGCAGCTCCATCTCACTGTCCCTCGCATGGTCACAGTTTGTGCAATATACCAAATTGGGGGGGTGTTGTTCTATTGATTGCTTTATTTGGATTTTAAAATTACATTTACATTTCGATTGCAATTTATCGCAATTGATTATTCCACTTGCCTGGTTTCGACGAGAAAATGTGTTACAGGTGCATTACGTGGCTCTTGAGAGTGAGCCCACGACAAATTCATCGAACGAGATGTAAAACTCGTGATCAATGGTCGCTCCGGTGCGTCAGGAACATCTGTTTGAGAAAATGAAAAAAAAAAAAAAAATTATTAAGATCCGAGAACTAAGTTCGAGCTGAAAAAAACATTTTCACTTTGAATGAGAAAATTGATAGCCGAAAATTAATAGTCGAATGACATTCAATGTCAATTGAGACATTTTAAGAGTAGCAACCGAGATTGGTTTTTCGTGGCATTGATCTTGTTTAAGCATGTCAGCCGACGAATGAATAAATTAACGGGGAATATTCACCGAATTGATTGAAAAACGGTTGGTGAAGCGAATGTTGGACATGTTCGATCTAAATAATTGGTTTATAAGGTGTAAAAATTGCTTTCAATTGGATTTAATAAAAAATGCAACAATCGGAACGCTCGACAATCGATACACTTGTCTCGGACACGCCCAAAATACAGCTTCAAACAGATTATTAGATATTCATTAATCATTCAATGTATTATATGAAAGATGTTCGATGTGTGGTGTTTTTAACAGTGCTTGTAATAACGCTGACGAATAGCGCTGAGCTGTGCTGAGATAGCTGATTGTCCTTGTTTGATCAACACATGTTTTAACATTATTTTATTCACGATGCTAAGCGCTTATCAGCAACGATTTTCCAAACACTGGTTCTTTGTGCGGTGCTATGGACATAGTAAAGCCCGTTTTTATGCCATAATCTTCAATAAATAACTTTACATTGAGGCCAATGTAGCATATTGTTCATTGATATATATTTGGCAAGACTTAGGTAAATGCTCCCAATTGGTATTTAATAAACATTCAACTGAGAGGCGGCTGATTCTTTTTTTTTCTCTACAACTCCTATCAAATGAATAATGTAGCAGTAAGGCGTCTAATTAAGAAAACAACAATAGTAGTTTGGGTGGGAGAGTGCGTGAATTTTTGATTGTTCCAAGTTCATTAAATATTGAATATGTCGTTGGATAAAATCGTCGGCCAGCTGCTTCAACGGACTTTGTCATAACGAAATCGAAATGGTACTCATAAAATGCGTTGCGGTACCTTCATCTGAGTCAAAAGAGCGTTTTTAGAGCGATTGAGTTCGGTTGTGTGTTCGTGTGTGGTGTTGATTTTCTCATTCATACACACATAATAGCAATTCCATAGTGATCAATTTATCAAGTTACACTAAACAACTTTATTCAAGATAGAATATTCTCAATGTGGATAACCAAAAGCGTTGCCTAGTTGTTAACGCATTTGAGCTCATTTGAGTCGGGTTTCAGCCTCAACGCATCGATATTTACACGGAATAAGTGCTTGTAGATAAACATAATAGAATGAGCTCCTAAAACCGCTTGCGTTTAGTTGTTGGCTGTTTTCGAACTCACAAAGATGAAAGACTGAAGAGATATGTTGGCGAATGCGTTGTTGTGAAGAACACTTCCACAAGAAGATGCGTTGAGGGTAAAAAAGTGTGAGGAGTTTTGCTGCTATTTTATGTGTATCGTACAATGCCATTGATTTGTGATTTTGCTCAATGCAGTTACACACTTCATGCTCAGTGCTGATTTATACCATTTTAATCGCATGCCATGCATTTTACACATATCATCCGTCGCTCTTTGATTCCGAACAACAGCCCTTGGTCCCTTAGTCGCAATAACAACGATTCCCACATTATCTATTACATGTCTAACGTCGGTGAATCGCTCAATGCTTACTGAACATTAGCTTTTCTCGCTCTCCTTCTATTTCAGTGTGCGCCAAATAATGAATACCGTGTATATTATGCTGTTCAACACTACTCTCGCCGCCCGCCAGAATATGTGAATATAGCTAGAGAGCTGTGCGCTTAGCTTCTCGACTATCTGATAAATGACAGACAATATGAGAACGGATGCATTTCTGACAAAAAGAATTTATAGCTTTGTCGGGTTTTTGTGTTGCCACTAAGTCTTCCGATTTCAACGTGCATTTCCCATTAAATACATTTATACACATCATCAAGGAATGATATATGGTGGATATGTTGAAGAGAGGATTATCATTACCCAATTGTCACTTTGCATCATTCATTTCGATTTCGCTCCGGTTTTTTCTTGGACGTCCCCACTGAGTTTGAGCTTTGTGAGATTTCAAATGCATATTCGATTTGACTGATACACATTGATGCTACCGCTTTTTCTATCATTCAAATAAAATAATAAATCTTTGTTCTGTGCATTGTCTTGCACCCCATTGCGAATAAAATGCCAATTTCATGCGATATTTCGATGCCGACGCATTCGAGAGACAACAGAAACACACACAAAAACCGATTTGACAAATCACACACAAAATCCAATTCACAGACCAAACATTTTAGATTATTCACAAAATCAAAAGAAAATCACAAAATGTGTGGCATATGAATTTGAATAAAGCATCGCCTAGTTTTGCATTTTTTTTTAATTGACAAACAATTTCTGTCTATTTGCGCCCCCTCCAAACGAAAGCGTCTACAAACTTATTTATCAACTTTCATTCCCGTCCAAGTATTTAACATTTTGCATATTCAAATGAATTTTTTCATTGGGCCCGGCTTTTATGCATTTGGCCGGTCGGTAAATGAAAAAAGGTGTTTCACTCATTGGTCACATTTTTCTTCCCTTTTTCTGTTCCTCTTTCCTTTTCAATGCGTGTGTGCTTTGATTCAGACAAAGTTTTGCTGGTCATTTCGACTTGCATTGTCTCTATTCATTGTTTCATTTTCAGTTTCATTTTCAGTTTCATTCACCAGTTTCCCATGTTTAAAATGTATGTATATTTTGTCTGAACCATTGTTTCTGTGCAAAGTCAATCATTGCTTCTCTCTAATTGAAAAGCGAAGACCGGCTTTGAAATGTGCGCAATTTGGGTGGGTGTGTTCAGTAAGAAACAACGAAAAAAGAGACGCTGGGGAGCAATCTGCACGCAAAAAAAGAGTACATCGTGCGAAATTAGGGTTTCAATTCCATTCTCGGATGCCTTTCTGTTGATGCCATTGCTATATTGTGCATTGTTATTGTTTTTTTGATGATCACGTAAATTCAATTGGCGTACGCGAGTGTGCGCTCGCTTGCTGCTATGTTTTTGTGTGTCACCACTTTCTTTGCATAGCCCGGTGAAAAGAAGAGGAAGTTTACGTAAACAATATAAAAAATGAATTCCAATATTTGAGGAACACAATCAAATGTAAATTTACTACCGTCATTTCAGTTAGTCTACGGATTGCCATTTTCGAGCCACTCAACTGCTCACGCAACAGTGCTTCTGAATAGCATTGCCTGTGTACGCCGAACGCACATGCATTGTTTTTCAAAAAATCACTAAATGGCAGAGATTTACATTTTTTCCTCGTTTATTTTTATCTCCCTTCCTCTCGTTCAGTTGTTCTTTTTTGTTGATTTTATTTCATCTTGTTGTTCACGTCCCATACTTTTGTGCGTGTGTGTATTGGTTCGGCAGCTTTGGAGCACCAAACGTGTAAACGCAAGTGTCTGCGTTTGGCTTAGAATGTTGGTGTGAATATGCGTTTTTTATGCAGTCATATTTGGAATATTGTCGATGAAAGAGTGCCGAAAGTTTACTCTTTGAATGATTGAAAAATAATGCTAATCATATCAACAATCAAAATATTTGGGACGCCTTCTCGTTTTATTTCGCTCTCGATGCTCGAACAGCAAACAAGCCATTACATGTATGAATTATTTACAATTCACCCACATTTGTATGTACTTATAACCCGTTTCAAATCCTATAGTCAACATGTAGTCTTTGGAAGATATGCGAATTCAAAGTAAATCATTTCCTTGAGCACACAAACAATTCCGCATTTCATATTGTGTGTGTGTGCTGCGAAGGGCACAGTGAAATTTCAATATTATAAAGTGCAGTCATTGTGAAAGAACACTGACAATCGATTGTACGCCATCTGTGTGAATTGTTCGAATTTACGATTGTGCATCGGTGAATCGTAAACCAATATCGAGTTGAGAATATGGTTTGCGTGTGTGTAAAAATCCGCAACGGCAGCAGTGGAACAGCCACAACGTGCACAATAATATGAGTTTCCGTCAGAGCAAAAGGCAACCAGAAAATTACCGAATTCGAATTCACTGAACGTACATTGCGTTATTGAAAGTGCTCTCATTCACACACAAACACATACATATACACAGCCACAAGCGAAAAAGTTATGCTGATGATAATAATGATAATACTGTTAATAATCAAAATGGTGATGATGCCGCAGGCTCTCAAGTAACTATATTTTCCTACTATAAAACGATCATAACAGTGCGATGATCGTAGTTTATTAGAAATGGTTTTCATTTCGATATGCATGAAGCATACGTAATGGTGGAAAATTGTGAGCAAGCGAACAGAGGAGCGGGTGATACTTCAAAATTTGATTGTTGCATGATTTTCAGCGATTGCCTAGCTACTCCTTTATCAATAATCAACCAACGACAACCAAAACGGATCGGGCCAAAGCGGCATTCGAGGATGAATATTATGAAAATTGTATTGACTCTCGTTGAAAAGGCGTGATTCCGATACTTAGTCGTTTGGCAATTTGCCCATGCTCTATGCTATACACAAACACACACACTTCGGATGGATGGGCAAAAAATCGGCTAAATATTTATACACCAAAATATAAACCGAAAATTGGTTGGAATTTATGAAAACGTTTTACTGTAACAATTCCATACTCCTACATATGTAATGCGGGCGCTTTTTGTCCCGCATCGACTAGCTTTTTTGTGCTGAAGCAAACATGATAATTGTACGAAATACTTAAGAAATATTCATAAACATAAATGTGCCTGATAGCATTTCATTTCATTCACATGCACATATTAAGATCGAAGCCGAACCATTTCACATGATAACGTCCCGTTTGCATTTTCATTGCCCCATTTGGAAGCGGGAATGGGAGAGAGAGAAAGAGTGTGTATTTTTATAGTAGACGACGCTGTGTATTTGTTCGCTTTTCAACATCATTATCATTATACATGCTCATAATGCATATGTGATGCTAACGAATCCGCCTGTATCGTTTCATACAAAATGAATAATAAAATTCGTTCAGTGGTACGCATTAAGATTAAATAAGTACTCTATTATTTTTCATGATGTAAAGTTCGGGAGAGTAACGAAATGCTCTGCCATTCTCGGAGCTTGATGATATTATAATATTTGGTACGCATGCAAACACAATATAAACGGTGCTCGAAAGACACATTACAATCTATATCCTCCGTTGAAATCTATGCCATTTGCAATTATGACTTTGTTTGCCGCATCACGGCTTCAAGCTCTCTGCATGTTTTTAATTGGCCGTTTCATTCGACTGCTCTCTCGAGCAGGTTGACAATTATTCTCATTTGAAGCGTCCGTCTTTAACTGTAATTTTTTTTCACCTGGAAAACTTGATTCAATAACGAAACAAGCACATAACAACTGTGAATTATGTCCACAATGTGGGCTCCATGCATGCTCATAAATACGCTCCAATGTACACTTCAATTGTATATATTTTAGTCATTCGATTTGGTCATTTCACATACAATTTATCCAAACCATTCTACAAATCATTATCAGAACGTACATTTCTTCGTATACAACAAACAATGTTTCAATAAACATTTCAATAGAAAATGGGGTTGAAGGTGAAAGCACATAGGCCTATAGGTTGCAAAGCTTCCAATCATCTCTGTATTCATCCCGATTTCATGCGGTGTATTTCATGAAATGCATTGAAAAAAAAGAGCACAATCATAATGCAACGGAATTCCCATGTCATGCAGCTACAATAATTGCTTACGAGATGAAATGTTTCGAATGCAATTACTGTAAACATCTCAAGTGACGTTGATAGACATTGCGAAAATTGCTTATTTTACATGCTTTATTCTCGAACATTCATCAAAGATCGCAATGGAATATTATGGGCATTTTGACTGATCTCTCTATTGAAGTGTTTTTCTTAGCATAATATTATTGTAACTATTCTGTCTTTAGATCGAGAGACAAACACAAACAAATCGACAAACAAAGAGAAACGAATTGAAATATCATTCTGTGAAAATAAACATCAGGCTAAATTGAAGCATTCCAATAAAGTTTGGAAGGCAACAGCAGAAACAACGGCAGCAACCATTCACTTGCATGTTTTGCCATTCATGTGGCGCAATCTTACAAGCAGATGGTTTTTCCTCAATTTCTTGTGATGAATGCATTTTTGTGTTCCTTTTTTTTCCAACTACCTCCATTATTGCTGAACATGCTGCGCACTGCACTGTATTAATTGCATTTCATCAACTTATGCTGTTACTTTGGTTTAGTTTGGTTGGGCTTGGTTTCATTTCGTTTGTTCGAGATCATCATGGATTTGCACACAAAAGGATTCATTCGTTTCCTAGCAAATGTTCCACACTCACTCGAGTGCAAATTGTTTTTCCATTGTATTCCATCCTCTGGTTGATGTCTTTTAAACAAAAATGTCCCAGCAAAAATGAAACCCGAATTTTCGCTTGGTAAACCGCACGTTAGCCGGCTCTCTCGCCCTTTTGTGTGTATCGTCAATGGTCAGTTATGTTAATTGAATGCATGCGGCCAGCGCACATTTAACAATGTGCAAAATTTAATTTAATATCTTCCATGAAATTCTCTTTTTTAACCCATAGTAACATCAACATTTTTTGCTCCGTTTGATGGCTTTTATTTCGAAAACAATTTTAACCTATTTTAACTTGCATAAAGATAAATAAAAGGGAACAATTTGTGGCTATATGTGGCTTGGTTGGAGGATGCATGCGTGGACAAAATATCGGCTTTTCACATCTGATGTATTTTCATTTCACAATCATAACACGGGCTAACGCGCGCGCGTTTGGCACATCAATTTAACGACAAAGAAAAAAACGGCTTTCGCATTACATTTGAAATGAGAGCAAAAGAAAAATCTCTTTCACAAAGGCACTGCAACATGAATGAATTACAAGCCTTATATCCAAGGCATTCCACTTATAAATCGCGTTCAAACGTTTGATGTTGTAAATACCGTGCGCTCTCTTGTTGATCGTTCATGGCCGCCTTCGGCCAATTTCGATTATTTAAATGGCAAAAGCGAAGCACATAATTACATTTTTCTGATATGATGTGGTTTTTGGATAATGTATGTGTGTTTGATTTTGAGGATCGGCTCCGAAAATCACTGTATTGAATATTATTTATGCATTCGCTGGCGTTGATCTGCACCAGATATCGCGAGCGCGCACAATAATGGGCATACGTACACAGAGTGAAGAGAGACAACACAGCGCAAAATATAATCCATACATGACTATAGTCATCATTTCTTCTGTGAAAAGCGGAAAGCATCCCGGCACAGCTTTCTAACCCATCGGAGCAAAGTGTGGGAGATGCGCGTGTGTTGGTTGATGTCTGTGCACTGCTATTCATATGTGTGAGAGACAAAGATTTGCTTCAAATTTGATTTCAACAAAGACCCGGCTTGAAAAGGAAAAGGGGTTCTTTTGAGCATCCACACAAAACACAAAAATGCTCTTGGTTGTGGTTTGCGTCCTCTCTTTACTTACACAGACAAAATATTTTCCACATTTTTCTTCTCTGTCATCCATGCTTAAAGTTTTTATTCTTTTTTATTTGAAGTTTTTACCCTTATTTGTGATTCGCATGATTCATGCAGTTTCACTATTTCTTGCTATTGCCTTCTTCCTTTTTATTTATTATTTTGTCTTTATGATTTTTCCGCTCGGGTTCTTTTGGAGCCAATGAGATCCAATTCTGAATGAAAGAGTTAACGTCTGCGAAATGAAGCATCGCTACCGTAAAATGCTTAATTTTTTAACATTTACTACAGTAGGTTCATTATTTCTCCCGAGAACAATTTCCAAGCTTGGCGAAACGATGGTTGCTGCTCAATTTCTCACCCTGCTCCACATTTGATTTTCATGATTCGAGAGCATTCAGTAAACGCAATTGCTTGCAATATGAATGAAAAGCATTAAATGTTTATTTAGCAGATTAAAAAGATATACTCTCAAAAAAACGTTGACAGATTGGCCGTTGATTCCAAAAATTAAATTATTTATTCCAAAGTTCCACTTTGCTAATGAGATTCACTCTCTTTCCGGTTGTGGTGTACGTTCGGTCATCCAGCTGAACCGGATATTTAATATTATTCGAGCGTAGTCAGAATTAATCGAAAGGATTAAATCAATAGGAAATATTCCATGAAATCGATTTTGTTCGTGTTAAATCCCGTAATTTGAAAAGCATTGCCTTAGCTTTTTATAAGGGAAAATGTAACTTTTCGATGCCGCTCCTAGTTAGCACAGTCATTTATCATCAATATTTGAAAGTCATCTTCATTGCAAAGCGCAAGTGAGACGGAGGGGAATTGAAAATGTGTATTTCATTTGCGGCAGTCGACGTCTTTTTTACAGTGGCTTTACCTCTCAATGCCAGATAAAATAAGTCGGAAATTTAATAACTATTCATCACTTTCCTTTGTGCACACGACATTCAAACGGTAAATTAACCCGCAAAAGATGAGCTAATAGGTTTTGAAGCATTTATGGAGCTGAGAGAATTCTTCGTTTAGCTTTTGCTGACTCGTTTAGCGAGCGAGCGCGTTCCACGAATTCTATCAATTTAATTAACAAAGTTAATTTTGGGGAATTTAACAAGAACAGGGAAACCTGCACGCTGCTTAACTACAAGCGATTGAATGAATTAAGTACATTATATTCAATACTTGGTCTATATATAGAACACATGAAATGCGTCTCTTTCTTTGTGTTTATTTATATGCCACCCATTCACCATGAGGATTTATTGCTTGACATTTCATTATTTTGTATCTTAACTGGCAAATGTTAAATCAAGTGACATTTTTATGAAAATGGCTTGACTCATTTTCATTCAGTTTGAACGGATCTTGAAAACGTTTCTGCAATAAGAATAGACTAGCTTTCAACCTCTCCAGCGCCAGCAGCCAGGGAAAGCGATTGACGAGGCAATCCAGGTTCAGATCGCTGTAGAGTCTACGGCATGCATAACTATGATAGGATTATAGTGAGACTTATGTGTGTCAATGAATTCGAAGAACGTGGCGAGAATTGCATGAATTAGTTGGTAGTGGAAGGTTATAAGTGATTTATAAGTGATATTACTCATTAACTGGCAACGAAAACCGCTCAACAAATGCAACGCTGTCGAATAAAGTTATCAAAAACGGATGCTACACAAATGGTAATAAGATCTAATCACCCTTCAACACAAAAATTAATTTGATAAATGGATTTTCACCATACAAAATTCTAATATTTTGCTTTGTGTCACAGACTCTTTGTGCTCTCATTTACATAGTCAAGCAGCGCACAAAATAGGTCGCAGCAGGATGATGATATATTATTCACTGTTACTGTTTTCGCATACATTTCGCTCAAATTACGAAATTCCAACCACACACAAAAAAATCTGCACACATGTAAAAGCGGAGACAGAATTCAGTCGCAGTGCAAAGAAGTGCCGCCTTGCACATATTCGTTTTGTTTTCACACATGTAATGGCAAGGCACTCCGGAATTACTCCAACGAAATTTTGCACGTGCTGATAAAACACAAACATTTAAGCAACCACTTTCAATTGATAAAATTTGCTCTCGAAAACTTTGCGTTGCATTAAATGAATTTCAGTGAAACTTCATTTACACTCTGCATACTTTGTATACTTCAAACAATATTTTGCCAGATTTTCTGTCTACACATGCGTTTTTGTCGCAACGATTATGTATGTCGAGACAGCGAACAATTTTCAAAAAAAAAAAAAAAAAAAACAAAATTGATCGTGAGAAATTCGTCTTACCCAAATGCAGGAAGGAAACAACACAAAACAATTTTACAACAAACATTCAACAACTTCATATATTTTTTTCCGGCTTTTCAATTAAAAAAACCGCAAAATGGAAATTTTCGTTGAAAATAAAATTATTCTTTTGCTGATTCAAAGAACGATACGATGCACGACAGCAATCGAATACTATTTTAAAGACAAATGGTTGACATTTTGATGATATAATTGAATTTTCAATTGTCGAACATTAAGAGCGCATCAATCAATGTCACAATAATAATATTACTGTAGACAAAATCGATTTTGAACTCGCCGTTTAGAGCTAAAAAGCAAGGCACTACGGCAATGTAATAGTACAACAGCGCCCCAAGCGGATCCCAGTATAAGCATGCATGACATTCATTTCAGCGCTTGTGTATGCAAATCTCAGCATGTTTGTACTGGGATCCGCTTGAGGCGCTGTCAAGAAAGTTTTTAAATACACCAATACCGTAGTGCCTTGCTAAAAAGAAAGAAACAAATCGAAAATATTACAATCGGCGATGACATAAAAGATGTCGGTGAAATAGAGATAATGAATATGAGCAGCTGATAAAAATTGTCGAAATTTCAGGAAGAAGAAGGGCTTGTTAGCTATTCAGACAATGAAGATGACTCACAAAATATAACACAATTCCGGAAAACCAGAAAGTTTAAGCAGAATGATCGTGAGCTGTAGAAATCTAGTGTGTAAAATGGCAAAAACCAGTTGTAAATTTCTTAGCACCAACGAATTCTTCGCTAAAGTTTAGCAGCTCAACGCATTATTTTCTCTTGCTTCCAGCACTCGCAACCACATCAAATGATTCTCGTGAATGGTAGACACTTTCTAATGGATTCATTGTTCTAAAGTGGACATAGAGTTTTATTTAATATACATTTTTCGGAGTGTTTGTGATGCTTTGATTCCGAGATTGTGATTTAAATGCCACTCTGTACAAAATAGCATCAACCGTCGACTTCCATCGAAAAATTTGCGACCAAAGGAGAATCCGTCAATTTCATTTAATTCCAAAATGACTCGGTGAATTGTGACTTTTCAATGCATTTTATTTGAATGCTTGATAAATCAACACCTGAGAGTGAAACAGTTGGAGGCAGAATAAATTCAAATTTGCACTTGCATACATGCGTCTGCACTCATTTCAATATAGCTTTACTTTACGTTCAGCTCATTTTCTGCAAAAAAAAGCATTGATTCTTGTAACGCAACCATCACAAGGAAACATGAATTGGAGCGAACGCTTTCAAGCACATCTAACACACACACACACACACACACACCGTAAAAAGATGAAACGAAAGCATCAACACTTGAAAAATTGTAGAATTTTCTGCAAAAATGCATCCGGTTGGCATTCTTCGACATAAAATATCGTATTTACTTTCTACTGTTTGGATTTAGTGGAGTTGTTCGCATGTGGCTTGTAAATGTTGAATGTGGAAAAAAGCGATGACTCGATCGAATTGCACGTCAGTCACTTTACGGTGGTAAAAATTAAGAGTCGGCCCGCAAAACATCCATTCCTATTATATACGTATATAGACTCTAGAATTCTTGATGTTTGTCATAGAAGTTTGTTCAGCTCTGCCGTCACCCGCTTTGACGATTCTGGTAGTGATAACTGTGATTCGGTAGTGGGTCTAGTGATTGCTAACACCGGTGTGTACTTAACTATGTTTACGTAAGCGGAAATGAGTATGAAATGAATTTAAGTCGATGAGTGTTGCACTTTAAGTGGTGACTGTAGAGCAACACGCATGGCTGCAGCTGAAGAGAGTGAGAGAACAAGAAAGAGCGTCGACGACGAGGGCGGCGGCTCCATCAGCGATGGTAGTCTGGGCCCCCAAGAAACAAAGAGGCACAATTAGACCATCAAAATATACGTAAATGAAAACCACGAACTCGTTTAAGAGGTCGAATTTTTTTGCTACAGCTCAAGAGTTTCTCTCTTTTGCTCTCTTTCTCTCTATCGCTATATTTCGGATAACTTCTCCGCTTTCTCTACCGCCCATTCATTCTTCGCTCGACTTTCAACTGCAAATGTTTTATAGAAGAAGTTCAATGGTAATTCACGATTAAATTCGTACAGGGAATAATCTAGGAAAATATTTAACTTTTGCATTATGGTTTTTGCACAGCTTTTACATCATCTAGTGCGTATTTTCTTTTCAGCTCACATTTTTCTTTCGATTTCTGGCAACTGACATTCACGCTACTCATACACAGTGATTTTTCTATGAGTCAAAGTTGCTCAAGTATTCTTTTGGAAAATCTTGTCGTTTGCCGTTCTTTTTTTCATTTACTTTGTAGCATTAACTAGCAAAATTGAGAGGATGAGTAAATGTTGTGCAATTTGCACGGCATCCGAAGAGTCGCAAATACAAAGAATCGGATATTATACACGGGGCTTTTTTTTTCGCTGTACTCATGAAATCAAAACACTCTCACTTCGACAATCAAAATAGAACAAAATGCGCGCCCGACTACGAGAAACCATTTTTCGTTGAAAATTGCATGAATGGGACCGATAAGGCAATCAAATATTGAATACACTTATGAGTCTGACACAAAATGTCATTCACGACATAATCAATTACATCGCTTTTCTCAAAGTTGGGAGTTTTGTTTATAAAACATCATCATTTCATGAAATTTGTTTTAAAATTGTTGAAACGTTTTGACATGACGAATACTGTAGACGGCATCGGAGTCTCAAGAGTTGCTACTGTTGCTGTCACTCCTTCGGCGGGCACATTCTAGTATGATGCGTTCATATGATGATCAATATGTATGTAGAGGCTCATGCATTTTTCGTGTTGTGCGTGCTGCTCAAATAACTGCATCGTACACGCGCATCGTTGAATACTCGGAATTCCTCATTCCCAACAAATCCGTCATGAAATCAAGTAAAATTACAAATTTTCGATGATTTTTCGGAGAAAATGTCTTGGCGAACGTTGAAAACAATTTATTATTTGTGTTTCTATGATTTATCCCATGTATTAACATGCATTATTTTCATCTTTTTGGTATTCCGGACCTAGCGTTGGGTTGCAATTGAATACATTTCTGAATAAGGCGTTGGTTGGCCTACGTAAATGGTTGTATGAAATTTTCAATGCCATTATCATTTGAGTGGAGGAGCTGGTGCGCATTATTTCTATAATTATGGTGAGTCCAATACGGAAAATTTTCTATGGTATTGTCGTCATTAATTCATGTTTCCGTGTAATCGCTTTAGATTGTTGTGAAAATGATAGCGTCTCGGTGCTATGTTCATGCAACGTTGTACAGTACACATACCTGGCAACATTGATGCGAAAATACAAAGATATTATGTCGCTCGCTTGAACTTGACAATCGTGTCTCCCCGTTCACAGCGCCGCCCGTCTACGAGCAATACATTCTCACGGTATTCACAAGCGTCATCATTCATTTATTCATAAAAGCAGCAAATAATTTATAGAAAATATTGTCGATGCCAAATTCTGTCGATCTGTTTGCGTCGTTTGCAATTTCTTTTATCCTGCATTTGGAAATGGCTCGTTTTGAATTTACTTTGTGTTCCCGAATTCTACCAGTTTGTGACGCGGTAACTTGCATCGCTTGTATTGCATAAATTTACCAAAAGTTTGGTGACTTTTGATAACTATTCCAGAAGCTTTCAAACCAATTTTCAACTAAATCAAATTGAATGAATTTTTGCAATTTTGCATCGTTTTAGATGTGCATATGCATCAGAAATCGATAATCATTTTCCGACTTGTATGCATTTTCAGTGGCACAACTTTTGAATTCCAAGGCAAATGGCACATATCAATCGTAGAGATTTCAGGAACGGTTTCATTCGAACACACTTTTTTATTAATGCGTCGGTCGACTTTCGGTGAAATAATTCGCAGCAGCTTCCCGATTCACGTCAATTATTCAATTAATTTCAATATTCATTATACAACCCATTGCATTCTTCAATGTTGCTGCTAAATGTCTGTGGTTATCGGGTCGTGCTACCTGATGACCGACGTGGTTTGAAAAAGTAACGATTGACTCGCCGTATCGCAGGTACACGTTCGCCCCAAAAACATGGAAGAAAATTACAAAATTCGATGCGAAGATTTCACTGAATTCAGGAAAACTTTTTATGTGCGTCGAGAGAACTTGTTCTACGCTTGAGGAATAATTGAAATCTTTTTTTGTGTGTGTATGTGTTGTTTTCGCTAGAAGTTTTCATCACCTCGTTTCATCGACGGCTGCGTTTTCATTCTATTTCCGATTCGTTAACTTTAATCGGGTTAAATTCATGATGTTTGAGTCGTTGTGACCGTGCATTTGGGAGAACTGCTCTTGCCATCGAAAATTAGTGCTTCTTGTTACATAATTATAATTGAAGTGTTTCACATTTATTTGAGTTCCCCTCTTCCCCTTGGCTCGGCCATTTCTTGCAATGCGCACACATCTTAATTGCAATAAACATCGCAAATATCTGGAATGGCATCAATATGCCAAATTTTTGATCATGAATTAAATTACAGTGATTCACGCCACTCGACTGTCGAATGGAACGTACACACAAAACTTTTAATTGCAGTGCATCTTGAGTCGTGGTTCGTAAATGAAAAATTTATCCATTTTGTAAATTTGAATAATTTAATTTCATTGAAAATGTGTATCTTGTTCATTTGATGAGTAGTTGAAACGTCAGGAACGCCATTCTATTGGAGATTTATCGAACATCGTAATATGGCCAATTTGAATGTCAATCAGTAAAATCCAGAGAGAAACTTTGACAAACATTTTATGGTTCGGATGAGAAACTGCATAAAAATAGGCGAGTGTATGAATTTAACTTACCTTGAACTAATAGATCGATTATGGCCTCGGGACTGTGCCGGTCATTTACGAGGCAAATATATTCGGCAGTGTCGCTTGATAATGCTGGATGAAACTGCAAACTGAAATCTTGGGGCGAGAGTGTCAACTGAAAAGAAGAAAACAAAATGTTGCGCATGATTCATTGATCCATGACGGATATTTGGTTTGAGATATACATTTAGCGAAAAATAGGTCTTATGCATATAATTGAGCCGTATATTTTTGACGTAGGGATTAACTAAAACCTAGCTGATCGGTAGATAAAACACACCGCTGGGTGTCATATATACAATGGCACGGAAGCGCCAAACGGCAAAATGTACAAATCAACGTTAATATTGGAACAATGACAATCCATTTTATCGGAGAGGGTTTTTTTTTTCCATTTTCCCTCTCTCTCTCTCTCTCTCTCTCTCTCTCTCTCTTTTCGAACAGTAGTTTTGATTATTTTTCGTGACCAAGTCTATTTATGTCGACCGGAGTAGCAGGTTTGGTAAATGTGCAAACAGACAAACATCATCTACCTCTCCCAGTTATGACTTCCTATTTACCATATCCAAAAATACTACGAATAACATCGATAATGCAAATAAAATACGAAATAATGAGCACGAATTTGATTTTATCGGGCCAAAATTCTTGTCAAACAACAAAATAAATCCAAACTGAAAATTCATGATGTTAATTAATGTATCAAGAAAATGCTTGCAATGATAAAACTGATGAGATAGATTTTAGTAATATTTGCTACAATTTAACTGATATAAGCATATTGAACAGGTTAACGTAATAAAATAAATTTGACTTCACTCTCATTTGACATTTGCCATCGAACAAAATTTTGTTCATTATTTAACTTTCACTGATCTAATGTAAATTTTGGAAATTTGAACATTATTTATTACAATAATAAATGATCGTATTTCTTTTATAAAGATATTGAAGATGAAGCGATGCTTCGAAATGTAAAGATCAATCAAATCAAATTACGGTTGTTTTACGTAGAAGCAATATAATATTTTTCTAATTTTGAAACATTTCGGTCAACAAACAAAAAATGAATGTTTATGCTGTGTCTGGCGATAGACTTTTTTTTACGAAAAAAAGTTGCAACAGCAAATGGGCATATGACTTTTTTACATTAATTTTTTAATGTATTTTTACACACACAATTTGAACTTGTATACATTTTTGCTGCATGCTCAGTACAGAATTGCTTCCCAAAGTTTGTGGCAATTTCATCTCTGCACAAAAATATTTTATGGAAGTATGCCCATTTGTTCGGCCATTTTCGATGGGCACAGACATTTTCTGTGTAGAAATCTTGGGAAGAGAAGAATTCTAGTTTGTTTTGCAATCTCATGCCATTTGTATAAATATTTTTTTTGAAATGTTGGAAAGTGGCGAGCAGTCAACGACGGTGAACATGGATGACGGCAAAAGGAGAACAAAGGACGCAACGAAAATGAACAAAAGCCAAAACAGGACTATAACCAAAAGGCTTAACTCAACAACGAATGGTGCAAGAAAAAATATTGATTTATTACATTTTTGTCATTGTTTTTGATTTTTAAATCTGCATTTCATGTGCTTTTTTCACATGAAACAATGTACTCAGTTTCGCATGTGTTGGTGTACGTCAGATTCTATTTCTCTCTCTCTCTCTCTCTCTCTCTCTCTTTCTCTCTCGCTCTATGTGCTTAGCTCTTGTATCGTTTAATATGCTGTTTTTTCATTTGAAATTTTATGAGTCCGCTTTTCTCCCCTCTCTCTCTCTATTGGGAGCTTTTGTACGTTTTCCCCTATTGCCTGTACCATTAACTATTGTTGCTTTTTGTGTCGGTGCAGAAACCAATTTTTAGTAACACTGCAACACGTCATCAAGATAAGAATCTATGCGTTTATAAATGGGACGAGATTTTCTTTTGCACTTTTGCAACATTTTCTGACACGAACCAAACACATTTTGCATGAAATAGTAGAGAGAGATTACAGATATGAATGCCTGCCTTGTTTTCCAACGGAAAAGGAAATAGTGTTGAGTAGAACACGGTGGCAACGAGGAAAAATCAGAGCGGCAGCAGAAGAGCAAGCAGTAGCAGCAACGAATCAACTTAAAATTGGAATGGATTCAAAACAAGTCAGACAGCGAAACGGGCAATTTTGATTGGAATAGTTTCGATATAAACGCTAAGTGTACATTCATAAAATCGCGCGGGCTTCTGCTGTATGTTTCGGGCGTTCACTTTTTCGAATCGAAATGCGGGAGCGTGTCCAAAATTTGTTTGACAATCGCTCAATCGTAATACCAATGAATTCAATAACAAAATTGGGAACTTTTGTACAATACAAAACTCTGCATTGTGTTGTCAACGTCACTATTTACATACTTTAGACATCACCCATAGATTACAACAAAGTATCTATTCGATGTGGTTTTTCGTTTAAACATTCATTCATTTTTTCAGTCGTTCATCTTCGAAATGCATACATTTTTATGAAGAGACACATAGAGAGATATAGAGAAAGAATGTCCTATTTTGTATGCAACTTGCTTTTTAAGTGCTCATCATTCAATTTTATGTTTTCCTCTTCACCGATAAACTGCATCGTGTTTCTCTTCTAATTTCAAGTCGTAACTTACGCTCAACGATCTTCAAAAGTGATTATGAATATGCATTTTTCTGCGAATTTATATCGCGTTGCGATGCAAATGGGTAAATGCATCATAATCCATTTTGTATCGCACTGTAAATATGTGTACATGAAACTTGTACACCAGCGCTATTTGTTTTTCTTTCCCTCTCTTGCCCGCGCCAGCTCGATGTGTTGTTCTTGCCTTTTCCGAATATTTTTATGAGCTCAAACGTTTTACGATGCAACGTAAAACATATTGTTCGCTCGCAATATTTATGCGAATGCACAGTTTGCATCCTGAGAAAAAGAAGCGGAGGAAATAAGAAAAAGGCATATCTCGCTCTCTCTTGCCAAGCAATATTGCGTTACAATTTTGTGTTGCATGTCGTAATAAAATATGCTCATAAATTTTCGGGTGCATGTTAAATATAAAGATTTTTCACATGATTCCAATACTGCACACGCTCATATTTTTTTCATTCGGCAAATATTTTTCGCCCGAAATGCAAGCAAACATATTCATTTCATTTTACTTGCTTCGCATTGAAATTCCCTTTAACTTCTAATTGATTCGCAATATTAGTGTTTCGTTAACTTTTAATTGAGACTCAAATGAATCAGCCGAAGTGAGACGTTTGCAACGAGAAAGATATTGATTTTGCCGGTGAAAATCGGCATTTGTAATTCAAATCTGGTGAATGAACATCCAAAAATACCGAAATAAACAAGTTATTTTTGATTATCTGTTTTTGCAACACATCTGCACTCGTCTCTCGCCTCTTGTTCTTCTGGCTGCATTACCATTGGCTCTTTAATCGTTCAAAAGCAAAATCGAAATCTACTTGAATTATTTTTCGAAGCTCTCAAGATAATTAAGGCTGTAAAGTTTCAAGTATCATTGAGATATTCTTCATGAAATTCATTAGAATTCATGGGTGAATTTCGGCCGATGATTGGGTTTTTTTACCGGGGATTCATCAATTTCCAGGTATATACACAATGGAGTGGCTTTGAGTCAAACACAGCGATCGAGCAAATATTGTATGAATTATATATAGAATAATGAACAGCATCTGCGACGCATTTGCTCTGAAAATTGCAAATTTGGGGTCTTATTGTGATTTTATGGCTCAAAACTTATGACAATTCAACAAAGTGTGTATCATTTTCGTTGTCGTTGGTGAGAGCTGGGATGCTGTATCAAATTTGGTAAGAGTTGTTTTTTTTTCAACTAAATTATAGATTAAATCGGAGTCTTTGAATATGATTCTTATTTTGTATGATTTTTTCTTTTTTCTGTCGGCGATTGTTTATGGCTCTCAAAAAACAACTGCTTGTTTTTAAATTACTGATAATAAATCTTTGATGGACGAAGCAGTAAAGCCATCAGTGGCCATTAATGGCTTTTAAGTATTAACTGATGTCAGTCAATGATAAAATGCATGAAAACCCTCTTCTTAACGTTTGTTTAACGCAGCAAATGCTGTGTGTTTGGTGTTTTTTCTTTTTTTTCAAAGCTTACGAATGGATTCAAATAGTTATTTCAAAAGAATACAAAGCACAAAGGATTTCATTTTAAATTCGTTCTTTTGAAATGTTCAGAGCGACAAAAAAAAAACTCTGATTAAAGTTGATAATGAAAGAATAGAAAATGCATAAGCTATTGCAAAGTTGTGAGAGAAGAAAAAAACTTACTCTGTGGTTGTGTACAAGTGGAATTCCGTTTGAATAGTGTGCAATCGTGGTGGTTGTTTTCCATTTTAAGGCGTTCACTAGCGACTGCTCATTTACTCCCGGACACGGTAGTGTTACATTTTTGCCAGCTTCGGCAACAAATTTCTGGACTGGAATATTAGTTACGTCTGTAAATCAACGAAAACAACAAATCAGTACACAATGTTAGCATATATCTATTGCTGAATGGTATTTTTCCTATATAAAGGATGAATTATCAAAAGAGCCAATCATAGGGTATTGCTTTTGTTTTTGTTTGCAATGAGATAGTTATATCTTATGCTTCTGGTTTTTGTATGCAGTTCTGTATCGATGCAACGAACAAAAAAACCATAAAATATATAAATTTATACACATTATATAACGGGAGCAGCAACACACAGAGAAAAAAAAGATTGAAATCAAAAAGAAATATGCGAATACACCAAACAACTGTAGGCAATCGTTGCTGGTGGCAAAGTTCAGATCGGAGAAAGGCGGCGGCCGACGAGGTGGCGTTAAGCAAAAAGCAGTGTTCCCATTTCAAAGTGTTCGAAAGACTTCATCTTGCATTTCTTGTTTGTGACTCTGTTCTATGATTCATTGCGGTGAGGAAAATAGTTCCGACTAAATATTTCTTTGGTTTGGTAAGTTCAATTTCCATTTCCTCTCAGTACAATATCGTGTCCATTCCAAAATATATGTATCTCTGTACAACATTCATTCGTAAGCATTTTCCTGATTACCGCTGGCCTAGTCGCCGTGGTGAATGCGATTGCACGAAACTTTTTTCACTATCATCTTTCTCGGTTCCTAGCGTGTGTTCTCTCTCTCTCTCACTCTTCCTAGCATTGGATACTTTTTCTGGCAAACATACAATTCGAATGCAATATCGTGACTTATTTATTATACTTGGCATCTTGTCATAAATACCATTGAGTTTGCCGAAAGGTGAGTCTTGAATAAATGAAATGGCTGCTGAATCCATGCGCGCACGTTTGCTTCGAATATGTGCCAAAATGTCATTTAAATGGCAATGTGTTAACCTATTTTCGTTGTAAATCTTAAATCAAAATGGTTTAAAATAATTGTGCTTTTGTGCCAAACAAAAGAAATTCAATAACCACAGATAATCCAAGCGTATATAAAACAGCTCGAAACATGAATACACTGCCCACGTCGGCATTTTGGCGAGAAACTTTTCTCCATCGCACATATTTATAATATCAAAAGTATTCGCATGCATTCCGTTCAAAATTACCCAAAATTCAAAAGTAGAATTTCAATGTTTGTGTGTGTGTGTGTGTGTGTGAGCACGAAAGGCCGAAAACAATTCAGTGGGTGTTGCATTCTATCTCTCTCTATTTTTGTCGTTGAATGACGATGATGTTTCCATATGATTTTGTGTGTCGACGGCATTTTCTCGCCGCATTTTATCATTTGGCAGGGGTAAAAATGGCTCAAAAGCAAGCAACAATACCAAAACTTGCACATAACCGAACAAGTTTGCCATTATTAGCAATGTTTGTGGTTGATAGCTTTAAATTTTCCAGTGATTTATTTGTTAGATACATATTATTGTTGGGGCTTTCTATGCGAAACATAAAATGGAATAGACTAATAATTGACATGTAAAAACGTTCGAAAGCCATTTTTCGGGTTTGTGCATTTCACTGCTTTTTCTCCCATTTGTTCCGGTCACATATCGCAATTCACTTTCAATAGTGCTGCAGCAAAAATGATTTAGATATCATTGTTTGTCAAGCGCTACACAACGTTTTATTGCTACGTCTAACTTACATAATGATAAAAAAAGCAGTTGAGTTCAATTTTGAGCAGATACTTCAATGCAAAATATCCAATTTGCAAATGCAAACGACGTCTATGACAGATTAAAATCAAAGTTAATGAAAAAAGAAAACTTGTGAGCACAATTAAACATGCAGCAACAACAACCACCGCCGTTGAAAAAACAAATCGTAGGAAACATTTCTTCAATTTGACGTAATTTGAAATATGAAACTTCATTTTCATAGCGAAAATATTTCGAAAGTCCCAAGATGACGGTGATTCGAAAAACGGCATCCGCTATAAAAACGCGACAAATTCATCACGTCAATATTGTGAACGTTGTGTGTTGGTTGCGGTGGCAGAGAGAGAGAGAGAGAGGGGCGGGGGAGGGAGCATAAGATAGAAAGGCATTTGTAAGCATAAAATGTAAACGAAAATGTGATGTGAATGCGTTTTTCATACATGTCATTCGCAAACACACAACGGAAAATATTACAAGTTATTTATAGCCTAAACTTCTGTTCATTGCATATTGCTCATTGTAATTGTGATTGTGAGGGCCCTTTTTATGAGCCCACTCTTTGGGGCTATTATCGTTTCGATTGGCTGCTGCGGTGGTCGGGCCGGTGGTCGGGAATTTATAGCCGAAAAAGGATTTAAAAAAAGCCGTCTTTTCCACTCAATCTCACCGCTGCCCCGGCTACGGAGAATGCTGACGAATTCAACACGTTCGATAACTTATCATGATGTTGTTGTATTAGAAGTTGATTGTAGATTTATGGACTGTAGTTGACGGTCGCTACTATCTGACATATTAAATGATTTATAGATGGATTTTTCCATAACGGATTTTGTACATAGCAAATGCCAACGTGAAAAAAGAAGAAAACAAAAAGTACAGCAAAATTTCGTAGCAAGGAAGAACATTAGAAATGGCTTGCGTCAAATACATTCAATAAATCCAGTACAAGACTTTCCGGCCACTGAACAGATGTCGATCCATTTACTTTATATGGTCTTAGGAAATTAAGGTACAGCCAACGAACGGTAACCTAATAAAGTGAATTTTACACTAAATCCATAATGAGCTCATGCGATGTGGCTCTTGAACTAATATCCGTTCACATTTGAGCTGGCCGAATGATGGCATAAAAACCAGAACAACGATCAAATTTGACAATTTTTAAGTAATAAATTTATGTGCTGAGATTTTGCGGAGAATTTATTATCCTTAACGTCATGATTATCGGCATGCAGGTACACAGCAGAAGAGAAAAATTGTTGAATTTATTGGGGAGCGCGTGCACACATAATGTGTATGGCCGAGGAAAAAAAAAGGCCAAGGAATTTAATTTATATACATCCATTCATTATTCGAACAAAAATCAGGTGGAACGCGCCGCAGCACCATTACTGAACAACAACAAATTGTAATGTAAATTTTATTAATATTGTCCTGAAAAATGCGCTTTCGCACTCTCGCTAACATATCTACTTTTATGCGTTTAAAATTACAATTTGTTTGGTTTTACAACGTTAAAATCGTTACGAGCGCCGAAGAATGAAAATTAGCACATGTTTCTATCATTTCTGTAACCACTCATCAACCGCGACCATTTTCCTAATGAAGGAAACGTAATTGCAATACACACATTCTTTCTGTATCTCGCTCGCACTCACTGTGCCCATCCTTGACGGAAATATTAAGCACAAAACAAAATGTGAAATGTGGCAGATGAGCCACAAGACAATAAAATTGTTAGTTCGCATTATGCGACCGTTGTTGATGTGCTTGAAACAATCCTGAAAACCGCATATCACGGCTACCAACTCCAAGATACGCGCTTTTGCCTATCCCGTCACTCGGCCTCTCTCTCTCTCTCTCTCCCTCTCCTTTTCACTCAAATTTTTCATTCAATTTCGAGTTCTCCAGCTCGCACCGAGGCTCGCACATAAACAGCTATATTATCCGCTTTAATCGTTATTGGTTAAATTTGCAATTCAGTGAATTGTTTAACACAGCCATCGCCATGAAGTTAGAGGACGGGCTCCCTGCTCTCTCTTCACCTTTTCAATGTTTCGGTCGACCCTTCGCTTGGGCCTGCCGATGTCACCGCCACTACATCATTGTGTCCCGTTTTTCGGAATACAAAAATGATCTTGTTGATATGGGACCGGGCGAATGCAAACGAAAGCAAATTGCTTTTGATAAAAATCTAATCAATTTGTTGCAGTCACGCTAGAATTTCGTTTTGCATAAAATCTCACATCAAATATTGTTCGCGGCGGTTATTTTCACTCATTTCAAATTCAAACAGTCATTTATGCATTAAAATGGCAAATTTAACGTAATTAATAACTGTAAGTTGAGCGCGAGCGCGTGTGTTTGTGTTCGCAAAGGGAGAATTCAACATTAGCGCAAAATGCGATTTTCAGTAGAATTTCGAGAGCTCTTTGATCTTTTAATCTGACCACTTTTGGATTTATATTTAAATAAATTCAGCGACAACCTTTGTTCGCATTAACCGCTACAATTTGGTGACGTACTCTGCAATTTATTGTTCGGGTCGATAGAATTAGCAACTGCTGCCAATATTTTTAAATAAAGTTCACTCTCACTAACAATATTTGCATTTTAAATATCGGTTTCAATTAGTGATAAAGCGAGGGAACGAAGCGTTCGTTCAATTAACGACTCTCTATGTATACAATATTCACCATATTTCGGCAGGTACGTGTGTCCGCTCCGTTGTCCTAATGTCATTCTCGAGATTACAAAGTTAAACGTACATTCACTTTAAAATGCTGCTTTTACAACCCATATAAATCACAGTGTTCAATGTTGTGCATTGAAATCCATTTTGCAGTTTTGTTTAAGTGCTGTCACAAATGTGCGTTGAAAATTTACCGAAAATGAGACGATGTAAATGATTTTCGTTTGTGGGAAAGTGTGTCATAAAAACGGGCTGTATGAATTGAAAAGCGCTGCACAATGTCGTATTTACCGTACGGTAAAACTTTGGATTTTCTCTTTGGTCAGTGATTACTCATGACAGCAGCTTTAAGAATTTTTCATGTAGCATTTGTAACTATGCGTCAGCCTGAGCGGTTCAGCTTTAATAAACTGTTGCGTGTCACCCTGAAGAGAAATTGGATCATTTGCAGACTTTTATCACTCGCTCGATTTTATGTTGAGCGTGTTAGACAGCTTCATGCGATAATTCTTCGTGTGCCTCGCTTTTACATTCGATGGTGGTTTTTGTTGTCGCTGTCGCGTTCATATGTAGTCGAAATCTATTTTCTCCTGACTATGCGTAATTGTTTTACGCGTGTAATACGAGCCTCACATTCAAATTCAATCAAATTTAAGTGATAGTCAACAAGGCAAAATGATTAAAAGTTGCGCTTAGTGATTTGTATAGTGGACGGCAATTCGCCAGAGATTTATTTTTGTTCATGTTTTTATCGTGTTTGTCGGAAATTTATTTCCTCTCCATTGTTCTTTTTTCGCGTTCTCTTCGTTCTCTATGTGAGTTCGTGCGTGTTGTTGTTGTTGTTGTGGTTCATTCGTTTAGTTAATTTATGTTGGCATCTGGCCGATACTGACGAAGCCCCACGCAAAAAGTTCGAAAAGTTTTTTTTTAAAAATATGCGAACCTTTTGCAATAGCTGATAAAGCTATTCACGTGTTTGGTTTTAATTTATTTTATGTGTGAATGGGGGGTTTTGTGTGAAAGCCTCGTGAGCATACCGAAAAATTCAAGTATTATAAAAGTAAAAGCCCGTATTTTGTGTAATGAGAATGCGACGACGACTGACGAAGGAAAGGTTGTGTGAGGCGTTTCTTATGCAAAAGATCTATCTCTTTCTCTCGCTGCCGTATCGCAGTCCGAATGAGAACTGTATTATACGTTGCTTGGTGGCAACATCATTGAAACTAAAAACGATGAGACCGAAATAAAACGAAGACAAAAAATGATATAAAGCCTTTTTATTAGCCTATTCAAACATGTAAAAAAAAAATTAATAGGATTTTTCACCTTCTTTGCTCTCAACTCTCGTCGAGAACGCAATGCATGTACTCATTGAAAATTACACCTCACACAGACTGATTGTATGGGTGAATTATTAAGCGAAGGTCTTGTGCGCTGTTTTTTTCTGCTTGCTCGCCTTTTTAATACATCACTTACACATTCACGTGCATACACATCTTTTGGGCGATCCCCAATGAAAGACCATATTTATCATCCCAAATCGCATTGGTTGCTGTTTTTGTGCGCTTCAACGCGATGCCGAGGGTATCTTAAGATGCCAATGCTTTGCCGAACATTTGAGACTACAGCTCAAGCATACACATAATGACATTAGATAATATCGGGAATAAATTGATGGCGCGACATCGTGCGTAAGGAAAAAAAAATACACATTCAATGCCAAATCAAATACGAAGCGAAAATCTCACCACATTTCCTGTAATACCTTCGATATGGTCTAATATCGACATTCGATGCTTGGCTTTTGGCTAAATTTCAAGCCAATCAACAGGGCAGAGAGCATAAATGCCCGATGCCATAGAATGTTTCCGCTTCGCATAGTGTATGCGTTCTTCAAGCGTAAGCGTTTTTCTTTTAAGTTTATAATAAGAATAACCTTTAAATGAAAGACTGATGTAAATTATCAGCGAACGAATAAAGTAATGAAAAATCGAGAGAGCGGGAGGCGAAAAAAAAACCAAAACCGAGCACCATACCCAATTCCGGATCTCAATAGCACCGAACCATGAGCAACATGCGCACACAGTTCAATAAAAGCAAAGTCACAAGCAACAAAAGCACACCATTTTCATCGTTCAGTGAATTGAAGTCACTTTTTTCCCAATGAATAAATTGAAAAAATATTGATTTTTTCCCATGAGCCGCGCGATATTTCCCATCAAGAGTCTATTGTTGTATAAAAAGTACTCCTAGCTTTCAGATAGTCACTAAAATTGATTACATTTTTTTTCTGTTCGGCGCTTTTTTCCCTAAGACCGCATGAAAAAAAAAAAAATCAAACGGGAAACAGTTGGAATAATCGGTGGGTATTTCTTTCGTTGGATAATTAAACAATCCCTGAAAGATGGATTTTCTATGGTTTTCCGACGTTACATGCATTATTGATACTTTCAACATGCTTTGACTTATTCCACAACGCGGAATTTCATAGCTTCCAAATGCATACACATGAACGAAACAAAAAAAGTGACTAGATCGCGACGGCTACATAAAAAAGGTGGGTAGGTGATGTTTTTAGTAAAGCGAAAATTCTATCCCTTCGTTTTTTTTGTAGAAAATTCCCTCTTCGTACGTGTTTCGAAAAAAAACAGTTTCTAAACTCCATACAATGATTGGATATGGGATAGAATGTTGCGCCCACTATCACATGTTCACAGCGATGAATTCAATTTTGATGTAAGTTCAATTAAATGACTCATCTCCTCGAATGTGTACTATGAATCCGAATTTTCTTCAACTTGCGAATGTGCGTGCGGTAAGATTTGTATTTTCCGATATTATTTCCTTTCCTTAGATCCTTATCTCCCTCTTCTCTATTCCATATCCTTTTTCTCGCCTTTCTTTATCTTCATCACTCTCCCCCCCCCCCCCCCCTCTTTCAAATTCTTCTTTATTTTTCTCTCAATTGAAATATATAATTGGGAATACGTACATTTGCTTGACGGATTGATGGAAATCAATTGGTTTCTTGATAGGTGCGTAGGTTATTTTTACATTTTGTTGATTGCCCAAAAAAGTCGCATGCACCGTAACGTAAGCATCCATTCAATGAATGATTCATTTAGAGGTTCAGCGAATTGAAATATCCATATTTTTCTCTTGTCCGCATCTTCAATTTAATCAAAATGATTGACTGAGGATTGGAGATTTGTTTATCATTAAGTAAAACATGGAGAAGACATCATTCGGAGATTGATTTAGGTCAATTGATTATTTGTGCACACAAATACGCATAAACACACAGGTAATACCAGTGGTGCACAATTAAGCAGCTGACAAATAGTTACCTGGCAACTGCACCAAACATGCCGACGAAATACTACATATTACAGCCGTTCTATGTGAAATTCGATTAAATATATTGAGCCTTCAAAAGCGGCTCATGATTCATGATGGTATATCATGCTAAAATAGAACAGCATATATGGAAAAGTTCATGAATATGGTTTGGTTGCCCTGTTCGCTGTCGCTACAACCAGCAGCCAATGTTATGCAGCAACATTTTGTGATTTGAATCATGGCGAGTGCACGAAGATCAAGCGAGCAAGCAGGACAAAAAAATGTCTTTTGCCCATAACATATTAGCTGTCATTCACAGAAATGAGCTGCCAATAGCAACATTAATGCTGTTGCAAGGAAGAACGCGTTGAAACACTACGGGTCTTCTCCACAGGATATTTCAATCACCCAAAGCCACTTTTCTGCTTCGTTTCTGCGATTTCCCGAACCGGAAGATGATGGCAGGAAAAGAGTGCATGCCGTTGATGCTGATTTTTTTTCTCTCCTCTCTCTCTCTCTCTGGTTTTTTTTCTTCCGCCCTTTGCTCTTTTAACACTTGTGAATGATTCACAAAATCTTCAAATGCACTCGCTCAACACATATGCTGTGTGAATATTGTGGTTGGTGTAAATGTTAGCCTTAAACAGCCTCGCTGCTTTAATCCATAAACACTTGAAGGGAAAATAGTGAACGCATGATTTTCTTTGATCGCAACGCGATGTTAAAATAAACACAACCGAAAAACTCATTTTCAAAAAACTCAGAAAGCGGAAAAGCTGACTCAAAAAACCCAGGTTCTGACTCCCTTTCACACGCTCGCCTTCAAAAGCTCACAAACAATATGAACATGCATATGCGGGAAAAAAATAGAAAGGGAAGAAGACGAAATACGTGCTGTTTGTGCATCCCATTCTAACGGGTCCACGCAATAAACATACACTAATAAATCCAACAGCTAGCAACATTTCGCAAACATGACGCCACCATAGAACTTTAGCCCTTCGTCATTTCTGCACGATGCGATATTTAACGCATTGTGTTTGTTAGTGTGCTGTGAACGTGTATCGCATTAGCTGCATCCGAAAGCTACCCAAATATTGTTGATGATGCTCAATCACGTTTACTTGGCTACCAACATTTTCACATGTGATTCATTCACAAAATGGGCTCAGAAGCTCCGGCTCGGACACTTAGGCGATGAAACGCCACGCAATGCGCCAAAAAGTTGCACCCGCAAAAATGAATTATTTTTTTCGAAAAATGTTCATGGGCCAGTGCATAGATCAAGTAATTCAGATCATTGTTCCGATATGAATCAGATGCCATATAAACGATTTGGTATTTTCAGATGGTGAAATTGAACCAGTCAATAATTTCCGTGTTTTTTTTTTTCTTCATTTTCCATCTGACCCAACTTGACACGTTCATTCGGTCCAAGCAAAAACCCAATTATTGCTTTGTTTGTGTGTGTGTGTGTTCGAGCAGAAAAAACAAAAACTAATTAAATTTCGCTTGAAATGGGCACTGGTCACCAAACGGGACCGTACTATTTACGCACGGCAGTTCAAAATATCAGCCAAGAAATATGACATTCCATCATTACAATGTCAATTTTTTCCACAATTTAATCAGAAAATGATTGAATGGATGGAGTGATCAGTCGAAATCGATATTGTTGGATGATGGAAAAATTATCAAAATAAAAATTGCACGGATAAAGCTAATCGCGTCAGATCCGCAGCCAATCACTGTGAAATGTTCATTGTGTAATATAGAGCTTATTTGCAATTCAATTAAATTTTGCGTCATTTTCAGAACTGAATGCTTGTCAATTTCCAGATAACAACCAGTTTAGCACGGACGCCCGATGAAGCACTGCGCGAGCATTCGTTCTGTTGACGTTCATTCAAAAATGAGGATTTGCGAGCAAGTGAACGAAAAAAAGAAGGAAAAGTGTGCGCCTCTTGACATATTTCGATTTAATGGAACCGACATAAAATGGGGAGCATTTTTACACAAGTGCAATCAACAACAATGAACAAAAATCCAACAGCATTTATCTCAAACATCAAAGTACGATCTCACGCCGAGAGAGCGATAAAAAATCAAGCGATTGATTTCTCTTGCAATACATTTTTTGCCAGCGTCTTTGCCCATCGATATGAAGACTATTGTCGCGAGGAAAATGATTAAAAATATTGATTCGATTTAATTTTAGTCTTTTCATTAAATTGTTGTATTTTTTACATTTTTTTCTTTGGCTCTTTTTCGGCATCTGAATGGAATCAGGCGAAATGATCGTTTCTTAGGCAATTATTTTGCAATATTTTGATTTAAATTTGCTTGACGCGCGTTTGCTCACGTCCTTACTTTCACTCGAACATTTCATTCCATTTGCGACGAAGTCATTTCAACATTTGATTCACATTTTTGAAATTACGTGGAGTAATACAAATGCAAACCGTTAACAGCAATCTTATAGCATCAGATAAGATAATGGCAGATAATATCTATTATCTTATCTAGATTTGATAGAAGTACAATAGACAAATTGGAGATCTGCAGATAAAAAGATAAAGCAACACCACTAAAAATGTGTTTGAAGAGAATGTCATATCGGGCAATCTTTTACGGGGCATGTAAAATTTTCATGAGAATGAGAAAAACTCGCATTTCCACTCTGAAGAATATCTTATCTTTGATTATCGAACATTTGAATTATCTACCATATCATTCATTTTTATCTAACATTTATCTAAATGTCGAAAAGGTTATCTTTGAAAAAAAGCTGATTTACTGTTGAATAAATTGCGATCAAATTAAATTCTGCATGAAAAGAATAAAGTAATCGAAAGATATTTGCGGCACGTGTCATGGCTTTTATTACATTCATATATTCGACCAGAAATAAGAGAAAAAGTACATACACAAAATTGATTTTGAAATGGCATATAGCTTCGCATGTGGCCGACGCAAGGAATCGAAGAACCAAAATATACGCACAGTTCCATTCCGTTGAATTCTTTAATAGGTCTCGAACATGATTTTGATTTTGATTTCTTTGACAACGTAACATACCTTTCGGAATGCACTTCACCTCTGCGCTCAATGACAATATGACCGATTTGGTTTCCTTTTTCATAGAATAGAAATGGAAATCAAAAGGCGATGACTAAAAAATAATCAATACGCTGCATGAAATCGAATTCTATGCACATAAAATACTGCGCTGAAGATGAAATATATTCGGATGAGACTCGAATTTCGAATTAAGAGAGCGAGAGAAATCATGCAACGACTGATTCTGAACGACGAATTATGATCACACACATTGCCATGTATATAAAAACAAGTAGCAAAGATGGTGCCGTTTAAGTGCCGCTTGCACGCTCTTTTAAGCACAACTGCTGCCACCGTGGACATGGACACACCACGTTTTCAAAGTACCGACAACCATCAACTTCGACTTTTTGATTTCATTCAAGGAGCTCGAGCTAAATGACATCCTATTTACTGGCTAATTCGTTGTGTGTTTAGCAATAGCAACATACAACTTGATAATCAATGCAAAATCATACAATCAGCGCGTACACTCACCGCGTATGCAAGAGCAGGATAATATTTTTTGCGGAAAATCTTGGCTATTGGTGCTGTGTTGTTGTGTTTTCTTTTCATCGTTGAATATTTCATTCATGTCTTTGCCTGTTTTGGCAGTGTCTCTCAATTTGAATGAGTGCGGTTTCTGTTTTGATTTTCATCTTCCCTCGAATTTCAAATAATATGGTGTTGTTGATGCCATTCTTATCATCGCTACTTAATATTCTAGTCCCTTCTTTTGAAAACCGAATCATTTTTTTCACTACAGTCGTTCGTTTCTTTCTCTCTTTCTCGATTTGTATTTCTTCGTTTTACGTGAGTTTTTTTTTTGTCGCTGTTGTTGTTTTGGCTCCACGTAAAATGTTGCTTATCCGGCCAAAACGAAATCATGATTTTTCCACCTTGTATTATCGTGAAAAATGTTTTTAAAATTATCTGTTTTCCTTTTCGAATGTAATTTCTTGTCTTCGCATGAAGAGCCTTGGCCTCTTGAACATCGTGATTCTCCGTTTTTATTATTTATTTATTTATTCGTGTGTTGTTTGTTTGGAGCTCGATACTCGAAACTAGATACTTCATGTACTTATGGTCCAAGAAAAGCGTAAAGCGGCTTTTCAAATTATCTTGTGACACATCCACATCGAAATGGGCAATAACGAATGACTAACAAGAAACAACGCAAAATTTGGATGGGAAAGAAGTGAAACATGTCAGCAGAGCGTGCATCAATTCAGCAGACAACGGAACTGTGCGAGCGACCGAGTGTGTGTGCACAACCCACCGAATTAATTTGCTTCGTTGCTCCAATTTAATAAATTGGGTATGTGCATTCACTTGGACAGTTTTCAAACCGTATTACGAGCATCTTTCGGGCATTTTCTCCCCTTTATTTATCTTCAGTTTTTCATGTATGTGATCAATGAAAATCCGCCATACGGGACAGCCGAGCACGCAAACAACACAAATAGTACTACGGGCTAAGTTGGACCGTGTGCCCGCGCTCACTAACGAACAAAAGAACGAAACAGAGACTTAAATTATCCAATGCTGTCTTATCTTTTATTTTTTTTGTTGTCTAATTTTGCTCTATCCCAAGTGATTTTTTGGTGTGCAACGATCGAATCATTCTTATCTCGTAAGTTTAATTGTTTTTTATTATTATTATTGTCATCACAATAGCAGAAGAAGAAGACATGAAGTTTAGAAGCAGCCATGCATTTTGGTTCTTGTTGTAAAAATGTTTGCCATTTAAACAGAGTTGAAATCTCTTGAAATTAAATTAACAACTGGGATTTTCGGTTTTTTGGAAATGTGTTTAAGAAGGACCCGACAACGCTCGGTTACATGCTATTTAACCTCGTACCAATAAATCAGTGGGCAATCATGGAAATGACAATAATTATTACATTTGCGACTTGATATAGCGACGTTTCCGTGCACACTGAAATGAGTGAAATATTTTTAAATGATAGCATATTGGAAATGTTTTTGATTCGGCAATTTTGCCAATGAACTTCGGATGCCATCGAAACAATTCAATTTTAAAAGCGCTGATATTTCAATTTTATTTTTTTCAAATAAAAATAACCATTGTTATTAACCATTGTCATTTATAACATAACTTGATTGCTGGTGTTGCCGAAGCTGCTGCTGTTGCCGCTGAATTTTTTTCATGCACGTTTTGATTGTAAAGGTCATAATGATTTCATTATTTAATTGAATCAATACATTTGTATGCATGACCGTTTTCCCTTCGTATTTTTCCACACACACCCTAGGCCAACAATTTCGGCGCATTTTTATATATATTTATATAAATTGGCTCGGTTGCATCAGCCATGCAAAGCATCGATATTTGCATAAAAGTTGCGAAATATCGTAACGTTTCTCGCGTTTATCATGAAAATAGCTGGTTCACATTTTTTTTTCTTTTGTTTCGCCCCGTTTGCGTTCATTGCATTGCCGTATAATCCGATCACTCCTATCGGATATTGAACGCACAGCAGCAGCACAATATGTGAAAATATCGCTCGGTTGCTAGGTGAATGCGCGCTCGTGCGCTCACTCGCACATAAAAGACTACTTTCGAAAATGATTTCATAAATCATTGATTCGAAAATTAAAATTGAACGGTTTGGCAATTTGTATGACACTTTTTTATGTGCTCATGCACCGATTTGCAAACACCGTAATATCATTTACAATGGAAAATTCATGGAAATGACAAACATGTGAAAAAGATGAATAACAAGTAATAGCAGCAAACACAGGTGGCAGCGAACGAACGATTGAAAACACAAAACAATCGAATGTGTTGCGAACAAATCAATCAAAATCGTCTAAGTTTACTTTGAATGCTGATCATATTTTGCATTTCAATTGTTACCAGCCCCAAATGTAAGAAATAAAAGAGAAAAGAAATGAACAATTCAAATGAGTCGAAAACAGCAACAATCGAATCTTCATCGGCTAATTCCTTCCTCATAAGTATACCATGAATGAAACTACGCTTTTTTATGGTCGTGTATAAAAACGGGCATGTTTAAAATGTCGCCAGTAATTTTATGCCACAAATGTGGCCACAATCATTCAAATGTTGGCATTTTCTTTTCGGTCATTCGACAGTATAATCGATATGTTGTAAATGACCCAATAGTCATAAACCGAACTTCAACGAGATAATCTCCAATGGTTAATTCTCTGAATGATCTTGATTACGGGGCCAATTGCCGAAGCTGGCTCCAAAATAAGTGAGTCAACCGTAATTTCGCCTTAAAATTTATTGGCAATTAAGCGAGTCGAAGGTGCCATTAGTATCGTATGTCACATATTTGAAGAATTTTGTTTCGGTTTCGCCATTAACCTAGAAGGAATGCGATGGATGGATAAGAATTGTCAAATTGCCTGAGCCGATTGATTGGCACGCAAAATGAATGCCGAACATTGAACAAAAACACATAATGGAAATAGTGAAATATTTTTTCAGCCGGCGAGCCTATGAACATTGGCTCACCGGATCACACAGGCTTTACACTTAAATACGGAACGCTCCTACATGCATTTCGATATAAAACATTGACCATGTATTAAACATGCAGACAATATTTCAATATAGCGAATAACATAAATCGAATGCATCTAATCTGATTCGACATAGACATAGACTGATGTGTGATGGTTTAACATGTTCACATCAACGTAATTAACCTAAATTATAGATACGAACTAGGATCGAAGCATAAATACAGGATGAGCATACGGTGACTGAGACAGCGAACGACAAAAATAGATATTTGATGGGGATGTGTGCAGTGCAAACACACATATAACGACCGTTATTTGATGTGATGGACAGGACAGAGCAAGGCAAATCAAACGCACCAGCCCCAAATACAGCTTGCTCTTGATCACAGCGTCAACATTACAATGTCACAAATCGTGTATGTGTGGTCAATGTAACATATTCGATGGGCGCTCTGCGAATCGAACTTTCGATATATACGAGCGGCAAGCGGCTGAGCCCAATACACGAAAAAATAAAACGGTTTATTTGGTAAAAGAGTGCCAGTGTTTACCATGCTCTCAAAGAGCTTTTCAAGCGGCTGAACAGCGCGTACAAATTACGCTCAATGTAATTAATTGTCGAATTTATTCCGGATCGTGTAAAAGTTGGCCACGAGGGCGGAAACGAATTACTAAAATGGTTTAAATAACATTTCTATATATACATGTTATGTAATAAAGTGATTGCTGCCCGTGTACAAGTTTATCTGAACACACACACACTTTCTCTAGCTTCAGCCGAACACAAATACAATCGTACACAGTTTTAAATGTGTTTGTTTAGACTTGAATGATTATTATGCGGGTAGCGTTCGAATTCATTCACAAAATTTTCGCAAGGCACTTTCGTTTTTTCTCTCTTCTTTTTATTTTGATATGTGGATTATAGGGACAAGCAATGCTTGTGTAAAGTTCATTCTTCTATTTTTTATTCTTAAGTATGCACAAATAACAACTGTCCGACGAATCGATAATGAAAATCAACTTAATTGAACAACGGTTGAGAGTTTCGCCACGTCGATAAAGAGAGTTTCTTTTCATGGTTCTTAGTTGAAAAGCGGAAACTTTGTCCTGAAAACAACAAATTGAGAAATTCGCGCTTGACCAACTACACACCATCGCCGAAATCGGGCTCGTCCAAAGTGAATAGAAATATTGTGACAGTTTAATGGGTAACAAGCGATTTTAATTAGTATTAATTTTATGGCTTCATCGCGTGATATCACCCCAACTCACTTGAAACATTGTAATTTGCTTGAGCATATTTTTTTTCACGCGCCCAATGTGCTCTTCCGTCCAGTTTTTCGTATCCATTACGGTTCCCGCTTTTGCTCACCAAGGACACTTGCCACTCACATGATTTCCCGTGAATACATTTATTTTTTATCGAAAGGAAATCACTTCCATTGTAATAACAGCAACATCAAACTTACTAACTAACTGAACTGAACTTTAGCTGCGTAATAATGTTGTCACAGCCGCGAATGAGAGGGAGTGAGAGACATGAACGAGAGAGTGTGAGAATGAATAAGGCAGCGAGATCGCTTTAGATCAAATTTGCTTTTATATCAAATTCCTTTGGGAAACCAGGCATTTGAGTCCGCCCCACTCTTCCACCCAACCAATTTCGATTGATTTCTTTTTGTTTACTCGCTGTCAAGAATATGAAAGAACCAGCTCTTTGAGCTTTGATAAATATATTTAGTTATAAATGATCGAAATGATTGTTTTGATGTTCCTCAGTTTGAGGCGCTTGAAATGAGGGAGGGAAGCCAATATCAGTCAGCTGAAAATGTCACAATCTGATATTTTAATATAACGAGGCCATTTTTTATTCAATATCATTATCTAGCGAGCACATGAATTGTTCGGCACCAATAAACAGCACCACCACCAAATGGCTGGGTGATAACAGAAGTGAACGGAAGAAGAGGAAAAAAAAAATTAAAATTTCTTTTGCACAGTGAGCAAAACAATATTTATGACTAAAAAAATACAGTCATCGACATGGTTTGGCCATAGGGCAAACAACAGTCGAATATTCACTTCACTTCCATTTGAATTTTTTATCACCACAAATAAAATTCCGCGGAGATATCTCTCGAACTGCTATATTGACAAGGAAATATAGCCGCCCAACGCGAAGCGGTCCATAAAATTGATGAGTCTGTATGAAATGGGCAAATAGATAAATAAATAAATGCCCCGCAATATTAATGAGAATAGACGTGCGATTTCTACAATTTTTTTTTTTTTTTCGAAATGCACATAAATTATGGCAATCAAACATTTCTGCAAAGAAAAAAAATATACGCACGGTTTGCGCTCAGCATTTGACACATACATTTGCTCTTTTGCTGATGCTCGCGCAGCAAAACGCGAAATTATTATGGCCAAAAGAAAAACACTGAAATGAATAATCTCTAGCGACACGAGAATATTTAAAGGGACAATTGTTCTGTTTAGGTTTGCAGTTCTCTTGACACATTGTTTCACATTTTATCGATATATATTCGAGGGGAAAAAAGTGTACGGAATGAATAGAATGATGGATGGATAGCTCGATGCAGCAATGAAAAGAATAGAAAAACAAATGTGAATGAAAAAAAAAATGTTGGCGGCGACAATGCTTCAATAGCGAACCAAGTGAATAATAAACAAATATAATGTCTTTCATGTCAAAGCATTTCATCTCCACACTGCGACACATAAAGAGATTATCACTTTTACTTTCAAGCACAGCCATTCTCCGAAATATCGCACGCTCGAATATATCAACTCTGGCAATTTTCCACCAAAAAATCAAATATTGGAAATACATTTCGTTTGAAATTCATAACAATGCGGTTGTGTGAATGCAAGTGATGTGCTTTCGAGCGTATAGGGAAAAACTCGCGCGAACCACGCACATTCACAACACCGCCGACACAATTCACACATAATCAAAGCGCACAAATGGCATACATAAATTTTACATGTAGCTTGCTGACGATATGACTTATATTTTTTTCATTGCAACAGACAATCGAAGACAACAGCCAAAAGGGAAGAGGTGACGAATGGAGTGAACGGTGCTAAGTGAGCGATGAAGAGAGCCAGTGTATGAGTGAAAGTAGGAAAGGCAGTGCGTCCTTTTGATAAATGCCACGACAACGACTACGCCGCTGAACAGAAAATGAATTAATATTTATATTTTATCGATACGTGTCATCAAATGCGTCATATTCTTGGAGCGTTGGCAACCGTCGTTTTTCTTTTTGCCATGGCCGTCTTTTCTGCTTCTACTTGGAAATTCTCATTCGGTTTCCTTCCGCATTTCAAAATACATTATTTTTTATTCCAAACATACACTTTTTTTCATTCTTCCCCTTTTTTCTAGAATTGATTCGCATTGCTGTTTGTGATTGTGTGTATGGTTGTTAAATTTTGTGCGCGCTACGCCCACGAATGCCGTTCATCGTGTACGGTAAATGTCTGTGGCAAGCGTGTATGAGGCACGCATGTGTTCCACAAATGAATAACATAATATATCATTGCAGTGCGGAGTGCGTGAACATCAACATAAGGATCATGTTGAATGTTATAAATTTTTCAATAATGCTCTATTGCAGACAACGCGATAAAAAGAATGTTTGATGCATGAAAAGAAAAGGCAAGCAAAAACTACAGGTGATGTTTTCAATATACACATTACACACCAGCTCTTCGTTGGCGCTCTTCTAGAGGAATATTCCAACTGCTTTAGAAGATTTTCGACATACAGACGCATAAGCCATATTCATATTTATATCGACGAGAAATGCTTATTCTCGATTGTGCGGATCAGCAATAATCGACAAAAGAGAAGAAAATCAACAACAATCACTGAGTGGCTGAATGGGAAGAAGACACATTAATGACAGACTGCAGTGTTTATGTGCGTTGCACGGAATTTCGGCACAAAAGATTATTATCTGTGAGGATAAGTCGTCGCAGAGGAGGTGAAAGCGAGAGTGCGGCGAATGAACTGACTAAACCGATTTTCGTGGCAATCGATATTTATACCATATTTATACAGCCACGCCTTCTAATGCTACTGTCAATAAAATAAATATGTGCACCAACCATCCGGAGACAATTCACAAGTTTCAATTTAATATATATGTATATTTAGTTTGTGCTGAGTGTGTTGCAAGTGTGAGACGCGTGCATTTGTCTTTGTCACAGTCGCAGTAAAATAGCACAAAACTTCCATTTAACATTGTTTCCGATAGAAAAAATATCGTTTCGCTCCGAATTTGTGTCAGAAATGCATTTGATCAATGCAAAATCACGCATCATGCTGCTTCCATTACGTATAATAATAGTATCCGTTGACAAAAGTCTTCGAGTGCACACTCCATTCCCTTATTTTACTGCCAAATATGGACGATTGCACTGGGACACTGATTTCTATTTATGACAATGTTGCGATTGTCATCTCTACATAAAATAATATAATTCCCCATTTTCAATGAATCACAGCGACTTTTCAATCAAACATTACCCTTATTAAATCAAAAAAAAAAAAAAAAAAAAACTGTATGAATAAAATAAACAAGTGATAGACCCTCATCCGGGGATTTACTCGAAATGTATTGTATTGCCGATTATGGCCGTAATGAATTGAAATGGTTTGTGTTTTTTTTTCTAATAATGAGAATTTTCAATACGATTATTACAAACATCTTTGATCCGCAATGATGTATGTTTTTTCGTATTCGTTTTGTAAAGTACATTTTCAATGATCCAATTAAATGGGAAAAATATTCATCATAACATTTGTTCGCTCGAATGTTACTCATTACTTAAAGTAATCTTTTGAATCGAATATAGACCGTCATTGTAATGATGTTATCCGCATGAAAATCTTAGTCGCTTTGTGAAATGTTGAAACTATTTATGTGAAGTGGCTTTCAAGGAGTAACAGACTGAAAGAGGAGGCCGAACACTGTATATTTCTGAAGGAGTATGTACTTTTTGTAAATGACATGCAAACGTGTAAGATAAAAATTGAAATGTTCTCATTCAATTCTCTCTTCCACTCTCTCTTTCTCCCTCTTCCTCTGCCGTTGTGTGAACTTTCTACATACGTGAGAGGGGGCGAACGCAAAAAACGTAAAAAATCCAAATCTAGATATCGAATGTTGCTTCCATGCATCTTTAATCATGCATTAAATCATATGCAGTTGCCGTATTGAAGATGTAAATCGCGTCCTTTTTGTGCTTTCTTCCTCTCTCTCTCTCTCTCTCTCTCTCTCTCTTTTTCTCTCGCTCTATTTCTCTCTCTCTCTCTGGCGTTTTTGTGTGCTCTCATAACTTTCATCTGTGCTTAGATGTGCACGGGTTATCTACGGCAACAGCACAAAGGGAAACTGAATATTTAAAGCCATACAAATATTACTAATCCTTTGCGAATTTCTTCCAGCAAATGGCAATGCAAACATTGGATTGAAGATTAAATTGTATACTTTTATACATCATCGTACGCTGTGCAGGATTGAAATTATATATGTTCGAAGCACATGGATTAAAAAAAATTCTAAATGGGAACATGAGCTATAGCAAGAGCTAGATACCAAGTGAGCGAGAGAACAGGAAAACGAATAACAGAAAAAAGAGAATAGAGAGAGGAAAAATAGCGAAATCTTCGACGCAAGTAGGAAGGAAGCGATTCGTTTCAAACACAAATAAAAATGTTCGGATAAAAACTCAAACATACTCTCAATGTAATTGCAACACACACACACACACACACACACACACACACACACACACACACACACACACTCAGCATTTTCTTTAGTTTCGAAATTTCGGCTAAACGTCGCAAATCCTATTGAATTATTTGAGAATGCTGAAAATCCCATTGCATTCGATGAGAATTTGTGATGCGCGCACATTCACAATATGGAATATGTATTCGTGTGATGAGTTGCCGAGCTACCGCTTAGCGCTGCTGAATGCTCTCAATACTCGATACTCTCGATGATTGTTAGTATTATTATGGGATAATTTCAATCGTATTTAAATTTCGCCGTCGTCATCATAAACAGAATGTTCGCTCGTTGGCATTCGAGTATGTATGCAATGCTTGTGCTTGGGTTTGTATCTACGCTGATGCTAGATGAATCGCACATTCAACAACACTCTTTATACAGCTCTAGCATCGTATCAATGGAATTGATGTCTCGTCGAATGCACGCGCGTTTTGATATGCTATAAAGCTATTTCTGTTCATCGAAGCTATCGAATTGGAAAATTTGATTTAACCAAAAATAGATATTCGAAATAATATATGCTTTCCATCAAAACCGGCGAATGGTTTGATTTACGAATAATGTTTTATTTCGATTTATTGCCGAGTAAAATATAGCATGACTGATTCGCAGTCATTTGGATAGTAAAACGTGTCTGCAAATGGATTCTTATTAGTGCCACTTTGACTGAGCCAGTCGAACGTTTATTCTCTCGTTCGCTGCGGATAATTTTTTTGTTTTTCTACTTCGCTTGATGTTTTCAATTTGCATTTTGGCCGGGACCGCGCCACTCCTTTGTTAGCAATGTACAGGCATACAATGTGTCACATTGGAGATATGTTTTGTGCGGCGGGAATGCGCGCTCCAATGAAAAGCCATCAATTTTATTTTGAAAAACGCGAAGTTGTTTGAGATAATCTGTGTTTAAATATAACAATATATTTGCAACACAATCACACCATATTGTTAACGGCATTTTTTTTTTTTGGAATTGTGCGATTGTATGTATATGTCGCACATTCGATGAAACACTTGATCGTGCATTTAATGCATATTTAATTCTGTTTATTATTCAATAACATCGTTGTTGTTGCTACTACTGCTCAACATTCGCAATCATGTACGAGCGCATTTGGTTTGGTTCGCTGCCCCATCCGTTGGCCAGAATTCCAAAACGAACAAGATCGATGTAATGCCAAATGCAGACACGAATTCATTGGAAGAATCGGGCTGTTCGCTGATTTGCTCATTCGCTCACTGTTGTTGTTCGCACATCGAACGCTTATCTAAATTCAAAATGCATATGCTGAATCTGCATAAAGCCACACAAACATTCGGTCGCGCGTTCGCTCGCGCGCTCTCTTTGTCTCGCACTCGATTGCACTGACAAACAAACAAACGATACATCAAGTGGAAACAGCTGTAATAAATGTAGACGAAAGAATGTCGTCTAACGATTTGCGAAGATTACGTTTGTCTGTAAATAGAATTCAATGCGATCGATAATACATTTATTAAATGTTGTGTCCTTTTTATGCATGATATTTTATCCGATACGCTGTGTGTGCACCACAACATTTCAGCTGGGAATGAACAACAGATGAGAGAAAAAGCTGGAGAAAATGACGAAGGTTATAGCTGGAAAACCGAAATTCGTTGTTGAATTTTTTTGAATTCGTTGTCCACATGTTTCAGTTTGTGCTTTGATCTGCGCGTTTCTGAATCGACCTGCCATTTGATATTTTCCAATTTTCAAGCATTTGGTGGTCGTGCATCTGTGTGTGAACATATAAATATCTTGTCAAGTTGTGGCCATAAACTTGATGCTAAAATTATACACACAGGGTTGGCATACAATATTAACTGACGCCCAAAATCAAATTATCTATTTTTTTTTTCTCTCTCTGTTGAAATTTGTACGCAGTCGAATCATTGTGACCATATTTGTAAATATGACCGACATTTCCTTCATCAATCGCAGCAATTGGACGAATATGAATGATTTGTGCTTGACATCGCAATCCATTCGACAAATATTGACATTTATTCACAACAGCCGTCTCAACCGAGGCCGATCGGGAATTTGACTTGTTTAATTAATTAAATTTTAAAAAGGGTAAAAAGAAAGAACGAGAGAGTTGAAATAACCACGACAACCGGAAACGGCAGTCGGTGTAGTTGTTTTTCCCGTGCTAACCATTGCTATGGTGTTACCAGTCAGCCAGCGATTTTTCACTGAATTTCCATAAAGATACTCGACTTGCTCGTCGTCAATGCACGAGTAACGATGGCAAAATCCAATTTCCGAATGGCTGCACTGCGACTGCGTTATTATTAAAAATTAAATTTAAATGTGTTTGATCCTAAAATGAGATCGCCCGATGCAATTATTAGCTGTCATCAAATCGACGAAACCGCACGTTGGTTACATTATTTCTGGAAATGCTTCTAGCCGGAACCGATATTATCATAATGATGATGATGATGACGATCTCTGCTTTCGGAACTGCTCTCTAATAAATAGAATTAGTTGGATGACATGGTGATACATCATTGCCCACCTGCCATCCGACGAAAGAGAGATAGCTAGTGGTGGGGAAGGAACGTGAAAGAGACACATGAAACACCAGTTTAATCACATATTGGTGATTAGTGGGGCTAAATCAGCAAATGCGTTCCGGTAGCGGTGTATCACATGACACATCAGACTATCGTAAAACTTTAATCAATGTATTGAAAATTTCCCGCTTATTCGGCTGATTCACATAGTTGTTCGCATGCAGCCGCGTCCGAATGCCAAATAATATATAGATGCGCATTTCTGATTATCACAATTCGAAATCACGACCATTTTTGCTAGTTTTTAGGTTGAAGTATTACGTTAAAATATTCGTCTGTCTCCATCTGTTTGTGGTGGCTGTGTGAGTGCGTGCGTGCATCTGTAGAATATTGTGCGTGGTTCGTGTTGGTCCATGCATATTTAATTTGCTTTCGATCGCGGATTGATGTTAGTTTTTCTATTTCCAATCATCGTTTTTCATAGAAATTTTCCATTCCTCTCTTTCTCTTTCATTCACTCCCTCACTCTCTTGTCCACATTCCATTGAGTTTCATTTGTTTGGCATACATACCGTCGCCGGAATTTGTTTGCGCATATTTATTTATGAACGGAAATGAAACTGATTGTTTATTTAATTTATTTTGTTGTGTGTGTGTGTGTGTGTGTTTGGTGAACGGTGGTCAAATCAACGCATATTGCATTAACAATGTGCTCAATAATAAACGGGAAATACACGGATTTTCCGATGGCAGTATCAATAAATAGAAAAGTGATAACACGAAAATATCCGCATGCAATCGGGAAAAAAAACAATTCACCATTTCGATTACTCTCATCAAATTAGAAAATACATTTTCGTATTGTTCTGTTTAACTGAAATGAATGTGGTTCAGTTGTTTTCTTTTGCTCTCATTCTTCTATTATGAATGTCTAGCAACATTCCCCTCATTTGAATATTCACCGCTCGAAATGTGCCCGGTCGACCGTGTGCAATCTATCCCAGTGCCAAACTATGTGCCGCATCAAAATTACATATTGATTGAATATTAAATAAAAATGGGCAATTTTCATTCGGAAACGCATATATTTCGAAATTTTCGAATGCTGTTTATTAGTGAGCTTGCTTTAAAATCAGCAACTATTCATCGACCGATTGAAATGTTTTCCATTCGATCGCTTATTTATTCTAGTTGCTGAATAAAGAGCGAGTTAGAGCGAGAAATTGAATAAAAATATTATTACATTCCAATGAGTGTTTTGGATTAGGCTACAGTTTATTGCGGTTGCAATTTTTGAATTCCAAATTCGCATTTTGTTAATTAATTGTGCAATCGTTTGAACTGGTTATATTGTTTTTTTCAAATCATTACTGAACGGTTTTTGGTTAGTTGCAATTCAACGCAAAATTGGAATTCCAAATACGAATAATAGAATATTTTGTGTTGGTGTTGTTGGGTGTCGATTTGATGCAATGAATTCGGTATATTATTTGGTTGAGCAAATATTCGCTTATTTTATTCATTTTTCGGTTGGGTTTGTTTGCATCTCGATGTGTGTTTTCCGGGTGTTATTTGCGCGCGCGACTCAGTTTATTTGCAGTAATTACGAAAGTGGATAGGTTTTTGACACTTTGCCATTTCAGCCCGAGCATAATGAAAGCAACAGCGCAGTGCGGAAGCCTTAGATGCGATAGGAGGAAGTTATAAAATTTCCTCGCTTTTGACATTTTGAATAATTCATTTTATAATTCTTTTTGTTCGTTCGTATTCAGCCATTAAAATAAAATGGACTCCTTGTTATTGCAATGGAAATGGTCACATTCCCACACTGAAACTCTGGATCTGGTTCTTGAACAGAAAAAAATGCGTTAAGATTGCGTATATGCTTAAAATTCCAAATTCTTATTTTTTTTTTTGTATCTCCCGCTCGTCAAAAATTAAATTGTTTCGTTCCTCCAGCATAAATTACAACACGAACGATGTGTATTGTATTGCTTTGACTTGCAACGGCGAATGAAACGGAAGTGTCGCACATGAGCCAACAAAACATATTGCTTTGTTTATAGTCATGTGTGCCCAATTTGAGTAATATTATGCGAAATTGCGAAATATAATAACGCCATTTCTAAGTCAATTCATTTCTTAACATTATGTTACTCATTTGCTCGCTGCTACTCTTCATCTTTCCATCCCAATTCCCCTGCAGCTCCATCGGTCCCGATCTTTCTGTCCCGTTCGATTCGACTTTAACAACGGAAATACGTTCCTTATCTATGCATCATTTCATTGATGGAAGAGCATCAGGCTCATATTTATTTTATATTGGGATATTAAATCATGTTTGCCGTCTATCGTCGATGTGCACGCATTTGATTTCATTTTAGTTGGTATAGCAAAATGAACAATTTGTTGGAGGCGAAGAAAAGCGAGCGAGCGAGTACTTTGTAGCACCAGGGAAAAGAGGAAAGCGGCTTGGGCAAAATATAAAAAATGAAAAGATATAAAAACGAGCAGCGCATCATGTCTTAACAGTGAAGACGCTTTTTTTATTTAATATTGCTATTTTGAAACGAAAACAATGTTTGGCGTAAACATTTTTAGAACAGTACTAGTCGATCTCTCCCTCTCTCTCCCTCTCTGAAATCACGGCCAAAACTTTCAACCATATCCCATTTTATGATGCTCATACAACTTCTTTCATGTGTGCATCTGTCATTTTTTTTGCTTTGTCCTGGCCCAGGCTCTTAGATACATTTTTTTTCTTTTTGCATTTTCAGAGCCCTTATTCGTTTGTTTAACACTTAAAGTGAAATGCCATAGTATGCGCGATGCTTATGAGATTATGTGTAAGGATTTGTTGCGTTAAAGAGTATACAGTGCACGAGGCGAGAATAACTTAACTATAAAACACACATTACGATGAGAACGTGTTTCGAGTGTCAGTCGCCACGCAGAGCCAGATTTGATAATATATATTTTAAAGGAACAGAGAATATTTTAGTAATATTTGTTTTGCATCCACCATCTTGTTCTCTCGTTAAATTTTCGACAATGCTTGGGATTGCAAGATATTGAGGCTTTCAACACATTGCGCAAATCTGGCGATAGCAGATAGAGAAAGTAAAAAGTGTTTGTCTTTAACATTTTTCATATTCGTTAAGGCTCAATTAGAATTTCGGAAATTACGACGACAACAGCGAAGACAAGCAACTACACAGTAACTTAATATAATGGGAAACCACCATCAGGCTGTGCTTCAGATTGAGAGCAGTTGCATGGCATATCCTACGCACGTCGGCCCGAAAATGTTCGTTGTCACCAAATCGGTAGCAAGTAGTATGAGAGAGAGAGAGAGAGCGTACGAGTGTGTGTCAGGTGTCATGCCATTCTGTTGTAACTGTTCTGGTGTTCAGGCGTCATTGAAGCACGTTGCACGAGAGCGCGCAACACAAATGAAACGAATAAATGAAAGAAAAGCATTGATTTATTCGCATTATAAATGATATGAATATAATGCAAATGAGAAAACGAAGCGTAGATCGCAGTGCGAATGAATGTTAGACCATTTCCGTGTCGTTTGATGGTATGAGTGTGTGTCTACTCGAGCTCATGAAATTCTTTGGTTCGTGCGATTTTCAGTATAAATTATGGTGTGTGTTCATCTATTTAGAACGTAGCTAACCAACCGAATCACAACACATTCTTTTTCGTTTCAAAAGACAGATCCTGCCGTTTTAAGTGGAATTGTTTTGGTTGAATGAATTTTGGCGAATCAAATCGTGCACTTGCACAGACACAAACACACACACGAACGTACATTCAGACGGACAGACATACTTCCCCGAATTTCAAATACTTCCAACCATCAAACATTTTCTCTCTCACTCTCTCTCACTCCATTGTCTTTGCACGTTTGCTACAAACAAGTCGACGGACCATTTATTTATATCGTTGATTCCACTTTTCGTTCCAGCCTTCTCTCATTCGCATGGTGACATTTTACCCATTTTCTTCTGTCGTCTTGCTGTCCAGCAGACCGAAGTTCATTTATATTTTTGCATACCTCGCATCAGAGCGCCATTTTCATAATGACGCCTCAGATCCAGAGCTGTTTTTTCTCTATCTATTCAACATACAGAAAAAGAAGCGTTTTTTCTTCTAATTCGTATATCAACAAACACTTTTGCAGAGCATTTCTCGCTCTCTTCTTCCCATTCCGTTTCGATGGCACGAATAAAAATAAATGAAGAAATATGGTTTGTAATTCAACGTGAGAAACGAGTTAAAAATTAATTGCGCGGAACCAATTTAATATGTTGCAACTGCATTTTATAACAATGTTCAAAACTGTGCAGCTACATTTATTATCGACAGCGATTTCGATGTGTAAGCGCGCGTATTTCAGCACTTCATGCCAATTTTGTCTACAGCTAAATTGCAAAGAATAAAATTGTCACTGAAATAAGCAGCTGATTATTACGAGATAATTTGCTACGATAATTTCCATTTAATGCGACGAATATTGGAGATATAAAGCTAGACGAAAAGCCGTGCAATTTATTTCAAGTGTTCAATACATCTTGCTTCAAGAACCAAACTGAAGACGAAAAAAAAAATGAGCTGAATAGAAAAATATTATTTTCATTGAGACGGGAAATTTGTTAAGGCTATAGCGAAAACACGGATTTTCACATCGTTGAAACACGATATATTTATCAACTACCGCAAGAATTGTACGAGTTACCATGGATTCAATCTCCAAAATAATTGTCCAAAGTATTTCAGCAATTTGGTTCAATTTTTGACTGATAATATATTCAATTCGGAGAAGGTTGGTCGAATTGTGTGCGTGTATGGAATGGTAGTGTGCAGCTTTACATAAGTGGACGGCTTATTTCTCGCATTTTCAAGTCGTTCAAGTTTAATCAAAAACGATTCGAGTGCATGGTCCTTTCAAATTAAATATTCGATTACATTTAGCATCGTTAGTCTTGGCCGATTCCGTATCAACGTCTAACCGTAAACATTTCTATCGATGATGAGCCTGGTGGTGGTGGTGGTGATGCCCTAAGTACATTCGGCTACGTAACGGCATACTCACAGCGTGTGTATGTGATTCTGTTTTGCGAGGTTTGTTCATTTTCTTCTTCTTAATCTAAGATGCTAAACTATTCAATATGGAAACATTTCCAAATGTGATTTTCACATGTTGGCGATTCGGTATGGTTTTCACAGTCAGTTGGACAGGTTCCGGTCATGAGCACAGCCTCAACTTTCCTAATAATTTTCTCTTGGGTTTCGTAGGCACACTGGCGAAAATAAATGTGGAGATGGTCGTAGATCGTTTAAATACGAAATTTACGGATTTTCCATGCAAAGTCTCTATATTCTAAATACTTAAACTTGATATAACATTTAGGCTATGATTACACGATTTTCGGTTAAAGTTGGATATTCTATCGGAAAACTAGTAAATTTCGTATTTTCATAGTTTTTCCGGGACCAAATTTACAATTATTTTTGTCTGTGCGCGCACATTTACACACACACCAATAGAGAATCGAAGGAGAACGAAGAAGAGAAGGAAAAGAAACAACAATTGCGAATACATAAATGCATAAGTGTAACCATATTCAACACTCGATGTTAATGTCCTTGTCGAATTAACATAGTTAAAAGCCGCTTGGACACAATTTTGTACCCAAAGACCAGAATAAATATGTACTTACGTACTTAATAATATGTTTTTGATTTTCATTTAATTCTTGTTGCAATTGTTTGTCGTCGGAGGGAGAGCATGGACTACAACTATGATATCCACAAATATTTTACGTTGGATACGATAGAACATTTGACACATTGGGATTCCGTCGGGATTCGGGTGGCGGGAGTGTTGAAATGAGCCGAATTCTGGGGCAAACACCGAAGCACCAAAACTCATATAGAAAGCCGAATTTAATTTTGAATGAGTTTTTAGTCCGGATTTTGCTCATTATTCGAATATTTGCACCTTTCCAGGCACCGAATGCCTATTGTGTGCGGCTTTTTCATTCGAACATACCATGCTGCTTAAAATATTTCTTGCTCTCTTGTCGTTGCTTCGATTTCGCCACCCCGCCACATACTTTCTCTCATCCATTCGCTTTATTCCCAACAAACAAACCATAAAATATTTGGTTAGACATTCTTGTGCCGTTTATCTGTAGCGGTCTGTTTGTTTGGCAAAAGTTAAACGACTTTTCTGGTTTTTAGTGTAACCAAGACGTATACAAACAGGAACACACACATGAGTAGATAGTGCATATGTGAGAGAGTGCAACACGAAGCCAACTTTCACTTGCATATCCGTTTTACTTAATATAATATGCAAATATATGGATTGGTGTTAGAGCCGATCGCCCGAGAATGGTGCTGTGCATATGCACTTGTTCACACGGCTTCGCTGAAGCCGGCCTTTGTTATGCAACTAAATGCATGATGCATGAAATAGATTCCTTTTTCCAGACTGCCCATACGTTTTGATGGCTTATATATGGAAGTGGAACGAATTAAGACCTTCAAACAAACTAATACAATGTGCGAATTACCATTATTTTTTTCTTCTTCTGGTATTCGTGTGTGATGCGTGAACGGAACAATGTTCCCAAAATTCATTCATTTTGAGTGCAGAAAGCATGCAAAACATATTGAACGTGTGAGTCTCCATTTATATCGATAGCATATGTGTAATGTGTGCAATTGCCAAATATACAGAATGAAGTGGATATCAATGGATATTGAGATAATCTTTGATTTACGATTACGTAATAACAGCACATGGATGATGTGTGCGTCGCATACGCAGACTTGAAAAGTTCAATTGCTGATTAGGGAGTTTTTTGCCGAGTCAAACGGCTCTCGTGTCCATTTCCATCTGTGTATTTATAACGAGTACGATGGAATATTCAACTTTTCTTCCATTCAAATAGAGATAAATATTTATTTATCTTTCTCTCTCTCTCGTTAACTTTCATTCCACATATAGCGCATATTAATTACATTCATTCAGAAAACGACAATTTTTTAGCCACGCAAATACCGCATATATCTGACTTCAACCGCTCGCAGTCATTCTCATTTTATTTATCCATATAGTTTGTTGTAGTCACTTATTAAAAGTATTCCAATGAAAATATTAAACAAATATTGTTGTTCCAATGTTGAGTTGATAACGAGTGAAGCGAGGACAGATCAGGGTGAGGAGAGAGCGAGAGAGCTCGAGATGTGGGGCACGAATTGTGGAAATCATTTCTTGCTGCTTGCCAATAGAGATATCCTTTCATTCTATAGCTGTGCATATTGTTATGTCGCACGAGGCAAAATGTCTGCATTTTCGATGCGGCGCATTTAATTAAAATTGAAATATCAAAATGATATTCTAACTTTTGACATTTTCGTGCTTTGTGAGAGGGAGAAAAAAGAAGAGAAAGATAGAGAGAGAGAGAGAGAGAGAGAGAGAGAGAGTAAGCGTGTGCTCTATCCAAGTTCTCATTATTTATATTAGTTTAAAGTTTAAATTCATCAAATAACTTCCTCTTTTATCTGTATTCAGCGGCTGTCTATCTAACCACCTCCGTTTCAATCCGTCGTTGGTTCTTCTAGTCATGTACATGTAATAACTCGCACTCTCTCCTTCTCGTATTCGCTCACATTGCCATTGCATTGAATATTTAAATTTGGAGTGAAGGTATACAAACTCAAGAAGCTATCGCACCGGGATTTTACACATACGCTACACTAGTTTACTATACATGAAGACACGAAATATGACGGCAGCAATTCTCACCAGACTCTCGCTCGCTCTCCCTTTCAATCCACGTCAAATAAAATATTAATTTTGCTATCGCAAATATTTCAATAGGGCAACGTTTACTTTCAGCGTTTTTTTATCAGTTCAATTAAATTGAATATTACAAATCTGAAGAGTCTAGTTGATGCGGTGATTAAAAAGTTTCTTCATAAATATTTAGTTGTATATGGGAAGTTTGAAATTGCTTTGGTCGTGTGCATGTACGCATTCTTCTCGTACTATGTTTCTCATTTATTTCAAGTGATTAGCTCATGATGTTCAGGATATTTGAACCAAATGAAACAAAATGAAAGGCAGTGCCAAGAGATTTGAATACTACAAATCACTTTCTGAAATACAATTTTTGCCAAAGAACAGAATATTTGTAAGAATATAAATGGTCCTGCAGAAAAGAAACACATTTCCCATATTTATTTGAGCAGCGATATAAAATAATACAACAAATCGCTGGACAATTTTTCGGGGAATCAATGTGTTGCACTATAGTGTATTCATTACATATAAATCTGCTTAAAATACAAAACGCCGAAAATGACGCAGATCAACACAAATGGTGTGAAATGCTCTGTGGTTTGTCTGTATGAAAGTTCGAGTTCACTGACAACAATTAAACGAATTCAGCCGTAATTTTATTTTAGTTTACGCGTTATTATAGAAAATGCCACGCGCGCGTGTTCTCCCACTAAAATTTTGACGAAAATTTATAAGTGCTATGCTTCTCTTTTGCATCTCTCTCTCTCTCTCTCTCTCTCTCTCTCTCTTTCTATTTTGTTCACTAGAATTAAAATCGTATCTTTTATGCTATGAGCTGAATGCGAAAAGTGGCATTTCGGGATGGAGACAGTTTTTGGCGGGTGGTGTGTTGTGTTCATGTTTTTCGACTAGTTCTCTGTATACATGCTGTAATGTGGTTTAAAGATGCAGTGTTGGAATGAAACTTGCCCGACGACCAATAAAAACTGTATGTTTTAAGCTCGCGACACGGAACTTCATAAGATTGTATTAAGGAGAGTTGTAAGATTGCATTTCCAGGAGGGCGCCACTGTATATGAAACCTTCTGTGAAAAGGTTGGGTGGACTCTGAAAAAGACTCGTTGCTTTGTTTCTAAACCGAAAACCTATGAATTCATTTACCAAACAAAAAATCACATGTATTCAAACTTAAAAAATCAAAGTTGCATTGTTTTATTAAGCATGTTCACGTAACCCAAATAATATGAAGAAACAAGAAAGACTTTAGGCGAATTCCGCAACGTAGCCACTATTCGGTGTGTCTTAAAGTCATTTCTCATCTGACTCATGCATTCGCATGCACTTGTGTGTTTCATTTCTTCTTCTTGCTCCGCTGCATTTTCTCGGTCGCGATTTAATTTCATTCATTTATTTTTCTGTTGGTTTCATCTCGTCTCTTTCTTCTTCCATTCTTTCCTTTTCCCTTTGTGGCAGTTTAATTCAAAATATATAATTTAGTACGGGTTGCAGGCATTGCACAGAAACACATGCTACAATCACATTGAAAGACATGAAAATGGAAAATGTGAAATAGCCTGGCAATGAAATTACCAAATTTGCTACTGAATTTCACCCCCGAAAATCGCCGTCTCTCGAATATTGTACAAGAGAGCGCGAGCTTGCGCTCTGATTTGGTGGCATTCACTGAGTGTTCAAATTGCATCGCCGAACCTCAGCAGAGCATTTCTGTTTCGCAGCGAGATAGAGCATTGTGTTTGGATATTTTCGCTAACATGTGCACACAAATAATCAAACATAAACACAAAATTACTTAACACACACGTGCAAGTTAATTTTGGATTGAGAACGAGAGACAGAGGGATAGAGTGAGTGGACAGACCAAGTGCAGCAGAGCGATCGAGCAACAACAACCTCGATTTATGGTCGATGTAACCTCAGTATGAAATTAGAAAAAGAGCCACAACCACATTGAATGAGCCAATATATGGAGAAATGTTGATTGTTTCGGTAGAGTGCCGGAGAACTAGCTGTTGCGGTAGTTTAGTAACGGCGCAACAACGACGACATTGACAGAGGCAACCATAAAACAGTAACAACAATACACATCCAAACCGTCGAAACTAAAATTATGTAACATGCGAGAGAGCGAGCGCAATTGTAGTTCGCACCATATATATTTAAGGGTTTTATTGCGTTATGCATTGATGTTGCGAAGAGAGAGAGAGAGAGAGAGAGAGAGAGAGAGAGAGATTGTAACCATCACGAAACCAGGTGAAACTGGTGTTGATTCAAGTGTGTAACAACTATTACAGTGGGTTATATTAAAAGTCAATACCTAAAATGTTGGCAAAATATTCGGTTTTCTTCGCAAAGTCTCAGTCTCTTAATGTCGCTTTGGAGAATTTTGCTGAAACTCCTGTCATGTGTGTGTCTCTCGCTCTCTAATTCTCTGGCTGTGCATTGAATTTGGGAGCCAAAGTTGTCCGTGTGCATTTGTTCTGTTCTCAGTTCCGATTGCCTTTTACAATCTATCTCTGATTCAGTCGTCTTGCAGCTCAAGTACAATTATTATTTATGTCACGTGATTTTTCGTTTTCATTTTTTCTCTTCCTCCCGTTGTGTCAACCATGGAATCAAATGTGAACATTTCTGTACATTTTCTCTATATTTTTCTGCAAATAACCAATTGTAGGTGTCTGAATGCGAATAGCAAATGGCAAGTGGTGTGCTCTCATCGGTGCATGTAGTAAGTAAGTAAGTTTAAGTACTTTATATTGGGGCACGTCGTCCGGGAATTTCACGATTTTCATGTGAAGACATCGAGAAAAGGTGTTTATTATGTTTGATACTATGTACATGTGACAGGGAGACACACTTAAATCGAAAGCAGTGCTGTACACAACACATCACCACAACTCAAGTTAATACCACTTTTTCCCTCTTCTCTCGATCTCTACCGGCAACTGGATCAATTTTACCCATTGTTTTATTCTCTTGATTTTCGGCGATGTACATGTTAGCACAACAAATTAGTCTGTCGAAATGGAACTATCTGCACGAGCAATGCTATTTCTATCGTCAAGCACAATGTATAACTTGAGTACCCCAATCAATTGCTCCGAATGATATGAACGAAAATTTACTTCCAACTCATTTTGGGTCATTCTCTATCTCTCTTCATGAATTGTTGCAAATCATTTTACTAGAGGCGAGTCAGTTGAAAGCGGCAGCATTAATGCTGTTGCGCTTGTGAAAGACGACGGCGCAGCTACTTTGCCTCTTCACATTTTCGCTTATGAACGCATTGTGCCCTGCAGCCAACAAAATGATTTCATATGACTCTGAGACATGGATACGCACTTTAATGCTGCTTATTTCAAATCAAATTAATTCAATATTAAATTGGTCTTCGGTTTCGTTTGTATTTATTGCCAGACGTTGAACGGAGATGGTGAGAAAAAAAAAAGAAAAAGCGTCACCATTTTTTCGAGTCCCTTTACGAAAGAGAGTTAGAGGTGTTTCGAATTATATTGACTAACAGTATTCAATGATATACTTTTTGATAAAACTGGTGTTTTTATCTTGAGATGAAAAATGAAGCTTTGCATTAGCACAATTGATTGTAAACGGCTGTTGCAGTGTGAAAACTTTCAGAAATGTCTTGCCCAAGATTGAATGGGCTATGAAATGTTTGTTCACTTCGAAGAAAAAATTACATATATTGAATGGAAAATTCTTCGTTTTCCTTTTGAATTTGAAGTCATTATGAAACAATTTCCCCAATAGTTGAACGAATGCCATGAGCAATCGAAAGAAAAGTGCTTGAAATTTAGTGCCAAAACTTTCATTTTATTTTGGAAATGGGCCACAACCGATGGTTTAAAACCGAAAACGGAAAACCACATTTTACGCGTGCTGAATTATCAAAAGACTGTTCATTCATTAAATTTATATGTTTTTCTCTATAAAACTACTATAAAAAATGCGAATAGACTTTTGTCTATTAAATGAAACTTGGGCAAATCTCGAACATGTACATCGAGTTTATATATAAACTTATCAAGGGAGCTCAATGATGAGACTACGCGCCCTGACTACGCTATGAAAAACACATGGCGTAGACAACTACGCGCCCTACTGCGTTTGTACGGTCGTTGCGCCCCTTTGGAACTTATTTTTATCGCCATTTATATGAGAGTGCTGTCGTTTAATTTAATATAATTTTGACGAATTTACCAAGCATATTTAATACTTGGAGCAGCTTTTGTATGAGTCTAAATTTGATGTTTCCCGCACGTGATGATAAATTATTCAAATAAAATATGTATGTATGCGTGACATAGTGAAGCAACTGATGAAGTTTCATGTTCCAAAAATGTGTGTGTGTATGCGATGATTTTTTTTTGTTTATTCTCGATTGCACCACATTTTTGGCGCACAGTTTACTGGCAAAGTAACAGACGAAATGTCAGAAGAATAATCATAAAACATTGTCGAAGAATAGAGAAGTGAAAAATAAATTTGCATACATAGCGAAATAGGTGGAAAAGCCCGTTATCAAGCCGTTCTCTCTCTCTCTCTGTCTCTCTCTGTACTTTCCGTTTCGAATGAGATTGCGATTTGTGTAATGTGTTACATTTGTTTTTATCAACATCATTTTAATAGGATTAGTTTTTCGCAACATTAAGTACACTCGTTATCGTTTCGGCCAACGAAACAGATACAAGGAGTCTCGCTGTTGCTCGTGCGAGTCCACGTTTTATCCGTTTTTCCGCACAAAATACACGAAATGTTGATGATAACAATGGGCACATTTTGTGCCCGGCACGAATGTGTTAGGCTCTAAAGTAAGTTGTAGGTGACGTTGTGATGAAACTGCTGCGTTGCAACAGCAACAGTAGCAGCAAACAGCAGTAACAAGCATTTATTTCCAATTGTTTGCTGTATAGTTTTGTTGCTATACAAAAAAGGAAAACGAAAACTTGTTTCGAAATAAATGATGTCCATTCACCCATTCTCCATTTTTCTTCGCATATCTTTTCGTCCATTCTTCGTTTGGCTGGCTCGCTCTTGTCTCGTCCGCCCCTAATAATTGTAATTTCATGATATATATTATATATATATGAATACATTTTATACAGAGCTAGCACACAAGTGGGACACATTGAATTATCATCCTTGCGTATGCATAGGTATTCACTTTCCCCGTGTGTGATGAAATATAAATCGATAATACTTAAGAACCCTCATCGACAACATACAATCAAATTGTAAATTTTCATCATAATAATGATTCTTAAGAATAATGGAGGGTTTGGACAAAAGATTTCAAGTGCTTTTACACATACCGATACCGTCGTCGTCGTCGTCGTCATCATCATCATCACCACCAACATCTCGATAACATTGCAAATATTTCAACCGTTTGATTTGATATGGTTTGGCATCATGGCATTGCCACTCTGTGTCCAATGTGAAGTGGCTTTGGCTCATTGAAGCAAATTCATAAAAAGAGGTATGGCAAAATCGAGTGAACGATAGAGCAAATGAGAGGGAGAACGAGTGAGAGAGAGAGAGAGGGAGAGAAATAGGGAGAGCAGGTCACAATTGACGTGAACCGCGCGACATCAACTATTGACCCAATTTTCATGATGCGTAATATTTCATTTGAAACTGTACCAAGGGGGAAACCACTCGTAAGTACTTACAGAAAAATATTTGTAAACCAATTTCGAAGTAATTGCAAAATGTAGTTTCTTGCCGAAAATTCCGTTTTTTGCCATTATCTGGCTAGTAAACAGTATTCTCTGCAACCAATTTTTGCTTTGAAATTACTTTGAACATGTTTTGAGAAATTTCTTTTGTTTGATTCCTCCTTGAGCTCTGCCTCATAGATAAAGTTTAATAAATATCCTTTAAAAAGCAATAATTAATTCGGTTTTATGCGCAAATATATTAAATATGGAGTTGCGTGATGTGGATGTAGACCAAGCGGACCGTGCTTGTATAGGATTGGAGAGCTATTCGAGAGTATGCCAATTGACCGCGCCATCTTATTTTACATGGGTGAACTCAATTTAGATCCATTGTAATACGAACAAAATTTTTATTGACACAAGTAATAAAAACAAATGATTCATTGAAACGATTGAAACGATTGACGTCTCAAATAGCACGGTCCTCTTGATGTGGACAAGCAGCAATGTTAATCGTGGTGACAGTTTTTATTATTGCCCCACAACTACTGTCAACATCTGACATTTCCAACAATATTTTCGATCGCTATGTCGTGCATTTCTGTGTGTTACTATGGTGCGGTGCGATCCGATGTGATGCGGTACGGTTTGCCACGAATATTTCATGTGCTGCATGTCACACAAATGCCCCGAGATTGTCCTATACATCTGAGATATAGCTCGCTTCTCATTTGCCCTGATCAATACTCATGTGAATCGTGAAACAATACAATCAGTGTGAAATATTGGAGTATTATTCAAATATTTTTATTTTGTGGGCAATTTGAGAGACGTGTTTAGTCCAGAAATATAGCAAATTCATTACCAGCCATAATACGAACACCCCTCTCTCTTTCTTTCTCTCTCTCTCTCTCTCTCCGACAAAATCCAATTTTGCTTTCGGGCCCAATTCAATAAATCACACTCAAATGAAATCTTGTGCACGATTGCATATCCTTAAAGCGATACAGTAATCGTCGGTAACGGAAAGCATACCAAAGACCAACACATCAGTAATTCAACTTTGAAGTTTCAGTGTTTGCGGATGTTCGTAAATTGCATCAATCATATGGTTTGTTCGAATCATTTGATGGACTTACAAATTGAATGGAAATATTTTTGCTGTTTGCATCAAAAACCCAAACGAACAAGCATACCGTCGGGAGATTCGGTGCTAATAGACAATAGATTGTGATTGATTACAGATTCACATTGCGGAATTACGAACGCATAATATTGGATTGATTCCATTGCCACATGAATGTTTGCAAAATAAACAGTTGCCGAGTGAGACTGGAGCATTGCACCAAGTGGAAACGATCGGTGGGCGACTCTGCGGTTGGTGTGAAATCTAAATTTGAATGGGGCGAAAAGGGAAAACGATTTTCTTGTTTTAACCCCCCTTCAACCATATTTCGTGCATGCACACACACGAACGCAAAAAAAAATCAACCAAAAACTAAGACTTCAGCATTTATCGATGATTGCAACTTTATTGACATTTTTTCAATTCCGAGATGATTCAAATTCCACGTGTGCAAAAACAATTATAAACAAGAAAAACGAAATTTGGCATAAAAAAAATCCATTTGACATGCCCACATTTTTTCAAATTACAATAAAAACAATAATTTCAACCATAATTTTCCTATCATATTTTATTTCTTGGGATAATGGACATTTTCTAAAAAAAAAAACGATCGCAACCATTCCCGGAGCAAGTTGTTGTCGGTTGTGAGAATAGAAACAAATTAAGTCTTCAGACAGTTTGAATGGGGTTTTGTCATTAAATCGAAGATTTTTCAATTTTTTTTAAAGGAAAAAAAATGATTCAATTATAATTTCATTTCAAATAAACATTTTTGCACGGGAAGTAGTCCCAATTCTCATCGGAATGTCTTGAAATTGTGAAAAACTGAAATTTTCTTATAAAAAAAGATCCTGGAAGTTTCGTAATGACAAGATGTCAAATAAACATAGTCCCCATACATATTTTTCGTTACTCGGTGTCAAAATGAAAGGCTCATTTTGGAAACAAATAACACCATTTTTGTGCACATTCTTCAAATCGTCCGTCTCGATACTCTGAGAAAACATTTGTAGGGATGTGAGTAAAAAAAGGTGTGCTGTTTTTTATTTCACAACAACAAGAATCTATTTTCACGAATTCATGTGGTGTTTTTCAATGCTCAAATATATATTGAGATTCTCAATGTGATATGATGATACGCATGTAAGTTATTATAGTTTTACGTATGTAAGATTAGTTATAAACATAGTGTATGTTTAAGCATAGTGTTGTTTGATGCTACAGCCTCATGCAAATGAAAGATGTTTTCAGCGGAAGTCAAGCTGTTCCTAAGCGCTAATTTACTAGAGTAAACAAATGTGTACGTGTTTTCTCTATTTGTTGAATGCCTTCTGAAAAGTCGTTTTGCTGGTTCAGAAATAATAAAAAATATTCTTCAGTTTTTTTCGACAATTTTATTTCGGTTTGAATACAATCAAAAATTGAATGACTACAAAATTGAAATATTATTGTTTGAAATGAATAATTTCAGGATAAATGTTCGAACAACAGAATTGCAAGGGTCTCAAAATACAAGTTTGAGCTCACTGATGGCGCGATTCTTTGCTTTTCTTTAATCCGAAAAAGCTTTTCTTGGATTCTTCTTTATTTTTATCATCACTCATCAGCATTTGTTCCCATTCGTTTAACAGTGGCTTCATTTTACTTTCAAAAATGTCAAGTTTTTTGAAATCGTTGAATAAGTCCAACAGCTTCTTGGACGACATTAGCTTCATGCCTTCTTCATACATTTGATCTAAGTTAGATTTATCAAACATATTTACATCATTTGCATTTATATATGTGCTAACAAAAGCTATGAATTTATATATTTCATATATAAGAAGTTGTTTGACTTTTTCCATGTAATATCGGCGGCCGAAGACAAGTGCCCGAATATCATTACGTTTGTTTTTTAAATCTGCATTGCCTGCGATTTTCCTTGCATATGTCGTTTCCAACTTTTCGATTGTAGTTTTATACCGTTTGTTTTCGTCATTAAATTGCCACAATTTTCCTTGCATAATTGATAACTTGCCTTTTTGAATAGGGCCCGCAAAACTATTGAAAAGGTTCCAGAAATCCTCCTTCTTACCCTCTAATTTAACTTCAGAAAAGTAGCCAAATTTTGTAATTAAGCCTTTCTTTTTAATTTCATCATGAAATTGCGAACTGGCTTTAACCAAATCATCCAAAGCGATAGTGTAAGCTGCAGGACGAGGTGGAACAAGAGTTAGACCCAAATCGATGTACTCATATGAGGAACTTGGTGCTCCTTCATTTTTATGAGGATTTCCAAATACCGAATCATCCTGTTTTTATGATTTAAACTTTATTATTTTTTCTGATGAACCAATTTTATATTAAGACTCGAATGTCAACTCACAAAATATGTAATTATCAAGATCGAAAAAATCGCTTTGGCTGAGAGCTTCATCTTCGTTGGTGTTTTTAATATTCACTGAATTCTCATATCGGAGTATTGAATATTAATACACTTTTGGGGCGTAAGAGAGTGAATAGTTCAAAATACTTGAAATGTTTACGCACATGGAAGTGAATATAAACTTTAGATTTGCATTTTTTGTTCATATCAAAATGCAGAAATGTTCATATCATATTATTATGGCTTGCATTTTTTTTTTTTTTTTTTTTTGATAATTAGGAAATGTTTGGCATCTAAAATGGCATTTTTTTAATGAGTTCAATTTTTGTTTCTAACGTATTCTTTTCTTTTCATTTTTCTATTGCATGCGTGGCATCGAACCACCTCATGCAAATGAAAGATGTTTTCAGAGGTAGTCAAGCTGTTCCTAAGCGCTAATTTACTAGAGTAAACAAATGTGTACGTGTTTTCTCTATTTGTTGAATGCCTTCTGAAAAGTCGTTTTGCTGGTTCAGAAATACTAAAAATATTCTTCAGTTTTTTTCGACAATTTTATTTCGGTTTGAATACAATCAAAAATTGAATGACTACAAAATTGAAATATTATTGTTTGAAATGATTAATTTCAGAATAAATGTTCGAACAACAGAATTGCAAGGGTCCCAAAATACAAGTTTGATCTCACTGATGGCGCGATTCTTTGCTTTTCTTTAATCCGAAAAAGCTTTTCTTGGATTTTTTTTTATTTTTATCATCACTCATCAGCATTTGTTCCCATTCGTTTAACAGTGGCTTCATTTTACTTTCAAAAATGTCAAGTTTTTTGAAATCGTTGAATAAGTCCAACAGCTTCTTGGACGACATTAGCTTCATGCCTTCTTCATACATTTGATCTAAGTTAGATTTATCAAACATATTTACATCATTTGCATTTATATATCTGTTAACAAATGCTTTGAATTTATGTATTTCATCTATAAGAAGTTGTTTGATTTTTTCCATGTAATATCGGCGGCCGAAGACAAGTGCCCGAATATCATTACGTTTGTTTTTCAAATCTGCATTGCCTGCGATTTTCCTTGCATATGTCATTTCTAAATTTTCGATTGTAGTTTTGTACTCCATGTTTTCTTGATTATATAGTCACAATTTGTTTTCTATCATTGATAACTTGCCTACACAACGATGGAAAAGATCAGAGAAATTCTTTTTTACTTCCACATTTTTGAATTTTTCTTTAGACAAAAAATCAAGTATTCTTAAGGCATCTTTTTTTTCCATTTCGTCATCAAATTGCCGCATTGCTCTACCCAAATCATCGAAAGTGATAGTGTAAGCTGCAGGACTTGGTGGAACAAGAGTTAGACCAAAATCGATGTACTCATATGAGGAACTTGGTGCTCCTTCATTTTTATGAGGATTTCCAAATACCGAATCATCCTGTTTTTATGATTTAAACTTTATTATTTTTTCTGATGAACCAATTTTATATTAAGACTCGAATGTCAACTCACAAAATATGTAATTATCAAGATCGAAAAAATCGCTTTGGCTGAGAGCTTCATCTTCGTTGGTGTTTTTAATATTCACTGAATTCTCATATCGGAGTATTGAATATTTATGCACTTTTGTGGCGTCAGAGATAATTTAGAAATGTTGGATATTTGGAATGGTATTTTCTATCGAATTCTGTTTTCAATGTTTACGTGGTTTTTTTCATAGCAATACTGTGTGCGATGCGTCAGAGAGTTTTACAAGTTCCTAAAATACGTCCGATGTGTAATTTTCATTCATATTCGATCGCTCTGTTAATGTCCTCCTTTTTTTCTCGTATTCGCATCCTCCTCCTCTCAGGGTAGCATTGTTACGATTTTGTTGTGTTTGATTAGTGAAATAAATGGTCTTACATACGTATAACTAACTTTGTCGCACATTTTCCGATAGTCTACGGGTTGACAGGACATGTTTGTCGTACCATCATGTAACTTTGAGAATAATTCACACAAAATTTCAATTCATTATGAAGAGATTTACAAATAATTAATAAAGGCCAGTGAAACGCCATACAAAATCAATGGTACACGTAGTAGACTACGCTATGTAGTTTGCATAGCGTAGTCAGTACACGTATTCAAATCGCTGCACCGCCTTGTTAAATTGTGTAGCGGAGGTAGTCGTAAATCTCATCGGAATGAGTTGACATTTTGTATGAATTATTTTTTTTATAAAAAAAATAATATTCTGAAAGTTTCATCCAATTTGTGCTTCAAATGTTGATCAATTCCAAGCTAAATTTTTTGAGTTATCGTGTCAACAAATTTTTGCGTACAACGGACAACGGACAACGTACCACACACGGACAAACAATTTCTCCGGGCTCATTGCGGGCGTTTTGAATTGTTTGGACCAATCACAATACTTTTACTACACACAGTTGTGTGTGCGGAAAAATAACAAAGTGTGCGTGTGCTTCCATCGGCTATAATGAAGCAGTGCTTTCACTGGTTTGCGTTGTGTTGTGCGGTATTTATGATCGAGGAAATTGGTTTGAGAATGTAAATCTTTGGTCATATCTTTGCATGTACAAATGAAAGAACTCACCAAGAAAATATTTTACCTCAAACTACTTCTCATTTGATTCTTACTGAAACAAAATGTACATTGAGAATTTGTTGGAAGACATAGAAGGAGCGAACTAGCGAGCTTTTTTGCATATTATATATAAGCCATAGCACTATCCATTGTATGAATTGCTCAGCACACGATAGCATACTACACTCTATCTTTCTCTTTCAATTGTGAATGTTCGCGTTCAAGACTCATTGTTTCCACTGTATGTTGTGCTCAAGTACCAGATGGTTTCAAATAATTAAATTTTATACTTTTACTACACACAAAATGGAAACATATTTTAATTTATTTTACACGCCCCGTAACCTTCTATGCGACAGCAAATGTGTCAACAAGGCATAAGAATGTGGGTTGAAAACTTTGTCGAGAGATGATTACACATAATTGGTTGTTGCACTTGAATGTTACTTTTCTATTGTCAAGAACCGTTTTAATTCTATTTGGCTTTCATTGTTCATCGTCATCACCACAATGCAGGCAACGCACACATACACACCACTCGTCCGAACATTGGAAAAATGTTAACATTTTCCTTTTATTCACAAGAAAAGATGCCGAACGTTTTTTTGTGGACGTTAATTGTACGATTGTACATTTATTTCCAAGAATTTCGAATTCCTTTCGTTGTCTTTGGTATTGCTAAACAATTTTCATGCGTACCAGTATATTTTTGGAGGCAGAATATGCGTTGAAAGATATGTGCAAAAACAATGCGTGCGGAAGAATTTATGACACTGGCCAAATTTGAACCAAATCTCAAATAAAATAGTAAGACTTTCGTTTATTTTGATTCAAAGAGATTTGAGGGTCCATAAAAGCGATAACATTTTTAGAATTCAGAACTTTTCTTCTGAACTACGAGCATTTTGGATGGCCAAAGACTTTTGATTTGGTGTCAGTAATCTGTACACCACAAAGATTATTGCATGAAAACTCTCCGATAGATATTTTGGTCACAATGCACAAGTAAATGACAAAGTTTCCGAGATACAGGTCAAAAAGCATGGCGTGAGTTTGTGCAAATACAATTCCGATAAAATGTAGAAAGAGAGTTCTCAGCAGTAGCCAGCAATCATTAGAATTCATTGCTAGTGATGCTATTCATTTATTCATTTAGAAAAATCGGAAAAATAACATTACTTGGACGGAGCGATTTCCCGAGTTCAAAATACGTGTGTGCATGTGAGAGTAAAAGACAAAGGGGAAAGGAGCCGGCATTAAAGCATCCAATTATTGTTCGTGCTCGTGATAGCGAGAGAATCATTTGGGCTTGGAATCATTCAGCAGAGCGTATGTTATACACTAAGTAACTGAAACGGAAGCAACTGAGAAAACGATAAACAAAATCCATATATTTTTTCTTACTCCGAAACAGTCATAAAAAATAATAACTTGGATTTTTTTCTCATTCATTTTCTGGGTTCTCTTTGACTTGCTCCCGCATTCTGTTTCCATCGCTCATCGATATGATGACGGTGTATGCGGCGTGTTGTGCGATTTGTGTATGTGGTCTAGTTGCAAGGTGCGCGCGCGCTCATGCCGAAATATGAGTTTTAATACAAAAGCATGTTTTGCACACTAAATATTTTCTCGCCAAAAGAGGAATGAGAAATAGCGGTTGTTTGCCTATGCCATAAAAATACATATATCGTTTTGCCTTGATTGCTTTTAATACACGGCAATGAATTTCCTCTTTTGTGCACACACCAATTTATGTGCAATATCATCCTTCACAAAGAGAATAACAGGGCGTTTTGGCTTATTTCATAAATTTGGTTGTTGTGCTCATTGCTCGCTCGTTCATTCTTCATTTCATTCTGCTTCGATCTGAGAATTTGGAATGCAAACCAATAGCGCCAAGCTTCATCGGGCTAAAACCGAGAAACAAAAACGATAAACAAGAAACGCGCATAGAAGCAGCCAGATATTAGGCGTGTCTTTGTGCATTTATGACTATTGAACGGTAAATCGATTTGCTGCCGAAAGCTTTTATCATCCTCAATAGTTGTACATGCGTAGGCATTGAAATTCCCTCTTCGCTCATACAAGCAAATGCACACCGAATACTTGGCTCATCATAATTTCGATCGAGCGCTCATGGAAAAACTCTCTCACTCTCGCTATCTTGGGCCATATTTACCGGCTTTTTGTGCTTGCGTCATTCATATACACTGCGAAATCCAATAATTCTGAATTTAATTGGTGCAATGCGTTAACATTAAAAGTCTATAAATAAATAAATAAATGAAATTTGGCGGAAGAATGAGTCAGGCCGAAAAATGCGAACATAAAATTATTTTAATACTTTGCTCATGCCAATACAATCACACGATTGCCCGATATTCGGTGCGACGATTTCTGTGCACGCTTCCCTTGAGGTACACACAATCGAATCAATTTGATGGCTGTTTCATGTTTTCATATAGGAGAATAAACAATTTTCGGTTGCTCGCTCTGTTGTAAGTGTATGTGTGTGTTCTTTGTGTGGCACTCATTGTTTTCGCTAGCGCCGATTCCGATTCCGATTCATTGAGGAGTCATATTCAAACTAAGTGATATTTGACATCGAACATAAATGATTCCCCAACAATAAAACAAGTGACTGCAAAAACCAATAATGGCCACCTTAAATGTGGAGTTGCCAAATTGTTATTTTAACATAAACTGAAATGAGGTGGAACGGTAGAAAAAATAGCGGTATAACCATAATGTTGTATGTTTTTATAAGTGATCACGCAAACTAAATGCCAACGGTAAATGAAACCACAAACACAAACACACACACACACACACTCAGGCGTGCAGACGCGGAGTTCAAATGAATAAATGATCAAAATGAAATGCCAAGAAATTAGACAACAAAATCATGCATTTTATTTTGAATCTCCATTACGAAGTAATTTATCACGCGTATCGAATGTCAACGGTCGACTCACGCACAGGCAGCAGTAGTGGGCGTTCGCATTTTGGCCACCAAACACAGCACAGTGTCAATTGCACAGCATGCTCATGATCGTTGGCGTGCAATTTGCACGCCTGAGAAACACACACTCTCTCTCTTAAACACATTCAATTTGATTCGAAAAAAATATGCCAACCATGTTTATCATTATTTACGCGCTAACCAATTATGTGCTCGGTTAATTTTGCAAATTAATTTTATTTGCTTTTCGGGTTAATTCGATGAATGAATAAAAATAGCATCTTTTTTGTGTGTCTTTGATAACATGTGCGTGCAGATGGATTCCATAACAATGTACACACACTCATTCGCACGAACAATATATACTTGAAACAAAGTTTACGGTGTGACAGGCGACAATTTCATTTGTTTGCAAATTGGAAAATTTTGTTGGCTTATCTGTTTTTGTGGGGCTTTTTTGATATGTGCCTTGCTCTGTTTGCCACTTCATGTGTCCCCTTCTGATCTGAAGTTTCGCATCTTACACCATAATCTAAATCCAACCAAAATCAGTTCACTTTATTCGATACGAACCTGAAACGAGACGAGAAAGAAAATGTGATGATAAAGTAGCTGTTGCGTTAAGTTTACAAAAAGGAAAAAATATGAACGAAATCACGTGAGTTTGCTTCTCTTTTCTCTCTCATATTTCTCCAACGTATGTAGCTTTCATCGACGTATCAGCATTTGTGAAATTGAGCTTGTACACAATCACAATCTACTTAACGACACACTGCCATTCAAATTTGGTGCGCTTCTCTGTTCAGCGACATATTTCATCGAACGGCTCTTCATTCATGAAATTCATTATGTATTTGAAAATGTATCGTTCCCGTGTGCATTATTAATAAGATACAAGATAACTGTTTTGAATTATTACGTGTTAGCATAAAAATGATTTTAATCCCAATGGAACGATAAAATGGTATTTCCGATGCTTCAATGTTTCAATGTTTGGAGAGTAAGCATACGAGTGAGTGTGCGGGCGTGAATGCGTCTTTTGCAAACGCTGGAATGAGTAAGTAAATGTGCTTTTCCGACATTCTTCCTTTTTTTCGGTATTCCGTTTCGTTTTGAGAGTGCATGCCGGGTTGTTTTTTTTTTTTTCATAGATGCTAAATCATTCAAAATACCGAAAGAACGAACGAAATGGGAGCCAAAAAGCACGGAATGTGAGCTTAATATGCACATTCTTGGCGAATAAGAGTGCAGTTAATGCTATTATCGTACGAGTGCCGATAAACTTGTTTATGTGGTGGTATGGAATGTAAAATTCAAGATTTAAATTTAAATATATGGATTCATGTGAGTGCGAGTATGTGTTTTCGCTCTCAGACATGCATGCAGCAGAGAAAGAGAAAACAGGGAATATGGTTTTTCATAACCCAATTTTACGAAAAAGCATTAAATCGATTTCTTGGTACATCCCCGAATCGATGCGAAAAATCTACACATTCGTTTTAATCATTCATGAGCGCATTCTTTCTCTTAGTGAAAAGAGATAGAGCGAAAGAGAGAGAACGAACTTGGGAAAGAAGGTGAAAGAAACTTGCATTTTTAGTGCTTATGTGAGCCAACCCGCACATTAGTAATCTCATATGAGTGTGTATCTCTGGAAGGCCCTAATCGCTTTCTTTTGCCATTTTTCACATGCACCTGTCCCTCTCTCTCTGCGTGTCCTGCTTTATCTCTCTGCCGCTCACTAGACAATATATGAATTTTCGCAATTTTGGATAATAATGTTGAGAGTTTTCGAGTGCATGCAAAAAATTTTCCCGAAAAATACGGAGCATGTCGGTTATTATCAATACCGCAAACCCCATTATATATTCTAGGTCCAACAGCGAAACGAAATGAACCGAAATACCAAAGGGAGACAGATATTCGGTGAATATGTGTATACATATTGTGTGTGTATGTTGGCTTTTTTCGTGCTTTTTTCGACTTTCGTTTTTCTCTTCGCTGCTTTAATTTTTAATGAGGCCGATGTTAGTTTCAAACTTCCTCAATGCAAAGCCGAGGAAATAATAAATTTGAAAGTTCATTCTATTCTACATTTTTCCAATCCGTTCGACCTGCAGTTTTATTTGCGGTCGTAAATTTTACTGACTCTCTCCCCCGGCTCTCTTTCTTTCTTTCTTTCTCTGTTCGTCTTTCATTCGGTCCTAGTGTTGCAACACACACACACACACACACACACACACACACACACACACACACACACACACACACACACACACACACACACACACACACACACACAATGTGTAGATTTCATATTTGAATGTCAATTGTTCGTGTTACGTATTTACAAAGTACGAAAATTAATTTGGAAATTTTTGGAATTCATGGAATGAGTGAGATGATCAAATTGAACTATCAAATTTATGAAGAGCGCGCGCGTGCGGGTGTACCTGACATCCGACGACGGAAATTCATGTGCGAATGGCGAATAATCATTCTGTTTGTTGAAATTGTGCGTTTGCATCTTTCTGCAATGCGGCCCATGGCGAAATCAATCGGAAACTCTTGTGCTTTTATTCATCCGGTCTAATTATGTGTAATTCGTTAAGTCTACATATTAAATGGGCTGCGAATTCGTATCCCGTATCGTGTCAATATGCAATAATTATTTATGTCGATGTTTGGACTAACACAAACGGCTTCGCAATCACATACCGCACATTAACAAGCACACGCACACAGACACTATCGCCAAAATTCGCTCGAGCTTTCGCATGAGTTTTAGAAGCTCTGTACACCGAAGTGAATTAAGAAAATCGGCCGGGATATTATTAACGTCCGATGTAATTCGTATATCGTAAAGTTTTTGAGGACAGTTGTCGTTCAACTAATAAATTATCGGAAACGATCGATGAATTGAGCATTTCCCATGTGGAATTGCTAACTTTCCAAATGCTTTTCTCCCTCGTGTTTGTGGTTTTGGCCAATAAATTAATCAAATTGACTTTCATAAATACTGAATGAGCGTCACACACGTTCAAACTTCACCAAAACCAATAACCTACACCGAATTCTCCAAAGGAACACAATTTACCATTGAGACTCTCTCCACTAATTTACATTGAGAATTCGTATTATGGAAGTCGTATTATGAAACGGAACGAAAAGCGCAGCGATAGCGATTGGGGGAGAATTCTGTACACTTTGAGACAACAAAGCAATTCCGTATCGGCAAGTTTGTACTTGTTTATTAAATCAGCAGGATTCAGTGCTTCATTTAATTTAACAAAAACTTCATAGAAAATCTCGTTGAACAGCCGTAGATAACAAAAGAGCCTTTCAACTTCCCGAGACCATGCATTTGAATTGGATCTAAATACTTAACTTTCAAATGTCTGGCATTGCCATTGTTGGTTATGCAAAAACCATTAATTTTGAAATGATGAACATGTCGATTTCACAAACATCGCGAGCAGAAAATGCTGATGCTGCAATTGAGTGTTGGTTGTGCAAACAGATTTTTATGACGCACTCCTCTTGGGATTTTCGGAGACTGTAATGTGAAAGTGCATTTCATACCCATGAATCGTAGTCATTCACTGTGCATATAAGCCGATGTTTTAATATGAGCATCGAACTTGAATGTATTAGAAAAACTCAGCAAAAAAAAAAACAGCAGCAGTGAATTGAAGCAGAGGCGGTATTTGTGTTGGATTGCTCGTTTTTTTGCATGTTAAATTCACGCGCCAACAGACATCAACTAAAAACAGCAGCACATTGTATGATGTGCAGTATGTGTATGCATGTGTTACTGCGAGTATGAATGTCACTCAATGGCTGGCAATCTTTTATTCTATGCGGTTTTAAAATATTAACATTCACTTCATTAAAATGTGCACACAATTTTACCACACACCATCACATACTTAACGGCCGCATATGTTTAGCAGAGAGAGAGAGAGAGAGAACGACGACGAATGCTCAAATATCGAAACTGAAAGCATATGCTAATGTACAAAACGGCATCGGCACTGGCAACGGCAACGGTAACGCATATACAAACTACTCGCACACATAGACAATAATTACATGTGAAATGAGATGATACGAAATAGCGTAATGTTTATGTCATTAGCATTGACATAGCACAAAGATACGGGAAATAAACCGATGGAATTGAAATAGTTAAATAGTTGGGAGCAGTTATTTCCCACTCTGTAAATGCGTGTGTCTGCCGATTGCTATTAAACGAACATTGAGAGATAGCGCGGAACTGCAGCGTTTCATAAGCATGCTGCAATCAAGTGGATAACACATCAATATTTGGCGGTTGAATAGAATCAAGGAAATGATAAAGCTAAACACGTATCAAATCTCAATACTATTTGAAATTATGTGCTTTTCCCCCAATTAAATGGGGCATAAAGCAGCACGTTCACCATAGGAATAGCAACCACATGACATTTGCATCGAAGCCAGATCAAGCACACGCAGATATCAGGCTGATGTCTGGTGAACACAGATCATTGCAATGCAGCGAATTTTTTTCCATTCAATTATTCCTCTCCTTCTAGCGCATTTGCGTGTGTGTGCGTCCGTCAAGCATACACGAAAATCGTCATACGCTAATATATTATCAAATTACAGCGTTTAACACCAATTACCCCAAGACTAATCTAATAAACGAACTAAAAATTTTATCGTTCCAAAATGATGAGCACAATCTTATTTATTAAAATTATTTTTTCTGTGAATTCATTGAATCTGATGTTATTATCTGAGGTTACAAAATGCATGGACAATGAATTTCCGGAGTTTCCTTCCTCGCTTGCTGCACTCTTGATTGAGTTTGACGATTATTTAAAGTTGCGAATGAACAGGCACTCAATGTGCATGTGCATACTTCACGTTTGATTTTTGTATATTTATGCTTGGCATCGATATTGTGCGGTTCTGTTGGAGAATAGACGGTTGAATGAACGTCAACTCATATTCAAAAATCACTCAAAGCAAGTCAAGCATTGCACGGAACACTCTGAACGCTCGGTTTGCTCTTACAGCTCTACCACGAAGTTAAAGGCCGTCTGCTGTTTACCTTCGTATCGATGATGTTTGATTTGCAAAATCAATGCGTGAAATAATATTTGGGCGCTTGCAAAGTTTAAACAAAATTCGTGACTTATTGGGCAGTTTCAACTCAAGTTTCTCGTTGCTCGATCTGATTGACATAGGTTTCATCCAAAAGCCCGCTCATCCCATAGTCTCTCCCTCTCTATCGCTCTGAACGTGTTCAAGTTTAACACAAACGCCAACATATCTAAGTGAGTCAATTGTTTATCGACCCATTGATATGTGCGTGCGCGCGTGTGTGTTGTCACAGCTATTTGCTAATTTTCAAAACATCGGCGCACAAGATCTTTTAAATAGATTTACTATAGCCATGATATGTAACAAAATTGAACGGCTTCATGCTTCGAAATCAAAATTTCATTCTTTATAAGCCCGCAGAGTAAATTGTGAGCTATAATGGAAAATGGGTGGCGATGGAATGAGGGCGAGAATGTTTGTGTCCCCATATAATCTTCCATTTCAGTCGGACTAAAACGCACAAAAGCCTCAGACCGATGTTGTTTGCTGACGGAAAATCGGTTATCGAAGCGACTGTTCAAAATGTATTTAATTTAGTGGGTGTATTTGAAGTTCGCTACGTATGAAGATATTTTATTTGAGATAGCGTTTAGTAAACGCAGCACGTTTGCGTGTGCACCGATGCACTGGATTTGAAGTGCAACCTGTTTTAACAAGTGCATTGATACAAATATGAATTCGTTCTATACCATTGCTATTTGCCGATGGTATAACGTTCTGCCAGGCGCCTCGTCCTTTGCCGCTATATATTGAAATATGCAATGTTACAACGAACTTTCCTATTAGATCATTTATCATTTTCCATGGTTAAATATTGCTTGTTTATACAGTACACAAACAATCCTAGTTTCATTTACGCACATGCTCCTTCAGTCGTTCAATGCACAAAATTCGTGTGTGCGAAATTCACATAAAAACTGTACCATGTACAGTTGAAAATTTTCAATTAAAAGCATAAAGCTCTTTGGCCGTTTGGTCGGTATCGTTACGATCTCGAAAGGCAATAGCATTGACAACGGTACACAGCCCGAATGTTGAATGTTTGGGGTGCAGCTTGGCCCAAATATTTGGAAACGAGCGTATGTTAGCACTAAATAAAACCCAAATATAGTTTCGGTATTCTATCGGATTCAAATGGATTTATCATTTGCAATAAATAAAAGGTGACCATCAATGGCAAATATGATGCAACGAAATACATGCAAATCATAAATGTAATATTTGGAATGGTGTACTTAAGCACTTGGACCAATAGCAAATGACAAGAGAATGTAAGGCTCGTATGGATGTGACGCACGCATAATTCGGTAGCAGTAGAGATAGAAAAAGGAGAAAGAGAGACAGCAAATCAATGAGTCCAACAGCTTGCACGTTGAACAACCCAACTGAACATGTAAGCTGGTAAATCCTACAATTATCGTCACTAGACGTGTGCCGTGTATCTTTATCACCTTATCACTTTTGAAAGTAAACAAAACGCTATCTACCGAAGAATGTTGCCTTTATTGCTTTTTCATTATTCTGCTTCGTGTGTCACATTTTCGAGCGATCGATTTGCATATGCGAGGGAAAAGGTGGCAAAATGTAAAGAGAGAAAGAGAGATGCCGTGTGAGTGTTACATTTCTATTGAGTTAATATTTACCAGTGATTCATGTGATTTTGCATGACGAAGCATGGCACATTTCATAGATCCCATTCACACACTCAAACACACGTATGCACAACCCAAATATTCCATATTCCAAAAGCATAAATACGGTACGTTTGCACTATTTGAGGTAATTGCATTGAAGCTCATCAAGAGTTCGACACTCTATGTTGCAACAAATCGCAATTTCATTTCACAATGCAATGAAACAATATTCTTGACAATGTATCAATCGATTTAAAAAATAAATGAACTCCCGAGTTGCAATGTTTCTGGTCGACTCACTCACTTTTTGCCATTCCAATTGAATCCATATTCTGAGCACAGTTCGATTTGATTTACTTACTCAATAATGACATGAATAATTTTCGCAAAACACTTAGACTGTGAATAAGTTGGATTTTATCAAAACATTTAATAAGAGCCCGAGAATCCCATAGAATGGAAACGAGCTATGCATTTAGCTACTGCTTTTAAATGCCGTGTTCTAATCCGTGAAAATATTGCAAAAACTTTTCCGGATAAAGAGGAAGAGAGAATGGCGAAGAAAGAGTAAATGGGCGGTTAGTTGGTCGATGGTGGAGCCTAGCCTACGTTTTGAACCGGAATTCAGTTGTTATATGTCTAAATGTAGCACTTTTCCAGCAATATAAATTTGATCTATAAATCTTAGGCGAATACAAGCTGTATTGCGGCTAATGTAAAACGCAAAAAGTTGCCATTAATTTCAATTTGTTATCAGTTTCATTAGACTCGGCCATATCTAATTCTGAGATGACGCTGTGCCAGATAGTAATCATAATAAATGATTTTGTGTATAGTCAGCAAAATGGGCAATAAAGCTCGACAGAGCAACACTGATGTGCTTCTTCATCGCCCGGTCTTAACGATGAGACAAATGTTTAACGAAAAACAAACAAATAAAAATCAGTGCGCTAATGACTTAAAATCTCAAACAATTGTGTAAATTTTTAAATATAAATAAGAAGTTTTTCTTGCGCTTTCATTGCATTCCACATTCCACCACACATTCCTGGCACCCTCCCCCCCCCCCCTCTCTATCTCTCTCTGTCTCTCTCTCTCTCTCATTTCGATCTGCGCCCGTTCATACTTGTGATTATGGAGTACGCAGTTTTTTCTTCTTCATCTTCTCTCTTCTTTGTGTTTTCATACTTTTTAAATAAATCTTGACTTTGCTCTCGTGTTTTTTTCGGTTACACATTTCCTATGCGGCGCAATGTGATTTGTGCAAAATGTTTACATTCCAACATTCACACGAAACGAAAACAGCAAAACGAATGAATTCGTCGCAAACAAACCGGCAAAAAAGTAGCGTACACTCAACGAAAAGAAGATAAATAAGATGATATAAAAAAGAATTCACATGATAAGTTTACATGGAATGAAAAGAAACATAGCTCGCGCGTGTATGAACGAAATAAGAGGAGGAGAAGAAGTTGACAGGCGTTTAAAAATGCTCGCGCGCGCACGCGAATTTGTAAATTGAAAAAACATCGAGAGCAGAAAGACAACGATGCAAAGGAAAACAAACGCATCGAGAAAAAGGAGGCTAAGAGGTAAAATGATAAAAAACATGCACATGTTGCAAAACACAATACACAGTAGACGATAAGTCGCAAAGAACTAACGAGCACTCCTCTCTCTCTCTCTCTCTCTCTCTCTCTTTCTCTCTCTGTATATTTGTGTGTGCCTCTTCGCCGCTCTTATACTTTGCCTATTTTTTTTTTTCGTGGTGTGGCATTCATCTGAGATAGTCGAAACGGTAATGGCAATTTTCCATCTCTTTTCAAAGCATAATGCGCTGAGAAAACGCTTCGCCATGACATAAACACACCGTGACCCCGGAACGTTGATAAAATATAAAGAAACAATAATGTTACAACGCTATATTTTGGCTCTTCCCATTTGATTGTGAATGTCCTTACAAACGCTCCCATGCTGAATGGCGAAGGTATCGGTGTCGCTCTCTCTCTCTCTAACACACACATCGTCTATTCGTTGTCTACGGCGTGGAATAAAGTATTGCTTTTTGTTTGAATTATCCTCTTACCGACACCGGTCCGGCACTGATAATATTTTAATTTTTGAATGCAATGCCGTTTTACCAAGCTGAAATCAATTTTAGTTTATGCTAGCACTACCGAGGGATGTTAAGCAGAGATGATAGCAGCATTTACGGACGAAAGTGCCAACAATTTTCCGTTACCAAATTCACAACGTTGTTCATAGTTTGTTGAGCTATTTCCATGATTGGCTTCATTCATTTAGATGAGCCAGTAGTGGCCGATGAATAGAAGTCAGTGTGATGGAATTTAAAAAGGGGACAAAGCGACACAGATATATCGTTTCGTTTATTGCACAGCACTTTATCACCGAAATGTTTCTTCTTGCGCTCCATCAAACACAAATATTGCGTAGAGACAAAGACACAGACACACTGAATTTCTGGCTCTGTGCTGAGCTCAAAAGAGCCGATGTAGAGAAATTCATTTTATTCGCATATTTTCGGGCAAACGCACACTTTTGTTATACATATTTCACTCTGGCCTCAATGTAAAAGAATGTTTAAGTTAGAAATAGCCAAATATTCCGACAAACATTGAACGTCCAAGCCACTACCACCACCACAGATGCAATGCCAAGTGCTTTTTGATGTAAAAGAAGCTTTTGAGGAATGTTTAGGGGGTCGGATATTCTGGGGTTTGTCATGAATGCGAGAGAACATTTTGAAATGACAACTCAACCGAACAATAAATACTGCATTGAGTACTTGTCAATTCACGGTATTTTCGCAAATCAGTAAAATGACAACGCAAATACGCGCACCGTATAAAAGCACACATGCATATTATATTCACAAACATTTAGCTAAATATTGATCGCAACTATTACGGAACGGAAACAAACACATAATGCACATCGCTATGAAATCCCTAAGTTGGCTTCGATCGCGAGCAAAATGATGATGGATAAAATACGAAGAAATGGTATCATCCCACTTAAGAAAATAGTCTGAACACACTTTAAACGCTGTGAGCATTTCTTTGTTGTTGAGTCGTAAAAAGTCCCTTTTGCTACTGTCTCTATTTTCATTGTTCTTTCTTTCGTTCGTTCGCTCCAGTCGAGTCTGAGTGAAGTGATTTTGTGGCTGCTGCTATTCGTCACAACACAATTGTAGATAAATACAAACATTTTCTCGCGAAGTCAGACTCATACCATTATTATTGGCACACACACACGCTGCTTACAAATCATTGACACAACTGATGCGTGCCGATTTACTCCTTTTTTTATCTTCATTTAAATACACTTAGCCGAAAATGCGTAAGCTCAGCTAACTGGGCTGATATTCGCAAAACACTCGAAATTCAAATGGGACAAAAACTGAAATGACATGAGTGACATCGTTTGCGACGCCGAGAAGCTAGCCGAGGAGCGATTGCTGAAAGTTGTTTCGATGGCTTGAAAATTAATCAAACATATGGAATCAACGGAAAATGCGAGATAAAATGAAGTATCGGCTGAAATGAGCACCGACTGGAATGTCGGCTGTGTGACAAGACCTCAAAGTTAAACTATGTGCTTCAATAGGAATCGCTGAGCGAATGTGCGTTTGTGTGTGAGAGAGAGAGAGAGATGATGATTAAATAAAGGAAACAATCCAAAGGCTGTCACGCTGTGATAACAAAATTAAAAACAAAACACATGAAACGAAGTGAGTGCACATTTTTTTGGTATGCATAAAATTAAATGTGAGACACTTAAGTTTTCATTAACTTTATCCAAATGATGCGATTCAAAATATTTTTAATAAAATTAAAATTTAATTCAATTTGTCGGGCACTTTGAAATGAATTATATTAATGTAAAACATGTATATTTCACATGACAGCAATTCCGTTGAGCTTATAGTTTGGATTTCAAATCCTGGCAAAATAATTTATTTATGGTTGTTTTGGAAGTTTGGAAGAGCTTAGAGAGCGGTACCAAGAGGATGGGATCGTGAGTGGTATAGAAGGAATTTGACTATTCATAATTCGATGGTTCTCATCTTTGGCCGAAGAAATGTGCAAGTCTTGTGCTACAATGATACCCATTCTATAGCCATTTCAATAAATTTAATGAAACCAAAGCATTTTATGGGTGAATTACAAAGTCATATGCTAAACATAGCATATAAATATTATGCTGGATTTCGATTGCGTCTCTTGGTTTAGATGGTAGAAGGGTTATCTCCATTCATATACCCAATTGGGAACTGTTGAGATCTCACGCCATCACCAAATTGTTTCTTCTTTTATCATTTCAATTGGCATTGTTAATAGATTTTGGCATTTGGTTTAGCCCACACTGAGTTTTGGGGCCGATCCGTTCGGTTGTGTGAACTGCACACAGAATTGAGCTCACCGTAAATATCATTGCTTCGGAAAAACTACCCGCATGAACAACATTAATACCGAAAAGTGATGCTGATTTCATTTTGGTTTTGGGTTAATGGATTAATCCATTTAAGGGGAATTCCTTTTCTCCGTTGTGTTTTTCATTTTCGAATTTTGTTTGTTTGATTGTTTTGTACCGAGCAAAACGCGGATGTGCGAGAGGGTGCGCCTTTTCCCACACATTTCTTTTCTGCCGTTTTCGTTTCATTCGCCTCGTCGTCGACATCGTCGTCACATCGTCGTCGTTGTGGTGGTGGTGTTGATTACACCGCTTTGTGCCCTTTCAAACTTGTAAATTCATTAGCATTAAATCTTGCCATTTTCATATTATCCTTTTTTGAAATGTGACGGCAGTTGTTCAATACAAATGTTTTCATTGCGCTTTATCGGCAAATTGGTAATTGTGGTGAAAGTGTGTGATTTGACATTTAGAGTTCATTCAGTCGGCCAAATGCCATTAAATATATTACGATCGTCTTTCTCGCCATTTCTTTTCATCAAGCAGTCACACGCATCTACTCACTCAATCACTCTATCAATCACCGCGCCGAACTCGAACAACAACAAAAATGAGCAAACAAAAAATTATGTACTGTTTTATGGTGAGCATTGTCGATCCGTTTTCTCTGTGTGTGCGAGAGGCAGCGAATTCTTTTTCTCCCTTTCACTGGCAATTCCCTTGAGAGATTTCATAATTATGTTAACGACCAACTATGAGATGGGCTAAATCGTTCAGATACACTCCACGTCTTTGTACGAATTGTAAATGTTTTCTATTTTGTATTTTGCTGCTTTATTTTTTTCCCATTTCCATTTTATTTTCGTTCTCTTGGCTTTTTTTTGCGGTTCACTTTTGTTGTGGCTGCTGCTGTCTACAAATGAGCTGCATATTCAACTAGAATGAAATGGAGAAAGCGAATTGCCACTCATTCATTTAAAAGGGCACACAACAGAAAGACTAATTTATTGAATAGGCGGCAGTTTTCATTCTGTTTCTGTTATTTGGTTGGCTGTGGTTTGTGTTCTATCCACTATATTGGCATTGTGCGTAGTCGAAAAAGTCGCAAAATATATTGAATATAGCCATGCAAAGCTTCATGCCGAAAACCATAGAAAATTCGAAAAGATCGGAATGCGTAATAGCTGTGGATTTTCGGCAAGCGATACGATTAGATACATAATTTTGTTGTTGTTTGTGGTGAGCTAATGCTTGGAGTTAGTGAATGAAAAATCTGTAGTGTATTTTTATTGGGGCGATGTGCCTGTTCGAGCATAAATGCGTTTCTAATGTATGCGTCCGGAGTTTTCATTTGCGTTTGTTTACACCGTGCATTCATCCATGTCATGTATTCTTAGTGTTGTCTGTGTCTTGCTCCCACCCGTCAAACCGACACACAGTGTGTGAAATGCGTCATCTTCTCGCGTTGGCCTTGTTTCGATTTTAGCATTCAAACGGACTTACATTTTTTTGTTTGGCTTGCTCTCGCTTTTCTTGTCTAATCTCGATAAATATTCGGGTGCAAAATGTTTGAATGCTATTTATTCATGCTATGAAATTAACCTAATTGACACATGTATTTAAATAGTTTTTCTTTTGTTGCTCGACTCGATTTGGCATTTTGTATTTCGTGATTTGACTTTGGTGGTACACATTTTAATACGCTCAATATTTCCGTTTCATTTTCAATTTACGAAATGGGCTTAAGCTGTATTTGGCCAATTGAAGAAATGGAGAAGCGAGAAAACAACAACGATTGCGAAAATGAAGGCAACAACGGCTGCTATTAAATTAGTTGGCAGTCTTCTGTGGCTCGAAGCTTTTTTGCTGTCGGAATTGTTGGTCTAGCCGGGCGCAGACTGAACGCCGCTTTGCACTAGATAAATTTACTTGGGTTTTCACAGCACATTTTAAACAGAATTGATTTCAAAGTTGAATTAACTCCCAACTTTATCCATTTAATAATCGTACAGCCAGCCGCGTGTCGATTACCCAATTCAACGCAACGTTTCACTTGAATTTCGCAACTATTTTTTTCCATTAAAAGCGACGACTTTGCTCATTAATGTGCAATTGTATGTCGACACGTTTGTTTTTATTTGTTTGCGCTGTTGCTGTGTGTATATGCTCGATTGATTTATTTCCATAGCAGGTACTTAGCAGTTTCAGAACAATTGGACTGTTAATAGACCCGGGGTTGCTTTTGCGGATAATCTCCGTTCATTTGTTGGTTTATGTGTGTGTACGTCGCTTTTTTTGGCCTACACTCTTTTTACCTTTCGCTCTCTTTCATCTCTAGCGTTCGCGCTTTCACCATCCCGTTCTCTTCTCATTGTAAATAATTGGAGAGACAATTTTTGTACACGATGGAAATATTGTTGGCAAAAACATTAATTGATGCATAACCATACGGACAGAGTGTGTTTATTTAACTTGGTTGTATGTTGATTTGTTTTTCGTTATTCGTTATAAGTGCAAAATAATTTACACGATTCATTTATGTTATTCATTGCAGTTGCAGGTCTGGTCCAGTTCAGTCTGCAGACTATTTCTGTATATGCATATTATTTTTTTCGTTTTTTTTTCGAATTTTCATTCGTCTGAATTGCTTGCCATGTAAACCAATAAACTTTCACATTTATTTGCATGCGGGGCAAATTGCTTTGTTCATATAGTTAGAACATGAGCATCGTCACTTTTTAATTCCACCCAAATGGCAAAATTATTTATGACAACGATTTATTTTACACTATTTTCATGTCGTTTCGTTTCGTTTTCGTGTGTCACTTTGAAGGCATACGGCTTGGCTGGACTATGCACTATGCCGGAGAGGTTTATGTTCGGATACAGTAGCATGGGTATTTTATTCCAACGCAATCATGTATATCGCTTTCGTAAAAAGTATTTCTTAAATGTAGCGCGAGTGTAATTGGAAAATTGATATGCTCCTAGTCGGTCTGTTTGTTTGTGTGCGTGCGAACGGAGAAAATATTTTCATTTTATGAATTTTGCAATGAGCAATGCAAACAAAGTACGGACAATTTGCTTCAATTTCATTCTACTTAAAGACCAACTGCTGTGTGATAAATAATAAAGTGTAAAGTAAGTTCCATCCTTTTGTAAACAACATGATGCAATTTTCAAAATTGGTACTATTAATGGCTGGATTCGAGAGAAAGAGCGCGGCAGTGTGAGTGAGAATGAAAGTAATGAAAGTAATGGAAAGAGAGAGGGACAAAACGACTGGACACTTGTGTTCAAAGATTCGCGATACACGTGCGAGGCCAAATTTCGAATTGTCTCGTTCTCGTTCAGCAACTAAAATAATTAGCTATTTGAGAAAATCACCGCGGCACCTAATCTATTTCCATTATCTACTTGTGCAGCTATCCCAAGCGACAACATGATGCGACAGCTGCCAAAAAAATGACATGCAAAACCTACTTCTTTACCACAAGTGACAAACTATTCGAAATGCTAACATTTGGGCATCAAGCACACACATTTCTTTTGTTCAGTCTCACACCGCCAGAGCTAGCCGTGAATGGCGAGAGAGATGGCAGCTCAAATGTCCATCGACGTATGGCCAGAGCTATCTTAAATGGTATTTTATATAACAATCATCATTATTGTCAAAATGAAAGCGAAACTTTTCTCCCATCAACTCTCCATTTCTCGGAACATTTGCCAGATTAATTTTACGTTTGATAAATGATTTCGAAGCGACCGAAGTTAGCGCGTCCAACTAACAGAACAAAGCACCGAACAAAAAGAAGCATGGAACTTTTACACAAAAGAATGAAATAAGAATAAACTAATGCCGCGAAAGACAAAATCGGAATCGGCAGTAATCGAAATAGAGTGAGAGAAAAAAAAAACTGCAAAAGAAATAAAACCGCAGTATTACCATGGTATGTTTTATGTGGGCCGCAAATTACCAAGCACAATACGTGACGCATATAAAACGCGCATAAATATCGATTTTTGTGATATACATAATATTTCATCAATACGGATCTAGCTTTGGTCCCCCTGCTCCGGATCTCACCAAATATATAATTCGAAAACTTAGCAATTGTTTTTAACGACCAAGCAAAAAAAAAATATTTCCAAATCATATCTTTACGGTTGATAACGGGAAATTGGAGACGAAAAAGAAGGAGCAGAAGAAAAATATCGAGATAACGCAAAATAATACAGAACAACATCGTAGTAAAGAATATGATGTATTGAAAAGTTTTCTAACTGTATAGAGAAATTTAACGTGCACATTGAAAACGAAGAAAAAGCGATCTCTTTTTTGTTTTTGTTGTTTCAGCCATTTTCATCGTGTGCGCTCTATTCTATGACTGTTTTTCGTTGCTTTTACTCCGAAAAAAACACACAAGAAATGCATAAAATAGTCAGGCAGATGAAAGAATGTGTGTTTCGAATGTACTGCAAATATGTAGACGATGTGTGTGGATGTGTGGGTTTTGGTGTGTATGCCAAGCATTCACATATATAACGCTCGAAATAGCGGATAATATGGAGCTGGGAATGATGATGCAGAAAGACGCAATACTCATGAGTTTGTTACAAAGTTTCCGTCTAAAATAAAACCAATCAACGATTCCAATTTTAACTTTGGCAAATGATAACGGTTTCATCTTCATCTCTCTTTTTGTTTGGGACGTACAGTGTTCATGTGTGTAACACGTTTATGTTTTCATATGTCGTTTTTGCACGCCGACGAGACAAAGCTCGCAAATACAACAAGACAGTAGCGAGGAGAGGGGGAGAAAAAAGTGAAACGCCATACACGTAATTCATGTATGGAATGAAATAAAAATGTAAGCGCAAACATGAGTGAAAAAAGTGAACGAAGCGAGTGCTGAGATCGAGAAAGAGAAAGATGCACAACCGACAGACACACACTAACTGAGACAAAGAGAGAGATGTGAAAAACATTCTCAATATTTTCTGGTTTCATTTTGTTTTCTTGAGTTTATATTTTTGTTGTGCCAAGAAGTTGTTCGCATCAGCGCGGTCCGCAGGAAAGGTTGATCTGAGAATCAGGGCCAACAGGAGCAACAATAAACGTGCATCGCAACAATGTTTGGTGCCGAGCCAAAATTGATGGCAACCCCGAGCCTGCAACCACCACTAACTACAGCACTGTCCGCCATACATTTGTATACATCATGTATCTACACATATGATTTTCTGTGTCTCTCTATATAAGTGTGTGCATTTTTTGTGTCATGCATTTATTCCCATCTATTTACGAGTTGCGAATTCTCCTACTTTTTCAACAGCATTGCCATTTTCGTGTATGATAGAAAATACAAAGATTCAAGGCATTTGAAGATATACACGATAAAGTTGTAAAGATAGCACTTATGCGGAGACGTTGCGAGAAAGCAAAACACCGACAAATAAAGTAAAACAAAATATCAATTTTAGTTTTTCCACTAAATTAGTGTGCCGAGTGAGTTTTGCCAACAACAGCAACACCAAAAAAAAAGAGTATTCTTCGTTTTATTCTCCCTTTTTTGTTTTCAACTTATTTGTGATTGTATGTAATTTCCAACTAGCTGTATTCTGTGGCCATTTATTTCTCATGTGAATTTTCGAGCGGAAGCTTGATGTGCGCAATTCGAACGCTGTAAATATATTGCCGATGCCATTTTGAAGGGGCCATATTTTAATATTCGCACATCGCACAATTTAATATAAATAAGAAAAAAATTAAATTGGAATACATACGCGATCAAAAAGGCATATAAAAACAGGTATCACCAAGTTGCAGCCTCCATCAATGGATGGGCAACATTGTATGAGGGATAAAGAGCGAGTGAAAATAAAAACCCATTTGCAGTTGTGAGATCTGATTTCAGCACCAACAAAAAAATCATGTACCATTAAATTTTTATATCGTTTTCCATAGTCGTTTGGTTCTCACATTACGAATCTTAATATGAATGATTCTCGTATCATTCACAAACGAACAATCAATCAATTTCGTAAATATTGTCGATCGAAGTGTTTTTATTGCCGTAGCTCAGACGTAACATCCAATGAAAGAGAGTGAGCGTTTTAAATTAAAAGACCGAGTGTGAAAAAAAGCGACCGAACGACAGCGAGTAGCAAGTGAAAACTCTCCATAGCACATGTGTTGACATTTCAAATGCGCCATCAAAAATTCCTCTCGATAATCTCGATCGACATTTTCCATCGTTAGCCTGCCATTTCACCTCTTAGTACACCAATACACAGCATCGGCAACGAAATGTTTTTGCCTGTGTTCTCTCACACCCAGCAAAGCCATTAAACAAATACGATTGATGTAGGAACATTAACAGTCAGCAACATTACATATATTCATATATCTTCACACATACATACATCCTGTTATAATAACAGTGCGCGTCGGCCAACAAAAATTCGACCGAGAAACGAACGAGTTATACGACGACGGCGGCGACGGTGGTGGTGTTCAACGAAATAGCTTTGCCAAGAGAAATAATAATCACAAAGTTACTTCACAGTATCTGTTACCCGCATAAATTGTTAGAATAGATGCTCTAGGCTGTATCGTTTATCATACTCATTTAAGCACATACACCACAATTTTTCGCCAACTCCTTTTTCGTCGTGTTCTGATCCTCCTGTTCGACTACAACTCTGTGGCTTTTCCATTTATGTTTTGGCAAATACATCAGCCATAAAGCACCTTTGTTAGTGAGCCGACGTGCAAAACGGAACATATATACGCAAAAAAAGCATCAACCTCGGAACAGTGTTACACGTTCAAGAGTGTGAAGAATGGATATAAAAACAAAATTATAGGAAACAGAATTTGACACAAAGCAATATGGCAAATGAGAACGAACTTGCATTTACATTTCTCGCTCCTCTCTTGCTCGCACAGTTTTTTGTCATAAACAAACAGCAGCAGCAAAGAGAGAGCGGCAGCAACATATTTTCGGGTGACGTACTTGAATATTTACTGCCCTCTTTTTTTCAGATTGATTTTATAGTTGTTTTGATGTTCTGTAACATTAAATGAGTCATAGAAACGTGTTCTATCGATAACAATATAGGGATTGAGAGAGAGTGAGGGAGAGAGTGGAAAAAAGCCCGAATCACGGCCATAGGCGTCCCTATAAGCATACGACAACTTAGACACTGTGTACGGTTTCACCTACTTCCCTCCGATTAAACACTAACAAAGAACTGAACTGCTATACGTTTTCATAAGCAGTCTTCATCGTACTCATGCCGAGATAGCAATTTCAGCCTCTTGGAATGCCAGCGTTCGGTATTCCATATCAATGAGCGAACAAGTACCTTTACGCTGCGGACTCTTTGTCAGAAATCATAAACCTAAACGAGCCGAACAGCAAAACGGATCGGCGCCTTCATTTTTCAACTGGAAAAATCAGTTACAATTCTTTTTCTATGTTTCCTTTTCTTTTTGTGTTAGTCGGTCCATCTCACCCTGTCACACTTTTATTTCCCTTTTCCCACAAGCAAGTGGCAAATGTTCGCTCTTACGAAATTGCGAGCACACGCACATTTAATAGAAAGTTTTTACGCTGAAAATACAATTTCATAAACGTATCCATAATTTTGCTCTTTTTCTCTCTCTCTCTCTCTCTCTCTCTCTCTCTCTTCCTCTTTTCATCTTCATTTTTACTATACATATCGAGTGACTATCTGTGTGCAATGCACGCGCCTTTGATATATACCCAGGCGCATTCAGTGAGTGTGTAGCTAGTGAAATTCATATGGAATTTGTCTGTATCGAGATACAATCGCACAACCCCATATCGTATTATTATCGCTTTTATTATTTCATAAAATAATATGCCTTTGGGCAAAACAATATTGCTCTCTGATACGGACGTTATGATACCAAATACGGCGCAAAGTCAGCGAGAATGTGGTGTAGAGTAGAGCGCCGCCGCCACTAATACAACACAATGAGAAAAAAACGTGGACGCACACACGCTGGAAAATCACTCTTTTGAACCGTAAAGTTCAGGAACATCAAACCATAATATTAAGTGAGTTGCTGTGATAAAGCGAAAAATTTTGCTCTTTTCTGTTAAACGATTTCAAGATTTCTCGAATCGCGCGCTGTACATTTTCCAAAAAGACGTTCAAGACCTTCCTTTTTCCGTCGTAAACATGCAAACCGACCCAGCGTTGAATCGTCTAAATTGTTCGGAAATCTGTAGCAAAAGAGTTTAAAGCAATTTCTAATTTCCGATTGTGCCGAAATTGAGCCGGAGAAAGAGTCAAAAATCACATCGTAATATCAAAACAAATTACGATTTAATGATAAATCCCCGCTTTAGAAGAGCTTTAACTATCGCATTGCCGCATCTACAAACACACGCTCGTTGGGCCTAACCGAAAATGTCACCAGACGGAAATCTTGGCCGCCGAAAATGTTTTCATTAAAAAGCATTTTTCACATTAAGCGAAACTTTTATTACGGCTAATGTGGTTTTGTATCGAGCATCGTACAAAATTAAAATGAGCATTTTGTGTGAAAGTTATACGTGAAAAGTAGTTTCGAGTTGAAAAATTAAAAGCCGCAACGAAATGGTTAGGCGAGAGGGAGTTAAAAGGATTTTTGAGATTTTCGGATCGGGCCACGGCAGGTTGGTGGGCCTCATTTTTGCATTCATTGTATGTATGGCGTGTATGTGTGTGCTTGCGGCAAAAATGAACGATGTTCATATGTGATTTAACGAGTCGAGCACGAAAAATCACTGGGCATAAAAGAGGACTGTGTCTACGCTACTCCTCTGAGACGCAAGCGAGGAAGAGGGTGTGGGGTCGTTAGCTCGCATATCATACACACACACACACACACACACACACACACAATTTGATGCTTTGGCATTTCAGCTTGTATTGTTTTATTGAATGATGTCGACTGAGTGAGTGCACACAGCAAAAAAAAAGAGGTAAAAAAATTGCTTTGGTGGTAAATGAGTTTAAATTTACCCCCAATGACATTATTTTACACCCAATGTCAATGATTGAAAACCTATTTGTGTCATATTTACCACAGCGAGCTGAAATTTACCTCATTTTAAGACGATGCGCGAATATCTGACGGAGCAAATGGTAGATTTTAGCTCGTAGAGGTAAATATGATACAAATAGGTTTCAGTAATTGAAATTGGGTGCAAAATATCGTCGTTGGGTGTAAATTTAGACTAATTTACAACCAAAGCAATTTTTTCACCTCTTTTTTTTGTGTGTGTGTGTGTGTAATCGCAAGAAAATCGAGAAAAACGTAACCGTTTATATGGTCAATAAATAGCACACGCTAACACAATCCCAATCATAGGCTTCAGACACTTTTCACACATCACAAAAGTCAGACAACAAATATTTGATTACATGTTCCATGCTCTGTAGAGTATACAATACTGTCAATATGCCACGTTCTTTATTGTTTTTCTCTTGGTTGTTTTTTATTTATTCACTCTTTTGCGCTGCTCTTTTCGGTAATTTCACTTGAGTGCACTGCAGGGCTCTCCCTTTAAATCGTTACACCGTTTGCCTCATAATCAAAGAATCATTCAAAGGGAATAAAAAATAACAACGAAAACTGCCAAGAATATAAAATAAGCGACAAAAATGAAACAAAAGACAGAGAAATAAAGGGAAAGGTTGTTTTTTCGTCGCGAAAACTTCATCCCCGTCGAAGCATTCGACAAACAGCCTTTTGCGGCTATGTTGTTTCTGACGCTTCTATTTTGTTTGATAATAATAGGAGGTGAGTGTGTACGATTTGTCGGTTAAGGAATGTTCGAAAACATGTCTTCAGTGTACAATAAAACAAAATTGGCCAAATATTTTTGGGACGCCATAAAATTTATTGCTATTACTGCTTTTTCCACGCGCTTCTTCAGTGTGTATGCTTTTTTCTGTTCAACTAAAATCGTGCTCGCCGTTCTGTGGCCCAAAGGATCATTACTGTATTTCGGGAGCTACTTTTTTCCTCATCCTCCTTCTCCTCTGTTTCTTTCCACTGCACAAGTTTTCTCTTTCGATTTTCGGCGTACAAGATTTATCGTTTGGGCATCTTTGTTAAATCCTCCCATTCAAATCCTTTTAATTGCATCCAATCAAACTATTTGGTGAACTCCAAAGCAATATTTTGCGATTTTCTCGATAATACCGTAATTTAGAGTGGTTAAGCACAGGCAGCTCTTCAACGGAGAAAAATCATTGTGCCAAAGCCGTGAACAATCATTGCTTTGGGATTGAAGTGGCGCTTCAAAGAAAAAAACGCATAGCAAAATATATAGGAATAGAAAAATAATTGCATGCGTTCGTTAATAATGAATTTGAAGAAACATAGGAAGAGAAAAAAAAATGACGATAGAGGAGAATTGCATAAAACCCCGGGCATAAAAAACAATCGGTCGAGAGCCCACCACTATGAATGGTGAGCAAACGGGCAAAAAAGATCTGGAGGCAATAAAGTAGCCAACAGTAACGCATAACACCACTTTCGATTCCGTCATTGTTTTGATGGTGCGATAATATAAAGTGATGGCTATTTCTCATCTATTTCTGCATGATGGAATTGCATTGGATGCGAACACGTCCGGCAAGAAAAACAAACCTTTTCGAGTGAGCCGGAATTGGTGAACATCAACGTCGCAGCAGCAGTAGAAAAAACAATGAAAGGACTAAGAACAAATCGACGACGGAAAAAATAGCAATATGGCTGCTCGAATTCATCGGTCGTAAATAGAAGGAAAAAGCTCCTGCAATTTTTATGTTGTTGAACGCACAAAACCGTTTTACTTCACGATCCCCCCGTATCTAGGACACATTGGACTGTCAATTTGGTTCACAAAATCCGAGTAGTCTATTTAGAACAATAGTTCCAATCGTTTGCTCTCTCTCTTCCTCTCTCTCTCCCTCTCTCTCCCTCTGTCGCGCTCATTAAATGGAAAAATGCTGAGCCATTCGTTTGCCGTTTGCAGTAAGCGCCACATGGATAAATAAATTGTGATAACTCTCGCCGTATCACAATGCATCAACATAAATATTCGACCAGGCTTTTTTAACTGGCAAAATGAATGATTACATCGAAAAAATTGGTTTTCGCTAAGATATGAAATGAAATCACAACAACCAAAATGATCGAGCAGCAGCAGCAAAAAAAAAAAATAATAATAAAAAAGCAACTAAATGAACAGCAGTAACTATATGGCCTAGATAAGTCCGGAATAGTGCGTGTAAACGCTGGCTTACTCTGTGTGAGCACTTTTCGAGAAGATCGATACGAGTAAAGAGGCTAACGTCACACAATGCCAAACGATGAAAAGCACAAAAACGCACGACAGATTTCAAGTGTTACGACACCACACTACTAACAAATAAGTTTTATATTCTGACTCAGTTTTATGGTGTGCCTGCTGCCACAATTTTTTCTGTTCTCTATCTATCTATCTCCCACTCGTTGGCTCGCTTCCCTACGCGCCACTTGGCTCCCGTGCAAATTTGCTATTGGTGTCGGTTCAACGTCGGTCCTTTGCGTACTTGTTACAAATGTTTTTCGATCGTGTTCTTGCATTGATGGATTATTATTACTTGAAACGTTTCTCATTTTTATTGTTTTGTGTGTGCGCTCCATATGAGCGCAAAACAAAATCTCAAAAATAATGGCGAGAATAAATATCGTGCCAGCTTTGAAAGCGGAGCGAAGAAAAAATATCACATCCGACCGACACCCATTTTCATCTTCATCTACATCACATTTAAGTAGCTACTCTCTGTATGTGTTTCTGCGGCAATAGCGAAATCAAAAAAGTGAGAGATGGGAATCGAGAGCGAGCGAAGGAGAGACACGAAAGAACAAGGAAAGAAGAACCACTTAATGGAGTCATAACAAAACCAAACACGAAAATAGCCATACTCCTCATTCATTCGAATTCAGTGTCGTGGATTGTGAGTTGCGTATATGTATATCTGCGCTATTACCGTTACAACGCTTAATAAATATTTGTAAAACATATTTATGTCCTTGTGCAGTAATGCCAACTAAAATATGGCATCGACCGGCTCTTCTATCATTACACGAAATTGAAATGCGAATAAAAACGCGCGCACAAAAACAACCATCAACCACATACACAAGCCAGCCAGCCAAGCATTAGATATTAAGATGTTCAATCTACCCAATTTGTGTGATTTTGTGGATTGTTGCGATAATCCACACCTAACAAAGACATTAGAAATCGTTTATTGAATATCATTGATGCGATAGTGAGCGCTCGTTTCTATGGCATTGGTGGGCTTGCATGTGTTTGTGTGTGTGTATCAGAACAATTTTCCCATACATGCTTGAGGTATGAGTAGTCGCTTGGAAACAGCCTTTGAATTAACGACGAAGCGAAAAACGCAAAACCATTTTCTCAATGAAACAGCCAAAGTTTGCAAATCTTTTCGACGAAAATATTGCCATTTCGCATAGAAATTGATATTTTGTGGTATTCAAGTGTGATAAATATCGCCGCTCATCGTTTCGCCAGTAGTATAGAAATGACGGTTTAATCCACCGTTTTGATTGACCCAATTAAATTTCGGATTAAACCAGTATTTCTTTCTCTTTCTTAATAATTCACTGTTTTTTTCTTTCTCTCTCGAAACTGGTTTTTAAAAACTAAACAATACGGAAAAAATTACATTTATTTGAAACAATAAATAAAAATAAGGAAATGATGATTCAATAAGGAGCATAATCAAGGAAATATAACAAAATGCTTACATTTGACGATATTTCTGACATTATCAGCAGCGATGTGTTTTATAGCAAATGCTGTTTTTTCAGTGCAAATTACGAGAATCAGCGATATTGAAAGGAATTTCACGATACGTTTTAATGAAACAAAAACAAAATCTTGATAATTTTTTGCACAGAGGCGACTTTTCAAAGTAGGTATAAAAGGTTTAACCAAGCGGACGATGCAAAATTGAATTTTGACACTTAACTTGACAGCAGCGCCCTCTGTACCATTCGTCTATGGATGGTAAACACTTTTCCCCCTTCTTCAAACAATGACAGCAAAGATGCGGAGCCTGTCAAACTCGCTGTTTGAAGAAGGGGAAGGCGGGGAAGGTGTGAAATTTTGAAGCGTTTAGTACAATCGTTTAGGTACAGATGGCGCGGTTCAACGACATTCACTACCCCTTTACATAGGAGAAGACACAAAGCATCGTCCGCTTGGGTTTAACAAATCAGTAAATGATATCAGTTTGAAAAATGAAACTACTAATGGTATTTATTTTCATTTATGTGGCCAGATGCCAGCGTCTTAATGCACATTATTTGTTAGGTAGCAGCTTTAAGGGCAGTTGTTTCCAATCATTATATTCCAAAGTGTAAGTAATTGTATAAAATGGTTGAAATCTTCATTTTTGGTCGTATTAAATTAATCTTTTTAGTCTTATTTTTTAAGTTAAAAAAAAACTTCTAAGTATTTCATTCTGCCGTTCTGCCATTCCTAGAGAAAATCAATGTTATTTCTCTTATATTTCGGTTTTGTCATCAGGTAACGTGGCTTGTACATTAACTGAACCATTTTTTGCTCTGTGCTCTCTGTCATTTGAAAATATTTATTATTTTATTTTATGTTTCTTAGAAATTTCAGGACTATTGTCATTTCTCTCTTTTGAATATTGTGTACGGAGGCCAAATATTCTCAACTAATGTGTTGTTAGGTCAAGTATTTTTAATTCTATTCAGTCTCTTTGTCATCAAAAAAGAAAGGAAGCTGTTTTTCTTGAAGTTTTTTTTTTTACAAACATTCAAAATGTAAAGTATTAATTCTGTAATGTGAATGAATAGTCCATTTTTCGAATCTAGCAATCTATTATTTATTTTGAATTCGTTATAATTTCAGGCAGTTCCATCTCATGCCATTATCAGCATCATGTGAACCAGAAGTCCTTGATCTTCATAATCAGAATGTATCATCTTTTCAGTTGAACACTGGAACAACGAATGTTAAAACAAAAATTCATGACGCCTTCTCGCTCCGCAAAAACGCGCATATCGACAAAAAAAGGGTATCAGGAAACAATCAACGTTAGTTGAATGATTGTGTCGTATATATCTCCAATGGTATTGTGAACACAATCCAAATCGCAAGTAGTTAATAATAATCAAAATAAAGCAAAATATTGTTAGTTTTTGAATATTTAAACGAACGCAGCTGCAGCTGAGACTGATCGACAAACATGACGACAAAAAATCAAATTAAATTAGGGGTTCAATCATTGAAATTTAAATATTCATCGCAAAAAGGCAATACGCTGTCGGTCTAGAGATTACGTATCGATTTCCAGAACAGCATTTTGTCGGGCTCGAAAAGCATTTTTCCCTTTGTCACGATTTTAAATTGTTTTTTTTTTTTTTTTTTTTTTTTTTACTACTGTATGTGTGTGTGTGCACCAGGGTGGTTTGTTTTTTGAATGGTAATGTGATCGTCCCACTAATATTTAGCTGGTTTCATGTTCGCTGCGGTTGGATGAGAAGCGCTAGAAAACGTTCAGTGGTTACGGCAAAATAAACTTGGAATAAATGAATGTTGAATGGGGAAAATTTTGCGCGCACAAATTATATACCAAAATCCTCTTGAAATGCGAAAGTATGTGGTGTTGCTGCATATGTGTTTGGTGATGAAATGTGTTGCACACACCGGATCTCTCGCACAAATAATTGCAGAGCATCCAAACTTGCACACACACACAATCTCTCTCTTTCTCTCTCTCACTCTATTTTTTGGCAATTTGCATTTCGGTGGAATTAATCGCGTTAAACGGATTATCGTACTGTTTTGCATAGTGAATCATTTGCTGCGGCACTCCTGAATGACATACACTCATACTACATTGCGCCATCGTTCTCGTGCGTATCCGGTGAATTATTATTTAACGACGATGCACACGAAAAAAAGGAAACTCGCAGAGCGAAAGTTCGTTTTAAATTAAACGATTCGTTCATTAACGTGTACGTATTATCGAAAACCATTACTGATATCAGACTCGCATTCGAATTAGGTTGTAAACGATCAATTTTGAAGCATACAATGTGCACATTTTTCAGTCGGCATTTACACACACATAAAAATTCGACAACTGATATACAAATACACTACAAAATATGGGAACGGTAAGGTTCAGTTTAATATTTATACAGTGGCAGTAAGATTCCTTTGTAAATACATTGACGCACAGCAAATGCTAAGTCAGCCGTTCCCATATATTGCTCTATATTTGTATGGCAGTTGTCGATTTTTTATGTGTGTGTAAATATAGGCTCATAATCACTTTAAACTTGTACGGCGCTCAAGTCATTGATCCAATGAAAGGATCATCACGATTCAACCACGCCACGGATCGCTTTATTAATTTTTTGTTCGTTGCAAATTTGCCATGATTTGGTGCCAAGGTAAATACATCAGCCAATCACATGGATTATGCACACTGCACACAGAAAAACATTTGATGAGACAGGGAGCGCAAGCATGTGTGCCATTTAACGACATGGTTCAGCATTTCACAAAGCCATTCAAACCGCATCCATTTAAAGTCGCGTTCGGGCTTCAAGCATCGAATATGGAATGGATGTCATTTGATTGTGCCGCTTTTTGTATTTGATTTCCATTTGTGTCGTTTCATTTCATTTGCTGGCTCCGCTATTTCGCCCTCGTTTCTCGTCTTTTTTTTTATTTCTGCATGTTTCTATGCTTACAAAACTTTTTGTTTAGCTCTCTCGTTCAAAGTTTCAGGGCATTTCAAAAAAAGATAATATTTAATTTGCATAATTATTCATATGATGAAAAGATGAAAACCAACGTATTTTTCATGCTCTCTCTCTGCCTTGAATGAGGGATTCATTCTTTGGTAACAATTGAGTTGTGTGTTTGCTTTTTATGCGGCCTCCTCTTCCTCTCATTCGCTCGCTCATTGCTGATCATCGAGCTCTCCTGCACAAATTCGCATGGTGTATGAACATGGGAATATGCAGAATTTGCAAGGAATTAGTTTCAAAATATGAATCGTATTGTATATTTGGTTAAGTAGCTCACAATAGCGAAAGCAACACATATCTAACGAGGCACATCCTCTCATGTGCACACACACACACACGGTTACAAACCATTTGTACTATATAAATGTTCAATGCAGATCCATCAAAGACACTTACACGCATAATGGTATTAATAACCAAAAGAGCGAGGCGCTCCAAGCTAAGAATATTCGGTGTAAATGAAAAAATTTCAGCAATAAACTATATCAACAATAAAGAGCGATGACAATTCGTACGGTTGTTGTATGGCATTCTAACAGTCTTCTATGGCTCGAACTCAGAGAGAAAAACTCTTCACCGAGCAAATAAAAATTGGGAGAAAGCGGCGAAAACACAGGACGACAACAGAGCGTGCGACTCATATAGAGATGATATTGGTATGCATGGATCTGTATCGTTTGCGCGCGTATGGCATTTTGCCGAATGGATAGGAAAATGAACGATGGAGATTCTGCACAGACAGTAAAATATATATTTTTTTAATGTTTTCGCTTGTGCATCATAACATAATGTCATGGACGTAGTTTGCTCTGCTTTTTACTACTCAAGTGTGGATTTATTTCTACCCATAAAGCGAGTGTTTGTTCGCAATGTGTGAGGAACCGAAAAAGCAACAGCTCTACAGAAGGGGTGGGGAAGTGAGGGGGGGGATCGAGGTGGCGAACGGTGAAGAGAAAGAGAAAGAGAGAGAGAGGGAGAGAGAGAGAATGACAAAAAGCGAGAATCAGGAGATGATGGTAATAAATGAATGAAATTGCGCTTTTTCATATTTCACTAAGTTTCCTCTTTTACCCATTTTGATGTGCCGTTTTTTCGTCCATTCGAGAAATGCATTTAAAATATTCTCGTGAAGAAGGAATTTAATAATATTTTATTGCAGAAATTGCAATCAAAATTTAAATCACGAAAATTCCATTGCTAGAAATTAGGATAGAAAACAAAAGGATAATGCGCCCAGGCGCGGATAAGTTGTAGGCGGAATTTTTATATCTTCCTTTCAGTGCGGCTTGCAAATTCCGTGATGGAATCGCCAGCGAAAAATGTGCTAACTGATTTATACGCACGGTAATTGCCGTTCCCCGGCATGGAATTTCAGAGGAAATCAAAAGTATAAAATCGATTGGTTAATGAAAAATTGTTTGCTCATTATCATTTGAAATTAATATTTGATTGGACGAACACACACAGGTCCATAGCCTGGCCCGGCTTGCTCTTCTACCTGAACCGTGCCGCGATCGGCCTCAATATAACTTGAAAAACCATTCGGCCGCACTGATTGGAGTGAAACTGAGAATTTAATCGAAATTAAATACTCGTTGAACCAAATACAAATCATTCTGCGCCAAATGCATAAATAAACATTTAATTACATCGCACATCCTATTTTTCCCGCAATGAACGAAAAACCACAAGTCGAAAAGGACAGAAACGCGCCAAAAAAGCGCTCGCTCTCTTCGATATAATAAAAAACCATACACAAATAGAATAATTGAAACACACTCACAAACACGAGGAGATTGCGGTGAGCACAACGTCGCGGAATAGGCATGGAAATGCGAATATAGGCGAACAAAAAGATGGGCGAATCGTGCGAATAATGCACGAAAATGTATGAAAAAAGATCGAGCACAACATGAGCGACGAGCATAAATATTTATGGCCCTAATATTGTATGTACTAAATTTAGATTAGGCGCTTTCGGTTTTAATAGCCAACACACACAAATAAATTAAATGTAAACTGATTGCTATTGAAACTTTTTAATGGAATACAATAGTCAATCGAAATTTTTGCGCTTGGTCGATTTCAGTTAGCTCGCCGTTTGCCATACACCATTTTTGCACCGAATGGAACATAGATCATTTGTGCATCCACATATAAAACTATAATATGTGTACTGCTAGAGCGGGGCAACTTTTTTATTTGTGTTGCTTTTTTTCGCAATTTGATTTTTATTTGTTCTTGAAGTGCCTTTGGCTGAATCCAATGCATGTACGCAAAGGTAAGCGAGCAATTCGTTGTTGTTGTTGTTGTTATTTTTTTAAGTCGTTTGGACTTCATTTGTGCAACACGCACGTTTCATACGGTTTTTATGTCCGTCGTAAAATGTTTTGCCTTAATGCGAACAACAAATCAATCCGCTAATTTTAAGGGGACCACGAATAATATAGACAAAATCGCACTTTTTAACAGTAGGATTCATTTGACAGAATGCATTTTCATGTTCTTTGTACGTTCGACAAAAACATTTATGTCCACGAACGAATATAATTCGTTCGTTTATTTTGAGGGGAGGTGCGCTAGAAAATATCGAACGAATTTTATTCGTTCGAATCTTTCGAATGTTCGAATTATATTCGTAACGAACTATTCGCTGCCTATTTTACACAACAATTTCATGTGCTTTTATATAAGAAGAAGCACTTCATTCGAGTCAGCTTTAATGAAAATCACTTGACGTGTGCTGCCAGCCGATCGATAGTTGAATTGCAGGAAGTCATCATAGTAAAAACAAAATCACTCAAACTGCTTCAATAAACTGAATTTTTTATGCATCGATATAATCGATTGGTTTATACAAGTTTTTAGGTTTGCTGCCTTTATATCAATACAACCTATTTATTTTGAGGTTCGGCCATTTCATATCAATAAGTTCTACATGTCTATTTATTTATTTTTTTTATTGGTTTTCAATGCGTAAATACCGTGTATGTATCAAATTCCTATCAAGTTCAAGCCATACATTTTTCATATATTCCCGAAATTGTTCCAATTTAAGTTGATATGTGCAATTCATATGATGCAGACAATGCTGCAAAAAGTTGCTTTAAACAAATTTCAGAATTTAGAAAACAAATATGAAAATCAAAAAAGTGAGAGCGAGTGGAAGAGTAAAAGAGAAAGCGAATGAGAAAGAGAGACTGAACAAAAAATTGATTGAATTTGATTGAATTGTATTGGATTGTGTTTGGTAAACTCATTTTTTGCCATGATATTTTATTTATGGTTTTATATTCATTCCAGTTTTCTCCACACGCTATTCTTCATTTAACGATTTAAATGCAACGGGTTGAGCCAGAGAAAGAGCGAATGTCTGCAAGGCTGTTGTTTTGTTTTGTTTTATATTCATTATTCAATACTCTAGACGCAATATAAAATTGACAACGAGGCTTTTATTTCCCGCGGGAAAATAAAATTCCGAAGTGAAACAACGATTGACACAACAACTCAACGTTTCATACATCATAATTGAAATGACGTCTGAATTTGATTCGCTTACAAAATATCAATATCGAACATTTTCAGTGGCGGGGACGGCCTCCCGTCGTTGATGAAAACTCTTGCTTTGCACCGTGTGTCATAAGTCGTTTTCAGCGAAAAGTTGACTTATGGTGGGGACAGCTCAATATAGCCGGCAATAGAACAGTTAACCGACTCATTCGATACTGTGCCAAATGGAAATGTTAATTTGGGGACGTGTCTGGATTAGATCAATTTGATATGTACAACAAATTGAACGTTGTGATGCAAAATGACACTTTTAAAATCTGCTCATCGGGAATTTATAAAAATTGCCGAGCCCGTGTGCGCTCCCTTTTGCCAAAAGAATAAGCCGAAATAATTTGTTTCAATGCCGAATTGTGCAGTGAACAGACATAATTTAATGCTCAGCGCATTATCATATGAATCGAACGATATTCTCTTGTGCTGATGGTATCGCTGTGTTTGGAACATACGTTTTCAGATTCATTGTCGAATCCCCGCGCGAAATGCAGCGCGAAACAATGATGTAGTTTAATATGGTTTTCGGTATTTTTTCGGGCCAATTCACCTGCACCACCGAATGTGCACCGAGTTTAGTCTTTGCAAATCAAATGAATTGCACGGAAGTCTATTGTATTGATAATGGGAACCATCGAGAATCACAAGATCAACCAGCTAAGCATTATAATACGCCAACACAATAACTCAATACGAATGAACACAACGGCTAACGTTATAATCGAGACTACTACAGTGAATTTCATGACACACAGTTTTGAAGGCGTGTTCCCATTCTCTCTCTCTCTCTCTCTCTCTCTCTCTCGCACTGTGTCTATCTAGTAGACAGTACCTACTTCTTTTATGTTATCTCTCGCAAAAGCAATACGCAATTCTCGGGCAACATAAAATAAATACTAAAACATAAAAGCCGAGCTAACAATGACATCGCACACCGGTTTGCGCTTGTTGTTACACATTCGGTTAGTCGATTGCCGGGTCCGCTATTTTTGCTGTGTGTAACATGGCCTATTCAGCACAATTCTCTGGAGTACGGTGAAACTTTATGTTATGCACTCGGTTAAAATGATGTGCGCTTTTGTTTTGCACGCTTTTTATGCGTTGTTTTTCCACCGAAACCGGCTAGTAGTATCCGTAATTTTATTTTGTGAACGGTGTAACGGTGTACAATCGTTGTAAGCACACAATAACCGGTTTGAATTGACTTCAACGCCAAAAATAAATGACAATCCTTTACTCATTTTTATCATTGCAGCATGTAGCGATGTATCGTGTCCCGCACAATACATGAATACGCACTGCGCCCACGGTTTGCCTGTTTGGCGCCACACTCCACTATTGTTTGGGTGAGTGTGTTTATGCCGAGGGATTCGTCTCATTCAAGCATCAAAGGGATTGTTGTTGTCGGTATATGTCGACTAATGTCAAAAGAATTGGCTCTGATTCTTGCCCGTGTGCCACACAGATAACCGATGAAATGTATTCATTTTTGCACCCCCAAACCAACCGAAACATAAATATCATCAGCTTATTTGATTTCTTATGCTGAGCGTCAATTCATTCGAGAAATTCATTTGAGTGTTATTCGCTCTCGCTTTGTCCCTGTTTTTTCCTGCAGCATTTTTATGTTGGTGTTGTCATTTTTCGTTTTAACAAAAGACTCCCAGTCAGACTTGCAATGCTATTGTGTGAATTCTAATGAAATCGCTTGTAAATTTATGATAGTAGCAGAGAATGGCTCCAATATTGGTGAGCATACACGGTTCGCACAAGTTTTATCCCAATGTGCCCTGCATTTATTACAGTTTGATGAAATAAGCGCGCAGGTGATCGGAAGAATTGCAATTAAGCTTGTTTGGAATGTTTTGGAGTGGGCAAATGCGGAAAGGAAACGATGAACATGGTTCGCTTTTTACGGTATTAAATTTGCATGATTTTATTTAAGAGCTGGCGAGACTGGGAGCTGTGCGACATCAACTTTCGGTGTTTAGCATGGAGACGGTCTTTCGGCCGAATCGATTGCAGTGCTGTGGTTTGACAATGTATGCTCGGTATCCCGATGTGCAGTTTTATCATACGAAATCATCCACATTAGGTCAGTGAACGATTGTCGCAACATTCGATTGAATTGCCAATAGAATATCCACAAATGCGACACTTTGTTTGCTATATGAACTTCAAAGTAGGACATAAAATCATTGGGCCGTGTCTACACACGCGTACGCACATTACCTAGATGTTGTGCACGTTGCCCGTACCAACATGCACACGTACATACGCTCACATAATTTGTGTTGGCCCGTGCCCGTGCATTCTCTTTGCATGCAAAATACACGCATACCAGATATATTGCTAGTAATTCGTTTGTCAACGATACGAATAACAAAGGTACAAGTGATTCTGTAATGCGAACATTGAACAACTGAACAACCAAACACCAAACGCATATCCATAAATTGAATTCCATATTGGATTCATGCGATGCTAGAATTTAGACTTTAAACTACGCGGATCCTTCGCCATTGTTCTACAACTGGCAAGCACATGGAATTGTAAAATCGCCTGTAATTTCCCTTGTATTTTTCTTTTGTTCACTCGTTTTCTGGCTACATCTGCTAAAATCGTATGACATGCACAATTAGATTTTAGCTCAACTGTACCCTTGCTGGCTCTACACCGATGGATCTATGTTCAGAAAGTAACTGAAAATGATTAGGCTCACTAAAAATACATCCACTTCGATGAAACAATTCGAACGAGCGGAGGAGCAGTGGGAAAGGACGTGTGAGAGATAAAGAGAAAACGAGTAAATAAGGAAAAATATATCGATGCCGACGCAAAAGCAAATATTCACAAGATTACGTGTCCTGAAAGCAACAAAATAGGTGGCTAACGAAAGAACCATTTTAATTATTGGTGTATACTATACATATATTTGATAGACGCCAGCATTTGCAGTAACATTATGTGCACAAATTCATGGCGAATGGATGAACCAAACTCGATAGAATGAATTGAAATGGATCCCGAATAACTGCCTTTTTTCACTCACCTACACACATAATGAAATGAAACGAAGCCATTTTTCATCAACTCACTCTTATTCGCTCTCTCTCTCTCTCTCTCTCTCTCTCTTCATCTTCCCTCTTCCCTCTCAACGACTGAATCGTGTTTGTGTTGTGATAATCATTACGAATGAGTAGCAAAAACAACAAACACACGAACCTAATAAGAAACGCCAAAAACTACTGTGTGAACAGCTTTTTATTGAATAAATTCCTTGAAAAAGCTTCACAAAATAAATTCAGTAGAATCTTTTTCATGGGGGTTCAAATGTTTTTAAATCCCATCAATCTTCTTTCATTTCACTTTATCTCTTGTCGTGTGAATATATGTATTCTCCTCTGAATAGCTGCTTTGAAATCTCTGAACAAATGAATGCCGATTCAATTGTTTGCATTGAAGTTGAAAATAGTTATCCATTTTAGTCGAATAAATGATGGTGACGATTTATGCAACCAAATTAATAAAACTTCTTCGAGTTTGAGCCTGAAAACAACGGATTATCTTTTATGACTACAAATCATGTTTGCGATACCAATTCACCATATCATTCAGTTTTGTTTCCACTTTCATTACGGTCTCATCTTCTATCTGGGCCTACATTTCAAGTTCGTTTTTTCGATTGAGCATTTGAAATGTAGTGCGTGTACAATTTGTTCAATGAGTCTTCACTCGGTTGTAAGTTCATCTACTTGATAGAAAAACCGAAAGTGGGTTTAACTTTGGAGCATTTTATTTTCACTGCATCTGTTTGATAATTGCTGCAATGTTTTTTCTCACAAATATTCCATAGCTGTGTGATTCGAATTCGTTGCGTGTAAAGGCAATCCCAATTTTTGTTTTACTTGCGTTTTCCTGATGAATAGAATTTTAAATTTGTTATTATCCACTTGATTGATCATGGACTTTATATACTTCAGAATTGAATCGGACACATTTGAGCGTACCTCTAATTCGTCGCATTTGGATCATTTTAGATCAATTTTAATGATTTAATGTACGACATTTCATTGTTGCTCAATCCGAACTGGGAATGAGTTTTGCTTAATAAAAATAAAACATTGCTGGAAAAACATCGATTGAATGAGAAGAATGAATATCAAATAGAAATATACGAACAGCACCTTATTAGAAAAATATATTGGAAAAACAAACGATTTTATCGTTGGATGGGAAAAGGAATCAGACTGCTTCGCCTTTACAACAAACCACCTAAAATAAACAATGTTAAGAGATTTTTGGGTTATAGTCACGAAACAGAGGCCAAAGATTGCACGAAAGAACTGTCGTGGAAATTCTTTGAAAGAGTTGATCGAAAGTGGCTTATCGATGAAACGGAGCGATCCATGCGAATGAATAAATAATAGGCCAAGAAACGAGGACGTGCTTCTCTTATCTTTTCTTTTTTCCTTAAATAGCCTTTTATGTTCCATGCGGAACAAGCATCTCACAAGCCGCTGAACGGTGGTGCGATATGTGAACGCGACTTCAATTCAACAGGTCTGGAAAAGATGCTGAATTTATCATTGAAAATGATTCCGTTTGAATTGAGCAAAGAAAAATGCATTTAAATGTACAAAATGCCAGAATAATGTGACCACTTCATTAGCGATGTGCACCAGCAACACTGGTTTTGCGTTCTTTGTTGTACAATTGTTCAACTGTTATCAGGATTGCAATTAAAATGCTATCTTGGGTTGCCAGTGTCGCAATTGCTGTGTCATTATTCGAAGTTGTGCTTCTAATTTGTTAACGTTTTATTTAACTCAGTTGGGACTTTCGTTTTGCTTCGCCGATATACGGGCGAATTTATATCAACATTGTCGTGTGCTGTTGCTCACAATCATCTTTTTTTTTTTCTTCGTTTCTTTCTAAGAGTTTCTGTGCTGGGGGAAAAAAAGCTGTTTGAATGTGTACAAATCTGATGGCACATTCAATATCTTTTTCACATGATGGAAGTCGGAGGAACTAAACACGGCGTACAGGAAGAAAAACACACGCTGAAAATAGATTCCATAATCTCCGGTTTTCTATTTCATTGCATAATAAAATAATCACCACACACTTGAGTTTGCTATCTCATTTGATAAGTGCATTTGAACTCGCATTTCCAACAATTTATGCAGGTTTTCAGGGTGGCTGTTGGTAAATCGTTACCATGAGAATGATCAACAAATGCAGATTATATTTCGTACACTTGAAATTGAATTTGGGATTCATGCACCGTGTCTTGTCGCTTGCGAGCAATGCCAAAAGGCTCGATTTCTTTCACCGCGCTGCAAAGCAGAAAACTATTTAAATATTGAAGCTTCGGGCGGCTATAAACAAAACTAAAATTGAATTCAATGTGAAGAGAAGAGAAAGTTGCCCGACGAAACCGATGCGACGAAGCGGTATGGGAAAAGAGCGGTCAAGAAGCTTAAGCCCAATATATATGCTTGATGTGCGAGACACAGTGCATCATCAGTCATCAAATAACAAAAGTGCGCACTCATATGACTCCGGTGCAGGGCAGATGCGAGAAAGTGAGCGCATTGTTTTCGCCCAGTAAAAGTTTATGTCTTCAAATTTTCATGCTCTCCAACTCTTTGTCTCTCGATCACTCTGTATTTTTCCATTTCTTACCCATTCGCTCTGGCTACAGATTGCAAACAATTTATCTTGATTTTAAATATCCAAAGAAATGTGAACAGACAGAAACAATGCCAAGGCATGAAGCAAAGAATGTTTTCAAGAAAATAAAATAGACAGAACGACGAAAGACACGACCAGCACACGCGCTGCGGTATAAATAATGCGTCACTTGAATAGTGTATTTGGGCCACAAACAAATTATCCAACTACCACATTGATCCTCTCCACTAGAAAGATCCCCATGCACTAATGATAAAACAATTTGCTAGCAAACAATTGTTCAAACAAAAGAAAATTAATTAAAACAATTGAAAAATATTCGCGTCTATTATTTGCAATGTGCTCAACGTTGACAATGGCATTGGTGAGGCGATAACGATGGTTGTTGCTGATATGAGAGACAACAACGAGTCAAATTCTCACTTTCTCACTCTCACTGGTGCCCTCGTTCGCTCGCCCGCTCTGTCCAACTCTTTGTCTGTGGCGTGCGCGAGTGCTTTTCCAGCTCATGCTCTGAACTTTAAAACTAAACTTAACTAAACAGAGCATTCATGTGCATCTTCACCGTTGCCATCACCGTCACCGTCACCATTACCACACCCCACGCTCTTTTTCGTTCATATTACAAATCATAGTGTACCGTCGTTTCTTCTCTCATTCTCTCGCTCTCTTTGTTGCCTTTTTTCTGCTGCGCCTCGAATTCATTTTATTGTTATTATTATTATTATTGTTTTCCTTAATTTTGCATTCCTTTCGATAAAAGTTTTCCTCGTTTTCTCACTGAGCTCGGCTCTTTCGTTTCCAGGGCGTTCATCTTATCTTTCTCTCTTTTTCTCTGTCTCTCTTTCTCACTCACTCTTCGTGTGTTGTTTGCTATGTGAGTGCGTTGGTGAAGCGCATAATATACATGATGGGCAATGCGTCAGCATTTTGTACTTAGACAGAGTGAAATGCGCTCAATAATATCAAAATGAGAAATTCTTTCAGTGTTTTACTAACATTTAGGGCCATCAAATGTATAACATCAGCACCGATGGTGGTGTCGGCATCAGTGTCAGTGTGTTGTGAGTATACGACTATATATTTATATATAATCCATAATAAAGCTATGGATTTAGTATTTAAATATAGCATCTTGTGTGGCTGCTCCAACATAAAATCCACACTCTTGCATTTGAGCTCTCGTGCTTGAGCAAACAAATACGTATACACTTCATTTTCCTTTATTTCGCCGTCCAACAGCGAATTATAATTTTTAATGGGTGGAAAAAAATGAATATTGAAAGCAATATGTACGTTGTTTGAACATTGCGCTGTGGCATACTGTGAAGTTGATAGGTGAAAATTAAGTGGAGAAGAGTCTCTTGTGTTTCTCCGTGTGCTTTTCATCAAAGTCGCTGTGTTTGTTTTTCCTTCTCTTCCCATTTGCTGGCTGGCATTTTTTATGCAATCAATATTTTAACGTAAACATTTCGTTAAACAGCATCAAAACTAATTAATTGAGTTAATATGAACATTTCAGATGCGTATTTTAGAATGGTAAATAATAGACGGTTGGCGTGGGTTAATGTCTTGTGCTCTCTATTTCGCGCGCCCAAAATAATAATATTTATGCAATCCAACTGAATTTTTGATGCTTCATCTTTTCAAAGCACATGGTGCACTTATCGCCGCATTTCGAATGAATTGAAATAATTATGTTCATAAAAACTATATTTCTTTACAGTTTATTTTTGCCACTCTCTTTTTTCCCCGTGGAATTTGTTGAGTTGGGATCACTGTAGGCTTTTATTTTTGGTAAATCGAACGGGCCGAAGAAAGTGTCCAACAAAAATATGATGAATAAAATGAGAACTTCGACACGCTGCATTATTAAAATTCAGTTTGCGCTTGACATCCACCCCGAAGCAGAAACTATGAGCAAAATTATATTTCAATTTGAATGGAGGGGCACATTTGAATCGTACGAAGAAAATAAAAACAGAATCCTTCACAGTCTTTGTCAGGTTATGGTTTTTTATGCGTGCAACTCTTTCTCTCATTTTCTGCTATTTTCGCTTTGAAATTCACTGCTCGGCACAGAGCATGCGATTCCGTATGCTTCCGACAAAGTTTTTGTTTGTCAAAATTTAATTAAAGAGAAATACACACTCGCACAGCCTTTTTCCCTGCTGTCCACAAATTATGATTGATTCAACGGCGCAATTTTTATAACGTTTATGGTTGGTGCTTGGTGCTGGTGCTGACTGGTCGTGGAGCAAAATCATTTAATGTGCATGCGTTTCATGTTTCCAGGGTCATTGAGCATGAAAATGTGACCGAGTCGAAAGCAGATCTTTGATTTGTCTCCAAACATTTTTCACCTAAAATAAATTGAGTAAAACGAGCCGAATTTACATATTTAATTTATATCTTTTACTTTTACGATTCCGTTTCTGTGCGCGCTTGTCCAAACAATGAGCTTCTGGCCATTTTCAGTCTTTTTCTTGAATTTCCAGAAAAACTTTCAGTATGATTATTACCGTGCCGGTAATTAATTAATTTCCTAAGAAAAATACTGTTTTTTTTTGTGCAATAATAAAAAGAGAAGAAAAAAATGGAAATAAATGGAAAAAATGTTTAGTCTATGTAAATCGTGCCTTGAAACATTTCCTTGTTAACCACCATTTACCATTTACAGACTTCAACATTTTTCCTTCGATTCGCATGCAATACAACACGGCTCTTCCATTACGTTCAAACAATTTTTGTATACGTTGCTGTTTTTGCAGGAAAGTTTATGTCCCTCTCGTCAATTCGCATTTGGTCTACAATTTAAATTGCCATTTTTTGTTTCGACCGTCATCTTCCCCGATATTTTCGAAACTATTTTCCGATCGGGTGCGGCGCAGAGTATATGTGCAAGTTGTTCGAGTTTAGCAAATGACCGTACATCAGTGAACGGAATGGAAAGGGTACACACATCGAAAGGAAATCGGAAAATAATTTCCTTGCGCTTAGACTCCCCTGAGAGAGAGAGAGAAACAGCGTCGATAGCGTTTACTGCATATTTCTTGGGTCATATGTACTAATGTTGCTCAAAACTGACAAATCAAAACTGAAAAGCATAAATAACTTATAAAGTTCTTCTTTTTTCCCTGCCCATAATATTTCGCTTCCGTAAGCTCATACATGCTTGCTCAGCAAACCCATCTATATGCTCACCGGGACACTCTTTTGCAATGGCTCAAACTAATCTGTTCGAAAACGCTCTATGTCAACAGCATACAAACACTTCGAACGACTAGCCGAACGAACGAGCAACACGAGACAAGACAAGAAAAGAAGATAGAAACAAATACACGATAACAAGAGACAAAGAACAAACAATAAATGTATAATAAGAAATTACACTTTGCCAAGCAGATTACGTAAAGCAGGGAGAAAAGAAAACACCGAAAAAAGTATTAAGTGGTAAAGTTTAAAGCATAAGATCAGCTCCATGTGTGTACATTACATTGAATACGTTTTGTTCTTTTGCGTTTGTTTTCAATCGCATTTTTTGTGCTTTCTCTCGTTTGTCTTGAGCTGCCGCATGTTCTTTAGTGGTTGCTTCACGGTGGGATTGCAATCAAACGAATTTATACTCTTTTAAACATGCGTTTCGAACACAATTTTCGTAACTTTTGCTTTTGATTTTGGGCTTTTGTGTGTGAGTTTGCTTTTGCTCAAATTTGCTGCTACCTTTTGCCTCTGTTGTTGTTTTGGTTACGCAAAGCTTAAGCCAACACAACGGAGAAATCCCAAGCAAAATTATTCAAAGAAAATAAATATTTAATTTACTTTGAGTTGGAAGAAAATGCGTGTGGAAAAAGCAACCAATCGAATATTTAGAGGCAATTCACCTGCGGAGGTAAATCTCCAAAAATAATAAACCGAAATGGTGAAATAAGTGGCTTTGCCCTTTTGAATCACATCATCATTCCGTTTTTTTTTTTTTGTATCCTTCCACCTCTTTCTCATTCTCTACCTCCGTCTTTGCATTCGAGTTTTGAGTTAACTCAAGCTTATCGTGCAACACAGCCGCGACCATTGGCTGTTGTCAAATCATCGCATCCGATTAGGATACATCACGGTGGTGAAGAATGAATTGCGCTCGTCATTTCTGACTAGCCAAATGAAACTGTTTTCCGATTAGCACAAAACTAATAAACAAAGAAGCGTTGCGTTGCACGTTCCTGAGGCAATTCACTGCCGAGAGAATAATGCCTTGAATATATAAAAAGGAATCGAGAGCAGAAGAGCTTAAAAGCGGTCTGGTGCGTTCATCCAAACTATTATCGCTATAAATTGCGGTTGGTAGGAATGAAAAAAAAAACTGGCCGATTATATCTTTGGAATAACGCTTTGTCATTCGCTTAACTAAATTCAATGTAAACATTTGCCGTAACCTTAAATGGCTACAGCATTTTTCGGGGGAAGAGATAGCATCTCGGAGTGAGTGATACATTCAAACAAGATACAAAATTGAAATAGAAAAATCGGCCAAAGCGAACGAAACAGTGAACATCCAAATATAGGTAGAACGAGAGAACGTAGATAATGGCAGCAAGTGAAAGAGAGTTGAGCACTGTTCGAATACTTGCCCATATTCAGTATATGTATTTGTGATGTTAATGTGGCAATTTACTTTGCCTTCTTTCCATTTAACGTTTATTGTTGCTTTCAAATTGTCGCAATACACAATTTTTCGATTTCAATATCCATATATGTATGATTCTCATCTCTCTCATATTACGTCTTCATTCCGTTTTCTCCGACATTTGCTTAATACAATAACGGAATAGCTGAGTGCACAACAATGCGCAAAAGAAGTGAAAAAAACATTGGAATCAGAATAATAATAATAAGAAGAAGCAGCAGCAGCAGCAGTAACAGCAAAATGGAGCTTACGAAACTAATACTGATGAACAGAGAGATTGAGAGAGCACATTGAAACGAACGAATCAGGAAAACGGCTGATGAAGACGGAATATTGGAGCAAACGAATGAGCGGCAACAGCAGCAGCGACAGCAAAAGTTAAAATAAAATAAAAGGAGTGAATGAAAATAAGAAAGCGCAAAAATCACTCATGACCAAAACAAGCGAGAGCAGCCAAAAAAAAAAAACAATATGAATGCATATGAATGGCTACAGATAATGGAATAGAATGCTCGAATTTTTGCATTTTTATATGAATATCAATTGACACATAAGACACGAGAAAAGCACTATGCTGAAGATAATATGGCAATGGAAAATGTGAGCCATCGCGCCTCGCACATACACGCCCACACCAAACAAACCGAACAAAGAAAATACAAAATAACGCTGAACGCAAAAATAATAAATTTCATATATATACATCTCAAGTGGATTTGATATACAAAAATGGATAATGTCGACTCTTATTTAAGTTGAACGACTACGGATTGTAAGTTTGGTATTTGGCATTATATGCGCGTGGCCCCGTACAGAGGTTTTTGATGCTATATCAGCTATGGTATGGTTTGCATTTGACTGTATTCCATGCGAAATTGCATGCAAAACGAGTGTGTGACAACGCGACAACTAATATGCGCAGCTCCATTTGCAAACGCAACGAATGCGAAAGAAAGAATATGATCATTTTGTCAGGATTCATCTTTTAACCGAGGTACAATGTGACGAATGGAAAAGAACACACATCTCGAGAGAGAGAGAGAATAATAGCATCAAGCGAAAGAGTTTCGGGCAAAATATTATGTTAATTCACAAATATTCAAGAGCAATAAAAAGAATGGAATTTCATACAATTTTTATGTTAACATGGGCACGTCAATGTGCATGTGATGCGCTCGTTTACAGGAAGAGATAACACTCAGTCAATGAATAAGAAAACTTTCAAAGTCTGTAACACACAGATTATCTGTGGGTATATTTAAGTAAATATGATGCTCGGGCACAAAAGAAAATACGGCGAAACGAAAAAAGCGAACACGACGGAAAAGATGGAACGGGCAGCGCAACAGTAACATCAATGGTAAGAGCTCAACTCCATGGAAATGACTTAAATGTAAACATTCGAAGTCGCACGTCACTTTCCACGATTTTTAAGCTCAACTCGAACAAGATATACTTCACTCATTGAATTCGCAGCCAGCCACTCTATGTTTGCACAGTTCTGATTCATTCGGAAGAGACAATGCAGTTTGGCTGCACTTTTCTACATTCATTTCAACCGACACGCACACACACAGAGAGAGATCAAGAGTGCAGTGATTTTTATTTGCACAAGATTTTTGCTAGAAAAGACGATGCTTTTGTCAATATCATTTATAATTTGTACATCAAATAACGAATTTAATATGAAAGTCAAATCATACAATTGTCAGACTGCACCACGTTGAATTGCTGCAATATGCTGTTCAGTCTTTCGTTCTCTCTCTTTTAATTTATTTGATGTCGGCTCATCGTCTGACGTCAAGCATATCGTGCACCAATCTTAACATACAATTCAAATTGCTCACACTAAAATATTGTCCGGGAATTGCTTCAAATTGACACGGTGCGAGAATAAATTAATGAATCGCTATGATTTTTTTATATGATATTTAGGTGGAAATGTTTAATTTCATTAATTGTTGATGCAAATAGATTAGCGATTCTTTGATATATTGTTTAATTTCAGTTTGATAGGATACAATTACGAAACGGTGCCACAACACATATGCAAACGGGTAATTTAATGAGAGAAAAATAACAGCGTTGGAATTGTTGAATAGATACTAAAATAGAAACAAACTGTCAAATCGGTCAAATCTATTAATTGACCGTGTGCCAACAATTTTCCTCGATATCAAATAATTTCATCACTTAACAACAACATTTTATTAAAGTGCTTTCGATCCATGATTGATTTGTAGCACAGAATTTCTGTACATTTTTCCATAGAAAATTCGATTTTTTTTTCGATAAATTTTTCAGTAATTGCACGGGCAGCACTCGGACACCAACATATTACAGCTCCAATCCAATCATAGCGAATTAATTATATCATCAACAAAATATTTCCTATGGAATCGAAATGTCAATGGCATATGACTTTGTGAATAAAAAGGTTTGATCGGAAACCATATGGTTTAAAAATTGGATTACCTTGAATCGAATAGTCTGTCGCGTTGACGACACTCAAAATAATAATCACAATCGTAATGGAACCGCATTAAATCAATGTTCTTGGCTTTTTCTCAAATTACTGCATTTGCCATTGCATGTTTGCTGTACCCTGGTTATTTAGCCGTCCTATTTAACAGAAAGCGAAATTGCGTCAAGAGTCGGAGAATAGATTAAATCATGGAATCGATTTTTGTGTGCGAGAACACCGACAACATGACCCTCCGAATAATTGAAATGTGTATTTCAGATTTCGGTATTGATGATGGAAATGCGATCAATAACTTGTTAATACCGAAATATCATGCCGGTCAGCACATTTTGGTTGAAGGATGATCAAAGAAAAGCCATTTGGACCGCTCGCTGGCTGAATGCGTCCGTCTCTAAACTTATGTATAAGGGAAGTTTGTCGCTGTCCAAACCCAACTGAACATGTGTCCACAAGTTAATTCATTAATCCCAGTAATTGTCGCGGCCATTTTCAATTGAATGAAATGTAGTGCTGAAACTCTCTTGTTTGACCAGACTTTGCTTGAAAATATGAACCTGAAATTAAAAATAAACCATCCAATATTCATCCATCTCTCACTCGCCGAGCACATTTATCATTTTTTTTTATACAGACGAGCGCACGATTTCAGTACGTCATAAATTACTATTTACGTCTAAATAATTAAACGTTCTCAAACCATCCAGCCATCCGTCCATTCGTCCATCCATAATGCTGAAAAATCGATTTTAATTCGCTCATTTCATGAAAAGCATGAAAACTTGAATCTTATCGAAAAACATTGCCTAAAATATTCATTAGCCATAGGTCGGATTCTTTTTTTTTTCTATATGATGAAGAGGGGAAAAAATTATTCCCAGCGGAAAAATATCGTAATATTGAAAGTGATAAATAATGATTCGGGGAAGTTTAAGAGCGTTTAATTTCCTTCGAATGCTATTGTTGTACTGGACTGGTTAAAGCTTGAAGCACATGACGTATCCCCTTTGATTTCATGTTGTACACATTTCTTCAATTCATTGAAGGGCCTGAACTGAATGACGGATTTTTTTTTTTTTTATTTCAGTCGAGTCATCGTGAGAGCGAATATTTCTGAAAGATGGAAAATAAAATATGTTCTTTATTGCTGCTCATTTCAAACAAATCTGTCAAATCAATTTCGAAAACTCATCTGATTTCAGCTGTCCGATTTGAACCGTCGAATTTCTAACCATGCGATATCAAACCCCTCGGCGAATGTAAGGAGTTGAATAATTGACAGAGGTCATTGCTGGCCCATCAAATCAGGTGAAATAATGGGTATCCTTCAAATATGGACGAACGTATTCATTGGTCGCGTTTACATTATTAGTAATTAGGTTTTTAAATTAACGTATATCACCGAATAATTGCAATGGGGCGCGACGCAAATGGATAATTTTGATAAATACTTCATTTCTGAAATACTATGTTTGAGCGCTTGTTAATGGAACGTTTATGCATGTGTTTGTCGGCGTGTCCGTGTGTTTTGCACATTGTTGACATCGAGCAGGATGATGACAGTGTGATGCGTATTCAATGGTGTGTCAAATCAAGTGTTAAATTGGCGATTTTTCTATTTTCCATACGGATCGTTTGGCGCGCTATGGTGTGCAGTCCATCCAATATCAATTCTTTGTTGGATTGAACGTTAATTATCATCCGTTGCTCATTTATTGAGTCTAAATAATCGCTTAGGTGGTTTAATTTATGGAAATAGCCTTATAATACCGTATATTATTTCGGATATGGACGAAAAAGCAACAAACACGCAACTTAATTGGATTCTTTTTTAACAACTCTCTCTCTATCTCTCCCTCCCTCGCTTTCAAAATTATACACTAGTTATTACATACTTAATAAAGAATGCAAAACAATGGTAGAGAATATTCGGATTAAATTCTACTTTCAATTTAATCATATATGTATTATGTTATTCGATCGAATACCACCGAGCACCCCGGATTATCGCAGTGCAACTCATCATTGCGAAAAACAAATTAAATTCGCTTTTGTACTTTCATCAGTCATTCACTGAAGCAAAGCGAAGCAGCAAACACCAGTAGCCGTCACTAAGATTTCGAGGAAAATCGCCTCGGATCTCTTTTCTTAAAATATACATTTACAATTCGTGACGAGTTATTTTCTCGAAGAAATATAGGATTATTTACGGTCATACATGACATAAAGTCCCTGGCTATCAGTCATATGTGAATCAAATGTGTCAGTCCGTTATAAATGAAAGTGGAAAGTATTTACGCTAGAATTTGCAATGGATTTTCTGAAAATTTGACTTTACCAGAAAGATTTAAACTGGAACCCAACCAGCAACCATGGCCCATCCACATCAACATATATTTCGATCTGTGTGTGTGTGTGTGTTTTGGCATAAGTTTAATAATATTTTATGCAAGCGACCGAAGGGCTTTAAGAGAATACGCAACAAAATGATAAATGAAGAGTGTCAAGACTCTCACTCTCGCTCAAACATATACACACATTTTCATATCGCATCGAAAAGATAGATTCATGTATAAATGTATCTACGCGCCAAACTTGCCTTGTTTAATTTCGTCATTTTTTGTGTGGTGCTAAATAGAAGCATTGTGTATTTTATGTTCAGTGCTCTTGATTCAGTGCTTCGATGTGTGGCCACGATGAAATATAAGGGTTTTCTTGGCTTGGATTTTGGAATTTCCGAAAATTTCAGCGAGGCGTTACTATTTCGAAGCCCCGACACAATATGAATGGCCAAGCATTCCATCAAACAAGATTTATTTTTCTAATAGGAGCAGACATTCATCGATTGCCACCGAAATATTTAGATTTAAAATAAATTGATAGTCGTAAATATTTTGAGATCGGTCTCTATCTAGAAAACCAAATAACTCGTTTGTGCAAACAATATTGTTGCTGAAGAGAAAGAGAGAGAGAGAAATTCGCTTGTCTTCATCCCTCTCGGTTCTCTGTCTCTCTTTGTCCCTATACAACTTTTGCCTTGGTGTTCGTTCGCATATTGGCTTGAACTAGCGCTTCGTTTCGCATGCATTCGATATGCCCGAAGATAAATGATTCACTTTTGGGTGATGATTGAAATTAATGTTTTTAGAAATAATTCTTTTTGTGTGTATTTATGTGTGTGCCTGTTGCTTTCTCTTCACAATCATTTCGTGGTTTGACGCACTTCTTTTCTATCTTGCGTTTGCGTCTACTTTTTTCAAAATTTGTTTTACATGAAATGACTAATGGTGTTGCGCATCACCTTTATCTTATTACGTCGGAAATGCGAATATATTTTTCACATTCAATACGAATTTTATCTTTCTCCATGGAGAAATATTTTTTGTCCTTATTTTCTTGAATGTGATATTTATTTATTTTATTTTATTTTTTTTGATTCGGTGCGGTGAAAAACTGCGTCGCTTTACTTTGATATGAGCGGCAGCACATTTATACGGGTTCCTTTCGGCAGTTATTCCGACCCAAATCGATTTCTGATACGCTAGCAATCGGCAACATTATGCGCACCGTTTCGTTTATTATCCATTTTATGATGCTATATCAAACGCAATTTTATTAGAATTTTGGATGCATAATTCGAATTTGAATAATTTTTTTTCTGCTTCTTCTCTCTGTTTCAGATGCGGCAGCGGCGGTAATGCTCGACTTCTGGCTCGAATAATAATGACACTGTGCAGCCCGCGCAGTTCCATTCATTCAACGATACCATCTTTTCACTAACATCACCGAATCATATTTAATATATCAAGTTGTCTACTCGTTACAACCGAACCACCCGTTCGCCAGCACCTTCTTTTGCTGAAACTTTGTTTTTCGCAGCGCGCTCCACAGACAGAAAAATCTAATGAATGGAGATGCGGTTCGGTTCGGTTCGATTCAATTGTCACACAACGGCGTCCATTATCCCTTGGTATCCTGTTTATTGTCAGTTCTAGTTCACTGGTCTATCAGCGAGCTGGAAGCGTCGAATTATATCCAAAACTATTTGAAGTAATATCAATTATGATGGGGGAGCCGTACTTCGAATGCTTAAGATTAATTTATGTATGCATTAGTCAGCAACGTAGACGGCAAAGATGGATTTGAATTATGACTGTGTAACGCAAAAAGTTCGTTGTTGCTGTCGACCACACCTGTCATAATCAGGTTCTCACGCCCATTATTCAAAAGCAAAAGCATTAGGCGGCCTCTTTCCGAGCGCGTACAGCAGCACCAGAAGTATGAGCAGAAGCAATGACAACACAACATTGACAGTAGCAACGTTCAGGAAAAAGGTTAAATTACATTCATTTTTTTCCGTGAATGTGTCATGCTATCTTCGCAATGTTCATTAGATTGTTCGAATCATCAACGTTTCATCTGATTTATATCGAATCACATTATTTTAATAATATCGTTATCAAAGTTCAGAGCGTTCATAAATTTTCGACATATACAAACGGCCAGCTGAATAAGTAAAAACGCCGGAGAAATGTGTGTGTATCTGTGTGTGTGTGTGTGTGTGTGTGTGTGTGTGTGACGCAAATAATAAGCGTACGCAAACCAATCACATCAACACGAACAAAAAGACATTGAATCGCATCAGGCGAGCGAATGTGCTGTTTGGCCCAAATGCTCAACCTTCAATCGCTTGAAGTTTGAAAATGATAAGTTAACAATAAATGGGCACCTGAAATTGAAGAGCATACAACTAAACCAAATATATAAATTGGATACGCATGTTTAGAGGAAGAGGGAGTGACAGGCAGCGATTGAATAGGCAATATAATTATATCGGTTCATTAGAGATAGTCGATAGACGATTCGATTCATATAATAATCTGGAAATAAAGATTATAAAATTACCTAATAGAAAATGCCAAAACACAGTTAACGACTACAGCTCCGAGTGAATTGAATTGAAATAACCCACAAGAAAAATGTTCAAATCGGATTGTTCTGCTGCGTTATCCCGGATAGCCTAATGAGCCCGAGCACGAGACTCCGAGTAGAGATCGATTATCTTAGCAATGAAGATTGAATAGATAATGCACAAACATTTATATGCAAGGATAATAAATTATCATAAACTCCTGTTCACTTCGATCACTTCGATGCTTTGAATACCAAGGATACACACGAACACACGCACACACAACAATAACGGCAAGCGCAAGCTAGAGCAAGCATACACCAAAACACCAAAAACCATCAAACATCTAAATCGCCCGTTGAGCTGTTGTTTCGGCTAAATGAATATACGAGCAAAAAAAGAACTTGAGACTTCAACATTCTCACTCGCTTAATGTCACATTATAATTTAATCAATTCCATCGACAACACATGAATTTCGAGCGCAGAGAGACAGTTAGACAGTGGTTATTCTCTACATATTCAACGCTCTCTCTCTCTCTCTCTCTCTCTCTCTCTCTCTACTTCTCTCTCTCTAGCTCTCTATCATCGCATCAAATTACAGGCTGTTCAAGCTACACCATCGACACATCAAACATTGAACATACGCTATGCCAAGCAAATATATGTAACCAAGCAAAACACACATACATATTTTATTTATTGAGATCAAGAGATAATGAAAGTTATTTGTTTTGTCTTCGGAACAATTTCGTCCTCTTCTATTTTTCTTTCCTTTTCTCTTTGGGGGTTCCTTCTCTAGTTTTTCATAGAATGTCGGGTCGGTACAATAGGCTTGCGTAGTGCACGATTTGTCTTGAAAAGGAATGAAACTAAAAAAAAAAAAATCGAACTCGCCTTATGCTGCGAGAGTGCATCTGGATAGAAATAGCGGAATAGCAAATAAAGCGAATGACGCGAAGAGAGATGGGAAGTGAGTGAGTGAATCGCACAATATGCGAAAAAAGCGAGAAATGGTGGGAAGTATGAAGAACAAAAGCCATATAAAACATAAATTGACTAACGAATGAGAAAATAGCTTTTTGGTCAAATTATCATCGCTTGGACTAACGCCACTTATTCTTTTACGATTCGCTCAATATTTCGACTAACTTATTTCATTTGTCACAATTTTGTCAACTCAATAAATATTATTTTCGGGGCAGCTGACGCGTGGTGGGTGCTGTGCTCGATTCTGCTCGATTTCCCATTGTTCTTCACGCCAATCTTTCTTTTGCCATTTTTCTCTTATCAAAAACCAAACTATATGCTTTGTTCGATTGTCAACCGAGAAACCTGTTAGTTCGCCTTGAATGAGTTATTTATATTCTAATCGATATAAATATGTGCGCAAGAAGACATATGCATGCGAAACGCTAACAATATTTTAGAAAGGGACAGGAATGTGAGTGAGTGGTGCAAATACAGGCAATACCGTCGAAATGATTCCGAATAAAGGCGAAAAAATAACCATAAAATTCGCATACACGCTGCCGAATCAAACAGAATTGCGAATGAATTCGAACATTAGCAAACACCACGATAAATCAGTTTGCCATGAAATAGACTCCTAGCCGATACATTTCATTATATATATATATATTACAGCGAAAGCGTAAATATAAAGCGAGAGAGTGAAAATGCTTACCAAATATTCGTCCTGCATGACAGTGTGTCACGAACAGTAATCCATAAATGAGGAGTCTCAGATTATTGCACACTATGAAAATTTGCATTTTTATTAATAACGGTATTTTCCATCTATGTAAAACGATGCATCACATGAGGCTTTTCATGCCTGTTTCGAGTTATTTGTTGGGTTTACAATTGTTGATGCCGTTTTGAGGGGCTTTTCTCTGTTTCGTTCGAACTTTTTCGTTTTGTCCGTATCAATGCGACTTCAAATATTCGGATGCACAAAACGCAGATAATGATTTCAAACAACTGATTTTAATTTTCAGATTTTTTTATGCTTTTTTCTCCTCAGTTTCGTTTATGAGTGTTTTGTTTATTTTGCACTTCAATTAAATTTTCGTTTTATTATTGTTTGTTCATTCTCTTTTTCGCTGTATTTTTTTCAATTTTCAACTGGCATTCTGTTCCGAGTTTCTTATCAAAAAAATGTGCCCATTTATTCGCAATTATCACCTAACTTGCGCTCACTTAATGCAATCCAAAATTCGATTTTAAGCAGCTTATTCATTTAACTGAAGGATATCTGCCATTAAAATGTTATCAAAAAATAAAATCACTTGGAATTTCGACAAAACCAATTTTCTCCGCTCGCTTTTTTTTATGTTCAATTTATATTCCACGTTGTCTTGGTTTGAGTTTCTTTTTTTTTTTGTCGCGTTTGTTTTCGTTCTTTCGCTATGTAATTATTACTTTATTTTAGTATCATCAGCAAATGGAGCGTTTTTTTTTTTTTTTCATTTGGCAGCATTCCTCGTGGATTTTGACGTAGCTTCTCAATTGGATGACTATTTGTATGATTGCTGTTGTCCAAGTGTTAATTCCTCTCGGCTTTCAAGAGCACAGCGCTGGAGATGTGCACATGGTCATCATCAGCATCATCGGAATGGCACTGCTGCAGTATCTGGATAAATGCCAAATGTCAGTTTGTTTGTACAGTCTGCTTTATATTCATTGATGTGAAAAATATGGATGCGTTTTAAAATGTATTTTCATAAATATATTAAAAATTGCGAATGCAACAAGACAATGGCACGGGCGCCAAACGCATCTATTGAGACATAATAAAATGACAACAACATCGCAACACGCACACAGAAAACAACGATATATACGTAGAAATGAGAGTGCGAAATGTTTTGCAGCAGGCGAAAGATACTATTATTATAAGAGCACTCTGAATTATATAATGAATATTGTGTCCTGTTTTTCAACGTGATTTTATCGGTGGCATAATGCCGATTATTTCACTGGAATTCATGAATCTAAAGAAAGGATGAGGACAAACAAATTGTTGTTTTCACTGTTGCATTCTATTCATAAATTCATTTATTTGTTGTCTGTCGCCGTGCTACTTGCTTTTGCGCGAATGAATGGAACAATGATATAAATAGAGAAACATTCAAGCTTTCCACCATCTCAATCTCTCTCTCTTCTTTTCTCTCTCGCGCCCATATAGTGCAACGGGGCTGCATACCATTGTTGTTGCTCTGTAGTTGCGTTTGAGTGATTGCTTTTGTTAAAAATGTGACACCAAACCCTAAACGCATCACCCGCCGCGTATTGTGTATTGGGAAGTTGAGGCGTCAATGAAACAGCGCATGGGTAAATTACTTTCAGAATTCCGCTCTTTTTGGGCGCGCCTGGATAGACACACCAACACAGCATTTCTACATTTACATTATTATTTATGTGAATTTATGCGAATTTTTTACATTGCTCTCTCTCTTTCTCTCTCTGGCATGGCAAATGCTGTGTGGTTTTTTTTTCACCATTAAATCTCATGGCAATTTTTGTTTCCCCATACATTCAAATGCAATTCTCTTTCATTTTTAACATTATTTGTGTCAGCCGCGGCTTTTCCAAGTTTCATCACAAACTGAGTGACGAATGTGTAGTACATTCATTTAATTAAGAGCACATTGAAATTCATTCGGGCGCTTCGATTCTCAAACAACATTTTTCTTACATTATTGTGTCTTTCCTGCGCTCGGCGAGTAGTGTGTATGTTTGGTATATTACAATCGCTAGATCACATTGTTTTCTTTGCGATTTTGTCATTTTTCTCTTTTCACCATGCTCTCGACGCCTTTGTGCCTGTCCTATTTCTTCTCTTTTGATGCACAATTACATAGGCCAAACACTAGAGAAGTGTGCAGTGACAGTGTTGATGTTGTTTGTGCGGTTGGCATCGTTGTCGTAGCAATTCAACAAAACCACTTAGCTTTTTACGATGTCTTATCGTTTTAATTTTACGTAGTTTTATTTGTATTCAACAGAGACACTCATGCACGCACACATAGAGTTCACATGCCAACAACGACGATTCAATGCATGCAATTTTGTGCTGCTCGGATTCGCTTATTTGCTTTCGAAGCGCTCTTTCTAATGCGAAAGGACGATTCATGTAATTTCGCTTTTTTTGTTTAATTTTGTAGGTTGAATGCAGAATACTGCTTGCATGCTTCGCATATGTAGCCCGAACGCTTTCTGTACATATGCTACACATGCAGCATTATTAATGACATAACATCACATTATAAAAAATGCAAGCGAAATATTTTTTTAAGAGAACCGCTTGAAGAGATGGCTAGCGATTCTAATGCTCCAAAAATGTGCACTGATATTTGTCGGGTGGGCAAAGAGAAGATCGCGCAGAGACGAGACGCAAAAATTGCGCAAAAAACACAATTTGTGCTTAAATTATGGAATAAATGCCTGTACCGCTTCTCTATATTCGTTCCATTTCTTATTTTTTGTCTCTGTGTTTGGAATTTTTCTGTTCCACTGTCATTTTGCTAATATTATTTTCCTTCAGTTTTCTTATTCCTCGTAATCGTGTGCTGCAATTTAATGCCATTCATGTTCCATGGTAAGAATAGTGCGAAACTCTGAGTAGCAAGCCACCCGGAGGACACTGATAAATTAATAACAAAACAAGCACCGTCATGTGTTGTATACTCGATGTTTGTCGGAGCAAATAAACGGACGGCACGACGCACTCTGTTCAGCTCACGTAGTTTGTGTCTGTTTGAAGTGGAGTGTTAATTTGACACATTCAATTCTTTTATTTGCGATCGTATATATTGCAAGAACATTGATAAATAATGGTTTGACACTTGGCCTCATAATGATGGATCTTCAACAATGCAACTCAAATTTAGTGCGCTCTTATTTGAGTGCATTATATGTGTAGTGCATCGTTTACAAAATATGCAAAGCATTTGCTGTGAGGGAGACACACAAAGTGAGATCTTATTTGGTTAAAGAAGTGCGAATTGCAAGCATTCCATCAAAATGAAATCTCCCACTCACTAATGGATGGAAGGTTGAGCGATAGTAACAAAGCAACAATATGGGTCAATTTGCATACTGTTAACATCAAGAATGTCGCCCGAAAATCATTCATCTGTATCGAATGAGAAAATATTTAATGTCCGTTTGGATTTGTATGCGGTGGCCTTCTCTTCCTAGAATTTCTTAATTAAGGCACACAAGTCACCTCCACGATTCACAAAACGGAAATATAATTTTGAAGTTGCTCTCATCCATCGCAATATTATCAATTTTGAAATGTCATCACACACACACACACACAAAACACACACACACACACACACACACACACACACAAGCGCTCAGTTTGAATGCTCCAGTATCGATCTGGATCTCCATCATTTTTCGGCCTTTCTCATTCAAAATGCAATGCCACTTGGGAGGAACAATCAAAATGAAATTTTGCTTGAACATTGCACGTAAAGCAGTTACTTGAAAGTTCATTACGTTGCTTGAATTATAAGTGTCAGTCTCTCTTTAGGCATCGGGTTCAGCATTTTATCGAGAATTGAAATCGAGGCTCCCGTGAAATGGAATACTCAATGCGCCAACTGATATCGTATGCGTGTGAGAGACTAGTTTATATGAATGTAGCCGAGTAAATCAAACCGAATTATAAAGTCGCATTTCGATCGAGAGCACAAGTCGGAAAGAAGATGAAGAAATAGAAGAGGCACAGCAGAAGAACTGCAGAACAAGAGCCGAGAATATGCACAGCACAAGAAGAGAAGATATACTGAATACTCTGAATATATACGGTATTGCAATTGCAAATTCACAACGAAAATAACACAATATCGATTGAAGTGTTCAAACGTAAGGACTGCACACAACAGTCGACTATCACCGATTGGGATATACCACATAAATGCACACCAAAATATACACGTTTCGGTTTCGCTCCGTGTTCTTCATCGAACACATTACGTAACTGCAGCTGGAAAATTTAAAATAGTTGAGCATGCAAGGAATGCGCCCCAAAAACTCGATTTGAAAAGTTTTATTTTCAATTTGATGCATTTCATCGCGTTCAGCCAAGTCTAGAGTTCAACACTAATTTTGTTGTGGTTGCAACAACCCAAAAGAGAGGAATACCACAAACTTTGATCGGTAAATTGTACATATGAAATAACATGGAATTGAATTGAATTTGTAATTGGTTGAATGAAAGCGGCTTGAATGAAAGAAAGGGAAAATGAAAACGAACGAGCATAAAAAAATCATCTAGCATCACACACACACACACACACACACACACATAAAGCCAAACAAATATTGGGAATATAAATGCACCTAATGGTAAAAACATCGTAGAATCGTCGAAAAAACACGACATGCATTTCATTGGAGGCAAACACATTGACTGGTCGACCGTTTGAAAGCCGTGCGAGGATTTCATTCATTGATGTGACCATAGCAATCTGACTTAATGAAGCTCACTCATCAATTCCACTCACGAATCAGGTTAAAAATTTCAAACAAGACCATTTAACAAACTTCATTCCTTTTTTCCTCACACGCTTTTTCTAGCTTTTGTTCTTCACATTCGCACACACACATGCCAAACACGCACTTATTTGTACACTTTTTATTGCCTCGTTGCATTCACATTTCAATTTGTGAGATACGTTGCAAAAGCGCAAGTGAGATGATAGCAACAACAATAATATTTACAACAACAACAACAACAACAACAACAACAACAACAACAACAACAACAACAAATAGAAGCTGGCGAAATAACGAAGTACTTCACTGTAAACGCTTCGGCTTCCATATTTTACAATTGAAACAAATAAACAAACAAGCAACATGAACAAACCGTTTCAAAAGCGCCGATTCAATCGTTTACATAGAGAATCGTAGTTGCCGTTTCCCGACGACTCGATCTATCGTTCTGTCGTAGTTCTTATATTTTTTGCCTTTCTGTCTTTTCCATTCAATTGTCAATGGGACTACATCGTTTAAGATTTGTTTATTATTGCAAATAATTTCGGGAAAATTGTTTGTTCGCTTTTATTGAAAAAACACCAAAATCGAATTTATGCCATTTGTAGTAAATTGACGATGGTGCTAAAGTCAAATATCGTCGCTTTTTCTCTCTCTGTCTCTCATTTAATCTCTGTGCACGATGAAAATGCCAAGTACTCCGTACAATATATTTTTACTTCTTCAAATCAAAACGTTCAAAACGGTTTCTTTTCCCTCAAAATTGAATGTGCGAGCGAACAGCTCTATCACACTGACTCTAGAACGGTTAACACGGAACTAAATCGGTTTGAATGTTTCCTGGATCAGCCTAGCACATCATTTTCCAAGCAAATTTCTTCTCGTGCTGCTCGACGTGTGCTGTGTTGTTGGTGCAGTCTGCTGGCTGTCGATGTGTGTGGTGCGGTGTATGTGCATATCTATCCACTATAACCTACATTTTGAAAACATTCTATTATTCATCCCTCCCTTGATTTTCGTATCACATTTGTTGCTTCAAACTTAGTGTATTTTGGCGCTGAGCGATGAACGAAGCACACAACATAGAGCATCTGTACGCTGTAACAGCGCTCGTCACGCGCATGTGCTCATTACAATCACAATCACAGCCGCACTCAGCCAGTACATTCATTCAATTCGCACTGCATACAAAGCGTTTTCAAGAAACGTACAACACTGAAGGGGCAATTTATTTTATTTGATACAACTGAATACCACCGTCACGTGATAACATTTGATATAACTATATGGTAGATAAGTAATAGCCAGTCCAAGTGCTTATAAAATAATGATACTGATTTTAGAACATTTGTTTCATTATTCATTGAGCAACGCAAGATTTTTGCCTGATCATATACCGATTTACTTGAGCAAATAAACAATCAAACACGGTATTATCATTTAAATATTCAAACAGCTAAGCAAAAACACGAACAAAAACAACAATAATGAACATATCAGTAGCAACAAAAAGTGTATTATAATATTAAGCAAAAAGCAATGAATTCTTATCGAGTCAACTTGGTCTTGGTATCTCGTCAACGAACAACGTCCGGAAGCGATTTAACTTAATTCTCGTGGCTTAACACGGATGAGATACCAGATGAACTATGAAAATCCCCGGTATTTTATCAGTAACGATGTCCACCGCTTGCAACCAACGAACTTTCGAATCTGATGGCTAAGGTTGGTGTGAGAATGAGCGAGAAAAAAAGAGCTTTAAATATTTACTCAATCGATAAGATGGATTGGGCAAATGAATTGGAATGGAGATCATTTTTAAAGTGTTTGTAGCAATGATAGCCAAATTAAAGCATATATACATATTTTAGAAGGTGGTCTGCATCGATAATTACGGTAGCCCATCCATTACTCGCATTACATTGGGAAAAACCGCGCGTCCTCTCTCTCTCTCTCTCTACCTCGGGGCCGGTCTGCAGTAATGATTTATTTTTGCTCCAACTAACGAAATGTATATGCAATTTTCTGTTTGCATAGCATTTTCCGGGGATTGAAAAGAACCCGTTTGTTTTGCTTACACGGAAATAAGGAAAACCGTCTATGGTTTTTACTTTGTTTGCAAATTACGTCTTTTGTTGTTCTTAAGATTTGCTGAAAGAGAGGGAGGAACAGAGAGAAATAGCGAAAAAGTAAGTAAAAAATGGGGATGATAAAAAAAAATCATCTGCACCGAATGGAAGGCAAACCGTATAACTGGAGCAACAGAAATAAAACGAAATCACAAATAACAGAGAGAGAGAGAGAGAGATTGAGAGAGAAAAAAACAATAAAGCAAAATAAACATACACAAAATATGTTCAAGAGAGAGAATTCAAAGGAATAGAGACACTTGTACGGGTGTATAGTGGTACATGGCATGCGAAGAGTGTGTGCCATACACTCAACTCTTTGCAAAATCACTAGAAGAACACTAATAACATCTTCGAAATCGGAGGCAAACAACGCCAAACCAAAAAACAAAAACACAAACACAAAATTAACCAGCAACAATAACATAAGCGCTCGAGTAGCTACCATTTACTTAGTCAAAGCGAGAATAGCGAGCGAGCGCAACACACCGCACGCATAAACTGGCTGTAGCGGTGGAAACATTTCGGAGCCTCAAGACAGAGATGAAGATGGAAGCGAAAGAAAACCCAACAAAATGCAGTGCTTCTAAATTTTAAAACTTATGTTTTCGCATTTAAGCTATTTTAAATTACTTGGAAAGTATTAAAAAGTGTTTACTTGTGTAATACGAACGAATAACATGAAGACAGAATAGTTTATGTCTGGTAGAAAGTGTATACGTTATATGTCTGGGATATATTCATATCCTACGAGTGAAGCGCAGCGAAGGATAGAGTATTGAGTATTAATTCATTAGAAAGATCCGCATATATGCCATTCCAAAAACAATATGCACTCGAAATGAAAAGAAAGAGAGGATAAAGTAATGTGGAGAACGATCCGGACTCCTCAGTTTCTTTTTTCCACTCTTATTCACACACTTCTTTTCCATTCAGAAAAAGTCGTCACTAAAAATTGCAATTTATCGCAATTCATTGTTAAAGTCTTGCTTCACATGGATTCAACTCTTCATTAGCAATTATGGCAGTCGCTTTGCGCTGCCAGCATTCATCCAATCGCTTTGATAGCGTTCGTTGCGAAACCTGAGAGCTTCGTCTACCTGAAACAGCTAACCACCAAATCTTAACATAGAAAATTTGGTTTATTTCATTTTTTATGGCGGTTTCTCTCTCTCTCTCTCTCTCTCTCTCTATTTTCAGATTTTCTTTTCTGTATCAATCCTCCTTCTACAGTGAATGTGAATGAAATGCATTGCCGGATTCTGCTTCTATTTTCAAGCTGGCAGAGGAAAAGATAATGGAGCGAATTGTTCATTTTAGTTTTTTGTATCTAGTTGCATATTTAAGACGGTTTCGCCAACTTCGAGTTGTTCTTGTACACCTACATGTGATCCAGTTTGGTATTTTATTTCTGAAGTTTGCGAAACATAATGAAGCTTGCTCAAAGAAGGACAAGCTTTTTGCAAGTAACAGAAGGCGGAATTTTTCTCTTTACTTTCATTTTAATAATTTAGTTAATAATAAGATGATGAGTAAATTTGCAATAGGAACAAGGAAAGATGAAATCACATGTCCGAATTATCCTCCGTTCCGCCTTCGAATTTATTTGACAAGATTGTTTCCAATCTGGATAAATTAACGTACACAACCGCTTCATATCACTCCATTTTGAACTTTTAATACTTTTTTGATAAAATATCCGCATTGAAATAAAACGGATGTTCAATGATAACTCCTTCTGTGACCGATGATATACACGTTAGGCAATTGCGAACAACATCTAACTTTTATGAAATAAAAGGCGAATGTATCAATTAATTAACTATAATAAAATTCGTTTGGAAAAATAAATATAAGAATTCATCAAGCACATTGAATTAGCTTTTTCTTTCACTTCTAATACAGAATAAGCACCATTTTGATTCAGCTCGCATGATTTATTAATTGTGATATTTCAGAAATTGATCGTTCGAATAATTACATTTTTCTTAAGTAAACAACAAAAATTGAATTTCAAAATGTGCAGATAAACATTTCACTTTCTCTTATGGATAAAAAAAACGATAGAATAATGGACTGATTGGAGCAAAGTCAATCTTTAAACTGACGCAGTGAGCAAATTGCGTAATCGTTTTATTCACCATCATATGATTTGCGAACACTTGGAATGATGCTCTTGCGGAAATGTGGTGCAAATAGATTGCAATTGTGAGACAATGCGTCCGGTTTCGTCTTATATCAGTGAACAAGTTTTTTTCTATATTCCATTGCACAATACATGACATGCTTAAGTATATATTACTGTCATATTTGAGAACAAAATATTCGTTCTAAGCTGAGTAAGGACTGTTACTTGTCAGCGCATTTAAAGCGTTTTCTGAAGAACGAGAAAATGAGATAAATCGTTTTCATTCACCGCAACAAAAGTGGATAAAGATTCTATCGCTGTGTATGTAGGTATTTGTGTGTGCTTCTGGTTTGCATCAACAATATGCGTGGTTTTATTGTATAGATTTACCAAAACTAAGTTACGTGCTTACGTAAACAATGTGTGTAACGTATGCAATATCGGTTCTATCTGGGGTTCTTTTGTATCTGTACACATGTTCCATGTATTTTTGGCTGTGCCCCACTTTTGCATTTTACAATGAAAAATGAAAACGACCAATTTTCTACACACTACAAATTGAAACAAATGCTACTTATGACTAATGATATGGCCAATATCGCCGCAAGATGTTGGTCGTCTGCAGCAAATACCGCGAGAACTAAAATATACTAGATACGAACAGTATATTCTTCGTATAGTAATTCCAAAGTAATAGATTGTTCTCTTTTTTTCTGGGAATTTTTATCAGCAACAGTCTCGTGCAAAAGAATGAACGAACAGTGTGTTTTCCGCATCGCGGACAAATCTATCGACATTCTAAAATATTCTTGCAAAGTACACCAGCACCAAATTTCAATAATAAACGAAAATATTTACGATAGCAATCACATACAATATTGACCGTTTTAATTAAATTCGGGCGAGGTAGTGCGTGTATACAGTATTTGGTATGCTCTTTAGAACGTGATACTGTCACGTCGCTTTTATTTATTCCAGACTTTAGTATATTCTTTTTCTGTAAAGGGTGATTTTTTAGCTGGTTTCTTTTTGACGTTTAATTTTTTGACAGATGTCAAATTCCAACTGACGTCTGTCACAGTCAAAAATGCTCAGTATGCTTTGCAATTTCAAGATGGAAAGACTTACAAACGAGCAACGCTTGCAAATCGGGTCCATCCATGGACGAACTGCGCCGTAAGTTCGGCGAACAGTTCATCTCTCGTTTCGGCCCCGTTCATTGGCCGGCCAGATCGTGCGATTTAACGCCCCTGGATTATTTTTTGTGGGGCATGAAATTATTTTCAAAAAGTAAATGGCAAGAACCAATTTATCGATTTCAATAAAGATTTGATTCACTTTTCGAAATTTTTTGCGTTTTTTTCGATTTTCAAAAAGAAACCACTTAAAAAATCACCCTTTACTTTCTCGTGGAGTGTGTGCGTCGCCGATGCTTATGTGACTCGCATGTCCGTATTAGGAACTGTGTATTACAAAGGAAATGTTACGCGAAAAAAAAAACCTTTAATTCCCATTCAATTAGGAACGTTTGAAAAATAAACGAAACTTCACTCATCACTGAAAATGTACCCATCAAGGCTTCTTTTGAGAGTAAAAATCAATCAACGGAGTGTTTGCGATAGGATGCAAAGCGCAAATTTAAAGGCATTTCCCACCACAACCGACAGATGAAAAATCACACAGAGAATTTACAATAATTTCCGCTTCATTACAAAAACTGGAATAAACCTGACCTGATCAGCAATTTTCACAATTATTAAAACTTATAATAAATCCGACTAATGAAGTTGCCACTTGAATGCACATTGCACAGACACGTTTTCACAAACGGAATCAAAGCGGGCGGCCGGTTTTATTTAAATGGAAATCGGTTCTTAAAATGTGCTAGCATACATTCATTTAAAGAATCTCTATTGAATGTGGATTTTAAATCAGTCCAATTAAGCGAAGCATGCGATTACGAAAGTCCAACTTGAAGTGAACAAAGGAAAAAAAACTCTATAAATAAAATCACAGTTTAAAATGTGAACTTGCTTTTCATTGCGAAAATTGATTATAAAACAGTTGACCAGCGCGGAAATGAGAAAATGTTGAAGACAGTAAAAAAAAGCATTGCAAAAAGAGTTTTTCATCGGCAGAAGGAAAGCGCACAGGAGAGCGACAGCGAAAAGTGAAAAAAAGGTCAAGCATTTCTTTTTGCATGTTTCCATCAAACGCAGACATTTTATTCCGAGATGTATATTTTCTTTTAATTAAAATTTAGTAAGGAAATGGGTGCAACGGAACGGATTCTGTGTTGCTACTATATTTATGCTGGTATTCGGCCATTTTCGTTTCGTTCTGTTTGGCGGTGCATTTTTGCATCATTCAAGAAGTTCAAGCGAATCGAATGGAAAGTAATTAGAGAGTTTGTTCTTTGATCAACTAAACAAAATATTCTTAATGCACATTTGTTCGAAGTCATGGGTGAAGAAACCCGTCTACCGCCTCCAAAACAACAAACTTTCATTGCAATTCTCAGTTAAACCTCAATTCCATTTCCACTTTCAATGGCAAAACAATGAAGAGGGAGAGACAGAAAGAGAGAGAACGACGGCGAGCGAAAATGAAAAGAATCAGACAAAAGTAAACGGTGCTAGGAAAATATCAAAGCCATAATATAGCTCATTACAAACACTTCCGAGTGAGCGAGGAACGGTGTTTATCTCGAATTCATTCATCATACCATGATAACAATATGTTAAGCGATTTTTGAAGGAATAAACATTGTTAAAGTGCTAATACATTTAAAATGTACTGAAAAACTTAAATGAACTCGCACACTGTCTGCGAGCAACTTGGAATGAAGTGATTTGGTAAAGGGTAAAATGGGACGAACGAGCGAAGCAACAACAAAAAAAGAAACTATAGAAAAATTGTAGCAAAATTATAACATCGAATAGATTCCGATTTGAACATGAAAACAAAAACATTGCAACGAATTTCAATGGACAAATCTCCCATTCTCAATCATCTGTATCGCACCAACTAGCAAATTAGTCACAATTGCATATTTATAAAAGTTTCAAGTTTTTTCTCGCTCTCTTTCTCTTTCTCACACACTTTCTGTCTTTCGTTTTCCCCCTTTTTTCTGATTTTTTTAAATGGAATAACGTGTGTCGGCCATAGTCCAACATCAGCGCGCCAACTCAAAGGCACAGTCATCGTGGAAAAATATGAAATTGTAAAATTAGTTTAATCTACTGCATACATTAGCCGTTGCCAACAAAAAACAGCTACGAAAGCGGTAGCATGTTAATGCCTGCGAACCGGAAAAGTACTAAAAAAACACGTAGCAAACACGCAATTGCTTACTTCAACGACCGGATTCTTGTGTGATTTTATTCGTGCCACTCTCTCTCTCTCTCCATTTTACCCTCGCACTCTGACAATAAGAAGGAGGATTTTTCTCGCGTACACTTTTTACATGAAACAATGTTAAGTAGCTTTCAGCTTGCAAAACTCATCGAGAAAGAGAAAGTGGCCAATATGAGCATGGAACGAACGAAAAAGAAGAAATAATATGGAAAATAAGGAAGAGAAAACATGAAAAATGGAAGAAACTGCATGCGAAAACTATGAGTGAAATAATGTTTGTTCAAACATTTTAGAAATCTTGTCAGTAGATGTAAATACGTGCGTATGCGATTCCAACTATGCACGACAGTGTGTGTGTATGCCAAATGGAGACAGAGAAATACTGAAAAATATCTGACTAATGTAGTGTAAGCTAATGTAAATGCTACGCAAGGATGAATGAACACAAACGGAAGTTCGATATTCAGCGAGTGACAGAATGGAAAAAATGTACCGAGAAATAAAATGTTATGCCAAAATAATAAAATGCCTTCCGAACTCGACGCGATTCAATTTTATGTTCACATGAGAACAGGACAAACAAATACAATGTAAATGCCACTTTAAGTTTCACTCTTTCTTTCTCCGGGTGTATTTTTTTTGGTGCTCCGTACATCTGATCCGTATTTGTCATAGTGTGCATATGATAGTTGCACAGAATAAAAAACGGAGGTGATTACGAAGAGCGTTTTATTAGGTAGTCAGTTCGGGAAATCAATAAAATCGTTGAATATAAAATACAAAGGGATGAGTAAGTGCTAGAACGCTGATTGTTTGATGCCATCGAAGTGACATCGATGATAAATGCAATAATGCGATGTAATGGCCTTTAACACACTACAGATTATCCTCTGCTTCGCCAAACCATTCAAATGGCATTTATCAAAATGGAAACATACATCTTTATTTACACCTTTTTTTTCGTATTGTGGTAAAATGTTCAACGGCAGTGAAATACACACCCCCTCTCCCTTTATTTTCCGAACGTAAACACGGCATATGGTTGATTTTTACATAGTTTGAAATAATTTGAGCTTCGTTTTCTGTATTCAACAATTTCATTGAAGCACCGCTCCTAATTTTACGACTTTCCCAAAAAAAAAAAAAAAAAAATTATCGTACGCGTTTGTCTGCCGTTTGATTTTCTTACGTTTTGTTTTGAACTGATTGCATACTGAATGATAATATTTCGCATTCTTCTAATTACTGGGGATCAAACTTGCCAAAAAGGGATAACTTTGATCACAATTAACCTTTTGCAAGTGGAGATATGTGTGCGTGTGTGTGCGAGATTTGAATCTGTTTGTATGCTGTGGTGATGCAATCAAAAGATCTGCATGAGTTCGAATATGAGAGTTGCTCAACAGAATGTGATAGTGGAGGTTTGATAGCCCTATTACAGCTCAGGTAGCTGTGTCAAGTGAAAGACAAACGGTGCGCCAATAATATTTTATATATTTTTGCTACACACCTGCAGTATCATCTAACACTTTGCCTTTGCCATGCTAAATATGATACATACACAAATACATACCGAGTGGAGTGTTGAGCGGCGAATAGCAAAGCCCAGTGTTATTTAAATGGAATTCTCGGCGGTAAAATTGTTTTCGGCCTTACAGAAAATTCCATTGGAAACACTTTCCTTATTCTGCAACATTTCCTTTTATTTCGACCCTTCAGTTCAGCCGTAAAAGAGCTCTTACATTTCAAGCTATTTGTAAGCATTCGATGGGCCTGGCGTTATGCAGACTCTCGCTCTCCTTCCCATGTATTTGCTGGCCTATTTGATATGTGCGACTGTTTGATTGTATGTGTTCGATGTGATGTTATGTGATGGGAACACCCGCTTGCGCGACAGAATGATCCATCGTTGAGAGTACTACATCACTACACAAATATCGAAGGGAACGTATAAATGCTCCAGCTGCAAAATACCTCTCGTATGAGGAAGAGTGCCATCAATTTAAAATCAACTTGTAATAGCGTTTCGGCTAACGGTCGATGGCCCGCTCTCGCTTTCGACAATGCCGACCATTGTAATCCGAAAATTGGAACATTTCAAAATCCAGCACGAAGCCCATATCACTTTTCACATCAAAAATATAAATATGGCAATTTCCTTCTAATAATCGACCATCTTAACGTAGACACGTCTACCTTTTCCATTCGATCACACCGCAGTCTAAACGGCGATACCGAGCCAAGCAAAATAATAAAAAAAGGTTTATTTTCTTATTACATAAAGGTCAGTCAATTTAACTAACTGATGGCAGACGAATTGACGCAACGAAAGGCAAAAGACGAATATGCATTCTCACTCTCGTTCGTTTTCGATCTCGTTTGTTTTCGCTCTATTCAAGTGCTTGTTTGGAACCATTTTGCTTCAGCAAGACATCAGCTACACTCCTTTCTATTGTGGTTCGGCCGGTAATTGTAAGCGTGAGCGTCAGTTTGCCGTACAGATGAATTATGATTGTGACCTTCGGCTTTTATAAACTCAACACTTTGAGACTTGTGTTCAATGTTTTGTTTATGTGAAAAAGCGAACGTGATTTGTATCACAAATTTGAATATGCAATATATTTCTCTTCAAACAACTTCTCCCTCTGATGTCCGAGAGCCTTTTTAGCACAGCCCCATCCTTCTGTCCCACTCCCTCTCACCCTCATTCACACACACGCACACATTTCATCGTCTCTGGCCGCATCTTGAGAGCTACAGACATTTTTCTTAAGTTCACATCTTGTTTTTTCTAACTGTAGTTCTATTTTTCTCTCTACCTATACAGATCCCCCCACTCTCTTCCTCTCTCTCTCTCTCTCTCTCTCTCTCTCTCTCTCTATTTGTTTTGCGCTTTTTTCATCGGTCGAACACTACAAGTCAGTTTGATGAATCGACGTCTGCGTTTCGTAAGAAATCATTGAACTACACACAAACAAATATACATTTGGTGGTTGCGGAAACACTTAAAAAAACTGCGGAAACACTATAAAAAAACTGCGTTTACACCGGGATGCGCGTAGATCCACCATAAGGGTGAAGTGAATGTATTAAAAATATTTCGACAGTTGACATTTCATCGGTGTGAGCAATAATAATACTGAAGTGAATGGCACATTAACACTTATGCCAGCATCGAGGAAATAATTCGAAGTTTAAACGCACTTATTAAACTGACTCCCAGTGTTGCTCAATATATATATTTGTTTGTGTGTATCTGCCAATGACCGTTTCAATCGAGGATGGTCAACGGCAAAACAAAAACCGTCACAACACAACAGAATACACAGCCAAACTGTACACGAAGAATATTTATTTGTTTGGACGGCATGCAATGAATTTCAAATGATTGAATCAAATGTTCATTATTTTTATGATCAATTCGAATCCGGAGCCGAGTTCAAAAATAGACGCTAACATGCCATACCGTGGACACTAGCTCTATCCCGCTCTTCACACGCCCGCAACTTCCTTTCTCCGTCTTTCTCCCTCTCTCGCTCTCTATCTGCATTTTCGTTTCTCTTGAATTCCCCGCTTTTTCATATTCAATCCGATATTTTGTGCAATTCATTAAATCCATTTAAATATCCCACGGCACAGATCTTCATAATTCACTTTGTTTGGCCGAAAACGATTTGCTCGCCACTCAAATGTGCAACCGCTCAAAACAATAATATGCACACATACTCGAGCAAACAAGCACATAAAAGGAATCTCTGTTTGAAATACTCAGTGAAAAGCCACAACCAGCTCAATAATGATATCACATTATGCATGGCGTTAAGCCGAGAGCCCTGGTGAATATGGAATGTGTGTGTGTGTGTGTGTGGTGGCTACTGTCGCCACTGAATACACCGAATATAGAAATAGATTGAGTGAATGAGCTGCAAAAAAGCAGCAGCAGCAGCAGCAAAAAGAAGAAATAAAGTAGGGTCTATCTATATAGTCCACCTGATGTAAAACTCCACACGCTAATATGCATAAGAGAGCGCTTAGGCAAGGGTACAATCAAAAAATGGCTTTGAACATGATTAATCGTGTTTTTGCTACGGGCGTCTGCATAGTGCATACCCAAACAAATAACAAAGACGATGTATTTTGCCTTTCTTTTTTGATGCGCGTTGCGTCGCTTTTTCACTTTTGCGGAGAGCCTCTTATTGGAATATGTATATCGTTAAAAGTGGCTTCGATTCAAAAATCGGTGACCAAATATTCATCGTAGAAGAAAAGTTCGAGGACGCACGCCGCTACACGTTGCTACCGTTACCATTTATTGTTATTTGGCAATCGCTGGCACTAGCACACAATCTCACTTGCACACCACAGAAAATCACTCCGGAAAGTACTTTCATCGTGCACAAAGTTTTTTCACTCTGCCATGGACGGTTGTCCATGTCATCGATGTACGGGAATATTAGTCGTTTTCACACCATTCCACATTGAATTTTTTCACTGTAAATAAATTATTAGCTATTTATTTCAATTAATTCGAAAATTGGTACTTTATCTAAACAAACGACAGTATTCACGGTTTGGAATTTGAATAATGGCATCAATAATACTAATATATACTAACCGTTTTACGGAAAATGGAAGCAACCCGCCGGCAAGGCAGCCAACCACACAGCTATGTAGAATAATTGCCTGTGCCTCGGCTGTTTGTTTGCTTGCTGTTGTTTCGTTTTCCGGATAAAGTTATGATAAATTAATATGAACATTAAATGCAAGGAGATGAAGAAGAATAAATGCCAGACGAAAAAAGGGATACGATGCAAATGTACTGTTAACCTTTTTCCTCCGGTTGATTGAGACTCTTTTTTCGTCGCTCACTTTCCCGAATAGAAATGTTTGTGCGAAGGAACTGGTGGAAATTTAAGTGTGAAAAACGCATATGAACCGAAAAAAAGTTCAGCGATACGGAGTAATTTACCAGCGAAACCAGTATTTGAAGTGTAAAACTTCGACATCGACTTCATTTATCAAATGTTTGATTTCGCCTGGTTGCACGAGAGACAAAAAAGAAAATGAGTTTCAAAATCACCTCACGCTCCCCATCCACGTGCGCCATTCTCTCTTCAGCCTTCTTCACTTAATTACTTAGCTAAAGCTATCGCACGCAAACATTCAGTCACAACAAAATAAACGTCTTACTCCTTTAAATGCTCCCTCTCTCTCTCTCTCTCTCTCTCGTTCACTCGTTCATTCGTTCTTTCGCAACCCTCCCGTTTGTTCTATCGTTGTGTTTACAAACGCTACACAATTGGTTTGATATGTTTTTTCACACATACCGTTCGTATGCTACACCACTTAACCATTTCACACATGATTGACATGCTGATGATTTTGTTTTCGATACTAAACTGCATATTTGGCATTCCCTTTTCCCCGTTTCACAGATTTTAAAACAATCAATTGATTTTTATTTTACGATTATTATAATATCACATATGCCACGTGCCACGCTGTGCTCATTCCCAATCTATTTAATTCAACAAATGGCATTGAATTGGTGTTATTCGGGTGTTCGAATCGAATGTATTCAGAACATTTGTGACAGCACTACCAAATGTTTTTCCATTCATAATAGCATTTGTTGCAAACCGTTCATACTCTCTCAATGCATATCTCGACTAGAGTTGATATGGGCTACATTTATGGTATAGCCAGTTAAAAGTGTGAATATTTGCACCGAACTGAAATGAACAAATCATGTTTGAAAATTTACATTGAAATATATATTTCTATTAATTCCTGCAACCCTTCTATGTTTACCAAACACTTTTGCATCGAAATCAAAGTTATCACCCATCACTCAAAGGTCAAAAGTCTTGAGCATTTTCTAGAAATCGGTGAATACGGATGTACGGCGTATATATATAGAATTTTAACATCAACACGCACTCGAAAGATTATCGACAACTTGCTGTGATAAAATCATAAGTTATTCATCATGTTGACCGTTTCGTGACGTAGTCCCGAGCTATCGGTCTTACTTCCTGTATGTAGCCATGTTCACAACATTAGCCTCACTGTGTAGTTTACATTCGTGTCGATTTTTGGCTAAACATTATAAAATTATTAATTTCAGTTGTATTGAGTTGGGTGGTTGGAGGAGGTGGCATGCCTTTCACTTATAATTTCGTAATTTAGTTATTAAACTTCATTGGCGTATATATTTATGTTCGGCGTTTGCAGTTGATTTTGACCGGAGCCATTTTACTGATCATATGTATTTAGAGTGTATGTTTGTGTGTGCGCCTACACGTACATTTATGTGAAGAAAATTACCCGAAATCGACAAATTTCGCCCATGGCCATCGGTACACCATGTATTTTATATAATGTTAGCGTATTTGCGTTCGACCATCAATGTTTGCTTTATTAATCTCACATTCACATTATTTGAATTACCACGTTTATTTACACATCGAAATGCTTCTCGTGAACGAGAGACTGCATCCAAATTTCATACATTTTCATACTCCGCCCTCCGTCCAAAGCAGCAAATTACACCATTTTGCCCATACATTGAAATTATAAATTTATCTTTTTATGCATAACCTATTTATATTCTAAACATTGCTTTATTTTCGATGTCAACAAATCGAGGCGAAATGCTAAAGAGAATGATCAACGAAATAACATATTGAGCGAATTAATCAAATATCCAATTCAAAATTGAAGAAAAATAAATTCTTTCGTTCATAATATCGCTTTCGTTCGTTTGTTGCTGCAGCATGTTTTGCTAAATTTCATATAGAAAAACTGAAAATAAATCGATTTTAGCCGATTATGTCGATTCAAAATGAGTAATTCACATGACAAATCATATTTGAATCCAAAATTAATTAAAAATCTGGCATGCAGCATCTGCATGCAGCGCCGTCATAATTGAACACAGCCAAATAACTGAAGAAAGCCATGTACGACAAAGGATACGGAATGGAAATGGAACAATTTCAAGTATTCGGACGAGATTGCATCATGGGCGTGAACATTACACACTGTCTGGCCGAGGGACGGAGAGACACCGAGTGACTGGTTATAAATCGAGCCCAGACAAAAATGTCACATCGATGGATTGTTTTTCAACTTGAGCGTTTTTTTTAATTGCCGATTTTTTTTGTGGTGGGACAAGGACGGCGACGGTGAAGGGAGGATAATTTAAGTGACAGCGTGCATTGGCCACTTGTTTTGTGAATGTGGCTCATTGGTTTGGTCATTTGTCATCTTTCTATCATTTGAATGCTTTTAAATTTTCATACAGAATAAATTACCGAAATTGTTTCTTGTTTGTCTGCAAAATTGCAATACATCAAATCGCATGCCAAAGCATATTTGCATTATTACTTTTGTTCCGAAGATTAAATCGGACGAATTCAAAGTCAAAGGAACAAATTAAAAGTTTCAGGCGCAACGAACAACGACGACGACGACAAGAAAAAAAAAACAAACATATATGTATAGGCAGAATGGACTGTCTTCTAATTAAATTATATTATTTGATGTTTGAAATTGAATTGAAAATACCAGCATGACTTTGACTGTGACGAACTGAGATCTTTTGTCACAATAGTTCAAAAAGCATTGACATACACAGTACTTTTCCCGCTCCACATCTTACGGAAGTTTGATAAACATCGAAAAACTTCCGAGCAAATTTTCCTTTTTTTCGGAACACAAATTCGTGAAATAAATATGAGGTCGCATTGTAAGGATTTTGATTTAATGTAAAATCCGTGTTAATAACAAATCAACAAAACCACCACCCTTCACGTTCGCGCTCTAGTCTGCCGCTGAATTGCTACTATACTGTTGAAAAAAAGTTAAAACCATCAACTGGAAAACTGTTAAATTTCCATCAGGGCTCCGCCACCTCTCTCTCTCTCTCTCTCTCTCTCTCTCGCATATGCACCGAAACGAAGGAAAGCGTTATGTATAATTTATAAAGTTTCTTCTGAAAAGACACCACGCCAAAACAAAAGTTGATGAAAAAGGAATCCAGAATATGGAAAAACCGAGAGAAAGCGAGATATAGAAGAAAAATGGGTTTTTTACATCCAATCGAAAAAAAACCCAAAGAGAACAAGAGCGATTTAGGCAGATGTATATAGTGATAGCCACAAGCTAGGGGCTTGGAAGTATTTGTACAACGATTTCCATTCGACATATTCTCTATTTAATATTTGTCTTATTTGTTCTCAATAACCGAAGATTTGGCTATTGATAATATTTACAATACTTACAAAACATTCGCCGTATTGTCAAATGCAAATGAACGTGTTTCGACACGTATTTATGCGGCAAATATTTGGTAGAGTTGGGAATTTTCAGTAGTTTTATTAAAATCTGAGTTATAACATTCAGTTCGTCGCAAGCGCAATCTGAAGTTACAACACACACGATAAAAACATTTGAAACGATGACAGCGAATATGTTCTTTTTGGAAAAGAGTGCTCAAACAATTCTGGTCAATTGCCACTAATCTTATTCCAATCAGACTTGAGCATTTTATTGAGTTCGTTGCTGCACTAAAATATATATGACTGTGTTATCCGACTGTGAATTCTGTTGATTTTGCTTTTCTTTGGCAAAATCACCTAGTCGCATGTATCTTGATTAATATGACACATATCCGCGCGTTCATTCGTAGTATTCACAGATAATTTTATATTCATGATGAAACGTAAAGACCGGATATATTTGTGTAAGTTTCTTCGGTTTCGAACCCCTAGGCCACGGGCATATCTAACCGAAAATAGAGAATGTCTGAGCGATCGAGAGTGAGAGAGAGAGAGAGAGCGAGCGAGAGATAAAGTATAAGTGAAAATACATGCACTGCAGTTTATAAACTGTCACTGGGCCAAGCCACATACGTAGGCGCTTGCCGATTGATGGACGACCAGCCAGATAAGAATTGATGCAAAGAGGATCACTGATATTGAATTAGGTAAGAGTTGAAAATAACTAATTTAGGTACAGCTTTTGTACACGTGTGGCATTTGGTTTTCGTTTGACACAATCATTTGTTTCCTTCATTCTTTAGACAAGAGAGAATCAACGTAGGTAAACGGTACGAGTCCGAATTGAGAACAGCATTAAAATCAACCGAAGATAAAGAAGACGAAAAGCACACACGAAGAAGAAGATTGTGAAAGTTTCACATTTGTATTTGGCCTCACATTCAGATAAATCGAATAGGATTTGGTATGTGAAATTATTGTAAATAGGAAACTAAATAGAATTGGGAAAATGCAAATTGAAATATGTATTGGAGTCGGTATCGGATAGCCATTGCCGACTGAAAGACGTATGATGATGACGATTTGCATGGAATTTGATGCGATTAAGAAAGCAATGGCGGTTTCAAGTCGCATTTTCATTTTATGCTGAAAATGGTAAATTGAGCGAGTGAGAGGGAAAAAGGCGAACGTGAGGAGATGGGCGCACGTGGCTCATTCGCTAGTATTATTATCTGTAATGTATCTGACCAATAAATGCACATTAGAAACGGTTACCCAATCAATATTTCTTCAGAAAAATGGGAATGGGGTGCACCAAGCCGAATTCGACAGCCAGTTTGCGTCAGCAAACCTACTAAATTTATGACTTTTCGCATAAAATAATTTAATTTCATCACTTTAGTGATTCAATAAAAAATGAATATACGTAAAATGTGATTTTAACCGGGGAAGCTGTTGGAATCTATGCATCTTTTATAACAAGCCCAACCAAATCCAAGAAGTCAACATATTTGCTCACACCAAATATACAATTACAAACGATACAAACAACACAAGAATAATATATATGTTTGTTCGATAAAAAGCGAGAGCTTGCATTCATGGTTTGGATCATTGGAAGTCGCAATCAGACCCGAGCAAAATAAATTTGAACCAGAAAAAGATTAATCATTTTTCTCTCCCTCTCTCTCTCGATCTCTCTCTATTTTCTTTGCATCCTCTCTTTTCTTGCTCGCATTCGTCCTCTTGGGCAAATTTCCACATTCCAAAGATTGAGAAGGATTTGAATTTGGCTATAAAGATTCTCGTTTACTACCAATAACCGTTGCCGAGCGAACTAGACGATGTAATTAATTTTAATGGTTTGAATGGAATGGAACGGATATGCGGAATTGTAGTAGTGAGCACAATCTCAATCGAAATCGCAATCGCACTCGCAATGTGCAATTGACGATTTGATGTTCATCAATATCATTTGATGTGAATTCGAAATGAAATTTTTCCCTTTGCCTTCGATTTGATCTGCTGCTACTGCTGTTTACGCTGCTGCTGCTTTGTGCCGGTTTTTACAGCATTGAGCAATTATTTTGCATCAGTTCGCTCTGTCATTGCTTTTCAACAGTCTCAGACGATTTTTTCGTCGTTTGTGCCAAGTTCATTCGCAGCATGTCGTTGAGTTTTTATTAGAGTGTGTCTCTGGCCGAATGCGGAAAAAACGCCACAAGTTTAACGATTTTATGATTATGATTATGAGTCATCACACAGTCGAATGTGGTTGAAGACGCATTAGCAAAATGAATGCGTGTATGTGCATTGTGCGAGCGCTTGTAAAGCAGCGATATGGAAATTCATATAAATATATTAAGATGTTAAAAAGCAATCAAAGGAGGAGTGAGTGAATGATAGAGGGTTCGAGTAATAGATAGGAGAGAAAGAGAGAGAAAGAGAGAGAAAGAAATTGTGAGCCATCCCAAAGAAATCGAAATAAATGGAGCATAATTGTGGAATAAGAATTGATTGAAGCATGCACTCAGAGAATTTATCGGGTATTTTTAAGACGTATTGACATTGATTTTACTTAAATTTCATCGCAAACGCATAGACTTTACCAATAACAGTATGTTTGTTCATTTTACCGCCAAAAAGAAACAATGTCAATACGTCTTAAACTTCAAATCTAAACCAAATTGGTAAATTTTCAATGTTGTCGGTGAATTTATATATGAAAAAATACCCGATAAATTCTGTGTGTGTGTGTTCCCGCCACCAAAAATGCTCAGCATACAGCTGTTCAACATTGTAAGACTGCGGCTTCCGAAGATATATTTATGTTGCATAAACCAAAACTATTGATGCCGCTACCAATGCCACTGCCACTGCCACCGCCACCGCTGCGTGCACAATATATTTTTCGAGGATTATCCCCATTTCCCTATTCTTTTGATTTGATGGATTATCTTCCATTAAATTTTTTACATTAAAATGCACACATCAACCCAAACATGCATACACACGTGCTCAGCGGTGTATATGTGTGTGTTTGTGCTTTGCGGTGTATCAAGAGTGTGTCGCGCGCGTACAATTCGGATACTATAAACCACCACAGATATCGCATCCGTATATACATTCGAAATTGGAGTAAAAACATCAGCATCTGCCGCCTAGATAATTCATATTTGTAATTATTTTTTTGACTTTTGCATTTGTATGCGAGTCCGATGTTCACTTCTATTGACAGTAATAGATTGAAAATTAATATACAATACACGGGGTGCACCAATTGTCAAAAGGAGAATCTGATCAAACTGACAGTCATCGGCATTTGATACGTAGCGAGAGATTTCAGTTCCTTTACAAAATGTTGTATTTAGAATTGTATTGCGATTTTTGCTTCTTTTTGCTTCACATACAATTGTAGTTTACCTTGCTTCAGTGTTTTTTCTTCTCTCTCGTTACATCAAAACAGATTCAATGGTTGCGCCAATAGACTAAAGTGTCATGTGCATGAGTTGTTGTTTGATTGTGCATGGCCAATAATATGATGATCAAAGTCGTACGGTATGCATATAAAGTATCTGGAAATGATTATTATTTGAAAACCCCTACAGTGCGTCTAAATAGTAAATATCGTCTACTATGTTTTCGTGTTTATTGCGTTGTTTGCAATCGTTTCGGATGCACAGATTTTCAAAGATTCCGAAATTGGGAGCAGCAAATGGCATTGTATGGATATTATATGTATACAACGTGTTTAAACTATGTTTCAGCCATAAATCATCGTTCAATCTATTTGTTAAATGCTATTTTATGCTTGCATTTAAAAGTACAGCATGCGACGGTTTTTCTGGAGCATATATTGCCGTGAGCGTGCTCGCGCGCATCATGCATAGCCACACCAAACCGAATACAAAGAATCAAGTCATAAATAATGATATAATATTAATTAATATAAGGGGCACAAAAAGCATTGATGCAAATTATGATGCAAATGCATTGACTTTAAGCGCGGCGGAGAATGGCAAGAAGCGTTGAGTGAGCGAGGCGACGATAACGGACGAGTGATGTAGAGAAATCGAGTGGGAGAGAGAGAATGTGAGCGAACCAACATCAAAAGCAATGTAAAATATGCCCACCAAATACCGAAATGTAATTAATCGGCTACAAATATCCGTCATACTGTACAAACTCATGGTATAAAGCAGTTGCGTTTTTGTCCTTCCGAATAATTGAATCATACTTAAAATTTCGTTTTTATTCCAGATTTTCGTTGTGAGCCATCCATTAATTTCATTCTCTCGTATATTTTTCTTCTCTTTTTTGCCCATCGCTCTGTTTTCATGAGTATTTTCCAAAAACCATTGGCTTGATTGTTCCCTATCGTTTGGTTGAAATATTCCCAAGAAGCACCGCTAATGCGTATCGACATTCTCGAAATGTGTACCATGGAACGCGCGCGATTTGAGTATTTTGCAGCATTTTAATGCAAATTCCATAATTCGCGGAAAAAAGAACGAAATGTGAGTGTGCGCACGCATACGCGGCCGATTTAATATGTTGGCCCTAGCTAAAATATATGAATAGCCAAGTATTTTCTCATCGTTGGCAAAAATTTATGATTTATATTTACGTGCAGTTCGGGTTTTATTTCTTTAAGTGGTTGGTGTTTCAGTCATTTGGTCTACGAATTTGCTCACTCTCTTTCATATATGTACGTATATAAAATTTCATAACTTGTAATAATTTATTTTGTGCTCTCATTTTTTTCGTCTTTTTTCATTGGCGCTTGTTCATGGCGCTGTTATTCGTATTTTGACTCTGAACGATATGTTTCTTCAGATAAAATCACTCGTATAAAATTAGACACACCATTTATTCCAATAAGTGTTGCAATTGTTATGATGTTTTGAGTGAGATGTTAAGTGAAAAGGCAGAATAGCACGCATGCATAACAGCAAGCACCCAAATATGAATGTGTCTCGCATATATTAGGCGCCGAATGCATGCGATGGCAAGCGTAAGCGAGGGGAGAGCGGGAGAGTATGAACGAAGCACATTTGCTTGTATCATTACAACAAATCCCACCCTAATAATAATAATATTACGTCAGTGTTAATACATTGTTTTTTTGCTATTGTCGGTTTGCGGGCGAGTAGAAATAAAGAAATCTACATGGTTTTTTAGTTTGAGTGTGGTGTTTCTCGATTTAATATTGAAGCGATGCATTTTGAGAAGAAACCGGCAAAAAAGAGCACGAGCGCACGCACACCATACGCGCCAATGAATATTTGCAATTTTCCATTTGAATGTCAAATTGGATTATCTGATAAATGCAATGTATTTGTAAAACGAATGACGTTTGCTCCTTTCACCGATGTTGACAGCAGAACGAGTAAACACAATACACACACAGAGACAGACAGACAGCACAAAGAGAGAGAGAAAGAGAAGCAAACAGAACGAGCAGACAAAATCGACAGCAAAAAGGAATCGCATCGATTCTTGACAACCGGCAAAAGAGAAAAATGAAAGAATATAATTTGCTCTCACTTGATCGCAAAAGCATCGAAATGATTGCCTACATTCCAAATTCGCACAAGAACGGAACATTCTCAACCCTCACACGACAACCAATTTTCAATTGAAATGTATACAGTGTGTGTGTGTGTGTGTGTGTGTGTGTGTGTGTGTGTGTGTGAATCATTGTGCTGTTCACTTTACATACTCTTTTCAAAAAATATTGATGGCATTGTTCAAGCGAAACAAAGCGGAACAAAAAATAAAAATGAAAAAAAAAAAAAAAATTACAACAGTGGTAACATCAGCCGGGAGCATCGATATCGGGATCCGAGCAACAACAGCGACTGTGACAGCAGCAGCAGCAGCAGCAACAGTAGCAACACCAACCAACCAACCGACAGAAATCATTTCAAGCAATACAGTACAATTGATACACGCTCTCCACGCATATGCACAGACAGATGACTTTCATACATCCGTAAAATTCTTTCATTCATTTCGCTTTTATGCCCTCGCTTTTCAACGTATTATAATATCTATCTGTGCAAATACAGCCATGTCGCATTATTCACTCGCTAGCTGTCTCGGCGGCAGCAGCAGCAGCAAGAGCGGAGTGAGAGACAGAGTGCGAGAGCTGGAGCGCGCTCAACACAAAACGACGTTTCAATTTTAATGAATAAGAAGACAATATGAGATTATAATACATTATGCGATCATCGAAATGGAAACCAAAATGTTCCCTTCACAATCATTTTATATTTTATTCTATTTTTGGTTGTTGGTGCTGTCGCCGTTGCCGTTGCTGTTGTTGCTGTTGTCGGAGTTCTTCGTCGTTGTCGTCTTCCCTCCGTTTATGCCATTTGCGCATATAATTTGCGAAAATAGTAAATGAATATATGTGTATGCATGTTCGCAAATGATATACCCTGCTCTTGGTTGCCTTCGATTTCGCGTGCTGAATCTGTTTATATGTGAGCGATGAGAGAGAGAGAGAGAGAGAGAGAGAGAGAGAGTAAGGGAGTGCAGTGTGATTTACAAAGTTGCGGCGATGACAGGCAGCAGCCAGCTGGAAAAGGCACCCCCGTTGTAGTAGAATTATTATTATTTTTGCTGAGGCATGTAAATTTGTATCACTTATCCTAAGTGAATTTTGTGTGCTTGATTAAATTCTTAATGGAAATGGGTTCCTCGTTGTCAATCTTTTTGTCTCCGATTGCCGTTTTCTGTTTTCCTGCATCCACCAAATTCCACTATCTCAATCACTTGCTCCTCTGTGTATGAATGTGTTTGGATGTGTGTGTGTGTGTGTGTGTGTGTGTGTGTGCCTGTGCCTATGCCTATGCGTCGTAAATTCGACGATGGTTACAACTGGTTACAGCGTGCGGTCGCATTTTATATGTCTTTAATAAACACACAACTCAACTACACATTCATATAGAAATTATGCGAATCTCTCAGATATCTATCTCTCAGTGTGCCCAATGAAATGTTATATAAGCCAAATGGTAACGTGAATGGGTGAAAGAAGGAGGTGGCCATGGAGTCAGAGGCAGATGGAGTTCGACCAGGCAAAACAAGACTGATGAAACAAATGCTACGATGGTGAATGCATGTAATATTCCCAATATACATAAATTTGGCATTGTGAGTGAAAATTGATAGTAGCGACCACAAGAACCAGAACCATTGGTCCATTCTGTCTAGCGATTTGCATTTAAACGTACACACATGCTCGCTCGTTCGCCCGCACACATGAGATGATTACAAAAATTGTCTCTCGAACACTTGTTAACTTCTACACAATTGTGTGGTTCGTCAAAATGTTGTGGCTATTTCAATCTCAAATTTATTCTTTTTATTAATTAATTTCTCCCTCGAATTTCTCTATTTATTGAAAATTATTCATTTGCCGCCTGAGTATGTATGTTCTGTCTCCCAAATGAATACATTTCACTTGAATGGGAACAGGGTGCTGCAGAAGCACATTCCCAGACATTACTTATGCATGCAAGCACATTATTGTTTCTTGGCGTGTTTAATCGTCAAAGTGACTGAATCTCATGATGAAAAATAACAATAGAATTGTTAGAGAATGAAAAAAAAGGAAGCGCACATGCAGACGCACAATCATAATATTTCATCGAAAGACACAAGAGACATTTTGGGAGAAAGAGAGAGAGAGAGAGAGAGAGAAAATGAATTATGGAAAGTGTCCGTTTGAAGATAAGTCGTGATTGTAGAAGACGAATGCCTTTTGGCTGCCCATTTCGAAGGGTGTAATGCATTGAATATTAAGGAAATGGCCCTGTTTTTGATGTCACAACTGTATTGAACACACACAAGAACATCCATTTTATGTCTGGATATTGCGAGATCCCAATGACTTTGGGTTCGCCGCTTCGAAATTCGCATTTCCTATTTCGTTACACACACAAAAGATGTCAAAATGAAATATTCACAAGTGATCGCGACGACTGATTTTTATTCTTCTTTATTCATTGTGAGGTGGCACATAAGGGCAAGTGTGAGTGAAACGAATGTAACCATAAGTAGTAATTCGTAGTGTGTGCGTGCGCGCACTAAGCGATGGCAGTAAATCTTATTTCGTCGCGGTTGAATGCAACATCTACTTTGATATTCGCAATCACATTCGCATTTGCTGATTGTGGCCGGACGATGCCAATATGCCACTACCAAGTACCAACCGCATTTCGCCCTTTCACAGTTGCACCACGATTCTATTTCGGCGTATAATCGTCTTTGTTCGTCGATTTTTCCGTTTCGCATTTTTCTTTTTGTTTCATTTAGCCCTTACTCTTGCTCCCGTCGTTCCGTTCCATTCGCATTCTGTTGTCGTCATCTCGTTCTTCCTGTGCGAATGGCTTTTCGTTATATTTCGTTGCGATTCTTGAACTTCTCTCATTTCTTATTCGCTGTGTCCTTCCTTTTCTGATCGAATCGAATGTCATATTTTGCAACATTTCCCCGATTTAATTCTATAACATTTTTACAAGCATTGCACTATTCGGTAGTCTCGCGCGCGCGTTTACATATTGACATTTAACATTTGCTTCAATCCCGTTTCCAACTGCTTTTCAACTGTCATAGCCTATAAATCTTAGTTGACTGTTGGTGTCTGTGTATCTCTCTCTTCCGCCTTCTCTTTGATTCGGCTGTGTTTGTGCGAATAACAGCGTTTTTCGGTCCGAATTCAAAAATATCGACAACGATGAACGAACAAAGCACCGTAAGATAACGTAAGAGAAAAAAAAGGCGAAATTCATCACGAAATAAGGGAATGAACCGAATTGAGAAAAAAAAAAGCGAAATAGTAAAACGAACATGCCGAAAATTAAACGAACTGAAACTAAAATGTCATTCATTTTAAGTGAAATTTGTAATATTCCTTTTTGCTATGGTAGAGCTGCACGAGTTACTGCTGATGTTAATGCTGGTGCTGATGCTGTATTCTTCGTTCTTCCGTTATTATCGTTCAGTTTTGATGCTTTCAGTTTTCTCTATTTTTGGCATTTATTTCATTTTTGATTTTCTTTCCCCTTTCAATTGTTCCGTTCTTTTGCGCTTTGGCGTTTCGCTTCATCAGAGCTACATATTTGGTGCGAGTTGAAGTTGTATTTGCGGCTTGTTTTCTTCAAATTTATTGTCGAATAGTTTTTTCGATAAAAAGTTGCGGAGGAAAAAAAACATGCACGCTTTTCATTTCACTCACGCTCACACACATTACTATTGTGCAACCGACACCATAGCGATTCAGAAGATGCAAGAACCAAAGCAACGTACAAATCTTTCGCTGGTTGGGAAAGAACAAAGAAAGGAAGCAAATATGAGTGTTAAAAAACACTTAGATACCAATTTACTTTGTAATTGCTTTTGGTTCAGTCAGTGAATAACGCTTGCTCTTGATGTGCATCGATAGACACAGTTGGCTTAAAAATATCCCAGAATCGAAACTTTGACTTTTTCCTCCCTTTTCTCTCTTTCTCTCTTCGGGTCGCATGCGAATCAGGCAACTTTGTTGGATCTGATCGGATTTTTTTCCAAACCCCACGCTTCAAAATTAACTGAGAAATCGAATCTGCAGTTATTGTTGTTGATGGAGCTACTTTCAAAAACATATAGCATATTCACAAAGGAACTTTAATGCAGATCTTTGCATTTTTCTTCCTCCTTCTCCCACCTCCGCTCGCTCGTTCACTTTATCTTTTCTTCAAAAGAAATGTTTCATTTTTGTTATGGACACTTTCAAGATGAAACTAGGGAAATATATAATCTACAGAGCTGATTGCTTTCAATGAATTCATTTCTGAATCGGAGAGCGACAGAATTTCGAAATGTTAGAACCGTTGAACAAGGCGGAAGTGAATATAAATACATTTTTATCGTATCATTTTGGAGATTCAAGAGAAGAATACTGAGCAAAGCACAAGTTGAATAGAAAGTAGTGAGAGAGAGAGAGAGGAAGAGCAGCGAAAGTGATAAGAATGAAGCTGGGTAAAGCAATGGGAGAAAAAATGGAGAATTTTTGTCGGCGGTTGAATTCCTAGACAAATTGACGATCGCGGATCGCTTTATCGTTTTACTCAATTCCCATCTAACTTTATCAGTATCATCAAAGGCGATGAGTCTTAAACTAAATCCTAAACTTCCAGAGATAGATGGATCAATTCATTTCCATTCATTCACTTTGAACCATAAAACTTATTAAAATCGAATCAGCAAAACTTTTAATGCGTTAATTTGTTCCAAGGGGCGATTCAACAAGAATTTAATTAGAATTTTAGCACTGTTTCATATATTTGTCACATAGATAAATCTGTTTTTAAATTAAAATTAAACATTGATTCGAAAATTTATATAACTACAAAACAGATGGAGGCAAAGTGATTCTGCGATTTTGTGATTTTCTGGTTTTTTCATACATATCCAAACATCCACCAGCTTGGAAGTACCTATTCCACTGTTCGACCTGGTCTAATTCCTGTAGAATAGGGACTTCCAAGCTGATCGAATTTTGGTCCAATGTGTTCTGAAGCAAAGAATATGATGGATTTTTTTCCGGACCAGACCATCAGAAAACGAATCGACCCTTAGATTTTCTGCATTTTGAAAGTGCCAGGAACCATCAAACCAGCAAAGCCAACAACCATTTCCATGGCAACGTGAGAGAAAACATCCACAATGGCCATGTAATAACTGACGATTGGATATTGAATTAATTTACGAAAATGAATGCGATCGAATTTCGAATGTCAAGAGCGAGAGCTAATAGCTGTTTGAAGCGAGAGCCATTGCCTCGACATATTTGTTGCTACGCCGCTGTTTGAATTATTTCAAATAAAAAAAGAAAGGAAAGTGAATAAACGAAAGAAATTTGATTTCTATTGCTCAAGCAGCTTGTTTCAAGCTATCTTGAGTCAAGCTATCTTGTTGTGGACATTCGTTTGATAAGCATTGATTTCTAGCAAACTTCAACTGATTTGAAATCATTCGTCATTTGAAAAACTGCAAACTTTTTCATGGTAAATTCTGTGAAACTGAAAATAAAATTAAATTTAAGCAAAGATGCCATACAAATCAGCGAAAAGAAAGTTTTTAATGTTATATTGCGTTGAGCCGCTGTATTGAAACCAGCACAATGTTCAGCAGGTATGAATCGCCATCGTATTCGCAAACAGCGATAAAACGCACAAAAATTACAATTCCTGTTTTACCAATTGGTCAGCGAGCTGAATGCCAAAAATATGATGCGTGCATGAAGCCGTCAACCAATCAAATTTTCCCAACTATTTTAATTTACAAGATAAAACAGTGAATTACGGCCAACTCTCAAATGTGCAATCGATTGATACTGAAGATGTTTGCCCATATTGCTACTTCCTTCAAAGTCACAATAAAATATTTGTGTTGCTTGAACACATGCTTGATCATTAAAATATCAAAAGTTTCAAATTTTCCACTAAATAATTAAAACAAACACAGTCCACTTATTATTCACTTTATCAAACTTTCAAGTAAACCCCTTTGATAACTGATCTTGCCCACTCATTAATACTGCACGATACTATTAGTGGTTATGATTTATGAATACATAAATTGGACTTTGTGTTGCATAATTTAGTTCTCTTAATTTTCGTGTTTTTTTTTCGTGTTGCTTCTGAATTATGCCACACAAAAACAAAGGTAAGTTGATAATGTTATGCCGCAACAATGTCGAGTGATTATCCGAACAAAAGGAGGAAAACACACATGGACGGGGGCTTGCATGATTGCGTGAGAAAACTTTTAATTACATCGAATAATGTTGTGTAGCCACCGACCATGCAATAAACGACTTCGGCTAACGCTGCCAAGTTTATTGCCGTTAAAGAATACTCACACACACACACACATACACACACACACATACACACACACACATATATATATATAAATTTTCTGCAGACTTCTATTCCATGTTCGTGTTAATTGTACATGAGCATTGTGAACGGTTGAACAAGTTGTAAGCTATCGCTTCATGTCTTTGCCCATTCGAATACATCGGCGAAAGTTTTGTTTTTCCGTGTGCCACTCCACTCGATGCCGCACTCTCTCGAATGTCGAGCTCAAACAATTTAATTGGATGTATGTATGGAAATTGCCATTGAATGAGAGTAATTATTGGTTTTCACTAAAATACCAACTCAGTGTGCGTGCGCGCAATGTAATCGTCCAGTCGTGAAATGAGAGAAGAAAAAAAAATATCAACAATGGAAAAATGTGACAATTGCTTAATAATTACATATCCACAACGGGCTATGAATGCTAATCAGATAGTAGATATCCTATTACATTGAACATTAGACGTTAAGTGCATTTTGCAAATGATACATCAATGAATTGCTAGCGATTTACCAGGTTTCCTCATCCAATATGACTGATAACAAAAAAGGATATAAAAAATTGATTGGTTTTTATATAATTTCATAATTGATCATTCGATTGTGGATTTGCAAACACAATGTTAATATGCGTTTTTATATCAAAATCAGTCGTCTGCACTCTGTCTCTCTCTCAATCTTTCATTCAAATTAAATTTCATTGAATTTGAACATTTCCTGGAATTGATCGTTCCACGAATTGAATACCCTTTGGAATCAAATTGAACAATTTATGTAAAATGATTAATCGTATTGAAATGTTACTTGCCTTTTTTTGCTCTACCAAATCGAACATGGGAGAGATTTCAAAAGAATTCATGAAAAATTTACCATACATTGGAATGAAGGTGGAGAGCGTAGCCAAGAATATCAGTAGTAGAGTACCAGCAAGCACCATTTCCACAATATACACATCACCTTTGTTGCGAGCAATACTCATGCGAGTCCATACCAGTGCTCCTTTTTTCTTTCTTCATTTGCACGTTCCTACTTCAGGTCTGATCAATAAAAATACTATCTAAGTTCCAATTTCCATTGACACGAACGTTGTAAACACCTTATTTTACTTCATTTTCAACGCTCTCGTCAAAAGCGATGAGCATGAAAAACAGCGTCGAATCAAAAGAAAAGAAAAGAAGAAAACAATATTCGAAGCTTTCATTCAAAAGAGTGTACGCTCATTGTTTACCGATTCCTTTTATTTATCAGTGAGCTGTTGCTACTTTGCCTCTTCTTTTTCATTTTATGACAATTTAGCAGAATTTTGAGATTCCATGTGGACTTGTAAAGTGCGCTGCATGGATGGCGTACGTGTGAGAGCCAATGCTTTACTTTTCAAAAGCATTCAAAGATTCAATGAAAACGTATGTGCATTTAGTGTGTATCACCAATGATCCTTGGGCTCCGGTGATAACTATACCATCGACGATGTCGCAGCCAACGACAGCAACAATAATAATAAGAGCACAGCATCAAACAATAACAAGGAAATGTACTACTCGGAAATCTTATTGGAATCGGAATAATAGGAGCGAGACACATGGAAAAAATTTGCAAAACTTTCCCTCCGAAAAATTGACGAAAAATTGCCGATGGCACCGAGAGCTGGCAATGTGTTGCTAAGAATTTCGAATTGAATAGCATCACAGGTGCGGATATAAAATGCGACATAGCAATCGCAAAAAAAGCGATGTATAGAAATCGAAGTGAAAATGAAGAACGTTAAATGGAAATTTTTCATTCCAACACTTTTCCCATTTCTTACACTCTTCGCTCTCCCTTCCTCTTGTTCGCTCTTATTCACTCTTCGTTTTATTATTAAATGAAGCATGTTCAAGCGAAGCAAAGAAAGAATGAGAAATAAATTGATACACTCCAAATAGATCGGAAGGAGTTATATGTATAACGTTAAGATTTTGTAAATGGAATACGAAAGATAAGACTCTGTACATCATATGTGGATTCGTGCTATTCATTTGCTCGCTTTTGTCCTGGCCACTCACCCTCTGCATAAATTCTCTCTCTCTCTCTCTCTCTCTCTATCTCTCTCTCTATCTCTCTCTCTATCTCTCTCTCTGTGTGTGTGTGTGTGCGTGGATGATGCCTAGCTCAGTCAGTTTGATATGTTTCTTGGATATTTTTTCAGGATAGTACATTTTTGGCAACGGATTTTTTTTCTACGGAATCTTTATTAAAAATCAAGAGTGCGCGCAAACACACAGTGACATTCTTGTGATATCGCATTCAGGTATACGCACACGCACTCGATGATTTGATTGAATTGAGCCTATGATCAAATGATTAAATTTAACACCAATTTGAGCAACAACAAAAATCTATCACAATGCGCGTTCGTTGCGCTCGATACCGATGATGTGCTCCTTTGTTTTGCCATCAATCTCTGGTTGGCTTGGCATAACTCAATAGAGATCGTGCAGAGGATTTCGAATGCTTCGACTATACTTGCCGAGAGAAACAGAGTATCTCATTTATATATTTCTCTGACGCATTCGAAGAAAATTGCGATAGATATTTTTCATAAATCCTTGTCAATGACGTATAATCATCGACAGTAGAATGATACATCAAATTTCCTCTTGCTTATATTGTTCCTTGCACAACTCATATGAATATGAAGTTATGGCGCTCATATTCAAGCTATTTTCAGCTCAATGTCTTTCAAGCTCAATTTAAGTGATGCCATAATTAATGCAAAATATTCTACACCAAAAACTATCGTTCGAAAATTTAATCGAATAACATTGTAAATCCATTTCCATTGTGTTTGTATAAATGTACGGGAAACAAATGCGCCCGAAATTCATGGGATTTGATCTCAGAATTGGATGAAGTTGGCATTTAGCAAACAAACATTCATTGTTCTCTCTGTCTCACTGACGTTGATATGCCATTGACATGTTGTAGGAAACAAATCTACTTTCCGGGGCTTTCCCTAATTACGCTTTGTAATCGATGCATGTTGTGGTAAACATAAATTGTGTATCAGCATCAGGTGAAATGGAATGAGGCTTAAGCATTTAATTTATTATTTTCAAGACAACCCAATTAAATATGTCAAAGTATGATTATAAATGGTTTGTTCACGCATTTAAGAACAGATAGATTCGTATGTCATTTATTCGTATCAAAACATATGCGCTTAAAATGTCGCTGTACCCGATTCATTGATGCCTTGGGCGTGCGCTCATATCGTCGAACCTGTTTTGTGTTTGCGTGAGTCGGCACTTTTCAATAGCATTCATCGTAATATCATCGCGTAAATTTGCCAATGGCCAAAATCAAGCAGCGAACACGGAAGCCATACATGCTTTGAATCTGTTTTTCATTGAGTTTTTTCTTCTTCTTCTCTGCTTTCTTTCATCATGAGAACAGCGATTGTTTGAAGCGGTGATTATTGTTACATTCATTTTATGTGTTAATCAAGAGCAAGTCGGGTTTTAAATGTCACTGATTGTATTGTTCCTTTCTTAGAGCGGGGTTTCCGCATTATTTGCATTCCCTTTTGTTTTGAGCATTTCCTCTGCTCTTTCCGTCAACACATATCAATTCGCCCCCACGTGAAAGACATGTGCCTGAGATTGAGTGAGAATAAATACCAGAACTGAGAGAACCAAGACATCAGCACACGGAAATACTGTTGTTATTTGCATAAGAAAAGGATGTGAGAGAAAAACTTGAATGACATGGAAATTGATTTTGAATGAATTTAAGGGACAAAAACATTCATAACGGATAAAAAACGCGTTGATGTGCAAGCCCTGATTGGTTGAAAATTCTCCTCCTAAATACAATAACAAGAAACCGCATTTTCTGGAGTTGGAATTCCGTAAGTATTACATATCAATATAATGGTGATTCCCGGTGTGCGAGTCTTTGATCGCACATTTCATATAATCTTTTCATATCTCCATTGAATGCATATTGCAGCAATTTCATGTTTGCAGGATCAACTGAATGGAACCAACAGTGGTGACGAACAAATACACACAGAGAATCATTAGATGCGATTCTTTGAGTGTAAGCTGATTTTTGTGTTTAAATTGGGCGGTTTTTCTGCATGCGTTTCTTTTATTCTATGGCCAACCATAAATTCCTCGTTTGGAAATGTGGATATTATCGGGTAGTCGCCGAAAAGGTGTACATAATACATGCATATGGTGAAGGTGTATGTTTGCTGCCCAACACATTTGCAATGTGTCATGAAGTCACAAAAGAGTTTTCGCCTTTGCTAATTTATCGACTGCACCTCAGCGTGAGAAACTTCAATTAAAAATTTACTACATTGTTTCGGATTTGCACGATAGATATCTTTATAGAAGCGAAATGTTTGCAAGTCTCTAGAGAATTCAAATCAGCTTCACTCTTTTCGAATTACTCGACCTTTTTTCGGTGCGCAGTAAGTGTTGTGAATGTGTATGTCTGCTTCCGTCGGGCGGCCCTGAATTTATCATGATCAAATTTGTGCACAAGTAAAAAAGTGCAAAGGCACAGAACCCAATGATAAGACTTTCAATATCGCAGTTTAGTAGTACAGAAATGGCGGTTTCATACCGCATTACTTATTTGTTAAACATATGTTCGCTTCGCTGCGCTCAGCTCATGCAAGTACCTCGCTGTTGATATGAATGAAACCTCTCTCTCTCTCTCTCATTTGACCTTGTTATTCGAACGTGGTCATTCATTCAACCTGGTTATTTGGCCTTGGGTGCTCTCTCTCTCTCTGTCTGTCTTTTAAATAAAATTCTCTCCCTCTCGGTTAAATTAAAAAAAAAAATATCAAAAGTGCAACAAATGCAACCGAATGCCATGCGCTTTTTCGATTTTTAGTTTTAACTGATGGCGCATGGAAATCGGCTACATTTTTTTCATTTCTCTTACTTAAAAAATTTGCTAACATTTTTTTTTAGTTCACTGTCGTTTGTATGAATTTCTCCTGTTGTTGCGAGAAAGAGAGAGAGTGAGAGAGAGAGGTTTTATTCATATCAATAGCATGCACGTGCATGAGCTGAGCGCAGCGAAGCGAACATACGTTTTAAAAATATTTGATGCGGTATGAGACCGTCATTTCTATACTACTCAGTTCCTGCATTAAATATGAATATTGTCGAATCTTTCTTCCGCAACGTAATTTTCCGCAAATCCACAGCAGCCAATAGCCAGCCTCAGCTCTACACTATTCTGTCTTCATTTCGATGATGTTTTGTGGTGTGTAATTCGTCCGGAAGCATCTATAGGAGAGTGAGCAAGCGAAAAGGTTGATGAAAGAGTGAGAAAGATAGATTGAGAGAAAGGGAGAGAGAGATGAAGTGAATCGAGCGATTCCTAGCCTAACTGTATTATTTTACTTTCAAAAATTTCGCTCGTTTGGTCGTATAAAGAATGACAACTGAATGGAGCTCGAAAAAATCTTTCGGGAATTTGCGAATGGCCACAAAATAAAATAAAACAAGCTCAGTATTTAGCTCTCTCTCTCTCTTTCTCACTCTGTTAATCGTCAAAACAGAAGCGACCAGACTACGTAAATATCGTTCGGTGTGCAGCGCGAGCCAACCGAAAACCTATGTCAGATTACGCATTTCCAAACACACAGAAGAAGCCCAGAGCCGATGATGGTTTTGTTTTCACTTTGAATGGGCAAACGAAGTGCCGATGTACAGACAGATTCAGACTTATACACTCATACTCCCGAACCATGTGTGCCGATGCTCATCTTGGCCGGAATGTCAAATAAAATGTTAATAAATTTTTTGGCAGGTAGTCGGTATTTTAACCCAGTTATAGAGTTGAATTTTTCCCTGTTCAGTGTATCATTTGGTTGCCATTATACCGTTACCGTGGCAATGCGCGCGAGAACGGTAACTTGCCAAGTGTTTGGTGTGTACTTTTTATATGTATCGCGTGCAATGCATGAATGAACAGTGGCAGTTTATAGAGAAAGGATAGCAGCAAAATGTAAAATCACCGATGGGGAGAGCTCAAACTTACCGAGAGAGAGAGAGAGAGAGAGAGAGAGAGAGAGAGAGAGAGAAAGAGAGAGAAGAAAATATTGTAAAAAAATATATAAAACGGAGAAAGAACTGAAAAATATTTTCTATTGAATTTGTTCAGCTTCAATATTAGTGGTGTATTTGTATGCATGTGTGTGTGTCTGCCTGTGTGTGTGTGTGTGTGTGTGTGTGTGTGTGTGTGTGTGTGTGAATCTGCTTTGTATTCACCAAAATCTGAATATTATCGCAATAAATTTTGGTTTGCTAACTTTAGAATTTATGTTCTTCCCTTTTCCTCCTTTTTCACATCTTTCTTGTTGCTGGTCCATTCGCTTTTTTCTGCACTGTTTTCGAATCTTTTTTTCCATCTCTTTTGGCGTATTTTTATCGATTTGTGATGCCGGGTGTGAGAGAGTAGGTAGAGAGCGTATAACCAAAATAGTTTTTTATACTCTCGCTGGTTTTTCTCTTTTTCCCATCGTGGTTTCCCGTTTTCTGATCGTTATTGCCCACTAGAATGTTCGGCTCATCGCATCTTTGATTGGAATGTCTAAGTTACACCTCCTTCTCGAAATCCGCATGTAAATGTGTGTATTCGGCATATCTGGTGATGTAAGAGATCCATTTTGGCTCCGCCGACAATATGCACGAAAATGGAAATATTTTATTGAAAATGATGTAAATGCTTGGAAACATTCGATTCACGAGCACTGAAGAGGTCGAACAAAACATATTTATTGGTAAAAAATATAGAACTCAACAAATCCACAAAAAGATTGTGCAATATTTAAATACACAATAAAGCACGTAAACCGTTATGAAATGCCATTGAAAATTGACGAAATCTCAACAATCATATTTCCGTTTGTGCCGCAGAACAAAGCGGGTCTCGAATTTCGAATTCGTTGCTTTTTTATCAGTGCAGCTTCCTCCATGCTCATATTAAAACAGAAAAAATGAGGCAGCTAAATTGTGATTGGAGTAACGGTAAAAGCGAGAGATTGCAATAAGCTCGCTAAAATTCGTCTCGATTTCATATCTCTGCTCCTTTCGAATGAAATGGTTCAAAAAGTCGGTTTTGCCGTTTTCTCTTTTACCTCCGCTCAATACATTTATAATACACTGAGCGAAATTACATATACAATTAATACAAAGTTTCTAGTTGTTCTGCTACGCCAAAAATCGGGTAAAATTTCAATTTTTAACTGCAAAGCGGAAAAACGACGCACAAAGCTAACTTCAGATTTGTTTTATCTGTCATTTTGTGGTGTGTATCTTTGCATCAATACTTCAATCTAAACATTCTATATGCTATATATTATTATCGAATATGACCGAAATAGGGGTAAACAATCACGCGAAATGGTTGCTATACAAGCTATTGAATTTCATGCACACTCTTCCACTCACATACACAAATACAAAAAAGAAATCTGTTATCTCTTTGATTTATTCTTCCTGGCTGCAATTCCATTTTTGCTATTTTCCTATTCTGTCGCATCTTGTCTCGTTGCTTTCAATTTTTATTTTTCACATTCGTATTTCGTTTTCGTTTCATATTTATATTTTTTCCTTTCTAACTGGGCTTCTATCGATATATGAAATTAATGAGTGTTTGAAGCATTGAATTTCATATCTTTTGATGTGACTTTACTTTTGAGAATGTTCGTTTGAATGTGAAAATATCGATGAGAACAAAAGAAAATATTATTATTATTGATTATATGTATGCTCGAATTTTCTTTTTCTATCCTTTTGCATGATAAATACACACAATTTGTATCGGCAAGTGTTTTGTCAGTTCGTCATTGTTACCGCGCGATACTTATGTTCCGTTTTTTTTTCTTTATGTATAATTCTGATGCTACGTCAGCAATATGAAATGTTTTCTCATTTTTGCGCTATCACACGATTTTACTACAGTTAATTTATTTAAATGAGCTCATGTTTGACGGATTGACGTATGATTCGTCGCGTTTTTCACACAACATTGCACTCTTCTTCCATATTTTGAAAGGCAATAGGATCGAGCATAATTCTCCATAAAAGAGCTAATTTCATATACGCATAATTTGCCGTTGAAATACCAGGAAAAGAATTGCTTCAGCTAATCCGAGCAATTAGAAAATTTGAAGCTTTGCCAAAACTCCTCGGAGAAAACTCAATTTAAAAAAAAATTAACTAAACAAACAAAAAAATTAAAACCGCACTTAAATTAATTTCCACAACAAAATAACAACGCACACAAACAAACACTTGCCACCCATCATCCGCCCTCTTAACCCGAACTCACTCACAAATTAATCCGATCACAAACAAACACTTGCCACCCATCCACCCTCTTAACCCGCACTCACTCACAAATTAATCCGATCACAAACAAACACTTGCCACCCATCCACCCTCTTAACCCGCACTCACTCACAAATTAATCCGATCACGAACAAACACTTGTCACCCATCCACCCTCTTAACCCGCACTCACTCACAAATTAATCCGATCACGAACAAACACTTGTCACCCATCCACCCTCTTAACCCGCACTCACTCACAAATTAATCCGATCACGAACAAACACTTGTCACCCATCCACCCTCTTAACCCGCACTCACTCACAAATTAATCCGATCACAAACAAACACTTGCCACCCATCCACCCTCTCAACCCGCACTCACTCACAAATTAATCCGATCACAAACAAACACTTGCCACCCATCCACCCTCTTAACCCGCACTCACTCACAAATTAATCCGATCACAAACAAACACTTGCCACCCATCCACCCTCTTAACCCGCACTCACTCACAAATTAATCCGATCACGAACAAACACTTGTCTCCCATCCACCCTCTTAACCCGCACTCACTCACAAATTAATCCGATCACGAACAAACACTTGTCACCCATCCACCCTCTTAACCCGCACTCACTCACAAATTAATCCGATCACAAACAAACACTTGCCACCCATCCACCCTCTTAACCCGCACTCACTCACAAATAAATCCGATCACAAACAAACACTTGTCACCCATCCACCCTCTTAACCCGCACTCACTCACAAATTAATCCGATCACAAACAAACACTTGTCACCCATCCACCCTCTTAACCCGCACTCACTCACAAATAAATCCGATCACAAACAAACACTTGTCACCCATCCACCCTCTCAACCCGCACTCACTCACAAATTAATCCGATCACAAACAAACACTTGTCACCCATCCACCCTCTCAACCCGCACTCACTCACAAATTAATCCGATCACAAACAAACACTTGTCACCCATCCACCCTCTTAACCCGCACTCACTCACAAATTAATCCGATCACAAACAAACACTTGTCACCCATCCACCCTCTCAACCCGCACTCACTCACAAATTAATCCGATCACAAACAAACACTTGTCACCCATCCACCCTCTTAACCCGCACTCACTCACAAATAAATCCGATCACAAACAAACACTTGTCACCCATCCACCCTCTTAACCCGCACTCACTCACAAATTAATCCGATCACAAACAAACACTTGTCACCCATCCACCCTCTCAACCCGCACTCACTCACAAATTAATCCGATCACAAACAAACACTTGTCACCCATCCACCCTCTTAACCCGCACTCACTCACAAATTAATCCGATCACAAACAAACACTTGTCACCCATCCACCCTCTTAACCCGCACTCACTCACAAATAAATCCGATCACAAACAAACACTTGTCACCCATCCACCCTCTTAACCCGCACTCACTCACAAATTAATCCGATCACAAACAAACACTTGTCACCCATCCACCCTCTCAACCCGCACTCACTCACAAATTAATCCGATCACAAACAAACACTTGTCACCCATCCACCCTCTTAACCCGCACTCACTCACAAATAAATCCGATCACAAACAAACACTTGTCACCCATCCACCCTCTTAACCCGCACTCACTCACAAATTAATCCGATCACAAACAAACACTTGTCACCCATCCACCCTCTCAACCCGCACTCACTCACAAATTAATCCGATCACAAACAAACACTTGTCACCCATCCACCCTCTTAACCCGCACTCACTCACAAATTAATCCGATCACAAACAAACACTTGTCACCCATCCACCCTCTTAACCCGCACTCACTCACAAATAAATCCGATCACAAACAAACACTTGTCACCCATCCACCCTCTTAACCCGCACTCACTCACAAATTAATCCGATCACAAACAAACACTTGTCACCCATCCACCCTCTCAACCCGCACTCACTCACAAATTAATCCGATCACAAACAAACACTTGTCACCCATCCACCCTCTTAACCCGCACTCACTCACAAATAAATCCGATCACAAACAAACACTTGTCACCCATCCACCCTCTTAACCCGCACTCACTCACAAATTAATCCGATCACAAACAAACACTTGTCACCCATCCACCCTCTCAACCCGCACTCACTCACAAATTAATCCGATCACAAACAAACACTTGTCACCCATCCACCCTCTTAACCCGCACTCACTCACAAATTAATCCGATCACAAACAAACACTTGTCACCCATCCACCCTCTTAACCCGCACTCACTCACAAATAAATCCGATCACAAACAAACACTTGCCACCCATCCACCCTCTTAACCCGCACTCACTCACAAATTAATCCGATCACAAACAAACACTTGTCACCCATCCACCCTCTTAACCCACACTCACTCACAAATAAATCCGATCACAAACAAACACTTGTCACCCATCCACCCTCTTAACCCGCACTCACTCACAAATTAATCCGATCACAAACAAACACTTGTCACCCATCCACCCTCTTAACCCGCACTCACTCACAAATAAATCCGATCACGAACAAACACTTGTCACCCATCCACCCTCTTAACCCGCACTCACTCACAAATTAATCCGATCACGAACAAACACTTGTCACCCATCCACCCTCTTAACCCGCACTCACTCACAAATTAATCCGATCACAAACAAACACTTGCCACCCATCCACCCTCTTAACCCGCACTCACTCACAAATTAATCCGATCACAAACAAACACTTGTCACCCATCCACCCTCTTAACCCGCACCCACTCACAAATTAATCCGATCACGAACAAACACTTGTCACCCATCCACCCTCTTAACCCGCACTCACTCACAAATTAATCCGATCACAAACAAACACTTGTCACCCATCCACCCTCTTAACCCGCACTCACTCACAAATAAATCCGATCACAAACAAACACTTGCCACCCATCCACCCTCTCAGCCCGCACTCACTCACAAATTAATCCGATCACAAACAAACACTTGCCACCCATCCACCCTCTTAACCCGCACTCACTCACAAATTAATCCGATCACGAACAAACACTTGTCACCCATCCACCCTCTTAACCCGCACTCACTCACAAATTAATCCGATCACAAACAAACACTTGCCACCCATCCACCCTCTTAACCCGCACTCACTCACAAATTAATCCGATCACGAACAAACACTTGTCACCCATCCACCCTCTTAACCCGCACTCACTCACAAATTAATCCGATCACAAACAAACACTTGTCACCCATCCACCCTCTTAACCCGCACTCACTCACAAATAAATCCGATCACAAACAAACACTTGCCACCCATCCACCCTCTTAACCCGCACTCACTCACAAATTAATCCGATCACAAACAAACACTTGTCACCCATCCACCCTCTTAACCCGCACTCACTCACAAATAAATCCGATCACAAACAAACACTTGTCACCCATCCACCCTCTTAACCCGCACTCACTCACAAATTAATCCGATCACAAACAAACACTTGTCACCCATCCACCCTCTTAACCCGCACTCACTCACAAATAAATCCGATCACGAACAAACACTTGTCACCCATCCACCCTCTAAACCCGCACTCACTCACAAATTAATCCGATCACAAACAAACACTTGTCACCCATCCACCCTCTTAACCCGCACTCACTCACAAATTAATCCGATCACAAACAAACACTTGCCACCCATCCACCCTCTTAACCCGCACTCACTCACAAATTAATCCGATCACAAACAAATACTTGCCACCCATCCACCCTCTTAACCCGCACTCACTCACAAATAAATCCGATCACGAACAAACACTTGTCACCCATCCACCCTCTTAACCCGCACTCACTCACAAATTAATCCGATCACAAACAAACACTTGTCACCCATCCACCCTCTTAACCCGCACTCACTCACAAATAAATCCGATCACAAACAAACACTTGCCACCCATCCACCCTCTCAGCCCGCACTCACTCACAAATTAATCCGATCACAAACAAACACTTGCCACCCATCCACCCTCTTAACCCGCACTCACTCACAAATTAATCCGATCACGAACAAACACTTGTCACCCATCCACCCTCTTAACCCGCACTCACTCACAAATTAATCCGATCACAAACAAACACTTGCCACCCATCCACCCTCTTAACCCGCACTCACTCACAAATTAATCCGATCACGAACAAACACTTGTCACCCATCCACCCTCTTAACCCGCACTCACTCACAAATTAATCCGATCACAAACAAACACTTGCCACCCATCCACCCTCTTAACCCGCACTCACTCACAAATTAATCCGATCACAAACAAACACTTGCCACCCATCCACCCTCTTAACCCGCACTCACTCACAAATTAATCCGATCACGAACAAACACTTGTCACCCATCCACCCTCTTAACCCGCACTCACTCACAAATTAATCCGATCACAAACAAACACTTGCCACCCATCCACCCTCTCAACCCGCACTCACTCACAAATTAATCCGATCACAAACAAACACTTGCCACCCATCCACCCTCTTAACCCGCACTCACTCACAAATTAATCCGATCACAAACAAACACTTGCCACCCATCCACCCTCTTAACCCGCACTCACTCACAAATAAATCCGATCACAAACAAACACTTGTCACCCATCCACCCTCTTAACCCGCACTCACTCACAAATTAATCCGATCACAAACAAACACTTGTCACCCATCCACCCTCTCAACCCGCACTCACTCACAAATTAATCCGATCACAATCAAACACTTGCCACCCATCCACCCTCTCAACCCGCACTCACTCACAAATTAATCCGATCACAAACAAACACTTGCCACCCATCCACCCTCTCAACCCGCACTCACTCACAAATTAATCCGATCACGGACAAACACTTGTCACCCATCCACCCTCTTAACCCGCACCCACTCACAAATTAATCCGATCACAAACAAACACTTGCCACCCATCCACCCTCTTAACCCGCACTCACTCACAAATTAATCCGATCACAAACAAACACTTGCCACCCATCCACCCTCTTAACCCGCACTCACTCACAAATTAATCCGATCACAAACAAACACTTGCCACCCATCCACCCTCTCAACCCGCACTCACTCACAAATTAATCCGATCACAAACAAACACTTGCCACCCATCCACCCTCTTAACCCGCACTCACTCACAAATTAATCCGATCACAAACAAACACTTGCCACCCATCCACCCTCTTAACCCGCACTCACTCACAAATTAATCCGATCACGAACAAACACTTGCCACCCATCCACCCTCTTAACCCACACTCACTCACAAATAAATCCGATCACAAACAAACACTTGCCACCCATCCACCCTCTCAACCCGCACTCACTCACAAATTAATCCGATCACGGACAAACACTTGTCACCCATCCACCCTCTTAACCCGCACCCACTCACAAATTAATCCGATCACGAACAAACACTTGTCACCCATCCACCCTCTTAACCCGCATTCACTCACAAATAAATCCGATCACGGACAAACACTTGTCACCCATCCACCCTCTTAACCCGCACCCACTCACAAATTAATCCGATCACAAACAAACACTTGTCACCCATCCACCCTCTTAACCCGCACTCACTCACAAATTAATCCGATCACGAACAAACACTTGTCACCCATCCACCCTCTTAACCCGCACTCACTCACAAATTAATCCGATCACGGACAAACACTTGTCACCCATCCACCCTCTTAACCCGCATTCACTCACAAATAAATCCGATCACGGACAAACACTTGTCACCCATCCACCCTCTTAACCCGCACCCACTCACAAATTAATCCGATCACAAACAAACACTTGTCACCCATCCACCCTCTTAACCCGCACTCACTCACAAATAAATCCGATCACGAACAAACACTTGTCACCCATCCACCCTCTTAACCCGCACCCACTCACAAATTAATCCGATCACAAACAAACACTTGTCACCCATCCACCCTCTCAACCCGCACTCACTCACAAATTAATCCGATCACAAACAAACACTTGCCACCCATCCACCCTCTCAACCCGCACTCACTCACAAATTAATCCGATCACAAACAAACACTTGTCACCCATCCACCCTCTTAACCCGCACTCACTCACAAATAAATCCGATCACGAACAAACACTTGTCACCCATCCACCCTCTTAACCCGCACTCACTCACAAATTAATCCGATCACAAACAAACAATTGCCACCCATCCACCCTCTTAACCCGCACTCACTCACAAATTAATCCGATCACAAACAAACACTTGCCACCCATCCACCCTCTTAACCCGCACTCACTCACTAATAAATCCGATCACGAACAAACACTTGTCACCCATCCACCCTCTTAACCCGCACTCACTCACAAATTAATCCGATCACAAACAAACACTTGTCACCCATCCACCCTCTTAACCCGCACTCACTCACAAATAAATCCGATCACGAACAAACACTTGCCACCCATCCACCCTCTTAACCCGCACTCACTCACAAATAAATCCGATCACAAACAAACACTTGCCACCCATCCACCCTCTCAACCCGCACTCACTCACAAATTAATCCGATCACAAACAAACACTTGCCACCCATCCACCCTCTCAACCCGCACTCACTCACAAATTAATCCGATCACAAACAAACACTTGCCACCCATCCACCCTCTTAACCCGCACTCACTCACAAATAAATCCGATCACGGACAAACACTTGTCACCCATCCACCCTCTTAACCCGCACCCACTCACAAATTAATCCGATCACAAACAAACACTTGTCACCCATCCACCCTCTTAACCCGCACTCACTCACAAATAAATCCGATCACGAACAAACACTTGTCACCCATCCACCCTCTTAACCCGCACCCACTCACAAATTAATCCGATCACAAACAAACACTTGTCACCCATCCACCCTCTCAACCCGCACTCACTCACAAATAAATCCGATCACAAACAAACACTTGCCACCCATCCACCCTCTCAACCCGCACTCACTCACAAATTAATCCGATCACAAACAAACACTTGTCACCCATCCACCCTCTTAACCCGCACTCACTCACAAATAAATCCGATCACGAACAAACACTTGTCACCCATCCACCCTCTTAACCCGCACTCACTCACAAATTAATCCGATCACAAACAAACAATTGCCACCCATCCACCCTCTTAACCCGCACTCACTCACAAATTAATCCGATCACAAACAAACACTTGCCACCCATCCACCCTCTTAACCCGCACTCACTCACTAATAAATCCGATCACGAACAAACACTTGTCACCCATCCACCCTCTTAACCCGCACTCACTCACAAATTAATCCGATCACAAACAAACACTTGCCACCCATCCACCCTCTTAACCCGCACTCACTCACAAATAAATCCGATCACGAACAAACACTTGTCACCCATCCACCCTCTTAACCCGCACTCACTCACAAAAATTCAACACTTTAGACACAAAATTAATTTATTTCCAATTAAAACTAAGTCAACTCAGAGCAGATTGACAAAGACAACAAAAATTCGGCATGCCCCATTGAAAGGAGCCTTTTCCCGTATTACAATGCAGAAGCACTACGCTAAGTACCCAATTCGCTGGGAGCAATTAGAAAATTTGAAGCCTTTCCAAAACTACTCGGAGAAAACTCAATTTTAAAAAGAAATAAACTAAACAAACAAACAAATAAAAACCGCACTTAACTTAATTGCCACAAAAAAATTACACACCACACAAACAAACACTTGCCGCCCATCATCCACCCTCTTAACCCGCACTCACCCACAAACAAACACTTGCCACCCATCATCCACCCTTCAGAATCCATCTTTTGCACGTCTATTCTCCGTAATTTATTCTACGTTATCCAAACATTTTCCAGTGATTATGATTTGTGCGGCAGTTAAATTATGACCTAAGCATTTGGCAATATCAATTTTTGTAATAAACTGAAAAAACTGCTACCAACTCTTCAATTTAAATCCATTATTTTCGAGGAATGCCTCACCCTTCAGAATCCATCTTTTGCACGTCGATTCTCCGTAATTCATTCTACGTTATCCAACCATTTTCCAGTGATTATGGTTTGTGCGGCGGTTAAATTATGACCTAAGCATTTGGCAATATCAATTTTTGTAATAAACTGAAAAAACTGCTACCAACTCTTCAATTTAAATCCATTATTTTCGAGGAATGCCTCACCCTTCAGAATCCATCTTTTTCATGTCGATTCTACGTAATTCGTTCTGCGTTATCCAACCATTTTCCAGTGATTATGGTTTGTGCGGCGGTTAAATTATGACCTAAGCATTTGGCAATATCAATTTTTGTAATAAACTGAAAAAACTGCTACCGACTCTTCAATTTAAATCCATTATTTTCGGGGAATGCCTTACCCTTCAGAATCCATCTTTTTCATGTCGATTCTACGTAATTCGTTCTGCGTTATCCAACCATTTTCCAGTGATTATGGTTTGTGCGGCGGTTAAATTATGACCTAAGCATTTGGCAATATCAATTTTTGTAATAAACTGAAAAAACTGCTACCAACTCTTCAATTTAAATCCATTATTTTCGAGGAATGCCTCACCCTTCAGAATCCATCTTTTTCATGTCGATTCTACGTAATTCGTTCTGCGTTATCCAACCATTTTCCAGTGATTATGGTTTGTGCGGCGGTTAAATTATGACCTAAGCATTTGGCAATATCAATTTTTGTAATAAACTGAAAAAACTGCTACCGACTCTTCAATTTAAATCCATTATTTTCGGGGAATGCCTTACCCTTCAGAATCCATCTTTTTCATGTCGATTCTACGTAATTCGTTCTGCGTTATCCAACCATTTTCCAGTGATTATGGTTTGTGCGGCGGTTAAATTATGACCTAGGCATTTGGCAATATCAATTTTTGTAATAAACTGAAAAAACTGCTACCAACTCTTCAATTTAAATCCATTATTTTCGAGGAATGCCTCACCCTTCAGAATTCATCTTTTGCACGTCGATTCTCCATAATTCATTCTACGTTATCCAACCATTTTCCAGTGATTATGGTTTGTGCGGCGGTTAAATTATGACCTAAGCATTTGGCAATATCAATTTTTGTAATAAACTGAAAAAACTGCTACCAACTCTTCAATTTAAATCCATTATTTTCGAGGAATGCCTCACCCTTCAGAATCCATCTTTTGCACGTCGATTCTCCGTAATTCATTCTACGTTATCCAACCATTTTCCAGTGATTATGGTTTGTGCGGCGGTTAAATTATGACCTAAGCATTTGGCAATATCAATTTTTGTAATAAACTGAAAAAACTGCTACCAACTCTTCAATTTAAATCCATTATTTTCGAGGAATGCCTCACCCTTCAGAATTCATCTTTTGCACGTCGATTCTCCATAATTCATTCTACGTTATCCAACCATTTTCCAGTGATTATGGTTTGTGCGGCGGTTAAATTATGACCTAAGCATTTGGCAATATCAATTTTTGTAATAAACTGAAAAAACTGCTACCAACTCTTCAATTTAAATCCATTATTTTCGAGGAATGCCTCACCCTTCAGAATCCATCTTTTGCACGTCGATTCTCCGTAATTCATTCTACGTTATCCAACCATTTTCCAGTGATTATGGTTTGTGCGGCGGTTAAATTATGACCTAAGCATTTGGCAATATCAATTTTTGTAATAAACTGAAAAAACTGCTACCAACTCTTCAATTTAAATCCATTATTTTCGAGGAATGCCTCACCCTTCAGAATCCATCTTTTGCACGTCGATTCTCCGTAATTCATTCTACGTTATCCAACCATTTTCCAGTGATTATGGTTTGTGCGGCGGTTAAATTATGACCTAAGCATTTGGCAATATCAATTTTTGTAATAAACTGAAAAAACTGCTACCAACTCTTCAATTTAAATCCATTATTTTCGAGGAATGCCTCACCCTTCAGAATCCATCTTTTGCACGTCGATTCTCCGTAATTCATTCTACGTTATCCAACCATTTTCCAGTGATTATGGTTTGTGCGGCGGTTAAATTATGACCTAAGCATTTGGCAATATCAATTTTTGTAATAAACTTAAAAAACTGCTACCAACTCTTCAATTTAAATCCATTATTTTCGAGGAATGCCTCACCCTTCAGAATCCATCTTTTGCACGTCGATTCTCCGTAATTCATTCTACGTTATCCAACCATTTTCCAGTGATTATGATTTGTGCGGCAGTTAAATTATGACCTAAGCATTTGGCAATATCAATTTTTGTAATAAACTGAAAAAACTGCTACCAACTCTTCAATTTAAATCCATTATTTTCGAGGAATGCCTCACCCTTCAGAATCCATCTTTTGCACGTCGATTCTCCGTAATTCATTCTACGTTATCCAACCATTTTCCAGTGATTATGGTTTGTGCGGCGGTTAAATTATGACCTAAGCATTTGGCAATATCAATTTTTGTAATAAACTGAAAAAACTGCTACCAACTCTTCAATTTAAATCCATTATTTTCGAGGAATGCCTCACCCTTCAGAATCCATCTTTTGCACGTCGATTCTCCGTAATTCATTCTACGTTATCCAAACATTTTCCAGTGATTATGATTTGTGCGGCAGTTAAATTATGACCTAAGCATTTGGCAATATCAATTTTTGTAATAAACTGAAAAAACTGCTACCAACTCTTCAATTTAAATCCATTATTTTCGAGGAATGCCTCACCCTTCAGAATCCATCTTTTGCACGTCGATTCTCCGTAATTCATTCTACGTTATCCAACCATTTTCCAGTGATTATGGTTTGTGCGGCGGTTAAATTATGACCTAAGCATTTGGCAATATCAATTTTTGTAATAAACTGAAAAAACTGCTACCAACTCTTCAATTTAAATCCATTATTTTCGAGGAATGCCTCACCCTTCAGAATTCATCTTTTGCACGTCGATTCTCCATAATTCATTCTACGTTATCCAACCATTTTCCAGTGATTATGGTTTGTGCGGCGGTTAAATTATGACCTAAGCATTTGGCAATATCAATTTTTGTAATAAACTGAAAAAACTGCTACCGACTCTTCAATTTAAATCCTTTATTTTCGGGGAATGCCTCACCCTTCAGAATCCATCTTTTGCACGTCGATTCTCCGTAATTCATTCTACGTTATCCAACCATTTTCCAGTGATTATGGTTTGTGCGGCGGTTAAATTATGACCTAAGCATTTGGCAATATCAATTTTTGTAATAAACTTAAAAAACTGCTACCAACTCTTCAATTTAAATCCATTATTTTCGAGGAATGCCTCACCCTTCAGAATCCATCTTTTGCACGTCGATTCTCCGTAATTCATTCTACGTTATCCAACCATTTTCCAGTGATTATGATTTGTGCGGCAGTTAAATTATGACCTAAGCATTTGGCAATATCAATTTTTGTAATAAACTGAAAAAACTGCTACCAACTCTTCAATTTAAATCCATTATTTTCGAGGAATGCCTCACCCTTCAGAATCCATCTTTTGCACGTCGATTCTCCGTAATTCATTCTACGTTATCCAACCATTTTCCAGTGATTATGATTTGTGCGGCAGTTAAATTATGACCTAAGCATTTGGCAATATCAATTTTTGTAATAAACTGAAAAAACTGCTACCAACTCTTCAATTTAATTCCATTATTTTCGAGGAATGCCTCACCCTTCAGAATCCATCTTTTGCACGTCGATTCTCCGTAATTCATTCTACGTTATCCAACCATTTTCCAGTGATTATGGTTTGTGCGGCGGTTAAATTATGACCTAAGCATTTGGCTATATCAATTTTTGTAATAAACTGAAAAAACTGCTACCGACTCTTCAATTTAAATCCATTATTTTCGGGGAATGCCTCACCCTTCAGAATCCATCTTTTTCATGTCGATTCTCCGTAATTCGTTCTGCGTTATCCAACCATTTTCCAGTGATTATGGTTTGTGCGGCGGTTAAATTATGACCTAAGCATTTGGCTATATCAATTTTTGTAATAAACTGAAAAAACTGCTACCGACTCTTCAATTTAAATCCTTTATTTTCGGGGAATGCCTCACCCTTCAGAATCCATCTTTTGCACGTCGATTCTCCGTAATTCATTCTACGTTATCCAACCATTTTGCAGTGATTATGGTTTGTGCGGCGGTTAAATTATGACCTAAGCATTTGGCAATATCAATTTTTGTAATAAACTGAAAAAACTGCTACCAACTCTTCAATTTAATTCCATTATTTTCGAGGAATGCCTCACCCTTCAGAATCCATCTTTTGCACGTCGATTCTCCGTAATTCATTCTACGTTATCCAACCATTTTCCAGTGATTATGGTTTGTGCGGCGGTTAAATTATGACCTAAGCATTTGGCTATATCAATTTTTGTAATAAACTGAAAAAACTGCTACCGACTCTTCAATTTAAATCCTTTATTTTCGGGGAATGCCACACCCTTCAGAATCCATCTTTTGCACGTCGATTCTCCGTAATTCATTCTACGTTATCCAACCATTTTGCAGTGATTATGGTTTGTGCGGCGGTTAAATTATGACCTAAGCATTTGGCAATATCAATTTTTGTAATAAACTGAAAAAACTGCTACCAACTCTTCAATTTAATTCCATTATTTTCGAGGAATGCCTCACCCTTCAGAATCCATCTTTTGCACGTCGATTCTCCGTAATTCATTCTACGTTATCCAACCATTTTCCAGTGATTATGGTTTGTGCGGCGGTTAAATTATGACCTAAGCATTTGGCTATATCAATTTTTGTAATAAACTGAAAAAACTGCTACCGACTCTTCAATTTAAATCCTTTATTTTCGGGGAATGCCTCACCCTTCAGAATCCATCTTTTGCACGTCGATTCTCCGTAATTCATTCTACGTTATCCAACCATTTTCCAGTGATTATGGTTTGTGCGGCGGTTAAATTATGACCTAAGCATTTGGCAATATCAATTTTTGTAATAAACTGAAAAAACTGCTACCGACTCTTCAATTTAAATCCATTATTTTCGGGGAATGCCTCACCCTTCAGAATCCATCTTTTTCATGTCGATTCTCCGTAATTCATTCTGCGTTATCCAACCATTTTCCAGTGATTATGGTTTGTGCGGCGGTTAAATTATGACCTAAGCATTTGGCTATATCAATTTTTGTAATAAACTGAAAAAACTGCTACCAACTCTTCAATTTAAATCCATTATTTTCGGGGAATGCCTCACCCTTCAGAATCCATCTTTTTCATGTCGATTCTCCGTAATTCATTCTGCGTTATCCAACCATTTTCCAGTGATTATGGTTTGTGCGGCGGTTAAATTATGACCTAAGCATTTGGCAATATCAATTTTTGTAATAAACTGAAAAAACTGCTACCGACTCTTCAATTTAAATCCATTATTTTCGGGGAATGCCTCACCCTTCAGAATCCATCTTTTTCATGTCGATTCTCCGTAATTCGTTCTGCGTTATCCAACCATTTTCCAGTGATTATGGTTTGTGCGGCGGTTAAATTATGACCTAAGCATTTGGCTATATCAATTTTTGTAATAAACTGAAAAAACTGCTACCGACTCTTCAATTTAAATCCTTTATTTTCGGGGAATGCCTCACCCTTCAGAATCCATCTTTTGCACGTCGATTCTCCGTAATTCATTCTACGTTATCCAACCATTTTCCAGTGATTATGGTTTGTGCGGCGGTTAAATTATGACCTAAGCATTTGGCTATATCAATTTTTGTAATAAACTGAAAAAACTGCTACCAACTCTTCAATTTAAATCCATTATTTTCGGGGAATGCCTCACCCTTCAGAATCCATCTTTTTCATGTCGATTCTCCGTAATTCATTCTGCGTTATCCAACCATTTTCCAGTGATTATGGTTTGTGCGGCGGTTAAATTATGACCTAAGCATTTGGCAATATCAATTTTTGTAATAAACTGAAAAAACTGCTACCGACTCTTCAATTTAAATCCATTATTTTCGGGGAATGCCTCACCCTTCAGAATCCATCTTTTTCATGTCGATTCTCCGTAATTCGTTCTGCGTTATCCAACCATTTTCCAGTGATTATGGTTTGTGCGGCGGTTAAATTATGACCTAAGCATTTGGCTATATCAATTTTTGTAATAAACTGAAAAAACTGCTACCGACTCTTCAATTTAAATCCTTTATTTTCGGGGAATGCCTCACCCTTCAGAATCCATCTTTTGCACGTCGATTCTCCGTAATTCATTCTACGTTATCCAACCATTTTCCAGTGATTATGGTTTGTGCGGCGGTTAAATTATGACCTAAGCATTTGGCAATATCAATTTTTGTAATAAACTGAAAAAACTGCTACCGACTCTTCAATTTAAATCCATTATTTTCGGGGAATGCCTCACCCTTCAGAATCCATCTTTTTCATGTCGATTCTCCGTAATTCATTCTGCGTTATCCAACCATTTTCCAGTGATTATGGTTTGTGCGGCGGTTAAATTATGACCTAAGCATTTGGCTATATCAATTTTTGTAATAAACTGAAAAAACTGCTACCAACTCTTCAATTTAAATCCATTATTTTCGGGGAATGCCTCACCCTTCAGAATCCATCTTTTTCATGTCGATTCTCCGTAATTCATTCTGCGTTATCCAACCATTTTCCAGTGATTATGGTTTGTGCGGCGGTTAAATTATGACCTAAGCATTTGGCAATATCAATTTTTGTAATAAACTGAAAAAACTGCTACCGACTCTTCAATTTAAATCCATTATTTTCGGGGAATGCCTCACCCTTCAGAATCCATCTTTTGCACGTCGATTCTCCGTAATTCGTTCTGCGTTATCCAACCATTTTCCAGTGATTATGGTTTGTGCGGCGGTTAAATTATGACCTAAGCATTTGGCAATATCAATTTTTGTAATAAACTGAAAAAACTGCTACCGACTCTTCAATTTAAATCCTTTATTTTCGGGGAATGCCTCACCCTTCAGAATCCATCTTTTGCACGTCGATTCTCCGTAATTCATTCTACGTTATCCAACCATTTTCCAGTGATTATGGTTTGTGCGGCGGTTAAATTATGACCTAAGCATTTGGCAATATCAATTTTTGTAATAAACTGAAAAAACTGCTACCGACTCTTCAATTTAAATCCATTATTTTCGGGGAATGCCTCACCCTTCAGAATCCATCTTTTTCATGTCGATTCTACGTAATTCGTTCTACGTTATCCAACCATTTTCCAGTGATTATGGTTTGTGCGGCGGTTAAATTATGACCTAAGCATTTGGCAATATCAATTTTTGTAATAAACTGAAAAAACTGCTACCGACTCTTCAATTTAAATCCTTTATTTTCGGGGAATGCCTCACCCTTCAGAATCCATCTTTTTCATGTCGATTCTACGTAATTCGTTCTGCGTTATACAACCATTTTCCAGTGATTATGGTTTGTGCGGCGGTTAAATTATGACCTAGGCATTTGGCAATATCAATTTTTGTAATAAACTGAAAAAACTGCTACCGACTCTTCAATTTAAATCCAGTATTTTCGGGGAATGCCTCACCCTTCAGAATCCATCTTTTTCATGTCGATTCTACGTAATTCGTTCTGCGTTATCCAACCATTTTCCAGTGATTATGGTTTGTGCGGCGGTTAAATTATGACCTAAGCATTTGGCAATATCAATTTTTGTAATAAACTGAAAAAACTGCTACCGACTCTTCAATTTAAATCCATTATTTTCGGGGAATGCCTCACCCTTCAGAATCCATCTTTTTCATGTCGATTCTACGTAATTCGTTCTGCGTTATCCAACCATTTTCCAGTGATTATGGTTTGTGCGGCGGTTAAATTATGACCTAAGCATTTGGCAATATCAATTTTTGTAATAAACTGAAAAAACTGCTACCGACTCTTCAATTTAAATCCAGTATTTTCGGGGAATGCCTCACCCTTCAGAATCCATCTTTTTCATGTCGATTCTACGTAATTCGTTCTGCGTTATCCAACCATTTTCCAGTGATTATGGTTTGTGCGGCGGTTAAATTATGACCTAAGCATTTGGCAATATCGATTTTTGTAATAAACTGAAAAAACTGCTACCGACTCTTCAATTTAAATCCATTATTTTCGGGGAATGCCTCACCCTTCAGAATCCATCTTTTTCATGTCGATTCTACGTAATTCGTTCTGCGTTATCCAACCATTTTCCAGTGATTATGGTTTGTGCGGCGGTTAAATTATGACCTAAGCATTTGGCAATATCAATTTTTGTAATAAACTGAAAAAACTGCTACCGACTCTTCACAATTTAAATCCAGTATTTTCGGGGAATGCCTCACCCTTCAGAATCCATCTTTTTCATGTCGATTCTACGTAATTCGTTCTGCGTTATCCAACCATTTTCCAGTGATTATGGTTTGTGCGGCGGTTAAATTATGACCTAAGCATTTGGCAATATCGATTTTTGTAATAAACTGAAAAAACTGCTACCGACTCTTCAATTTAAATCCATTATTTTCGGGGAATGCCTCACCCTTCAGAATCCATCTTTTTCATGTCGATTCTACGTAATTCGTTCTGCGTTATCCAACCATTTTCCAGTGATTATGGTTTGTGCGGCGGTTAAATTATGACCTAAGCATTTGGCAATATCCAATTTTTGTAATAAACTGAAAAACTGCTACCGACTCTTCAATTTAAATCCATTATTTTCGGGGAATGCCTCACCCTTCAGAATCCATCTTTTTCATGTCGATTCTACGTAATTCGTCTGCGTTATCCAACCATTTTCCAGTGATTATGGTTTGTGCGGCGGTTAAATTATGACCTAAGCATTTGGCAATAATCAATTTTTGTAATAAACTGAAAAAACTGCTACCGACTCTTCAATTTAAATCCAGTATTTTCGGGAATGCCTCACCCTTCAGAATCCATCTTTTCATGTCGATTCTACGTAATTCGTTCTGCGTTATCCAACCATTTTCCAGTGATTATGGTTTGTGCGGCGGTTAAATTATGACCTAAGCATTTGGCAATATCGATTTTTGTAATAAACTGAAAAAACTGCTACCGACTCTTCAATTTAAATCCATTATTTTCGGGGAATGCCTCACCCTTCAGAATCCATCTTTTTCATGTCGATTCTACGTAATTCGTTCTGCGTTATCCAACCATTTTCCAGTGATTATGGTTTGTGCGGCGGTTAAATTATGACCTAAGCATTTGGCAATATCAATTTTTGTAATAAACTGCAAAAACTGCTACCGACTCTTCAATTTAAATCCAGTATTTTCGGGGAATGCCTCACCCTTCAGAATCCATCTTTTTCATGTCGATTCTACGTAATTCGTTCTGCGTTATCCAACCATTTTCCCAGTGATTATGGTTTGTGCGGCGGTTAAATTATGACCTAAGCATTTGGCATATCAATTTTTGTAATAAACTGAAAAAATTGCTACCGACTCTTCAATTTAAATCCATTATTTTCGGGGAATGCCGCACCCTTCAGAATCCATCTTTTTCATGTCGATTCTACGTAATTCGTTCTGCGTTATCCAACCATTTTCCAGTGATTATGGTTTGTGCGGCGGTTAAATTATGACCTAAGCATTTGGCAATATCAATTTTTGTAATAAACTGAAAAAACTGCTACCGACTCTTCAATTTAAATCCAGTATTTTCGGGGAATGCCTCACCCTTCAGAATCCATCTTTTTCATGTCGATTCTACGTAATTCGTTCTGCGTTATCCAACCATTTTCCAGTGATTATGGTTTGTGCGGCGGTTAAATTATGACCTAAGCATTTGGCAATATCAATTTTTGTAATAAACTGAAAAAACTGCTACCGACTCTTCAATTTAAATCCAGTATTTTCGGGGAATGCCTCACCCTTCAGAATCCATCTTTTTCATGTCGATTCTACGTAATTCGTTCTGCGTTATCCAACCATTTTCCAGTGATTATGGTTTGTGCGGCGGTTAAATTATGACCTAAGCATTTGGCAATATCAATTTTTGTAATAAACTGAAAAAACTGCTACCGACTCTTCAATTTAAATCCAGTATTTTCGGGAATGCCTCACCCTTCAGAATCCATCTTTTTCATGTCGATTCTACGTAATTCGTTCTGCGTTATCCAACCATTTTCCCAGTGATTATGGTTTGTGCGGCGGTTAAATTATGACCTAAGCATTTGGCAATATCAATTTTTGTAATAAACTGAAAAAATTGCTACCGACTCTTCAATTTAAATCCATTATTTTCGGGGAATGCCGCACCCTTCAGAATCCATCTTTTTCATGTCGATTCTACGTAATTCGTTCTGCGTTATCCAACCATTTTCCAGTGATTATGGTTTGTGCGGCGGTTAAATTATGACCTAAGCATTTGGCAATATCAATTTTTGTAATAAACTGAAAAAAACTGCTACCGACTCTTCAATTTAAATCCAGTATTTTCGGGGAATGCCTCACCCTTCAGAATCCATCTTTTTCATGTCGATTCTACGTAATTCGTTCTGCGTTATCCAACCATTTTCCAGTGATTATGGTTTGTGCGGCGGTTAAATTATGACCTAAGCATTTGGCAATATCAATTTTTGTAATAAACTGAAAAAACTGCTACCGACTCTTCAATTTAAATCCAGTATTTTCGGGGAATGCCTCACCCTTCAGAATCCATCTTTTTCATGTCGATTCTACGTAATTCGTTCTGCGTTATCCAACCATTTTCCAGTGATTATGGTTTGTGCGGCGGTTAAATTATGACCTAAGCATTTGGCAATATCAATTTTTGTAATAAACTGAAAAAATTGCTACCGACTCTTCAATTTAAATCCATTATTTTCGGGGAATGCCGCACCCTTCAGAATCCATCTTTTTCATGTCGATTCTACGTAATTCGTTCTGCGTTATCCAACCATTTTCCAGTGATTATGGTTTGTGCGGCGGTTAAATTATGACCTAAGCATTTGGCAATATCAATTTTTGTAATAAACTGAAAAAACTGCTACCGACTCTTCAATTTAAATCCATTATTTTCGGGGAATGCCTTACCCTTCAGAATCCATCTTTTTCATGTCGATTCTACGTAATTCGTTCTGCGTTATCCAACCATTTTCCAGTGATTATGGTTTGTGCGGCGGTTAAATTATGACCTAAGCATTTGGCAAAATCAGTTTTTGTGATAAACTGAAAAAACTGCTACCGACTCTTCAATTTAAATCCTTTATTTTCGGGGAATGCCGCACCCTTCAGAATCCATCTTTTTCATGTCGATTCTACGTAATTCGTTCTGCGTTATCCAACCATTTTCCAGTGATTATGGTTTGTGCGGCGGTTAAATTATGACCTAAGCATTTGGCAATATCAATTTTTGTAATAAACTGAAAAAATTGCTACCGACTCTTCAATTTAAATCCATTATTTTCGGGGAATGCCGCACCCTTCAGAATCCATCTTTTTCATGTCGATTCTACGTAATTCGTTCTGCGTTATCCAACCATTTTCCAGTGATTATGGTTTGTGCGGCGGTTAAATTATGACCTAAGCATTTGGCAAAATCAGTTTTTGTGATAAACTGAAAAAACTGCTAGCGACTCTTCAATTTAAATCCTTTATTTTCGGGGAATGCCGCACCCTTCAGAATCCATCTTTTTCATGTCGATTCTACGTAATTCGTTCTGCGTTATCCAACCATTTTCCAGTGATTATGGTTTGTGCGGCGGTTAAATTATGACCTAAGCATTTGGCAAAATCAGTTTTTGTGATAAACTGAAAAAACTGCTACCGACTCTTCAATTTAAATCCATTATTTTCGGGGAATGCCTTACCCTTCAGAATCCATCTTTTTCATGTCGATTCTACGTAATTCGTTCTGCGTTATCCAACCATTTTCCAGTGATTATGGTTTGTGCGGCGGTTAAATTATGACCTAAGCATTTGGCAATATCGATTTTTGTAATAAACTGAAAAAACTGCTACCGACTCTTCAATTTAAATCCTTTATTTTCGGGGAATGCCTCACCCTTCAGAATCCATCTTTTTCATGTCGATTCTACGTAATTTGTTCTGCGTTATCCAACCATTTTGCAGTGATTATGGTTTGTGCGGCGGTTAAATTATGACCTAGGCATTTGGCAATATCAATTTTTGTAATAAACTGAAAAAACTGCTACCGACTCTTCAATTTAAATCCATTATTTTCGGGGAATGCCTCACCCTTCAGAATCCATCTTTTTCATGTCGATTCTACGTAATTCGTTCTGCGTTATCCAACCATTTTCCAGTGATTATGGTTTGTGCGGCGGTTAAATTATGACCTAAGCATTTGGCAAAATCAGTTTTTGTGATAAACTGAAAAAACTGCTACCGACTCTTCAATTTAAATCCAGTATTTTCGGGGAATGCCTCACCCTTCAGAATCCATCTTTTTCATGTCGATTCTACGTAATTCGTTCTGCGTTATCCAACCATTTTGCAGTGATTATGGTTTGTGCGGCGGTTAAATTATGACCTAGGCATTTGGCAATATCAATTTTTGTAATAAACTGAAAAAACTGCTACCGACTCTTCAATTTAAATCCAGTATTTTCGGGGAATGCCTCACCCTTCAGAATCCATCTTTTTCATGTCGATTCTACGTAATTCGTTCTGCGTTATCCAACCATTTTCCAGTGATTATGGTTTGTGCGGCGGTTAAATTATGACCTAAGCATTTGGCAAAATCAGTTTTTGTAATAAACTGAAAAAACTGCTACCGACTCTTCAATTTAAATCCATTATTTTCGGGGAATGCCTCACCCTTCAGAATCCATCTTTTTCATGTCGATTCTACGTAATTCGTTCTGCGTTATCCAACCATTTTCCAGTGATTATGGTTTGTGCGGCGGTTAAATTATGACCTAAGCATTTGGCAATATCGATTTTTGTAATAAACTGAAAAAACTGCTACCGACTCTTCAATTTAAATCCATTATTTTCGGGGAATGCCTCACCCTTCAGAATCCATCTTTTTCATGTCGATTCTACGTAATTCGTTCTGCGTTATCCAACCATTTTCCAGTGATTATGGTTTGTGCGGCGGTTAAATTATGACCTAAGCATTTGGCAATATCAATTTTTGTAATAAACTGAAAAAACTGCTACCGACTCTTCAATTTAAATCCAGTATTTTCGGGGAATGCCTCACCCTTCAGAATCCATCTTTTTCATGTCGATTCTACGTAATTCGTTCTGCGTTATCCAACCATTTTCCAGTGATTATGGTTTGTGCGGCGGTTAAATTATGACCTAAGCATTTGGCAATATCAATTTTTGTAATAAACTGAAAAAACTGCTACCGACTCTTCAATTTAAATCCATTATTTTCGGGGAATGCCTTACCCTTCAGAATCCATCTTTTTCATGTCGATTCTCCATAATTCGTTCTGCGTTATCCAACCATTTTCCAGTGATTATGGTTTGTGCGGCGGTTAAATTATGACCTAAGCATTTGGCAATATCAATTTTTGTAATAAACTGAAAAAACTGCTACCGACTCTTCAATTTAAATCCAGTATTTTCGGGGAATGCCTCACCCTTCAGAATCCATCTTTTTCATGTCGATTCTACGTAATTCGTTCTGCGTTATCCAACCATTTTCCAGTGATTATGGTTTGTGCGGCGGTTAAATTATGATCTAGGCATTTGGCAATATCAATTTTTGTAATAAACTGAAAAAACTGCTACCGACTCTTCAATTTAAATCCATTATTTTCGGGGAATGCCTTACCCTTCAGAATCCATCTTTTTCATGTCGATTCTCCGTAATTCGTTCTGCGTTATCCAACCATTTTCCAGTGATTATGGTTTGTGCGGCGGTTAAATTATGACCTAAGCATTTGGCAATATCAATTTTTGTAATAAACTGAAAAAACTGCTACCGACTCCTCAATTTAAATCCATTATTTTCGGGGAATGCCTCACCCTTCAGAATCCATCTTTTTCATGTCGATTCTACGTAATTCGTTCTGCGTTATCCAACCATTTTCCAGTGATTATGGTTTGTGCGGCGGTTAAATTATGACCTAAGCATTTGGCAATATCAATTTTTGTAATAAACTGAAAAAACTGCTACCGACTCTTCAATTTAAATCCATTATTTTCGGGGAATGCCTCACCCTTCAGAATCCATCTTTTTCATGTCGATTCTACGTAATTCGTTCTGCGTTATCCAACCATTTTCCAGTGATTATGGTTTGTGCGGCGGTTAAATTATGACCTAAGCATTTGGCAATATCAATTTTTGTAATAAACTGAAAAAACTGCTACCGACTCTTCAATTTAAATCCAGTATTTTCGGGGAATGCCTCACCCTTCAGAATCCATCTTTTTCATGTCGATTCTACGTAATTCGTTCTGCGTTATCCAACCATTTTCCAGTGATTATGGTTTGTGCGGCGGTTAAATTATGACCTAAGCATTTGGCAATATCAATTTTTGTAATAAACTGAAAAAATTGCTACCGACTCTTCAATTTAAATCCATTATTTTCGGGGAATGCCGCACCCTTCAGAATCCATCTTTTTCATGTCGATTCTACGTAATTCGTTCTGCGTTATCCAACCATTTTCCAGTGATTATGGTTTGTGCGGCGGTTAAATTATGACCTAAGCATTTGGCAATATCAATTTTTGTAATAAACTGAAAAAACTGCTACCGACTCTTCAATTTAAATCCATTATTTTCGGGGAATGCCTTACCCTTCAGAATCCATCTTTTTCATGTCGATTCTACGTAATTCGTTCTGCGTTATCCAACCATTTTCCAGTGATTATGGTTTGTGCGGCGGTTAAATTATGACCTAAGCATTTGGCAATATCAATTTTTGTAATAAACTGAAAAAACTGCTACCGACTCTTCAATTTAAATCCATTATTTTCGGGGAATGCCTCACCCTTCAGAATCCATCTTTTTCATGTCGATTCTACGTAATTCGTTCTGCGTTATCCAACCATTTTCCAGTGATTATGGTTTGTGCGGCGGTTAAATTATGACCTAAGCATTTGGCAATATCAATTTTTGTAATAAACTGAAAAAAACTGCTACCGACTCTTCAATTTAAATCCATTATTTTCGGGGAATGCCTCACCCTTCAGAATCCATCTTTTTCATGTCGATTCTACGTAATTCGTTCTGCGTTATCCAACCATTTTCCAGTGATTATGGTTTGTGCGGCGGTTAAATTATGACCTAAGCATTTGGCAATATCAATTTTTGTAATAAACTGAAAAAACTGCTACCGACTCTTCAATTTAAATCCATTATTTTCGGGGAATGCCTTACCCTTCAGAATCCATCTTTTTCATGTCGATTCTACGTAATTCGTTCTGCGTTATCCAACCATTTTCCAGTGATTATGGTTTGTGCGGCGGTTAAATTATGACCTAAGCATTTGGCAATATCAATTTTTGTAATAAACTGAAAAAACTGCTACCGACTCTTCAATTTAAATCCAGTATTTTCGGGGAATGCCTCACCCTTCAGAATCCATCTTTTTCATGTCGATTCTACGTAATTCGTTCTGCGTTATCCAACCATTTTGCAGTGATTATGGTTTGTGCGGCGGTTAAATTATGACCTAGGCATTTGGCAATATCAATTTTTGTAATAAACTGAAAAAACTGCTACCGACTCTTCAATTTAAATCCAGTATTTTCGGGGAATGCCTCACCCTTCAGAATCCATCTTTTTCATGTCGATTCTACGTAATTCGTTCTGCGTTATCCAACCATTTTCCAGTGATTATGGTTTGTGCGGCGGTTAAATTATGACCTAAGCATTTGGCAAAATCAGTTTTTGTGATAAACTGAAAAAACTGCTACCGACTCTTCAATTTAAATCCTTTATTTTCGGGGAATGCCTCACCCTTCAGAATCCATCTTTTTCATGTCGATTCTACGTAATTCGTTCTGCGTTATCCAACCATTTTCCAGTGATTATGGTTTGTGCGGCGGTTAAATTATGACCTAAGCATTTGGCAAAATCAGTTTTTGTGATAAACTGAAAAAACTGCTACCGACTCTTCAATTTAAATCCATTATTTTCGGGGAATGCCTTACCCTTCAGAATCCATCTTTTTCATGTCGATTCTACGTAATTCGTTCTGCGTTATCCAACCATTTTCCAGTGATTATGGTTTGTGCGGCGGTTAAATTATGACCTAAGCATTTGGCAAAATCAGTTTTTGTGATAAACTGAAAAAACTGCTACCGACTCTTCAATTTAAATCCAGTATTTTCGGGGAATGCCTCACCCTTCAGAATCCATCTTTTTCATGTCGATTCTACGTAATTCGTTCTGCGTTATCCAACCATTTTCCAGTGATTATGGTTTGTGCGGCGGTTAAATTATGACCTAAGCATTTGGCAATATCGATTTTTGTAATAAACTGAAAAAACTGCTACCGACTCTTCAATTTAAATCCAGTATTTTCGGGGAATGCCTCACCCTTCAGAATCCATCTTTTTCATGTCGATTCTACGTAATTCGTTCTGCGTTATCCAACCATTTTCCAGTGATTATGGTTTGTGCGGCGGTTAAATTATGACCTAAGCATTTGGCAAAATCAGTTTTTGTGATAAACTGAAAAAACTGCTACCGACTCTTCAATTTAAATCCAGTATTTTCGGGGAATGCCTCACCCTTCAGAATCCATCTTTTTCATGTCGATTCTACGTAATTCGTTCTGCGTTATCCAACCATTTTCCAGTGATTATGGTTTGTGCGGCGGTTAAATTATGACCTAAGCATTTGGCAATATCGATTTTTGTAATAAACTGAAAAAACTGCTACCGACTCTTCAATTTAAATCCATTATTTTCGGGGAATGCCTCACCCTTCAGAATCCATCTTTTTCATGTCGATTCTACGTAATTCGTTCTGCGTTATCCAACCATTTTCCAGTGATTATGGTTTGTGCGGCGGTTAAATTATGACCTAAGCATTTGGCAATATCGATTTTTGTAATAAACTGAAAAAACTGCTACCGACTCTTCAATTTAAATCCATTATTTTCGGGGAATGCCTCACCCTTCAGAATCCATCTTTTTCATGTCGATTCTACGTAATTCGTTCTGCGTTATCCAACCATTTTCCAGTGATTATGGTTTGTGCGGCGGTTAAATTATGACCTAAGCATTTGGCAATATCGATTTTTGTAATAAACTGAAAAAACTGCTACCGACTCTTCAATTTAAATCCTTTATTTTCGGGGAATGCCTCACCCTTCAGAATCCATCTTTTTCATGTCGATTCTACGTAATTCGTTCTGCGTTATCCAACCATTTTCCAGTGATTATGGTTTGTGCGGCGGTTAAATTATGACCTAAGCATTTGGCAATATCGATTTTTGTAATAAACTGAAAAAACTGCTACCGCCTCTTCAATTTAAATCCATTATTTTCGGGGAATGCCTCACCCTTCAGAATCCATCTTTTTCATGTCGATTCTACGTAATTCGTTCTGCGTTATCCAACCATTTTGCAGTGATTATGGTTTGTGCGGCGGTTAAATTATGACCTAGGCATTTGGCAATATCAATTTTTGTAATAAACTGAAAAAACTGCTACCGACTCTTCAATTTAAATCCAGTATTTTCGGGGAATGCCTCACCCTTCAGAATCCATCTTTTTCATGTCGATTCTACGTAATTCGTTCTGCGTTATCCAACCATTTTCCAGTGATTATGGTTTGTGCGGCGGTTAAATTATGACCTAAGCATTTGGCAATATCGATTTTTGTAATAAACTGAAAAAACTGCTACCGACTCTTCAATTTAAATCCTTTATTTTCGGGGAATGCCTCACCCTTCAGAATCCATCTTTTTCATGTCGATTCTACGTAATTCGTTCTGCGTTATCCAACCATTTTCCAGTGATTATGGTTTGTGCGGCGGTTAAATTATGACCTAAGCATTTGGCAATATCGATTTTTGTAATAAACTGAAAAAACTGCTACCGACTCTTCAATTTAAATCCATTATTTTCGGGGAATGCCTCACCCTTCAGAATCCATCTTTTTCATGTCGATTCTACGTAATTCGTTCTGCGTTATCCAACCATTTTGCAGTGATTATGGTTTGTGCGGCGGTTAAATTATGACCTAGGCATTTGGCAATATCAATTTTTGTAATAAACTGAAAAAACTGCTACCGACTCTTCAATTTAAATCCATTATTTTCGGGGAATGCCTCACCCTTCAGAATCCATCTTTTTCATGTCGATTCTACGTAATTCGTTCTGCGTTATCCAACCATTTTCCAGTGATTATGGTTTGTGCGGCGGTTAAATTATGACCTAAGCATTTGGCAATATCGATTTTTGTAATAAACTGAAAAAACTGCTACCGACTCTTCAATTTAAATCCATTATTTTCGGGGAATGCCTCACCCTTCAGAATCCATCTTTTTCATGTCGATTCTACGTAATTCGTTCTGCGTTATCCAACCATTTTCCAGTGATTATGGTTTGTGCGGCGGTTAAATTATGACCTAAGCATTTGGCAATATCGATTTTTGTAATAAACTGAAAAAACTGCTACCGACTCTTCAATTTAAATCCTTTATTTTCGGGGAATGCCTCACCCTTCAGAATCCATCTTTTTCATGTCGATTCTACGTAATTCGTTCTGCGTTATCCAACCATTTTCCAGTGATTATGGTTTGTGCGGCGGTTAAATTATGACCTAAGCATTTGGCAATATCGATTTTTGTAATAAACTGAAAAAACTGCTACCGACTCTTCAATTTAAATCCATTATTTTCGGGGAATGCCTCACCCTTCAGAATCCATCTTTTTCATGTCGATTCTACGTAATTCGTTCTGCGTTATCCAACCATTTTGCAGTGATTATGGTTTGTGCGGCGGTTAAATTATGACCTAGGCATTTGGCAATATCAATTTTTGTAATAAACTGAAAAAACTGCTACCGACTCTTCAATTTAAATCCAGTATTTTCGGGGAATGCCTCACCCTTCAGAATCCATCTTTTTCATGTCGATTCTACGTAATTCGTTCTGCGTTATCCAACCATTTTCCAGTGATTATGGTTTGTGCGGCGGTTAAATTATGACCTAAGCATTTGGCAAAATCAGTTTTTGTGATAAACTGAAAAAACTGCTACCGACTCTTCAATTTAAATCCAGTATTTTCGGGGAATGCCTCACCCTTCAGAATCCATCTTTTTCATGTCGATTCTACGTAATTCGTTCTGCGTTATCCAACCATTTTCCAGTGATTATGGTTTGTGCGGCGGTTAAATTATGACCTAAGCATTTGGCAATATCGATTTTTGTAATAAACTGAAAAAACTGCTACCGACTCTTCAATTTAAATCCATTATTTTCGGGGAATGCCTCACCCTTCAGAATCCATCTTTTTCATGTCGATTCTACGTAATTCGTTCTGCGTTATCCAACCATTTTCCAGTGATTATGGTTTGTGCGGCGGTTAAATTATGACCTAAGCATTTGGCAATATCGATTTTTGTAATAAACTGAAAAAACTGCTACCGACTCTTCAATTTAAATCCTTTATTTTCGGGGAATGCCTCACCCTTCAGAATCCATCTTTTTCATGTCGATTCTACGTAATTCGTTCTGCGTTATCCAACCATTTTCCAGTGATTATGGTTTGTGCGGCGGTTAAATTATGACCTAAGCATTTGGCAATATCGATTTTTGTAATAAACTGAAAAAACTGCTACCGACTCTTCAATTTAAATCCATTATTTTCGGGGAATGCCTCACCCTTCAGAATCCATCTTTTTCATGTCGATTCTACGTAATTCGTTCTGCGTTATCCAACCATTTTGCAGTGATTATGGTTTGTGCGGCGGTTAAATTATGACCTAGGCATTTGGCAATATCAATTTTTGTAATAAACTGAAAAAACTGCTACCGACTCTTCAATTTAAATCCAGTATTTTCGGGGAATGCCTCACCCTTCAGAATCCATCTTTTTCATGTCGATTCTACGTAATTCGTTCTGCGTTATCCAACCATTTTCCAGTGATTATGGTTTGTGCGGCGGTTAAATTATGACCTAAGCATTTGGCAAAATCAGTTTTTGTAATAAACTGAAAAAACTGCTACCGACTCTTCAATTTAAATCCATTATTTTCGGGGAATGCCTCACCCTTCAGAATCCATCTTTTTCATGTCGATTCTACGTAATTCGTTCTGCGTTATCCAACCATTTTCCAGTGATTATGGTTTGTGCGGCGGTTAAATTATGACCTAAGCATTTGGCAATATCGATTTTTGTAATAAACTGAAAAAACTGCTACCGACTCTTCAATTTAAATCCTTTATTTTCGGGGAATGCCTCACCCTTCAGAATCCATCTTTTTCATGTCGATTCTACGTAATTCGTTCTGCGTTATCCAACCATTTTCCAGTGATTATGGTTTGTGCGGCGGTTAAATTATGACCTAAGCATTTGGCAATATCGATTTTTGTAATAAACTGAAAAAACTGCTACCGACTCTTCAATTTAAATCCTTTATTTTCGGGGAATGCCTCACCCTTCAGAATCCATCTTTTTCATGTCGATTCTACGTAATTCGTTCTGCGTTATCCAACCATTTTCCAGTGATTATGGTTTGTGCGGCGGTTAAATTATGACCTAAGCATTTGGCAATATCGATTTTTGTAATAAACTGAAAAAACTGCTACCGACTCTTCAATTTAAATCCATTATTTTCGGGGAATGCCTCACCCTTCAGAATCCATCTTTTTCATGTCGATTCTACGTAATTCGTTCTGCGTTATCCAACCATTTTCCAGTGATTATGGTTTGTGCGGCGGTTAAATTATGACCTAAGCATTTGGCAAAATCAGTTTTTGTGATAAACTGAAAAAACTGCTACCGACTCTTCAATTTAAATCCATTATTTTCGGGGAATGCCTTACCCTTCAGAATCCATCTTTTTCATGTCGATTCTACGTAATTCGTTCTGCGTTATCCAACCATTTTCCAGTGATTATGGTTTGTGCGGCGGTTAAATTATGACCTAAGCATTTGGCAAAATCAGTTTTTGTGATAAACTGAAAAAACTGCTACCGACTCTTCAATTTAAATCCAGTATTTTCGGGGAATGCCTCACCCTTCAGAATCCATCTTTTTCATGTCGATTCTACGTAATTCGTTCTGCGTTATCCAACCATTTTCCAGTGATTATGGTTTGTGCGGCGGTTAAATTATGACCTAAGCATTTGGCAATATCGATTTTTGTAATAAACTGAAAAAACTGCTACCGACTCTTCAATTTAAATCCAGTATTTTCGGGGAATGCCTCACCCTTCAGAATCCATCTTTTTCATGTCGATTCTACGTAATTCGTTCTGCGTTATCCAACCATTTTCCAGTGATTATGGTTTGTGCGGCGGTTAAATTATGACCTAAGCATTTGGCAAAATCAGTTTTTGTGATAAACTGAAAAAACTGCTACCGACTCTTCAATTTAAATCCAGTATTTTCGGGGAATGCCTCACCCTTCAGAATCCATCTTTTTCATGTCGATTCTACGTAATTCGTTCTGCGTTATCCAACCATTTTCCAGTGATTATGGTTTGTGCGGCGGTTAAATTATGACCTAAGCATTTGGCAATATCGATTTTTGTAATAAACTGAAAAAACTGCTACCGACTCTTCAATTTAAATCCATTATTTTCGGGGAATGCCTCACCCTTCAGAATCCATCTTTTTCATGTCGATTCTACGTAATTCGTTCTGCGTTATCCAACCATTTTCCAGTGATTATGGTTTGTGCGGCGGTTAAATTATGACCTAAGCATTTGGCAATATCGATTTTTGTAATAAACTGAAAAAACTGCTACCGACTCTTCAATTTAAATCCATTATTTTCGGGGAATGCCTCACCCTTCAGAATCCATCTTTTTCATGTCGATTCTACGTAATTCGTTCTGCGTTATCCAACCATTTTCCAGTGATTATGGTTTGTGCGGCGGTTAAATTATGACCTAAGCATTTGGCAATATCGATTTTTGTAATAAACTGAAAAAACTGCTACCGACTCTTCAATTTAAATCCTTTATTTTCGGGGAATGCCTCACCCTTCAGAATCCATCTTTTTCATGTCGATTCTACGTAATTCGTTCTGCGTTATCCAACCATTTTCCAGTGATTATGGTTTGTGCGGCGGTTAAATTATGACCTAAGCATTTGGCAATATCGATTTTTGTAATAAACTGAAAAAACTGCTACCGCCTCTTCAATTTAAATCCATTATTTTCGGGGAATGCCTCACCCTTCAGAATCCATCTTTTTCATGTCGATTCTACGTAATTCGTTCTGCGTTATCCAACCATTTTGCAGTGATTATGGTTTGTGCGGCGGTTAAATTATGACCTAGGCATTTGGCAATATCAATTTTTGTAATAAACTGAAAAAACTGCTACCGACTCTTCAATTTAAATCCAGTATTTTCGGGGAATGCCTCACCCTTCAGAATCCATCTTTTTCATGTCGATTCTACGTAATTCGTTCTGCGTTATCCAACCATTTTCCAGTGATTATGGTTTGTGCGGCGGTTAAATTATGACCTAAGCATTTGGCAATATCGATTTTTGTAATAAACTGAAAAAACTGCTACCGACTCTTCAATTTAAATCCTTTATTTTCGGGGAATGCCTCACCCTTCAGAATCCATCTTTTTCATGTCGATTCTACGTAATTCGTTCTGCGTTATCCAACCATTTTCCAGTGATTATGGTTTGTGCGGCGGTTAAATTATGACCTAAGCATTTGGCAATATCGATTTTTGTAATAAACTGAAAAAACTGCTACCGACTCTTCAATTTAAATCCATTATTTTCGGGGAATGCCTCACCCTTCAGAATCCATCTTTTTCATGTCGATTCTACGTAATTCGTTCTGCGTTATCCAACCATTTTGCAGTGATTATGGTTTGTGCGGCGGTTAAATTATGACCTAGGCATTTGGCAATATCAATTTTTGTAATAAACTGAAAAAACTGCTACCGACTCTTCAATTTAAATCCATTATTTTCGGGGAATGCCTCACCCTTCAGAATCCATCTTTTTCATGTCGATTCTACGTAATTCGTTCTGCGTTATCCAACCATTTTCCAGTGATTATGGTTTGTGCGGCGGTTAAATTATGACCTAAGCATTTGGCAATATCGATTTTTGTAATAAACTGAAAAAACTGCTACCGACTCTTCAATTTAAATCCATTATTTTCGGGGAATGCCTCACCCTTCAGAATCCATCTTTTTCATGTCGATTCTACGTAATTCGTTCTGCGTTATCCAACCATTTTCCAGTGATTATGGTTTGTGCGGCGGTTAAATTATGACCTAAGCATTTGGCAATATCGATTTTTGTAATAAACTGAAAAAACTGCTACCGACTCTTCAATTTAAATCCTTTATTTTCGGGGAATGCCTCACCCTTCAGAATCCATCTTTTTCATGTCGATTCTACGTAATTCGTTCTGCGTTATCCAACCATTTTCCAGTGATTATGGTTTGTGCGGCGGTTAAATTATGACCTAAGCATTTGGCAATATCGATTTTTGTAATAAACTGAAAAAACTGCTACCGACTCTTCAATTTAAATCCATTATTTTCGGGGAATGCCTCACCCTTCAGAATCCATCTTTTTCATGTCGATTCTACGTAATTCGTTCTGCGTTATCCAACCATTTTGCAGTGATTATGGTTTGTGCGGCGGTTAAATTATGACCTAGGCATTTGGCAATATCAATTTTTGTAATAAACTGAAAAAACTGCTACCGACTCTTCAATTTAAATCCAGTATTTTCGGGGAATGCCTCACCCTTCAGAATCCATCTTTTTCATGTCGATTCTACGTAATTCGTTCTGCGTTATCCAACCATTTTCCAGTGATTATGGTTTGTGCGGCGGTTAAATTATGACCTAAGCATTTGGCAAAATCAGTTTTTGTGATAAACTGAAAAAACTGCTACCGACTCTTCAATTTAAATCCAGTATTTTCGGGGAATGCCTCACCCTTCAGAATCCATCTTTTTCATGTCGATTCTACGTAATTCGTTCTGCGTTATCCAACCATTTTCCAGTGATTATGGTTTGTGCGGCGGTTAAATTATGACCTAAGCATTTGGCAATATCGATTTTTGTAATAAACTGAAAAAACTGCTACCGACTCTTCAATTTAAATCCATTATTTTCGGGGAATGCCTCACCCTTCAGAATCCATCTTTTTCATGTCGATTCTACGTAATTCGTTCTGCGTTATCCAACCATTTTCCAGTGATTATGGTTTGTGCGGCGGTTAAATTATGACCTAAGCATTTGGCAATATCGATTTTTGTAATAAACTGAAAAAACTGCTACCGACTCTTCAATTTAAATCCTTTATTTTCGGGGAATGCCTCACCCTTCAGAATCCATCTTTTTCATGTCGATTCTACGTAATTCGTTCTGCGTTATCCAACCATTTTCCAGTGATTATGGTTTGTGCGGCGGTTAAATTATGACCTAAGCATTTGGCAATATCGATTTTTGTAATAAACTGAAAAAACTGCTACCGACTCTTCAATTTAAATCCATTATTTTCGGGGAATGCCTCACCCTTCAGAATCCATCTTTTTCATGTCGATTCTACGTAATTCGTTCTGCGTTATCCAACCATTTTGCAGTGATTATGGTTTGTGCGGCGGTTAAATTATGACCTAGGCATTTGGCAATATCAATTTTTGTAATAAACTGAAAAAACTGCTACCGACTCTTCAATTTAAATCCAGTATTTTCGGGGAATGCCTCACCCTTCAGAATCCATCTTTTTCATGTCGATTCTACGTAATTCGTTCTGCGTTATCCAACCATTTTCCAGTGATTATGGTTTGTGCGGCGGTTAAATTATGACCTAAGCATTTGGCAAAATCAGTTTTTGTAATAAACTGAAAAAACTGCTACCGACTCTTCAATTTAAATCCATTATTTTCGGGGAATGCCTCACCCTTCAGAATCCATCTTTTTCATGTCGATTCTACGTAATTCGTTCTGCGTTATCCAACCATTTTCCAGTGATTATGGTTTGTGCGGCGGTTAAATTATGACCTAAGCATTTGGCAATATCGATTTTTGTAATAAACTGAAAAAACTGCTACCGACTCTTCAATTTAAATCCTTTATTTTCGGGGAATGCCTCACCCTTCAGAATCCATCTTTTTCATGTCGATTCTACGTAATTCGTTCTGCGTTATCCAACCATTTTCCAGTGATTATGGTTTGTGCGGCGGTTAAATTATGACCTAAGCATTTGGCAATATCGATTTTTGTAATAAACTGAAAAAACTGCTACCGACTCTTCAATTTAAATCCTTTATTTTCGGGGAATGCCTCACCCTTCAGAATCCATCTTTTTCATGTCGATTCTACGTAATTCGTTCTGCGTTATCCAACCATTTTCCAGTGATTATGGTTTGTGCGGCGGTTAAATTATGACCTAAGCATTTGGCAATATCGATTTTTGTAATAAACTGAAAAAACTGCTACCGACTCTTCAATTTAAATCCATTATTTTCGGGGAATGCCTCACCCTTCAGAATCCATCTTTTTCATGTCGATTCTACGTAATTCGTTCTGCGTTATCCAACCATTTTCCAGTGATTATGGTTTGTGCGGCGGTTAAATTATGACCTAAGCATTTGGCAATATCGATTTTTGTAATAAACTGAAAAAACTGCTACCGACTCTTCAATTTAAATCCATTATTTTCGGGGAATGCCTCACCCTTCAGAATCCATCTTTTTCATGTCGATTCTACGTAATTCGTTCTGCGTTATCCAACCATTTTGCAGTGATTATGGTTTGTGCGGCGGTTAAATTATGACCTAAGCATTTGGCAATATCGATTTTTGTAATAAACTGAAAAAACTGCTACCGACTCTTCAATTTAAATCCTTTATTTTCGGGGAATGCCTCACCCTTCAGAATCCATCTTTTTCATGTCGATTCTACGTAATTCGTTCTGCGTTATCCAACCATTTTCCAGTGATTATGGTTTGTGCGGCGGTTAAATTATGACCTAAGCATTTGGCAATATCGATTTTTGTAATAAACTGAAAAAACTGCTACCGACTCTTCAATTTAAATCCATTATTTTCGGGGAATGCCTCACCCTTCAGAATCCATCTTTTTCATGTCGATTCTACGTAATTCGTTCTGCGTTATCCAACCATTTTCCAGTGATTATGGTTTGTGCGGCGGTTAAATTATGACCTAAGCATTTGGCAATATCGATTTTTGTAATAAACTGAAAAAACTGCTACCGACTCTTCAATTTAAATCCTTTATTTTCGGGGAATGCCTCACCCTTCAGAATCCATCTTTTTCATGTCGATTCTACGTAATTTGTTCTGCGTTATCCAACCATTTTGCAGTGATTATGGTTTGTGCGGCGGTTAAATTATGACCTAAGCATTTGGCAATATCGATTTTTGTAATAAACTGAAAAAACTGCTACCGACTCTTCAATTTAAATCCATTATTTTCGGGGAATGCCTCACCCTTCAGAATCCATCTTTTTCACGTCGATTCTACGTAATTCGTTCTGCGTTATCCAACCATTTTCCAGTGATTATGGTTTGTGCGGCGGTTAAATTATGACCTAAGCATTTGGCAATATCAATTTTTGTAATAAACTGAAAAAACTGCTACCGACTCTTCAATTTAAATCCATTATTTTCGGGGAATGCCTCACCCTTCAGAATCCATCTTTTTCATGTCGATTCTACGTAATTCGTTCTGCGTTATCCAACCATTTTCCAGTGATTATGGTTTGTGCGGCGGTTAAATTATGACCTAAGCATTTGGCAATATCGATTTTTGTAATAAACTGAAAAAACTGCTACCGACTCTTCAATTTAAATCCTTTATTTTCGGGGAATGCCTCACCCTTCAGAATCCATCTTTTTCATGTCGATTCTACGTAATTCGTTCTGCGTTATCCAACCATTTTCCAGTGATTATGGTTTGTGCGGCGGTTAAATTATGACCTAAGCATTTGGCAATATCGATTTTTGTAATAAACTGAAAAAACTGCTACCGACTCTTCAATTTAAATCCATTATTTTCGGGGAATGCCTCACCCTTCAGAATCCATCTTTTTCATGTCGATTCTACGTAATTCGTTCTGCGTTATCCAACCATTTTCCAGTGATTATGGTTTGTGCGGCGGTTAAATTATGACCTAAGCATTTGGCAATATCGATTTTTGTAATAAACTGAAAAAACTGCTACCGACTCTTCAATTTAAATCCATTATTTTCGGGGAATGCCTCACCCTTCAGAATCCATCTTTTTCATGTCGATTCTACGTAATTCGTTCTGCGTTATCCAACCATTTTGCAGTGATTATGGTTTGTGCGGCGGTTAAATTATGACCTAAGCATTTGGCAATATCGATTTTTGTAATAAACTGAAAAAACTGCTACCGACTCTTCAATTTAAATCCTTTATTTTCGGGGAATGCCTCACCCTTCAGAATCCATCTTTTTCATGTCGATTCTACGTAATTCGTTCTGCGTTATCCAACCATTTTCCAGTGATTATGGTTTGTGCGGCGGTTAAATTATGACCTAAGCATTTGGCAATATCGATTTTTGTAATAAACTGAAAAAACTGCTACCGACTCTTCAATTTAAATCCATTATTTTCGGGGAATGCCTCACCCTTCAGAATCCATCTTTTTCATGTCGATTCTACGTAATTCGTTCTGCGTTATCCAACCATTTTCCAGTGATTATGGTTTGTGCGGCGGTTAAATTATGACCTAAGCATTTGGCAATATCGATTTTTGTAATAAACTGAAAAAACTGCTACCGACTCTTCAATTTAAATCCTTTATTTTCGGGGAATGCCTCACCCTTCAGAATCCATCTTTTTCATGTCGATTCTACGTAATTCGTTCTGCGTTATCCAACCATTTTGCAGTGATTATGGTTTGTGCGGCGGTTAAATTATGACCTAAGCATTTGGCAATATCGATTTTTGTAATAAACTGAAAAAACTGCTACCGACTCTTCAATTTAAATCCATTATTTTCGGGGAATGCCTCACCCTTCAGAATCCATCTTTTTCACGTCGATTCTACGTAATTCGTTCTGCGTTATCCAACCATTTTCCAGTGATTATGGTTTGTGCGGCGGTTAAATTATGACCTAAGCATTTGGCAATATCAATTTTTGTAATAAACTGAAAAAACTGCTACCGACTCTTCAATTTAAATCCATTATTTTCGGGGAATGCCTCACCCTTCAGAATCCATCTTTTTCATGTCGATTCTACGTAATTCGTTCTGCGTTATCCAACCATTTTCCAGTGATTATGGTTTGTGCGGCGGTTAAATTATGACCTAAGCATTTGGCAATATCGATTTTTGTAATAAACTGAAAAAACTGCTACCGACTCTTCAATTTAAATCCTTTATTTTCGGGGAATGCCTCACCCTTCAGAATCCATCTTTTTCATGTCGATTCTACGTAATTCGTTCTGCGTTATCCAACCATTTTCCAGTGATTATGGTTTGTGCGGCGGTTAAATTATGACCTAAGCATTTGGCAATATCGATTTTTGGAATAAACTGAAAAAACTGCTACCGACTCTTCAATTTAAATCCATTATTTTCGGGGAATGCCTCACCCTTCAGAATCCATCTTTTTCATGTCGATTCTACGTAATTCGTTCTGCGTTATCCAACCATTTTCCAGTGATTATGGTTTGTGCGGCGGTTAAATTATGACCTAAGCATTTGGCAATATCGATTTTTGTAATAAACTGAAAAAACTGCTACCGACTCTTCAATTTAAATCCTTTATTTTCGGGGAATGCCTCACCCTTCAGAATCCATCTTTTTCATGTCGATTCTACGTAATTTGTTCTGCGTTATCCAACCATTTTGCAGTGATTATGGTTTGTGCGGCGGTTAAATTATGACCTAAGCATTTGGCAATATCGATTTTTGTAATAAACTGAAAAAACTGCTACCGACTCTTCAATTTAAATCCTTTATTTTCGGGGAATGCCTCACCCTTCAGAATCCATCTTTTTCATGTCGATTCTACGTAATTTGTTCTGCGTTATCCAACCATTTTGCAGTGATTATGGTTTGTGCGGCGGTTAAATTATGACCTAAGCATTTGGCAATATCGATTTTTGTAATAAACTGAAAAAACTGCTACCGACTCTTCAATTTAAATCCTTTATTTTCGGGGAATGCCTCACCCTTCAGAATCCATCTTTTTCATGTCGATTCTACGTAATTTGTTCTGCGTTATCCAACCATTTTGCAGTGATTATGGTTTGTGCGGCGGTTAAATTATGACCTAAGCATTTGGCAATATCGATTTTTGTAATAAACTGAAAAAACTGCTACCGACTCTTCAATTTAAATCCTTTATTTTCGGGGAATGCCTCACCCTTCAGAATCCATCTTTTTCATGTCGATTCTACGTAATTTGTTCTGCGTTATCCAACCATTTTGCAGTGATTATGGTTTGTGCGGCGGTTAAATTATGACCTAAGCATTTGGCAATATCGATTTTTGTAATAAACTGAAAAAACTGCTACCGACTCTTCAATTTAAATCCTTTATTTTCGGGGAATGCCTCACCCTTCAGAATCCATCTTTTTCATGTCGATTCTCCGTAATTCGTTCTGCGTTATCCAACCATTTTCCAGTGATTATGGTTTGCGCGGCGGTTAAATTATGACCTAAGCATTTGGCAAAATCAATTTTTGTAATAAACTGAAAAAACTGCTACCGACTCTTCAATTTAAATCCTTTATTTTCGGGGAATGCCTCACCCTTCAGAATCCATCTTTTTCATGTCGATTCTACGTAATTTGTTCTGCGTTATCCAACCATTTTCCAGTGATTATGGTTTGTGCGGCGGTTAAATTATGACCTAAGCATTTGGCAATATCGATTTTTGTAATAAACTGAAAAAACTGCTACCGACTCTTCAATTTAAATCCTTTATTTTCGGGGAATGCCTCACCCTTCAGAATCCATCTTTTTCATGTCGATTCTACGTAATTTGTTCTGCGTTATCCAACCATTTTGCAGTGATTATGGTTTGTGCGGCGGTTAAATTATGACCTTAGCATTTGGCTATATCAATTTTTGTAATAAACTGAAAAAACTGCTACCGACTCTTCAATTTAATTCCTTTATTTTCGGGGAATGCCTCACCCTTCAGAATCCATCTTTTTCATGTCGATTCTCCGTAATTCGTTCTGCGTTATCCAACCATTTTCCAGTGATTATGGTTTGCGCGGCGGTTAAATTATGACCTAAGCATTTGGCAATATCAATTTTTGTAATAAACTGAAAAAACTGCTACCGACTCTTCAATTTAAATCCTTTATTTTCGGGGAATGCCTCACCCTTCAGAATCCATCTTTTTCATGTCGATTCTACGTAATTTGTTCTGCGTTATCCAACCATTTTCCAGTGATTATGGTTTGTGCGGCGGTTAAATTATGACCTAAGCATTTGGCAATATCAATTTTTGTAATAAACTGAAAAAACTGCTACCGACTCTTCAATTTAAATCCTTTATTTTCGGGGAATGCCTCACCCTTCAGAATCCATCTTTTTCATGTCGATTCTACGTAATTCGTTCTGCGTTATCCAACCATTTTCCAGTGATTATGGTTTGTGCGGCGGTTAAATTATGACCTAGGCATTTGGCAATATCAATTTTTGTAATAAACTGAAAAAACTGCTACCGACTCTTCAATTTAAATCCTTTATTTTCGGGGAATGCCTTACCCTTCAGAATCCATCTTTTTCATGTCGATTCTCCGTAATTCGTTCTGCGTTATCCAACCATTTTCCAGTGATTATGGTTTGTGCGGCAGTTAAATTATGACCTAAGCATTTGGCAATATAAAACGCAAACATATCGGAATCTCACCGATAGATTTGAACTATTATATATAAATATACTTGAGATCTCCTCCTTTGGTTATCATTTTTCTTGCTATGGATGGAGTTGGCAATGGTCAATTGAGAGTTGTTACCAATTCTCTTATATCTCATTAGTGCATTGATGAGAATTGCATTTTTCACCGTTCCGAACAAACATGTGATTCAAGTATATAGGAGACTCCTTTGACAGCTGTTTAAATATCAAGACTGCTGAGTGCAACTTTGCCCTACTCTCTGGAGTCAATTCATTTAGACGCAATTCGAAGGAATACAACCGGAAACCGATTGCCATTGTACCGCGTTCGCTTCCATTGAATTATTATCATCATCATGATGACGATCTTTTTGAAGTATTCACCCATCACTAGGTTTCTTCCTTTATTGGCATACAGCAAAATTTTTGAATAATGCCTGTAATTACTATCGAACCGTATTATTTTTTCGTAATCGGTAACATTTTGAGTGCTAACGACAGCCTGAATGCTGCGGCCAATAGTTCCATTCAACCGCTTGCTCGTTATGCTAACTCTTCTCGGTCTGAGAGAGCCACTCGTTCCATTGCTTTTGACAGAAGATGCGCCAAAATATCTGCAACGTGTGAAAGTTGAAAAAGATCTGAGCATATTGAACATCACAATCAATTGAGTGCAAAAAAAAAACAATTTCAGATGAGCACTCAAAATCATCATCTTAACATTTGGGCAGCGAGCCGCAAAGTGTTGCTGGACATCAATGTGTCAATTCAAAATGTGTTTTGGCTTTCGAATTGAATATGCGCGCGCGTTCAATCACCGTACATAAATTCATAAAATTATAGAGTTGCAGCGATCAAACGGGAATAATAAGCGAAAAAGCATTTGAATAATCGTTTCGAGTGGTTCGACGCCAATGTCCATCCATCCAGACATCAATTCCATTTTTGGTTAAACCACCGTGAATTTGTCGGTTTCATGCCATTATGTTATACAGATCCATTGAAACGTTTAAGGACGTTATAGAAAAATGTGACGGCGCTAGTAGCAGCGGCGGAGGGTGAGCGAGTCATTGTCATTTCCTCACGAAATTTCACGGTGAAATGGGAAACGGCTAGCGATGTCACACGTTTGCCATATTGCACATGAATATTGCACATAATTTTTATTATTTAGCGCAGGCAGTGAGCGATGAATTCCTACATGCATAATTCGCTAAAATAGCATTTTTCAATGATGAAATGTTCGAAAATGAATGGTTTTCATTCCTCATTCCGGTGTTAAATTTTTAAACAATAATCTTTGTCTTCAACCGAAGCGCAGCAAAATAATTCTGGGTGAAAACATAAGACATATTTAATCACACTTTTCCAAATAATGCTCAATATTTTGCGATGCATTAACTATTTTTAACATCAAAAAGGAGGTTCAGCAATAAATCCAAATCAATTTTGATTCAAATTGTAGCCCTTCAATTGAAAAATCAAACACTGAAGATTGGTATTTGCAGAGAGAGTTAGAGATAGAGAGGGAGAAAGTCTGTTTTGGATACTGAATTAAGGGAAAATCCCATCAGTAACAATGCTCATGATGCAATTAGCTTGGATAAAAAATGATTTGATTCTTTCTCTGGAGTTGTAGCAAACACATTGATCTCTTCAACGCAGTGTGTATTGTGGAATGTACAGGGTTACTTATATGTGCTTGAATCCACTACATTTCAAGCAAGATGAAAGAATTAAAGATCAAACGTTGGCATTTTATGGGGTCGGTTCTTGTGTCTGCTGGCATGGTTTTAAATTTGTTATCGACTTCAATTTGTTTATAGCCCATTGAACATGCTATAGAGCGAATCCACCGACAGACAATTTTAATATTAGCATTTGGAACTTCCGTTCATCGGCTGCGCATCAATATTAATATGGTCATTGAGTGCGTGCGGTCAATCTCTGGGTTGATTGTTATTATTGTTGCCGTCTTGGTTGACGTCATCCCCGCCGCCGCCGTCGTCATCAAAGAACTTCAAAGAAACCATCAACCGAAGAAATAATAAATAAATGGTAATATTTTATTTCCGAACCGGCTATCGGCCGATTTAACTCAAAGCAATAAAATAAACATTTTTCAAAGTTTTTGCTTTGAATGGGCAAAACAAAACAAATCGAAATATTCACAAAATGCGCATTTTCGGATGATGGTCTCTTCTACTTTTTATCTTTGTCGAGCAATCAGTTTTCGAACTTCTTTTCCAGCAAGATATTCTGTATTTTCAGATTCTTATCACTCCACACGCTCGCGTGCTCATTCCCTTTATCTTTATCTTTTTCATAAGCTATAACAAAATCCATTTCGAAAATGAAAGTTTGTAAAGTTGCATATTCAAACGGATTTAATGTTAACCGATTTTTTCTGCTTCGGTTTTTTCTCCCATTTTCTCAAGTTAGCGTCTCTGTGTGTTCGGTACAAATTTCCCTTAAATGGTTGGTTACGGTTTCTTTTTCTATTAATATGCGACAACAAGTCAAGAGTTGTTACAATTATATTGAATGTTTAGGATGAATGATCGTTTTCGTTTGAGTGGCAGTGCTGGTGGGTAGCGGGGTTGTCGTTGGTGGTGTTGCTGGCTGAGAGAGGAAGTCATAAGGGAGAATTTTAAAATCAATTCAGTTCGTAGATGAGAATGATGTATAATTCATTTTCTTTACAGTGTCATTGTTCCGGATGGCATTGAGGTTTGCTCGACGATGACAGAAATATGTTACTCGCGAACATGATTTATTTACACCGCAGCCACTCGAACATTTCCCAAAATGCCTGGACAACCGATGTGCATGTGTTTTTTGTCGTTATGAATTTTTGGCCGTCGTGCAAAATCAAATTACCAACAGCAGTTAATGAATGAGCGGGCGTATTACGACACCTGTCACACATTAATGTCAGATATATTGTCGAAATTAATTATATACTTGCAAAAGGGGTCAAATGCATGCTTTGAACAATGCATATTTGTATAAACAATGTGCATGGATATCGGGTGCCTTGCAGCTTTCACGCAGCCACTGCAGACATGCATAAATCATAGATCATCAATTTGACAGAAGAGCGGGAAGTGCGAGCGGGAGCGTGTGCACGACAAGCTGTACAGGCCCAAACAAACACTTCAACGCCAACATTATTCATTCAAAATGCCTTTCGTATTTGATGATAAATTAAATAGTTTGAAAGCGGTAATCCGCAGAAAGTATACGCTTTTAGCCACTTTTCAACCGAAAAATATATGAGCGCACGCCGCGCGACATTTAGGATTTTATGTTTCGTGGGAAATGGCTAATCATCCATTAACTAATGCAATGTTGGCATTGTGCGATGGCAGTTGCAGGAGACACTGTTCACACGCCGTGAGAATCATCTCGGTGATTCTGCCAGCCAGAGATCAGATGTTTGTTATCCGCTAATTGAACAGATTTGTACACATGCACACATATCTTTGTGTGCGTGTGTGCGTGTGTGTCTCCATTTAAAAAATTGACTCGAATATATATAGATGAATCTGCATGCTATGTTATTTGATGTGTGAAATTATGCGCACATGAAATAAACGAAGAAAAAACTTTCAAGAAATACATAAATTCTGAGCCGGAGCACACAATAAATGCGCGAAGAAACAAAGCGAGGAGAAACTGTGAGTAATTCATCCGAAACTGTGCTCATTTCACACCGATGCTGCTCATATGGCTCACCTTCTTTCATTTGTCTGATTTTCCAGCTCAAGCGTTAACGCATGGAGGTTAGACAAACTTTAAATTATTCACTCATTTATTCTTCGCTTCTTGGTTACGCCTAATAAATAAAATCAAGCAGCATTTCCGCAGACAACATAAATCCCAAACAAAAAGCACTTTCTTAAAATTATCATATCGTCGCACTTCAACAAAATGTATGATTGCATTTTGCACATAGCTTGAGCGCATAGTTTGAGCCTTCACACATTAGATGCCTCAGCATCGCCAAATCTCTTTCTCTCGCATGCTCGCTCGCTCTCTGGCTGGCACTTGCAAACACACACTCACCGTGACTTACGTGCGTGTAATCATGCTGTGTTTTGTTTCATATCGCATCTTTTACGATGCCATGTTTATAGTGCTTAGTGCTTTCGGTTGAAAAACTATCTCTTTATACAAAAGCCGTAATTCTAATGCACTCATCGCATTCGCTCCACATTCTTACACAATAATATATTGATTTACAGTGTTTTTTTTTCTTCTTCCCTTTTCGTGCGTGTTGCAAAAGAACGCATTCGTACTCTCTTTAATCAGAAACTTAAAGTGCAATACTACACACATTCGAGCTTCATTCATCGCAAGTTTAGACCGGTGCACTCCGATTGACGACACAAGAACGTTGAAAGGACCGATTCAACGGAACGATCTACCGTAGCACATCATCACATACAGTAACAGCCACGGCGTCAATGTGAATAACAGTAGCAACAATAGCAAGTGCGACAGCTAGCGAGTGTAAACCGACGGAAAATGCGAGGAAAAGTGAAGAAAAATACGTTGAAAGCTCTCGTAAAAGGAAATCACTAATATGAAACGTAACTATTTGTATTGTAAGCGATAAAATATCCAGCATTTTTCCCGTCTCGGCATTTTGGAGCGTATAATAGCGTATTTGTATGTGCTCGCCCCCTCGCTATTTTGTTGCCCGGATAAAAATAAAAATGGAAAGGGCGCACAGAGTGACATCAACATGCACTCTAATAGTGCAAGTGCGAAGGAATACAGACGTCCATTTGATTTATCGCTGCAATTCGACTAATGGCTTCCTCATAGTCGTCGTTCTAGTTATACCACTGCCGTTTGTCAACGGATCTAGTGAATGAGCGAACGCAGCTGATGAAGAAACCGGAGAAGAGTGCGAACGAATGAAGTAGCAAGTAGAGCGAAAGAATCGGTGTACGAAGTAACACATCAAGCTCTTGGCTGCTTCAAGTGTATCGTAACAAAGGAGACAACGAAACGAATGAAACTTAAAGCTTTCAAAGTCTATTGAGTGTTCTTGGGCCATTCATTCATGTTTATTTGCAGCTGTTCCACCTGTTTGGCGCAACTCACCGAAAATTCGTCACATTTTGAATACTTAGATGAGCATCGACACAATTCAATGCGAATTGGAAAAAAAAGGTAATTCGATGGCGAATTTTTATGTGAGGTTCCGCAAACTCTGTATCCAAAGATGTGAATCCATAAAAACAATGCACACAGTAAAATGTTTCGTTATGTCCCATCACAAATTTCATGCACTCAATTTAGGAAACATTAATTCATTAATAGTTCCTGGTCGATTCTTGGGCGATAATTAAATTTCATGTCATTACCATTAGGAGCACCGAACTAGCGCTGGCGGTGCCTGGCTTCGGAATGTTGCTGCCGCTGGTAACACGATTACATCCACACAAATGGAATAAAATAATTTGAGTATTCCATTTGCGCTTTTTGTGTCCGCACCATCCAACCATTTTGTTGCTATTCAATTATTACATATCAGATAACACAATAACACATCGATTAGTTGGCTAACAAAGTGAAAGAAAGAGAAATGTGGGCGAGAGTTGGAGGTGAATATGCATCGCCGTAGCAACGTTTGCACCTTGTAACATCAACGGCACGTTTCTTACATAATTATCCAATTGTTATTTGTTCCTTGGCATTTCTTCCAAGCTTATGTGCTGTTGAAAGGGTGCTGATTTTAACTGATTTTCCAGCAGCTACAATTCTCGATGCCGTGCTCCAAAATAGTAAAGAGAGAGAGAGAGAAAAAGAGAGAGAGAGAGTGAGAGAGAGAGAGAGAGAGATGTATATGAAGAAGGTTTCTCCGATTTCGATTCGATCAATTAGCGCTTTCGAATGGCTTTGGGCCACAATTTGTAGATGAAAATAAAGAGATCTCGGCCACCAACCCAATCGTACCTCGATACAGCTTAATAACTAGTGATCGTCGGCACTCAATAGAAGACACAGCGAAAATTGTTGTCTCACGTGTTTTTTTTTAAAGATAAAACGAAGGCGCATGAATGAAGTGGTAACCAAGGCATTAAAACCAAAAAAATGTGGCAAATGTTGGTTTGCCGGAATACACGTGAGAATAAAAAGCATTTTGCAAATCGTGCTTGTGAACTTTCATAATTCATTACTCGACAAAAGTTGGGTTGCTTCGCATCCATATTTATGTGTGTGAGCCTAGCTTGCTCGAGAAAGAAAGCGGGTAGAAGTGAAAAAGAGGTTCAACGCGGGATAATGTGCAATAGAATGACAGCCTTAACGAGTGAGTGTGAACGTTCAAATAGAAAAACTCAAAAACCAACGAAACAATGTGAATTACCAAAACAACAGTAATAATAATAATATGTAGTGGGGCTATTTGTCGGATTTTACGCAAATATCACAATTATGATCTCTCTCTCTCTCTCTCTCTCTCTCTCTCTCTCTCTCTCGTTCTCTCTCTCGTTCTCTCTCTCGTTCTCACACTTCTTGTGATTTTTAATTGTCCTTTGGTTGTTGGCGCGTAATAAAGTAAATTGCCGCCGTTTTGGCCGAGCTGCCAACAATAAATATGTGTGTGTGAATGCAAAAGGACTGTGGCAATCCTCTGATTGTGTAGCATTGTTTTAAATCGGAGAGGCTGTACTGTGCGCGATGGTAAAGTTAAATTCAAATCCAATTTTAGCATCGATGGTCTCTTGCCAATCCGATGGCAAAAAATAGATTTTGGCAGCAGTTGCGTTTGATTGTGTGTGAAGATCCGATTAAATGATGGCTGCAAAGTGTTATAGCTGTGCGCACGATAATTTTTCATTAAGATATCCGAATAAAACAACAGCATTGTCATCATTTATTTATTTATTTAACACCATCAAGAACCGGTTGAATTTAGTACAGGGAAAAAGAGCGCCGAAGCCTCGTTAAAAACCTGATTTTTTCTTATAAGTAATCATGGGTGAGGTTGCTCATGAAATTACATTTGACTTCTATTAATATCATGATTGTCTTTACAAATAAGTGTAAATAGGTACATAGTAATTACGATTACAGTTTCATAAAATGCAAACATCTTTTTCAAGCAAAAAAAAATATTATTTAAAGCTAGGATTATAGTTGATTGTGGAGAAAAAAAGTTTATGTTCCTCGTTTAGTATGATCCGAGTGCTCGCGTCAGGTTGGTCACCTCGTCTCACGAAACATCTAATAGAAACATATCGTCAATTTGTTAGTATTCAGATTCTCACGAGCGGCAACATATACAAAGGTGTTACATGGACAAAATTGACTATAAATGCACGTCTTACAGCCAGACAATTTGCGTTGCCGTTTAGTATTTCATAAAAGAATATGACTGAAAGAATTGCTTCAGGACAGATTCAATCTTCTTCTTGTGAACGTCATAGAATGGTTGTCATATGACGCTACAATATTCCAAGTGAGATTTTGCCAAGGAATAGTACAGGGACTTCAGTGTTGCAGTGTCAGAGATGTCAGCGCAAAATCTCTTTACGAAGCCCAGTGCTGCCGATGCCTTCGAACAAACAAAATCAAAATGATTATTAAATGACAACTTACTATCAATCCAAACTCTCAGGTCTCTATGTTCAGAAACGCGGTTGAATACATGATTGCCATAGAAGTATTGAGTTAGGGTAACACTTCTCCTCCTGTTGATTGATAGAACCGGACAAGCTGTTACCTCATGATGGTATCTTAATCATGCATTTGGTTCATTAATTGGATATTACCTATATTCGGATTGAATCTCGATAATTAATTAAGATCGAATCCTAATAAGTTATTAAGATCTTAATAATTACTAAGATGATTATCTTATTTATTTATTTATTTATTACGGAGCCTACATTTATGCCAATACGTGTTCGCAGCAAGCTGAAAACATGCTGGTCTAAGACCCAATACGGCATAAATTCCGCCCATGGTGCGTCTTTTGCGAAGAGAATACAGTCAGGGATGGGATGGTATAAAAGAGAAGCTTTAATACCAAAATTTGGTCCGGAAAACCATGGCAAAACCGGCCTAGTTCAGGAGAACTAGGGGAAATACAGTCAATATTTTTGCAGTTAAATTACGTTAACATCATAGAAAAAATGACAAATAAAAATGAAGAACTAGAAATAACTTAAAACTAATTGGAAAAGAAATTGCGTAACAATGTTCCGAGAAATCGCGGGCTTATATTTTGAATCATTTACCGTGAGGTACGTAACAGATGCTTTAGGTTATTTTTAAACGCAACAATGGACTTAGAATTTCGAATATCCACCGGTATGCTATTCCAAAAATTAATCGCTGATAAACTAAAGGCGCGCGTGTCAAATGTAGTACGTGGATAAAAATGTACACGGAGGTTATCTGGATAACGCGACGACTCACCGTTCCGAACAAACATGTGATTCAGATACTCAGGAGAATGATTTGACAACTGCTTGAATATCAAGACTGCAGATTGCAGTTTAACTCTGCTCTCAGGGGTCAATCCATTCAAACGCTCACGATATTCAGTAACATGATCATTACGTTTTAATCCGTAAATGTATCGAATCTTGTCGTTATCGGCAACAAGATCACGGTGAACCTGATTTTGAGTGTTATGTGCACCCCAACCGTATGTTACTACACTGCCATAATCCATTATGGGGTCAATCAGAGCTACAGCCATATCACGTTTTACGTAATTGGGTATAAAATGCTTGGTATGGCGTATACGGTTCAAGACACCATACACTTTTTGCAGTTTACACTTGTCATGTTCTTGAAAATTAAAATTTTCGTCAAAAATAACACCAAGGTTCTTTATTGACTTGCAAAATTCGAGTTTTTCATCACCTATTTTCACATCATTGATCATATCAAAATTTAACCGACTCGTTTGATGCTTAGTACCGATAATCATCATCTTAGATTTAGATCCGTTTAATTTCATGCCGCGACGTTTAATAAAATCATTTAATTTAGCAAGGTCCGAATTTACTTTATCAATACCGTTATTAATTTGATTCAAATCGACTTCAAGAAGAGCTTGACAATCATCAGCGAACAAATGGCCTGTCATATTTTCGAGAACATTAAGCGTATCATTAAAATAGAGAGAAAAGAAAGTTTGGCCAAAATTACTACCTTGAAGAACTCCATTATTAATTGAAACAAAATCTGACTCGTGGTCACCAACTTTAACTTTCTGTTTAATATTACTGTAAATCGATTTAATTAATTCAACCGCGTTATTAGAAAAACCGTATGATTCGCAGACTTTTAGAAGAGCATCATGGGGAACGGAAGGAAACGCGCTTTTGATATCAAGTGAAACAAAAATGACTACTTTTTTACGATTTAAAGACGATCTGATGCTAACTCAAAGCTGATATGTGTATTATGAGGAATTCATCTCAATAACTTATTAGGATCCGAAATTAAAAATTATCTACATTCAATCTGATAGCGGTATTTTTTAAATATATTTAATATCCTTATAACAAGTTGATAGCGATATTATAATCGAATCTCAATAGCTTTTCAAAAATTTTAAGGTGATCATCAACTTTGCCCAAATCGCACAGCTGTACAAAGCGCCTATTTGTTCACTTTCAGCACAACGGGATATTACTCACTCTGAATTAAAGCGAAAACAGTGTGTATGTCGTCCTATCCGTACGATGTTAAACGATCAATCCCTGCGGCAATAATTCCCATATTATGCTTTCGATTAGATTTTCGACATCGTGCACTAACGTCCAGCAAACTGAAGGATGGATAGAAAAATAGTAATAGATTGTGAAAGTGAGTGCCGAGTGCATTGGATCAACATTATAATTTATTTAAGCGCCAATCTTTCCGACCGTTTTCAAATACAATTGAAACATTTCATTAACACTCGATTATGCTGTACTCAGTCTGTTTTGCTTATAAAGCCGATTTCATATCAAGCGGAACAGATATGCCGTCGGTTAATAATGAATCATCGATTGAAAAAAACGTATCAATAATCGCTACATCGTTCAAATATCAGATTGATGAATGAATAAAAAAATGAGCGAAGCACTTATCGCATTGGCTTCTTGAATGAATTGCTTGGAATTTTCCTGCTGGCGACAGAGCAACTATTTTGCAGAGCTCATACAGTAGTAGTGTATCGCACATGCTATGCAGCCTTCACAGCGGTGATCGAATGAAGCATTAGTGTTTAACAAAGTTGGGCGCGTAGTTGCGGTGGCGCCACCAGTAGGAAAATCATGCGGTTGCTCGGCCTTGGCAGAACTACAGTATCCATTCAATGGAAATTTGGCAAAATACTACTCATAGATTGTCACTTGAATAATTAGAGTGCATCAGGTAAATCAACAATGCCCCAACAAAACATGATAATCTGGTTCACAGTCCCGTGCTTTAATCAACTATTTCTATTTTAATTATTTTTTGTACTCATGAAAAAATGAACGCATTGAAAAACCCACACAAGCGAATTTCGTCTAGAATTTCGACATAATTAAATTATTGAAAATGCAGTATTAAATCCGAACTCGCACACACATACTCATAGACATTGAACATTACAGTGATTATGTTTTACCCATGATTTCGTATCTGATTATCTCGCGGGAAAATCGCTGCCAGCAACTGAAGCTCTCTCTTTATTCGCTTAACAGCACAGCATTATGGGGGAATGCTAAAGGGTTGTTAATCAGATCGGTATATATTTTTTTCCGCTGATTTTTGTTCCCTGCCGCTGTTGTTTTGTTATTGCGCATTTTTTGTTAAAGTCAAAAACAGCAAATATTATATTGTTTGCGATATCATCAACTGGATATAACGAAATAATCTGGAATTGTTTTTAATTTGTTTTCGCTTTATCGTTCATTTACAGAACTGATATTTTTCAACGATTAAGCGAAGCGTAAATAGACGTCAACAGCTGCACACAGAAAAATACAATGCTGATTATCAAACGTATCGTTGAGGGTGAAAGAGGCTTTTCGGGCGGGAGTAAGAGGAAGATGCAAAGTGAATCTCCATGATTATACTTTTTTTCCAAAATTTTCGCCCCCAAAAAGGTCCGCAATCTAAACCTCAAATTAAATATTTGGGCAAAAAGAAGCAGCTGGGACAAATTTAGTTGCAAAAAAAGGTTCTCTTCAATTTAAATACAATGTATATGGAAAAATTCAAACAATTATTATAAAACAGGAATGAAGCGAGCACATAGTCCTTCTTATGAGATTTGACCAGTAATCCTTTTTATATTCTCCACAATTTCCCCACCGAAAGTATAGAGCGACTCGTAATTCATTGAAACGACTCAATATGCATATTTCATATGTTTGTTGGTCGTCGATTAAAGCGAGCTTAAGCGCTCAATTATTCAATAATTAAAGCGGAGCGATGAAATTTTCCACGTTCAACCCAAAAATGGGCCGCAGGCAGTGCTTTTTGTTGATATGCTTCGTAGCAAGCCCAAGAAATGTATTCGTGCGAGAGTCGATCTTGTGTTTCACACGTATCATGGATGGCATTACGCTGCCTGAAACCTGGACATGCACAACACGCAGCCACATATTTTGCAGCTTCATTATACTAAGCAACGATAAAAGGTACATCATAGCCTGTTCAAAATGTTCGAAGAGCCGGCATAAAACGGTGAATTGAAATGCGCATCCACGAACACCGAAAAAAAATAAAGCACATTAATGAATGAAAGTGAGTAAAAGAAAATCGCTCAAGAAAATGTCTGTTTACAATTTAAAAAATTCAATAGAAACGGCGCGCTATAAATTAGGTCAATTATGTATCATGCACACAAATAGTCTTTGGTTATAACTGAGAATGATATAAGGCTGGTTAATTACGGCATTTTTTAATAAAATTACCAACAACTTATCTTGTATTCTCGAATGAAATAAACTCAAATCTAAAATACACTTCTTGCTTCATTTCTTTTGCATTTATTGTCTTCAACTTGTTTTTTTAATTGCCATTTAACATTTAGCTCACTTCTGAATTCAATAGAAATAGTCTAAGAGCCCGTGAACAAAAATAATTTCTTTTCTGTGTACGGCAGATTGTCACATGATTAAGTAATGTGTATATATTTTGCTATATTTTAAATAAACCGCCCACTCATTTCGGCAGATTTTTTATTTTTTAAGCTTATTACATCCAATTGAATGTTGAAACAGAAAATCTGCCGTATTGGTGAAAAAAAGTATACTTTCTCGCGTAGCGCGAATAAATCGCGAATAAAAGTGATCCGCCCAATTACAGTAGAAAAAGTGATGTGTTTCAAACAGAAGATCCTTGGACAATGTTAATTTTATGAAAATCTGCCGTACACAGAAAAAAAGTATTTTTGTTCACGGGCTCTCGGTCTAAAAGGGTGATATCTATGGGAGCGTTCATAATTTGTATTTAATAAGTTTTAAACATACACAGGAAAAGAGAGAGAGAGAGAGAGAGAGAGAGAGAGACGAAGATTTGAGTAAACATAATCAGTGAATAGTTTATTGGAGGGCGAAAGGAATTCGCAAAGTGGTAAAAGCTCTTATGAAATTCCTATCGAGAAGTACTGTACAACAAATCAACACAATCTCGCTCCCTTTACAGATATTGTATATATATATCATTTCCATAAAAATCGTGGTCATGGTAGCGATTATGACAACCTACAATTAGGTGAATGCAATAATTTGTTTGCAGACACAGGGCTAAAGCCACATCAACAGTTAACCGAAAATAATATAATAATTTTAAAAGTGTAAATATTGAGTGCAATTTCAATTGCGTTAGTGAAAAATGTATAACAGATGCACTTGATGATGAGATTGTGTTTGTGACACAGTCAAATGCCGGAATCCGAACGATTTTCCGCCTGTGAACACTTTCACTCACAAAACCAAAATCAAGAATAGAACAAAACGCAAAATGCACACACCCGCACAAAGAATTGCCGAGCACAACTAAATATTGTCGGTGGGATGAAAAAAAGTGGCTGCAACAAACAATTCGTACACAAGTTCATTAATGATGCTCGAAAGTGCAACCGAGTGACGCAATGTTTTATTGAAAAACTTTATTTAAATGATTATAATTAAGCGTTGAAATTTGTTTGCGCCACATTTCAATGTAGCACAAAAAAAGTTCACGACAATTTTTTTGCTGTATCCCATGCATTCAGTGAAGGTAAATAATAGTGATGGAAATTGCAAAGGTTTCAACTCACTAATTACCATTCAATTGACTTCATTACATCTTTCAACCCACTGACATCGTAAACGGCGACGTGTTTACCCAGCAATGACCTGTGGCTCTGTTGAAATAATCGGCCATAAGTGCTTCGCAGTGAAATTCCAATTATACGCTGGCCTCAATCACTTTTTCCATTTGCACTGTGAAAATACTCAACCTCTTTGGAATGAATGGCGGTAGAAATCGTTTGAAAAGGTGACAATATCTCTTTTAATTCAAAAACATTTGATTTTTAAATTGATTTCATGTAAAATCCACTTTGAAAACGTCATTAATAAAGGTACAACGCATTCACCGAATCGTTCGCCAAAAACATGTAATAAAATGAGATGAAACATAATTTCGAATAGTTTCAATATGTTTTCAGTTTCATTAAATCAATGAACGATGTGGATGTTTTTTGAATTTCGTTTGTTGAAAAGACTCGTCAGCTATTGTTTTGTTCTTGTGAAAATTGCAGATAAAATCAATTTTATTTATGCATCCAAAAATATACACATTTTTTGTGTGGTCCACAAATAAAATTGCATTATAAATCATTAAATTGACAGTTGACAAAAAAAAAACACAGTGCCTCATAATAATTAGATTCAAACAATCGGATATTTTGATTTTAATTGTGTTTTCATCTGATTCAAATTATGAAAATAATGCAATTTTGCATAGCAGCAGATGGCAATTCAATTGAACAACCGATGCCCAAAGCATCCAAAGGCCAAAGCTCACATTAACATGGAGCAAAAGCATATTTACTTTATGCGAGTCTTTTAAAAACCATTGAAACCGCAACTAATTCTTCACATTACCGATAATTAACTCATTTCTACACTCAACATTGTCATTGTATCAGCCAAGCGGATCGTGCTTGTATGGGATTGGAGAGCTATTCGAGAGTATGCTAATTGACCGCGCCATCTTATTTTACATGGGTGAACTCAATTTAGATTCATTGTAATACGAACAAAATTTTTATTGACACAAATAATAAACAAATGAGTCATTGAAACGATTGAAATATCACATCAATACTACTGCCCAATAGATGGCGCTGGAGAATAGATATGATTAAAATGTCTCAAATAGTACGGTCCCCTTGGTATCAGCTGCTGATTTTTCATGGTGTGGTGACTAAACATTTCAAAAAAAGGTAGAAATTAGAGCAGTTGCAAAATAAATATCGAAAAATGTGGGTTTTAAAGTAGTATAAACAAAGGTGCTATTTCGGTTTAAAAATTCACTTGATTTGGAGTTTAATCAATGGTTTCGTGTCCACAATATTATGCCAATTCCAAAATACATACCCATCGAATGCACACACCCATACGCAATAGAACATGGGGGGGGGATGTTGAAATGGACTTCATCCCATTTCTGATCCATTTATTCAGCCAACCTAGAGAAAAAAGAGTGTACACGGTTAACGTATTTAGCACAACTATGAATAAATCATTTGAACAAGAGCAATAGCGTACATGGGAAAAGTGCTAAAAAAATTGTTCAGAGCTCATTCTTTCTCTATCTCCCTTTCACCAGACGAGACTATATTTTCCTTGTAACACACCACGCACACAACCATTTTTAACCTTTTTCCGGACTTTGAAAATGTTTGTTTGCAGTTTGTATTGTGGCTCGGTCGCTCGTTTCAGGTTTCTACCCCGCACTCGTCGTTCATTGTCCATTTCATCGCTTTCCAATGAGAAATAGTTCCATAAAACCATTGGGTTGCACTTATGAGCATTGTAAACGCGTACATATTCAACACACAATAAAACACAATAAATAATGAATGCATTGTCAATTTCATTGTGGTCAAATAAATTGGAAAAGTTCAGCTCGTGTTTTTCTGTGTTTCCCAATGAATACAAAAATATTCGTTTGGATACAATTCTTTTTTGTTCCTCTGTGCGTTCGCTCTCTTTCACGTGGTTTTTTTTATCCAGGAATACCGCTGAATCAATGAATTTTTCGCATGATCGTCAATTTAATGACTTATTATTAAAAAATAAAAGATAAATTCAGCAATCTATCCATTCGGTTTCGCAAGTAATTAGAGCGAGCGGTGAATGTGCCCGATTTTTTTCCGTTATATTCCATGGAGTAATAGTTTTCTTTACACCCGCAATTTCTGCTGTTTCTTATCACCGGCGCTCGATTTTATGTGATGATTCGGATGTTTGTATTCGTCGGCTATCTCCTTTTCTTCAATTGGATTTTTCCTATCTGTGTGCGAGTGTGATCCGTTTTTGCAGTTCAAACCAATTTGATGATTTCGAAACTCAATCAGTGAGATTTTAATTACACAAATTGGTTTTCAATGTGCGCGGTTCTCGGTATGGAGTACCAGAGAGAGAGAGAGAGAGAGAGAGAGAGAGAGAGAGAGAGAGAGAGAGCAAACGATGCAGTGATAGCTAAAGCAATCACAACAATTGCGTAATAATTACCTATTTCAGCATATTTATCTCAATTAATCTAAAATTGTTACGCGATATACTTTTGTATAGTGAGAGAGCGAGTTGGATTGGGGGGGAGGTGGAAAGCCTTTATTCATTATATGCAAAATCTATGTTTTGTTTATGCTATTCGGTTTTATGTACATTATGCTTATAATGCATTCATTCCCCGCAACAAACACGCACACATACACTCACTCTCACTCACGCACACGCACAATTTATGTAGCCTTGCCTGCCATCCGCATGCAAAACTAATTTACTTAGCTTTGCTGCAATAATTAAATTAGTAGAATTTTATGTTTACTTTGTACTTTATTTATGTTGATAGCAATGCATTCACGACATATGTATATCTTTCGATAGTGTAAAATATGTATATATGGAAGCCGTGAGCTTTGGTTGGCGGTATCAAATGGCAAATTAATGATGGTTATCGGGTCGATGCTCGGGAAACGCCATACCGTTGTCCTATATATTGTCAAAAAAATAGTTGTCGGGCATTAAATCAATACAAATAAATCTCAACTGAAAACACCGCCGGCCAGAACAGATGATCCTGAAGTCGAAAGAGCTAATTTACGCATACAAGTACACACAATATATGGACGCAACAAAAATCTGCGCACTCTTTTTTTCTGAATAATAATTTCATAGTAAAAAATAATGATAATTATATTCTAAAACGGTGTGCGCACGCCGACAAAGTCCAATTGTTTGCAAAATGCATTCGACGTGAAGTAGTTGATTGGCAAAAGCTTTTCGCAATTTGCATAAATTTGTCCATAAAATAATATATTTCATACGCAAAATACATAAAACATTATTGAAATAATTACGATTAATAATGGAAAATGAGCAAACGCCATGCACAAATGTATTCAAGTAATTAAATCCGTTTTTAGCGTTTGTTATTTAAAATAGTTGTCGGAAGAGCGAAAAATTGTGAGCGCCGCGAGCGAGCGAACGAGAGAGAAATAGACCAAACGCGGCCAACGAGCGTCATTTTATCGCTATGCGCTGTCAAACAGTGGTGCGTTTGGTGCACAATGGAGACGGGCTCATGAAATTCAATTGGCTTCATATTCAATTTAAACAATCAAATTGTCATTAAAAGGAACGTTATAAAATGTTTTCCACATTCCATCATGCGCCAGACATAATCAAATTAATGATACGAATCTGATCAAAAGTACCGTAAAAATTACCATTTCAATCGCTCTCTTATGCACATACACAGAGAGTACCGCACTGCTTGCACCAACCATACACCGCGCCAAAATAAAACGGTCATAAAATTCATTATCCATCTGGTAGTAGCTGTACACTCGGGGAATTTATTGTTTAAGCAGCGAAAAAAGTCATTTCAAGATTTGCATTTGGCATGGACAGTTGGCCACTTAGATTTGCTGCCACATTTTCTTTGCTCACCAACAATTATGCTCCGAATTTCATGTCAATTGCACGCTATTCCGCTGTTGTTACTTTTCAGCGTGTGCGTGTGCGCTTCAGCTGTAACATTTCCCACTTGATGATAAATCTGACAAAATGGCGGGAAAAAGCGTATAAACGGGATATCTCTGTAACGAACATGATTGAATTCGAATAAAATGAACTTCAATATGCCATTAAATCTCAATGCCTTCACTTCTCAATATGAAATTTCAAACACACTCTATCACACATTTACCGTCATCGCTCGTGCATCTTAACGATAAAGCTGATTGAAAATGATCGACATAAAGCATATTTACCAAGATTATTTTTACGCTTGAGTTTTTTCAAGCGAAATTTATTAGATACTATAAACCGGCGTTTTAACGTTGCGCATAGTTAAAATTGGCCGAAGGAGCGCGCGAGCGCTATAAAATGTTTGAAGCCAAATTTTGGTAAATTTTATTTGAGTTCTAATTATGCGAAGTAATATTTGTCGGAAAAGTGGTGTGATGGGACAATTTTTCTGGGGCGGTGATGAAAAACCAAAAGCCCGCAGAGTAAAAAGGCGTGCAAATTTCATGGTTCGAGCTGTAGCTCGGACAAAGTAACAATTCATGCTTCGAATGTCATATGATTCGCATATATGTATGTACATCACACACACCCGCGCATCGCATTGAATCTACGTGTTTATTCCGAATTACCAACTCAATGCCTGCGTAATGCTGTTGTGTATAGGCTGTGCAGCAAAGATTTCCATACGTGTGTGATGAAGCCATAATATAACCATTACACATTTAATGGCGTACCAGTGTATTTGATGCTGAAATAATGAAATCACTGTATGCCGTGGGAAGCTCAGATTATATTCATGTTTCGAAACTCATCGAATAACAAAAAATACGAAGGTATTTTTTGAAGCCTGCAGATGACGTCGCCATATTGGAAGCAACCAGCAACATATCAAGCATCATCGGTTATCATGCTTATTTATGGGAGCTTAATTTCGAACATCGGTTTCAGCATTTGAGACGCTTCTCGCGGTGGTTGACGCTTTCGGCTAGAGAACTACCGTACAAAAATTACTGGTGAACGCTCTTTGCTAAGTAAAATCTCAAAATATCGCTCGATTTGAGCAACAATTCGCTTAACGGCAAATTGCTCTAATAATACAAGCGTTGCTCATAATTCATCCAAACTCATGCAACAAACACACACATGATTCATATGAACAACAAACTACTTAATAATTCCTCCATTCCAAGCGAAAAGAAGTGAAGAAAATTTTGCAAGTGATTTTGTTTTGATTCGATTGTGTTGATTCGATTGGCTGTTTCGGATCCGGGCTTAACGGTATATAACGCGAAACGGGTCCAGTATTTTTTTTTTTTTTTTAAACTTATATATTTTTGGTATTGCTGTGCGGCGCGCGAATGATTTCTGTTTTGTTCGCATAAATCGACAAATGCGTGTAATATATCGACAGGGAGTATATTCGATAGTCCATTTCTATTACTCAACTCGTTCGTCACTCCCGTTACTTCATATTTGATTCGGATCGGCCGCTTCCATTGGAATGCACATATATCATTCGGCTCTCTAATTGCCGACGGCAAGAGATTATGAGGAAGTGAGAGAGCGGGAACAGTGGTATTGAGAGACAGAGAGAATGAAAAGTGTTTTCACGTCGGCGTCCAACGGCCATTTCATGGAATCAGAGGACAGACATTTTCAATGCAAATGTAGTGGGTCTTCATGAAAACTACACATCAACGCCATCTGCATGAACAGAGTTACTAGAGCACAAATCAATGTAACACAAGAGAAGAAGAAGAAGAGAAAGACAATGAAGAAGAATCCAATACATTTTCTCACATTGCAGTTTCCCTGTTTTATAAAGATGGCGCTATCTTCTCATAAATGCCTGTCTCTTGCATGGGATATAACCATTTGAACGCCATAAAATGGTGCTGAATGCAACAAAATTTCTCAATCTCACAGTCATAAATATGTTCGGCCAATGTGCGTTTATTAATTATAATTCAATCGAATGAAACTGAATTAAATGCGGTGCACGAAACTATGTATAATAAATTCTCAATGGACACATGAGATGTGTAAATGAATCCGCGAGAGAGATAGAAAAAAAACTGAATCCACACGCATTGTAATCAGCCGATTTTTTGTCACTTCTTCATTTGCCGTTGCAATTTGCATTCGAGCGTCGTGAAACAGAAAACATGTATGACTGCGCATAAAAGACTCCATAATAAACGTCGCACCATTTAAATGTGAGCAAGCACAACAAAGAACACAAAACCGAATTTTGCGAACAAAAAGAGTGTGACACAAAACATTTTTGCAATTTACGAATTTAATACGCATTGTGTGATTGTTTTTTATGGTCGAGTGAAAAAACATGTTTGACTTTTATGCTTATCATCTCGCTTGCTCCGTTCAATATGGCCAATAGCATTTCAAGCCCATTTTTTACCTGATGGAAATTCAATGTGTGAGAGCAAGAGAGTGAGATGAAGAGGGAAAAATCGAATAAACATTTCGCATGTAAATATTCATTCATTGAGTGAGTCGGATGTTGATGACATATTTGTGTCAAAAAATCATAAAGGAAGCGACAGGCACTAAAATATATGTATTGCTGCAACATTTCACAGATCAAAGTTGACGTGTGCGTTTGTGTGATACCTTATGTTTTCGTAATTCATTCACTTCAAATCAAAACAATACGTTATATTCAGATGCAATCAAAACAAATCGCGGCAAATCTCTTTTCCAGTTGATGATGCCAATTAATGTCATTGTCCATTCTTCGAATTTTCGGCCATTCATCAGCCTTGTCCGATGTCCTAAAATGTGCCACAATTTGATAGGAAATGTATGAAAATTTGGCATAGTTGTTTCAATTCGAAACATTTCAAACAATATTTGCATATTTTTTTCACTGTGCTTATCTAATTTAACATTCAGAAAACAAATGGGCCGCGATTTCAATGTCCCATAATCGCGATGTGTACATTGGACTCAATTGAAAACATTTTTCTTATCAATATGCGTGTTTGATCACACTCTTTTTCTACATCTTGTTTTTCTTTTTTTGCTTTATGCCACTGACTTTCTGCTGTCTGTGTGCAGCGTGGCTGTGTACCTTCTTTTCACGCCTAACTTTGTGCCGGTCTGTGTGACAATATCACATAAATTATATCAAAAATTGTCGCTCTTTGTTTCGAACGGAGCAAAATGTCGTGCTCAACTGATTAGATATTGAAATAAAACACAAAACAAACTTTTCGATAAAAACAATCAAAGTGATGATGGAAAAGATCTGGCAGCAAAATGAAAACGCAAATCCGTTGTCGCCCATTAATCTCGCACAATTCTTTTTTTGTTGCTTCAATTGAAAAGCAAAAGAAAACAATGAAAAAAAAGTTTCCATACAATTTCAAAGCCATTCTATATTCATGGTTATGTTGTTGTTGTTTTTAACAAGATGGTGACATCAGAGAGCTGCTCAGATGCACAGCAACAAGGTTTCGATTGATGTGTTTCTTTTCGGAGCGAGAGACCAAGCTAGGATTGTTCGCAATGTAATCACGAATCAGTAGCTACTAGCTACTAAATCTACTGCACGTTGGTAATCTTGTTATGATTTCAATTTCAATTTTAAATAGTTTTTTTGTCGTTTGTTTGAACATGAGATTCGAATAATAATGGTTATTTGTATAGCCTGTCCTCTTAATGCTTATGAATTATTACCCAAAGTTGACTATAATGGCCGCACCGCACAGACGTTTCTTTTTTCCGTGTTTTTTTTCATCCTGGGCACAGTTGTTCGCCACTGGTCCAGATCAACAAGTTTTCCAGGCCAACCGTTCATTTCAGGTACAAATATTTTACACACAAGAAATTCAAACAAAATATCAATATTCTGAAAATAAAGCAAATAAAACCGTCTGAATTGAAAAAGCCGACGGCTCCCAATTAAATTAGTCAATTTAAGAAAAGAAAAATTATTTCTTTCGCTTATTTTCAAAGATTCATGAAGTTATGCTTGCGATACTCAAAACTTGACGCCGGAAATATGGGAAATTGAGGGTTGATTTTGAGCAACCGGCCCCTGAAACATTCATTCGTACTTTGAAATTCGGCAAAAATGATGAGTTAATGCGAACTGTGCGAAATTGTCTGCGTTGAACCGAAAAATCAAAATTATCATTACACACTGTTTGCTCAATGCAAATGAATTTAAATTTGGTTGAAAAATTCAAAGTACGCTATGAATAAATTCACATTACATTCGAAAGTTTGTGTGGCAACGGATTCTGTTCATCGTCCATTGTCGACAAGCCAAATAACAGCGGGTAGAAACTAGGACAATAAAGTCTAGGCGTTTGCTTGAAAAAACGTAAGAGAACTAACAGAGTGCCAACATAGATCTTTGCCAAACTGAATTCTCAGATGAGTTTTTCCAGTGATAAGCCAATTCTCTTGGCAAAATTAATAGGTGTTTGCTTTCACAGAAAAGAATCGCTCGGCGAAGAAAAGATCGAACTCACTGTTAAATATATACATTATTACTTCTGAATAAAATTGCTCATCGCCATTCCTCTGTCTCCACTCTCTATTTTCTTATTTTTTCTTTCAATATTACCATCAAACTCCCTTCCTCCGTCCCCTTCTTCTTTCTCCCGTTTCCCTCTCTTTACTCTTCTTAACGATCTCTTGCAGAGCTCAACAAAATTGAGATTAAACGTAAAATGGTGCAATATACACACAATTTTCTAGAGCGATAGATAATTGTTGCGGAACATCGAAATCATTTGTGTAAAAATGATGGCACACACACACACACACACCTGGAGTGCGACAGAATTACAAGCAAAAACGCTGAAATTTATAGGGTAAAAGTAGAGACGAGAGAAGTTATTAAAAAGAAGTGTTTTCACAACTATACGTGAAAAATGGTAGCATTTCAAAATATTTTATATTAGTTTCAATAAAAATGCACGTAAAACTTGTGCATATCTACATTGCAAGTTGGTCGTTTTGTAGAATGAGGTTTCGATAGTTGTTTCTTCGTTTCGTCTTTTTTTTTGTCATTATATTTCTTTCACTTTACCTCAATTTTATTTCTCCGTTTGCTTCTTGTTTACGTACAAAGTTTGTTTTTTCTTTCAATTGCACTGTGCATTTGCGATGGTGGTTCAGTTGTATTGCTATGCTGTTCGCATGCCCATCTACAATTGCGATGCATTAGAGGTAACTATATCTTGCGTTTATGTATAGCACATTGAATTGTATCATTTAGAAAATGGTGTTTAGAGTTTTTATCGTTTTATTACACTGAATTGTGTGCGAAATGAAAGCTAAATATGATTCAGGTTTATGCATGAATCGCCCTTAATTCAGGAACAAACAAGTGGTCTTTACTCAGAGACTAACTTTTCTGCCGATTACGATTCAAATATATACATATGGAAGTCGGCTGTCATAAAAGGAGTAAAAGGAGTTTTCCGATTGAGCCCAAAATCTAGTCACTTCATGGGATTGGCACTTAGCAACATTTGATTGAAATCGAACCGAATTAGTCACATCGTTATCACATTTTTGGTTATAACAATCACCCAGGGGAGTTCAGCAACGATACAACGCGCCCTAAATACGAGGCGTAATACATGGCGTTGTCCACTGAGTGCCATACCCCGTTTGTATGGTCATTTCGCCCCCTTGAAATCACCCAGCGCCTCCTGGGAAATGGAGTGCAGCAAAAGCAATTTTTGGTGATTTCTGACAATGGAAACATTCTTATACATGTATGTAATACTTTGTTTCACCAAAATATATACGTAAATCATGTGCGTGCAGAAAAGTCAAACTGCATTCTTCGTTTCGATCATCTTCATTCAGATGTAACTATTCAATATATACGCAATGTTGCATGAATAAGCAGACAGTTTGCATCTTACACTTTGCAATAGAATAAACAACAGCAGCAGCAGCTCAGCAGACGGACAAAAAATTGGACAACATGAAAATAGCTCACGTCCAAACAATCTCTGAAAAATCTCAGTGTATGAGGAATGATGTAGGCAAAGACGAGAGAAATAACTAAAGCGAGTTCATATTCCATTTGCTTCAAATAATGCCTAATGACAGCATTTTTCAGTGACGCAAAAAAAAATGCATGAGCACAACAACAACGACATAAAGCATAAATCCAGCATAATAAAACCGATTGTGCGGCAAAAGTAGGAAAAAGATGGTTTCATAAACTTTACTGGAGAAGTGTGCTTGTGTCCGAATGTGTATATGTAAATTACAAGTAACTTCTTTGTGGTCGAGAAAGTTGGTGTGTCCGATGAAAAGTTTCGGGTTTTTTTTTCGTTGTGCAAACAGAAACTACTGATGTTTTGCCGCACACCACTCACGAACACAAATACTTCACATGCGACCGAAGAATAGCCATCATTTAACCAGATCGCAACTTCGCAACAATCTGGAGTTTGTTTTGAAAACGCAGAATTCGTTGTTGTTCCTTGTTTTTATTCTTTTATTCATTTTGAATATTATGTTTATTATTATTTGGGGAAAGGGAATACCCGAGCGCTACACAGTGCATGTTCAAAAAAAAGGTTATATATTTGGAGTCAAGCTATTGGTTGGATGCAAACGAGATTCTTTTCAAAATGCTAGAATTCAAGTACACACGACAGTTCCACTAACTGAAGCGACATTTAGGTCATTTAAGTCGAGTAAATGAGTATGTGTTCATCCTGAAAAGATACATGGCATTCGGATTACGCACACAAACAAAACCAACAAAAAATTAATGCGTGAAATGCTTTTAACTTAATCTGGAATTCCTCTTGGATTTGCAAATTAACTTTGTTTCCACGTTAATATAAATTTCATCATCGCTCACATTAATCATGATGCTCTTTTCTCTTTCTTCTCTCTCAAAAAAAAAAAAGAAAAAAAATCTTTTCCCAGCAGTTTTTCATTCATACAGCAGCTTTGTATTTATGTAGCGTTTTTTATCATTTCATTGGATTCGCTTTTTTCGTCCGTATTCAAACTTTTAATTAGGCAAAACTATGCAAGATGTTATTTGAAAAAAAATGTGATAGCGATTAAGATTCAAATCTACTTGAAAACACTTATTTAATTCATTGTCTGAAAATTAATGAAAACCTCTTTGACTGACACATTTCACTGCAAAACGATACAATTTCTTTTCATCTTCTGCCTGGAGAACGAAACCGCATTCGCATTGCATAAATGCTTGCATCGACCAAAAAATTACTTTCAAACTCCGAATCACTGCGCTGAGTAAACATTTGAAAAAGTATTTTCAATAAGCTCAATCGGATGCCTGGGAATAATAATATCTTCATAGTTTAAACTGATTTTTTCTCGATTGAGTGAAGCATACGGAAAAAAGGTTTTCGACGAAACATTTTATCGATTTGCACATCACTGATATGAGAATACGGGAATGAGCTTTTGGCAAATACACACAATATTTGAGTCATTATTATTCTCAGACATTCAATTTTATTTCAGTAAAAAGGTTTTTGCGTTGTCTTCATTCAGTCTGAGATTAATTATTATAGATTGAATAACCATGTCAGAATGCAGGGGCAAGCGTCTGCAAATGAATACAAGAAATGGAATAAAAGAATTTCCTGAAAATGAATAAAACGAAAATGTGAACATTCTTTGATGAGATGGCAGGTGTTACCTAAATGTTAACAAACAAACAAAAACAAAAAATCTACAATCCCAACATCGTGATTGCTCAGCCAGTATTTCAGTTCAGCGAGTTTTTGTATTAGAAATCGCAACAATTGAAATACTGAACGAGAACATGGCAAAATAGATTTTTATCATGTGATATTTGGGACATGGCCCCTGTTCACGTTGAAATTTCAATGAAATCCTTGAAGTTTGAGAATCATCTCAGTGGTTTTCGTCAAGAATTCTTAGCGTTGTGGCTCCTCGCAAAGGCAATGAATTTATGCGGTTTTGGCTGAGTATTCAGCGTTTTTCCAAGAAATCCAATGGAAAAATTCCGCTCGAATAATAAGCAAAAATGAATAATAATAACACATAGCAATATCATAAAGTTTATTGTTTACGACGGTTGCTTATGAATTTATAATGCATTACAATATGTACTTCTTTTATTGCAATTTTTGGTGTCGTGCAGACTTTTCGCTTCTATCTGCTTATATCCTGGGCAATACTCGATTTGAAAAATAAGTCTCAAGCCGTGATGCAGAATTTATGGAGCAACATTTTTGCCAGCAATCCCAAAGCAGCAGAAAAAACTGATAAATATAAGAAATATAGCAGAAAAATTTAATCAGAGTACAACAAACAGGATATAGTTGTTTATAATGCGCTGATGATAATAGTCTCTTCCTTCTCCCGTCTCTTGAGTTTATTCATATTTTAAAAGATTCTTTTCATGAAGTGTGCATTCAAATGTGAATTCTGCAAAAGAAATGAACAAAGCATCGTGTGATTCAGCTCTTCGTTTCGTTGGGGTTGTTTTCCAGCGTTCACAATGATTTTAAGTTTTATTCATGAAACAGCGCCTCGTAAATCATTATGCAAATGATTCGTGCATAAGTCCCGCTTGCACCGTACAAAATTCAGCTTAAAACTGCATACGAATATTTTGCTTAAGTGAAAGAAGCAGCAGAATATGAAAAACAGGGATTTTCGAAAATTAAATGCGATAATTAAGACATATTTCTGTCAATTAATTTAAATGTCAGTTTTCGCAGAAAGAAAAGCTTAAATTATTCAACGAACAGAAAAGAAGCTGATAAGCTAAACCTCGGCGTTCGAATGATTTATGCGAAACAAAAGAACAATATTTGGTGACATCTTTTTGACGTGTTTGTCAGAAATAGTAATTTGATTAGTCTTAATATGAAAGTTTGTAGCCTTGAAAGGAAAAAGTTCGGAGCGCGCGCATTTACGCTGATCGTTGAAGATGGCCATTTATCAATATGTCATTGTGCTCGAGATTTCGAACTTTGTTTGCATGACATTTAGCGTGAAAGATGCAATATCCATAAAAGTTATTGGTAATGTCGAAGGCATGTAATTTCTCACCAACAGCCTAAAACACCTTTCGAAAATTATTATTGCCGGTTGTCGGGCGCACGATACGAATGAATGGCAGCGGATGCCTAGCTCATTTCATATTTTTAAGCCCACACAATGTGCGAGAGCGAGATCCCGCGTAATCCAATATTTTATTCAAGCAATCTCTCACTTTGCCACCTATTTCTCGCTGAACAATAAAAATCTTGTCGGATGTTGGCATCCCGTCATGTCACAATGTCATTTTATTTTATTTAACTTTCTTATGACTGCGTATGCGGTCGGAACCGGAGGCGTTCCCGCAATTGTCATATGTGTTCAAGCATTTTTTATTGTTTGTGTGTGTATATGTGTGGACAGCCGCAGTAGGTGTGATTTGAGCCATTTTCTAGTTAAACTTTAATGCTATCATAAGTCAACTCATTAATCATAGTTCCGAACCGCATGTTGTTCAGCAATATGGAATTTCCGTCTCTCGCTTGCATTGTGGGTTAGAATGGCTTGATGAGTATTTTATTCATCTATTTTTCATGATATTTATGTTTTCTGTTACCAACTTGTTGAAATTGAATTTGCTGTTGTACAGATGTTTTCCATCGTAATTATAAGAGAGAGAATCTATCTATCGGTGAACTTCGATTTGATTGGAAATGAGCTTTTCAATGACGTAGAAAAGTCCAGTAGCACCCTAATAATCAGAATCAACAAACCTATTCTTAATTATTTTTCATCCATATTTAATTTTCCAGAGAAAATGACGTGTATACAAATAAAATTCAAAAAATACATTTCACTTGAGGCAGCTTGAATTTCATGTTGAGAAATGTATTGATTTCCCGTCTCAAATGAAAAGTTGCCGATTGAGTTGGACATTTCAAAGGCGGTATTGTGCATCTCGTGGATTATTGAAACTCAATATGTAGCTGACTAACTGTAAGAATACCAAATATTGTTCGTTTGTGTGCCATCGATGCAGCGATTGCGTTTTCAATTTGGCTGATGAGAACACGATCATGTGCCAGTCGGATTTTCTACTTCAATAGATATTTATAGATTTCCAGTAGTTGCAATTCGGTACTTCAACACAATGTATGTGTGTGTGGATGCACAACACCAGATAGACATGGATGTTTCATTTCAACATAAGTTGCAGCTTGGTGCTGAGCTTTCAGTGTTATTTTTATATATCTTTCTGATTTTTTTCATCTCTTCGATGCTTCTTTTGGCCGAAATTTATTCCATCCGACGTACGAATTTGGTGTGCAGTATGAATACATGTTGCCGATCCAGCTCTCTTTTCAGCTGGCACAACACTTGTTCATCCAATGCATCCAATTAAATGTGCTACACTCTCTCTAAACAACAAGAAAATACTAACTAAGATGGAAACTTGAGGAGTTCGGAAGCCATTGAGAATCGATTACATGTTCCACGCTACATTTTAAATTGACAGGAGCACCTCTTGGCGTGGGGCAGCATCGCAGATATGTTTCGCTACATCTCTAATGGATTTCGACACTCGTTTACAGCTCTTCTTCATCTTCTTCTACTGTTTCATCTTCTGCTTTTCATCCACTGTTTTGCTTTTCTTCTGTGTTTTTTTTTCTCTATCTTTCGCTGCCCTGCTACATTGTGATGCAACAAATATCTGAATAAGGAAAGGATGACATTTTACAGAATTTGAACTCTTCGTTTCTGTCGATTCCGTTTTATTAGAAAAGTTAACAATGACACAACAGCACCACTACCACCACCATCGCCAGCCACAAAAATATGAGCTACGTTTGCTGTTTTCCCATGCTTTTCCCGAGTAGTTGATGTGAAAGTGGTGAAGTGGATCAAAAGTGGAATATATACTGAATTGCGTATTGACGATATTGATTTTTGCCTTCGGCTCATGCCCCCCACCCGTTCCCAACTTTCAAAACTGAATTATACAAAATTTCAAGTGGGAAAGTCAATTAAATGCAATAGCAAATTGAGTGTTTTTTTTATAAATCAACTGAATTATTTTCCTAGCAACCGCCGGCAGCAGCAAAAGCTGGAACGGCGTTCCACTCAACCGAGTGGTCGGAGTACACAATGGTGAATGTTTTAAATCGCAACTAAAAGAGCAACATGAGATCGGCTATTTACGTGCAGTTTTTGACACAGCAACAGACATGGTTGATTTTCAAGCATCAACATACACCGAGGCACATCAAAATTCATACAGCAAACTGCCTCCAACGATGCAAATAAAAATCAATTAAAATATTATACCATTCGCATTTTCATTTTCATTTTAATTTATTTCTTTAAATTCATTTGCGTGTTTGACTTGAATTTGTACGTTGTGCGTTGTGTGGTGGTAGTGGCGGGCACACGCATATTTCGTGCCGGTGTGCAAAAGTATCGCAATAGTGGAAAAGTGTTTGAGAACTCATTTCAATAAGCTGTCTGCATATATGACAAGCTTCATTTGCGGTTTGAAAAATAACAATATATTATTTGAGTGAAACGATGAAATGTGTGTAATAATAAAAGTTGTTACTGTATTGTTTGTGTCTGTCTTTTTCTCTCTCTCTCTATCTGTGTGTGACATCGATTAAGAACGCGCCATTTTTGTACGATTCCGCTACTTTGTTCTCGGCAGTTTATCAGCGGCGGCATTTATCTTGAAGTGTGAAAAAGACTTGTCAGACTGGTGTGTGATTTTCGACATTATATGAATTCATGCTAATTAATCTTTAATAGAAACTTTCTATTAAAGTACTTATTAAGTATCGGCACCATTTCCGTCGCCCTTTTTTTGCCTATCTGTTATACATTTAACATATTGTCATCGTCGTTGTCGACGTCGTCGCGTTTCAGTAAATGCTGCTGCGGTGCGCGTTAGCCTTTTTCCATACACACATTACATGTTCTGAATAAAATGCCTGAATATGACGTTGTGCACGTCAACATATTCAAGGCAATGAAAAAGAAAAACCTCTAACGTATAGTTTGTTGTAAAGAGGAATTCAAGGGGAATCAAAACCACAAAAAGACATTGCAGAGAGAGAGAGAGAGAGAGAGAGAGAGAGAGAGAGAGAAAGAGAGAGAGAGAGAAACGAAAGCAGCATGAGACCGATAAATGAGCAAGAAAAGCAGTAGAAACTTCGGGAAAGCGCGGAAACAAAAGCAAAGCGTCGTGTAAAAAGTAAAAGAAATTTGCGACACAAAAGCGTAATGCTAAACTTTGTCTGCGAAATTTCCAAGGCGAATTCTATGCACACACATTTTGAGCGTGGCATCTTTTTTGCTTGGTATGTGGCAAGCGACGTGTAAGTTGTGCGAGATAATGTTGTGCATGTGTCAGAAGACAAATCGCTTTCTATTGGTAGTTTTACATTTTTCTGTGTGTTTCACATTGTATCTGAGGAATATTGATGGCAAAATTGTTCACCAAAATGTGAGTATGAATGGAAAGAACGTCTTTAATGATTAGCTCATCATAATAATTTTCATTGCAATTTACCCGTATTTTTCGCGAAAACTTCATGATTTGCATAGACAGCGTTCAACTTATCGCTGACTAATTTCAAAGTGTGTCTTATTCGACAAATACAGCCGGCGGAATTTGGGAAATAATTCGGTAACTGGCTAGAGTTAAATGAGTATGTATCATTGTAAAGTCTACGACGATCTGGATAGATTTCTAAATGGCGTACAATTCGATATTGCGGAAGATGTGCCATTAAACGCTTAATAACTTGACATTTCAGAGCTTAAATTTATTCAAATGAACATCCCCAATGAAGCTTGCTCTTAAATCCACCATATCATTCAATAAAATGCTGCGATTCGAAAGCTCAGCAATGCAAATTAGGAAACGGAATTAAATACATTTTCGGGCTGGGAAATATTCACCAACAGCGTTCTCTCTCGCTCTCTCCATTAGTATTTATTTCCTTGTGTCGCTGCTTCGTGACGCATCGAATTTTTTAATTGTGTTCCGAAACGAAGTCGGCTTTACCTAATTAAATGTAAATTCCATGAGTTGTGCCAGAGTCTAATGAATCAACAACATTCAAAAGCTTTCCGAATTACATTGTTAATAATATCCTGAGGAAAAATGTGGGACGCTTAATCGATGTCGAGCAAATCAAATTTTCCGCCTTGATTATGCGATTTGATGGGCAGCTGCTTTTTTCGCGTCTATTTCACTTTCGAGTCTGGGTAATTTATCGATAGTTCCAAAAACAACGTCCACCAAATCCATAATATTATGTCTAAAGATCGAAATGCCAGTCCATTTATAGCAATGGAATTTAAAATTTTAAATTGCGCACGGCTGTTTCAGTACTCGCGGCACAAGAAAATTGTTGTGGTTGTCATCGGCAAGTCTATGCAAATCTTTTTGGCTGACACACAAAATGTTGTGCTGATAAAAGCATGTCATCAGTTTGAGCCGCTGTCAATGAAGCATGGAATTGACCTTTGAGGAAGGTAGCAAAAGTAACCGTTTTTCTTCACGTTCGCTCACTCACTCGCTCGCTTTCCACTTTTAAACGGAAACATCGCTCTAGTTTCCTATTTTTTTCTTCACCAAGTGCTAATTGCGTATTCGGATCACGTACGTAATTTGTTTCTCCTAATTTGAATAGGTGATTCTCCATTTGATTCCTTATGCACCTCGCTGCTCCATATTGAAGTGAATGTGTATGTGTGTTTGTGTAAAAGTGTGCATTGAACGTGGTTTCAATTTTTTTCCCCACATTGCCATTTGAAACATGTCAAACGCTTTATTGCCGCAACCACGTTTTCGAATTTAAATTATGGAAAGTTTTATTTTAATTTGGGATCCGTTGTCGTTGAGTCATTTGTTGTCTTTCATGCAGCAGACAGAAAAAGCATTTTTCGTGCTCGATTCAACTTCAACGTGATTTCATAGTAATTGTGTCGATGCCATTAAATCGAGGCTACTAAACCAAGTCAAAGAGTAATGATGGAAACGACTCGTTGGCTCATCGACTGTCCTATGAATCATTTTTATTTAGCCAAATCGGATTTTAAGACCAGCTCTTTGCCGGCGCGTGAGTATAAAGCACCGAACGACCGAAAATGAGGTGGCCGGCAAGCTAGAGAGCGAGCGATCCACCGAGCTGTCTAAAATGAATAGAAAAAATGACAAAAATTTGTGGCAAGAATAATTAAACCTCAAATGATGGTGATTAATCAAGTCCAGAGTAAGATTGGTCGCCTGGTTTTACGTATTCACCGGCGAACACATTTTGCTTCCCCGTCCCATCCAAGATGTAAGCCCAATCAATAGCTCGTATGGATGGCATTGTGAAATGTTCCATCGAATAGTTTCGAAACGATGATTTTTGGTGTGCAGGATTCGCTACTTTTCTTCTGCTGCTATCACGTAATCTTCGCGCCAAACTAAATGTCAATAGACGAATTTGCTGCTTCGACACACCTCAACGCTTAATTTTATAGTCAATGTCCTGTCTTGTGCTGTGCTGTGAAAAGCCGGGCTGCAATGCAAGGAGGCGAATAACGTCGCTAGATATCGTCTAAATTGTTAGAAGTATTTACCTCTAATTGCCAACCATTTTTCAAGTAGACCATTGCTTGATTAATCGATTGCAAAACCGTCCGTGCATCGACACCATTCATAAGGCCAGAGGACAGGCATTGTCAATGTAAATGAACTGTGACGTCACAAAAGCTAGACATCAACGCCATCGGTTAAGAACAAGGTAACTACAATCCAAATCAATTTTACACGAAAGAACAAGAAGAAGAGGAAGACAATGAAGGAGAATCCAATGTCTATTGTCCTACATTGTTCCAATTAGCTTGTTTTAAAGAGATGGCGTTATTCAAACTTTCTCGTTAACGCCTGTCTCTTGCTTTATGCTATCTCGTCGACCATTGCCATCGTGTGCATAATAGAATTAATTGTTATTTAATGCATTATAGATACTTTCTGTGCGAGTCGAACGGGGTTATTCGCGAGACTCAAGCGCCCAGCTCAAAATGTAACAAAATCGGTGTGTAATACATGACGACGAACAAATATATTAGCTAGAAATTTCGAAGCAACTGCAACTTAGTCAGCCAATCACACTCGACACAAAATGTATGCACACAGACGTAGACAGATTATACTCAAGGAATGCTTCACGTTCACATGTGTCCAGATCTACGTTCATCGAATACATAAGTCAACCGTTAAACATATTCATAATTCAGCATAAACAAATAACAAATAATAAAACAAAAATAATGCCACCACCGAACAACAATGATTAATGGACTTTATAGCCCACAACATTTAGTGCAATGCAAGAACACGGTCAGACGGGCGGGCACACTGATGACAGACACTGTACATAGTCATCGGTCGCCTTTCAAATTCAAGCACATGCACTAAGCTTAGTAGCCCCCGAACGATGTACAGTACGGCGATCACTTCGATGTGGTCCAACGACAAACGAAGATGGGCAAGCAAAAGGTAAAGCGAAAGAGCATAATCCGAGCACCCGGACAAAACTCCATAAATTTCGGAGCTTTCACTTAAAACAAATAATAAATTGCCTTTTTTTACACATTTTTAAATAAATTATAGACTATTTGTTTTAATTATACGTATGAAATAAGGGCGAGTTCAACGAAAATTTGACTAGATTCTCTTCTCCTCTCATGGTTTTTGCCAATTTTGTTGCAGCCGCTTCAACTCGTTCGGATCGAATTTAAAAAGAGCATGAGTGCCCTCCCAAACACGAGATAAATTTACTTATGGAAAAAAATTGACGGCAAATATAACGGTATAATAATAGCCATAACAACGATTGAAATGATGGATTAAATTCAACAATGAAAAGCATTTGAATATATGGATCCCTTAATGGAAACTGTACGGATGATTTAGATGATAATCATCGGTATGAAACGCAAGCAAAATCCATATGTTAGTGTGAGTGTGTGTTTACATTCATTATTTAGCGTTTTTTTTAAGGAATCGCTTGACCAAGCACATGTTTCATTTCAATTCGTTCGTCGATTAAAAAAATCCATACCGCAAACACCCGAAACTGATTCCAATTCCTCTCTTTCAATTTGTACCGTTATGTGATTGTGTGTAATGTATGGAAAGCCCTTGAAGCGTTACTTCTACTTTACAGGTAAAAATCTAATGATATGCAAACAATGTTACGTTTTGATAGTAGCAACAAAATGCCGGTTATCCACTGATGGGTTGAAGGCTCTCACGTTTTCATCTCACCAAATAGTGGGCAATAAAATCGAGAACGGATAAAAATTGTCTGGGCAACTGAAAAATCACATCCGTTGCCGAAGATAGAAAGTATGGGTCAAAAAATGGTGTCTTTCTTTGTTTATGTACGTTCCACTTAAGCTGGAAAAGGATGTTCGGAATCAAGGGTTTTATTTATCACTGGTTAAACTAGTGAGCCGAACAAAACAAAACACAGAACGACAGAAGACAAAAAAAAAAACATGCGGAAAGTTAAAACTTAATTACTCTTGAGACTGAGTAGCGTGTTTGTGTTGGTGGAACTGATGCGATACCATCATGTTGCAGCCGATAATTCGTTAGATAACGCAGCACGATCAAAGATTATGCCACAATAAATTCATGTCATTGTTGCGGCAAGTGCACAAAAAAAGCGGCACCCGCCGGATGGCAAGCGAAGTGGCGGAAGAAAGAGGAGAAACTTTAAAATTTATAGTCTGTTGAATGAAAGTGTAGTGAAGCGTTGCTAATTTCCCCCTCTATATCACCGACAGAGAAAATAAAAATCGTTAGCTCCAAAACGAAGATGAAAAACAACTTCCTTCAAATGGTTTTAAATCATATTATCTGCTGGCTAATTTCCCAGTCTTCAACAACGGTTTTATGTTGCTTTTCATGTTTATTCGGAGCGGTGCATCGAACCCAAACTCCAACTCAATTGATATTAATTATTGGAGCATATTTTTGGAATTTCAAAACAGTTTTCCCGGTAGCTCAATTGGCTAAATTTATTTCGATTTTATTTCAACTCATTGAAGATCCTGCTCTCCAGGTAGAGAGATTTCTTTTTTGAAATGGGAAATCCAAAGATAGAGAGATCCGAATTTCTTTTAATTTGAACCTTGTGGTGTTTGACAAGCATTTTTCAGTACAATACAAGTGCTTTAACCACACACATGCATACATAATTGAACTTGAAAGTGTGCTTACGATATTTGCTGAATAGCTTAAACATGCTGGGATTCATTTGTTTTGCTCCATGAAAATTATCATCGTTTATCCACGCTATTTAGCTTTTGTTGTGGCAGTTTTTCTTTTCTCATGCTGAACACGGGCAAGCAGTTTTGCCGTCGATTCATTCTCGATAATACGTGCTCGTGCACATCTCGGCTTTAATACTGATTCTACTTCATTTCGAGAGATCGCGATTACACAGATTAATTATGCATCATCGAATGGAAAGCCACACAGCTGCATAAATGATTATTATGTTGCTAGGAAACTCTTATTCATTGCCCCGAAAATTCTTATTCGCATTTGTGAACAATTGAGAACCCAGTGATATTATGTAGGTCCATTATAATAGTAGTAATATACCGTAAGATTATCGGTGTTATTGATCAATAAATGCGCTACTCACGAAGTCGGCAATCGACGAATATACTGGCCGACAATGGATTACTAAGAAAATAGATTTAGCATGTAGCACACAAAACCAAACACGTAAATACACTTTGGAATGCCAAGTGAGACATGTATTTCATTGAAAGACAGTGATAGTGACGCCGACACCGATATTTCTATTGAAACAGTTGCAAAATACAATCAAGGCTCTCGGTCCAACTCGACTATTCTATTTGCAGTCAAAATTATGAATTTCAAGAAGCTCAATAAACGTTTATGCCAACTTTGGAATAATAACTCAAGTTTGTTGATGGTTCAACGGAGATGGATAGGAGGAAAATTGCAAATGATTTATCAAATTCCGTCGACAGAATCGGTCGAAATCAACCTTATGTTTAATGACCTTATTCAAAATGTGCCGTCGAGATTGCGTCAATGCCCGGCTGATACGATGGAACATCAACCAAACCAATTCCCATCCAGTCCAAAATTGACTCGAAATCAATTCAATAAAATCAACCCAAATATTATTTCAATAGAATAATTTCCTGTATGTTTCAGCATAACTAATGCGTTGGAATGTGATTCGAATTGTATTCGATCAATTCCTCACACTGACCCATCATTTGAACGTGTATTTTCAATTTTTGCTTGTATTTGGCTGCTTTTGAGATTGTTGAATGCGTTGAAAAATCACAAACCGTTGAAATTTCATATTTCAAACACATTTTTATATGACATCTTCCAAACAAAACCGTGCACTGTCATAATTTCTAGTTCAAAACGTCAAAATTTTACGCGAAGTGCGTATAAAATAGATCTGTACTGAATTCGTCTAACTGTTTTGACATATCATGCCACTGCAGAGGAAATTGTGCAGATAATGTATACAGATACAAAGAATATACTAACACAGTTCAGATTTTCGTCTAGTTAATAGTTATTCTTTCGTATTCGGTATTGTAGTTTTGACTGTGTGATGAATGCTACATTAAAGAATAACATTAAACTCTTGCTCTGAGGTTTCTATACAACAAAGTCGTCTTCTCAAAGGATATTCAGTGGTAGAAACGAGAAGTTTCAAAATTTTGTTGTACGATTGCAAATTTTTCCATTAATTAGTTCTCCTTTCTGCCTGACTTCGGATGAACATTTTGAATGAAAACAAGTGTTGCAAATGCTAGAAACCATATTGCAAAGTTAGAAACCCAAAAACTTCCATGTGAATTGCAACTAAACTGGAATCGCCAATGTTGATATTTCAATGGTATAAATTGATTGTTTGCAATTGATTCAATTGCATTTGTACCTTTGAATTGATTGTCAGCACCACCAGACTATAACACTAATACTGCACAGAGATATGAAATCTATTGTGGTTGGATGTTATTGTAAAAACATATTGATTCGTCGGATTCCAACAATAGTTACCATTATTATCGATTATAATAATGTTTATAAATGCAATGATCAAATCGGCCCAAAACAGTGAAAACTAGTGTGTTTCTATTTGACAAAAATAATTGCGATTAATTTGAACACACAAATTTTGTGGTTAAGTGAGTAGGATAGAACAGTTTGGCATCTGCTGGGAATTAGTAGCTTTCATAAATCATGCATACATAATTTAATTTCGTCGACGAACTGCCATCGCTTTTGTGGCGCACAGTTGTGTTTGGCCGCCATGGCGTTTAATGCAGTGTCCAGCCAATACGCATTGTTTTCGCAAGCAGTCTTTAATCATAATTGTGTTTAAAAAAATGTAAGGCCGGTGCATCTGAAGTTACAATGTTCATTTCAAAGTAATAATTTCGGTCAAAAAATAAAAGAAATGAAAAATGATTTAAAATAGTGGAGGTAGCTGTGTCAATTTGTCATATATAGTGCATAATCCTCATTTTGGCTATTGTTCATTAGCGTATCAACATATAGGATTAAACTTGTTTGGTCACTCGTCATTAAATAAAATTATTTGCTATTTTGGAAAATAATTCCATTCAATTGAAAATGCAAGTTGATTACACAAATAAGTGATTTGAACCACTTCCAATAAATGTGTATTTTCACATATTCCGAAATAATTGTTGGATTCTGGACTTTTATGAGATTTTAACAGAGTATCGGAATAATAAAACAACTAATTTTCTATTAAAAATCAGTTTTCAAGTTGAAATTGAGGTCATTTTTTTCTACTTGAGTTAAAAACATAAGTTTTCGTGCATGAAAACGAATTTCTATGCTAAATAAATGTTTATTGCTTTCAATTTATTTAGTTCACTGAACATCTGAAATGAAAAATAATAGCTTACAACATCGCTTTTACTTCTGTTACTAGGCAAACAAGTTGATGAAGAATAGGCTTATCATGATGTGATTATCTATACTTGGAACGATGTGTTTGTGGCTCCAGAGAATATCATATGCATATGACCGTCATCATGTAAATTCATCAATAAATCAACAAAACTAATCTGGGGGTGCGTTAATTGTGTTCAAGTGCGATAATGAAACAAATTAGAATTCAATTTGTGTATGATTGAGCGTTAGCAATAATTTGCCATTTTAACTAATTTATCATCGACATTGGACTAAATTGATGTGTACTTTAATGGCTAAAAGCCGCAGGATGATAAAAATTAAGCGCGAGCAATTATTTATCAGACGTAATTAAATAAGCCGCAAGTTTTAGATGCAAGATTCATATCTATTCGGCTCTTATCGTATTTGTGTGTGCTGGGAATATCTTTTGAAATTGGTTGAATATCTTTCGAAAGATAATTGAATGAATTTGTCATAATCAAATGTACTGCTCACTTTCGGTGGCATAAACAACGTTTGAATTGATACTGATGAATAGGTAATGATTGAAATGGAAATATCGAGCGATGATTGAGTACGCACCACAAACGCTAGTTAAGTTGGCATCCAGAGATTTATGTAGTAAACCATTTTCAGTTAAAAGAAAAAACGAGTAGCACCATTTCCTATGGGCAAATCCGGTACACAATATAAATAGCGCATCTTCTGTTTTTCGGTGACCAAAAAAAATCCAAATCATTTATTTGATAAAATGTCCATGACTAAAAACTTACGTCTTGACACGGGCACAGATGTGCAAAATATTGATAAAAACAGGGAAAAACGGGAAATGCTGGAGACAAGCGGCAAAAAATCGTCGAAACACCTTAATTTACATAAACAAATTCACATCTATGTTTTAGAATTTTCATTTTGTCACGTGACAAAATACATGGCAGAAGATATTAGGAGCGAGAAATTTACACACCGCATTCCATGACACAATTTCGAACAACAGCGAGAGCAATAGGGAGAGGGTACGAATATCATGGACGACAGCGTGCAAAAGCAGCTCATATCGAGCAAGATTGTAATAAAATGATAGATTTAATCATTGTAAAGTGTCACCATAATTTAGTACGTCACATAAAAAACAGACACCCACATTTATTTATATTTATATATATACAGACAAAATATACAAATGAGAACGGAGTCGTCGCCATCATTTCACACATGCACACACAGTCAAGCCGTGTAGAGCTGGCTTTTTCCCGCTTTTATTCACTGTCATTCGACTCTCGTCTAGCTTTTAAAATGGATGCATGAGTTTGTAATAATGTAATGCTCTTTCGTTTTGTTCATATTATTGTGTGTGTCCTCGCATCCTTTTCGTGATAGATCGCACTTGTATTTGCTCATTGTGTGGCTCTCTGGCAACAAGCATCCACACTTCTCTTTAGTTAGACATCATGATGTTTTTCTGCATGAATATTTCTTTATTCTCAGTTGTAACAACAATAACCAAAAGCAACACCATGAATATAGCAGATTTGAGATATCGTACAAAGTAAATTTTTTGAACACACAAGAGACATGTGCTCGAGTCCAAAAATAAATTGTTCATGGAACTTGCACGCCTATTTTTGCGAGATTTTCACCATATAATCTATCTAACATCTATTCGTAGGTGCGCCAACTGCTTGCTGTTTCTTTTAGCGTTTCAATTGCGCTTTGGCTTCATACACGTAGTGTGTGTGTGTCTATGCATGAGACGTGGCAAATGTTTCGAGTTAATGTAATAATAGAATGCTAATGGAGATCGTGAGAATAAACCGATAAAACAGACAATTACCAAGTGACTAGCGCACCTACACTTGACACAGTCTTATAGACCTCGTTCTATTTACATTTGAAATCAGTTTGCATTGTGGCTCGAATTAAAAACTCAATTCGAATCGTAAAACGATGCACACAATCAGTATGCTATTGACTTCCGTGTACGAATTGTTTTGCACAACTTTGCATATGTATTATGAATACTTAAAAAAATATATCGGGACTATATTGATTTGCCATGAAAACAGATGAAGAGAAAGGGATCACACCGACGATGATAGAAAAATTGCGTTTAGCCGGGAGCGTCTGATCGTCTCCAATGCTATTTGATTTGAGAAATCAATAAATGAAGGTCAGAAAACGGAGCATGCAATCAATATACAGTGAGAGTTAACCATGTGAAACGAACACAAATGTAGCAACCATCAAACGAATGAACGGGCAGAAGTACCGAAAATTGTGTTTAGCCGTTTCGATAAATTGAATTGAGAGAAAATGCACAGAGCAGCGTGCATATGTATACGATTGCTGTGGAGCTGCGAATTTTCTTTTGTTTTACGCTTACCAAAAAATTACAATCGTACACAAATCACGTCTACTGTTAATCAGATATTGATTGGTACTAACTAAATTATGCTAAATAAATACAAAAGTGATTTCACATATAAACGTGATGAGCATGTTGGCTTAGTAATTACAATTGTTGCTCTTCTTCATTGCGCCCACTTCGTCTCCGTTACCCGTCATCTTCGTTCGCTCATTCGCTTGTACCGATAAATTGCTTTGGATTGGCAAACAGCACTCGAACAGACAAACTTTTATGTAATATACATATGTGCAAGGAATGACTGTGACGTGTGTTTTTGTTATCCATATTTGCAACACATTCGCATGAGATGTGCGGTATTCGATAGATAGCACACACAAAAAGAGAAAAAATCCGATTTGAATTCGCTTCATATGAACGAATTTGACGTTTCAATGCATGCTGTATGAAGGCAGTTTGCCGTATGCTTATTGCTTTGGTGTTTTTTCCATATGATCCAAAAACTCATTTCGATTTCACCTCAAAATCGACAATCAAATTACACGGTTTTATGGAATAAAATTACCCAAACTCGATTATTTGCACAGCATTCGAATTGAGCAGCCCGTGCTTTCTCGTGAGTTTTGTTGTGGCCATCATTTATGGGCAACTTTCAATCGCACATCGATTAGAATATTATATTGTATGGTAGCAATCAAAACATTGTATGAATCTGGGTAGATCATTATTGCGTTTGATTTTGACCGACGGCTCATTTTGTGGACGTAACAAGACAAAATCTCTCTCTGATTTATAAAAAAAATAGTCAACATACTGAAGTTCGCAAGTGGCTTGAGCGAATTGCATTTGGAAAAAACAGTACGACAATTTGTACACTCTTGTATATATTGCATTTCTTTTAAATTAAATTCTGAAATTGAATACGAATTTCGAACGGATAATTCGCAATCCGGCCAGATGAAAGTTGCACGGATGATGACAGGAAAGAATATGCATGCAAACATGTATTTTGAGAGTTTATCTTTTTGTTTAGGCTCAAAGCCAATCGTAAATTAAAAAAAAATCTGTGTCTACAGACTTATAAAAGGCAGCCGAGACATAGAATAAACGAGATATCCGGTGGAAGAACGAATCGTTCCTCGAACGAACGAACCAACGAAACGAATGGCGGCGCATTCGATGAAGACAATCATTTTACGCTTAATGGCAATGCTCTAACAAAAGAAGAATATTAAAATGGAGCAAATTTACTTAGACGCAAGTACTTGTTATTTGTGCAACAAACGAATAATGCTTGTTTCTTGTTTGCCAAATGTCGAGATCCGTATGGAACAAATCGTGTACACACATGCACCCAAGCCATTCGATTCGCACATTCTCAAACAAATGCTGAAAAGTTGATGATGTTTTTCTTGAGATTTTTCCAATGTTTGTATAAATGATAGTCTCCGAAGCATACGTCGCAATGTATCATTTCTCAGTTTGCATCTCATCCATGATCTGGCATTATATATTGGTAATTTCCGAGAGAGAGAGAAAGAGAGAGAGAGAGAGAGAGAGATACAGAGAGTCGCATCGCTCTGAGTCAGCGAGTGTCTGTTTGAACATGTCAGCCAAATAAAACAAAGTGAATAACGTACAACAAACTCTTTCGAATTCAATATATTATTCATTGTCTGTATGCCATGTAGATTGATTTATGTAAAATATCAATTGGTTTCACAACAATGGTGAACAATGAGAGCGCCCATCATCTCACCGAAAACCGCATGCACTTGAAGAGTAACTTTCTGGAGCATTTCAATCCATTATGAATGCGAATTTCGATGAAACACACAAGGTGCTGCTGCGTTTAGCACCAAAGTGCGGTTGACATTCAACTAAATATGCAAGACAGGCACGTCTGCTCCTCATTTTCATATCAATAAAACACTTATTGAACTTGCAACAGTAATTCAGTTTATGACTCGCAGCGCAATTTTTTTTTTTTTTTTTCATTTGTACGTTTGCTCGGTCGTTTTTGTTTTTGCCAAATATTCAAGTGTTGGACGCGTTCGAAATTACCTCAAAATCCGTACGTGATTAAGTTGACAAATTATAATTGCGATTCGCTGTCTGTTGCTGTTGAAATGGCAATAGTAAATATGTGCAAAAATTTTAGTATAAAAAGGTCCGATGGGCAACTACTCAACATCACAATCAATTCAATCGTCGAGTTGAAAAGTATTACAAATAAATCAATTACCATGAACAAGTTTGTAAGTATCAATTTGTGGTAAATCCATTTTCCATTAAAATCAGTATGGAAAATAATCGATTTTAAATTGTTGAACATCGACAATCTGAGTTCCTTCATCAAATTTCGCTCCCGAGTGTGAACCAAACTCATAATCATGTGAAGTGTCATATATAAATAACGATTTTTGCAATTGTTTTTTTTTTTTTTTTCATCTGCATCAGGTCGCAATCGTTGTACTCGCCATCATTGCTTGTGCCAGTGCTAAGCCCGGAATTGTTGCACCAGTCGCATACACTTCACCACTTTTAGCCCCAGCAGCTGTGCCATTAGCCACCAGCTCTCAAGTTGTGCAAAGAAATTACAATGCCGCCTATGTTGCATCACCAGTAGTTGCCGCCTCACCATACGTTGCTGCCTCACCATACGTTGCTGCCTCACCCTACGTTGCTGCCTCGCCATATGTTGCTGCTGCCTCACCGCTGGCCTACTCAAGCCCGTACATTGCATCTGCTTACGCATCACCAGTTCTCTTGTAAGCAGCCACACGATTGCTAAACAAACGATTGCTTCTTGGACCCACAACTCACTCTTCAAAATTATGCAAAACGCAAAATTCACAAAAAAAATAATAAAAAAAAAATTTGAAATCTAAAACATTGACTTTTCTATTCGGAATAGTTAACAATCTTTCCAACTAAGCTGAACAAATGCAATCGAACAGTCGAAATAATCCAACTGCTATTTAAAACGGTATGGTTCGATAAAAGCGATGGAAGATTGTTGGAATAAATTTCTAACGAAGTGGGAAAAAGTAATAGATTTCGATTGTGATTCGGGTTTTTAATTATTTTCATGATGAGTGTGTGTTTGTGTGTATTTGCGCGACGAAACTACAGCGATCGAATACCAAAATGTTTAATTAAAGGCTTTCAGACACCCCCCCACCCCTATCAAATGCTTTCCATCCCGTATTTTCCGCTGAAAAGTCTCAATAAATGTGTGGATGTGGCATTTTACACGTTTGCATGCTTGGTTGCATGTGCACCGATAGATCTCTAGCTAGCTAAAACTAACATATATACACAGACACCGGCACTGACGCACACACAATCACAATTGAAGAATACGTGACGCAATACATATGAGTGTTTACTTAATAGTTTTAATTACTTTGTCTAAAAAAGCATTTGATTTATGCAGCTTTCGAGCTCCGAGCTGGCATTTCGATTGAAATGCGCCGATTTCAATTGGTAGTTTTCCATTTCCGAATTTCTATTGTCAAATTAAACAAATAAAGTGAATACAAAACGTTCAAGGATTTTAAATGAGAGAGAGGGTGCCTCAAACATCGCAATCTCATCGCCACATACAAACATATCGACTGAATATCGCACTAATCTGAAAACTTTTAACGATTTGCTGCACGCATATCGGGTAATTTCGATGACTGCTATTAGATCAATTGATTTCACATCGCGTAAATAGAATTGAATCAAAAATCAAAAGGGGCCGCCACCGCTGCTATTGCCGTTCCCAACATCATTTTCTGTTTCGACCAATTTTCATTCGAATGGACTTAATAAAATACAAATTTTAGACGCGATAACTCGATATATTTCACATTTATTTTCGAAAAGAATGAAAAAATCAGAAACATTCGATATCTATAAATTGGAAATGACCTCTACTCAATGCTGGATGCTCTTACACTATCTCTTAACTTTTCAATTACACTTGCCACAACCAAAAATATTCCGTAAACGTAGCTTAAATACTTCAAAATTTCAAATAGTGAATCTTTGGCAAATAGATACAGCAGCATTCGGCCCTGCTTTCACCAGCCACCTTCAAATATTAAAGGGTAGAAAAACTAGGAAAAACAATACACACAACTTCAATTTTGCCTTCAGCATTCAAACCGCATTCACTAATCTAATAATCTAAATTCTAATTGCTTATGAACTTAATATTCCATTGTTTGATTGTAAACATTTTACTAATTACGATACATTTAAAGTGCATCGACGAGCACAACGTTTGCATTGCAGATTTCACACAGTATTTTCCACTGCAATGGACTGTTCCTGGCCCTTTCGCCGCTTTTCGGCTTGACTGTATTTCTCTCTCTCTCTCTCCGTTTATCCATCCAGCCATGCATCTATCAGTATGTTATATGTATGTATGTTGTCTTATGTGTATCAGTCGCAATTTGCTTGGAAATTCGTGCACAATAATGCAATACAACATTCCTTCTAAAGCGTGCGAGTATTGTTTGGTCGCATTCACATGGCAAACAGCCGATACAGTTTGTGTGTCTCAAGCATTTTCGTTGAAATGTCTCTTTCTTTCTTTCTTTCTCTCTCTCTCTCTCTCTCTCTCTCTCTCTTTCTGTCTCTTCTTATGTAATGTAAATTTTCTATGTTTTCTGTACTCGGAAATTAAATTCACTGTAACAATCCAATTCATTAGTGCGCATCGTGCATTTTAAATGTGCTGTGTTGCTGAGTAAAACCCGTCGACACAATGCACATTGAAGAAATCAGCAAGCAGTTGGCTGATATGCGATGAATGGAATATGTCGAAATTTTTACGCCAATCTCTCTCGCTGAAACCATCGAAATGCTTGATTAATGTTTTCTTTCTCGGTCTCTTTGAAAAGAAACAGGAAAAAACAAGAAAAGTGGTTCGCTTTGCTCATAATCGTGTTTGTCTTCTTCGCTTTGCACAGAAAGCTTTAAATTGAAAAAAAAAATGATATATTATTTTGGCTTATGGGTAAACTTTTACATATTTACTACATGTGATGTAGAGGACGATAGCTTGTAGTTCTTAGCATGCTTCAAGCAATTTGAATCAAATGTTGAATTCTTAAAATAGACCTAATGTTGCGGCGCAGAACTCATGCGATTCTAATGCGGCATAATTGAAATGAAATTCATGTTCAAAGCAACCGATATGACTTTATATCGATGCAGAGGCTCGACAGAACAAAAAGTAGCAGGGAACTATCTCTACATTACATGTAGTGGAAAAAAATATGAAATGCCAGGGAATTCAAATCATTACCTCAATGAAATTAATTTATGCTCTCGTTGATATTATTGCAATTCGACATCCCAATCGTTGCTCTCTGCGGGAAGGCGGCATTCGTTCCAGCGACATAAAATATGTCGATAAATGTCTGTCTAAGAGTCAAAGTTTCACATTTCATCAAGTCATCAAAGGGACCAAGTTATAATGCAGAGAGCAAAATGTGAGATGGCGCACACACACACACACACACACACACACACACACACACACACACACACACACACACACACACACACACACACACACACACACACACACACACACACACACACACACACACACACACGAACGCTCAGCCACTGCTGGAAATCTACAAACAATCCCAAACTCAAGCTGCATTCCAACATAGATAAACAGTTCATCAAGCCAGAAGTCAACTAAAACGGCACGAGACAGCACACATGGGCGCGCAAGCCAAGCCAAACACTGATGAAACCCGAGATCAGGTAAAAATATATATTATGATCACATCACATAGTAAATTAAGATGGAGTGCATCGCACACAAATGCCAGTCTATCATGTTTTTATCTAGTGATCTAACTCATTGCGCACCGTTTGAGGCCCCTGCATTTCTTAATTCCATTCAGCAAAGAGTTGCCAAAATGTCGTTGTCACAATTGGATGATGGCACCATGCCTGTTTCCCTGCTTCACCAAATTTTGGCATTTCAATTGATTTGACAATTCTAAACTGTGCCATCATCATTTGCATCATCTCTGTTGCCGCCGCCTTCCAGCTGGAGAGCGAATGCATTGTATGCCATGGAGTGCGCGCTTTCCAACGCTAATTTTTCCAAGTTTATTTGCTGAGATGCATTTCGCTTATTATTAACAAAATGACATAACATAACTTCATTATCATATCCGCACACACATAAAAACCAGAAATACGTGAACTGTACACCACCAATCGAAAGCTCAAAAGTTGTTTGACTTCTCGTTAGTCAATTGTTTGCACACAGATTCATATGATGATATATACATACGAGCCGAGCGGTGAACGAGCGAGAGAGGGCGTACCTTTATGAAGTAGCTGCTGCCTGCCGATTTGTCGATGCAGAGAGACCGAATGAAAAAGCACACGAAATTATGTTTGACGAAGGAATTGAAAGGTATCGTTAGTATTGTAAACAAATAGCTGTATAAACATAGTCAAATTAGATGAGATATTTGTGACGTTGAGTCGTGCATGTGTTGGCAATCATGTTCAAGAGTATGGCTTTCAACCGAATCACAATTTTTTGTGTTCTTTATCACTTATTCTGCATTCTTCTTCTCTTTCCTATCGATGAAAATACGCACCTAGCGTACGCCGTTGAAATCTCGTCGAGGACAGACATTGTGTAACAAGCCATAACTTCACTGGTAACATATATTCTTCATACATAACAACGCTTATATCCGAAACAACTTGAAAATGTTATGTTTTTCTCAAATGTTACTCAAACATCAATACAGTACGGATGAAATTGGGTTTCGATACTAGTAATTTCGGGTAGTTTTATGATAATGCTATTGTGTTTGAATTTTCAAATGAAACATTTTCTTTCGCAATGGGTAAAAAAAAAAAACTTCAACAGATGCTCAACATTTGACAACTTTTTAATTTTATGGAAGATCCCCTTAGCGTTGATTAAACGCTTCCATTTCATTAGATAGACCTTGTATTTATATGTGCATTTGGTTGAGAGCTGTAACAATTGAGTTAACTATTTAGCTATTTTGTCGCACTTTCAATGGCTTCGCCATCGAATGGAATGGAAGGAGGCGGTGGCGGATATGCCAAACTTTGGGTTTCATGCAGCATACATTTGTTTTCAAGCAAAGTTTTCTTGTAAATATTTATGTCACCAGCAGCCCATAGCTTTTAATAAGCGCTGTTTTTTGCGTCTGTTTGCGTTTGGCTGCTTGTTGCGATAAGATTATGCTTTTTATCACCTGTGTCGTTATTTCACCGCTTTTGTTTTAGTGTGAATTCTGTATCCCAAGCTGCAAAAGCAAAAATATCAAACCGTTTTTTCGATATTTGTGAATCTATAACATGAATTGTCGATGGGCCATCACACAGGAGACACAGATCAAATGCTTGACTTGGTAGCATATCGAGAGAGCAGCAGCAAATACCACCGCCATGTAATGCTCTTATCTAAATTGTTGTAGAGTAATAACAATTATGCACCGGCTTCACAATAAAGTGATTTAAGTCTTTTTCTCCGGATAGATGGAAATCGGAGTGAGAGAGAAAAAAGAGCCAGAGTGTGTGTGGTGACTTGATGCGGGCGAACTCTGCACATTCAATGAACGCTTATTACTTTAATTTTCGTTATTTTTCTTTTTAACAAAATGCCACTATTGATTTTTATTCTATTTATCTTTTTGGCCATTTCGTGCTCTCGAGCCCAACTCCAGTTTTCTTTGGTGCTCGCTCGTTTACTTGCAATTGAATTTACAACCGATAATGCTCTGATAGTATTATTCCCACTAACTGTAATTCAATTATTTAAACTTTGGACTTGGGCAAAGTCAACACCGAACAAACTTATATCGACAGGACGAGAGAGAAAGAAGCCAAATAAAGAAGATGAAGCGCAAGACGCGCGAAACACTATACCGACAACTATTCGAAAGTTTACAGACGAATTCGTTCCTCTTTCATTTTTCAGTTTGAATTCTTTTTTTGTGTTTTTGTTTTCATTGTTTCTCGTTATCATTGTTTTCATACACCCTGCTCGGCCCCGTGCCGTCCGTCTGTTGCTCGCACGCTCTCCACTTCTCTGTGTCATTCATCATGTTCAGTTTGATTCCTTCTTTCTGCCACTGCAATCGATAGCCAGTGAGCAGTTGTTCAAGCTGTTGAGCAAAGAGTGCAGCAGCATGCAGAGGCTATAGCCAATTAAATAAAAGAAACACGTACTGAATGCATCTTCAAAATATTTGGTTGAGTCTGCTGCATGCACACTATTATACTCGTCGCTGTAAATAAAGACGAAGGGGGAGAAAGAGATGGAGGAAGCGAATTTAATGTAGCCATTCGATGTAATTGGAAATTCGTGCAAATCTTCGTGGCAAATTTTATCATTCCATTCGTTTCGTTTCGTTTCTTCATTCGCTTTTTTCATTGAGCTTTAGACCATTTTTACTTGCCATGACAGGATTTTTATTAGTTCTGAAATTGTACTCTATCGCCGAGATACGTCTTGGATGCCTTCATTATCTTTTATTATTTAATCTAATTTAGTTCGCTTTGCTTTGTTATACGATAATCGATTTAATAAAATTATAACGACGAAAATTAATTACACATTACATGCTTATGGGTGGCTTTGTGCGCAGCTGTGCTCTTTCTCGCCTTCTCATTCTCTTGTTGGGTTGGTTGCTCTCTTTCTGCTCCGCCTTCGTCTCTTCGTCTCTCTATCCCATTTATGTTGTACTATTCAAACCGCAAATTTGTCTCGATAAAATCGTAATGTCGTTAAAAGAACTAATTTCTCAAGTCATAATATCAGGAAATAAAACCAATAAATCATATGGAACATGTCATTCAATTGTGCTCATCTGAGCGCAAACACATATTCACAAGAAGAATTGATGGGATCAAGTGAGGCGTGTCGCGAATCTCAATGAAATTGATGCACGTCTATTGCAAAAGTACATTTAATCTTCAATCGGAGTTGTGCTTTCGAAAATGAGCACTGGCAACGAATGCACTTTTACGATATCCACAACTTTTGATGGCCAACGAATGTTGCCAATTGTCTTGCAGCAAACAAGAGTAACGCACAGACAAAGAAATACAACGGGAATGTGTATGAAGTTGTGGATTTACTATTGCACAAGAAAATCCCTTTAGTATGCAAACAGAATCGAAAATTATCGCTAGCACACACAGTGGAACGGATGTTGATATCGAAGGGAAAATTATCATTGGTTGAACTGCCATCTATTTAAGTGAATTTGTTTAATGTAGCTCTTTGGTTGTGGAAAAGGAGACGCAATTATGAATACGACAAGAACCACATAAATTGGAGTGAAGCGAATTGATTGCAACCGTTTATTGTATTTACCAGAGGGTTTGATAAGTATTTAGCTCTCGCAATGGTTGTGTCATGATGCCGAAAGCGAGAACGAAAGTGCATTGAGATCATTCAAAATGATTATTTATGTGAGTGATTATTTGGATTAATCCCTGTGTGTGTTGCATGAGGAATTGCGAGACCAGCAGTTTGCTCAAAGGAAGCACTTCAATGTTATCAAATAAAAATACAAACAAACATGCATACATAAACGCAAAATACCAAACAAATACCGAGAAGAACTCACAACACAAAATATCTACAACTTCCGTTGCACCAGTAAATTTTAATAATATCATTTGATAAAATAAATAGTGTTTGCGTAAAAAAATGGAATATCAACAATGATGAATATAGTGAAAGGGTCTATTTGAACGTCTTCATCATTCTATATAATGAGCTATGCGAGATAATGTGGCTCTATCGAAATGAAATACATTTTGCAAAACGGCATAAATTTGTCTACTTGATTTCGACACACCCACACACTCGTGGCACATTCTGCATGAAACGCATATTTTTCGCCACGGCGAAAATGAAAAGATTTTCAATCCACATTTCAACGTCATTCGGCTAATGCGAATCGAAACGGAGCGCACGTTGAAAATGTTGACAAACCAGTTCTATTCGGTACACAGGAATGTCGGCGAATGTACCAAACCTGGTTTCTGCGCCATCTGATAGTTCAAACTGGTGGTTGAATACTGGTGGATTTATGTTAAAACCAAAATTTACCAACAATCTATTGTTGGACGCGGAATCACCATTTATTTTTCTAGTAGATACGAATTTGAACGGATTGGTGGACGTGATGTCAGTGAGCCTCGGCGAAACTTACGTCAATAATTTGATAGATAAATCAAAATGGTTTCTAACATTGCAATGCTATACCATTGTTATTTCTTAGTTCTTTTATCTCATTTTGTAAATGTCGCATTCACTTGGCTTTGCTTCTCTTTCAATTCTCAATGTCGACGTTGACGGCGTCCAAACTTTCATCTTCATATGAGCGGAATGGGTAATATCAAACGGTTTTAGTTGATTTGAAACAGATTCCGGGTCATGATATCAAAACTTTTCGATTATTCCATATATACTTTGAAGCAAATAAATATAGGAATTCAAAAATGTCATAAAGTATCAATACCGTCTTGTGAACGATGAAATACGACAATACCATCGGTTCCGATGTAATCGGCAAAGATGAAAGCGACATACAAAGAAAACACAAAATGCAAACAATGTGTTTACAGAATTTCCCGTTTTTGCCTGAAATCAGTAGATTTCATACAGGCTCCGGTTCGGTTTATTGTGTGTGTGTTTGTGTGGATGAGCGTCGAAGGCAATCGAAGAGTTCGGTAAATACACACACATACACAAACTCATACTCACAACATTACGAGAATAAATTGAATAAATTCCCTTCCAGAGATGGAGAAGACGATGAATGAGCGGACACAAAAGAAATGAAGAACTAGCAGAAAAATGAATCATCGATATTTTATGTTGCCTTTAATTTCTGCCGGTTACTTCTACAATTACAACGCCAAATCTGCCCCGTACACGATCCAAATCATTTTTCCTTTCATGCGATTTCATGTCGAATCAATCAACTAACAGCAATCGAAATGCGCTTGACACTCCTCCACACATACACGCGCTCAATTTTTTCTACAAAACAATTTCAATAAATGCGATCGTCTAACAAAGAGCATTTATTCCACGGCACAAGACGAAAAAAGTCGAATTTCGCTATAGTTTCGTGTGCAATACAATATTATAGTAGACGATACGATACGACATGGCGCTCTACACAAGAATTTGCTGGGTGCTGCATTATTTAATACTTTACATCATGAAAAGCATGAAAGATTTGTGAATTCATATTTCTGATTTAAAAGAAGAGAAAAACACACATATCGAGGAAAAATGGAATGGAACACTTTGGTTACAAGTGCATTCGCATTCGGAGACGAGAAGAAAATTATATGATTCAAAGAAAAATGTTATTTCGAGCACAAGATTGAATTGTATATAAATTGTTTTCTTTGATTTCGATGAATTGAGCACGAAATTCAAGTGTTGCTTCGAGTTCATCGGCCATTTGATCGATGCAATTGTGCAATTTTAATCGCTCCAAAATGTTTCGATTTCAATTTGAGTCGTTTTCAACAAATGTACTTGATCGAAACCACTCTCGAAAATCTCAGAGATGTTGCGGAAAATGTGCTGTGCGAGCGACCGAACTTTGTTTGTGTTTCGGAAAATGTTCAAGCCAGTGATTGGAAATTATCCTCAATAAAATGCTTTTGGATTTCGTTAGAAAATGCCTCATGCATGTTGTACTCAACACATTTTGAAGAACATTCGAAATTCTCGATACTTTAGAGTTAAGCATTTTAACATTTAGGCTCCATTAATAATTTCAAATTACTTATTGGAGAGAGAGAGAGAGAAAGCGCTGAAAAAACACTACACTTATACTTAAATTGGTGCAACAACCACAAGATTGACAAGAACAGATTAAGAATAATTGCAATCGAATAATAAATGTTAGATAAACCACTAACTTGAGTGAGCATGCTCATTCTCTCTCCCTCGCGCATGCTGAAAAATCACTTGAAAATTATTTGTTCAACCTTTATGGTGTATGGCAGAAATCGATGGAATAATTTGTATTCGCAATTGAACCGCATGTGTGTGTTCTTATTGAAGCAGTTTCCAGATTTCTGAGGTTTAACACAAATTATTCCGTTTGGGTTGTACCGAAGCGGCAGCCACTCTCTCTCTCTCTCTCTCTCTCTCTCTCTCTTTCTCTCTCGTTAGCATACGCAATCGCTAGGTCGTTAATATTTGTCAATAATCGGCCACATTAATGTGTATGTTGTGTTCAGCATATGCATAGCCACAAAGAATATGTATTCGAAATAAGTATAGAGATTGACTGGGGGAATAAGCAAATCGATCACACAAACCCGATTTGCGTGCATCGTTCAGTTTCGCTCCAACGCCAAAATTCTAATGCATTTCCCTAATTTCATAATTGGATATCGGAATATCCAGCGCTTGATTCATGCCAAATGCGACGAAACATATGATTAATTAAAAATTGCCGTGAGGTTGAATCAATTATTCATTGAATTATAGTAAGCTAAATAAATGGTGGGCAGTGTTGGTCACACTCGCATACATTACCATCTGATGTTACTAAACATTGTGTATATGTATTATTATTATACATGATTTACACATTATTTGATCTGTATTTACAATATTGTGTGCAAGATGTTACGACAGAACGGAGACCATCTTTTACTCGCACGATGCTTATGCCATCTCTCACACATCAGAGTGCACTCTCATTCTCCCGATATAATTTTATGTAAACCAATCTGTAAGCTTAATTTCGATCAAATATGAATATCAAAGCTGAATACATCTGTTATGATCAAGTGTCGTTGATTGTGTAGCGCTTACAAAAGATTTTATTTGAAGTCTATTTTAAGCAAACATTTGGCTGCGTACAATTGGTATGATCAAAGTCACTTTGCATGTTTATCAAAATATATACAGTACAGGCCAAAAATATGGATACAGCAACAGATATTCCGTTTTTCCAACTTTGTCATCATATTTTCATAATAAAATGATATTGTTTCGCTTTATTTTTGTTCTTTAATGTAAATCTGAGATTCTTTAATCATTCTGAACAAAATCTATGGCAATAAAATGAAATAATTACTTCTAATTGTCTTTTTCCATGCGCAATAAGATTATTGCGAATCTGTGGCAATTAAAAATATCATTTTTCTTGTTGATTCCAACGAATATTTCTGCTTGTTTTGAATTTGCCACGTTTTTCTTTGACAATTGATATGATTTTGAATGATTTGCAACGACATGGTCTGCATCACACCACCTGAATAACGGCAAATTCCATGAAATGTATTTGGATGAAAAAAGTATCAATCAAACGTCAATAACGATCAAAATATCAGTGGTAAATTAGTTTCTGTGCTGCAAAATGGCAAGAAAAAATAAAATAAGTCCAGAAAAACGCTCACAAATTGAAATATTAAAAAAAAACTGGCAAATCATACGCCGAAATCGCCAAAATATTAAAAATTTCGAGGAGTGGTGTGCAGAAATGTTGGCAAAGATTCATTGAAACTGGCAGTAACATGAACAGAGCTGAACGCGGACGTCCACGAAAGACATCTAAGAGAGATGACAACCATATTTTATTGATTTCCAAGGCAAACCGATTCGAATCAGCGTCAGATATTCGAGCTGAAATCAATCAAACATTGGCCGCTCCAATTTCCTTGAATACTGTCAAACGGCGACTGCGAGAAAATGGAATGGTTGGACGAATAGCTGCGAAAAAACCACTCTTGCGACCGATAAACAAACGGAAACGTTTAAAATTTGTCCAAGAACACAAATATTGGTCGATTGCCCAATGGAAATCAGTGCTTTTGTCAGATGAGTCAAAATTTCAAAACTTTCTTTTTGGCAGTAATCGGCGTCAATTCGTCCGTAGAAAACCAGGTGAACGGCTCAATTCCGATTGTATTGCGCCAACTATAAAACACGGCGGCAGTTCTGTGATGGTTTGGGGCTGTTTTTCGTATGATGGAGTCGGCCAACTCAAGTAAATTGATGGAAAAATGACAAAAGAGTCATACCACAGCACTTTTCAATGCCATGCGATTCCATCTGGAAAGCAATTTATTGGTCGTGGATTTATTTTCCAGCAGGATAATGATCCAAAACACACTTCTGGATTGTGCTCCACTTATTTACAAAATAAACAACACCTTGGTGTGCTTCAAGTCATGGAATGGCCACCACAATCACCAGGTATCAACCCAATCGAACTTCTGTGGGACGAACTCGATCGCCGTGTGAAATATTTGCGACCAAAAAGCCTTGTACATCTCTGGGAATGTCTGAAAGATTCTTGGCAAAACATACAAGTGGAAACACTGCATAATCTTGTTGAAAGATTGCCCAAAATATGCGCTGCACTCATCAAAGCCAGAGGTGGCCATTTTAAAGAAAATCGTCTTAAGTAGAATTTTCTCAATTTTGATTTGTAAAAGTCATTTAATTTATACAAAATGAATATAGAATAGTCACTAGAAGTGAATTCGTAAACATATGTGCCTTCAAAATGCAGATAAAGTCATCTGATTTCGTTATAAAGACAAAAAATTGAATTTTTCTTGCTGTATCCATATTTTTGGCTTGTACTGTATGAATCTTCGAATGCACACAACATTGTGTATAAGACACATTTCCCGGCCGACATCCATTGAACGCACACCCAAAGCTTTTGCCAATTACTTATCTGCCAGAGAGCGTGTGTACTTATATATAGAGTGTGCGTTTGTGGTAAATATTGAAGGCTACAAATTGTCAAAATAATGACTAAAGTTGATGAAAATAAATCTTGATTGCAGAAAGTTCAATCAACTGAACAGCCATATACATCTTAACCACACTTCCTTTTCAGTTTATTGCGATGGTTTTCCTTATGATCTCACTTTCTAGTTTGATAATCTCATTACAATTCTATGCGATTAATATCAGATGGAAAGGCACTGAAACGAAATGCAGGTCGAAAAGACGGTTATGAAGTATGAACAAAGGCGACTGATGAAAGTACACGTCTCATCCGCAAGCAAACATTCTTGCATTTCTTTTATCTTCTGTTCGTAGCGCCAATATTTTTCTTTACGTGCTAAAAAAGCTTTACAATTATCTACCAACTACTTGTATCTGTTGAGACTAATTAGCCTGAAGAGAAATGACTTCGGTTGCCGTTCCAAAATTTACCATTTTACTGATGATTACTAATTTTTGTGGAGTGCATTGGTGAGCGCTATCCGGAGCAAATAATTTGTAATTCGTGGAATGTTGCACCGGAAGAATAATCACAAAAGTCAAAATTGTGGAGTAAAATGCATCATCAACCGGGTGAGCCAGTATATACAATACATTGAACATGTTTTCCATAAATGGCCAAGACAGCAATCAATGTTACATACAAATGTTCACATGAAATGGAAAACTAGGAAACAACACCATAAAATTACTGTAAAAAATTATTCGAATAGCAATACAATGGCAATGATTTACGAACACATACGCATCAGAACGGCACAGTATAGTTGAGCGCTATTGGTTCTTCTTCCTGTTGCAAACGTACGCCACATCATCAAGTGCCATTCTTCCATTACTTCTAGTTTTATTTCACTTTCGATAGAAATTAGAAGCGCTGCAAAGAGTTTATATTAATTTCTTGTTCTTATTTTTGCTATCAAATTCGCTCGACTTGCCACACTTCTCATATGTTTTGTGTAAACGCGCGCGTGTGTCTCTGTGTATCGTCGTCGTTCAGTGATGTGTGATGTGCTCGTACGAATGCTACACAACATTCCACCAATTATATTCATTACTTCGTTGCCCGAGACACGCAACGCTTGAACGCGACACGAAATATGAGAGTCTGTAATAAGGTGTTATCGCTGTATAGTTTTTGGTACGCTCTCTCTTTCCCACTTCTCTGGCTCACTTTATCTTTTTCCTTTTTTCTTCGTCTGCTTCTTCTTATTTTCTTTTGTACTTTCACATGTTTCTTTGCTCGGATTGTAACCGTATTTGATTTGGTACACCAATTGCAGCTTTTCGCTAAAATACATAATAAAATGAGCAAATATATAGACGAATTTTATTACGTTTTGGGTGAACATGCGATTTTAATTTTCCTCAGCACAAGTGTTAAGCGGAGTTAAATCTGTTGAGAGCGCACTGTGCAGCGGGAAAATGAGTAAATCGGCATGATTTCGTGCAGAGGATTGGATTTATGTGTGCCGTTGAGCATGTAAAATATATAATTTGCTTGCTTTTGCTGTGTGTGTGCTTTGTTTTCATCATCATGCTTCGCTTTTATTATCGATAATATTCGCTGCGAAAATAAGCTGCACGATAGTAATTTAACTCCTTTTTCTAACTATTTAGTGCCTATGGATTATCAGAGGAAACTGGGGGAGCCAGGAAGCATACACTCGCCAGAAAAAGGAGAGCAACGGCACTTGCACACAGAAATGGATGGCAACTCAAACCATAAGCGAAATGAAAGAGTATTCAAACATTATATTTGAATCATCATTTTTTTCTGCCACGTATTCATTTCTCCGGTAGATGCTCATGCGTTCGGGGTCGCTTAAAACACCCTGGCATACTCAGACGTGCGCCATGCACGCACACGTTTCCTAATTTTCCACACAAATAAACATTTCAATTAATGTACAATCTTCGGTGAAGCGTATTTTATGTTTCTAATTCAGTCAATATTCAATAGCTCTACTTCGTGTCCATTGTTTTTGTTGAAGTGCGGACGCAATCCGCTCTGACGAGCACAAAAATGAGCTGAAGAAGATCAACTAGTATTTGTTGGCAAGGCAAATTCGTTCAAACCGATAATTTCAGATAATTGGTGCAAAGTTATTAAACAAAAGTACACATCATTTGAAACCTATGTGTGAATCATATTCACTGAGTACGAATAATCGATTACAGAGTGCGGAAGGGAAGTTGAGAATGCAGCACAGAGAACAGCCGAAGCTTCATTTACATTAAAAATGTACAGCAAACACATCAACGGAACTTTCAAACCCAAAATGAAACTCAATCTATATGATTGGCAAACTTTTTCTAATAATCGCTTTTTCCTTATTCTTTCGGTTCTCTTGCACGATATAATGGTTGCGCCAATGAAATCAGTTCCATAATTCAAAGTAAAAACCATTGAAATCTTCGGCAGAAATATTCAAATACCATTTTTTTGTTCTGAGAATGTGGAGACAAATTTCGAATTTCAATACATTGGATTGAATCAAGGCGATATTTACAATGATGAGCTAAGACAAATGAACTGAATTAATATAAAATGCATTGCATTTAAAAGCAACAAGTCGATTTTTGGCTTATCTTGATGCGCTAATCACGTACTTCTAAACTGCGAGATTGACCAATTTCTTAGAAACAGAAGTTAGTGAACTGAAAATCGGCCTATCAGCATTTCTGACAGGATTTCCGAATCTAAGTAATTTACAACTTCATCGAATCAATCCGAAAAGAAACGATTCAATATTCAAACCGAGCACGCTGAATTTTTTTCAGGCAAGTGCTTCGATTAAATCAATATTTTATGGAGATAAGAGTTAAAATACAAGGGTTTATCTCAATAAGAGCGCTTCCCAATTCGAACATCTTAAGCCTTCTGAGAATTTAAAATGTACGAGCAGCATGTTTGTTTGTGTTGTTATTAACGCTAGAGTTTCCGCATTACCGATAACTTGTTAAATCATGGCTGCTGGTTTTCTCGCACCCTTTATCTGTAGATTGTTGATTTGGCACTAGCTTCTCGAAACGGGGAGCAAAGCAAGAACATTTAGATAATGCAATCCTTATGAGATACACCGATACATTCATGAGTTTAGTACCAAAACCAATATATCAAAGAGTGGATTACTTGAAATGGGTAGAAGATCGTGTATAAAGATTTTCAATAGCATATTGCTAGTGAACCGATTGAGTCTTACACAAATCATCGAAAACGTTTTGATTTAATCTAAAATGGATAGAAACATATAAAAATACGCAAACTACTACTTTGAGCCTTCGGTGGAAGTTGAAAGAGAAAGTGTTTAATATTCAAAAAAGAATCATGTGATGTTCGGCACAGTGGCTGATAACTTAGCCAGCAGCATGGGAACTCAATGCTTGGCATCGTTAAATTTGTGATGTTTCAAAGTGCATAGCGGTGATCACTATTGCACCAAACTTGAGTGATTCAGGTTGAAGATTGATTTAAAAAAATATGGAATATAAAAGACGACAATGGATGGATAAAAGAAGGTTAAATCGGTATTCTTCAGCTACATTCATTGTATATTCAATCAGCCGTGTTTTCTATGCCAGATCATATAATATTTCCATTTGATTTCGTCCAATACAGCGTTCTGTCGGTTGCTATCACTTGGAATATTGTTTCTGCTGAAAGCTTGTATAATGAATAGTTCCCTGAAAAGAGAATAAATAAATAAAAGCTCCGATGTGAAAAGGTGAACAAAGTGTAAACGGCAATATCAGCTTCGTGACGATGGAAAATAGGGAGAGGAAGAGAGAGAGAGAGAGAGAGAGAGAGGAGAGAGAAATAGATCGGAAAATAAATAGCGAAAGAGTCGTCTCGCATTCGAGTGACTTTGCAGTAACAAGTATATTGTTTATTTCTGCACAAATTTACAATCTATCATTACCGAAATTCTCATTCCAATTTAAATACTTAATACAAGTAGATGGAAATTCGTTTGTTTAAAAAGTCGCAAATAGCAACAATTTTGGATTTTTGGTGCACAATGTGAACGAAAGAGCATGACACATAATGAAGAAATTGTTTATGGTTTGTCTGCCTTTAAAAATTGAATTTTGTTTTGGTCGTTCATATCACCGAGGTTTGTGACCGTAATTTAAACGATCGCGTTCACAAACAGCAAAACCGTTTGAATCCCGGCTGGAACATCACCCCAACACACAATCAAGTTTAAATGCTATTTTCTCAGCAGTTGCTGTTGGCCACTCTTCAAAACCAATTGTTGTGGCTATTTGCCAAGTTCATTGAAAGCGCCACGACAACGGTCACCATCATCAAAATCGGATTGGCCAAGAATATGTACATGGGAATGTCTGTTGAACTTCGATTTTCACGCAATATTTAAAAAAGCAACACATATTCAGATGTTCACAAAAACAACAAAACTGTTCAGCTTCTTTAAGCTGACAAATGAGATGGAGAACGCTCCGCTGACGACCCTTTTCCCCATACTTGTTCCTATATCACAAACAAACAAAAACAACAACAGGAGGCTATCGGCACGCAAGAGGAAAAATGAAAGCTTGTTTACACAAAATAGTTCGTCGATGACATCTACTGGCATCTTAAACCATATCTTATGACATCCCAAGAAGTCGTCAGATGAACGGCAATAGAAAATTCCATTTTGTTTGATTGACGTTGTTCTACTTTTTCATTTTAGGTTAGTTTTTCATCCCATTTAAAGCAATCATTCGAGCCAATCAAGTTACGGAAGACGCGGTGATGATAAAACTTATTTCGTTTTTAATGAAAAGTCATTTTACAACAAGTATTCAATGTCAATGAGTGATGCTTCTTTGTTTGATTTATCTACTTCGGTGTATCTTCTCACTATCTAACAAGGCATTTTCAAAGAAAAGGCAAAGATAAAACGGCGGACAAGTGAGGTTGAGAGAAAATACAAACACTTAAAATTCATCTTGAGAAATATTTTTAGTTTTCAGTGCATCTCTTTTGAGATGCCAATAGAAAAATGAATCAACCATGATTGTACAATTGTTGAACACATTTTTACGTACGTAAGAGATCGAAAAAGGAAAAGTGTGCAAAAATGGTCACATGGAAATTTTCTTATAAAACACAAAAAAAAAAAAGAGAGAGAGAGAAAGAGAGAGAGAGAGAGAGAGGAAAAACGGCAAATATAAGATCAATGTTACGAAAGTACAAATTTGAATTGAAACAAATAGGCAATGGAAGGGAAAGACAGCAATGGAAATTGTGGCATTAGACGAGTACTGAACAAAAAATAAAATGAACCCGATAAAAGTAATCGCCATTGAAGCAGAATGAAAACCACAAATTTAAAATTGGTGCATCTGCATCACGAAAGAAGGAGAGTTAGATGAATAGATTGAGGAAGACCTTACATTCACATTTACAAAGAACAAAATGCCTCGTGCATTGTAGCAAACTGATTGCTTGCTTGTCATTGCAAATGCGAACAAAAGAACGCTAGAACACACATACACACGCAGGCACAGCCAGGGAGTTCTTGCTTCGATCAACCACTTCGAATGAATTGAAGAGCCAAAATGCACTCCAACTGTTGCAATTGCAGCTGGGGGGCTCTGGACCTTTTCGATTTTACATGAAAGTTAATCAAGTAGCACAGAAGTTTCGATGTACACACAGATAAACACGTGTGATGGTGCGATCATGCTGAGAATTATTACTGAGCTCATGAATGAGCGTAGTTCATTTTCGGTTAGTGCGTTCTGCGTTGTGATCAAAAGTTATTGTTCGAAGTTCACGCGATTGGCATTCGATTTATTCACTGGCTGTTTATTGTACTTTACAAAAGTGAAGTAAATAGCTGAGTTATAAAATTCAACCGCTGACAACTGAATGTTGTGTTGGCCGTATGTGTGTGGCTGGTGCAAATGGCCATTGCAAACTTGTATTTCAATGGATATATATTCAATGTTCAATGTGCTCCTGCATGTTCCTTGAAATAACGGTCGCAGTCAAGTTTGCAATGTAAGTTGCACTTTTTGTTGGCATTGCATTTGCCTCGTTTTTCGTGTACATATGTTGTTCAATGTCTTTCCTCGTCCTTTTATCCATATATTTTTTTTCCATTTCATTCTCATTTTTTTGTGTCGTTCATCCCCTTTTCAATCGTTTTTCGCTTGAATTTATCTTTTTAGACACAGACAATGTTTACGATTAGTTATTGTACCGGATGGAATCAAATGTCGTAGTTTTTTCTGGAACCGAATTCAATACAGCCACTGCAAGTGCTCGTGGTGTTGCTGTTGTTGGCTACCATTCGGAAAATGTTGCATCAAGAAAATCAAGAAAAGCTCAAAAAGCTTTTTGTCTTATTCAATGCTACTCGTTCGCCTTCCAAGCGATTGCATCTTATTTTCGATGAATTGAACGTGCACGTGCAATAGAGAAAGAGGGAAATAGGGAAGAAAGAAGAACCACAATACCAAAACTAGATAAATCTGAAATGGAGTGATACGTTTTCACTTGTTTCAGCCCTGTTATTTCTTATTGAGTTGATTGCTCAATATCTCGACTATCGTGTCCCATTTGTTCTTCAATAACTCGCTGAAGCACCATATGAGCAGCGACATAAAACTTGTATACAAAGCGACAAAACTTCAATCACAAATCGTCTAAATGCAATTTTCATGCTTTATGGTGTCAATGAACGGAACATTGGTGAATGGTCAGTCTATCTGAATATCAACTCAATGATTTGGCCAGCTGGTTGAATGGATTTGTGGTTAGACACGTTCTCAATTGTCGGGTAAAAAAACGTTCCATAAACCTAATCACCAAATAAAACCCATATGTGTTTATGCTTTAACTATTTTTGCCAATCGACTGACTAGTGATTGTCCCCATTTCTGTCGCATAACCGCGCCACAGTTGCATCGTACGGCACAACATAGATACTAGCGGGTCTGTGTATAATATTTGATTGAATATGTGGACAGAATTCATCGATATGCTTAGTCTTATACGGCACAATCACACTTTATTTCATGTAACTTATGAAAAAATTTGAAGCTCAAAAACTGCTTTAATCGATGCCAAAATATTTTGAGCCGCAAAAATGGGCTGACAAAACCATGAATGCGTGAAACTCATTGTGTTGATATCATCTAAACAGACACATTTTCTCGAATTACACTCAAAACACAAAATGGTTCAATTGAAATATTTCATTGAATATACATCGTATATTGCCATTTCGACTTTTACATTATTCTATTGTTAATTCAATTCAAATCGGGAATACTTGATATGCTGGCCACGCTCATTCCAAACTTTTGCCCGGGAAAAGAAAAGACTTACAAATGCATTGTGTGTCTCGTAGCAATTTGCCGTAGAACTTTTCTGGAACAAAGTCGGAATGGTTTACACAGTATTGATCATAACTGCATTCAATAATGTTCAAGCGCTCATTTACACAGCTTTTCACTCGTTTTTTTTTCACTATAGACTTCTCGCCTGCAGCATTCGAATGGCCACGCTACTTCTTTAATTTTGTGTTCTTTCGCGTGCGCGTTTTTTTTCTTCTTCAAACTCCCCAGGACATTCGAATTGTCTCGGCAGTGAAAAAGGCGGACTCAATGCAAATTCAGAAAGTTTCCAAAGGCGCCTTATCGAAAACACAGATTGCGTGGCGAATTCATAAACGGTGAAAAAGAAAACGGCAATGTTCCAACGAGCGAATTTAACCGGCGCTTGGTTGACTTAATCAATTGTACTTTTTCTCCCATTTTGTGTGCTTTTTTTCGCTTTCCTCTCTCTCTCTCTCTCCCTCTCAAATTCAAGCTGTTTCTTTTTCTTTCGAATTCAGATTTTAAATGAAACATACATGCTATTCCGAACAAACGACTACAGTTTTAGAAATTAATGGAACTCACCGAAAACGATAGAAAGAGACGGAGTGTTGAATGTTCATTGCATTGTATTTTGCGCCGCATAGACAATGAGGAAGTGTGCATGAGATGTGTTATTGTCTGTTTCGAAATTAATTCATCTTGGCCCAGCTCATGGACTTTGTTCTTTCCTTTTCGCTTTCTGTCTTTCGTTCGTTGCCTTTCAGTCGAATGATTGTGGGTTGTGTTTGTCACAACCGGGCCGAATGCCATGTTGCCTTTTTATGGCACATTTTTTGCTCCATACTTTCGTGTGAAATTCATTTTTCTGGCAAAATTCATTCTCAATGCACATATTCAATTGAAAATGCTATAGTCAAATTGAATTAAAAAAAGACCAAACACAAGGGGAAAATGTGCTCACTGCGATGTAGAAAAAATGGCACCGTTTGAACCAAGTAGTTTTGATAGCCCTTTGGTGTATTTATCATTTTTCGTCAGCTGCCCAGAAGCCGGTCGGTGCACACGTTTTAATTAGCTTATAAATATCTTAACATCTTTTCTGAGTTTGCCATTGCTTTTCAACGCGCAACTGTGCAAAACTATAATTCTTTCATAAGTTCTAACCGACTTCGCTTAATGCTTGGTTAATTCACTGAAAAATGGAGAAGCGTCATTTTTTTAGACTTTTGCAAAATGTTCAGGAGTCAGAACGTTTCTTGTGTCAAGTCGTTATTCGTTTGATTTAATCAATTTATTGTTGCATAAGTGTTGTTATATGTCAATGAGAGATTTTAATCAACCAAAAATTCTCTGCAATGTGCGACTCACACATTCATCAACCATTTCGAGACACAAACACAATAATTTAGCATGCTATTTCTGTGCGAATGATGTATAGTAAAAATAGTCTAGTGAGAGAGAACTCTCTAAAAAGCATGAAGCTACACAAGTTTTTTGCTCAATCTTTCATACATTTGTTGAAGTCTTTTTAAGCATTCGCAACATTCGTCAAAAAGATTGAGAGTGGAGGCGAGCGAGCAAGTGAAAGAAAGGAAAACAACTTCGTTTCACTTGCATTCGCACTTGTGTGAATTGCACATGAAATCGTGATCTGGAAAATTTATGGTGGCTAAAAATGTGAGTGTGTGTGTGTGTTTGTATTTGTGTTTGTGTAGCAGAAAGAATAAGTGAATATAGTATATTTGCAACAACCAACCATTGGTAACATCTAACGAAAACTATAACGAAAAATAAAACCCCAAAAAATATACATTAAAATATGATCCAAAGTGCAAATAAACCATTGCAGTGTGTGCAGGCAGCAATTCGCAACTAAAACGATTTTCTCTCGTGCACCATTTCCCCGTTCCCTCGTTCTCTCTCAATTTTGTTCTCCTCTGTTTTTTTTTTCGTGCGCAGACAATTCTCCGTTCACTCCCTCGACCATTTTCTGATTTAGTTTTCTTTGTTGTCACACAATAGAAAAACACACGTTGCAACCATTTCTCATTTCTATTCATCGTTCCCGTGCATTCCCTCGGTCGAGCGCGCGCATCACACACAATATGAACTGTGATTGTTATTTGCTGCTTTTCCCTTCGCTCAAATCAAAAGCGTATAAGAAAAACCGGAAATATTGCAAATTATATACGGCGTCCATTTCTATTTTTGTCGAAATAAATGCAGACGGAACAAAGTTCCGAACATTTCAAGCAAATCTACGAAATGCAACGCATTCAAATGAGATTGGGTTATTTCTCTCATCATCACTTGCCGTCCAACGTCAAGTCCAATGTATGTGTGTGTGAACACATCACAAACTGCACAATGACAAATATAATTGGAGACTTATTCTAGCTAACAAGTTTGCCTTTTTTCACCGCATCTCAGAGACTTTGTAGTTTGTTCATTCCAATTATCACACATTGTTGATGTGCTGTATGGAAAAAAAAACAATCGCACATTAGATATAGAGGACGTTATCGAAACAAAAATCGGGAGCGAGCACAAAAAATTGATGCGAAAATATGAGTATCCGGACGGCCACCACTTATTTAAATCACTCGACCAATATTTCGCATGTGCTTTGTTGCTCGGCGGAAAACATATCGTTATCTATTCACATATTGACTTTTTTGTTTCGCATCAAATATTGAATTAGTCATCAACACGTATTTCGCACAGCGCTGCACATTGTTTACAATTGGACCGTGCAAATGCCTATGCAAATATTAGCTTTGTTATGGTGATACTATACAACATAAATGGCACGTATTTATGAAACGCAATATGTGACATTTTTGACTGATGAAATTTCAAGGAAATCAATCTATTTAAACGGACCACTTTCAATAATCCAGCGATTTCGTGGATCAATTTTTTAGCAGGGGCTTTTGCATCATTCGACCTTCGGTTATTTTTCGGCATTTTATCCGGTTTTGGTCAACAATGCGATGAAATGATATTTGAAATCTCTCTTGTTGACACTCAACTGGATCATGTGCTCAATATCATCATCAATACACAGGTGTGCCGTATTCTCATATCCACATTATGATATCAAGATACAAGCTTTATAAGCTAAAATCAAAGATTTGAAATGCAAATCCAAACAAAACTCTCGACTTGCTAACAAATGCATGACTTTAACTTAAAATAGGATGCTAAATGCATCATAGATTTCAAAATCACAAATTATTAAACTATTTTCGTCTTCCAAATTGAAATGATTCGATCAATGAATGAAGCTCGATTTTTCTGAAACAATTTCGTACAAATTTGACCTATTTATTAGAACGAATGAATATTGTCGTCCTGTCAACTGATAAGTGTAATTCAAAGAAAGTGTTACAAATGCAATCGTTTTGCAAAAAGTTAACTCTGCATTGATTGCATTGCGTTCTGGTAGTCTGAAAGGATGAAGAAAAGTGGCCATCAATTACATTGACATGCTCACTTAATTTCGTTAATATTTCAGTGTAGCAATCAAACGCTGTACAGCATAAATTACGAATCTTTTTTACACATGATATCCGCGCAGAACGGCAGATTATCCGAAATTCCGTGTTACCCATCCGATAAATTCAATGCGATGCACATTTGAATGCCTGAGAATAATAACGACTCAAATCTTTCCAACATGGAAGTCTGAAGCATAGAAAAGATACACGCATTACTGAAACTGAGAATAAAACTTTGCAATATCACAACTGAAAAAAAAAAATTCACAAGAATGAGACATCCGAGAAGATCACATGAATATTTTTCGTGTTTCAATTTTTCGTATTCTGTATTCAAGTTTCATTTCAATGTAACTTGAAAAGAAATTACATTGAAATGAAACTTGAAAACAGAATACGAAAAACTGAAACTTGAAAAATATTCATGTGATCTTCTCGGATGTTTCATTCTTTTGAATTTTTTTTTTTCAGTTGTGATATTGCAAAGTTTTATTCTCAGTTTCAGTAATGCGTGTATCTTTTCTATGCTTCAGACTTCCATGTTGGAAAGATTTGAGTCGTTATTTTTCTCATGCATTCATTTGGTTGATATTTTTTTCTCTTTCTCTCTCTCGACCCGTTCGTGTATGTTTGCATTGCCATTATTTGATGATCTGAGAAAGTCATGTTCATTTTCATGCATGAGACGTTGAAATCGTAGTTCATACGACAGCGACATTTTCACGCAGTGGCTGTTTTAATGAATTGCGGAATTTTGATTATTTTTGGCTTCAGATTTGGAGCTAACTTAGAATGAAACATTTCCCTGGACCATATAGTGATAACAACAGCAAATTATCACTGCATTTGCATTCATAACCATAATTCACCAATCAATTCCATCAGTTTTCTGCCTTGAATTTACTTCTTGTTGATCCAGGATTTCTTATGAGATGTGAATATTTCATTCAAAAATCGCCCCAAATCTCAAGCCAATCGATCAATCTTTGAATTAATGATTCGTTAAAACAGGCTCTGACTTTTAGCCAAAAGCAAACATAAATGTGGAAATATTGGCCAAACGCTGAGGATAAAACTGCCAATTTAACGTTGAAAATAAATCAGAATTATTAATGGTTATTCGTCTTTTGACGTGCAGTACATTAGTTTTCAACAACGGAATAACAGCGGCGCAAAATGGATGGCTAAAAAAGGCGCAACGTGAACGACTGAAGAGTCGAACTTCAACTGAACGATTTGAATTATTCAAGATAATTGGATATGCTTGTTTCAACCGCATTTTCAAATTTGTCAACATTGCTGTTTAATCGCTCACAATATATTTCATGCCATCAATGCAAACCGTGTGACTGAAATATCTTTTGTGGAACGAAAATTATCACAGCTATCGATATTTTCCGTCAAAATGTAGCAAAATAAATGGAATTGGATTTTCAAATATTCGCTTTGATTTTTCTTACTCGCATTTCAATTGTTTGAAGCTCGTGCACCACGCTCCACCACCACCACCGGCGCTATCGTTAGTCGTTTTCACTTTTATTGAATTCACTTTAAATTGTAAAATGTGAAAAACAATGCCAGGTCCCGGCAAATAATATCAACAACAAAGAAGCGACAACAGCTAGAAAAGAGCAACATGAACTGATGTATAGCGAACAGTGATTAGCGCACAAAGCGCGCACAATATAGAATTCCGCATTGGAACTAACGGGGTGCATCAGCTATGGTTGATGTGTGACATGTGCCAATATGCACGCTTCACGATCACGTACATTCGATTGGTTGCATGATGGCATCGGAGTACGGAGGAATCCTTGCAAATGAATTCGAATTTCATGAAATCACAATCAAAGGTTTAGTGCACTTCGAACAAACAACACACATGCACACCCGAAAAATATATGGATCGGGCTACCAATTTTATACCACATCGATGATATTTGTTCAGTGACTACTTTTCAATATGCAAATGAATTCACATTCACTATTTTCCTCTACAATAATGTAGGATTTCAGACGGAAAAAAGGCAGGTGGATGAATGAGCGAGTGAGCGAGCGAGCAAGAAAGGCAAAGCATTAAACCAATAAAGATTTACTTGTAGTAATGGCAACCATTGTGACATCAGATTTATCGGAAAGATACATGACACATATTTACTTTGTGTCAGTTTGTAATTTTTGATGCGCAGAAACGTTGAACTTTATGAATTTTTATAATTGAATGCCGTTTCACATTCATCAGAGGTTCATATTTGCATCAAAAGGTGTATGTGTGTGCCGGTGACGCTGCCTATCGAATGAAATTAATCAATAATTGCATTTTTGCCAGGATTTAGGCATGAAAAATTGCAAATGTAAAAAAAACACACCGTCGCCGAAAATCGGCTTGAAATTGAATCCGAACGGCTGAACTCCAAGTTTTAATACCTGCGACTTTATGCGAATTCTTTCAATTAAAGCTCACATGTCATCAGCCGCAAAAAATCTACTGATTGCTACACTGCGAATGTATGCGTATTTCCCAGAAATCTGACTGAATTGGCGATCTGCACATGAATGGGCATTTTCCGCGTCGTTCGTTGCGTGTGAAAAAAGATGAGACCTCCGCAAACTCCGGCATGTCACCCTTGTGCATGCGTGCCCAGTAAAAGTCTCAAAGAGAGAGCAAATGTGTCCGCTCACGGAAACTGCACCACTCTTAACAATAGAAAAAATTCAGGAATTTTTTTTCTAGATTAAAAAGATGGAATTTTTTTACCGATGTATCGAATGTAGTTTGATTCAAAAATTTGGCATTCCGGCTATGATAATCCGGCTAGTCACGAATAATAGGTTGAAAAGTGGAGAAAAATGTACAAATCTGCGCGTACACATTCACATTCTATCGAAGAGAAAAGTCTCATAAGAATTAGATGTTTATTTTCCCATTGTACAATTGAAAAGGGCAGGGATTACGCAGTAAAAAGCATTGTCGTTGTAAAAAATCAGCTTTCAATAGTTTCCAAATTATGTACTTATTTGATTTGTCCAGCATTCGTTTTGATTGGTTTGGATTTCCTTTTTTTCTGTCTCCCGAAAATATCGTTCATTCAATTCTTCAGCAAACATTCAATCAAGCTGTTTTGTCATCTGAATCGGTAAGAATCAAAATGACCTCAAATATTTTGGATTTAATAACGCAGCATCAATGTGAAAATAACATTCGAACATTTTCAAGTGCGTTTTCAGGGAAAATTATTTGAGCTACGAAATCACAATGTTCTTCGAAGTTCTATGGACTGATGATGTCTTTAGTTCTGTAGAATATTACAATATGATTTCGAATCTCTCGTGGTTTTCCTAGAAAATGCGAGAATAATTAGGTTGCACATTTATTATGTTGCTTTCTTAAAACCAAAATATTTGAGGTCATTGTGATTCTTACCGATTCATTCATGTGAGAGCAAGAAAAGTAAATTCGCTCTTGTTCTACGTTTTGTTTTACATCCAACGGAACATTGTTAAATAAATCTAACGATGCATAATAATAAATTCAGACAGCTCTTCGGTTCGTATTTCTTATTTTTTCTCTTATCGGCTATGTATGCAGCTCGACAAAATATGTGTATCTCACGAACCACTTCTTTGTATATCGTGTGTGATTTGCTTAACAAAAGAGTATTTTTGGATTTACCGAATTTTTGTGGTCGTTTTCCGAATTTCAGTGTATTTTTCCACATTTTGCGGCTTTTTTGCTATTTTTGCATGTGTATGGAAATGTGCTCAACTGTGTGCGTCTACCCAGCGATTTTTGCGGCAATAAATGCATTGTACTGGTTATAGTTGGTTCGAAATAAATGTTCTATGCCTTCAGGGCCGGTGTATCATTTAAATTGTACAAAAACAAAGTGTATTGCAATTTTATTGCTTGATCGCGCGCTCGCGTCTTTCCGATGTGTTATTGTTATCTTCGCTGCAGTGCATTTCTCGCTCTACTTTTTCTTCTTATTCTTCTTTTTATTATTTCGTTGGTCGTTTTGTGGTGAATTCGAGAATTGATATCTTTTACATGTTGAATGATTTGGTAAATTGTAAAAATGTGCTGTGTATTTGAAGCAAAGTGTTTGCTTTCGACGGTGAAAAAAGTCAACTGCTTGTCTATTCGCTCCGCACATACAAGTCTTGCCAAGTGCATTTATGAGGTGGACTCTGCAACTTTGCGATTATGGTGTTCGTTGTTGTTTTGTTTTGTGTATTGTCGTTTGCAACATGATATAGAAACCCCTCGAAACGGAGCTTTGTGCACGTTTCACCGCTTCATAGTGTGTTATTAATTTTTATTATTCTATGTAGAAATGTGCACAAACGATTTGGACCAATTTCAATATGCAATCCAAACGCAAAGAGAATCATTCGTTAGTAGGCGATGAATTGTTGGTAAATTTCGCCTGAATTACCAAACTGAATTTGGCATAAAAAATCAATTTGAACTTGAATTTAGCGCAGACTGATTTAATTTCAGCAGCTACAGTTGTTAACCACTTTGGAATTCACCATTTTATTCTCTCTGTGAACACTTGACTAAACGATATGTTTGAGACCTCGGAAAACACAAAAAAGAAAGTTCAGACCAAAGAGACGGAGCAGCGACTACAAACAAATGGAATACTTTACTAGCTTTTTCCCTCTCACTCCGAAATCGAATTGTCTATTCGACCATTTGTATATTCCACACTTTACATCTACATGGTTTTCCTGTTCCTCACGATGTTCGCCCGATTCAAACGTTGAATTTCATTTTTCTTTGGCTGAATTTTTCCTAAACATTTCTTGGTCCCCTTCCTCTGTCTCTGTCGTTTCTCATTCTCCATTTCACACAATAACGTTATTCCACGCTCTTTATATCTCTCTCTCTGTATCTCTCGCGCACCCAAATATTTCACAGACAACTCTGGGGAATAGAGAATTCATTTTCTACCAACAAACCAAAAAAAAACAATATTTTCAAGTATTCATCTTCAGCTTCAAAAAAACTTCCTCAGTCGATGCAGCACTGGCTGACTATTTGTTGCCCAAATTCAGTATGCTGCAACCTCTCAATTTTCGTTTTAACGACGGATGTAAATAATAGATATCGAACTAATAAGGAATGAATTAATATGTAACCAAGTGCGATTGCCAAACAAGAGAGAGAGAGAGAGGGAGAACCTTTGTTGGAATTCACAAAAGTATTTAATCTCATTTTGTTTGGTGCATACTTGAGCATCGTACGCCCATAAATGCACATCGGGAATTACACTGATAGACCCAAAGAACGGAAGCTTTCTTTTGAAATTGTCGACTTCAATCAGTGCATTAATACAATTGAGTGCACCTTCGTTGTTGCATACACACACACACACACACACATACACACACACAGGTAAAATTCTCTAGTACAATACGAAAACCGCTTGAATTTCGAAACACAGGATTGTCGATGTTATTGATATGATAGCGACGTTAAACATAATGAGGTTTATGCAGTGTTCGTTAATTTTCCATATTCGGTTCGCATGTGGCTCGCTACCAGCCATCGTTGCCAGCCACCGTTGCGTTCGATCCAAGATTGGTTGGTTGATAAAGTATTAACACACAATCGCCTCAAGGCAATTATTATATCGGAAATGTACTAGCATTTTGACCATTATTACGTCGTCGGTCGCATTTACCTTTCACATTTCAACAAATATTTGTCTCGGAATGAATTTCAAGAAATATTTTTGTTTGTTTTCAACTATCTTCCACAGCTATATTTTTCTTCTTCTCATTCCGTGAATTTTTTAATGTCCATATGAATTGTATTTCTAATCATTCATGAGCGGTTGTTCATAACGCTTTGAATCGAAAGAGCTTTGGAATCATAAGTATTTGATGCTTATGGATAATGGAAGTATTTTGCATTTCTAATGAACATAAGTCATGAGGTCATGCCCCCTTCCCCTCGCACGAAACTTTACTTTCCGCTCAAGAAAAACGAAAAGATATTCGCATTGTCGTTAATTTGTAGTCTCAAAACGTTCCGCAATCTCTATTCGCGGTGAGAAATAAAGCGGACGAGCGAAAGCGAAAAAAAAGAAACTTTACTCGAAATTATTCAAAATAAAGTCATTTCAAACCATGTCATCAACTGTGGCGAATTTGAACGGATGGTGTTACGCTTCAAACGTTTTTCCACTTGAAAGACGCATTGAAAGTTGATATTTGTGAAAAGTTTGATATTTTTGAATAGCTGCTCAAAACAGCTAACTAATTATTATTTTCGTTTTCTTACAATTTCAATGGAGTCTTTCCACCGCGCGCGCGAGTAGCGGTTGAGAGAGCGAAAACTAACAGTCAACCACGAAATCGTGATAAATTTTCACAGAATGCCATTTCTATCTCTCGCTCTCTCTCTCACACACACTCTTTCTCTCTTTTTGACACACTCTTTTTGGCACACGTGCTTCGTGTTAAATCATTATACTCGTTAGTAAATAAAGTAAAATGAAGAAAATTCCACATTGAATGACATTTTGTGAATTGTAAAATGTTTTCACATACTTTCAAAGCCAAAATTTGATATGGATTCGTGAGCTGTGAGCTCTGATCGATGTGTAAGTGTTACACAAATGTCGGGCTGAGAGTAAAAACGGTTAAAAACATCTTACGTCATGCTCACGCTTACGAGAATTTTCCTTGGTGTGAGCAGGAGATAAAATGTTTTTAACTGTTTTTACTCTCAGGCCTACAAATAGGGGTAAGGCTAAATTATTGTGAACAATTTCACTTTCAAGTGTGATTCAAATATTTAACTTGTTTCCTCAATTCATGATTTATTCATTCGGCGAATACGGGTTTTCCTTTGTCCATAAATTATTTTAATTGTAATCGCATAAATAATCCTTAAGAAGAGTTAGCAGTGAGACGAAAGTGGATTCAACATCTTTGAATCATATTATCGAGCAACAGTTTCACGTCAATTAGTGATTTCCCTTGGAGTCACCCAAAAAAAAGAACGTGCAAAGCCGTCTTCGTCAAATGACAAACATCTGAAAGTTTACCCTTACATAGAGACTTACTTTTGAAAATTAATTTTGAAAATTCGCTTTGGAAATGAACTTTGCACCGAAAGTTGCGTTGATTTTGTTGCTGCGTTTGGTGACTTTATCATAAGCAGCCACATAAACTGGTATCAACAAAGTAAAGGTGCGCTCGTAACCTAAAAGTTTTCAATGTAATTGTTTCAAGCGTAATTTTTCCCATATCAAGCAATGCGCTGCGCGTTACCATCCAGATATTTATGCAAAGCGTCTACAATTTAACGCTGTACAAATCGTTGTCATTCAGCAATACACACATGCAGAGAGGAGAGAGATTAAAAACACATTACGAAAACAAACACAAAAGTAATCACTTTTAATTATTAAATTTTTTTTTCGGTGAAAAAAAGTTGAAAATTACCTTTTTGCTGAGTGCAATGAGATGCGAGCGTACATTGGATTGTCGGGCAAACATAACGTACATACAGTGAAGTGTCCGTAGGGATTGAGCGGCGCAAAAATTAATTGAAAGAAGAAGAAGAGGAAAATATGGGCAGCTAATGTAAAAGCAAAGAAAAAGGAAATGAAAATTCCTTTGGAATGATGTCTGCAGGTATTTATTTGTTAGTACTGTTGACTTAAACACAAAAACACGCCACCAAAATGAGTGAAAGTTAAATTCAAAGCCTTTTATTCAATCTGTATTTGCTGCTTAAAAAAAATAAGACGATTTGATCGAATGCCGAAAATTGTACGAAAAGCAAAACACCGACAAAATGCCACAATATGAAAGTTCTGAGGCGAAAGTATGAAGAGTGAAAATTAGCACTCGCGCTCAAACCAAATACATGAATAGAAAAGTGGAAAACCGGCAGCAGAGATCATTGCCTCAAAAAAAGGGTTTGACAACAAACATCGATGGAATTCCGCCGAAATTAGAAATACTGTTTGCATAAACTGCGACGAAAAAAATTTCACGATGAAACACTTTGAGCAAGACTTTGAATGATGAACGCTCGAACTTCATCATTCAGTGATATAATCTAGCAAATATTTAATTTTGGTATCAAAAGTTTGTTCGCTTTAATAAATTCCTTCTTTTCTAATTATTGGATTGATAAAATTTTGGGCACGAAAGAAATCATCGAAAAATATTGCGCTCGAAGAGATGGTTTGCGATAAGGAGCGAAAATGCGCAAGGAATTTTTTCGCAGACACAAAGAGAGAGAGAGGAGAGGGGGGGAGGGGGAATTAAGTGACGGAGAGCGAAAAGGGACGTTGAATATCATTGAAATGGGTTGAATGAAATGAGCATATGATAGTCGGAATATATTCTTTGTTGAAAAAATGGATTTGGTTAGCATCAGATTGCGATAAAAACGTCCGCTAGTTCAAGCGTCCAATTAAAAATTAGGTCACTTGATACTCATGAGTAGCGGTAATTATGTTTGAGGAGATGGACGACGGGAAAAAGGCAACCGAACTTTGAGATAAGCAAAAGATGCGAGGACAGGCGACTTGAAAAGTAATAGCAATGTCATGTACTTTATCTTGAGATGGTGAAAAACTTCAAAATTAGCTCCGCACGATAATTAAGACAAGACAAATTGTGAGACAATAAAAAAAAATCAGCGATGGAGCACACACGCACACACCTCACATAAGGAGGACGACTTTACCTCACATTTTTGCACCGAAGGGAAAATATCATCGTTATCCATCCGGAGAAAGTACATAATTTTTACCTTACTGCGATATTTTTTTTTCTTTTGAAGACACGATAAACGCCAAAACAACATTAATTTCTATCTATTTTAGTCGGACGTTTTGCTGGTCGTGATTATAGTATCTTGTTAACGCTAATGAAACGGCCATGTTACGATGTTTCGGTCTTCAAGCAATTTCTATTCTTAATTCGAGCGACGTTGTCGCAGCCGCTCTGTTGCTGTAGCTGCTGATGCTGCTACTGCTGCTCATCTCATGAGAAAAAATCTGCTCTAAATTTGCGTTATATCTAACTTATACTTGAAACATTCTATTACAGATTATTGAACTATGCTGTCATACTTGGCATGTCGCTGTTTATTTTGGTTAGATGGTATACTTTGGCGCGTGCATGAGCCGCATCGTTTAGCTTCATTTGTTATTGTCGTTGAAAGTTCTTTGTTGAATTCTACTGAATTGAATAAAGCACAAAAGCCTCCTCCATAGTTAGGAGTTTATTGTATCTCGTTGGCTACTCATGAGACATATTTTTCTCCAGCCCGTTTAAATCACGATCTAATGTAATTCAACCAATGAATGAAACCGAGATAGCCAATGTCCGTAATTAAACGTAAAATAGACGACTTTTAAAATGATGGATATTAGGGCAAACATTCTCCGGTGAACATTGGGACATCATAATTGCTGAATGGACGATTCTCCGGCCATTTTTCACGAACCTTAACAAAGTAATAATAAAAAAAACACACACGCTAAACACCGCTGCCGCAACCGAAGTGGAATGACAGTAAAATAAGAAGCAAAATGGCCAAAAGCAAGAGTCACATTCGACTTTCATATCACACAAATATCAGCAGACGGATCAACGGCACCAAAAAAAGAATCTGCCTTGACACCATAAAAATGTAGCTGCTATTATACACAAATATCAAACATAAAATTTCCTTATTTTCTTGAATTTCAGACAGCATAGCTCAATGTTCCTTAATCACTTGCATGACCAAGCCGATTTGCAAAGAACAAAAGCACATTTTCGCACATGCTGAAAAACTGTGCGGCCATGATCGGAATTTTGCGCTCGCTCGTTTGATTTCTCTCTTCCTTTCGGTCCATCCAATTCTTTATTTCGGCATTAATGCGAACACATGCGTCGTCCGTCTCACTGTGTGTTTCGGAAGAAGATTTAGGCGATAGAGCGAGAGAGAATGGAATTAATACCTCGCCTCGATTCGAGTCTAAGTTTATCTGACATTTGGTGTTATTTTAGATTTAAATCGCCATGCTTTTTCCAAATAATATTTTATTTGCTTTATAACAACACAAGTTTGGGCTAAGCCAAAACTTCATTGGGTGTAATGTCTCTTCCATATTCGCAATTATATGCCCTAATAAAAAGGGAGAGAGAGGAGGCGATACAAGAAAGAGCATAAACCAAAATCGACGAACAAGCCAAACATTAGGTGATCGAGCATGGAGTATTGATTTATTGCGTTTTATTTATTTCATTTTTATTTTTTTCTCGGCGTTTATTCGCTTTCAGTACGCTGAATTTCTGAATCTCAGACGTCAATGTGTTCACAATGCGAAAGTATCGAGCAGACATTGTTGGTGATTGTTAAAATGCTTTCGACGTCTACAGTCAATCGATATGTCTCACAGACACGACAGACAGACTTCGCATGTTGCTTATTTAAGCCGTTTAAAAGCGTTTTCAAAAACGTTGAATGTCTTTTTTGGATAGTTAATGGTTTCTTTTTTTGTGCCGTCTCAACACAAGCGCTTTGTTAATGTTCTCACTTACTTCAGGGAGTGCGTCGACTCAAGAGTTAAATCGGAGTTTGTTGTTGTTGTTCGTTGCGAGTACTCAATGTTCACGTAGCCGAAGATAAGATTACATTAAAATTCGAGTTTGTGGCGAAACAAAAGAAGGAGATGGGCCTCCCAGTGCATATCATATCACAGAAATTAGAATTGACCATCAGATTTGATTTATTCCCTCTCCAACTCACTGTATCTGCTCGGTTGCTACTTCGTTCTCTTCATGATAAATTTTACCGGAAAAAACTCACACACACGAGCAAAAACAGCGGCAACCGACCGAGCGAAGAGAGGAAAAGAATAGTTTTGGTTTTATGTCGTACATATATTTGTTTAATGGTCGACAACATTGCCGCCATTCTATTCTATAAAACCGTAATCCAAACAAAAATCTATGGCTCTATCCCAGATTCGTAAGCATGAGACGCAAAACGCATAAATCGCTCCTTTCTTCTCTAATATTCGCACATAATGTTTAATGACGACAAATGCGAAATAAAATTTAAGTGTTTCGTTCGGATGATAATAACAAAAGCAAACCCAGAAACCGCCACGATGTTGAGCGAGCAAGTAAAAGAGAGAGAGAGAGAGAGAGAGAGAGAGAGAGAGTGAATGAGTATATACTGGTATCTGGTAACAGCACTGTTCATGTTGGTCGCCGTTCATACATATGTATCCATGCTGCAGAAAGCTACCAACATATTTGCTGCACAATAGCAGTGAATCAGTTGAATTCGAATATATTAAAGTTGATGACGATGAGTAGCATAGACACTTAGAGATCATGAGATTGTGTGTATGTGTTAGAAAGAGTAGAGCCGAGAGCGTTGGCGATACGTGCCATTTTAAAGCCGAATGATCGCGCGGATGATGCTTGCACAACGTAATCATCTTTTGTCATAGAACAGTAAAATAGCAAAAATCATGCAAGTGCCAGTTGCTTTTGTCATGATATTCATGCTTCGCTACAAAATCCATTCTGTGCATTTCCTTCGTTTATTGCAACACCGTTATTGGTGTCGTCTTTGTTGTTCTTATATTTATATTGGCGTCGAAACCGCCATCGTTTCCATGCACATGTGTGCTACCATCGAGTCTTACGCCCGCAAATGGATACGTCGACCAGCTTTCGGTTAGATATTAGGATGCATTCGAGCAACGGAAGCAGCGTTTGGTTAAAGTGTGTGCTCAAGTATTTGGTCGGCCATATTATAAAAGTGTAAGTCATGCAGTGAACATAAAGAGGGAACGAATTGGACTTGGGCTGCGATTGGACGCAAACCAGACAGAGGGAGAAAGTGAGAAAGGCGCTAAATGTATAAAGAAAGAGCATGCATTTGAATATTTGTCTTATGAATTAAACTTCTCAGCCATTATTTTATTATTAAGATTATGCTTGAAAATTATGTGCACTGTCTTTACGTTGAAGAAGATAAGAGCTTTTTAAATGAATGTGATTGTAAATGTGTGCGGCTCTCGGTTGAGTGGTTGGCTGGTATGTTCGGTGCATAAATGCATACGTAAAATGCATTGAAATAAAGAAACTCTCAATCGCGACAATAATTATAATGTAAGCAAGCTTTTGCCATTCATAAACAAAGCCTGCGAAAAGCTGTGCATTTGAAATTGTTGTTGTATAGATACGCGCGAAATTGTTTCCACAAGCACATACTCACACATTCACATTGAGATTGATGATCTTCTGGAAAATCCCTGGGTTTTATTTGTTTATTCAAATATCATATTTGAATTTCCGTTTGCTTATTCAACAACTTATTTCGTCCGTTTCATTTTCCAAAATTTTCTCATTCAAATAAAAGTGATCGGGACATACACTTTTGAATTCGTGTGCGCAGCTATGGAGAGATAAACAATGGGAATCCTCAAAGCCGAAGTGCTTGGAAAAGAACTCAATCCATGGTAAAGTGTTTTCAATTACGACCGGTAATCAAGTTATAATTGGATTTTCACAGCTTGATATAGATGTCGCATTAATACAGTCGTATCAACATATCCTTAAAATTAATACTGATTAAGGAGCTTTCAAGTTTCAATCCTAATACTCGTATCAAGATGAGTATAAGTATTAAAGTCGATCATTACACCCAGTATTAGGATGAGTATTAAGTATTATTAATACGTAGTTGATACGAGTAATGGAATTGTATGACGTCACAATTGGCAGTAGACAATTATCTTGGCTAAACTTCACTAGATTTTTCGGGCATTTCTGATGGTCTGATGAACAAATATTCGAAAATAGCTCGGCTATGTTTTTGACTGGCTAACTATGATTACTCCGAACAAAATGAATGGTGACATTCAACTGTAGCTAAAACATTATTGCTGGCATATAAATTTATTCGTGTTTGCACCTTTTGATCAAAAAACTCATCAAAATTCGATCAAGAAAAATTCTTAGCGAAATCTTCGATTTGCAAAATTGATATGAAAATTTGCAGACGTTTGTAAGAGATTTTCATCCTAGGCTGTGACTAAAATTTTCCCGCTCTTTGTCTTTGTGATAATGTCTTCTCATATTTATATATAAATGCCATATGAGTGGCTGTATTAATAACAATAGTTTTTTTACTTCTAAATTGAAACGAGAATGTTTGCTGCCTCTGATAATTAAAATCTTCAATTTGAGGTAAAAAGCACGAATGATTTTTTTATGCAAAAAACAAACAATGGAGAGAGCATTTAGAAAATCCTCGCTCAAAATACAACGTTAATTTTGCGTCGGTCGAATGCATAATAAAGACATGCAGGTAAACACGCAAAGAATGCCGGCTGTGATACGCGCTTGTCTTGTTTCTCTCAAATAAGAATCTGAGCTGAGCGAATCTACATATTAAATAAGTGAATAAGAAAAAAATAAATGTTGGGATTCATTTTAAAATAGATTTTATGCCATCGTGCAAACAAAATGATTTACGCATGTATCATTATGGCATAGAAGAGTTTCGGTGCTTCTAAATCTCTTGATATTCACATTTTCAAAGTGTTATTATGCATGTATGCATTTCAGTATTGATTCTTTGGGCAGAACAGGAAAAGCCACCGAAAAACCGGAGATATGCTCGTACTTGTGGAATGGAGACACTGTGTCAGCATATTTTTGAATTCTCATTTTGCAATAGTTAATTTCGGCATGAAGGCTGTGTGGCTCGGGCAATGCTATTTTCAACGCCATCCGATGTGATGGGTCTGAAAAAAGTGCACAAACCGTGATATAGGAAAAAAAGCTGGTACTCAAAAAATCACTCGTAAAATGCAAATTATTTTTATCAACCCAAAGTCATATGGATGTATTCTCGTGCAAGTTCATGTTTCCGATCTACCAATCAAATAAATAAATCGTCATTAAATCGCATAGCGAATGAACGAGCATATAAATGAAAAGCGTACACATATTTTATATTCAGACGATTTTTTTCTTGTTCCCTTCGGTTCGTTTTGGTTTGATTTTGGATGTGCTATATTTGCAGCCCAAAGAGAACGTTTAGCTCATGGAACCGAGGTGAATCTTGGTTCGGTATTGAATTTCATTCGAAAATGTGCTTTCGTCAGATTTATATACACATGCATATCAAAACCACGCCACCACTGACACAGCATTTTCCACTTTTCCATTCGATTTTCTGCACTCCTTTCGTCGCCATTCGTTTGCTTACATATTTTTTGTATGCATTCCTTTCGGTTTGATGCTACTTTTGTTTCGTTTGCACTACCATTCGAGAACAACCCAAAAACTCCGAAAGCTTACTATATTCGAATCTTTTCTATTTGCGTGCGTATGATGGGATTTCGGATCGAAAAAAAAATCAGATATTTGTGAAAAATCAGTTATAAATAATATCGTGGGCTGCATGCAAATGCATGCGATGCAAAGTCATTTTTTAAAATAAGTAATCAAACAACAATTCAAATGTCAGAGCAAAAACCGTTATAAATTTTTAAAGCTTTTTACATTTTGAAACTTCATCTACCATTCAATAAAAGTGCACAATGCAACTAAGAAGAAACCCCTTAACGACTGTATACAAAATGATCCTTTAGTTTTTCTTCTCGTGCAATGAATCCTTTTGGACAGCCAAAGTTCTGTTTAATTCACATACTGCTGATTGAACATCCTCGAAACGTGTTGCAACCCCCATACAGATGAAATAACCTCCAAATAATTGAAAAAAACATCTTCAGAATATAGAAAAAATTATTCTAATTGTCTATCCCGCTAAAATACAGTATATATCGTAGTTTTACTCTGAGAGTCACGAATGTTGCGTGTATCAGACAGAACCCAACTCTCTTGTTTGGAGTGAGAGATGAAAACAAAAACTTAAATTCATTTGAATTTTATGCTAATAATCGGCTTTTAATTCAGCAGAGTTGAAGAGAGACCGTGTGAGTGACATCGGGGCCAAATATCTAGCTTTCACGAAATTTAACTTGGGAGTAACCATTTAAAAGGCATTTCAATCCTAAACAAATGACTACTTCAGCGTGTATGGATATATTCGTTATGTTTTTGTATATTATTTTTTGTGTTGTCTTTGGTTTGTATTTTTTTCCCTCATCTATAAAAACTTGGCAGCTTTCTCCGTTGCTTCGGCTAACGTCTGAAAGATGCGGTTTGTTCTGAGCATAAACAATTTCCCATGAGGTTGACACAATTTTCTTTTTCAATAGAATAAGCGAACTTCCGTTCATTCTCATCAGATTTGGTAACTGTGTTAGCGGATGCCCGAAAAGAGATGAGTGAGCGAAAGAAAAAAAAGGGTGAGAGAGAGAGAGCGAAAGGGAAAAGAAATAAATAAAATTGGTCTCGTCCTCGGCTTGTGCACGTTACTCAATTTGCGAGCATTCGATTGTTCTTGTGTTCTTCGATCTTGATGTACTGTGATAGCGAATAACCGACAAACTTCATTCCGCCGAATGAGCTTAGGGATATTAATTCGAATGAAATTAAAATATCGTCTGTTTGCTGACAAAGAATTGGTATCACGTAATTGACACAGACCATAATTTTCTAATGGAGATTTGTTCTTTTGGCTCGCCATTTTCCCGTTCTGCATATCGAATCGGTTTTCATTCGGCAAAGAAATTGACAGATTAAGTCTGCGGGAGCCTATCTTCAATTCGCTACATAAAAATATGGAGGAAATTTGCGTATGCGAAATTTATTGGCTTGGTTATGTACTGTGATTGGAATTGTATTTGTGAATAGGATATTTATGAATTTTGAATGGAAGAAAGCCAAATTCATGCTTCAATTAGAACAGGTGCCAAAAGATTTATTTTAATAATGTGGGATGATTCAATTTCAAGCGGACGCGGTGCGCAACATTTATCATTATATCGAAAAATATGACATAAATTAACTTCCTGCTCGATTCACAGCGCATAGCATTTATGTTTATGATCTTGCTCGAAGCTCTTGGCTTGCTCGAAGCAAAGCATATTAAACTGTGAATGTAGTTCAAAATAGTCGGAAAAGAACCCTATCAAAAAATTTCTTCGAAATTCACAGTGAATATTTCTATCCAGCATTTTCATTGTCGTTCAGTGAGCTCAATAGCTGCATCATAAATCATCTTGTATCAAATGAGTTGAAAAGAATTTCCTTGATTTCGATCACATCGTCAAAATGATATACAAATAAAGTAAATCTAGCTGTGACAGGCATTTGGATGTTTGTCGCATTTTCTCTGTATTGATTTAGCATTTTTTGCCACATATATTCGCTTCGAATGCTACGGTTAAATGAATACATTCATATCCCTTGCGTTCTGAACCTGAGAAACTGAATATTAGATATTTACTTGAGACTCAAAGACGTTGAATAAAATAATAAATTCCGAGGGAAAAATCCAATCGATATCAATTTTAATATCCAATTATTGTAATCTCTTTCCTTTCAGTCATTTTTCATGAATCGGCTTTGTTCGAATATCAGACAGCATTTTTTTCTGGATAGAAACAGCAGAGACCATCAACAAAGCCAAAATGCGAAATAATTGAAAATCCAAAGTACTTCGAATTTTAATGCATTGAAAAGTCATAAGGAAATTTCGATGTGAATACATTTCTTTGATCATTGCAACAGATCCATTTGAAGTTCCGTCTTTGAAATGCATTTATTTTAAATAATGCAAACACGTCGCGTGTATGAGAAACATGGCATGTGTACTGACTAGTTTTTATTCTTCGGACAAACAATATGCATAGGCAATTGAAAGTCAAAAAGCGCTAAGCCAACTGGATAGCGATTATAAATCGCGCATATCGATCCATCAATGAATTTTATGAAAAGTAATGCAATTTTGTTTGCGTTGCCCTTATATTTCTACGCTATTGCGAACCAATCAAAATCGCGTTTGTTTATCTGCATACACATTCATTCGTTTATTATATTCATTTAGCTCGTTTTTTGTACATTTGATAGAAATAGCCGCACTTTGAAAAACATGGACATTTCTCGCGTAAATGGTGCTGCTCAGAAATATTCAGTCGATCACATCAACATAATTATTATAAATAAATCAGACTATTTGCCGTTTAACACAAATTTCCCGATTAATGTTTTATATATTTCGCGCGAATAGAAATTGATCAAAAATAGTGGGTTGACAAGATGGCCGGAATGTTTATATTTTTAAGCGCTTTTTCATGCCCACGCGTAAATTTTTGTTTATGCTCATATTGAAATCGGGGAAATTTTTCAACACTTCCGTTTATATCCAAAATAAAAAGCACACTCACCACAAATGTTTGTTCATTAGAAAATAACTTCCCCCTTGGTTTTAATTGAAAAACATTCAGTTAATTAACTAAGTTTAATTTGACTAGAGAATATAAATCAACGACGCACATGAACATTTGTTAGTCAAACTTCCTCTGCGACTGCAAAATTCGAATAACATTTAATTAGATCGCAGCATTTCTTAATGAATTTCCCTACAGATTAATTCAAATGTGATATAAATATTTTGAATGCATAATTTAATATACAAACCCGAATATACGAAATACTAAATTATTGAAATTCATCGATTTAACTTGTAAAATAATTTGGCAAAAAATTGTCAGTTTCATGAACTGTAAGATGGTCAAAATTAAAATGAAATCATTTAAATTGATGTGCAGATTATGTAGACATAAATCATTCGTAACCGCGAAAAGCTTTGATTCTATAGATGGAATGAGTTTATGAATATTTGAATTGAAAAATTGTGCAAGCGAAATGATGATGCAGTTGATGGCGGGCGAGGGTTTATGCGGTCAGGGATTTATTTACAGAAAATTTAATTGTCTATTGTTTGTGCCGAAGTTTAAACACACAAAGGATTGATCGAATCATATTCCAAATTCTGTGCATATTCAATGTCATACTCGTTTTCCAGTGTAGGACTACCTGTAATTCAGAGATAAATATAAAGTTTATTTTCGAAAATTTGACGATTGTCTATAAAATGAGTCGTCCGTTACATGAATATTCAACATAAATTATTTCATTCGATTGGAGTAAAGAGTCATCAGGCCGAGACGAAGAGTTGTTAATCCTTGAGGGTGTATGATATTGTGCGCCATGCAAACGCAACAATCGATTTCGTTTCCGCAAATGAAACGCATCGCTTCATTAATGCAATCATTATGACAAGCATGCGTAATTTTCTTCATTTGTATTCAATTAAACAACAAATGAATATGACAGATATGGATCAACATAATGGGTACATTCGAAGTCTGTCGAAGTCGAAACTGTTGCAATGGACAGTAAAATTTGTAATATACATTTAAGTGATTTGTCGTATGTGTGTGTAATTTGTGTGTATGTTGGTTGTTGTCATTGTCTTTCCAAGCATAATTGAATTAAAATGAAGCTGAAGTGTAATGCGATACAAAGGTGGCTCAGACTATGTTTATATATTTCTGCAATCATGATCATCAAAATGCGTGTACGACATGATAAATGAGTTTCTTGAAAACTTAATTTATTTTCGATATGAGCGCTCATGAATCCGAATCAGCTATTTTCCATCAACATTCCGACGCAAAATGTTCAGTTTGAGTGCCATCGTGCGTTACTCAATAGAAGTTAATGAAGTCATCTCGAATTACGTTTAATAGCCCCTTTTCTTCATCTGTCGCTAGCCAAAACATCACATCTGAGCACAAAAGAGCACATTTGAAATTAGACCTCGCGCTTTAATTTCATTATTAATGAATTCATAAAAAATATAGGTGAAATAAAACAATTAAAATGACATATTTTTCAAACAATGGAACATGTTGTGGGGCACGCACATGCTTCGGCTCAACAGAGACGGAGTATGCGTGTGTGTGTGTGTGTGTGTGTGTGCGTGAATAACGTAAAAGGTTGAAAGGAGAAATACAAAAAGGAAATGATAGCAATGAGATGAATAGGAGAATTGTGCGCGCAACAGCTAATATCCATCGCGAAATGATTATCTTTGGGCTAAATTTCATTACCCTGTTGGAAAACCACCATGCTCAGCACTCGCAGAAGGAAAAAGTAGAGAGATAGCGAGCACTCATTTCCGACCGTCTTCTTCACGTTTCCATGCGCACACACGAAACAAAGACGAAGCAACGTGAAGTAGAAAAGTAGAGTGAAATATATGCGACTTTTATACGGACGACCCCGATGGCAGTACATAGGAATAAAGACTTTAGGTTTAGATGGGCTTTTGCTGCTAAAATTGATGTGAGAACGTAGACTAGCTTGAACACCGCTTGCTCATGTTCGCACTTTTGCACATATGTCCTCATGCATTTTGTTTGGTTATCGCCTTATTCTCACATTTTCACGTTTAACTTTTAGTAGATTTAACACAATATTTATGTGTCATTTTTTCGTATTGCTAAATAATATACACACAGAACGAAGCGGATGCGCATACGTTGAATCAAGCACTCATCCAGCTAAAACCTTTTAATTTATTGGCTTGACAGCTAGTCTGCAATTTTTTGCTGTTGCTGTTGTTTTCAAAGCTTCAGTTTTGGTATGCAACGATTGCTGTAGCTTTGTCATTAACTCATTTGTCAAGCATGAACATTAAACAATGAAATCGGAATGAAAATTGAAATTCTTGATAATCGCTATCTCTATACCGTCGCTATCCCTCTCTCTCTCGTCCTCTTTCTTTTTTAGTCGACATCATCGCATTTGATCATGGCCAACATAATGCGAAATGATATACTTCAGCATTCAACCTTAGAGTGATAAAAACCCTTTGATTTGCGTTTCATTCCATATTTACTTTTTCAGTGTTGTCCAAAGATATCTTATCTGCAGGATATCTCGCATATTCAAAAGATACTGTATGTGAAACAATAGTAGGAATCAATGTTAATTTTCGTTCACAAATATTTTTTAAGGAAGTTAAATCATAACGAAAAATTCAATTTATGACTTTCGAAAAGTTTTGATTGGAAACTTTCAGCAATATTGTCACAGCGTTCAAAATATTGTTGCCGGCGAAGTATCGGAATTCATCGGCCGATGGTGCAGTGGAAAATTGAAATTGAAAATAGACGAGCTATAAAAAAAAATAGATTTTTCATTTATGATGAAAAAATATCTCAGGCTATCTGGAAAGATATCCCACTTTTCTGCTTTATTATATGTAATCTTATATCTATCTAAATAGAATTGACAATAGCTGGTCTTATATCAATCTAGATACATTTTCAGGACATTTAAACAACACTGGATATTATTATCTCTCTCTCTCTCTCTATCTCTCTCTCTCTCTCTTTATTTCTTTTCGTCGTGATAGGGTGTTTTGCGCGCTTCGTTGCATCTACGTTATCCGCCAAACAAACATAAAAACAAAAGCTCACATTTTATTGCTAGTTTTCGGTATTTCTGCTCACTCTCACTGTGTGAACATCAAAATGTGTCGTCAAAATGGCAAAGCTATCGGTAGAAAGAGCAAACAGCGGACATGTCGAAAACGCGTTATGGTGATGTTTTTAAATGGAAAATAATATTGCAACGAATTTCAGTTTTGAATCGTTTTAAATGCAATCGCATTTGTCGATAGTTGCCGATCACTTTTTTACATATTCATCGTCGTCATCATCTTTGGCACACTCGTGAATGTTTGATTTGCCAGCGGCAGTACAAAAAACATCCATATCATGTCATGTTGATTGTTTATCAATTGTCATATGTACATTGCACATGCACACACACTCTCAAGCAGCATGCATAATTTCAAATAGAACACAAAAACGATTGGGAAAAAAGAATAAAAATTAATGTCAACATCAGTGAGAGTTTTGCGATTTGAATATCTGAACGTCTGTGACACTTGTGCTCTCACATAATTTCCGATTTTCCACCAGCACCGCGTATAAAATGAATATAAATGGTTTACTGGTTGATTAGCTGGTTGGCTTTAGACAATTGAAGCGTCGAACGTTTAATACCGTTCAGCAGGTAATTCTGATTTTGGGGGGTGGTGTGTACAAAACAATGAACCATCAACAAATATGTTCGAAATCAGTTTAAATTATGTCAAGCAAATAGAACTGATTGAACAAAACGGTTCAGCAAGATATGAGATATTCTCTCTCCCTTTCTCTCTCTCTATCGAACTATTTGGAATGTGGATTGAACAGCAACCGAAACACATTCTCACACATGATGAACATTCAATCAATTTGCACTGCGACGATAAGATCAATTAATGTGTTCGGTTGAATGAAATGAAGCCAACGAGAGCCAAATCTAAATTGAAATTTAGGCTTGGTTGGTCACGTCACTTTTGCCGGTTTGTTCTGCTTTGGATTTATTGAGTGCGGGAGAGAGAACGAAAGGACAAAAAAATCAACATACACAGACACATATCCTCAGTCGCTCGTTCGTGCACACAGCAAATCGACTATACTTTTAGTATAATATGCGATATTGAATTTATTCTCGCCATGTACTAATCAATCAAAGTTAGGAAACGAACTTTGTTTTAGTTACTCACAGGAAATGTTCAACCAAATGGGATTGATATCTCCAAACATGACTTTTATGAAGCGAGGAAACAACCTCAAAAGCAACAAAAACAATATTAGTGGAAATTTGCCATGTAATACGAAAATGTGCGCTCGTTCGTTCATTCGTGCTCGTCAATGGTCACGCAATTTTATTGGGGCGAATCCGTGCACCAATCGAAAGCAAAGCTAAAATGCAAACAATCATAAAAAAAATAACAGTTACTATAACATTTAATATATAATTTAAGCGAGTCTTTTTTTTCCTATTTACATTTCGCCGACAGAAAAACGTGCAGAGTCATTTCGAACAGCGGTCATTCACGATAAAAAGACCGAATAGTGACTGTTAGAAACACTTCAATATTTAGGATGCACCTCGTGACTCACTATATAATTATGTGTATATAATTTTGCGGAGGGTGCATTTTCGCTTCTATAGACCGCTGCAATAGCGTAGCAGCCTCTGCATTGGACCCGCATAAATGCGAATATATGACATATGCTAAGCCTGCCAGATGTTTTCTTGCGCTGATCCTGGCAATCTGGAAGGCTTAGCGAATGCAGTACTGCATGCATTTTATTCAATAAAATTAGTTGCGTACGGAGCATCCGCTAATGTCGTTCGCTTTGCCTAGGCAATTGACTTTCGCTATGGTGTATTGTAGCGAAAATTAACTCTCTATAAATTTGGTATATTATTTCATTGTCTTCTTTTTATTTTTCATATAATTACCAAACAAATATCGAATCGCAGCAAAATTTGTATTGTGCGCAAATTTTGTTTTGTTTTCGATATGCAATAGCAATCAATTTATGGTAATAAGAATTCTTCATGCAACATGTGATTTTACTTGGGCCACATATAAAACGATGTGTATTTTGTTATTTAGCTTCAAGAGTTCAAAAATAAAACCAGAATTTCCAAATTTATTTTTCCAATTTATCACAAAAACAAAGTAATTCTCAAGAGACGGTGCAAAGAAATCTCATTTTGGCTCTTCGTTTTCTTTTTAAGTTTCCTTTTTTCTCTATACTTTATCAAGATTCAATTGTTCGATAAGAATATTCATCAGTATCATTTTTGTAAAAATAGCAAAAAAACTGTCGATAGAGTGGAAGAAGCCAGGTGCAAGGCGAAGTAAATTGAGAAATGTGTTCGTGTGTGTGCACAGCTTTCTTCCAGCGTTCGCATGAAATGTTTACATTTGTTTATTTCCAATTTTTCACTTATGGAACATGGAACAAATGCTATCCTCATTCATCTCATAATCATTCGACAATTTATTCAGCTGAATCCATTATAACGACGAATGGAATGAACAAAAGCGCCGTTGAAATGTGCATCGTTCTCGAAATGCAATTGCGCAACGACTGACATCCATTTTATGGTAATAAGAGTTCATTATTAAACCGTTTAAAATTACTGCTTCCTTATGCGACAGGTGATTTTACTTGTGCCACAGGTAAAACAATGATTCAATGTATTAACATTCGCACATAGAATTTCGTGCAGAGAATTGAAGCAGATATATATAGATAGAGCGAATACAATTTATGAATGACTTGAAATTTCAATTCAAAATTAAATTTACCACATCGTGACATTATGACAATAAAGAAACGCCGACAAGAAAATATCCAATCCTCTTTCGTAGCAACAATGTGTAAAATGATGGAAAATAGGCGAACAACTGAGACTGGATATGTAACAGATGGTACATCAGGTCGACCATTTCTCTTTTGATATTCTTGGAATGAGAATATTGAATCACGATGATGTGCTCGCATAATGAGCACAAAGCACATTGTGACTGAGTGGTGAGTGTGAGTTTGTTGATGTGAGTAGCGAACAAAACTCAGAGAATAACATTTTTCGTTTGTTTTTTCATTCGCAACTATTCTTTAGTCATCCGAATTTGGTCAGGTAAATTGAAAATCAAAATTCGCATTGTATCCGCACAACGACTTTTTAATGTCATTTACCATTTATGGCATGGAACGGATATTGTAATATCACATGGGAGGGTTCGAGTGAGCCTCTTTTCGAATGGCAATTGTAACAAAACCGTTTTTTGTTGAATGTAATTTACATCATCATCAAAAGATGTCAGAACGGACTGTTTGGAAATTGATTTCTGACAAACAATTCGATGTCTTTTGTCCCGAGTTTTCTTGGCTAGCCAATCAATGTATTTTGTTGTATCATTTGACTCTATTTATATGATTCTTGCAGCATTGTATGCAACTGAATTGGATTGAATGTAAAATTGGAAGAATGTTTTTCCGAGAAACTTTCGAAATTTATGTTGCCGAAGTCTCCAAAATATTCACTGGACTTACTTATACTAAGTATAGTAATCTTCGTTAGTATGAACAATCAATGCAAATGTTAACTGAAGATTTCAATTTTGTCATTCAAATACATCCCTCAGTCACATAAAATAGGTCACATTGCGATCGTTATTTTTAAGGCATATGATGGTAGATTTTTGCTATTCGTTTTATATCAGCAGCATAAAGCATACATTGAACATACACTTGAAACTTTCTCTCATCTACTCTCCATTTCCCAATTTTAATTCTCCAACTGGAATGGCTATTCGCTCTCGTTTGACTCGTACAACAACACTCATTGAATCCTCATGGCAAGCTTCTGCTTTTGAAATAAGGGAACAGGCAATGCATTCGACATATTCTACGATTTCTATCAACTATAAAAGCATCGTTCACTTTCCCAAACTTTAGTTGAAAAATAAAATTTCTGAACTTCAAACAGCAATGGAACTTAATCCATTTTTAAACCAAACTTCAGAAATACACATCGTGTCTATTCATCCGCGATCCAATATTGAGCAACAACAAATACAACTGCCGTATCTATTTTCGAGTAAAAAGGATTCAACTCAAAGCGATTGCGATTGTCTTGTAGCGACATGTACTTTGCCATCAGTCGGCTATATTTTTAGTTTGTCCAAATTATCATCAATTGGTGTATTTTACGCTGGGCCCTATTTCACAAACAATAAATCTGCGAAATATCCTCAGTTTTTCGAACATTTCTAACAGAATGTTTGGGGAAAACAATTGGAAGAATATTTATTTAAATTGGGGAAATATTTACATATTGCGAATCATTGAAGTTTTAAACAATTCACCAGATAATTCATTGTATAGACAACTTATTTGGGACCCAAAAATACTTGATCATTTATGTCATGTCACTAACGTTTTCCTTTGTTAATTCAAGATATACAATGTTCTCAATGATCATTTTATGCGACTTGAAAATACGTTTGTCTTGATTTTCACCATTTTTCAATTTAAAAATAAAAATTGTACTCTAGGAAAACATAAAATTGAAACAAAAATAAAAATGCCATTTCACTTCGACAAAATGTTTCACTTTCATGCATATTTTTAAGAAACTAATTTTCATTCAGTTATTCGTTTCCATAAAATCACGACATAAATCAATATAAATACAAAAAAATATATATGATCGGAAAACAAAAAAAATCTTGAGTAATCTGGAAAATAGTTGTGCAAAGATATGAACTTAAGTGTGAAAACTAATTCAATATAAGAAGCAAGCTTAATAAAAATAGATATTGTATGGAGGAATGGAGGACTACCCAAAACAATAGTTTCAAAAAAAAATCTCTTAATAAAATCTCCCGTGTTTTTCGAGATTTTTTAGTGGTCCCGCTATTTGTGAAATAGTGCCCTGGCTCTCCCTCTTTTGATTTGTTAAAGTTTTGCGACAAAAGGAACGCAAAAAACGTTGCAGATTAAAACAGCATAGTATTTCAAGCAGCTTAACATGCTCGACAAAAGTTTATTCAACAGAAAGCAATGACTTTCATACTAAATTTTATCAATCATTTGAATACACTTTTTCGTATGGTCATCCAATTTAACATCCATACAGAAGGTGAGACTTGCTTTTGTATCGTATACAAATGGCTATCATTGAGTTTTTGGTTTTTCTTCAACAGCTTGCCGTATAAATGTTACCCATATGCAAAATAATCCAAATCCATAAACGAGCATTGCTTAAAGAGGCAGCTTTTCCGCCATTAAAACAGCCAAAACGCTATCAAATCAAAGATTTATTTGTTGCATATACTTTTTGTTCATTAGTCTTTAGTCGGTACGGTTGTGTTTATCACTGCAATTCAACGTGAATGGTATAGCCTGAGAGTCTTTCAAAGATTGAGTATGGTTGTAGTGTGCAATGGTTAGTGCAGGTACAAGCTGAAACGCAATAATGATGCTAATATACAAGTGCGCATAATGTTAGTTTGTGCCATTTCGGCGAAATGTCACTCTAGCTTTCGAACCGATTCGCTTTTTCGGCGATTGCTCACGAACAAATTCATTTTCATTTGCACCGGTGCCGGACTATTTTAGTGCAAATTCAATTTTAATCGCTACATGTTCAAGAGAAATCATTGCCGTATTCATATGCCGAGATAATTTGAATAACTACAATAATTCCGATATCGTTCACATTCGCTCATTTTTCAATTCACACATGCTTTTCGGTATTGAAATTGCAATTGCACACCGATGCTTACTCTCGTTCGACATGGTCAACTTTGACATTTTGCGACTGAACACACCGTTGCCATAATACACCACTGCCGAACTCGAGTTATACACACCATTCCGCCCCAAAACCGTTATTAACATTTATCATTTTCATATTGAATGTTGCATATTTTCTGTCGCTAGATGTTCTGATAATTTCCTTCAAATATATGAACAATAATATGACGCTGCTAAATGCGGACATTCATTTGCATATGTGAGAGAACAAGAGCGAAGGAGGACAGAAACATGAGCATTTTGTATCATCTCATGCAAACGATATATTCCATTCAGAACAATTTGCACAGTATTATGAGTATGGGATGAGATTATATAGGCCAAAAAGTAATGCAAATGCTAATATTTCAGTATTTTATTCATTCATTCGTTTATCGTTGAATGCACTGCTGCGATCTCTCAGCTCACGTTATTATTGCTCCATGTAAAAAGCTTCGCCAGGTTTGATTTGTATCCCATTCATACTGCATTAGTTATCTCATCATCTGAAAATCAACGGCCAACGATGGGCAATCTGTTTCAGCCTGTAAATGCACTTGCAATTTAACGAGTGCCCATTGAAATATATGCTTTCACAATCCAATGCCAACACATTTCCCAAGATTTTCCAACCGAACGACTTATGCTCGGATTTTTCACCGAATCCACCTTAATTTCGATTTTCATAACAGCATTCCTTCTCTGCAAAAATCCTCGTCTCTCCACATCGACCGGTCTTTATTACAATATTTGGAATGACGAATAAATACACATTCAAACCTACACGTTAAACGGCTTCAACAATTTTTCGAGTAGAAAACAAATATTTGCACATTTTCATGGGGTAAATTGAGATTATCCATCAAACCCGCACGAAAGCAGCCTCTTTATTTCTAAATACGTTCACAATAAACAACAAACACTTTTCCATGTCGATTTATTACATTTGATGCGACAGACTCGCAAAATGATATTTTTACATCGATAAAATGGTAAAACACGATAGCAATCTTACATTCAGATGCATTATCTGTACGGAAAACCTCTTCATTTTGTTTGCACTTGCTGTACGCACGTATATTCAAATTGTGACGAAAGTCTATTAAGAGCTTTTATGTTTATGCCAACACACCAATAAAATTGAGTAGAAGCAAGTCAAGTGTTCGAGAAGTGTGACTCATCGGTTTGCTGATGATCTAACATTAAAATACACTGAATTAATGGTGTTCTTTGACATTCGCGCCAAATCACTTCAGTTTTAACAAACAAATTTGATTTTTTTGCATTCCAAATGGACATGGACCAATTTATTGTCTATCTTTGCTAAGTTAACATTCACTTTGTTGCATTAACATATAAAATATCCTCATTAGTGCGTTTCGTCTTTCGAAAAAAGTTTTTTCAGAAGAAAGATATGTGAGTCATACTGTAATTGGCACCAATTTATCTTTCTTTTAATAAATGCATTCATTTGAACACACATATTATTTGATTTTATTGAAATGATATTCGTTTAACAAGCATGTGACATTTATTCTTGCCCAATAATAAATAGTAGATCTCTATTCCACTTATTTATAAACTCTCCATTACACTCAATGTGTGCCAGTTAAGGTTTTCAATTTTCCAAATGGATGTTGTTAGTCTAAATGTTATGTTAAATATCATCTTTGAAATAGAAGGTAAGGTATTTTCTGTCTAGAGGCTAGTAGTTTCTATTACGAGCTGCTATTTCGCTAACATTGATATATTTGGAGTGAATACAATACATTTGAAAGCATATAAATTAGTGCTCCTAGTTTTATCAATTATATGAGTCGAGTTCAACAACGAGCGATTGCCATTTGTGCGGCTGTAGCCGCAAAATATGTTGATATGTGTATTGTATTATCAAAACAGCATTTTCACTGAAAACAATAAATGCTCAAGCGCAAATGAACACTCGGCGTGCAATTGAATCTGAGATTTTCTATTTTGAACATAGAAGGCAAGAAGGTACGAGAGAGTTTGGATTATCACTCTTATCCTGAAATATAATCAGATAAGAATGGAAATGAAATTCTTAATAATACAATGCATAAAAGTGAAATCAAAAAAGAAATTTCATAGAACTGAAATACGATAAATAAAAACAACAAATTGAAACATCATTCTGCAATGCATCCGCACTTGGAAAATGGTTTTGACCTGTTTCACTTTGAAATATATATATATATTATTTTTTCTTTCTATTTATTATATTTTTATTTTTATTTCACTTTTTCAAGAGTTCCATTTTCATTCTAACCCACTCATATATAGAATATCGAGCAAATGTTTAGAATACTTACAAATGTTTGATTTGCAGTTGAGTCAATAGTTCTTTGGTTTGGCATCAGCTCTTGAGACTCAAAACTTCTCTGTAAGAGGGCAAATATTTTTTTTTTTTTTGGCAGTGAGATAAACATTACAGTAACTTTTTATTACATAAATAACTTGAGAAACCATTCGATTATATGACTGGCAGGAAGTAATGAATGTTTTGTGCATTGCCACAAAAATCGAAAGAGCAACATAAACTGGACCAGAGCGGAAAATCGGGGGCTGGAAATGGAAAAAGTGAAAGCTTTACCGAGCTAGCATTCATTTCAAAACGATTTGCAACAACTTACACATTGCATAATAAACATATACATAGCATATAATCGATGAATATTTTGTTGTTTCCATGATGGATTGCACTTGGCCAGTGCAACCTCGTTACACTTGCATCAAATATGGTCGAGTATTTTCAACTTGAAATCTGCACTGAGCACTGAATCGGAATTTATGGTCTCACTTTGCATTTGTATTGCTTCATTTAGCCGGTTTGAGCAATCGAATTGGGTTGGTTCTATGCTTAAATTCAAGTCGATTTTCCATGAAGCATGATTTAGTCGTTGTTCACCATTTCAAGAAGACCAATGATTTGGAGAAGTTAAGAAATCAGAGTGAAATAGCGACGAAAAGCTTTTCCCTCCATCAAGTAATATTTCTCGATGCTGCAATCTTTCATATTACCGAATTTACGATAACACTTTGATATGCGATAGAACAAAATGATAGCCATATCTTATGAGGTCGAATCACGAACAAGAACTACTTCAAAAACATGCGAACCTTTGCGCGTGCCAAAAAAAAATAAGGTTGATAACGAAAGTGAACCAAGGATACGAGATTGTGGACTGTTTCTGTTCAAAAACTCACAGTGGAACGGATTTCCCCGCGCCACTTCAATATTTCCCAATACCAAATGACTCTAACATCGAAAAAATTGTGCTGAGTTCTAACGATTTCGACACCATGATTTATTACAATTCCTTGCTCCAAACATAAAACATTCATAAATATCCCTTTTTCCCAAGGCATGCTACGATATGAATGATTACAACCAAATTGTTTGTCTTTAGTAAGATTTATTACGAATAAAACCCAATAAAATAAACAAATAAATCTGAATGAGAAGATTGAAAAATGAATGTGCAACCGACAGTTTATGAATGAAAAGTTTAGCATTTAATAAAAAATAGTTTAAACTACATTGCTTGCAAATATCGTTCATCGGCTGTCGTTTTTAACAAGGCTCGCACATTCTGGATAAGTAAAATATTTTCCATTCAGGTATTTGTTGTGAAGCTTTACGCTGAAAACGAATATCATGTTCAACATTTTCGTCATTTCATTCACCACACGAAAGAAAAACTGTTTTACTTGATCTGCAAGACGTGCCGGCCAAATTCACTTCCGAGCATGAGCATGAACAACAGACGAGAGGGAAAAACGCTGAATAAAAAGCATCATTCAAATTCACAATCATTAAGTGTTTCGGCTCTAGGGAGTCGGAATTGGTTAGGGTATTTTGGATTTATCTGTCTTATTAAGGAGAATACGTTTCAATCAACATAAACTCGGCGGTTTCATACGATTTCAGCGCATATAATTTAATTTTTAATCCATTGTTCAAAATAGAAGCGATGAGAGAGAGAAAGAGAATAAAGCAAATGGGGAAACAAGTGAAATTCAAATGAAAAGGTTGAATAAAGCGTCCCGACAACTGCACCAACATATATCGTATGAGAAATGTGGCATTGTTTATATTCATATTTAATGTATGCTGTGTGCACATCTGAAATTGAGCTTGATCTTTCATTTGGCTGATGCGTTGCGTTGGATTCTGACTGGCTGCCTCGCAGCACAATGCAAGCGTTCATTCATTCACTCGCTCATCCAAATACAATAAATGTAACGAGTATGTCCCGAATTTTCCGGCATACTCACGCAAAGCTCGATGTGTGCATCACGAATGTGCACACATATCGTTTTCCATGGAGGATTAATTCCAGCATTATCCAACGCATACACAATCACATACTTGAACATTTTCTAACGACGCACAAACACATCCATACACACGCTCAAATACACAAAACTTTACATCCCTATTGAAATTTAAAACATCTGTGTAATTCCCAAGCCAAATCAACTTCAAAATATTTTTCCTGTTCTGAAAAATACCAAAATAAATTACATGATTTAGAGTTGTTGTGCTCCTTGTTAAGGCACACACCACATATATTAGATGCACTTGCCAAATGCACTGAGCTCTGTGGGTGCGTCTAAGCTATAACAAATTCGAATGTTATTTCATCATGAATAAAATTGAATTGACTTGATGTTGACGCTCGCATTCGAACGATTTCACAATTAAAATCATTTTTTATATTTCGGGTATACATTTATTGCGCGATCTATCTTTGATTTGCTCTCGCTCGCGTTGCCGCTCAGCAACGCGCTGATATCCGTAATCGCGCATACTTCACTGATTTTATCAACTCTAGCAGATTAGATGGTACATTTAATTTTTGTTATCTTTTGACGTTCATGTAATTTGACTTTTACAGAAAAAAAATATTATAACGAGTTTTGTTGAGTTTTTCACTTCGATTGCAGCGAGATGTTAGGCACTGATTTCAGTGCTCAACTTCAACGCAATTTTTTACGTCCGTAAACATGTTTCGAAAGGCATCGATTTGTGCACACAAATTCTCATGTTTTCCTCGTCAAACATTTTCATGTTATTTTATTATTCTTTTCCATGTTTTCTCTCGAACTTACTTCGCACGCATTCCAAGCTCCAAGATCGCAAACGTTTTATTAAATTCAGGTTTCATTTTCAAGTCAATTGTTTTTTATTGAAAAGCAGTCGTCTTTTTTCTCGCCGTTGGCTCACATATTCTTTATTAACAAGCGTTGGAGAAAGAAAACATCGCAAAGCTCGAGGCACTATCGAATTTTCTGTGTAATCCAATTCGATGATGTGTTTAAATTTATATACCTCATGAAAAATATAGAGTAAAATGGCTATATGAAATGCCCAGCTATTTTTCTAAAATGTATCCATTTCTTGCTGTTGTGCAGCTAAATCTAATTTCAAAGAGAGAGAGAGAGAGAGGAGTGTTGGAGCAAATGAAAGGCATTTGCTCTAAATTCCTATGAACATTTAATTAAAATAACTATATCCATGTTTTGGATTGCCGTATCTGTAGTTTATGGTTATGGTGCTGTGCTTTTGACTGTGGCCAAAGTGAAAAATGTTCAGCATAGTCAAAATACAACGAAATATCAGAATTTTTGTTTCCAATTTATTCTGAAGGTTAAGTTAAGCAAGCGGTCTGATTCCCTTTCAGACACTGATTTCGTTCTTGAAATGTAAATATTTACAACTGAAATTCGACTGCTTTGGAGTTAAATTGGACTCAAAACAGAAACTCGCTCTGTCCATCGATTTAGTTCATCAAGAAACTTGAGCAGCTCCAAAGTAATTGACTTATAATTTTGAATGCATTCTTAAAAGTCGAATAGCCATTTACTGAAATGGACAAAGCCTGTTGTCCTATATACTGAAATGTTCTGAAATGGAGCAAAAAAAACCAAAAACGCTGGAATACAAAACTGAAAATGGCTATTGATATTTTGGGCTCACCGACAGCCCGTTCACCAATCCGTTCATATCCGTACCTGTACGACGAATTTGATAGAGTTAGTGAGACAGATGCTAATGGAACGGATGCGTTTCAAATCCGTGGTTGGTAAATTCTTCTATATGTCATGCAATTTGTGTCCGTGACGTTTCCGCGTCCGTATCCATGTGAGAATAAATAAATTGTCTTACATACGTGAAACTAAATAACTTTTTCGCACATTTCCCGACAGTGTACGTATTCACAGGTTATGTTTATTTCTTATCGTATCATATAGCAACTATAATGAATTATTACTTGATTATTGGAAAAACACTCCATTGAAAAAAACACTATAAAAACTCATGAAAATATAGATTCTTTTAGTGTAATAAAAGACAGCACAGCTTCTCAAATCCCGACAAACTTTTTCTCAGAGTATCGAGAGAGAGAGAGAATTTGAAGATTTTGCTTGAGAATTGTGTTATTTGTTTCAAAAATAATTTTTATTGCATGGAGCAATAAGATTCAAATTTATTTGACGTCTACGTTGAACCTTGAACTTAACAATATTTCGTTCGAAGAACGCATATTTCCCAAATCTCTTTGGAATGAGAGCTGGGTTGATTCTGAGAATTTGATTGATGATTTGGAAGTGTTGTTGTTGTTGTTGTTGTTGTTGTTGTTGTTGTTGTTGTTGTTGTTGTTGTTGTTGTTGTTGTTGTTGTTGTTGTTGTTGTTGTTGTTGTTGTTGTTGTTGTTGTTGTTGTTGTTGTTGTTGTTGTTGTTGTTGTTGTTGTTGTTGTTGTTGTTGTTGTTGTTGTTGTTGTTGTTGTTGTTGTTGTTGTTGTTGTTGTTGTTGTTGTTGTTGTTGTTGTTGTTGTTGTTGTTGTTGTTGTTGTTGTTGTTGTTGTTGTTGTTGTTGTTGTTGTTTTTGTTGTTGTTGTTGTTGTTGTTGTTGTTGTTGTTGTTCTTTGGAATGACTTCAAATTTTGCGTGAATTATTTGTTTATAAAAGATTAATATCCTGAAAGTTCCAATTCGATACAATGTGAACTTAAGATAGTCGCCATACAAATTTTTCTTTTCGAACCCCGGAGGGAGAACCCAAAAATCAAAAATTTTGCAGGGGAGGTAGTTCTAAATCTCATCGGAATGACTTGAAAGTTTGCATGACTTATTTTTTCCATAAAAATGTTATATTCTGAAGTTTCAATTCGAACGTAAGAGATTTATGATAGTCGTCATAAACATTATTCGTTTTGACTCCAAAAAGAAACCGCCGGGGGCGATTTTCCCCTTAATCTCACGGAATGACTTGAAAGTTCGCAGGAACCTTTTTTTCCATAAAAACATGAAATTCCATAATATCATGAAAGTTTCATTATGATACAATGCGAACCAGACATAGTCCCCCCACAAATGTTTCTCAATTATATTGAAAAATAGCCCATTTATTGATTCGACTCCACTAGATTCGATACCCGGAGACATAATCCGATTGAGCTGAAAATTAATAACTTTCTGTTCCTAATGAATAACATTATGTGTATTAATTTTCGGTCAATTCTAATCTCAATTTTTTAAGTTATCGTGTTGAAATTTTTTTTGCGTACAACGTACGACACACGGACAAAAACTTTCTCCGGGAATTGTTGCAATCGAATTTTTTAGGTTCAAAACGAATAGAAAACTCATTCCGGGCGCTTCGAATTTTTTGGACCGATAGCAATACTTTTACCACACACAGTGGTGTGTGCGAAAAAGTAAAAATTGCAGAAAAAATGAGAAGAAAAATTTAAGAGGAAAAAATGAGAGGTAAAAAAATGCACACCTTTTTACCAACCACCCGGATTTGAAACGCATCCGTTCCGTTTGCATCCGTTTGCATCCGTCTCACTGACTCTTCATGCCTGACGGATGCAAACGGAACGGAAGTGTATCAAATACGTCGAAATTCTTGACGTGAGAAATTCTTTCTATCATTTGCCACACGGAAGAATTTACCGACCATTCTTTCAAAAATAACCGCTTTAAAGTGTGAATCACCCTTCAATATAAATATAATAGAAGTGGAGACTGTTTTTGGAAATTGTGTCAAACGAGTTCTTTGTTAATTATTTTTGATAGTCCCATTTTCTCCACACCGTAGTTTCCACTTGAAATGAATAGAAAGATTCGAAAAATGCAATGATCCTTTTTTTTGTTTTTCCATCTTTTTCAACAAATCGTATTTGATATATGGTAGAATTGTTCATCACTAACTGTGTATATTTTTAAAATCCCCGCCAAGAGTAGCTGTGTGAGTATTTTCATAAATATCTGTTACCAAATGTTGACAGATACGAAAGCGATCAATCACGGATAAAATTGCGATCTTGGCGGATACGGATAAGTCTTTTATCCCATACTGAACAGAAGAGACGGATATCCGTACGGATACGGATATGAACGGATTGATGGACGTGATGTTAGTGAGCTGATTTTTTGTTGCACGCATCATTCCGAATTTATTCAAATTTGATTACATGCACTTGGGAAAAAGTGGCTGATGATAAACGGTTTAATATTTTAGCCACATGAATGGAAATCAAATAAAATGAAATCAATTGTCCTCAAGCCGCACCCCAGAAATATAAATCTTCAAAAGTAGATTGCTATTTAAAATTGGTATTCAGTTGGAGATTTCATTTGACTCTTTTTTTTCGTTTAAAGCCTGTGAATTCGTCGAAATGAGACGTCATACATTAAACAAATATCAAGTTTGACATCTCATCTGACTGAACATTTATATAAATGTGCATATTTTAAATGGAAACAAATGGCATGTCCGTCTGAATTCATATGAATGCTATACCATCTATTATCAAAAAGGTGAAATCGTTGTACGCCATTACTCGATACAATTAAAAAAATATAAATAATTGGAAAGCAAATCGTTCTGCTGTTCAAATTCAGCGTAACTTTTATCAAGATAGTTTTTTGTATGACGATGAGTTTAAAAATAGAAACCATTTTCACGAAGCGAAGCCACAAATTACAAATGCCAATCGATATAGTGCTAATTTTAGCACTTGCACACTTAATACTAGTGAATGCATTGCGATTCATCGAACGGACAACCAACAATGTAATGGAGATTTAGAGTCTTATGATGCACATTTTGAATCAGTGATCAGTGCATTGGAGCCACCTACAAAACTTTCGATGAAACTTTTTTCATATTGACTAGAAAAATGATTGTAAATAATTGACAACAAATTTAATACCATTTTTTTTTTTTCATAAATGGCAATTTTAACGTTAATGCATCAATTGCTAAGCAAAAAACCAAATTGAGAACACATACTCTGAAATTGGCATTGCTAATACGCTCTGAAGAGATTTTGAGCTTTGTTTAAAAAAAGAGCACACAAGTGAAACCAATGCAACTTAAGCGTTAAACTTAATGGATAAAAATTACGTATTGCTTTTGAGTATGAGGTTTTGTGAATGGGCTGTGTTCATGTAGCTGGATCGGCACATAGACGAAGTGTTCTGTTTCGGATTGATGGTGATGCGATCGATTCGACTGCGGCTGTGATGTGGACGAAATACGGTCAGATAAAGCATTGCAAAAGGATGTGGAAAAGCAAGCAATAAATTTCACATTGCGAATTGAAGAGACACACATAAACATGATTTATCTGAAAAATCGAATTTAGTGGTGCTGATGTGAGCAAGTTCGCATTAAAGTACACACATTCATCATATTCGTCAAATTAATACTGAATGAAATGGTGCGCTAGACACCTCGTTTTCGACATAAATAATTCAAAGACTTGAGGTCAAGGCACAGAAAGCAAACATAAAGCGTTGCTTCTCTCTCGCACACACACACATGCTCCTCGAATAGACCCAAAACGTATTCAACATTTTCATGTAGATGTTATGGTCAGCACTTTCGCTTATTTCTTCAGTCGTATTCTTTCCGCTTGAACAGCAGCAGTGATCGGGCAGTGAGGCAAAAAAGAACCGCACACACCGTACTGCAAACATAACGATTTCTCCTATCAAATAAATAATATCCAAAGGAAATTTAACAGCTTTTAATTTCCGATTTGATGTAATGCGTATGTGCTGAAAATGGTGGTAAAATTATTTCACATACTTGTATTCTCGATGATTAAATTCAAAAATCCGGAAAAAATTGACCATTTTGTTGAATACACCTCGACTATTTTCTCATTCTTCCTCCCTCCATCTCTCTCTCTCTCTCTCTCTCTCTTTCTAACTGAATTGAATTTCACCTGCTTTGAATATTTAATACGTGTTTGCCAATTTGCCTCATATTTTAAACATGAGTATTCTTGAATTGGCAAGTGCATTCTAACGGCAAACACTGCAAATACACTCTAAGCGATAGCAGATACATGCCAATAGAATCCAATAGAAATTGAGTCGAATGGACTGAATGAATGAATACTATCCGATCAATAACGATTTATTAATTGCTCAAACTGGTATTTAATAGTTGCAATTAACAACTTCACATTGTACAGATTTTAGATGACCACTTTTCTTATGCAAAGCATCAATTTAATTTCTGCGTTGATAATTATTCAATTTCGATCGAAACGGAAAACGGCTGGATCCACAAAAATTACACTTGATTACCCAAAAACATGCACGCAAGCACGTATACACTGGACCAAGATGCGATGATTAAGTCTCCCCGCAACACAATTTATTTAGATGTTGCCTCTCTGATAAGGTTCGAATTGAAGCGAAATCGGAAAATGAAGCCCAACAAACCCATATATATCGATTTCATTAAGATGATGTGACAATGATACGGGAATCGACATTTAATTACATTCCAATTCTGTTTATGGGCCTGCGAAGCAAACTATACAATTTCACGCAATGCCAAAGCCGCAAAGACCCAATTCGATTCTTTTAAAATGGATCGATACAACAAAAACACAACAGAAACCTCATTATTCAACAACAGGTGCAATGGTACGGGTGCGGGCTTTCGTCGCATGAAAAAAATAATGAATGACGTTTGACAATGTTGCAATGACCAGCAGCTATCAATTCGAAAGTGAAGAAAAAAAGAACTCAAAACGTGTTCATTCCTTACTTACGATTATTCACTCATATTTCCGAGAGGAACCAATCAGTAGGACGGCGATTCATTACAAAATGCAACATGACTGAATGGAAGATTGAAGAAAAATGCCATTTGCATTTTCAATTTATTATTGTTCATTCAATGCAAACAGCATATATATTTTTCCTCTTAACTGCGATAAATGTATGATTAAATCGACAAATTAATGGACTTATGAATATTTTCAATTCAACATTGAAGATTCAGTTTAATGTGTTGAATTGAATAAGCGCCTTAGTGAATTCCTTGTGCAGTTCATCTCGAAATGCATGATCATCAGTGTGTCTGAAGTAAACATTTAAAATGTTGGTGGACAAATAGTACAGGCAGACTAGTTAGTCCTTTAAATTGTGGTTTTGTTGTGGGCAAATAAATACAACTAAATCTACTGAGAGGGGTTAAAAAGTGGGACGAGCTTAAATGCAAGCCGAAATTTGTTTGTGCAATACGCAGGCCAGTGAAACGCCATAAAAAATCAATGGTACACGTAGTAGACTACGCTATGTAGTTCGTATGGCGTAGTCAGTACACGTAGTCAAATCACTTCACCACCTTGGCAATACGTATCTGGTTGTCTGGAGCTCGACTTTTATTTATGACACGAGTTTCGATAGATTAATTTAAGTATTCTTATTTCACTCTATATTTGTCATTCCTCTTCTTCACCATCTGCAATATACCTTAATTTCGGCTCCTTTACTGGCGCGAAAGCCCACTGTTTCATCTCATGCGCACATTTCATCTTTTTCGCTGACAATGTCCGTATTCTCATGTCCCATTTTTAGTTGGATTTCATTGCCTTCATTCCTTTTTTCTGCCCATTATCTTTTACCACATCTACGGCATCATTTTTTCTTTCATTGGCTCAACAGACGTGAATACACACCGCAACGTGTCGAAGCGCCGCATTTTGTATGCGAAAATATCAAAATCGAACTTAAGTCGTAGCCAAACAAAACAAGAGAAAATAAATGCAGCAAGCGAGCGAGCGGTCCGAAACTCGATAAATGAAGCAAGCAGTGAATATTTGAGCAACATTTCTGAATTGTGCATCGCCCTCGAATGCACAACGACTCTTATATTTAAGCTATTTTAAATTACTTTGGAAAGTATTAAAAAGTTTTTACTTGCCAAATACGAGTGCATAACATAAAAATGGAATAGTTTATGGCATATTTACCTATCGCCTCGCTGATTCCATTTGAACAGCATTTTGAGAAAATTCGCTTTCGTACTCCCTTCGACCGTTGAAACTCTCCCTCTCTGCGTGTGTCGCCCATTTCCCCTCTGCCAAATGCTCTAAATGTGTGTAATAGTAGTAAAAGTGTCCTTTCGAATCGACGGCTTCTTGGCAATTGTTCGTTAACCACGCATTCATATATTTATTGTTATTGTCGTTCTCTTTTCCATTTTGTTGATTATATAAAGTGTGCAGAAGAGTAGAATCAAACTACAATTTCTCAACTATTTTATATAGTTATTCCACTTGGTTAACTTTGGCTTCAAATTGGCTAACTAACCGACTCTTTCTATCGATCTCTCATTCTCTTTCTCTTTCTCTCGCTTAAACTCTGTCGACTGTTAAGTCCTATCGCAGTGCACATTGTTCGAAACAATAGTATTACAGCACAATTTTGGGAAATTCAAGACGAACGATAAATGTTTAATTGATTTCATCGATGAAATAATAATAATAACCGTAAAATTGTACGGATGAAGTGGTTTTCTTAACTAGTTTCCAAGTGCCAAGCGAAATCTATTTTGAAATCTTATGACACACAAATTGAAATTGACTTTTTAATTAGTTTGAAGTGTGGGTGCAGTTTCTGTCCCTGTGTGTTTGTGTTCGCCATTTTCAATCTACCTCATTCTTCAACCGAAACTTTTGATTCTCCCAATCAAAATTTGTTTACTCTGAAAAATCTGATCCGTAGCAGGCGATTATTGGCTTTAATTAACGATTGTTCGGTATAAATAAGCAAAATTGAGCGTAATAGTTTTTGGATAATCAATAACCGATTGATGCCTAAATTGGGTTAACAAAAGTCTATATTATTTGTTCAGTTGAATCCGGAAAAATGCATGTGTTTTTTACACGGTCATGATTTTTCCAAGTTTTTTGTGACTTTTTACTATCAACATGGCAGATTTGCCATAGCAATTGCTTATTTTCAATTCATATCTCTGCTAAAAACCTATTGCACAATCGTTGAATGGATCTCAATTTGTGCATAGTAGGTAAAAAAAGTCGATCTGAGTGTTTAATGTGTGTTGCGCCGCATACTTATTTATATGGTATTCGGCTAAACGACAGACATGTACTTGCTTTGAGGAAACCGAATACTCACAATGGATGCAAATGAGGAAAGTGCAACCATGAAGTAATATTATGCTGTACTACGCGAGCCACACAGAATGTCGTGACTGTATTTGAAAACGAAAGATATGAATTGGGAAACTTTATTGGACGCATCAAAAATCGCAAATTTTGAATTATGTTTGATTTAACTGCAACGCTACGCGTATCGTAAGATTGAGCTGGAAAAATTCACATTCTACATGTCACTTTGTCGCTTTCTCGCATATTTTCCTCTCTTCTTCTCATTGAGCAATGAAGCAATAACAAAAACGATAAGGACTAGGGCGAAAGTGAACAAGAAATCAATAATACTGAAAAGCTCAACTGATAAAAAGACATCTCGCTGCACACACACACATTCTTAAAATGATTATTGCACTTTTCCTATTTGGATAAAATGATTGAACATAATATGTTAAATGACGCACACTATGAGTTTTCGTTCGTTTTTGTATTCGCTATGGATACGCTCGTTTCTTTCCTATTTTCTCATACCTTTGCCATGTACAGTGTTCACAACGCTACCGTTCGTTACTGATCAATTTCTTTCACATTGCTGCATCCTTTCTACCATTCTAATTTGCAATTTGCATGTGTGTCTGTCGAATTTCGATGTATAATTTGCATCAGCTACGCATTGTCGATAAGTGTATCGATTCTGAGCACGAACACCTTTCGAATGCGTTCGCTGCTACATACAGATACAATCGTTTTTGGATTGCCCTCTGACGTAAGCATCCTACTCATCAGATATGAGTGTGGGGTGTTTGGCAATGCCCAAATATTTTGGCCGCGAAATTAAGAAAATCAGAGCGAAATGGTGTAGCCTTTGAGTAGGTGGCCCAAGATCCATACACTTATCGTTTGTTTAAAATAAAAGCAGATATCTGAAAAAAATAAGCAAACGTGTTGTTTGTTTAGGTACTTGCCAAAGTGGAGTAGCCTTCGGCGCCAGAAATTGATAATCAGATATTTTTGGTAACATGAAGGCGTTCAATTGAATCGACCATCCGGTTTATATTGTGTTGCTATAAAAATTCGATTTGCTAAATTCGCAATAAATTTGAGATATTTGCGTAACCAATTCGTGATTTATCGAGGCACAGCACGAATTCTGGAGACCTCGTTCTCTCCTCTTATTTTTGAATTTAAGCTACACCATCATTCGTTTTGTTCTTTCAAACAAACTAGCAATTTTGAATGTGTCAGTAGCGGCATGATAATCGATAGATTGGGAAACGATCTGGCCGAAACAGATCAATAGTTGGTTACCGGTGTCACGATTGAATGTATACGTGCTTAATTTAGTAACGTTGCCATATGCTTTTTACTTTTCCCCACACTCCACTGTGTGCGTTAAAGCATTGCGATCGAAAAATTCAGAATCCTTGGAATGAGTTTTCTTTGCGTTTTGGACCTAAAAAAACGTTTAAAACCATTCCCGGGGCAATTTGTTGTACGTATACAACGCTATACTTTGTCCATTGTACGCAAAAACTTGTTAACACGATAACTCTGGAAATTTAAGATCAAAATTAGTCGTAAATGAACGCAAAAGCTGGTCTTCCTTCATTGGCAATTGAAACCTATTAATTTCCAGCTCATTCAGAAAATGTTTTCGTATAGTTTAATTGGTGTCTAGTTATTTAATGGATGATTTTTTATGAAAAAAAATAAGTCAAACAAATTTTAAGTCATTCCGATGAAAAATAAGATTTTCAAAGTGACATGATGATACAAATTGAAAGTTCGGAAAAGTTAGTTTTGCGTATGTAAGACCATTTCTTGTTCATGTGCTCAATGTTAGTCCGATGCAAATCGGTGGTATTCAAATAAAGTACTTTGAAATGTATGCAAATAGCTAAATGAGAAGTGCGCGTTTGCAATGAAATCGCGACCCGTACAATTTCGGTGGATATCAAATACGATTTATGATTTTTTAAAGCCAAACACATGCCAATTTCATTTCAACATCTCAGCCAAAATGGCCGTTGTCATACACTTTTCGCTTTTATATTCGTTCACTCTAATAATACATTTCACTACATACAACTTTCGACTTAATCATTCTACTTTCCGATTTTTATATTGTAGTTTACGTCGAGGTGGGTGTGTTTTTTTTTTATTTCAACTACGGTTATCGAGTTTTGGCTGTTGGTTTTGATAGTTTCCATGGATAATGTAGTTGCGTTCGCTTTTTCACATTGCACAAGTGCTAAATGGCATTGAAATTACATGGTTTGTTCATAAATTTAAATTGCAAATTCATGAGAGAACTTTTCAAGAGTGATGTTGCGACGAGTATTTGTACAGGCAAAATTAGTGAGTTTGCTGATATTTCGAAAATCACAGTGACATACTCTTTCTGTTGTTAACTTTTTTCTAGACTTCCTTCGCTCTCCTTCCTATTTAATAATTGTTGGAGCATGAAAAAGTTTGGCTGGTTGGCTGTATCGTTGCGCTGTGTAGCGAACAATAAGCGTCTCAGTTGAAATCTGTGTAAGCACTCTCTTACTCACGCTATCAATCCATAAATGTTTAGTTGCGTGACCGCAGATTAAAAGCCCATTCAATTGGAAAATTTCAAAACTGTACCAATCGCATCTAGTTGAATTAAGTATTGAATTGTCTATTGACCCGTGCTGCAATAGCTCACAATTGAGTACACTTTGAATGAATAATAAAGCAACATCGATTACTTTCGTATCACGATCAATGTGCTGACTTTCTTATCAAGTAAGGGCACTTTTTCAAATTATGACCTACACATTTTTGTGTATCTAATTCAGCCCCCAGACTCTATTTATATGAACAATAAGGCATATTTTTGCAGTTAGATCGTAGTTATAGACTAGGTCCTAATGCGAACATTCGACCCTTACATAGAAATGATATTGAAATTATTGAATCAGTGTAGCAAAACGTTGGTTTAAAAAGAGAATCGCGACATTCATAAAAAATTCATATTTTGATTGCAACTTCGAGTTCTCTTTGATTATGTGTATGCGTGTTTTGATTTTATGGGGGAGTTCGAATCGGCCCACGGGAAATAACAAAATGTTGATTTTTTTTTCTTTCAATTTTTTCTCCAGTTAGCAGATTGCATCAATACGCATAAACACGTGAGAAATACAGTCTTGTCCTTTCAATTTTAGAAGATGTTATTCGCAAAAAAACGCCATCTCTGGTTTTAAAGAATAAGCTTACGCTTGAACATTTCAAAAACTTTTATGTTTCATGCTTATTTTTCGAGTAACTATTGGGCTTGCAGAACGATTTTTCTGTTGCACGGGACGAACGGCTTCACGTGCCCTCCGAAACACGCCATAGTTCCGAATCAAAGCATTTTGAAATAAAATCATTCTCCATCACCGAGATTCGAGTATATGTCCCCTAGACTGTGACACCGCTCGGCCACCACCTGGGTGATAAAATATCTTCAATTAACGAATTTGTAAGTTTTTAGAAATGTTGGACATGCAAATTAACTTTGAACAGCTTATTTTCAACTTCAATGACCTTTGTCGCGCCGGCAACAGCAACTTGTTTACGGCACAGTTGTGCTGTTGATAATTACTAAACCAATTCGATTAAAAATAAAAGATTGCATTTCAATACTGGCATGTTTTTTTCGTGCTTGGTTTTTTTGCTATCAATTTTCAAGAGATAATTCGTATTGTATTTCAATCCAATATTCGCGAGTGTGATATTTTAATAAGTAATTTGAAAGTTTCCGCATATTCGCTTTAATCGTCTCAAACGTATGAATGCTTAGGTGGCTCTGTTGTCAATACTTAATGTCAAAATGATGAACGTATTTCTCAGTTGCGCATATTCCAAATGCATCGGATTTTCGACTGAAAAATCAAAAAATTCGAATTCAATTGATTGTTCTGTGCATTGTGCATTGGCTGCTATTATGCTGGGGGCTGTACAGTGTACAACCGTTCATAATCGATACTTTACCAACATGTTCAAATATTGGTATAGACAAAAATATGGTATTCAAAGCAAAGTACAATGGACAAGAAAATGTTAATCCCACAAGTGGCACATTTATTTTGGAGTGTCTGGCTGGCTCTTTCTTATACTCCTCGAATATTTTCTTCCTTCGCTCATTCTTGTGCTTTCGATTCATTTTTGCCATACGTTTTGTGACTGCCATTCAACATTTTCAGTATCATAAGGCGAGTTATTTGACGCAGTCCATTTATCACTTTAAATTCAGATGCACTTTACAAAATATTTCTTTTCATTCGCTGGGCCGCTTCCTTTCCATTCCGTTTCATGCCGAACGCGCTCATTCATTTTGTTGTGTTTTTTTCCTTTTCTATTTGTTCGTCGAGCACCTTCGAACTCACTCGAATGTTAAATTGAATTTTTGCATTATTGTAAATTTTTTGGAATATTCTTCATTCTTCGTTCGGCTGCATTATGAATCTGGCGCGGACCATTTCCAATGCAACAGCGGAAATGAAAAATATCTTGTTCGATAAAACACAAAAACGGAGACGAAGCGACACCATCAAAGACAGAGCTTTTCCAGTATGTAGCTAGCATAAACTTATATTTTATACTCAAGCGGGACACATAGAGAGAGAGAGAGAGAGAGAGAGAGAGAGAACTGAATGGGAAAAATAAGCGGATAAGTCTTATTCCTTTTCGGTCTACTCAGTCCAAACGGGTGTTGTTGTCCCATTTACATGCGCTGCACAGTCGACATGATACATGTAGCGCAGCCACAGTCAAATACAATTCATTTCGCCGTTCATATTTCATACAATAATCATAAATGACACAACAGAGTTAAATAATTTTTGATCCATGAAATTGTATTTTTACCATCACGATCTTTACTCCTTTATCGCTGCCACCACAACCGATTCCTTCACATTTTGCTTCGTGATAGTTTACCACCCTACAGTGTGCGGTTTTCCCTCCCTCTTTTCCTCTTGCTCTCGCTCTCATCAAGATCTGTTGAGCGCTGATTTTATAGAGTGGATTGAATTAACGGAATACTCGCTTGTATATGTGAAAATAGAGAACATAAGGTATTTCTCCGTTAATACGGAATATTTTCCGCAACATTGATTGAATTGGCCCAATAAATTTTCATCCAATAAATCAATGGTGAGTGTTCATCTGCGGCGAAATGTGTATGTGTGTGTGTGTGTGTTGAAAAGTTTTGTAAATCGGATCGATATTCAAAGTACATTGGAATGCTGTCACCTTCTTTTGAATTATGAATTAGTGTGCAACTTCGATTTGAATTTGAATTTAGAGATTCGGTTCTTTGGCTTAACACTTCAAACCAGTGGCAACAATAATGAGAGACCGAAGTCTCGGACATTTTTGAAGATGCAATATTGAAATTTAACAAATCCGAGAGTGAATTCGCAGAGGTGAAACGGAGAGAAGGCAAAAAACAAGAGCTAGTGCCGGTCGATTCTCTGCAGTACGAATGCATGATTCGAAAAGAGCATCAATTTGATGCTTGCTTGGTTTATTTGTTCACCTCACTCTTTTCATAAATTTTTAATATAATTCTCTTCTTCTTTTGGTCTTGCGCTGTGCAACAAAGAATGCATCCAAAGTGTATCCGTTATCCATAAATAGTTGCAATTCATTTCTTGTTCGACAGCGCATTTTTCGCTACTCTTTTCATGTTCACTCGTTTTTATAATTTTCAGGTATAATATAAAGCGAAGTACAAGTCCTGTGACCAAACTGATTTTCGTTTTTTTTTTCATTTTTTTTTTTCTCTCGACTTTGAATTAGGGCTGTTGCTGCTACTGAAGCCGCTTCATCTACTATTGCTGCTGCTAGATGAATTAAATCTGAATCCTTTTGAACGAATGTTTGCCGAGCGAAAAGCATGGTAAAATGAATAAAACACCACATAATAGCTTTCAACATTTTTATGTAATACCAACAAAATCACTTTCGGCTATAATGTAAGTCAAAGGAACCAAATCAGAAAAGAGAACGAAAATTCTTCTCGAACATGAACACTGCCTTTGAAGAATGATACCTAGAAAGAATATTGAGTGGAGGGAAAAAAATTAAAAGCGAATATACTTAAAACAAAATTACTCTGGGTCGCGCACGTTGCCACCGCTTTTTAAAGGAGTACGACGAACAAAAACCCAAAATGACTATAACCACATTAATACGCGGTACGAAGCGCATTAAGAGAAAGAGAGATAGAGAAACTGCTAAAGGATATAGTGGCAAATACATCCATTGAAATTGTGTTCCCAAAGATTTTTCAAGTCCCGGGCCAAAAATTTGTGTTAGCAAAGAAAACAACCAAATTGATTGTTGTTATTCAAACAATCACGTTAATATTTTCAAGTGAAGCCGATTCTCAAAAGAGATGCACGTGATAATTCAAAGGCAAGATTAAATGAAAAGTTCTATTTCATGAATGTGCAATCTTTGATGAAAATGTAGAGTGCACACACAGGGCACAAAGAGAGATGCGTGCTTTCAGAACTCACTCAATTGTGTTAAAGGTAGAGTCAGTTTTTGTGTATGCAAATAGACTGGAGCCAACAACTTGTCTTATTTTATTGGTTTGGGTGCATGCATCTCTCAATGTGTATATTTCACTTGTTAGCGTGTTGTGTGTGGCGGCGTCTGCTCTGAGAAGTGGGTGCGGGGTGAAGACTTTTTGATATTTCAAATTTATTTCATTTCAGTTTATGACTGACATCACACGACGCTCAAGCAGCGGTAAGCCAGAATGCAATTTCCCAATTGCGAATTGCGTTGCCATTTTCATTTGTGTTGAGCACTCAATAATTTCCAATCAACATGATATATTAACGCTTTTCGAACAGACAAAAGTTGACGTTCTGCTATTCTGCCATCTCCTTCTATTATTTTGTTACATCCTGTTGAATTTTTCATTTCGTCATTTCACCAGACATACACACGCGCACACACATACACCTACACTGTCTGAAAGCTCACGATGTAACGGTGCACATAATAAAAATTTTAGCAATTAGTTGCGTTAACGAAACGAATAATTCGTAGAGCGACCGAATGTGTAGGAATAAAACCGTCACATAGCCGAAAGGCATGGCATAGAAAAAATAGAGAAGGAGAGAGAGAAGGAGAGAGAGAAAGAGCACACGACAACGAACACTCGCACATACACACACGATAATGCAATCGCAGGTTTCAAAAGGCCGTTCATAACATTAAAATTATACCTGTTGTGAATGCATTTTGAGTGGTTCTCATTTCTTTTTACTTCGTCCACGCGTTTGTTTGCATGCTTCTCCGCAAATATGGCGTATGGATATAATTCGATTACTCTCCCGTATATTTCGGTGGAAAACTGATAACGACGCGGAGGAATGAGCGAAGCGAGAGTGTGAGACACAAAAACTCGTTAGTTGCAGCGCTATGATATATATACATTAAAAGGAGCATTTTCGCATTTCTGTTTAATCAATATTTACGCTCAACGTTTGTATCAATATGTAGTGCATATGCATTCGATTCGGTGCGCATAAATGCAAAATATTCATCTGTGAAAATATCAGCATTAATTGATTGAAAATAAACTCTCCTGCCATTTCATGCGCTATTGGAAACGTTTTCTGGTTTTATTCCATCGCAGTTGCACTGCTTGCATGTGCGTGTGCGTGTATAAACAGGTACAAAGCCCAATTACACTTTCTACGGTGTGCACGATGTGCACGATGTGATGAACGTTGATCAACTTTTAATAGATCGATATTCGCACACATACACGCGCTTACATATGAGAGAGAGAGAGAGAGAGAGAGAGAGAGAGAGGGAGAGTCGAGCGCGCGAATTCATGGAAAAGCCGATTGACTGAAAGAGTATCAGCAAAAATTTAATTTTATCGTAAAATGAAAATGTTAAAATTGTTGTAAGCTGCCATCTGCATGCTCAAACGGTTTCAGACTGGTGGCCGCTTTGATAGCTATTCGTCACGCAAACGCTTCTAAGCAAATACAATTATTTGAAAACAAACATGTGCGGAAAATGGATTTTATGTTTGAAATCACATTCTAAATATAAGTGTGTATCACCGTGACTCTATTCGGCCGTTGATCGAAGCGAAAAGAATATCAATTGCGCGCCTAGGGAACATTCTTTTATAAAATTCATCCAAAATATATCAAGCAAATGCGGAAATTAACATGTTGATATGGTTTAATGCAATCGAAATTGATATGCATTTTCATATCGTTAATCGCATGAGGAAGAATGCTTCAGACTTGGTTTGAAATTGCATCGAAAATGCGATTTTTCACTGATCAATCGTTCAAATAAAGCAAATGTTAAAAAACTTTTCTTCATTTCAATCAATCAACGGAATTTTTTGTTTTATAATGAAAATGTCTGCTCGTTAGTCGCGTGAAAGCCACTTGCCACCCACACAGCTAATTGAAGAAAAAAATTTGCAATTTATTTGGTGTGAATGAGAGCGAACGAGGCTCAAAAGTTTTGAAATGTATCGAAATCAACCATTTTTTTTTCATATATGTATTATGCCACAGAAACAAGCACACATTTCTTTGCATCATGATTCTTCAATTCAATATTTACATTTGCCGAATGGAAATACATATGTAAAAGAAAACACAAAATATATCCCGACACATGCAACGTAATTTTTTCCCCGTCTTCTCATTTCGCGACGACTTTTATATGTGTCATAATTCATTACGCTGAAAGGCGAAACAATGGGAAATTGAAGCAAGACATAGCCAAAAATGTGAAAATAAGCAGATGGAGGGGTGCTGCAGCGCCAACGGTAAAGAAGTGAAAAGCTTTAATTTATTACTTTTTAAATGTGTAGAAATTTAAATATTCATCAAATGCGATTATGGCACGATACTAAGCGTTTTCATCACTGTCGGTTTGGATGTTGCTACCGAAGTGAGCGAGCGCGTACGCTCTAAAGCACCTAATGCATATAACGTTAAAGTCCTCAAAGTGTCACACAATGATTTCTCTTTCACGGCGAAAAAACAAAAGGGCGACAGCAGCAGAATCAACGGATAAGTGCGAAACGCTAGACGTAAGATATTTCATGTGCCAGCGATAATTCCGTAAATGCTTCAGACAAGATGAAGTGAGGCGAACATGTGTGCCCGCGCCCATGCATATACACAGCAACTCACTTGAGCATCGGAGTCTCAGGTATTTCGGATATGCTGCTATTGAAAATGTTTGTGCAAGTTTTGGATTGCTAACGAGATTCGCAGGCAAAAACACCGTTTACTGCGGCAATAAATATTATGACAATGATAATATACATACATTCCGTTTCTGTCATTTTCGCCCCACGTTTTGTACATTATTTCATTCTTTTCACGAGAAATTAAGTTAATTGCTTCCACTATTTGGGCGGTTTCCCATGCAAATATGTTCCTCGAATGTGTAAAATATGGCTCATTCTTTAAACAATTGGCAGTTTGGGGAGTTTGAAGAAGTTTTAGGCCGTATTTCTCGAGCTTTTGAGCAACAATTTTTGGTTGGTGATTTTGAGTTAGCTTCGGCTTTCGATCAGCTTAAATATTTTCGAAAAATATTGATACTTTTATTCCACATTTTATTTCAATTTGATGATTTTGATGGACAGTCCATTTTCTTTCACTACCCCAAGAGCATATGTTGATAAATCAATGAGCTTTTTATTCACAATTTTAATATGAAGATTCAACTTCAATTAAAATGGAAATTTGGTTGAAAGGCATACAAAAAAATCGCACGGTATCCATCTGCATTGCAACGATTGGTTTTTCTCGAGGATATGAGCATGGATCTGAACGGTGTCAACACTGTTGAGCGCTCTCAAGCTCATGCAATAAGTCATAAAATCACACAGATGTGAATAATGGTCCAGAATAATGATCGCGCGTCTAATTTGAATAATCGCATTTTAATAGCATGTCACAAAAGCGTTCGCCGTCAAATCAATATGTGAGTCAAGAATTGAGCTAGCTGCAGTTGATCTGCATGAAGAAATTCGCAAAATCGTTCACCACAGCCATCACTAGTGAATCACTTCAAAACTTCAGGGTGGATTAAAAAAAAGTTCTGTGTCAAAATTAATAGGTACATAACATGTAATTGTGACGTTTGTTAAAAATTTCTTTAAACTGGGAATTTTGATTCTGGAAGTATATTTTTCCAGTTAGAATATGTAGCTTTTTCTTCTCTCAGCAGTGCTGTTTCATTGAAGCCAAACATCGATTTCAAACTTTCTTCCCCCAACTGCACGCAAATTCAGTAAGAGCGCTCGTGGTTTTTCGGTGTTATTTCGAAGATACGGGATCGTTCACATTTTCGTGCAGGATTCAAAGCTGCTGACTCAAACTTGACACAAATGACATCAAAAGCTCTCCATTTTGATCCAGTCCATAAATCATTTGTCAGCATGCATCATTGACCTACGCTCCATCGTTCTAGATATCGTATGATTTTTCTGTCGCTCTCTTTCTCTCTCTCTCTTTAGCGGTGCATTTACCGATTGTTATTAATGTTTGTAAAATTATGGCATATATTTGAAATTGTTAATCTCAATTAAAATTCCACAACGAAAATGATGGGTCTGTCATCTTTTAGTGTTATAACAAGTCAAAATAATTATGCAATTTCGACGATAGAGCACGTCAAAATGGGGAAAGTTGTCAAAATCATGTGATCGCAATGCCATAGAATTGTCTTGTTTAACACGTCAAATATCGATCGAAAAAGGGCAATGCGAAAATCGAAAATGTTATCGAATTAAGATTTTAATCTTAAGCCGTCACGTAGAAGTCGTCAAAATGTGAATGAATGGAAAAAAAACACATCGAATTTAATCATATAGGTTTAACCAATTTTTCGACAACATCCAATCCAATTCGCATAGATGACTGTGTACAGTAGACGATTCTTTCGCTTCCCAACCTAAAAGATATCGAATTCGAAAAGTGATTTGGCTTTTGCTCCAGCATCATTTCTCCTTAAACGAAACGTGACAAATCAAAAATATATCGCATTAAGTGAAAACAATTGTTATTATGTATTTGTTTGCGTTAACCGACGCTTCAAATCTGCGATTGAATGAAGTGAAGCCCAGCTCAAGGTATAAATGGGATCAGACGTCAAAATGATGTACAAAAACGGATAAGATGTAACACAGTTGCAGGGAAGCAAACACGCACACGCACATCGATTGTAGCAGAAAGAGCATGATTTTTGTAGCTGTACATGGTTACTGTTAAGTTTGAACAGAGGACAACGTGAGAGGGCGAGAGAGAGAGAGAAAACTGAGAACCGAAATTTGGTAGAAGCAGAACGCAGATGATTTTTCCACACAGGAAAAAACGAAAAACAAGAAAAGAACAAACCGTTATTATTCTCACGTAGAATATTTATTTAAAAATTTCCTGGGACAAGGAATAGAATAAAACGTATTCCCCTTGTCGGTGTTTTTGCTTCGGGTGATAGCAATAATAATCAAATATCGTTTGAAGACACAATGAATACAGCAATCGCACTGAAATGGCAATAAATGTGTACATTATTTCCGAAATGAGGCCATTTATTTATGTAGCAAATATATGAAGCCGTGGCAAAATTCAATCATATGATTTCGATGTTATTTTATTTTTGACCTGAAAATGGATAAAAATGAAAATAAAAATTCGCTCCCCAAATTGGATTTCCCGTGATTCCGCTCTGATACATTGTTTTTCATCCAGAAGCTAAAAGATACTCGGAAAAATCGTCGTTTTTAGTTTAATTCAGTGTTCATTTGAGAAGATTTTCACCCGTCGGTTTCTCTCTCGCTCATGTTGACCCCGATACTGACGTTAGTGCATGTTACTATTTACTGCAAAATCAAATGAATTACAAAATTCTATGGGAAATCCCGAAACGGACAAAAATGTGGTTATAATAACAATAATAATGATAATGCCCATAAAAAAACTTTGACAAATCTCAACAAAAAAAAAATGATGGCCAAAACTAAGCAAACGCTTATGGATGATATGATTCCGTTCGAAAAGTTTAATTGAACAGGAAAACTTTTCGCAAAAGTTACGGTCATTTGATTTTATCTATCTATTTTAATTACAACAGAAAAAACAGACGAGAACTTTCCCATGAATTGTAACAATTTTGCTATTTTTAACGGTTCTCTGTATCGCACTCTCTGAAACTTGCTGTAGAATTTTCACAACAACAAGTGAGTTCAGAACACTCTGTTTGCCTTCGACGGAGGCATTTTCAAAATATATGTGGCTGTAATGTGTGATATCATTGAGCGATTTCAATGGCCACACTTTCGAGTGGCGGTTGATGGAAAGACATGCCAGTTAGAAATATTCAAGTAGTTCCGGCGTATGCTCTCTAGGTAGCTAGAGAGTCGAAACTTCTTTAAACAAATCAAAAATTCCATGTAATAGTAAATAAAAATCGCAAATACTTTTTTAATTTAATCGCCGACCATTTCCAGTGCGCACACAATATAGACGTTTGTACAAAAGATGGCCCGCAGATATTTGAAATTGAATCAGCAAATTTTTTGGAGTTTCCACTTTAGCATAATTCAATTCATTCATTCCGGATAACCGCAAATGGTTAGCCGATTCGACAAAACATTCATCATTCTAATGGATGCCATTTTGGTAATTTACTATGCACATCAAAATTATGATTCCGTAAGTGGTCTGATTTAAACATTTTAGGCCAAAATTTGTAGCACTAGTTAAAAATAGTAAAATTTCTTGTTTCATTCTGTCTCTTCCACTCCATATCTCTTTTGTTTCGATTTTTTCCGGCTCTTCATATAAAATGCAAAAAAAAAGCAACTGTTTTCAATGGTTATTGATGCTTTTATAGTGGATGTCATTAATCATGTGCCATTCAATCCCGTTGAACGAGCTTGATTCAATGAATTCAGTGTAATTCAGCTAATTGAAAAAAGCGAAAAAATTGCAATCAAATTTTAAAACTTTGGATGTTTAATATTATTTATGGCCTTGTTGACCATCGAGGCGACACTACTGTTACGATCATATTTGCTCACTCAACTCATGTTATTTCTTGCTTTGCCGTTGCCAGAAATACTTGGGACGTGATAGCTACGCATTTTTCGTTGGAATAATTTGAATGAAAAAAGAACACTCTTGATTTCTCGGACAAATAAATCACCGGAAATCCAAATAATCATGTCAATGCAATGACTATTTTGCACGAATATTTTTTTTGAATGGATCATATGTGCATGTGGTACAATCGATTTGGGCTGCTTCGTGATGTTGTTACCAAATCAAGGGGTGTTGAACCATTTGACACACATACTCACACAAAACTGGATTTTAATTAATTAATATTCGATTCGGATTTGGTTTGAATTATTTAATTTATGACCATTTTCAAACGGATTGCTGAAATGAGTTAAGCACATTTAACCAACCAAATCAATTATTCATTGGTTGTGGTGATTTTGTTACGCCCGCGCACCTGATTAAAAATTATTGCAATTGTGCTTATTCTTTTTTTGATTTTGCATTCGCTGTCATTTTTGTAAATCCCCATTGGTGTCAGATGAAATGGTCACTATTTCTTGTTCTGCAATTGCTGCACGTATTGCAATTATCATTGAATGCTTTAATCGCAATTGAAATGTTGAATTAATTAGTCAATCCATGATTGTCGTCGGGCACGGCGAAGAAAATACGTTGAAAATAAAATTTATCATGAATGTTGTGTGTGCAGAACGAAAAAATGATGGGTAAAATGTTCATTTGAAATGATTTTTATGTTTTACGCAATGGAGACACAGTGTTTACATAAACAAATTAAATTGCCACACAAAACGAAGAAAGGAAGAAAATGAAAATTAACATTTGCCTAAGGGAAAAGCGCTAAGCTTATGGTATATATCCTGAGGAAATGCCGTCGGGAATGACGAATGGAAATTATATTTACAAATTAAATTGAAGAGATTTTTTTGTCGTCGCGCTGATTTTTTCATTTTTGACACTTTGCTAATTAATGAAGTTTTTTTTGTCTACTTTCGAACAGATGCAAAATTAAGGCTGGCATTGTAATCGCCATGGGAATATGCTCATACTATCCCAGGTAAATTCGGGCTCAGATAAAAAGTGCTGCTACTTTGAGTTTTCGAATGCATTCATCTTTCTACCAAAGTGCCAACTTTATCCACGCGAAAGCAAAAAAGAATAAAAACCAGAGAAAGAGAAAACAGAGATGGGCCTCAGTGCGTTCCATCTGCCTTTTTCATTACCATTGCAAGGCAGCTCAGTTTAGGCTTTACAACGTTATGAATTCAATTCAATTAAACTCATTATATCCCCACGTTTGTAAACACCGCACCGTGATTGCTTGAACGTTGACAAAAATGCGTCAAAATGAAAATTGCAACACCAACGAAAGCGTTTTTTATTTCATTTGCCATGCGAACGCATACGAATGCAGAGGATAAACAAAATCCAGAAAATACGTTACAAAATGTGTAAATTTTTAACTGAAATTTGATTCAGTTGGGAAAATCATCCATCCATCTATCATCCAATGAAAGTGAGCTGAACAGCCTTGCCATGTTGCTACCGAACACCGAAGTCGTTTGGTTCGAGCTTCGCAAATCAGATTTAAAAATTGTTTGTTTTTAATTTTAATTTTTTCATTCAAAGAATTTACTAAATACGTTTTAACTCAATTAATTTATACGAAAACCCTTACATTGGCCCAAAATAAGCTAAATAGCGGCCACTTGCCACAGCTTGGATCGATCAAATTATAAATAATTTTTATTTTAATATTTTAAGCGATATTAATTAAATCCCATTTTTATTATCGATAAAGATTTAGCTTTGTGAAATGATTTTATTCGAAAATGAATCGCTGGTATAAAATTCATTACCGAATGTTAATCCCTTCTTGATTCAATTGTTGGGTTTATTTTTATAACAGCCATTAGGTAATGATCCATATTTATTTTGAGCTTTCATCGAATTGATTCGATGGAAATATTTCGTTGTAAATTGTAAAGAAATTGATGTTTTAAAGTAATTACTTTGCAAAGTACATGCATGTATATGATGTAATAAAGCAATTAAAAACAATGCAAATGTTTTACTGTATAGGTGGATGGAATTCAATTCAAATGTAAGTTTTAGCGAAATGACTTACTTGCACCGAGATGCCACGTAAAATTTAAAATTGCAACTTTCGAAAAAAAATAATAAAACAATGAAATACCGAGAGATGCATGCAATTGCAACTAAAATCGAGCATATTTTTCCAGTTCACATTCTCAAAACTTTTGAATATGAATGCAGCAGCAGCATCAACGCCACAACCATCTGTAGGAACAATAGTAAAAAGTATAAAAGCTCGAGCACGAACTAAAAGACTTATATTTATGTTCAGTACATGGTAGTCGGAGTGCAAGCATATCCTACATTATTTCTTGCATTTCTCTATTCGCGTATTACACATCATAAATATTAATTTTTCGCATATTCAGTTCACATAACACACGGAAAAATTAGATGAAGGCGATGGAGAGTCAGAGACACACAGAGAGATGGAGTGTGCGGTGAGGAAAAAAATGTAGAATTTTATTATAAAAACGATAACAAGTTGGTTTCGTTAATGCAATCCTACTTATGTGCATTTGTGTGCCTAAACTGCAACGAACTATAAATCGAAGAAACTGCTTTGAGTTCTTCGTCTCTCTTTTTTTGCATGCGAGTGTGTGCCTTGTCGGAGCAGTGAAAATCGCAGCAAAACAATGAAGATATCGAAGCAACAATGGCAAACAGCATTCCATTCACAAAACAAATGCCATTCACAAAATGAAAGATAAAATAGCGAAATATTGCTGAGCTGCCTTTATGATGGTGTGTGAGGAGAGCCAAAAAGCTTACTACGGAAAAATATAATAAATACGATAAAACCAAACCGAGGAACATTAGCGAAACGGCATAAATTTGAGGTTTTATCATTTCAATGTATTTTTAATTTTACAAGTGCAATGAAAAGTTATGTGAGAGAGAGAGAGAGAGAGAGAGAGAGAGCGAGACCTTCTTATGTGTGTGACCGCTTAAATGGGCGAGAAAGTAGATGAGTGTGAAAAGGATAATGAAATATTTAAGTGAGGCAAACAAATGCAAAATTCTTTCTTGCCAACAGAAGCATTCGAAACCATGCACTCTGTTTATATACATTGCATCTCTATTTTTCGGCGAAATGCTCTCGCTTTTCATCACGCACACTTCAGATCCGGCTTTCTGGTGCCGTGTATGTGTTTGCGGCTTTTTTTGCCTCCCAGTTTCTTCTGCTGTTCCGTTCTCCGGATTGAAAGTTGCGAATGGGCTCAATTAGTTGTACACCGCATTTTATCCGGGCTTTATTAGATAATGTTAAAAACGCAACAGCAACTAATGAGTTCGCTGAAGATACAATATTATGCGCAGATCGCTTGCAGTTTACGGATTACTTTATTTATACGCACATTCTGCTAAGAATCGGCGAAAAAAAGAGGGCAAGAGATAACCAAATTTATTGATTTGCACGAATCGGCGGAAAATATGCAAGCTCTCGACTTTCATTGAATTTAAATTAACTGTTCAATTGTCATTTAATGTGCATTTTGCATCATCGATTTATAACACAATCAAAAACTTTACTTCAAACAAATAATAATTTAAAGAAATGTGGCCAGATCTTCTATATAGCGTGAGAGACTCCTATATTTTTTGTAAATTTTTTTTAAGATCTATTAAAATTTTACTTATCTTTGCATTTTCTCTTATAAGTTTCGTGAAACCTGAGTTAAATTTAAAACACAACTTAAAAAGTGCAGATGGAAATCTAAGTTTTCCAAGAGAATAAATATGTTCGGACGCATCTTGCCCCTTTTGCCGTCTATTTTTATCAATTAAATGACGGTTGCCACAACAGTATCGATGCTTCTTGATGACTATTTATTTCAATTAAATGTGATGGATTTTGAATGCTATGAACGAAAACAATATTTGCCTGGATATTGGTGGCAGGATAACCAATTTTCATATTACACCAATCGAAATGATTATGGGCTGTTGTATAGCATAAATAAATTGGGGATCGTGTCGAAATCGAGAAAATATCTGTGTCTTTGACTGTTAGCTAGTGCGTGTCATTAAATTTTTCTGGTGCACTCCCGCGCCACACATACGCTTCGTTTGAAATTGGCAAAAGCAATAAAATTGTGAATTTTCTCTACTCAGACTTGTTTAAATGGCTGGTGACAACGCAAGAAACAAAACCAGCGACAGAGAGAGGAAGAAAAACAGCAGCAACAGCGAGCCATCCGATTGAATGCCAGTCCATTATCGCGAACACTCCACTGAATAAATTGCTGAGTCTATAAATCTGCGATTAGGGCATCGTTTTATGCGTTAGAAATCAACAGAAAGCATGCCATCGTCGAACTAAGTGAAAATAGTCAGTCACGACGATTTCGTGTTCTTCGTGTGCTACTATTGCTCTCTCTCTCTCTCTCTCTTTCTCTCTCTCTCTTGAGCTGAATGAATTCGCGTGCTATTTTCGAAATTGAATCCATTTGTATCTATCGATGTCTGAAATCTATGAATGACATTTAGTGTTCAATGTAGCCACTAGCCAAATGGAAAGTTCGCAGTCTTTTTTCTTCCCGCTCATTTAGGGGATAATTGGAACAATTACTTGCAAATGCGATTGTGTGCATCATTTTATGACAAGCATTTGGTTTTAATTTATACAATCAATGTGAAACTTTTGGAAACACTATCGACACTTATGGAAATCACAATTTTCTGGAATGACTACGCTAAGCAAAAAGCAAGCTTAGCATCAACACTTATCTCTCTGTCTCCCTCTCACTATTTCTCTCTCTTTCTCGAAATCAGTTGTCTGTGACTATTTCCAGGTATTCACAATTGAAAAACTTATCATTAATTTTCACGCTCGGTTATTATTCATATTTGCAAATCCCGTTTTTCGCATTCGCTATGAGCAATTGCAATTTTATACAAGAATGCCATAGATGAGAAACAACAGGAATGCGGGTGACCATGTGCGCCGCGCGCTACGACATATGGAAGTAGAATAATCGATGCACTATGCGATAGTAGGGAATAAAGTTCTGAGTTTAAGGCACAACATATGAGGATATGTGAAAGAGTCAAATAGATAAATAAAATAACTAAAGTGCAAAACATTAGATAATAGAACGACACAAACATAAACATCAGGCATGTATGTACGTTGACTGCCACCTACGCAAACATATTGCTTTGCCAGCAAGAAAGTTCGATGCTGTTCATGGACGTATTTTTGAGATGTATTGCGCTTTTACATGGTCTGATATATGAAACTGCATGATCATTAGAAATAAAGAAAGCGAGCAGGAAAACGCGCACTAGCCAGTTTGCGAATCATGTCGAAATGGCGGCTCACTGAATAGAGAATGAGGTCAGAGAATGAGAAAAGGAGTTCACGGTGGGAGGGAGAGGGAAAAAAAAGTTAAGTCAAGTGATTTATTTTTTGTAATTTTGCTAATGGATTTTATTTGAGCTCTGATACAAACCCAACCAGTTTATTTACACACACCTTTATTCATTACACACACTCGCAGTGACTTATTCTTTGTGGTGCTTCACAAAAGTTTTGATTTTTCTGTGATAGCGTTTGCTTTTTTGATTTCCAGCCTGAAACGTTGCAAATGAATTCGAGCAAATAGACACAATTCTTTGCTTAATTGAATACATCGGTTTCTCGTCTTAACGTAAGTGAATTAAACGTTTACTTTGCAAAATAACGCATGCGTTTGTTTGCGCGGCTTCAGCTTTTTCGGTGCTACGTTTGAAAGGAGAGAGCACAATATTGGGCAAATAAAAAGGTAGTGTTGTATTCGCGGCGCTCGCGTTTTGCGTGCACATCATTTTCATTTGATTCGATTCACTGTAATAAGACTTTCGATGGAAATTGAATGGTATATAATGGATTTATTCTAATGACATACGTTTATATGATGAGAAAGCATATGCGCTTCACTTGAACGTGCACACATTGCAAAAGCGAAGAACGATGATTGAACAGCGGTGGCAATTGCCTGATAAGTGACTTTATCTTTTGATCAATGATAATTGAGTTTTCAACATGAAAACAAATACTAGTTGAGTGTGTGCATGCAAAAGTGCCAATAAGATTATCACTGCCAAGCCACACGCACCCATCTACCAGCATACTCACACTCGCTCTCGCACATCGAGCACGAAGGCAATAAGCATGCAACGAAAACAATAGACATAATGTTTTTGTTTGTCTTGGTTTTCCGAATCGATTAAAAGATTTATTACGGTTATTGAAGATCTATCTCGGCAACCAACACGATAAATGGATTGATAAATGCAACGAGTGTGTGTGTGTGTGTGTGTGTGTGTGTGTGTGTGTGTGTGTGTGTGTGTGTATTGCACGTTTTCTTAATATTTCGGTTATGCGGCATGTAGATCATGAAAATTGATAATAACCACTTCATTCAGTACTTTTAATGAGCAAGTCCTCGAATAAAATATGACATTTATCGGTATGGATGCATCTTGATTGCCAATATGCTCTAACCTCCACCAACATCCAGTATACAAATGCGAAAACCCATTCGATCTAGCTGACCAATTGTAAATAAACCGCACACGTAGCATAATAAACATTCAAATTTGGCAGCCTTATTACGAAACGTCATTGCTATTATTGTTCTAATAATTATAAATAAATCTCAATACAGTGGCGCAACCTCAGGAATCACATATCGAATATCATAAATTGTGCTAAGAAAATACATTGTTCAAATAATCTGTTCCATCTGGGAACAGTCAGTTTGCTCTACACTCGGCGTCATCATCTTTGTCCTTTTGCCCTTGCTCTCTCGCTCTCGCTCACTTTCCATCTTCCATATCTTTTGTGTTATTGTTAACGATTAATTGTTATTGTCTAATAATTGTATACATTGTATGTGAGGTGCATGCGTGTGTGCGGAATTGTGTGTCTATTCGAGTGTTTCGCAATGAATTTGGATATTAAATTAAACTCGATCAAGTGTAATAAGTGGCTGTCAGAACATTTATTTATACACTCATAATTATTTGACAATTTATTGTTAGCTATTGAATAATTTTCTTATTTTTTATAAAAATATTATAAGAAGGTGATGAATAATACATGCATACGCATGTGACAGCTCATATATATATTTTACAAAGACCAACCAATTGTCTTATTATGTATTCATTCTGTAAGAGAATTGTCAAATAATTATGAGTGTTTGTGTATTATTTCTCGGCTCCAGTCAATTCCCTGAAATTGTTGATGAAATTTGCAATTCCTGTTGCCATTCTTATATTAAAAGTATTGCACTTCACCCAAAAACTTGGCATTGCTGCTGTTGCTGGTGCATTTTCATGGCACCCAGATGGATTTTAGATGTACCTTTTAAATAATAATGAAACAAAATTGACATTTCTCTGTAAATTTATGAGGGAGTTTCTCGTTATTCTCGATCCGCAGCATCTAATTCTCAAATGTAATATGTTTGCTAAATCGAAAACGTTTTTGTGCATCTTGACAGAGCTTCAGTGACGAAATCGTATTTATTATACACAAATATGGAACATAATATTGTACTACTTGGATAACCAATTCAATTCAATCCAGAGTATAGATTTAATTGAAGTAATAAGATCTAATTATATGATAAATCTTAAGTTACTCTTCGGTTCGTAGCATATGGCACAATCTGTTTTTATGATTCACTCAATATATTGTGTTTCAAGTCACAATTGCCTCGAAACACTATTTGGGTGTGTAAGAAAGAAATAACAATCCGAAATAATTGAATTATATTCTGCAGGTAACTTAAGCAAAATATACTTAGTAGGTAGCTTAAACGGAAAACACAGACTTTGGAATTTCATTCGAACCGAAGGAATAGAGTAGTCAAATCAAATTGTCCGAATTATAGCCGATGGTGAAGAAGTTTTGTTGTTTGAAAATCCGGGATTTTTACAAGGAATCCTAAATCCCAAGCCATCTCAAAATCATTCTCTCGGCAGAAGCACATGCTCGAAATTATTTGCACAGCTGAATATAACTTAAAATGTTTGCTATTGATTTAAAGAATTTTTCTGAATTTCTTGCGAAAGTTGCGCATGAATTATAGCTGGTGGAAGAGCAAAAAATTACGATAATTTATTGCTTTTGAAAGTGTTATAATTTCGGACTACTGAAAACGATCGATAGATCCAAATAAAAACTATTTTCACTGAATTAAATCAGTAAAGTGATGAAGACCACCGAAAATGGTGGTGACTTTTCCATTCGAGTCGAAATAAAATCGAATCAATCTTGAAAATATTGTTTGTTATTTTTATTCATTGCGCTTTTGAAACTTAGTTTGAAGCAAAAGAGCGAGTGTGAGAGCGAGAATGGTGATGCGCACGAACATTTTTTTAAGCAAAAACATCAGCAAAATGAACATAAAGTAAATTTTTTATGAAAAAAAAAAAAAAAAAAAAATTGGGCAAACGCACAGTAATACCAATGGAAACGATATTCAACTTTAGCTGCAGGTGCCAAATCACATGAAACTTTCGAACTCTGGAATAGACGAAACTAGATTTGGTTCTTTTATTTGTTTCCCACCCCAAAAAGGTCATACAGTACGGAGGAGAGAGAAAGAGTGAGACTGAGAGATAAAGCAAGAGCAAAATCGAAAAAGATTGAAACAAGTGGAAAGTTCACGTCGCTCCTTGGAGCATGTAGAGCAACTTGGTAGAATGTTTGCCAGCAAAGTGATTCCGAACGTTAATTTGCAAACTGCTTCACTCTATCGTTGACTCGGCAATTCTTCTTTTTCATATTTCTGTATTCACTTCCCATTTAATACGTTTGGAATTGAAGTTGAGCTGTTGGTTGACTCTTGTGCCGCTGCGTTGCCTTCGATTCCACATATTTTCCATTGTGATTTATTCCATTCACTGCACATTCCAAATGATTGCTGGATATATGAGTTTACAGTTCGTACAACTAAAGTCGCTTTGGTGTTTGTTACACATAAGCTGCAAGTGGAAATGAGTGATGTTGCTGAGTCTTCGTTTGGCATGAGAAAGGGAGAGATCGAAAACTTTTTGGTAACTAACTAATGAACCACGAAACCGGAATTTCTTACTAAATTTTCTTGCATTTTTTATGTGCGTGTCTGTATTTTGTTTTCGTTAAGCAATCTCGTGTGCACATCGGCAAAGAATCCAATAGAGGAGGAGAAACAAATCAGGAAGACATTTAATACGGCCACACTTTCGAAAATAATCACATATGAGGGACAAAGCAGTAACTATAGTTTTTACATACACCAGGTCATCTCATTGCTTTGAAACTTGTCGACAATCTCTGCGTCACATATGGAACGGGAGAGAAATTGGGATTCATGCAAATTTAAAACTATTTGTTTTGCTTCTAACCAAAAAATTGAAGTTCGACGAAAGTTTTCCACCACAAAGACGAACCGTTGCGAAACAAACTATTGCAAGAATTAGAAGTGAAAAGACAGCGCAAATCATTTGTGCTGAATGAAACTTTCACAACTATCTTGTACAAATAATGAACTATGTACGTAGACTACGGTGCCACAACGATTCATATTCTTCGATAAATTTAAATTTTATGTTTATATTCTCAATATAATATATGCGAGGAGCAAGTGAAATGAAAATTTTCAAACAATATCCATCAAACCACGGATCAAAATTCATTTTAATTGGAAAAATTGTACTTTAAATCGCATCAAAACCAAAATGATCGACAGCACCAGCATCATCGGGCTTAAATGGGATAAAGTTGTCGTATGGCTTTTTCAAATATACCTTCACCCCTCTATCTCGCTCTCCCTCTCTCTGTCTCTTCCTCGTTTTCTCTTTCTCACACTCTTTCTCTCATTGACGGAATGTGTGTAATAATTTATCTACCGGGAATTTGTGTGAATAACAAATATCTTTGGCAAACCTTATGGATATTCCAGCACAACTTTTGTCCAAAACTCTCTTTGAATAAAATCATTTGTTGTTTCTACTCGTTTTTTTCTTATTCTTGTTTGGTCGATATAATCAAACATCAGACAAATCTAAAACTAACGTTCGACCAGATCTTATCTGCTAACAACTGTATAAGCCCTAGCAGTTTGTCTCTGTGTTTGATTTACAGAAAAGTCACAAAACTTTCGTGTTTGTCTTGAAATACTCAGTTGAAAATGGTAAAATTGAGAAAGAGAAAGCAAGAAGCTAGAGGATGAATGAAAGGACGGAAGGGAGGTAGGTAGGCAGGTTGGAAAACTAGAGAAAAAACATTCACTCTGCACAAATGCAAAAATAAATAAAATGCGAAGCGATCGAACAAAGGGGCTATAACGCCCAAATTTACGCGCAAAATTAACGGAATATACTCGTACTCGTGAAAATCATCCATTAGTCTTTTTATTTTCTTCAAAATTCGTACTTTTCGTTAATTACTCGTGAAAGTACGTCACAAGTATGAGATTTCTCTATAATGCGAATTGCGAATGGCTCACGACGCATAATTTTTATGTAAGTATTTTACATTTTACAGCGAGCATTTGCTGATTTTTTATGATACAGTGCTCCCTCGCAAATTCGAATTTTGAAAATTCGAATTCCTTGGAAATTCGAAGTGAATTTCGTGTACGAACACTTAGAACAAATACTTCGAATTTCCGAGGTGCACTTCGAATTTGCAAGGTTTCGTAGACAATTTAATCAAATGGTGCGCCCAGAACGAGCATTTTGGTGTCAAACACACATTCAATCTGATGTCGCTTCGATCCGATATCGTAACAGCACATACAACAAAAGATTCCAAGCAAACAACTGTAACAGATTATTTCAAATGAAAAAAAAAACAATCATGTATCTCTTTCATACACGTTGAGTATTATGTACTAAATAATAAATGCAAAATGCAATATTTCCAAATAAAAGTTAACAGAATACAGTAAATTCAACCACCTTCTTTATTTGGCATAATTATAGCGAATTTTGATTCAAATGAAAATCCCTTGTAAGTTCGAATTTTTCGCAAATTCGAATTGGTCTCGGGACATTTCAATTCGAATTTGCGAGGGAGCACTGTACTTCCCAAAAGTATTGGCCGAAAATGTCATGTTATTAAAAAAAATGACAAGAAAACAATACTGGAATACAAAACGGAAAAATTCAAAACGAACAATGTAAAGAATTGGATACTAATGATTCATTTTATTAATCACATGACAGTTCGGCCAATACTTGTGAGAATTATCATAGAAAATCTGCAACCCAAGTGAAAATAAAGTGACTGACTGACTGATTATGTTTTTTTTCGAATCAAAGTTAGTTCGAAAACGAATCGAAGTTAGTCCCAAATTGGGCAACTAGAGACGGTTTCAGTTAACTGCCTACATCTTAACTGCAGTTAACTATAATCGATTGATATCTAATGTTTGAACTGAAAAAAGTTAATCATAGTCAGCCGCCTTCGTCCCAAATTGGTCAGTCATTTAATTTTCATGCGGGAAATATTCGTGATACTCGTGAGTAAAACATAATACTCGCAAAACTCGTAAGAAAGGAAATTCTCGCAATGCACGTAGTAAAGCGTACAATACTCGAACAAAAATTGTGCGTCGTAAGCCCTTCGCGATTGAAAATCAAGATACTACAAACGTTAGTTTGAATGGAAAATCAATGTTCATCCAATGGTATCAAATCAATCGAGGAAACTTGTTCATTCGTTCGAGTTTGTGTAATTGAGTGAAAGTTTTGCTTAAATTAATTACTCATAGTCCTAGACATTCGGTTGTCACTTGACTTTGGCGGAAGGATTTTACGATAAAACTAATCAACAAACAATAACAAATGAATTCTTCGTTTCAACTGTGCGCGCCGTATCTCTTGCCGTCACCAAAATCAATGTGAGCTGTTCAAAATAATTCTTGACACTTACAGCAACGTATTTGTTTCATTTCTTCTGCTAATTAAAGATGGGTAGTGGAAAACTTTGGGAAATAAGGCAATGTTTTACGACCAACTTTCTATGGACTCATTCGCAAAAATATAAATTAAAGTCCATTTTGCAACTAAGAAAAATGCGCGCGCTCACCTAACTAAAGGTGAAGATTAATTTATTGAAGTAATCAATTAATTTTGATTTGAAAACTATTTTGCCAGTAATATATCTAGAACGAAAGCCCTGCAATTGTCTTGCACTCATATATATATTTCAAAGTTTGATTGCTTTGATTCCATTTGATCATATAGGAATTTTATAATTGAGTTTGGATTATACTGCCGTTGGTATTCTATAAGAAAATAACTTTGCCATAAATTTGTTCAGTTCAGACTCTTGTCGTTAACACTCTCAAATTTGATACTCAAAAACACAATAAAGTGACTCACATACAGCTAGAGCAGCGATGAACCCAAAACTAATCTACTGTTACTTTATGCTATTTAAATCTTTAGCAAGTAGTTAAGCGTTCTCAAAGAAAACGGCTTATTGGGAGAGCTAATAATAAATTAACAAAACCGTTTAATCGAGAACATTGTGAATTGTTGTTTAGGGATAAATGAGATGAAAATGTTTTCTCTTCCTTAGTTTACTGAAGTGTACCAAAAAAAAAAAAATCGTCATCAAAAGCAACAACAGGAACAAACATTTTCAAAGTTTTATTTGCATACAGCATTTGGGAAGCAGTTTATTAAAGTGCTTTGTTTGATCATATTACAGGATCATAATAAATAGTTCACTCACTAATATTGATATTGATTGCAATATGATATTGAACAGTTAGAAACCAGTCGACGTTTGATAAAATAATTCAAACGCGAAACACAAATAATCGATATGAATTTTATGATATGAGTTAGCACAATCATGATTATAGTTTTCTTTACTTTTAATTGCATTTTTTGACACATTGTTTACGATGGTATTAAGTATATCAATAAATAAATATTCAGAATTGCATGTGTACTGAAACAGGTCGACACAATGATCCGTCGTAAATGATCTTTCAAAAAAACCAGACATTGCGAGAATTCTGAAATATTGTTATAAATTCAGAGTATGAATTCAGAATATACGCATAGCTGTGTGCGTGCGACATCCAAACAAAACCCGTGAACAGCGGCGAGTATATGTGCTTCGGAATCCGAGCAGTGTGTATGTATGCGCATATAATTTCAGAAATCTCCCAACGTCTGATAATAACCCTACGCATTTGTGAATGAAATGGAAGAATGAATGATGTTTTTTTGATTCCATATTTGGCAGCTCTTGAGCACAAATGCAGTTTATTTGAGCTTTTAGAAAATCAATTTGGAAATTGATTACGTTTAGTCTAATTTGATTTATTCGTAGCTTAGAAGCATCAAAGAACTACATAACACTGGGCAAAGCTTTAACGGTGTTAAAACCATTTTTTGCATGCCGATTCTAGATTACACTGCAGTTTCTGTGAAATTTTAATGCATTCCGTTCTTTGAATTAAGGGCCAATAGATTATCCACCATCCATCGCAGAACTCACAAGTTGTTTGTTTACTTCAGAAAACAACTGAAAAAAACATCTTATTCATTCCCACAAAAAGGCTGGTTCAATAGCACATAATACTGATGGATAGTTTCAAAATGGAGCAAAAAAAAATTGATTGAAATTTGAAGGTAGAGATTTTATTGGAATATGCATTTTGCAGATGGCAGACTGATATGATGGATAGAGAGATAGATAATGCATACTGATATACATGATTGAGAACAATAAAGAGTACATCTGTTCAATATAATTTCAGTTATTCAGCATTTTTCCAGCTTTTGACTGAGGAAATTTGTTAACATACGCAGTTTCTGAAATAGCTTTTGCCCAACAAGATCGGTATATTTTACGTGGGCATAAAAACGGAATACTTACATCAGCATTATCGCGTCAACGCATAATTCCATCTGAAAATATAAAGGCCATCCATATAAAGCATACCGCCATATAAACACGTTCATTTTGAATCATTTTCATATCAGGTCCTTCTTCATTTCAAATCATACAGAGGTTGAATAGAAATCCCCGCTGCTTTCTATAGTCAGCCACAAATCGACACACCAAATTTTAATGCATTTTTTTTATTGTCGTTTTACGCATTCGAATTCGGTTGAAGTTTTTATCTAGTGAGCACAAAATGAAGTGAACATTTCAAACATTTCTTAAGAAAAATTCACGTTTATAAGTTTAATCAAGGAACTTTTCAGGATGATAATAAGGAAAAAGCCACTGTTCAAACTTACCTTAAACAGAGTGAACGAATGGGATAAGAACTATCTTTAATTCAATCTTGATTGAAATTCGATTACATTAGCATAAAATGAATTTCCAATCAATATTGACACATTTATCATAAAATAAAAATGGTCATGCATTTATTATTGCGTGGCGCGGGTAGTTGCCAATAATTTTATTTATCATGCATAAAGTGACATTTTCGATTAGTCTGCAATTCACATATCGCGCATATCGATGAAAAATGACTTTCTTGTTACACATTTCGGTCACCGATAACAAGCAGATGCGCGTGTTATTCGGAGGTTAAAAGTGTATTGAAAATCTCATGAAAAATTGTTATATTCGTCAATAAATTTGTGCAATAATGATTCTCGAAGGGGTTGTTTGAAACAGTAGATGCATTGATTTATTGAATGCTCGGTGAGAATAATTCATTTTTATGGGCCAAACATAAATGACAAATAGTTGAAATACCTTTTAAGTTCATAGAAGTTTACATTTCATTTTTTTTTCTTTCATTTTTGCAATGGTTCTAAATTTCATTTCATTCGTTTAATATTTGTTATACCTAAAATTGGAGTCGAATAGTCGGCCTGAACTGTTTTCGATTTGGTATGAATGCCCTTCCATTGGTTGAAAATGGTGAGAGCAAGAGCAAGAGAGATTTAGAGTCGTTCCGGTTGCCAGTTAACAAACCCATCAGATGATGCTTTAAATCAGCAAGGCATTTCACATATTGCATTCAATGTCAGGACATCATAGGCGATAAATTTGGCTAAAGAAAATGGAATCGCCGTGCAACCGAAACGGTAATCATAATAATGACATAAAATAAACATGAGAAAAGAGAAAGATGACAAAATACCTTGATTTGCATTTAACATTCATATTTTTGCACCCGCGTGCGCATATTTTTATGGGCTTTTTGTCATTTATTCTTCCTGATCTATCGTACACCCGTTCCAAAGCACAATTTTGTGATACAGTCAATTTACCTTTGCAGCATATGCATCGCCATTGTCATTATCGTCATCGCCGCCACCGCATATCATATGGCACACAGAAGCAACCGACCAGCCAACCAGCCAGTCAGCCATCCTTATATGATGCAAAGATAGAAACAGAGCGTCTGGTGCTCTCAATGCTCTGCTCATCATAGTCAAAAACAAAACCATACAAAATGTACACACTTCGCGGAGTGATCGTAATAAAATTATAGATGTAATCGCTGTAGTTGTCACCGTAATTTAGCGCATGTATGTATAAAATGGCATAGATAATAGAAATGTGATTGTGCACGTGTGCCTTGGCTTTGACTACCGTAATACACAAACACAATGGGAAATTAATATCGTGTGGTTTTATTGCTGATTTTTCCTTTTCTGTGTGTGGCCGTACCATATTATAGATGCAAAAGTTAAACGATGGCAGTAGCAGGGCAACACACACAGACACATACAAACCTATCGCACACTCAGGATCACCTTGATGAACGCGATATCTTTTGAAATGGATTGCATAATCTGTAACATAATAAAAATATCACGGCTGTACTGTGATAGCCGCCTCCAGCGATGATGCTGATGACGATGATATTTCTTCTTCTCTCCCTCTCACATTTCCAATAAAATGGAAATTCTCTCTCTCCCTCTCTTGTGATACGGAGTTCTTTGTTTTGTTCAACTTTATCACATCTTTTCTCCCATATTTTGTACAACATTTTTATTTTTTTTTATTTGGTTTGGGGATAGTATAAACATAGTTGTCACTCAGTGTTAGATAATTTTTGGTATATTTGCTGTTGTTTTTAAGCAGACGATGGAGAGGAAGACAAAAAGTCAGGGTCGAAACTATGCTGCATACGAAATGAAATGTTCGTTCATAAATGTGTGGCTCGCGTGTACAGATGATGGCTGAAAATGGATTCAAATAGATGAAATTTATAGGTACATTGTGCCCATAAATATATTTTATGTCATACAAAATAAAAATATCAAAGTACCTCTCTCTATTTCTCTCCTCCGCCGTGCAAAAATGGAACACAAAATATGCGGAAGAAGTTGACAAAATATTGTTCAGATTATTTGCATCAGTCGGTCATGTGGCAGCACATCTCTCTCACAATATTCACGCAGGTAAAACAACCAATAAATGTGCAGCCAGAAGCTACATTTGCTAATCGTTGTCAATGTCATTTTGGCCTACGTACAAATTTATCGCAACACATTTATTCAAGTTGTAAATTTTCGCCGAGACGCGCACATATACACACTCGCTGCTTGCCATCTAATATTTTGATAAAATGTTTTGCCATACTAAAAATAATTGTATAGCAACGTATCATCTGCCAGATATTTCATTAAACTAAATGCAGAGGCTCCGCTCCGTCACACCATTTGAATCAGATTTATATTAACATTTTAGTGATAAGATGATTTTTGTATAGAAATTAAAAATTAGGTATTCAGTAGCTGCCTTATCGATGAAATCATCGACTAATTGAAATAAAGTTCGAAAGTCTTATTTGTGAGAAATGGCGAAAGAAGATGATTTCATCGGATTATATGAGTTAAATGTGTAATCCAATCGACAAATCGATTCATCAATTTATTGCTATTATTAAATTATTAGATTCAATTCGCTAAATCAACAAAAGTTTTGTGGAAATATTGCCGAGACTTGGCAAACAAAAATAACATTCCAACAAACAATGTAAGTTAAGTAAAACGATTCGACTGTGTCAAAAACAAATTTAGCATGAAATGGCCTTCTGAATATCTCACACACGCTGTGCTAGATGTGGCTGCACAATTGTATATCTTAAATGTTAATAAGATTAAGAATCCTATCCAAATAGTTGAGCTGTGCGGTAAAGTATTCATGATTGGATTCCGAATTGGTGATGATGGGGAAGGTGAAGTAGAAGAAATGTTAGTGTGACAACGGACATTAAATGTGGCAGTCTAGACACGTTCTCGCTAACTGGATATTGAATAGTTCTAACTAAGTTAAACGGAACAAGTGTGAAAGTGATTTCATACTTAAACGTGATACGCATATGTCGGTTTGATTGTTCCATCTTATTGTAAACCAGCCACATTTCGACTGTTCGATGTTTCGAGGAAGGGACCGAAAAATCGGATTGATAAACATTTACCAAAACTACCATCTTTCGATATCATTTCACACATTTTGAATAATTTTGCATGTTCCAAAGTCCTAATTTTCACGTTGAAGAAGCCCAAAATTGGAATCATTTCATAACCAGATGTCAGCTATCTACTATTTGAATGGGTGGTGTTGTTATTGTTGTTGCCGAAAGGTCTGTAAGTTTAAAATCCTCAAGTCAACATCATTGTGGGTCAAATGGCCCGAAAAAATCCATTCAAATTGTCCATTGACAACTCTTACGTTAATCCGATCACCGCAATATTTGAATAATTCATATTCGATTAAGCATAGCTGATCCATTCCACTTGAATTGCTTAAACAATTAATAATTGCTTGAATCCACACCACCACCACACCACCAATCCCGGCAGTTTTATCCTCATGCATTGCATGCATATGGAGCGAAAATCCAAATAAATGATTTCATTAACTGGCACATCGTTTGTGTGTGTGTTTTTGTATTGCTTGTAGCATGTCCTCCGGACACTAAAATGCAAATACAAATCTCAACATGATAAATGAAAACACATTGCAATTTGCTGGCTTTTTTCTACCATCCAGTCGAACAATATAAAATTCAATTTGTATGAAAATGCATACGATGGAACAATCATCTGATGAAGTCGGTGCGCGCTTGTGCATATAGCGGCACTGGCACGCATATCGCCCATTTCGTGCAATCTTCATCGACAATAACATGTCTACATGGCATTCGTTTGTTCATGTAAAATTTTACATATACTTATTAAATATTACATAAATGTTTCGGGATGGAACGCGTGTACGTGTTATTTATTATATGTGTCGGAATACAGACTCATTGGAATTTAAATATATCGAGCATTCCACTTATTGAATTCATTTTATTCCATTCAGTTTGACACATTTGTCAAGAATATTAAATAATCTAATGGATTAATGCTTCGACGATGCTACTCACATGGTAATAAGCAGCACATTTACTTTTTCTTTTTCAATTTTTATTATAATTTATTTCTTCATTTCTTTTTTTATTTCTGTTATATTTCTATTTTGCATAAAAACTCTTATTATTTTTCCGCTATTTGAAATTTCTTTCTATTAACGAATTTGCGAAGCTCAATTATAAATTTAAAAAAGAAAACCTCACATGGTTGAAAAAAAGGGGGTTAATTCAATCCTTGGGCATCCTTCCGAGTGTGTTCTCATTATTTCAAAATATTTCCATCGAGAGCAAAGTCGAAATTGATGTTGATTCGTGAAAAAAAATATGTGCTACAAAGTAATTTTGCGCTGAATTCAATGCTAGAATACAATTCCTGAAAACATTGACTTACCAATTTCGTAATGATGGAAATGATTCGAAACAACTCTTAATCTTTTCCATATTAATTTTTTGTTCTTACAAAAGTGAATTGATTTTACCATTACAATGGATATTCGATCAGACGGTTGTAGTTCAAGAGTAAATACACACACGCAAAAATGGAGAGCAAAATATTTTTATTTCATACTTTTATTGAAATATTTGTTTTACTGCTAAAAACTTTCAATTTTAAATATGAATTGAAAAAGTGATTTAATTTTTCATGGCGTTTTTTTAAACACGAGATGCTTTTGATTTGTTTTATTTTTTTCACATTTCCGATAACTTAAATCGAATCGAATGATTCCGGTTGTGTTTCATTTTTTTTTTCTTTTGACATGCCGTAAAAATTAAAAGATTAATTCAAGGTTTCAAATTCAAGAGCGAAAAATTGCAAATGTTTCCTGAATGCCAGAAATGTCAAATAAGTTTTTTTTCTTCGTAAAAAAAAATATAGAAATAGGAAATTACCAAGCTGAACGATGATTTTGTTGGTGGCTGAGCTGAGCCGCCAATAGAGCAGCTTGCTGTTTGGTCAGTTGTGGTGGTTGCTGTTGTTGTTGTGCGTACGGCGGAATATTCAGAGGAATATTGAGGCGTTGTTGTGCATTGCCAAAACTTTGGCTTTGATTTCCATAGGAGCCAGACGGAAAATGTTGATTTTGAACGCCCAAATTAAAATCATTTGCATACATTTGATTGGACGATTTGGCGTTTGACATCGTATAAGAACTTTGAGACTGTTGCTGTTGCTGTTGATAAAATGGAATATTACTTTGAATTTGATCGCGCGACATTTGGCTTTCATTATTCGAAGAATCGCTTTTATTTCGGTCCGAAAAATTTCGATTTTGAACATTCTTCTGGAGTGAGCCCATCAAATTGGCAATTATGCTTTCAGTATCATTCAGGGTATTTCGAGAATTGACATTTTCATCGCTTCCTCGCGATGGATTCGAATTGTCATCGTAGTGCATATTTCGTTCACCGCCCAAAATGAATTGATCATGCTTGATAGACGAATTAGTATCTGAAATAATTTCGGGAGTTCTTTTTTTGCTATCCAGCTCCTTTTGATTTTCATTGACATTTTTCGATGCCGCTTTGCACAGATCATCATATGAATAGTCATCATCGTCTGAATCAACAATATTTGTCACTTTCGCTTTATAATCTTTCGAATCATCATAAAACATATCATCGTATGGATTCGAATTTCTCGCCGACCTCGATGTCGTTTTCAAATCATTTTTTGTGAATCAATCTGTTCTGGTGAATCACGTCCATCGATTCTATCATTTGGAACGGATTTTGGTAAATCGAATGCAACGTTTACATATTTGCGGAGCTTCTCCACTCTGGCTGGATCGGACGCTTCCAATTTCTTCATGTAAGTGTGCAAGTGCTGTTGCTCTTCAGTCGATAAATCTTCAAAGTTTTGTAGAAGTGTTTGCAAATCGGCATCGGTGAGGCTTTCCAATGCGCTCGAAGCATCCTGAGGCAAATCAAATTCCTCTTCGTGATTTTTCTTTGTTTCAAAGCCGTCTTCAGTGAGATCAATCGATATTTCACGGGCATTGTCATTTCTCGATGCTGAATCGGCCGTTTGACTGGTACTTGCCTTACTTTCAGTCAATTCTAATGCACCGCCTTCTTTGGCCTTGATTTTTTCATAATAATGATTCACTAATGTTTCCAATTCCTCTTTTGAGATATCGGTTTTACCTTGGGCAACTAAAGCAGCTGCAATCTTCTTGGCAATTTCCTGTTTCTCCACCTCTGGTGTTTTTGTCGCTGTTTTTGATTCGGTTGGCTTTTCGGCAGCTGTCACTCTCTTCAATAAAATCGCTTCCTTCTCTTTGCTTTCGGGTGTTTTATTCTTATCCCTTTCAGATGCCATGTGGATGACACCAGCAATATTTTTGATCGCACGCTTCACCGCTTTCATTCGATGCTTCTCAACCATATCCGTCATGAGCTGAGCTTTAAGTTTTTCTTTGATTGTCTCGAATAGAACACAATTCTCTTCATTCAAAAGAAGGTCATCGGCTGAGTTAGCTTTGACTTTCTCTAGAGCCAACGCTTTGGCCAACTGCTCAACGATTTTCGGACCCAAACTAGGCCCAAGCAATTCTTCTAATGCGGACAAAAGACGCAGCACGGTGACAATGGTTAACGGTTCATCACTTTCAGGCTCATCGTCAATTGGCTCAAATGCTGCCGAAGATGGTGGCCCATTGCGATTGTAATAGTGCGGCTTCGGGTAGTAATGTAATTTTGATTGATTTGCATGCCATTTGTATGGATTTGGCTGATAGTAATCTGGTTCGTTTTCTTCACGCGAATACCGGACATCGGGTGATTCTTCGTGGTAGCTGCCGCGCGAAGCTGGCCGGTGATGTCGTTCTCTTTCCCTTTCTCTATCTCTTCGTTCTGGCTCACGCCTGTCACGTTCATAGCTCTTCTCACGCTCAATCTTCGACCGTTTGTAGCTTTCGATAGATTTCAGAGCTTTATCACGACTCCTCGATCTTTCGTACCGATGCAATTTTTCCAATTTGTCTCGTCGAGACGACGATGTACCAGAATCTGTCGGTTCGATTGAGCCCTTTCGAGCTGTTTTTATACTGTATTTTTCCTTTAACTCACTTGTTCGCTCCCGCCCATCTTTTGGTAAATTTAAACTTTTACGAATTTCGACTTTTTTCTTTTCAACTGCTTCATCGTGCAGTTCACGCATTCGTTTCGTCCAAAATGTTTTCCATTCTGGAGTATAATCGTATGTATTTGGATCTCTTTTTTCTAAAATCCCATGAAAATGATAAGAGAAATATGAAATAAAACAGACAATTTGCATACGTATTAAATGATCACATGCAAAGCACCGACATCTACAATATGTCGTTTGTCTGAATTATAAAATTGATATTTTCTACAATTCGACTTTTAATTCTAATCGTCTTCTTGCGGAAACGTAGGAATCGGATGGAAAATGAATCCTAACCTGCTTTGACTTCGTTGTAGCGCCGACCCCAAAATATTTTCCATTCTTCCGAATACAAGGGATGATTTTCGGGGCTCTTTTCATAATCCAGTCGCTCTTTTTCCATTTCTTTTACCGCTTTTTCAACCAAACACCTATAATTATTTTTATTAAAAATGTGTAATCATTTCAATGGTAATATTTTCACGAATCCAACCTATATTTTTCCCATTTATACCCTTCAGCAGTGATTGCATTCGCTTGCATACCTAATTCACGTGGCGTTGGAATTGTTTGTCGGCCCGGCGACTTTGTTCTATTTTTTATATTAATATGCACAAACAAAATTCTTGGTAAATTATTTCACAAAGTTTTTTTCCATAGAATTCATTGGGAATTTAAAAACAAGAACAATTAAATGAGGTGATTTTTTTTCAACTTTTATACACGGATTGAATTTTGATACATTTATTATTTTTTATTTATAAAAATTAACCTTGAATGTGGTGATCGTGAGCGGTTTCTTGCGGTAAAATCACGTGAGTTTGAACGCCGGTTTCGACTAAAAAAAAATAATTGTTATTTAAATTGTAAGTGACTTAGATGCATACGGATATGAGCTCGACTTACTTGAATCGGCGTGCGCGTGGTGACATTGATCGAGAGCGTGAACGGACAAAAATAACATCATCATCATCTTTGTTCATCATTGGTTTTTTTTTATGATCGAAACCGCGTGAATGAATTGGTGATCGATCCAATGATGAGCTTGATATGCTTGAAATGGAATCGAGACTTCGTCTTCGCTCGATGGATGGGCGGTTCTCTGAATCCAAATCAACTGGAGATCTACTACGCTTCGCTCCCGATGGAAATTTTGCTTTACCTAATTTGGATTTTTCGTAACAATTATAAAATTATTCCAAATTATTTAGAATTAAAAAAAAGCAATAATTGAATGCCACTCACTTTTTGCGATCCAGTCTTCAATTTCTTTGTGATTAATCACATAAATAAATGACGAGCCGGTTTTCTCACTGAAGTGCTTATCGTTGATAATTTCTTGAAGACATGACATACGATTCTTTTCATACTCGTCGTTATCATAAACGCTTGGTGCCAATCGACCGTATGTATCTTCAATGGCTTCACATATTTTTTGAATAATATGTGGCAATACATCGCGTGCCTCACGATTATATCGATATGTTGAAATTGTACGTGTTACCGTTGGAAAATGCTTTTCCTTCATTATCACGACCAAAAATATACAATATATTTATACTATATTTATCATAAAATTATATTATTCAATAGATAGGTTTACTTAGATTTTATTGAATACAGAAATACACAGAAATAAAGAATTATCTATCGATATCTGTCGGATCGATTGTACGGAGAAAAATAAAATGATTTGGATAGTTTACCAAATATTTGAGACGATGTTTGTAGCTGCTGATGTGATCCATGATTGTGCGCGGATCGCCTCGTTTTTCGCAGAGAACACAGAGATAGCCGGGCTCTTTGTCATCGCGAAAACGTAATTCCAACAAATATTCCAGTCCAATGAACGAAATATTCTTGCATTGATCAATTTTCGATTGAATTTCAGCGACAGCCTTAATTTCATTCTCGAAACCAGGCGGAACTGGTTCACCCGGTGCAATATTCATGACAACTGTTTACAAAAAGGAATGTGAGAAAATGTTGTACCAAACGAAAAAATATGTTGTGGTTTTTTTATATAAGCATTTCCAAAATCCAATCAAAGCAAACTACGTGAAACGTACTTTTGTTGGACCTTTGCAATGGTGCCCGAAACAAATTCGCATCGAATTTTTTCGATTGAAATTTTGAATTATGGCGACGCCCGCTAATGTGTGTCTGGAGACACCGTTCGCCGGGCAGATTTGGGACGCTGCAAATGTGACAATTGTAAGTGAACATTTTCGCTTCATTTCGATGAGGATTGCGAGAAAAGATGTGGCCCATTGTTCCATCGCTTAGCTCAACCTTCAATGGCAACAGGTTGATTTCAACATCTCGTTCAATCTGTAAATTAGGTTATGGATATCACAGTTGTTATATAAATTAACATAGCCGCAACAAACAGCAGGAACAGCAGAAAATCGCGCAGCCATCAGATAGTATTTGACAGATATCAGATAGAATTCCCATCAAGTTGCCTCACTGCCCCAACATAAAACTCAGCACAAAAATATCACTTGAGCACAACTTTCTTTTTTTTTCGAAAACTCAATCTAATAATCACTGACAAATGTCGCCATTTTTACTCATAAAAAAACAACACGAAACTTGTGCGTTCGAAACGATACGAAAATTGAGAATGATTTCAACCAAAAAGCAAAACATCCTTCAAATTGAAAATGGATTTTCGATTTTTGGTCAGAAATTCGATTTATAACAATTCATCATTTCGGTTTATTCTTCATTCAATTCTCATTTATTTCGATTTTTCCTCAATAAAATGTTTTATAATGCAGAAAACGAATTGCATAAAAAGGTTTACATTGCAGATTGACTGTCTGCAAAACATCGTATTAAATATATTTACCTTAGAAATCGTTTCATCTCGAGCTGCCATTTTGTTGACTTGATTGTTTTTCACTCACCAAAAAAGCAATAGTAAAAATTCGATAAAGTTCATCGGAACTGCTTAAAATCTAAAACACGTTTTGGCATATGTCTATTAATTCACTGGCACACTCCAGAATGTTTGTTGCAAATCAGTTAATCCCCCAATTCAATGAAATTCACAAGGTTTATATAATGAAATTTGAATGTATGATGGTGAGAAATAATCTACCCTTCTTCGAAATATTCGAGTAACAGACAGACAATTTATTTTTAATTTCACTTAACACAACCGGTACGTTCGCCTGTAAAATAAATGAAACAAGCAAATCGTTTAGGATGAAAATGTTGTGGAATGAGATGGATTGTTCATTGAAAACATAGAACATGGAAATGGTCAACCAAGGTTGAGCTCCTTATGTTTAAACTTACTGCGGCCCACTAGAAAATTCGAACGAACAGAATCAAGAGGAGTTTAGGATTTAAGACAAAATTGTCGATTGATTCTTCGATGATTCGCCATTTTAATCAGTTTCACACTATTCACTTGCTTTTTTTTCACATTTCATGATTTTCACGTAATTCGCATTTGAGTGAAGTTACAAAAACAACCGATGAACAAAATTTGGTTGCGAAAAAAAGAGCCAAAAAGAGCGTTTGTTTAGCTTCGCCCTTATGCGTTGATCGTTTTTGGAACAATGCAAACAATTCACGTCATAAATTAATTTAAAAAATGGTTCAAATTAATTTGAATTGAAAGTTTTCGTTGTTTGAATTGCAAAAAATTTTCGTATGTAAATAAAATATACAGTTATCACCATCGGTAATCTTAACGTAATTGGCGATTGCACGAATGTGCAGACAATTAAAGTCAAGATAAAAACAGGCATTTTCATACATTTGCAATAAAATAAGGTAATCGGATAGCTGTTGAAAATAAAACGATATCTCGTTTGATGAATAAAGGTTCCAGCCGTTTGCTCAGAATTGGAAAAAAGTTGTCGTTCCTTAATACCAAAATGGACGCTTGAATAAACTATGTTATGCATATCGTCTCCAAATTGAATGATTTGGTTATATTCTTCAATTGACAACTTTATCCAACAAAAACAAAAAAATTCAATACGCCACAGATGATTTTTGTGGTTGGACAACAACGGTTATTTACCTATTTCGATTGCAGACGATCCATTAAAAAAGGCATTCGCTTTCTTCTTCTCAAAAACACAATGAAATATTAATGAAAGTCTCTACCGCTTAATTTCGAACCAAACACGTACTAAGCTCAATCACTTTCGACTACAAAGGCAATAAAGTGAGCATGAAGAGTTGTCAATTGAATTTCGTGGATTTCCATAAGAGGCGCTACGATCCGTGCGCATGTAATGTTGGGACGTTGACATTTTCGTGAATCGCCTCTTCTTCATTCTACATCAGACATACATTTTCGATTGACTAGACGAAAAGTTTTGTTGGCTGATACAGAACTATCGAATTTGCTAAAATGGGTGCACGCACTTTTCTCAATTGCAACACTCAAAAAGCATCCAGCTGTAAGTAGATTTTTTCCTTTTTCTCACCGTTCTTCCATCAATTGTGTTTGTTTCGTGCGTAAAAATAGTGAATATTTTTTATTGAACCGTATGAATATACCTTCGAACAAACTTATATAACCAATACGGTAGCATGACATTTGTGTGTAACACTGTGTGTTTTACCCAACTCGTTGGCGAAAAGTCGATAAAAGTGATGATTCAATTGGTTGAAACACTTTCATTTTTTGCTTCGACAATATAACATCGAAATGAATTGGTTGATGTGTGATTCAAGGTGAAATTCCAATAAAAATTGATGAATGTTTTTTTTCCAGTTGATCCCACTTGTGGTCATCATCGGCGTGGGAACTACATTGGCCCGGCGGTATAATTATGCGCTTGGCCACTCAAAGTCCTGATGTTTCATGGTCCCGCAATAATCCGGAACCCATGGGAAAGATACCGTAACAAACAATACAAAGTAAGTTTTCATGTTGAAATTATTTTGACAATGACAAACATCTAATGAATTTCAATGCTTTTCTCATTTCTTCAGCTCTATTCACCGAACATAGATTATTCACAATGGAATGCCCAGCTCCAGACTACAAGAAAGGTCTTGAAAACAACAAATAAATCCATAGACAAAAAGCCACACACAATATTTGTCAATAGAATAAATTTAAATTCAACTGAAACGGAAATAAAAAAAAAATAAAATGTTCAGTAGAGCAGCCACTTTTCTTGAAGTTCTAGAGCAAATATTGAATTGAAATGCAATGTCAGATTGCTGAATCGTGAGCGACGTTCACTGGTAAAACCATGTAGTAAATATGAACCGTATAAACCAGGCAAATAAAAAACAAAACAAATAAATCCCTAAGCATTTTGTAATTCTTGAAAATGAACATCATCAATGCTGATCTCTTTTAATCATTGATTTTATTGCATCAACTAAAATGCATTCAAATCCTATTTTTAGTTAAATACAAATTCAATGTATATTTGATGCAGTGTTGATTTGTTTGAAAAATTAGACGCAAATGGGATGCTGAATGTTCGATGCAATGAATGGTGCAGGTCAACCCGTGCCAATATTCTTTCAGTTTGTCATTGAAGTACTGAAAATTAACAAAGATGGGGCCACCGTTTTCTGTCATATTACCAGGTGTGTGCATTGAAAACCGTTTTTTACGTTGGACGGTCAATTGTGATTGCGTTGTAAAATATCAAAAAAATATATGTCATTTGAAAGTGTCATTCAATAGCTACCATAATAATATATTATAACAGAAACAAATATTTTATCTTGTGCGCAACATTTTTGTTTTTCAACGATGGAAAATTTGAAAGTTGGCGAAAAAAACAGCATCTGCGCGAAGTTTTGTTAAATCATTTTTTTGCAAAGAAAACTGCAGCTGAAAGTCATCGTTTACTTGTGGAATTATATGGCGAACATGCTCTATCAAAAACACAGTGCACCGAATGGTTTCATCGATTTAGAAGTGATAATTTTGACGTGGAAGACAAAGGGCGCCCAGGTCAGCAGAAAAAGTTCGAAGATGCGGAATTGCAAGCATTACTCTATGAAAAACCCATGTAAAACGCAAGAAGAACTTGCAATGGCGTTGAATGTCGACCGAGCAACCATTTCTAGACGTTTGCATTCAATGGGAATGATTCTAAAGCTGGGAAAATGGGTGCCATGTCAACTGTCTGAAAATCAATTGAGAGCACGAATTGAAGCATGCAAAAATCATCTTAAAGAATTCAAAAAACACAGTTTTTTGGATCGAATTGTTACTGGCGATGAAAAGTGGATCTATTACGATAATCCCAAACGTAAAGCATCATATGTTGATCCAGGCCAACCATCAACTTCACAATCAAAACGCGATTTTCATTGTCAGAAGGTTATGCTGTGCATTTGGGTGGGATCAGAAAGGGTGTAGTGTATTATGAGCTGCTAAAACCGAATGAAACAGTCCACAGCTGATCGCTACCGACGCCAGTTAGGCGATTTGGCTCGTGCATTGAACGAAAATCGGACACTGATAGCGTCTAAAAGAGACAAAGTTTTGTTGCACGACGACAGTGCAAGGCCGCATCGTGCAAACATCGTCAAAAATAGGGTAGAACAGTTCGGTTGGGATCGGCTTGATCAACCCGCGTACTCTCCAGACCTTGCCCCTTCTGACTACCATTTGTTACGTTCGATGCAAATCGACCTGGCCGATGTACGTTTTCGACATTTTGAAGAAGTGAAAAAAAGGATAGATGAATGGATAGCTTCAAAAGATGTGGAATTCTTTCGACGCGGAATCCAGAAACTGCCCGACAGATGGCGGGAAGTCATAGCTAACGATGGGCAATATATTGGTTAAAAAATATTATGTGGTTTTTTAAAAATAAATGTATCTTTTCACAACACAGAGCGGTTTTCAATGCATACACCGCGCATTCAGTTTTTATTCCGTTTCATTTTATCTATAGAAAAAATCCGCACACTTGGAAAACTATTGAAATTCTATTTAACATTTATATATAATTTTTTAGAAATACTCAATAAATGCAATGGAAATTCCCGAATGTCCGAACTTGATTGAAAACACATGTTTAAGTGTTGTGCGTATCGGCTAAAGATCATATAAACAAACAATAGTAGCACACATTGCCATGTAATTTCCTCTCTCTCTCTTTCGTTTCTCTTCATATATTATCTCTCACTCTCTCTTAAATGTCTCGCAGTATGGTGCTAACGAGGAAAAGATGATATGTCATAGTGAGCGTGAGCACGTAGTAGCTGTAGAAGCGCAGTGAATAGGGAAGGCGAATTGACTAAGCGAATGAACTGCACAACCATATGTGTATAGAATCGAGCACTCTGTGTTCGAAACACACAGATGGTATGGCATTTGCCGTTTAGCATTTGGTTGTTCAGTTCTTCCTGAGCCGTTGTTGAAGATACACACAACATACACACCATAATAATCATATGTTTCACAACGAAGAACTAAAGTTAATGAAAACGGTTTGAATTTTGTTGTGTATATAGTCGGTTTTGGAGTCACAAATTCTACCGCCATCAAGCAATTGATTCGAATTTCTGGGTACAAAACAACCGAAATTTGGGTCATTCATTTCGAATGTTTGGCGATATTTTCATAAAAGTGCAACATCTCTCGTCTTCGCATTTCTTTCTTAACAATCACCTTTTTTGTGGTTTTGTGCAACAACAACAAAGAATGAGTGTTTTCTAAATAACAAACCTAAAAAAATCGTCTAAAGAACGTTATTGAGATTGCGGTGAAAGTTGTAAACGTTGACTGTGCTGCGAATAGATCCATTAGAACCACTGTTTATCATCAATTGATCGCGTGTGATTCATTCATGAATAATGAGAATGCAAGGGAAAAATGTGCGGAACACCGCGTAATGAATTAGAAAGAATCAGCAAAATTGTGTTTTTGATGACAATGCATCTATCCGGCTGCTTGAACCAACAATTCTTCTTTTAAATATTGGCGTGCATTTAATTTTGTTGATTCCACATTTGTAATGTTGCGTGTGAAATAGTTTTAAAAAAGTTGAAGCCGAGAGGAATTGTCGGTTCGCGACACATTTCATATTCTTTTGTGAAAATTAACTGAAAAATAAACAAATAGAATAGCTCATTTATTTCGCATATCCCTTGATGTTGTCATCAAAGCGTGATTTTTGAAAAGTGTAAATACGACAAATGACAAAAAAAGGAAAATAACAACTGAAAAAGGTACACACTGAAGAAAAGAAGAAAAAACCAGATAGAGGAAAAATATTGGGAACAGTGCACACAAATCATTTGGTGTGTATATATGTGAGTTGTTGTGTGGAACCACCCTTTTTGCGCATCCAGCCAACATTTGTACGCATTTGGTATGTGCGTATGTGTATGTCAATGATAAAATAAAGCACGAGCTGTTTTACGCGGACATTCATATCAGGGGATATATTGTGAGTTTGAGCCACCAACACCAATACAGTGCAGCATTTTGTAGGCGCAGTGTTATCCTGTGTGCACATTGCTGCTCGGTGTTGTCTATTGCACTACGACGGTTACTGTTGCCGCCACCGTTGCTACTACCATCACAACGACACGCAAACCTCGTGAATATTGTTCCAAAGGCGAAAAAACTCATCAAAACTCACTCACACACAAACAAACATGGCTGTTCCAATTTTTGCAGAGGGTAAGCTATTCACCATATTTCACAACAACAATACAACCAACACATTCATAACATTATCCGTATAGAAAAATGGAGAAGAACACAAAGTGTGAGATAAATAACCAATAAAAATAAACATATGAAGAGAACAAAATGTGAATTAAAAAATCTTTTGCATCTTAATTGTTTTCGATTGTTTGAGATTTTTATGCAACGCGATAAAACCGAACGCATTATGCATCTTTTGCAATCTCCCCCCCGTCAAATAACAATGGCAACATACAAATACGGCTCGAGAACCGCAGTCATTTAGATGCAGCTCATTTTCAGGCCATTTTTATGCAAACGTCAACTGTTATCAAATTTTGTTTCGATTAAGGAGACAAAACGAGAAGGAGAGAGAGAGAGACAGAGAGGGAGAGAGAGAGACAGAGAGGGAGAGAGAAAACGCTTAATGACATATTTTATGAGCGTTGTAACAGTCTTCCAGCCATTTATGTATTACGTTTGTATGCAAAAATTGCTTATTTACGGTCGTCTCGTCCTAATGAATGGCGACCGGGACCGCAATTGACTTGGAACAAATAGCTTAACAAAAGCGATACATATTGAGCCAGCGATAAGTAGTTTTTGGATTTCATTCTCGGCACATCATTTTTATTATATAGACATATATCTTCCGATAATGCCGATGCTCCCGTTTATATTTTTCAGCCGATGAATGTATGAAAATGTGTGAACGAAATAAGGAAATGAAGAATGGAAGTCTGTGCATGTGCTTACCATTTTATTTATTTCATTTGGGTTTGGTTTTTTGTTTTATCGTTCGGCACGAGACAAGCGAACGATTCTTTTCCGTCTAAAAATAGGCAAACACAAAATATTTGAAAATGACTGAATGGTTTCGAAATCGAAAGCGCACCTCACATCCGTTCGCATGTATATTAATGCAACCTTCTTTTCATTTTTAATTCGGATTTCATTTAAGATGCAGCCATTCGCTTTCCATTAATTAGCCAATCGCTAAAATATTTAATCGATACTAATTTACTGTCTCTCGATTCCTGTTCTACTTAAAACTCTTTTTACTGAAGATTACACACTGCGTTTCAACATACACACTGATACACGCCCTATATTTCGAAAATAAACTGGCGAATGGAATAATGTAATATCGGCAAAATGAATATGTACACGCGACTTTGTAGTGTGTTTAATTTGACCAAATTGTGGATTAACATAAAATGGAACAGTTTACCGTACTATTTATAGTTTATCGATAGTTTTGCCTGTTCCTCGATTCTTCCCTTAAGATCAAATAAATTAACTATGCAACGCCTCTATTTCGATGTTACCTGTATTAGATATAGGCTCATAAACGAATAAAAAAAACATCGTTTTGGTGATAAGGTGAACTAAACGGTGTCGGCCGAGGTGTGAGTCCCTCTGTGAGCTTCGAAAACGACACCATATTCGTGCGACCGATTGTTTATGTGTGTGTGTGTGTGATTTCAGTCCCAAACTATGTGAAGCGTTTCAACGAAAAAATGCAGTGGCACATTGTTTATCTGTACGTCTTTATCTCTAGACAAGAATTAGACGTTTATATTCAGTGACGCAGGCCCATTATGCCGCAACCATAAATATTTAATTAAGTATGCGGAAAACAGTTTTTTAATACACATGAAAAAAAAGAACCAACTTAACGATTGTAAATTGATGTGTGGCAATCTTTCTCAGACTGATTTTAACATATCATCTGTGTCAGAGCTAACGCCATTAAGTCGTCTTGTTTCGCATTTTCACATTCAATGGAATTGGGTTTATTCTCTATGCGTGCAATTCACTTTTTTTCGTATATCTTGTGAGCAATTTGGCATTTAACTGACATTTCTTCATCACCACAAAATATTTATATGCGAAATATAAGCGGCGAAGTGTATGAAATATGCTGATATTGCTTGATTGCTTAACATGCCTCTTTCCGGCTCGCCGACTTGAACGGAACAACTAATACGAATACAAAAGTTCGCAGAGTAGAAGTCGTGCAAGAGGTTTTTGTTGATTTTTTTTCCGTTGTTCTCTGTTCACTTGCCTCAATTAATAACTTTGAAACGATGTGGTCTAAATTTGTGTGTTCGTTAAAAGACGCAATACATCCGTTTTGAGTTGGACAGTGCGAAATTTGCGCATATTCCATTTCATCTCGTCTCTATCTCTCGCTCGCTCGTGCTCACTATCGTTTTAAATATTACATTCCAGTTCAGTGCAATTCAAGCATTCCATTATTTTCTCACACTCGCTGCTAAGACTTGAGCTTTGCGGCGGTTTCGGTTTGTTGATTGAAATGCATCTTCAACATGCGTACACATGAAAACAAAATCTATAGCAATAATCGAATGTGTACAAATATAATTGTTCTCATTTTCATTGAATGCAACAATTAAGGCGAACAAATGAAAAAGAAGAATTTTGAAATTTGAATTGCGAGTAGACTTTTATGTCTAAATGAATCTGTCTGAAATATTCGAAATAAGCGCGCTCATCATTTCTTCCACATTCGAAACGGTTTTTCAACATGAATTTTGTAATGTTTTTCTGCTCGTTAAAATTGCTCCCATGGCCGCACAATGCGGCAAACCGATCAGCAACATCAGAAACAACAAATCAAGTATTTCCATAGTAAATATTCAATTTCAACACGACTAAAACACGATTATGAGGCACGATATTAAATGTACAAATATGCCCATTAAAATAGCCCGTCCGCCCGTGTTCAGTGTAAGTGTCAGCGCTCACCAATGAAATACTGGGTATCCCATTTATGGGCATCGATTCTCGGTCGTTTCATATCCGGCACGTGAATGCTCTCTCTGATGTCACTTATATTCTCTCTCTGTCGCATTCTTGAACTTTACATTGGCTCGATTTTAATTAAAAACTGTCGTGTATATTTGAAACCGAAAATTGTCGTGTTGGTCGCCGTTTGATTCTGTTTGTCTGCTGCTGTTGTTTGCCATTCGACGTGCGGAAATTCGTTTGTCCACTGATCGAAGCGGCAAGATAATCGTTTGTTGGAAGGAAGCGTCCCTAACGTGAGATGCATTTCATTATACAAACTCTTTTTTCGCTTGTAGATAGCCAACGTCTGAAACCTGAACTATCCAATATATGGGTGATACAAGTGGGTATTGATCACATCAAATCAAATGATTGAATCGAACGCCTATTTGATTCGTCAGCATTTCAAGAGTAATGAATAGATTCCTGAGTAACTGCGACGCTATTAATACTTTCCATATTTGTATAAATCGTGTCATTTTTTTTCCTATTCTCATTATCTTGTTCTGCCGAGCCGCAATACATGGAAAATAGTTCAGATCCCCCAACTGAACCCATTTATGTGGAAATTTGAACTTAAGCATTAGCATTCATGGTATTCAACTTTTGTTGAAATTGTATTTAAAGGTTTCATTGTTATCGGCCGGCATTGATTTGTTTGATTGATCGGCAAAACAGACATAATCATTGAATCATAAAAAGCCACTTCTCAAATGAATGGCGTGCCCGAATTCCTTCAGTTGTCAAAGCGAATCAAATATTTATCAACAATAAATGCTTTTTAAAGCATAATATAGACATCAAATGGAATGTGTTCCGGTGGACAAGGGCGAGCATGTGTTAGTGTTTTGGAAATGGAATGTCTCTCTCGCCCTAAATTTAATATTATGTATATTTCGCCGAAATTTTAGGAGTCATAAAATCGATACACAATGCACATTGACAACCGTACACACAATGTGAATGAAACCTCGTAATGAGTCATCGATACGAGTGTTGAATGTTCACCTTTACGGAATCTTTTGTCTCGTTTGCACCCATTCCATCGTATTTGGGTTGCTCATTCCGTTTAACCGTTCCAATGCCATCGTCGAAATGATTAAGCGAAAATCTGGTGAAGCAGAGAATAAGAAGACAAAATATCCATCATTCATGACCGTTTGTTAGCACGCGTTTACTATACGTAATCAATAGTAAAAACATAAAAAAATGTTTAGTTTTTCCCATCGCATGCTTGGGCCAATCATTAATTCCGTGTGTATGTGCGAGAATTGTGTGTTCGTGTGATTGAATGACAATGATGCTGCGTAACATATTCGATGATGATGAGTCGGTCGGATTTCCACGAAACAGCAAATGTCGAATGGCTTTAAAATTTATGAAGCCATCAATAAAACTTAGCGTTCAAACCGTTTTTAGGTGATGAATATTTCTCTTTATTTTTTTGATCGCATTTTTCCCACTGACGCTTTGCGCGACACACATTACATTTCCGAATGACATGCGCTGCGCACACACGCACGCTCGCACGCAATCCAAATCCAGTAGAACTCACACAAAGTGGCCAGTTGGAATTTTCGCCAACCCACTCACATCCGAAATGTTCTCTGGGTGAAAAATGCCATTGAAATAGAAATGGAAATGAAAATACAAACACGAAAGTCTCATGACGAAACAAACGGCAACAAATCAAAGATTCACTTAGCGCACACGTTAAATGAATGAAATTGAAAGAAGAAGCAGCAACAACAAACCAACAACGAGTGCCCGCCACGAATGCGCAAATAATTCGTGTCGGCTAGGCTGAAGAATTGAAATTGCTGTACAAACGAAGACATCAACACGAAAAATATGTCGAGCGATGGTAATTTGTAATCATCTAAATGGAAATATGAATGCAACACGTTTTTCGTCTGAGCAAGTTTTCAACGCAACTTTTTTTTCTTTCGATCTATCTTTCGTGCATTCCTCTATTTCACCAATGAATTCATAAATCTGCGCTAATAACAAGTGAAAGTTAACGCTTTCAACCTTTGTAATATGCGTGGAACAAATTTCGTTTCATACGATCGCATCATTTTTTCTCTGAACAACGGAATAAATGGAAATGGCCGAGAAGATGAACGAAAAGCATACAGAGAACGAAACAATTGGAAAATGCTTAGTAGTCTCAATTTTATTAAAATCTCAAGTAGCAGTTGCTTTTGATCTAATTTTTGCTAGCGCGAGCAGATGAAATGCAACACTCACATATTCATATTTTGCAAGTTCAAATCATCTAAAATAAACACCACAGCATAATTACGCAAGCAGTTTCCATGTTTTTGCAATGGAAGCATGGAGCATATCTTGCTTTAACTAACATTATAATTCATTAACATTCATGATTATCAAAAAAATTAATTCAAGAACAATTATTTAATAAATTTTTCAATTGATTGTTGTCGGCGATGACGGCAATGTGAAATGAAGATAAAATATTTTAGCGTTGTTTCTTTACTTTTCTCATTTAACAAAAAAGAGAATTTTAATTTCTTTTTCGCCGAATTTGGATTATAGCGTTGGATGGAATCACGGAAGCTTCTCTATTTAATCACCTTTACAACTTAATGTTTGTGACGGCAATAGCGATTGAAATGCATATTCATTTATCTTCTTAAATGTAATGATTTTGTTTATGCATAGATTGAATGTTCGGTGAACCAAACCGAACCGATCCGAACCAAACTGTATCGGTGTGATAATCGCGCTTATACATGGCAGCGCTGAGAAGAACATTAAAACCCAACATATATATAAATCCAAATACTTAATTTATTTACTTCTTAGCCGGATCGAATTCTTTTTTAGCTGTTTCAGTTGATAAATGATTACTATTTTGATGAGTTTACACAGTTAATAAGCTTTTGTCACGGATAAAGCCGATAGTCACATATTAATGAAATAAAGTGTATACTCGCAGATCCGAAATAGCAATGACAATATAGATTCTCGTCACGCTGTGCTCCAGTGCAGCTGAACAGCTGATAACAGCATGTTACTCCAATGTAGCGCATTATACTTGGAAATGGCTCTAAATCAGAAGCGCATTCTGAATCATTTACATGTAATAATTTGGTTTGTGCAAGTAGATTTTGTTGCATATTTTTACTTATTTCTTTTCAATTGATTTTCATTTTCTACAACGCCCCGCACCATCAATTTTATGATGGAAATCAACAGTAAAAATTGGATGCATCCACGCGTTTTGGTTCACTTCGATAGAGAAAAGAAAAGTGAACTTCAATCGGTGTTTCTTTGTTTTTTCTCTTTTCGATTTAATCAGCTTCGGGAAAATATTCGAAGCACGCAAAAATCATTGCTTTGAATTGCTGAGGATGGAATTGAGTGCGGATTTATGTGAAAGATGATGTGCGCTGCAACAATTGAAACCCAAATGGTTGATCAAAATATTCTATTGCTAGTGAAATCTAACACTTCGGTTGAGTGATTTGTAACACAAAGTTTGTATCAAATGAGTCTATAAAATGTGATCAGGATCGACTTGCCCGTATACCGTGGGCACACATACTGCACCATTCAAATGGTCGGAATATCTAGACCAGACGATACGAATGAAGGTAAGGCAATTCAATTCGAAATGTTCATAAATACATAACACCAAGAAACAGCAACGAAACGCATTTAAATTCTCTTCGCCCGGTCCTATCAATGTTAAAGTTGTGCGTTAAACCAACTGCAGTCGATTTTGAAGAAGAAAAAACCAACCAACAAATACACGATGATCTCTTATGAAAAATCGGTGGATATGATTTATATTATATGCGGTGTATGCATAATTTTAATAGATGAATAACCACAAATCTCATGTCCAATGCAATTTGACTCGTATATGTATCATTAAATTGTGTAGACCGTGAACATGTTATCCAGCTGTACGAATTTCATTCGAAGAATCGGCCACCGAAATAAGACTTCGGTATTCATATCGTGTGTATAAAGCATCTGCTCCGACGATCATCTGCAAATCACAATAAGATTTTAAAAGCGATCAAATTGGTTTAAAAGACCGGTCCATTCGCAAAAAGAACCATCACATCGACGAAAAACCATCTGCATTCATGATTTCGTATGTGGCTGCAAAATAAAAATCAGTTTTTATCCAACTGTATTTCTCTGAATGCACATGTTTCTCCCTTCTCTCCTTTTGCTCGTGCACTTTCAGTTTTATTAGATGCTTTTTGTATTGAACGAGAACATGTGGGTTTTATATGAGCACCTGCTTCTGTTTAAACATATTCCGCTACTTTTGCATAATAACTCGGACACGTATGGCGTGTCAATGGCACAAAAGGAACGGCTCAAACTGTGGAAACAAGAGCATTGACGTAAAAATGAATGCGCCTGCAATGTGCTTCAGAGATAGTGTCTTAATAAATAAAAGCTTCAGGAAATTGATGATATTTTTTCTGAATAAATTCTTCTCTTGTGCCTCATAAAAACGACATTCAAAAGCGATTGAAAGCAAAGCACTTTCGTGTGACCTGAACGAAAGTAACACATCAAAGAATCAAAACGTTCTTTTTTCAATCCAACTTAAAATGCAATTCAGAAATATCATGTTTTCAGCATGTACCGCCGCCGCTTACATGTGATGGCGAAAATTCAAATGGATTTTGTTGACACCATACACATTTCCTCTATGCTCGTGTTTACGTTTTTGTCTAAAGAATCTATTTATAAGTAAATATTATGGTTGCATTTGTGTTTTGTTCTTGGTGGATTGAATGCATCGCAACGCAATAAAATCTCTCTCTTGGCATCTCCCATTCACCGCTGTTGATTGTGTTTGAAGAGAGAAACATAGTCCATGCATGATTGAGCAATAAATCTGATTTCGGTATGCTTGTCACTCACAATCAAAATCAACCAATTTTTCGCTGAATAGTAACACTCACACCAACAAACAAACGAACGCACAGTTCAAACTATTCAGTGAATAATAGCTGTAAGGGCACATTTTTGAATTTTGATCCGTGCACAGTGAACCTATTTCCATTAGAGGCGAATAAGAGAACGAATACGGAGTAAGGAATTTTAAAACCTGAGGTTAAGTCAAACGAAACATAAGAGAAAAAAACAAAGTGTTCCGATTTGTGTGTTCTAGCTAGTAAATAGATGGCAATAAATATGAAAACCGATACAGAAATGGGATTTATGTCGCCGCTGTTTATGTCATACATTTGCACAGTGTACTTGCATTTCTCTTTTTGCCCGAGCCGATGTCGTCGCCGTATTTTGCATTCGGCGTCATCGCTGATCTTCATAAGTTCATTTGGATATCGAATAGTAGTCATCGAATCTGCGGGAAAAGCGAGCGTTTTGATTCTTTCTCTGATCATGTGTCTACATCATGGTTTTGCCGTGAAGCATTTAAGAAACGCACGCAAGAACAATAACAACAACACTAAACTTAAATAAAATAGCAACTGAATAGGCGTTGCTAGTTCGACAAAGAGCATTCGGCAGTGGATGTTTTGAAGTATAATAATACGAATTTAATGCGTTGTGCATTTCTTCATTTGCTTTTGTGCAGCGTGCGCCGCTTCTAAATCCAAATGGCATGATGAGAGCGCGCAAGTTCATTGTCCTCTTGCCCTATTCATTCTTTTTTCTTCGCTCTATCTCTCTCTTTCTCTCTCTCTCTCTCTCTCTTCTTTTCTAATGTGCAACACATTCAATTATCGTTAAACAATGACGAAGCCACTGTGTCATTTTTTATTTTTCTGTATGATATTCGAATAAAAATGAGGAAATAGAGTAAGAGAGTGAGCGAGAGAGATGGGGAGAAAAAAAATTAACGTCGAATTTGCGCCTCTTTGTCGACATCGTTTTTCGTTGTTGTCGTGCCATTGTGCTCTTTTATTTCTATTTTACTCTCTTGTTTTCATGCTGCAATTGTCGATGTTGATGAAAGAATTGGAGCAAACATTTTGAACACGAATTGGCATACCCAAATGAAAGGGATAATGACGTAAATGCAGCATATAAAACTACCATCGAAATGGCAACAGCATAGTTCGTTTTAGGATTGCGTAACAACCACTGACAGCCCGAATGCAGCGCAACTCGCATACAGTCATTTTGTTGGCGTTTGTCTTTGAGTTACGAACACTAATGCGCATAAGTGAATTATTTCTGATTCAACAATTCATCCCGAATTCATTGGGAACAGATGTTTCATCGGAGCGCTGGTGAACTGTTCAATTGATATCATTTATACACATGGTTTACTACATATATTGGCAATGGAAGAAACGCCCACCGCTCTCTCTCTCTCTCTCTCTCTCTCTCTCTCTCTCGTCCATTCTTTGATATATCGCATTCAAAGAAATGCATGTATTCTTTAATTAATGAGACTGCACTCGGGAGGAGTGCAGCGATTTATTGGTATTTAATGTTATTGAAATGTCTTACAAAATTTATAGATTCTAGTGTTTCTTTTCTTTATAGCCGGGCAAAATAGCGTATCTCAGTCACAATGTTAATCATATTTGACTTCCGAACACTTAAATCGAATCTTAATGATCTATGGAATTCTTGCCATGATCAAAAATGGATTGCACTCATGATTATGGTGAAACTTGCCATTGAATAAGACTCGATCACAATCATGATTATCATCCCATCTTAATCATTATTAAGATATAGCGATTGTGATGAGGATTTAAATCGATTTGAGAATCTTATTCACTTGTGATTAAAATTCGATCCTAATACCCGAGAATCCCATTCACTCGTGAATAACATAAAGGATTGTGATTTTTGTGATTATGTTTACGGCTATACTTTTCTTTGAAATAATTCATTCGTTTCTTTGTTTTTTGCAGGTCGTCTTGGCTCGACACCAGACAAAGGTGTTCCAGATATGACGGCTATTTCAGACATCGATGAGACTGGCATCAATCGAAATCTCAAAGTTCGATATAAACGTGATCAAATATATGTATCCTTTTCAACAACAAAATATAATCAATTCACTAGTTATGAACTGCAAACCTGAATAAAAGAGACTTACCATGTTAGGCCCATCGTTGTGTACATAATGAAAATTAGGCTCAGACAAAAAAAAACGTCGTAGAATCGAAAATCAACAACAACGCCGATGGGGGAACACTTCACGGTCTTTCATGACATCGTGTCAATTGCTCTCCGACAATTCAGAATCATGAGCATTTGGCGAGTTGATTTGATAATAACCATGATGATGATGATGATGATGATGGTGATCAAGGGGACCGTGCTATTTGAGACATTTTAATCATATCTATGCTCCAGCGCCATCTATTGGGCAATAGTATTGATGTGATATTTCAATCGTTTCAATGACTCATTTGTTTTTATTATTTGTGTCAATAAAAATTTTGTTCGTATTACAATGGATCTAAATTGAGTTCACCAATGTAAAATAAGATGGCGCGGTCAATTGGCATACTCTCGAATAGCTCTCCAATCCCATACAAGCACGGTCCGCTTGATAGTGATGGTAATTAGTAAGGTCCCAATGCGTATTCGTTGTACAGCATCGAACCTTTGTATTTGAAAGGGTTAGTTACGAATGAGTAGCTTAGAGGAAAAATGTCATACAGAAAAGATCCGTGGAAAAATGATGAACTATCTAAATGGTACCATGTTGAGCATTTTTCCAGAGTATGAATGGGAAATCACTGTCTATGGTGATTACATGAAATTTGCTCCTAACTGTGCTTCACACTGTGAAAGTATAACAACGTTGAATGATCAGTCACATAGTTCACCCGATCGCTGCATTTGATTCGGTCGTAAAATTGCATCCATATCAGCGGCTAGATATTCAGTTGTCTGAAACACTGGACAAAACCCGTCTATTATTCCATTCTATAATTATTATTGTACGTTCATGCAAATCGTTGTGCGTTCCACATGATAAAATACTGAGGCAATACTGATATTTCTGACCGGCAAGCTACTGACGATATTAATCTTTTTGCAAAGTTCAAATCAATTTGTCCGATTCATATTTATGGAAGCCTCACGTGAAATGGTGTCTCTTTTATTTATGTTTCGTGTTCTGAGTTTAAGAAAAATATGAATTCAATGAGAGTTCAGCTTAGAATATGTAAACAAAACCGCGCACAACTCCGATTTTTCCTTAATCCGAAAAAAATGAAAAACAGACGTACACTGGATCGATATTGGTTGCAGTCAATCCATACAAAGAAATAGAGTGTTACACATCGGTAAGTGGAGAAATAATGAAAATAAATATAGTATAACAGCTAACAGCAATCGCAATAAGAAGCTGGCAAATAATATAATATCATAAGCACGGGCTATAAAGGACATTCACACCACCGAACTGATTTCAATCGGGATAAGTGAATCCGTTTGTCGGCTTTGGGGTTAAAAGACTCATTCATTTGCAATGAGGGAGGAATAACCATATTTTTCCATTTGTAAATCCGCTAGGAGTACGTTTCGAAGTATCATGGTCAAAAATTGGGCATGCTGGAACCGCATGTGTTCGCATTGGCTGAAGCTGCTTATAGAAATATGTTAGATAGCGACCGAAATCAGTCGTGTGTCATATCGGGCGAATCGGGAGCTGGAAAAACCGAGACGACGAAATTTGTGCTACAGTATTTGTGCTCGGTGACGTGCGATGTATCCACGTGGGTGCAACAACAGATTCTCGAAGCGAATACAATTTTGGAGGCATTCGGTAAGCTTAATTTCTCCTTCTATCACTCACACACTCAATAACTACAATCCGCCGTCGTCATCGCCGCCGCCGCTCGTTGTCAATTAGACAAAGAGCGTGGCCAATATTTGTAATGCAAATTTTAATCGTTCACTTTAAATTGCATGTACGCACACGACATCATTTTTAGGTAATGCCAAAACCATACGAAATGACAATAGTTCGCGTTTCGGGAAATTTATGCAAGTCTGTTTTGATGCCAAATGGTGTATTAAGGGTTGTATTATACAGGATTATTTATTAGAGCAATCGCGTATTACGTTTCAAAGTGCCGGCGAACGAAACTACCATGTATTGTATCAACTAGTTGCTGAGGGAAAACGCAGTGACGAATTAGCAAAAACGCTTTATCTTCGGGATCCATCCTTCTATCGATATTTGAATGGTGGACCCACAACAAGTAATGGGTCTGATTACACAGATGCCGAAATCAAATCAGAGGCTAAACGATTTGAAGCCTTGCGATTGGCATTCACCGTGCTTCAAATACCTGAAGCAATCATTAATGGTATTTTGAAAGTGCTGAGTGCCATTTTGTGGCTGGGTAATATGGATTTTGCTGATGTTGATGGCGAACGATGTGAACTCACCGAATCCGATATGGATATTATCAAGATCGTTGCTGAATTGATGGGCATTCAAGAGATTGAATTGATTCAAGTGGCCCTCAAACGACAAATTAATGTTCGCGGCAACATCACAGAAATCCCATTAAAAGTACAAGAAGCACGGGAAAATCGAAATGCGGTGAGTAGCAATTTTCGATTAGAAATTGGGCAAAAAAATAGATTTTTGGTTGTTCTCTTTTGAAATGACATACAATTTCATTGTTTTTTTTTTATTCAGATGGCCAAGGCGTTGTATTCACGCACATTTGCATGGCTAATTAATCACATTAATACGTGCATCAACCCGGGCAATGATGCATCCAGATTTTTAGGTGTTTTAGATATATTCGGTTTCGAAAACTTTGCGGTCAACTCCTTTGAACAGCTGTGCATTAACTACACGAATGAAAAGCTGCATAAATTCTTCAATCATTATGTGTTCGCATTGGAGCAAGAAATTGTAAGTGCCGTTTCAGTTTCAATCGTCGGTGGATTGCTTACATGTCTGTCCATTTCATGCCACAACATATGAATGAATAATGAAGCTAAACTTTAAACATGAACACTTCTTTTGATCATAATGAATTCAACTTGTTCATTTACAGTACAAACAAGAAGAGATTACCTTTTCGCATATTCAATTCACCGATAATACGCAATGCTTAGAATTGATTGAGAAGCCGCCGCGCTGTATTTTGAAGCTCTTAACGGAACAATGTCATATGCCAAAAGGATCGGATACCGCTTACTTAACAAACCTACATTCCGAATTTGAATCAAATGGTTGCTATATCAAAGGTGCTGATCGCCGTCATTGGGAAACTGAATTCGGCATTCGACATTACGCTGGCTGTGTGAGTTATGCCGTCGACGGTTTTGTTGATAAGAATCGAGATGTTCAGCAAGACGTTTTATTCGATTTTATGAGCCGAAGTGGTAATGCGTTTGTTCAAGAATTAGCCTCCTATTCGGACCTTCTCACGATTCAGCACCAAAATCAAGTGAACAATGGCACGATTGGAGCAACCATTCAACGGGGCACTTCAAAGGGAAAACTCACTGTTTCAGACACATTTAGGCAACAACTGCAATCACTTGTAGACGTTTTGCAAAGCACAAATCCATGGTGAGCGATTATTACAAAAAAAATGGAGGAATTTGAAAATTCTTATTTTAAAATTGCTTATGTTCCAAATTTAATCATTCAGGTATGTGAGATGTATTAAACCAAATGCCGAAAAACTGCCGGACGATTACAATGATTCTTTGGTTTTGGATCAACTGCGCTATCTCGGCATGTTAGACATAATTCGAATCAGACGAGAAGGATTCCCAATTCATATGACGTTCGACGAATTCGTTACCAAGTGAGTATGAAACCAAAACACTTTTCACTTTTTCTTTTTATTTTCTAATTTTTGTCCCGGGTTAATTCCCATCGCTGCAATACCTATATATTTATTTTATGTCATGCTCATCACTCTACAGATACCGTTGCTTGACGAAGCGCCATGGCATCAAATCGAATCGCGAACAAGTGACGTTGGTAATCAACGAATTGAATATTCCGGAAAGTGAATGGCAAGTGGGCAAAACCAAAGTATTTTTGCGCAGTTTGGTGCATGAGCCGCTGGAAGATGCTCGGAAACAAATGATCAATGGAAAAGCGATAATAATTCAAAGAGAATGGCGACGATACAACCAACAGCAAAAGTATACGAAATTTCGAGACGCCGTTCTTCGAATACAGCACGCTTTCAAAGGTTGGCGATCACGAATCGATTTCTTACGCAAACGTCGTGCTTGTATTGTCATTCAAAGCCACCTGCGCGGTTTGTTTGCACGCGAAGTGGCGGCTGCACTCCGTGAGATGCGCCGTGTCGAAGAAGAAATGAGAAAACGCGAACGGATGGAAGCCGAGCGAAAAGAACGTGAAGGAAAAATCAGTGAGCAGCAAGCTGAAGATGAGCGCAAGGCAATCGAAGAGTGTGAACGGTATGTAATCGCAACACAAATATATAGTTTGAGTTGTTTTTTTTCCTATCTGAAGGTCCATAGATCTATAGCCGGTCGAAACAGCGTATCTTTTTCACAATGTTAATCATTTCCATTCCTGATTAAGATTATCTGTGAGTAAAATAATTAATCATGATTGAGATGTTGCGGTTAAGATGAAGATTTAAATCTTTTAAGGAATCTTAATCACTAGTGATTAATATTCGATTTCACACACAGATAATCTTAATCACCAGCGATTGACATCAATGATTAAGATTTTGGTGATTAGGATTCCGGCTATACATAGATCTGTTAAGCAGTCAGGTAATAGCCGGTTTTTTAGAATAGAAAGGCTTTCATTCGGGCCTATTTTGGAGTTCGACTTGTTGCAATGCAATGTCTAGACATTGGTTCCAATTTTATGCTTTTTTTACCAAGAATCGTAGTTGTTCTAGGTTGCCACGTAGTTTTATCGAGCCACATGTTTTTTTCTATTGTAACTTTTCATAGAAATCAATTACAATGTCACGAAATTTTCCATTGTTTGATTCATTTTAAAAACCGTTTGGTTCAACACAATTTTTCTTTTTGTTAATGATTTGAATGTGACAAAAATGCAATGGCCATAAATGTTGAGTAGTTTCACTTAGACGAAACACAATAGGATAATTCAACAATTACGAGTATAGACAAAACAATAACATTTGTTTGCTTTTGTCACACAAATGTAGGGTACAAAAATGTCTGAATCTGAAAACCAAAACTGTTAAGAGACAGTTGCCGCATTTTTTTTTTAAATTATTAGAACATTCATTTGTTTTATGATTTGGCTTTCTCTTTGATTTTTAATTCGTTATTAATTTATTCAAAGCATGCCAATAAATGCTAGGAGTTCTGACAAGGAGCAAGAGTAAGTTCTCTATTTTCTGTTTCAATTGAATCCGTATCAATTTTTGTTTACATGGAACAAACGAAATGCGTATTAACGAAAAAAATTTGAAGCAACAAAAAAAAAACAACATAAATATTGCTATACAAAATGCTTTGACTACTCTTGCCATTTTAAACACAATTAGTTTGAGTGAAATAATATATGACAGCCCCAAAGAGCACAAACATTTTAGTCATTTAACACGATAGAGACTCGTGATCACGCACGTCTAAGCTAATCGAATGCAGCACATGAAACATTTGTTGTTATTGTGTTGTTTTTGTTTTTAAAATATAGTATCGCACCATGGATGCTCATTATAATTTTCTTGATTCAAGTCTAGTTTGTAAGTTGAATGTCAGTTTGTCACTTTGTAACACACTCACACACTCACACACATACATTACTAAATGAATGAACCGTATTACAACAAACAAGATATATTTATTGCACCTGTGTCCACCAACAACTGTGCTATAAATCCAATGTGCTAATGAAATCTCGTATCTTTGTCACAGCATTTGCAGAGAGGAAATTGAGGCGCTATCTGAAATTGCCCATCAAATCAACCACAAATTGAACGCGGATGTCAACAGTAATGTGGCCCATCAACAGAGCAACGAGTCAGTCGATCTGGACAATCTGTTTGCATTCTTGAGTGAAGTAACACCAAACAACAGCAATAGTAATAATAGCAACAGCAGCAGCAGCAGTAGCAACAATGGAAATGACCATGATAATTTGAAAAATAATGGCAATAATAACAATCAATCGATCATTAATGATATCGAGGAGACTTTCCATGATTTGGATGTTGAATTGGAGAATGTGTTGCAACAAGAAATGGAAATTATGGAAAATGAACGCACAAATACGAATAAATGTCCACCAAATGCCAAAATGAATGTTCCATCGCTCGCCGAACAACGACCATTCCCAACGACCAGACCAACCAGGCTTCCCGAACCAACGACTAGACCGCCACCACCGCCAAATGTCCCCAAGAATAATGCGAATGCAATCAGCAACAATTCGCCGATGGGCCTAAATGTTGTTGATTTAAGCACTGAAGTGATTCCATTGAAAAAACCGCCACAAAAGCCAATCAATGTGAAATCGGCCAAGCGGAAAGAAGAGCCTATTTATGAGGCAGTCATTCCACGTCACGAGCTTCCACCCGTTGCTGAAATTCCTGAACCAATCATGAACTCATATGATAGCAACCAAAAATTGAGGTGAATAAACAGCAATTGAATGATTTTTGTATTTTTTTTCTGTATGAATCTCGAAAACGATACAACAAATGATATTTTCTTAAGTGTTAAAAGCAATGCATTTCAAAGAAAATTCTAATTTTTTTTCCCATTTCACAGGCCGAAAAGTCCGGCGGTTCATCAAGCGATTCGTTCAGGTAGTCCACAGCAGCATAATATTAATACCGTTGGCATTCCAATGCAGCCATCGTCACCAAAACAAAATCGTCCAAATTCTCGAGTAACGCCGGTCATCAATTCGAATGCAAACAATGTGCAACAAAACCACTATGGATTCTCACAGGAGCGCACCGAACGACGCAAATTCCGTGTGGAGAAAAAATTACAAGAAATGCAACAAACTGATATCTCTGAGCGGGAACGTGAAGCAAATCGCGATGATGTTTATTGCGATATACTCGAATTTGCCGAGAACAATTTCAATACGCATGAACGGACTCCAGAAGGAACGATAATCGCCACTCTAACGCGTAAAGGGCGGAAACCGGTTGATTTGGTACCGAAATTCGAAATGATAACGTATTATCGGGGCAATTCCATTCCAACATCGCACATTCACATGTATGATCCGGAGAATGTCACGATTGCATGTAATATGTTTAAGGTAAGTTCAATTTATTGTTTTGAATTAGAATAAAAACAGAAATATTTACATTTTTCGTTGGATGTATTTAGGAGTTGTGCAAATACACAAGGGGCGAGCTGAATGCTGAACGGGAATTACAAGTGATTCAATATATCATTGGCCAGGGTATTGAACGGGAAGAGTTACGCGATGAGATATTCGTGCAGTGCATGCGACAAGCAACAAACAATCCTCACTCTGAATGGACAGACCGCATATGGCTGCTGATGTGTTTGGCGATTGTCGCTTTTCAACCGAGTAAATTACTCATAAGGTACAATTCAAATGCACATTTCGAAAATCGAAAGAATCTTTATTTGAATTACTCATTTGGCAGATATTATGCGAGCTTCTTGAAGAAAAATCTGGAGATGTTGGATGGCAAACTGAGACAGTACGTGCAATGGTGTTTGGATAATTGCAAATATACGATGGTGTCACCTCGTCAATATCCACCATCGAGTGTTGAAGTGGCTGTAAGTGAACCCATTAAATTATTTCATCGTTTTTTTCGAAAACAATAAAAATTATTCTCATTACATTTTCATTACATTTAACTCATAATTTTTTTTTACATTGATCTCGATAAATACAATAAAAGAAGTTAAAAGGTACGTCGCGAACTATTTACACAGGCGGCAGCTCACGTTTGTGCTCAGATAAAATCATTTTCATTTCATAATCGAATGAAACGAGTGTGAAATTCATACAATTCCCAGTCATATATCTCTATTCATTGCATATTGCTAAATGTTGGCCCCCACTAAAATCCGTGAACCTGCAATTTTTTGAATATTCATGTGAAATAGGTTTTTTTTTTAAATAATAACATGAAGCCATTTGTTCGCAACTCCTTGATTGCGGCTTGTCTTGTAGTCTTAATTCTTAATTCACACATAAAACACCTAGCAAAGTGTCCGCTTCATCACCTGATTCAGAATATTCAAATCCCCCACACAATCCCACATTTCATATCGAACAGTGCACAAAAGGGGCGTTAATTATTAAATGCATCATTTATTTGTAGGCAATGCGTCGCCTGGGAACGATTGTGTGTAGATTTTTCTTCCTCGACGGAAGAACAAAGGCGATTGACGTGCATCCAACCGACTCGGCAGCTGATGCCGTGCAGAAGTTAGCCGAAAAATTATGCTTGTGTAACACAGACGGTTGGGCAATTTATCAATCACGACCGGATGGAGAGGAGCATGTTAAGAGTCATGATTATTTGTACGATATAATCGCTGCGTGGGAGTTCAAACAAACGAAACACACAACAGCTACAACGGCACTGTCGAATGGTGGCAATACGATTCGACGCAATCAAGTGGGATCCGGTGAAAATCGATTCGTATTCAAAAAACGGTTGTTCAAAAGCACTCGTGAACTATCCGAAGATCCAGTCGAAGTGAATATGCTCTATGCACAAGCTGTCTACAGTGTTGTGAAGTGCGATGATTTCCCCGTCAGCGAAAAAGTCGCATTGCAATTGTCCGGTTTGCAGGCACAAGTTGCACTTGGAGAACCATCTGCGCAGCCCAAACCCGAATATTATACGGATGTTAGTAATTTCTTACCAGAAAGAATATCTGGTACACGCGAAGATGCATTTTGGGTGCCAATTTTGGCGCAAGCTCATCGACAGTATGGTGCTGATCGTTCCGAATTAACAGCCAAAGTGTTATACTTATCTTGCGTTATGCAATATCCATTGTATGGTACGACAATGTTTCCAGTTATTTATCGTGGTTACTGGAGCTACGGAAATAGTTTGATTCTTGGTGTAAATTGCGAAGGTCTCATGTTCATCAAACCGGATGATAAAATTGTCATTTACGAATTCCGTTATGCCGAAATCGAATCGATTATGTTGGATCCGAGCGACTCATTCATTACAATCACGTTGAATCGCACACTCAATCCGGCCGGTGACCAGCAAAGATGTTTTGTTTTTGAAACAACACAGAAGAACGAAATTGGTAGCCTTATCATTTCATATTATCCACCATTGTCTTCATGGATTACCGACAATGAAGCCATTAATGGGCCAACACAAAAGCGAACGAAAGGTGTTACGAATGAGGATCGAGTCCGGTTCCATCACAATGTCGTTGTGTGTCGACGACATTTGGTTGATACCAATGAATTGCTGCGCAAGCCACAGGATGGAAATGCTGGTGGTTTCTTGAGAAATACGTTGCGTCGCTTATCAAAACATCGCATCGAGAAATTGCGAGCCGAACATGGTGTGGCGACAATTCAAGATCATGGTGAAACATACAAAGGATTCCCACATGCATATTGGGCATTCAGCCGACAACCTTTACCACAGAGTCTAACCAAATTGCCCGATTCCGAAGAAGAAATTGTATTGAAAATCTTCCAAACGATTTTGAACTATGCCGGCCTTGGACAAAGTGGCGAAACCATTCAGAGAGCCGAGGATGAACATATAACGCTTATTCAAACGATTATGGAACGAAGTATGCGCAAAGAAAGTCTCCTAAATGAATTATATTTGCAACTGATCAAACAGACAACCGATCATCCCGATCCAAATTCGAGGGTCAATCTCCGACACTGGGCACTTCTATCGCTGGCATGCAGTGTGATTTTGCCACCACTGAAAGTACTTCGAAAATATCTCATAGCCCACTTGAAGCGATGTGCCAGCGATTTCATTACCGAAGAAGGCAAATATGCTCGATTCTCTGAAAAATGCTTGTACAGAACACAAGGTACACGTCGTCGACAGTGGCCACCGTCCCGCGAGGAAATCGTTTGTACCATAAATCGCCGACCAATCTATGCCCGCTTCCACTTCATGGATGGACAATACCATTCCGTTGAGTTCCATCCTAGTTCGACGGCGCGTGAAGTCTTAGAAATAATTAAAAATAAAATCGGTCTGAATGAGAATGCACAAGGATATGCAGTTTATGAAGTTCTTGGCACATCCGAACGCAGCCTAATGCCGGATGAGAAGATCGCTGATGTCATGTCGAAATGGGAGAAATATCGAAATGCTGCCGCTCAAGCAGTGCAGCAGAATCAAAACGGCTCTAATGCGAATCTGTCGCCGGCCGCTCGCCGCCAACATCATTTATTCTTATTCAAAAAGCATTTGTTTTATGACAAGTACATGAATTTGGATGATGCCGTGGAGAAAGAGCTTCTGTATCATCAGGTATTGCATCAAATGCGAAGTGATCGCTTCCCGATCACCGAAAATGAGGCAGTTATGTTGACAGCGCTTCAATCACAACTTGAACTGGGCGACTTTGTTGCAAATGCAAATAATCCAAATGAAACGGTTCATGACTATCGACCGGTTGCAGCACATTGCCTACCACAAAGATATATACCGAATTTGCCACAACAAGCGGTAGCTATGCACCATCAATCGCTACGCGGTATGACACCGGCCGAGGCGAAAAAATCATTCTTGAACTTAATTCAGAGCTGGCCCATGCACAAAGCTACAATATTCGATGTAATGCAAACATTCACATCGAATTGGCCGCGCGTATTGTGGCTAGCAGTTGATCAGAAAGGCGTCCACTTATTGGAACATCGATCTCGAAACGCACTTTGTACTTACGATTACACATCGATCCTATCATATTCACCGAATATGAATTGTCTGATGATCATCACCGGATCGGATAAGAAACAATCTAAAGTGATTATAACCACAGCACAGGTTTGAAAATTTCCAATGGTTTTCTTTGTAGTCTTACGACTTTTATGCAAAACTTTATATGAACGATGTGTTTGATTTCTTTCTTTAGGCTTTCCAAATTGCGAATTTGATCCGCGAATACACCGAAGTGCTGTCAGCAGCGGCTGAAGAACAGGCAAAAGAGTTTGCCACGCCAGGTGATATTCGCCAGCAACACCAACTGCAACAGCAGCAACTCCTGCTACTACAACAACAACAGCAACAACAACAACAACAACAACAACAACAACAACAACAACAACAACAACAACAACAACAGCAACAACAACAACAACAACAACAGCAGCAGCAGCAGCAACAGCACAGCCAAATACAAATGGGCAACAATCAAATGAGGTTCCATCAAATTCAACAATCGAAAAGCACTCCAAATAATATGCCACAAAATCAAACCCACTTCCGCCATGCACAACATGGAACACAGTTGGTTCCACCGCAACCCAGCTAGCTAAACGTCAACACCAATTCATTGCAGCGGAATAAAATCAAGCGCTGAACAAATTACATTTTTTACCGTGTTTTTACAAATATCATGTTTATTTGAATATCCCGTTGTTTTGTTCGTCTTGTTCTCACCTCAAACTTGCACAATTAATTTTAAATATTTTATAACACTATAAATATATATAAATATCTACGTCGAACATACAATTGAAATACTTTTACAACTATTGATATTGATTGCATTTTGAACGAAAGCACAGACAAATCGCAACCTAACATTTAAATGAAACATATACTCGATATGAAAATTGATTATATCCACAATACTCTAATCGTGCAAAAAATTCAAATCAAGTTTCAACTGCCGATCATTAATTTATGTTGCAAGAAAATGTATGAAATAATTCACTTAAATTTGTATTTTTGAAATGTATTATTAGGCGGAAGGTAAAACAATATAATTGGAGAAATTATTATTGTAAATATCATGATAAATTTATATTTTATCCAATTGAAATGATATACTCTTCTAACGTTGTAATTCTAAGAATTGAATTCTTTGAGAGTAGCCAACAATTACCAATGAGTCAAATCTATTGACATACCAAATAAAAAAAAAGTTGTTGAACAGAATTTTGAAATAGGAGAATATACTTAAAATGAGTACAAAATAGTAGGGCCCGAGAGAAGAGTGACATATTCTCTAACAAACTTTGTACGAGTGCGGTAAAAAAATAGTGAATGGAGGAAAAAAAATGATAAGAAATGCTCTGGGAGGAGTTAAGAAAATGTCACAATTGTTTCTGGGTTTGGAAATTTAGCATAGAATTCGAATTGTTACTTTTAAATTGCATATAGCTTTGTCTGCGTGTTTTTCATTTCGATTTTATGCAAATTTTAATGAAAAAAAAATGCTTCACATAGATTTATGAGAAACGAAACATAAATTTAGCCAAACCTATGTGTGCTTGTAATTTTGGCGCAGAGTTGATTAATTTATGCAAGCGAAAAAGAAAATTTAATCTGTTGAAATCACGCTATCTCCTCAATCCAACGATAATCGCAACTGACTGAACTTTTTCTCTGTCTCTCCTGCTCTTAGCAACTACTTTAACAAAACGTATAATATTATGGAAAATAAAGTATTAACTAAATAATCAAGTTTACCTGAGGATAGATCTGAAAAAATCGTGATGCCACATCGAACTCACAATTCCATATTGGGCGTAAGCAAAATTTTCTAGCGGTAAATCGCCAATTGTTTTTATAAAATCACCAAATATACCGCGTTTTGATATAAATGAAATATTTCGAATTTTAACTCACTGGCAAATTGATTCTCTTTTTTGCCATTAAACAAATCCGCTTACCTTTTGATTTTTATACAATTTCGAATGTTGTTTGGTTGTGTGCCATTCGAGAAATGGTAAAAGACCCTTTTTCTTCTGGCCTGATCATATCTCGTTTGTATGCAATCAGAGCATTTCAATACTGATTCGTCAAACTGCCTAATTTGTGAATATGCAAAAACTGCCGAATTTTTGAAAGAAAATTCCAACGTAACACATTTTTCACAATTGTTTTCTATAAAAAACCAATTTGATTACAAAAAGTGTGAAATAGGCATAGAAAAATACATTATGACCAAAGTCATGTTTTTAATTGAAAGAATGAAACAAAATATTCAAATTTAATGCGTTGCTACTTGCAAAAACCTAATTATAGCAAAAAGAAACGAAATTAAGCAAGGCAAAACTAAATCTATAAAACAAATAAAATATACGTATGTTTTAATTATATTTGAAACATTAATATTTTTGGCTGGAGAGAATAAATTAAATGACAAATATAAAAACCATATAAAAATAATTTTAATTTACCAAATAATTTGCACAGATTTGTGTGATCAAGGTCCTGCTCTTCAACGGAGGTAATTAATAAACAAAAGAAATATTTTTTACTCAGATCACTTATCAATATATGCACGTTCTTCTTTGCATGTGCAGCTACAAATCATAGCTTATGGAAATAGAACACTGAATTCACCGTAAATATATCGTAATATGTCTAATTCAAAGGAATGCCAAAATAGAAAACTTTAAAAAAACATTTTGAATGATGAAAATGTCTGCTTTTTTTATTGAAATTGACATTATTAATGTTTTTTTTTTTAATCAATCCGGAGTACACTTCCGAATTAGGTATGTTTCAATAACGACAAGATTTACAACAAACATGTTTTATTATAACATAAATAATCTTACAATATTTATATTAAAACAAAGATACGTTATAATTTGTTGAATATCTTGTTTGCATCTTTTGGCTTTAGAATTGTGATATACTCTTTTAAACCACAGCTTCATAAGATCTAAAATATTTGATCATCACATTCTGAATGTAACTATTCGCAAGACTTGGATTGACTTTGAAACTACCGCTCATCCACATTGATTGTAGATGAAATATTTTTCTCAAACTTTTTAGAGAGTTCAAAGATTGTCATTATAACTCGTTAAAATATTTTTGCAATAGTAATTAACATTTCATCTATATAAAATTTCGGAAATAGTTTTCTCCTTTTTTGTTCCAATGCTTCTTTTTCTTTTATCGTCATGCTGGGTCCAATGTGAAACAACTCATCTCTATGGTCTGCTTCTTCCTCAAATATTTTAGTCCAATTTGAGTCGCTCTTGAAGTCACAACTGGTGTTTGTGGGATAATTATGCAATTTAACATACAAATGATCATGACCCGCAAAACTATTGAGTAACACAAAAGAATAAACAAAAAAATACGTTCACAAAAATGTTTATTCCAATTCTAGCTTTTCGATTGGGCACGAGCTATAAGTAAAATTGTGGGTACTAATTATGCGGTAAATAGGAGCATATTAACTGAAATAAACCCGTTTATCCAATTTTAAATTATACAATCAATTTTTGAATTTCTTCTTATTTGGTTGAAATGACTGAATGTTCATAAGAGTGAATAGTGCATAAAGCGATATACGTGCACAAAGCTTATGATAAGCTCCGATTTCCATAGAATGGAAGCAATTGGAGAGGTTTTTTATTTAAGAGCACAGCTAATACAATAGCACATTTTGTTCAAAATCTTTGCTATTCTTCTAGCTTAATTTCTTTTTTTTTTTCCTTAATGAAGGAATCCTTCTGTATTCGGATCAATGTCACTATTTAACTCTTAGTATCATTGCATTTCTCATTTGATTTTGAGTATTCTTTGTTCGACTTTTAATTCTGCCTTCATCTGTAGGATCTATGGGAAAAAAACTCGCGAGAATGAATGGGTCGCGATCTATCTAAAATCAATGAAATGTTAAAAATATTTAAAAAAAATATAGAAATTATGTTTTAAAAAATACTGTGTTTTACGGCAATAAAAGCATTTTTCGATTTTCTAAATAGGTCTCGAATAACGAGATCAATAGATGCTATCGAATTGAGCTGCATTTGGAATGTTGTAATACGTTAAAAATGTTTAATTTTGTCATGGTTTTTCTATGCTAAATGTGTACGGATATTCGACCTGAGTTCGAATTAATACTTAAGTTGTATACTGTCAACACTCTCTTTGTAGAAAATATTTGAAGAAAGTATTATTGATGTTGGTAGAGACAAATATTTTGCACGAATTTAGTCAATTCGTGCATATCGAGGTACGATATCATTCTTTATCCAAAAATCACAGTTTGGATAATCTTCGACGGGTTTTACATCCCGTCCGATATCTAAGACTCTTTTCCGTTTGCCATCTTCGTATTGAGGAATTGTGCCATACGCCACATAGTGATAGAAGAGTTTTTCCATTTCATCAGCGTATTGTTGTTGTGGGACACTTTTTGTCTCATATCGACCCAAAATGGCTTGAATATCATCCTCAACCCCGGCTAAATCTGGATATTCGGAATCTTTTGTCTGTGTAACAACATAGAATGTAACGTTTGGCTGAAGACGAGCAATCGTCAGCAATGGGCACACAGTACGAATATCGGAGATAATTTGCACCAAACCTTTGTAGGTGGCATTGTAACGTTTCCAAATTTCGTCGGCCAAGTGTCCAATTTTGCTGCTCTTTATATGTTCATGCACCAATTCAGGTGTCCATTCGGTATATTTTTGCAGCAATATTTCCGAATGACTTTCATGTGCGGTTGTTCCAATGATCAATTTTGGTGATCCAGATGCATGAGTTTTCCACACTTCAGCTGGATGCTTCTGCAAAACATTACCATCCAAAACTAACCATTCGTGGCGAGCGTCGTTTTCATCACCGAATGGCAAATCTGGTATGGGTTGTCTCCATGTGTCAGGTACAGCTCTCACCAATATTTCAGCGGAATCGACTGCGTCAGAGAATAAGCAATTTTCAGTTCCGCAGCTTGGTTTGTAGTCCTTGGCATTGATGCGTTCGTATTCATCAATGGATTTACCAGGGAATATCTATAAGGAAAAAGGAATTGAATCTAAGTTTCAGTTCGAAACTTTTGGCTGTTGAATAATCAAAAAAATCGTCGAAATCTTACCGCTGCTCCAGATGACACCCAGGCTCGGGTGTATAGATCTTTAGCTTTCGGTGATGTGACCAAAGCCGTTACCATTGTTGCGCCAGCACGGTGTCCGAGAAGGATGACTTGTTTCGGGTCTCCACCAAAATGGAAGATGTTCAATTGGACCCAACGGAGGGCAGCAAGAATGTCTGTGAGCGCATAATTTCCTGAAGTTGGTGGACGAACGGATTTCGAGAGTTCTTCCAATGCCAAGAAGCCAAGAGCACCCAAGCGGAAGTTTGGTCGGACGAAAACAACATCATGCAAACCAGCAAAGCGAGCTGATGGTCGTAATAAATTTGGCGAATTGCCGTGCAGAGAATCAGCACCGATCAGAACAACAACTGGCAATGGATTTTCATAGCGAATGTAAGGTGTTACGACATCGAGTGTGAGACAATCTTCAGATCCACCGATCGATCCATTGTTCAATATTTGCAAACAAATTCCAGATGCATTATGTGCTTTGAATGGTTTCGATGGATCCCAGCAATCGTCGAGTTTTTCGATTGGCTCTGCCGGCTTGAATCGTCGCTCATCGATCGGTGGCAAGGCATAAGGAATGCCTCGGAAAGCATAAGATGAATCTTCTAGAACGCCCTCAACTGGTCCACAAGACGTGACAGCTGTCGTATACTGTTCATGGCGAAGTGCTGCAGAGTTCACTGCTTCATCAGGATTTCCAGAAGTGAAAGTACAAATGCAAATTAGCAAAACAATTAGAAAGAACAAAACTATGCCGGTTATAATGCGCCAGTTGAGCAGTGCTTTCCACGAGCGACCGCGTTGAGTTTGAGCTTCTTTGTCATCATCTTTGATGGAGTCATCCAACGGTTCCATTACTATAGTATTTAAAAAAAAAAATGTGATTTCATCATTAGCAATTAATCAATTCATTATAAATTTATTAAAGAATGAAAGGATGACCGAAATTTATTTAAGAATGAAGCAGTTTCTACCAAAAATTATTTTATTTGGGAATAATTACTAATCCTTTAATATTTGTTAATTCCTTCGAAATAATAAGAAAATCGCAGAATTTATTCATTGCTTATTTTTATGAAATCACCGTTTATTACATTTGAACGCTACACAGAATGAACTCTGTATATTTGTGGCGGTTTGCTGTATTGGTGAGGCATAACAATTAGCTATCTTCTCAGTCGTACACAAAGAAATGTGCGTTTTTATTATTTTCAAGATACAACTAAAATTATTCAGTCAAATTCGTGTTGAATTTATTTTAATAATTTACCTGCGTCGGTGGTTGGCTTATATCCTTCAGACTTGCTCATTTTTCTGCAAATTTTGTGAACGCTTTGTGTAGCGCAGTTTTTTAAACTGTAGCCGGTTTATGCGTTTGTGTCCCAATTTTCACAACCACCAATAGAATTGCAAAATGTCAGCTGTCAAGATGGAATGTTCTCTTCTGTGCAGCTGCACACTGACGTCATCTTGTGCGATGCTAAAATTCGAACTTATTTTTGTTACAAATACATTTCAAAATAACAGATTTATTTTAATGTTCTGTTAATATATCATTTTGTTTATTTGAAAGGAAAATACAATAAAATATTGAAAAACAATCTCCCGTTTATAACAAAAATAAAAAAGTATGATTTTTTCGCAACAGTTTTATGCTATAAAATGAGTGCGTTCTGTGTCGTTTCGTGCAGATACATGAATATTAAGTCTTCATTTGTTTTTGTTTTGAATATAGGAAAAAAGATTTGAACTTTTATTTACCAGCTGCTTGAAGCTATCAGGCACGAATTGAATCAACAAAAAAATGCAGTCATTAAATGACAAAAAGAAACAAGAAAAACTCCTCATATGACAAAAGAGATAAGTATAAACAATTATATCGATCTATCGGTTTTATCGGACCAGCTCCGGCAAACGATACTTAGGTGGCAACAATTTTGCAAGTATCAAACGCGAAACTTGTGCTGTAAGTATGCTTAGCGGCCATGGCGTTCCACGTTTGGCCGCTTTGGCTTGGGTCGCTTTCAATTTTGCCAAGTAGGTTTCCAGTTGCGCATCAGTCGAGGGCGCTCCTAAGTGGTGTGATGTTTTCGCAAATCCCAAAGTTATGAGAGCTTCGGCTATGTCAATTCTCGGCTGATCAGAATAAAAAAAAATAGAATTATTGTCAAATTCGAGACAAATTCGAAAAAAAATGAAGCAACCTTTGCATTCGAAGCTGGATCTTGAAGCAGTGTCACTTGACACTCGGCAAAATCGCTATTGCTGTTGCTTATTGGTAAAAATTGAACTCTTTGATTCAGTGTAACCGATTGCAACCATGAGAAGCCGTTTCCATTTATATCGACCCCGAAAATCTGAGTATAAATTAAATTTCATAACAACTCAACAGTCAGTTGAGATTACAGAAATATGGAATCCAAAACAATACCTTGACTGGAAGAGTTTTTTGTGCCAAAAAGAACAAATTTAATGGGGGTTTGTGATCGATGCGTAAAAGTGCTCCGGCAGATAAATTCGGTTCGATGGCTTTGATTGTGCCATCCTGTACGACTTTCTTCGTTATGAAATGTTTTGGGATGTCTTTCGATCGTCCGAACTTTGTAATCTGCGGGAATATCATAAAATATAGTCACCTAAAAGACGTATTTATCCAAAAATCATTTTGATTTTACCGGGCGAATTTTTAAGTACGATATTGCAAATAGTGCACCAGAGATGGAATAAATGCCGATCTATTTCCAACAAGTGAACAATAACATTTTCATATTAATGAATTTCCAAGGGTATTCTGCGTTATAGCGACCTACCTCAACGCCCTTGGTGTTACGTTGCATAAAATCGCCAAATTTTTCATATCTCTCTTTTAATGAGCTCATTATTATATTTTTACTTTATTTTTGAACTTTGATATTTGATCGAATATATTCTATTGGCCCTGAATTTCGTACTGAAGATCTGGTTTTCCGCTCGATCGAATCGATAACATTACATTGAATCAACTCTTCACTTCAACAATTCACAATTTGAATTCTGAATAGAAAATAAATTATGCAGATCAATTTCAATGATAGGAAAATGTTTTATTTGTTCGTCTAAAAATAAAAAGTCAAAACAAATACGTATTATAATATTATGCTCGTGACAGATCGGCGTGTCTCATGACATTGCCCACGAATAAACGTCAAACAACACGAACAACCAAACCAAATACAATCACAAAGGTCTTCGGTTATCTTTTGAAAAAGAAAAAAAAAAATGAAATGATCTAGTAATCTAGCTTCAAATTTTGCAATGACAAGATTTTTCCAAATTTCAAATTATATTTATGGATATTTTCGTCTTCAACATGAAATCCAAACCATTCCATTCTTACGCAACAATTACAATACATTTGAATTGGATTATCCATCAATTAGTTTAAACCCTACTTACTTATGGGAGAAAAAAATACGAGAGTTAATTCAAGTCTGATTCAAATAGATCTTATCAGCCGATTACGATTCATCTGTATCACTTGTGCTTGAGCGAGAACTAACACTGGCCTATGAGTAGTCAATGCATTTACTAAGCGTAAGCCAGCACATGGGCTATGATAGTGAGCCATGTTCCAAGACTGTCCAGAAGTTTTCGTCCAATGCAATCTTTGAGATCCATAATTATTAATTTGATGCGAAAACAATCCGAAAAAAAAGATTAAAAATAAAACCGCCGAATCGTATTTTGTTTGTAAAATCTTTGATTTCATATTTATTTTGGGTGTAAATTCAATTTATATCAATTTTTTATAAGACCATATGAAAACACAAGAAGAGAAGAGGCATAGAAAATTCCATGAAGTGAGAGTCGAATAGATGAATGAAATGAGCGAATAAAGGCAATCTGGCATTCGACTACCACATTCAATCGATTGGCTTGATTGTAATATATCTGGAAGAGATGAATGCCACCAGAATGGTAGTAAGTGCAAAACAAACGGCGAATATGTAAAATGTTTCTTCAGTGAATATGTCAGTGAATGCAGGAAGATCTTGGTAAATCCGTTCGATCACATCCATGTGGCCGCCCTTCTTTAAATGCTTTGTCATGATCTTTGTGTTTCAATGTAAACTACGGTTTCAAACAATTTGACGAATTAACTGCACTGCACTGGAGTTTGGATTACTTCTTTTTCTTCTTTGCCCCTTTGGTTGACACCGATTTGACTATTTCTTCTTTGGGCGCGAGTGGCGTTATGTGCTTATTGAATAATTCCAATATTTCTAAAGCAGATAGATGTCTTGTGTTGAAATTTACCTTTTGAAAACCGGCTGCTTCTAGAGAAAGTGAAAGTCAATGAAATTTAGGGAATTCGAGAAGGTATCGCAATTCGATTTTGCTCACCGTGCACCTCTGGTATCAAATCTACTTCAATCTTCGGATCACTTCGGTCACAAACAATGTTTGTCTTGACAATGCACCTCGGATTCGTTAGCACCACCTTTGGCGTTGACAGCTGAAATATTATTTCTCTGAAATTAAACAACATGCACAACACTTTGATGAGCTAAATTTTAATGTTCACACATTTTTCGCTATGATTCACAGAAATTATTGATTTTATTTTCTTCATTCGACTTGAAAAAAGGAAGAGAATGTTCAGTGTTTTGACGTACTTTAGAATTATCAATGAAAATCGAATATTTTCTTGATATTTTTATCTTATTTGCAACAAAACAACAAAGTTAGTGAATGAATTGTTGGAATCTATACCATATGCTATGTGGAATAAAGAGGAAATTTTTTGGCTAATTGACATGCGCCGTACTTTATTTATAGAACGTACAGTAGAATCATTTGAATGTTAAGAATCGATGTGCTGCACCAGAAATTACCTCGTATGTTTGACATTTTCACCGAACGGATCAAATGATACCGAAATTCGTTTAATTGCCTTCAAATTCAGAAGCTTTGTATTTTTGGCGATTGCCGATATTAGACCGCCCGATCTACTCAATGAACCAGTGGTTGGAATCGACATATTTCCCTACTTTTTCTTCAATTTATCGCCAAACTGTAAATAAATGTCCTGATGAATGCAGGAAAAACACGGTGTGAACAAAAGACAAGCGTCAAAGCATGCTTGTCATATTAATTCCAATATATATCACTACATGCGCAGCTGTCGGTCGAGCGATTTGCAAAATGAGTAGAAATCATAGTTTGAAATTCAAAATGAATTTATTTCCGAAGACCAAAGAATGCTATTTAATTAACATTTTATTTAAAACCTAATCGAAATTGTATCTTTTTCGATCTCGTGTCATATTTTTTTTACGACGCTTCTCCAGATGTTTATTCAGTTTGCCCGATTTCTTCAGTTCCTCATATTGTTTGACCAGGTCCTGAGCCTTTTGCTCACCTAAAAATCAAAATATATGTTTATTCAGTTCATGTTTCAATTTTGTAATTTGAATTATTACGTTTTGACGCGAAGAATGGTCTCCGTTCATTTTTGATGGCTTCTTTATTCTTTTTCGCAGCATCCGTTTTCGCTAGTTTTCGTTCTCGAAGTTTCTGCTCTTCTAGATGTTGGTTTTGCATTCTCTGAAGAACCATTTTAACTTTCTCCTTTTCCTCTGTCTGATCACTCTTCAGCTGCCTCAGTTGGCTTTTCAATTCGACAATTTCCTTCTCCCGAATTTCATTGACAAAACTATAATCTTCTTTGAATTTGTCTCTATCAAATTCTCCGCATTTGCTATCGAAACGTGGGTCACGCGGCCCTGAATCATTTTTTGTTGGCTTGATTTTGCCAAGCAATGGCACCTGTTTTTTCGATGAAATTTCACGCGGCCGATTTTTATTTTCACGCTTGAATTGAAGTTTCGCATCTTTTTTTCGTCTTTTTGGTGTTGCTGCTTCACCGAAAACTGCTTCGTTGTACACTTTGGAGCCGAGCTTTTCTTTTAGCTTTAATAATTCGGCAAATGGCATCGATTTAAGCTCCGATCGAATTGTGTTCTTTTCGAAGATCCAGTAAAAGGAATGTGAAATATTTGCAAAAAAAATATAGAGATTCATGGACAAAAATTACCCTTTCAGCTTCGGTTTCTTCTTTGTCTTCACTATCACTGTTTGAACTATAATTTATCTCTTCATTTTCAGAATCATCAGATTCTGACGGTCCTTTTGATTGATTTTGCTCTTCCCAATCCATAATCTAAGCACCGCCAATTGTTCACTAAAGACCGTAATTGTGGAAATGCTCGATCGGCTGCGTGTTGTAAACAAAACAAAGTCAAAATGAATAGAAGCACATGTTGACATGATAGAATGAATCCCTTTGTTGAAGAGTGGCGCCATCTCAAACGCTGCCGCGATAATTAAAATCTCAATGAATTAAATATCTATCGCAACAGCAATGTATAATACATTTTTTCGATATACATATATCATTGAATGACATATTCAGTGTCTGGCTCTTCCACTTCATTACGTTCAAGAATATTTCCAAAACTTAAACAAAAACGACATTGGGAAGGTGATCCATCAGTCGCACAGAATTTGAATATTTCATTCGGCTGAATTGCGTAGAAGACATTCAACCAGAAAGAAAGAAAAAAATGCCGGGAGAGCAATTTTGCATACGTTGGAACAACCATCATCCGAATTTGATATCCGTGTTTTCAACACTCCTTCAAAATGATCAGATGGCTGATGTAACATTGATCTCTGATAATCGTGAAATCCATGCCCATAAAATCGTGCTGTTCGCATGTAGTCCTTTTTTCCAGGTACTTTTATCTAGCATTTTCATTTGCAATATTTGTTCGACATCTTGCAATTTTCAAATCCGCTCGATTTTCTCCCCGTACATAACAGAACATCTTCTTGCGAAATTCATGCAAACATCCTGTAATAGTGTTGACTGGCATCAAGTATATTCACTTAAAGAGTCTTATCGATTTCATCTATAACGGTGAAGTCAATATATATGAGGAGCAACTGTCAGAACTGTTGCGAGTTGCAAACATATTGAAGATCAAAGGATTAGATGAAGTTCCGTCATCGAGTAATGGGACGGTCCATATCAGCGATCCGCAGGAACCATACGATTCCATTGAATCCGATCACACTCCTGAATTAAAATCAAAATGCGATCTTACTGAAGACACAACTATACAAATCGATTTTAATCACCCAAATGCTAGTGACCAAGCAAAATCGACGAAAAAGCGAAAGAATGTCAGTTTTTCAGATACACCTGAAATTTTCTGCGATCAATTCAATGCCACATTTTCCGATTATAAAAATAATGGCAACGGAAAGCGAAAATTACGTTCGGTTTCCGATATTTGTTCAATTACAAAAGTCAAACATGAGCATGAAAAATATGAGGCTGGCCGTTCAAGAGAGGTCGAGGGCCACAATAAAAATGAATTGATCGTTGCAATAAATTCGCACAGTTTGTATCCATCCACCGAACCGGCGAACAATGATGACCGAATGACTGAAAGCTCACCTGGAAAGCAGCGACCGAATACAGATCGCAGAATGATTCGGAAAAATGAAAATTTCTTGCGTGCATTAGAAGCTGTCCGTGATAAAGGCATTGGTTTCTGTAAAGCAGCAAAGATCCATGGCGTCAATAATCGAACGCTATGGCTGGAATATCGAAAACTCGGCTATCCCGTGAAAAATTCACGGAAAAAATCACAGTCGTAATGTGCAATCAGATGCTACGAATCTCAATGTATTTAAATTGCACGATGGTGTAAAATCATTTGCAGTATTGACACATCTTTATCATATCAATTAATGTTAGACCGATATATTAATAAATTATCATAATCTGATCTGTTTTTTTTTTCTTTCAATTTTACCATTTGAATAGAATCAAGATTTATATAACCAAGAGTGACATCTGTACAATGTTTATTCGAAAGCTGAATGAAGTTAGTTAGCAATGAAAGGTGTCAAATCACTATTGATTTTTAGCTTCAACAAAATCACTGGGTAAACATTAAGTTGTAGCTTTTGCGTTAAGAACAATGGATTACGAAGACGATTTTAGTTGGAATGCGCTGGATCCCGAGGTGGATCCACAGGAACATCAGGATTTGCTGGTTGTTCGTTTCCTCATCGAAAATGGTTACATCCCAGAGCATTTCGACGGAGCTCCACCGCCAGCATCCAAAGAAGTTGTTGCGAGTTTGGAAGAGCGCAAAGTCAAGATTTGTCGTACGCAGCCCGACACAAATTCCGACAAATGTGTGATTTGCTTGAAATTGGATCCAACCGAGCCAGATGACGACGATGACGATGAGAATAGTGCAGACCGAACAGCTAAGGAGGATTGCTATGAAAAGATCTTCAAAGTTATGCCTTGCAGTCATGCATTCCACAGGTGGATATAACTAATATATTATTTGTTTATTGGGGCAATTTGGAGGAAAATAGTTCCAATTCTCAAAAATTATTAGAAAACGGAGCATAAAATTCAGACATTCGAGCCAAAGATTCTGAAATTTGTGACTTTTGGTTCAACTGATCTGATTGTCCCGAACGCAGCTATTCATAAATCATCAAACTGAAACAATAATTTATTGTAGTGAATGTATTTTGCCGTGGCTTGAAAAAACCAATTCATGTCCGCTGTGCCGCCACGAACTCAGGACCGACGATCCTAGCTATGAGCGACGCAGAGCGGAACGAGCTCGTGAACAAGAAAGAGAAAAAGATCTAGAAACTCTTCATAATGCGATGTTTGGCTAATAAACGACGATAAACAATATCCAAATTTAAGCTTTAGATTTTTACGACTTTAATGAATAAAGAATGGATGAGAACATTCTTTGTATTTATAAATTCGACCAAAGTTTTTGATTGAAATGAATTAAAATTCTTTAGACGACTGCTACAAATACAATTACAAAATTCCTGTGTTCAATCCAATCAGAATCAGAATCGGGCAACGGTATCAAACAGGTCAGTACTTAACATTCATGGTGAGTACTGAATTTGACATTTTAAATACACAAACCACATCGCAGTAGTGGAAATATGTGGATTCGTCTGCAATTTTATATGGAAATGCGGCTCATCTATAATAATGCGACGATAGTGAACATATGTACACAACGACAGCAACCAACGTCTCTCTCTCTCTCTCTCTCTCTCTCTCTCTCTCTCTCTCTCTCTCTTCGTGTGTATGTGTCTCTCGCGTTCTGCGTTCAAGTTCAAAAAAAAAAAAAACAAACGAACGCATGAATCATACATTCTTATACATTCTTTGTTCGATCGATTTCGCTTGTGTTACATATTACTTTACGGTTTCAATGACGGTAATGATCGCCTGTAATGACAACGACAGCAGCGAATTTGTATGCTTAGCGATGTACACGTTTACTTGAAAAAAAAATCTCATGCCATTTCGCATTGCTTTTTTGCATGTGCATTTGAGCTTCTCGTGTCATGCACATCAGACATTAGCACGAACGTGTGAGAGAGGGAATGAAACAGAGGAATGAATTCTTTGATCTAATCAAAAACGTTTATCAATTTGACCAAGCCACTGCTACACAATTACAAAATTATTGGCCAAGTAAAGACCGGTTCATTATGGAAACGCCAAGAGTATCTTAGTACAATACATCGCTCAAATTCACCAAACCCAAAACAATCCTATGGCTGAAATTTTCGGCGAATGGTTCCATTTTTTGTTTAATTTTTTTTTCATTTTATTTTATTTTCTTTGCATTTGGTAATTATGGTTTTAAAATAATGAAATATGTGTGTGTAATGCGTACAAAAATACTTGATTTTAATGCTAAAAAAATACCTATTTTGGGAAATACGAACAATATACACGAATATTATTCCTGTGACGTATAATTCCAGTGTTTCAATGTCATTTATTAATTATATTCACATAACTTCACATTGAATAATATTCGTACATATTGTACGTATTTCCCAAAATGCCAATTTTTGTACGTATTACGCACACATATTTGAAATTCTTTTTCGTGTGTGAGCATTAAAATGAAATTGAAAATGAATTTGAAATGCATTTAATGCCTTTTACACAGACAATGTAATATCGCTATATAAAGGGTGATTTTTTAAGTGGTTTCTTTTTGAAAATCGAAAAAAACGCAAAAAATTTCGAAAAGTGAATCAAATCTTTGTTGAAATCGATAAATTGGTTCTTGCCATTTACTTTTTGAAAATAATTTCATGCAAATGTTGGCCGCGGCTACGGCGCAAATGGTCCATACGGGAAGTCCAATTTTGGCACACTCTCTCCAACATATCGGCCGGAATCCAACATATCGCCAATAACGCGTTCGATGTTGTCCTCCAAGTCGGCAATCGTTGCTGGCTTGTCCGCATAGACGAGAGACTTAACGTAGCCCCACAAAAAATAATCCAGGGGCGTTCGCACGATCTGGCCGGCCAATGAACGGGGCCGAAACGAGAGATGAACTGTTCGCCGAACTTACGGCGCAGTTCGTCCATGGATGGACCCGATTTGCAAGCGTTGCTCGTTTGTAAGTCTTTCCATCTTGAAATTGCAAAGCATACTGAGCATTTTTGACTGTGACAGACGTCAGTTGGAATTTGACATCTGTCAAAAAATTAAACGTCAAAAAGAAACCAGCTAAAAAATCACCCTTTATATGCTTGTTCCTATATTCCTACGGAGGCATACGAACACCGCACGGACAACGCTGGTTTTCGTTGCTCCGCTTTGTATGCCGCACGCTTCAGTGTAAAACATATAACGACGCGAATACAAACGCACGCAAACGAATGGAGTTTGAATATGGACAACATCGCTGAAATGAAAAGTGTAAATGTATGTATGTATGTTTCTGAGCATGAAATGTTTATTCAAATCGAGGATATAATGATTGTTGCTACAAAACGAGTATGAAATTTTTTGATTCTACTAGAAATTTGATGATTTTTTAAATTGTAACAATAATTATTACGTAAACAAATCAGACGTTAAAGTTTCGAAGCTTTTCTGTCTTTACTAAATTGAAAATATCTTTGTTTAAATGAATCAACAGAATATCTTTTAAACGGTCTCGTGTCAATTTGAATCGCCGTTCAGTAAACACATGTCCAACACTCGAAAAGTTTTGTTCAATTTTTACTTGTGTTGGCGGAATCGAAAAACAGCCATTGCTACGTTATATAATAATGAATGTTTTTGTGTGTCCCAAAATTCTAGTACTGATTTTTCCGATGGTAATAAATCGGGTTGAAATTGTTCGACAGCATCTTCGATCAATTGGATGTGTGTAGATCCTTGGCTCATTATTCTATTTAGTTCAGCTTGATCATCAAATGAGACATGGAATTCGCTCGACACATCTTTTGTTGTGTTTTCTTGTGGTAGCATATTGATTCGGTTCCAAAGCCTTATTAAATATGCTTTCGGTCGTTCAAGTGAATCATTGTTATTCAAAATAACTCGACGAAAACGTGGATCAAGGAAAATACAACAATCCATCTCAGGAGTGTTAAAAATGCATGTTTTTCTTGCATTTGATGCCGTAATCAATGCTTGTGAGAGTTTTGTTTTGAATACATCTTTTGCAGCACATGCTTCCAAACGAATCGTCATCTTTGTCCATATCCCAAAGACGTCCGAGAGTGTGATGAATGGATTTTGAAGAGCAATATTTGTATCAAACGGTACATGTAGCACACGTGTCAGCTCTTGAAGAGTTTTCCACTTTTTAAGGATCATTTCAAAAAGTTGCACCTTTTTTCCCGCAAAATATTCAATTACATTCTTGATTTTTTCAATATTCGATAGCTGAACAAGTAAAAGGTAAATTTGCAATCAGTAAAATGTGTTATACATATGTCTATATATAGTAGCCATACCATAGTATACGTTGAGCACCAGCGTGTAGAGACATCAAGGTGAGGTATGCTATATTTTAGTCCAGATGATTTCGGCTCGTGTTCAGTAGATTCCAAGCGTAGTGTTTTCGCAATTCGACGATAAAGAGATATAACATTTTTGTTTTCATGTGAAAGTTTTGCCAGTCCATCATGTATGGCCAGTTGTAATGTGTGTGCTGCACATCGAATCCCTACCACTGATTCCATGAAATCGAGTTCATTCCGCAAATTAAAAAACATCTCATTTAACAATGCATCATTTTCGGAGACCTGCTCGTCATCGTCACTATCAATGTCTTCAAAAAGAATATTTAATGCTTGATCATCTGTTAGATCAGGAACATTCTGAAGATAGTCCTCAATTTCTTTGTCACATTCGTCTATATTTTCATTCACAGATTCGCGACGAGAATGATTGAAATTTTCGAATGCCATCATTGCATTTGTGACGTCACGCACCATTTTCACAACATTTGCTCCATTATCTGTGGTAATTGAAATAACTTGCTGCGGTTTCGATCCGTATTCGATCAGCAGGCTACAGATAACCTTTGCCAAATATTTACCAGTGTGAGATTCATCCAATTCCAACATACCGATAGAACGAATAACGTGTTTGCCTTTTTCAATGAATTGTACACTGACTCCAAGTAATGATCGGCGTCGCTTTGTTGTTATATCTATCATCAGAGAAAATAAACGGTTTTGCAATTCACTACGAATTTGTTATCTTACATTTTCTGCTGTTGAGTGTAGCATTTCTTTAACCTCAGTGAGATGAGGATCAATAAGGTTCACGCTCCGACCAGCTTGTTGCAGTTCATTTAATGTTTTTTCAAGCATGGATTTTAAACCAGAACCTTGAAGGCGGCAAAATGGATTCCCATCCACTGCCACAAATTCCACGCAGTCTAGCAACAATTTGACACGCTTTTTCTCAATAGATCCATCGCCACAAATATCGAATAAAGTTCTTCGTGGTGTTTCAGGTGTTCGGATAAATTGCTCGACTTGGTTCCGTTTATCTCCTTTTTGCATTCTTTGCACTTATATATCTGTTTTTCCACACCATTTTCATTTATTCTTGTTTCTGGTGCATCAAAATTTAACAAAATATTTGCCAAATTGGTTTTTCGCCTCTTTCTTGGATTCTCTTGCTGTATTCGCTCCATTTGTTCCATTTGCTCAATAATTAACTTTTACCGTCAATATTTTGAATTATATTTACTACTGTATCGTCCATTGAATTGCTTTGACTGTTGCTCTTCCATCTACTGTGTTTAACGAATTTAATGCGTGTGCAGTCGCGCAATTTGGCGCTATTATATGCATTGCAAAAAACCAATAGATTGTTATGAGCGGAACGAGGAGAGAAGGATGTGATGGTCATGGTGTGAAATATTAAAAATTTGTCTCTTTTCATAACGGAACAATGCGGCGAGTAAGCGTCAAGCATTGAACAAATAAAGTGTGCTAATAGTTCGCCGCAGTCTACTATTTTCGTTCGATTATTAAGCATCAGGAAATTTTTTCGACATCTCAAACGTTTAACGCTCATTTTCCCACGATTTCAATACAAACAGAACAAAATTCAAGAAAAGTATCTAAAATGTTGGTTATTGTTTATTTGCAAGACGCGAAGCAATAAACGGTTGTGCCTGAATCATTTATATATGATTTGAATGAGCGAAGTTTGAAAAATCGTCGTGTGAATCGAAATCAAAACAGATTGATATACTTCTCACAACTCGTGTTTGAAAACATGCAAGCAAATGAATATACAGTTGACGAACACGTACCGATTTTCAGTTGCCCAATAAGAATATATCCACTACCTGGCAACTTGGCGGAATCATGTTTTATTGGACGAATGATTCGTTTCGAAGGTGAGGAATATTCGGTTTTATTTGGTCATAGAAGTTTTTCACAATGGTTTTAACATTTGAAGTAATTCGCATTTGAATTCAACACAGAAACATTTGAAGATGCAATGGCGTTTATTGACCGTAAACGGCCAATTTTGCCGCCAACCTACAACGTTGCACGTGTGTCCGAACAACCGATTCCAATCACTGAAATTGTTGTGAATGATGAAGAAGCCGCGTTAACCGAACATAGTAGTTCTGATGAATCTCTTGAAGGAAACACCACTGCCCGAAGTGAAGAAACTGACATCTCCGGATTCAGAAAAGGGGAATGTTCCCATTCAACTGAAGCAGACATAAAACCGATAGTAAATGCAGAAGATCTCAATGCATTTAACGATTTGTTCGATGATGAACAAGATGGAAATGTATCTCCATCCATTCTACAAGCTTCATTTTTGCGATCAATTCGAGTTGAAAGTACACGTGCTGGTACTGTTGATGAAAGTATTGGTGAAAATGCCAATGTAAATGTTCATGTTGCAAACGGTGCAGCCGACAATGACGCCACATTTTGGGATGAGAATCCAGATGCCATATCCACCGATGCAAATGTTCATGTCAACGAGGATGCACCCAAAAGTGACATAATTTCGGATGATTTTTGTGCCAGTGGCCTTGAAAATGTAAATGCTCATGTTGCAAACGGTGCGGCCAATAATGACACCACATTTTGGGATGAGAGTCCATATGCCAGTTGCATTGGAAATGTAAGTCCTCGTATCGATGTTGGTGCAGCCACTGAAAATAACGAGAATGTTTACGATCACGTGAATGAGCATGCTGATGACGTTTCAGCCAACAATGACACCACTGATGATTCGCAAGCCAAGAGACGGCAAATTGAAGCGAACCTTCGAGAAGTTTTATTACATGGACATGTTGTTGTGTTTGACGACGGTTTGGAATATATTTCCCTTCCGAATCAACGACTCGAAGCAATGCAATCTGATCCGACTTATCGGACAAAGGCGAACGATATTCTCTGTGGCAACATACCATTTAAGGAAAACGTGAGTTTTTTTTAAATCTGAAACAGTTAATAATTGTCTCGGTTCATCAACACCAAATGTTTATTTCAATTGTAGAGCAATGGCGATGGAGCATTCATGGCTAAAACTGATGATGGTTTTGATGAAGTGTGGCTGTCAATAAAGGCAGTAACTGGTTTAATAAAATGTAACAAAAAAAAACCAAATGCGTCGCACGATTTTGTTTTTTTGAAAGGATGGTTGATTGGTTTTTTTACTCTGGCGCATATTCGAGCAACGAAGTATGAAGACCTTATCAAAGCAAGCGAGCTGTTTGTCGTTAAACAAATATTTACTTGGCGCGTTAAAGATCGCATGGATTGGTTTGAAAGATTGTTCAACGTGGCTATTGCCGAAATGAAGATTAACAAGATCAAAAACTAAATTACCCATTTATCATTAATTTTTTTAACAATCAATCATTATATCCTCGATTTGAATGAACATTTCATGCTCAGAAACATACATACATACATTTAGACTTTTCATTTCAGTTATATGTTTTACACTAAAGCGTGCGGCATACGAAGCGGAGCAACGAAGACCAGCGTTGTCCGTGCGGTGTTCGTATGCCTCCGTAGGAATATAGGAACAAGCATATATATAGCGATATTACATTGTCTGCTTTTACACGGTAACAATTCGGTAGAAATGCATAATTTTCTTTACAATTCCTCATGTCTGTGTCTGATCGATCGAACGAATGAATGAAAGAATATTCGAAAGAATGAATGATTAATTGAAAGAAAAAATAAAACGCAACAAAACCAGAACAATAACTCGAATTAATTTCATTCTCCAACGAACCAACGAGCTAACTAGTTATTCGTTTCCAATGCTGTCGATCGTTCATTCTCATTCATTCTTTCTCTTTCATGATTTTAATCAAATATGCGGTGTTGTCGACGAAAAAAAAACAATCAGCAACTTAAACCTTTTCTTAATGTATAGTGCATGTAAGTATGCCTAAAAAATTAGAGTATAAAATTACGGAAAGCTTTTTTTCCAATTCTCTCATTGTATACAGACCAGCATGTGCGTTGTTGTTCACTGTATTTTAGTATAAATTAATGTAGCTGTCAAATTGGACTTTTCTCATACTTTTTCCCAAATGATTAGTATTAAATCCAAATGGACTTAAAAGATTTACATTGGTGACATATGTTAAGGAACATGACACATTTTAATATGTATTGCTCCTGAATAGTGAGAAAAAAATCCCGCGGTATTTAAAAATAATACTTTTGGATTAAGTATCCCAAAGATCCTATTTGACAACTACTTTAATCCATACTAAAATACAGTGTTGTTGATGCAGTTTGTTTGTTTAGTAAAGCAACTAATTTAACCGATTCACATTTATCCTTGAGAGAGATAGAGAGAGCGAGAGCAAGAGAGAGAGAGAGTACAACGTGTTGGTTGCTTTCGTTGTATACATATGTTCGCTATCGTCGTTTTATTATAGATGATCCGCATTTCCATATAAAATTGCACACGAATCCACAAATGTCAAAAAAACTGTGTTATGTTCGCAATTAATATTTATTGTTTCTTATTTGAAGTGAAAAACTCATGTTGAGCATTGATTTTCGTGGACATTGTTACCCTTTTATTTGATTCTAGCGAAAATTGTATTATAAAGTCATAAGTCAGTCGAAATTACGGCAGAGTGTTTAAGATCGATAATAGCGTAGATTTCAGTACAGAAATCCGACAAATGTAAAACACATTGAAATACACTGCAAAAATATTATTTCAAGTCAAAATTGTGAATTGAACAGCAAATCAAGCTTGTTATCGAACATTTGGATTGTGAAATATCTATTCCAATTATTCATTATGGAGACAGATTTGACGGAATTGAAACATCGCAAAACTGATGGTAAATCGAACGAAAGTTCGAGCGAAAATGAAAGGAAAAATGAAACTGAGAAGAAAAAAAATGATAATAATCATGCGACAAATGTGCCCACTGTGATTCAAACCAAAGAAGAGTATTTCGATGCCTTAAGAGTATGGTTGCAACAAGTGCAGCTACAGCAAATGGCATACACTTATTTCCCATACTATTTGTCGACAAATTTGCAACCAAATCTGAATAATGTATTTATTCCCTCGATGCCATTTTTGCCATCCCAAATTCCACCGTTTCCAGCAGCTGCAGCAGCACCGACATTCAATCCACAAACGTCTTTTGCAAATGCGGCAAATGCGGCCAATGCTAATCCCGCAGAACAGCTGAACCGGCCGCCAATCTTTGCAAACAATTTCTTCCAACAAAATCGGAATAATTATGCCGACAACCTACGGCAAAATATGCAAGTGCTTTATCAGAACGGTGGATATGAGTATGTCATCGCACCGATTTGGAAGCGATTCTTGGCGGAAGCAGTCGATGTAATAGCTTGATCTCATTTATGGAATTGTTTCATTTGTCCAATTCACTCCCTTTCATTTCAGGTTATTATTTTGTTTATAATCAAACTTATGGTGGTTTTTATGATGATTGACCTTTTCAATATACAAATGTAAGTTTGGTTTATTTCAACGCATTTTGTTCAATTTTCATGTGATTTTCCTCGTTTGTAGAATGAGTTTGGATTTTGATTCACTGCGAACGACATTGGAAGAAGATTATTTGGAGTTCCTATCATTTTCATCGGATCTATTGTTGGTGGAAATTCTAACGAAAATTATGGTGTGTATTTATGAAGCGATATGGACGGCTCAGGGGCAATCGACAGTTGGCGGCGCAACGCCCGGCAAAATAATCATGGGAATTCGAATACTGTATGTAGAAGCTGTAGTGCCGATGGGTCAAATTAATCCGGAGCCTAATTTCAATGCATCTACACAAATGCGCGCACTTATGTACCCCGCATCGAATCCCGGCTTCCGTCGAGCTCTGCTTCGTGCCATTGCCAAAAATGTGCTAATGACCCTGATGTTTCCGATGTGCTTTGTTTTGCTATTCTTCCGTAATAATCGTACGGGCTACGATGTAATGACCAAAACGATAGTCGTTGAAGAAAACCCCGTTCCAATTCGTCGTCAATTGTAAATTAACCTTACGCTAACTGAACTCGGAATAATTCAAAATCGGCTGAGCCTAACGATACCTGTGTTTAATGTAGATTTTTAAATGAAATCGAAGGAAAACCAAATTAAGTCAAATGTATTGCATCCAATAAAGTAAAATTTAATGCATTTAATTCGATGTTATTTTATATCGAGACTCAATCGAACATTTTGAAACTGCTGTTCGGAGCATCAATTTCATCATCGATTGGAAAACTCGCAGACGTTCGATTGACCCAGCCGGTGACAAATTCGCTTTTGTCGGTCCCATTCTCTTTCGTGGTCATGTGTTGCTCATTCCAAACATTCAGCAAATCCGATGAAAGAAGATCTTTGTATGACGCCAGTTGTTCCATTGACTGTTGCCATTTCTTTGGCTGCGGATGTTCCGTATCAGGTACTTCTGTTTCGCTCGGTAATTTGTAGTTCAAAATCCGTTTGATGCTATCGAAATTTGTCACTGTCGTTACTTTGGGCGGCTGATTTTGATCCTCTCTGCCAAGATCTAAATTACGGAAAAGTTTTTCGTCAATTTCATATTCTCGTTTACCGTCGTCCTCGGTGATTTTCTGGTAAAACACTTCGCCTGACGATTTTTCACTGAGTAAAAATAGATTCGAGTTGATTCGAACGAAACATGCACCAATGTTGATTGAGCGATTTTTTTTCAACAAATTCTCTGCTTCGGATTGTAGTCCATTCTCTCGAAGTTTCTTGTATCCATCCGACAAACAGAGAACCTGTTGCGCTATATTATTAGCTCGGAGTTGGTTATTTTGAGCTTTAATATGTTGAACTATTGCGATGTCATCCGCAAAAGTGCCAGATAATGCGATTAATCGTTCGTTTGGTGCACAGCCCGTTGCACCTCCGCCGCTTGCGTCTACCATCAATGGCGGAGTTTTTATTTGATGTGTGTACCGTGCCAATTGATTGCCACTCTCCATTCCATACCGTACATCAAATACAAATAAATTATGTGTCGTCGAGACATATACATTATTTTCATTCGCGTCCGTTTGGATACAAGTAATCCCCTCGCACTTCTCAGTCACACTATCTAAATTGAGTTCCATGCATTTCGATGCTTTCTTCGCAAACAATCGGCTGTCATATATGTTTAGCTTATGTTCATCCGCGAATATGAGTTGATTGTTATATGCCTTCAATTGACACCAAAAGCTATTGTTCGTCGGAAATTTCAAGTACATTCGCCCACATTCCTGATTTTTTCTCAAATCATACCGCGAGATGGAACGGTTCACATCAATTGTATAGAAATATTTATCGGTGAATGCGCCACTGATAAATGGAATGTTTCGTTCACACTGAAAGTCCTGCTGCTCCAACTCATCTTGCAAACAGAATACGCTGAATTTATGCTTTTGACGAGTCGCCACGAAATTGTTGTCATTCGATTTGATTATCTCGAATATTGTATCACATATTACTTTATTGGTACTGTCCAAATGTGCCAATTGTAGTCGATCCTTGTTCGATGTCAACATTGCTGAGTCTAAAACAGGCAGACAGAATTTATATATTTTCCCTTAACTGTTTTTTTAGGATTTTTGAATGTTTTATATATTTTTTCTCCAAAGTTTTAATCAAAATACTTGTTGAATCTTCTTTATGGAAACAGAAAAAAAGTCATGACTCCACTTACTAAAAATGTTTAGTTTTTCCCCGGTGATATAAAAAAGGAAATCATCACCGAAAATAGACGCTGTTTCCAGAGCACCGCCAGTGTAGTACCAATTATATGACCCGAAAAAGAATGGGTCTGGGTCCTTTGTAGTTAGTTCCATGAGAGTGTTGAAATGCATGCTTTGTATGTTTTTGACTTTTTTCGTTGCACCAGCTTCTGCGGAATGATTCAAACATGAAGAATAATAATAAAAATCAAATATCCTTGCGCATTTTTAAAATTACTCACTGGATCGCTTACAGTTCCCAGCTATTTTCAAAACACTGGTCAGGTAGTCATTTTTCTGCTGCACCAATTTCAATACGATATTATCTTCAACTGTTTCATTTAAATCAGCTGATGAATGCAATTTAACTGGATATGTCTCTCGAACACCGAGCGATGGATTGAATGTTTCTGCATCTTCATCGTTGCCATTCAAAAAAAGCGTATTATTCGGATGCATATAATGTGGAATATATGTTAACGAATATACTTTCAAACTGGATAATGTGTTCACAACATTCGTGCGACGGCTCGCCGAAAATGCCTACAATACAAATTCATTTTAGAAATTTCAACAAAAAAATAATTGAACAAACTATAATTTGATTGTTAAGTTTATGTTTACTTCTGCCATTTTTATTTAATGATGAAATTTCAAATCTACCATGCCCTCCATCGAAGCTTATGTTTTGATCATTCGATTGAGGTTGTGTCATTCCGTCGAATCTGTCAGTTCTCCATTCTGACACACAATTCTTAACCTAGCATTTGACATTCATCGAGTTTTGAACCAACAACATTGCTTCTCTTTTTTAGTACAGCCACCCGTGCTAAAGCAACGTCATATTTTTTGCGCATCTCACAACTACACAAACACAAAATCCGTCCCAACGTAGGAAAAAAATTATATGTGCGACGAAATACGTATCCAACCAAAACACAACGTCGGCTTTCCAAGTGGTTCTGCATCGCTTATATGAATATTTAACAAAAATAAAGTGTCAGAATTCCGGATTGTTTCAGTAACACCGCTTTCAGAGGTAAGTTGAAAAGTGGTTCTTTATTTTTATTCGATTGCCATAGCGCAATATTTCATTTCAATACATTGCTATCGGCAAAGATTCCAAAATTTATGAGTGTTTGACAATAATTTTTGCTTTGAATTCGTCACAATTTCGACTTGATTAAGAGGAGCTGTGTGAAACAAGTATTGAGAAAATCCATTCAAAGAACGAGAGAATTCCGGAACTTAACAACAGAAATAAAAGTTAATAGAAAAAAACGTTTAATCTACAATACAATATGAGCACTACTCCGCCATGTAAGTGAATTGTTTTTTAAATGTGATTCTTTTAATTACTGTTGAATTAGATACATCTAGAATTTCATAGGGTTTATTATCAAAAAATTCCTTACGATATATTGTTTGGACATATTTTCTTTTGCTTTCACACACAATCGACAAGTGGTTGATAAACAACGATAATTGTTGAAAACTAAATGGCAATTGTGAGAAGAACATTACCGACTTTTTACTTATGAATCATATCTCTTCGTGTTTTTTTTTTTTGTAATGTATTGTATCGGTTGTGTTCTTCTGCTTCGAAAAAAGATTATGAACACATTTGTATCATATGCATATGTATGGGATGGAAATGCGTTTCGAAGACGCCAGCAGGTCTCTTGAGGAATTTATGACTAGAAAATGAAAGTACAGCAACAAATTTTGATTGGCAGTGGAAAATTCGTGTGGTCGGCACATCTCTCAATTTAACATGTCATGGAAAGCAAATTTGTGAAAAATATAACTTTCGTTCTATATGTTAATTACACTCTCCCAGTACAAGGCATTGTTGTTGTTGTATTGAATCAAATTGGAGTCAACTCTTAGCACGAATCAGAATGTGTGTATGTGTGTGCCTTCCTCCCTCCCTCACATTGTAAAATGATCTTTCAAACGAAAGTCAGTTATGTGTGATGTAAATGATGTTTGTTATATATTTTTTTCATTCTGATTTTTCTTTTCTGTCATTTCATTTGATTTGGTTTTTTGCAATCGCTTTCAATGTGAAATGAAGAAAGAGAAAACGATTGATTGAGCGCCGTACCATGAGCAGTGGAGAAAAGAAACGAATATTTCACGAAAGCCCCACTATGGTTTCATTCTTTCAAATATGCACAGGTATGATTCCACCAGAGTCCGGCTTCGACGTGTGATGATGTTTTTTTTCACAATGCATAGTAAGAGTGGCGTGATTGAAGTGAATTTGTATGTACGCGATTTCAGATAGATTACCATAACGGTACAGTTATTTTGCTGCTGCTGTTGCTGCTGCTGCTGCTATACAATAACAATAGGAGAGTATTTGATGGAGAGCGTTGTGCTCAGATTCTTTGGCATTCATTATTATTGAGCACTTTCGAGAGAAAGCAAAAAGAGAGTTTGGCGTTTTTCGGCCCGTTTATTTTTTGATCATGTTTCAACTTGGCCAGAAATTACTGAAATAGTTAGTTGGTGTCGCATTGTGTATAAGTCCATCTAGTTTTAAGTGAATATCTTTGTGATTTTCTTGGGAGAGAAACTTGTGCTGTTGAATTGGATTGTGTGTACAAAAAAAAAAGAGATGAGAAAAATGGGTGACGATGATCCACCAAGTTTGGAATTTATCGAAGATCCGTACTATCCGAAAACTGAGACCATGACCCCATCTTTAGATGACGAGGAAGTGACTGAATTCGATCATCGGTCATTGTACGATGACGATGTCAATGATGGCATTTGCCGTGAATGGTCGCCCGAAACCGAACTCTATCTACGAACACTACCTCTGGAGCAAATTTTCAGCATTTCAGACGATCACACAGATGCCGATGATTATCAAAAGGCGGAAGCCGAACTCAGCTCCCTGAATCCAAACTGTTATTCAAATGCAAATGGATTCCTCAGTTCCAGTAAACAAATTAAAGTTTTAGGCAAATTGTTCAATCGCAAATCGATTCGTGATGTGAAAGTTACATTTATTGACTTTTCTAAGCCGTATTTAGCAAAAATATCAAGCAATGACAATTACAAAAATTTCCTTAATATTGGTAGCCGAGGTTAGCTTCTTTATTTTACGTTTATTTTTTTTTACATTTTATTTATATTTAATTAAAATCGTATGGAACTTTCACTTTAATCGCTTAATCGTCGCAAATGTTGTGTGTGTTCATTGGGATTGCATCTTCGTTCGTTGTTACTTAATTTAATTATTGCTGGGCAAAATTTGAGAGTATTTCCCATTCACGCTTCATGTAAATGTGTATGCGCGCGTGTGTGTGATTGATGGTCTTTTCTAAAATGTTACCTCTTTGCTGTTCTCTAGATGGATCTGAAAAGTTGTCCGACAACTCACCAGGAGCAGCATCGATAAGCTCTGTCGATATTGCGAATGAGTTTGCTGGATTGTCGAGTGAAGAGCAAGATCGTGTCCGAGCCGAATGGAGCCAGGTAAATGAATAACTCTGAATATTTTGAAATTTGCTTTCTAATGTAATAAAAATAGGAATTGGCTCGTGTCGAAGAGGAAATTGCAACATTGCGAACTGTTCTTACATCAAAAGTACGTCATGCTAGCGAATTGAAGCGAAAACTAGGTATCACTGTCTGGAGAGAGATCTCTGATGACATGAACCAGGGTTTGAAAAATGTTCGGGAAAGTCAGGTGTTCCAAAAGACAGAATCGGCGTTGAAGAGCACCGCAGAGAAGACGACATCGATTTTGGGCGGTCTCACCAGTGGCATCACAAACAAACTGAGCCAAATGAAAAAATCAGATTCATATCGCTCGATCGAAGAACGTGTTGGCAGCGCTTATGAAAATGTCAAGGTACAAATTCAATTGAATCAAAAACAGCTGGTTTATCTTATATGATATCGATTTATTTATAGACAAAAGTGTCGACATCTCGTTCGGGGTCTGTTCATAGTTTCACTGATGAGAATCATTTAGATAGTCACACCTCCACCGCACCACAATCGCCAACAATCCCTGAGGGAAATAGCATTCCATAAACCAATTACAATCAACACTACAACATACGAACGATAAGGAGTGGCAATGTTAATGAAATCCTATGATGATTCGATGTTCAACGGAAAAAGGAATAAGTTCTACAAAACGAATTTCGTTTTCAAAAAAATTTAACCACAACTAAATTAAAACAACTATCTACATAAATGTAATACAATGCAATCATTTGGCCTGCATTTCAGACATCGATAATATTTTCCAAATCAGCTTATTAATTCCCAATCAATATTTTCTCTCTCTCAAATTGTAAACAACATTCTATGCAAAATATCGTCGATGTCTGGATGGCAACACGTCTCTGTCTAGCACCGTAAAAATCGTAGCCACATGTAAAAACAAAACATGTGTGTATAGATAATGGCAAGAAAAATTATGTTCACGAAAATCAATTATTTTGATATTCCTTTATAAAGGCAGGCTCCATACCGCATGAACAATGTGTAGGATATTGACTAATAAATGATAAATAAAATAAAACCTGATTGTGTGCCTAATGAAAGGTCAAAATTCTGGCTATTTTTTCTATTTTTTCCCTTTTATCTTTTCATTTGTTGAATTCATCAAAACACTATAATCGGAAATTTGCTTGAAAGTTGAAATGAGATTTACGGCTCAGCAATGTATTTTGATACGTATTTCGTATACGATATTTCATTCGATACGATATGGCATTCGATGAGCGTGCAAATGACAGTTTTGCCCAGTACGTATATACACCATATACAGTAAACACCTACGTTAAGAACTCACAATATTGAAAACATAAAAAAACATCTTCGATTTAGTCATAAATTTATGTGTGTGTGTTTTTCCTTTATTAAGTACCCAAAACGTCCATTAAACAAATAATTTTGGAAAAATGGCAGCCGAATCGTCAAAAAATGAAAGGGAGCACCAGAGAATTTTGGCCGAATTGCAGGCATTGCGGAACGAACAGCGAAATATTGTCAATAATATTTCAACACTGGAACTCGATCTAAAAGAGCACAAGTTAGTATGAAACAAATGATACACCTAACCTCAATCCCGTTTTCGCCTGAATCGATGCGAAAATTAGGCATTTAAGTATAAAATTCACATGAAATGTGTTTATTTTATTCTTTAGAACGGTAATTGACACACTGAAATCGGTTGAAGATGACCGCAAATGCTTCCGATTAATTGGTGGAGTGTTGTGCGAACGAACGGTGAAAAGTGTTTTGCCGCAGCTGAACGATGCCAAGGAACAATTGGAAAAATTGATTGCACAGCGACAAGAACAATTGTCGGCGAAAGGTGTGGAAATAAATAAATTTAGAGAAAAGCACAACATAAAAATTAAGGGTGAAGGTGATGGTCGGGCAGCATCAGAGCAAACACCATCTGGTGCTGGTAGTAGTGGAGATAATCGAAACCATGTTTTGGTGGCCAACTAACTGTTACTGAGCTACATTTCATCTCATCTCGATGATCGTGTCTAAGAAAAATTATGGCATTTGTGTCACTATTTCACAACTTAATGAAAGAAAATAACACGAAAAACTCATCTATTATCGAAACTTCTGTTGAAGAAGGAAAGAAAAAAATGAAGAAAAAATATGCATTCGATTTGTGCTGTTTGAATGAAAACGATTTATGGTTAAAATAAACTTTTACCTTCTACATTTGACATTGAAATGTGTAAAATGATTGGATTCGTTTAAAAACCCTTTGAAATTACATCTTAATAATAAAATGTGAAATGAACTAACATGAATTCTTGCTGTTTATATTTTCATATTTATATTTTTGATGAATGCTAAAGCTTATTCCTTTCATTTCGTGCATACATATAAATTGTTTGGAACACTTGGATGATCAAATTACGTTTGACTGAATTTTCACAGGCAACGATTGCTTCTCATTCTCAAATCTGTGTAGGGTAAAATGGTTCCTTGGTCACAATTGGCTCAGTGTTGTAATTCTGAATGACAATTTCCTCATCGGTTGTAACTTGGTTATTGTCGTCCAAATCGACATAGCCGGCGCGTTGGAAGAATTGCTTCCCGCCCGACTTTTTCAAAAGCATCACTTCGGATATGGTGATATCCTTTGAAATCGCCTTACACATATCGTAAATGGTCAAAGCAGCCGTGGTGACAGCACACAATGCTTCCATTTCAACGCCCGTTTTGCCTTCACATTTCACAGTGGCACGAATATTTACGCAATAATCGGTTAAATTCAGTACGGTATTTATAACGACCGATGAAATTGGAATGTTGTGACATAATGGAATGATTTCAGCAGTGCGCTTCGCGCCAATAATGCCGGCAATTTGAGCGATCGACAAAACGTCTCCTTTCTTTACCGAATTTTGTTCAATGAGCTTCGCAATTTCGGGCCCAACATACACCACAGCGCTGGCCACAGCGACCCGTTCCGTAATACTCTTATGATTTACATCGACCATTCGTGCTTTTCCCGCATCATCAGTGTGAGTCAACTGCTTTGACGTCGTATCCGAACTACCGCTGAAGCAAGTGGCCGATGTGGAGAAAAGTCGCATTCGTTGATGATAGTTCGGGCGGTGCATCATGTGCATTGGAAAGCGGCGGTGATTCATTTTAGACATGTTTTTCATTAGAGACTGCACATTTTCTGGCGGTATTGAAGGCATCAGTGGTTCTGAAAATACACACATACACAAAATAATTCATTTGACTTTGACTGATCCAGCATAATACAAACATGTGCTATGGAAACGCGATAACAAATTGTTTTATCACGTTATCGCAAAGCGTGAAGCAGAAAATCATAGGGATGTAAATTGGTAGCAATTTGTGTGCTAATTATAAAACCCATGCCAAATTGAACACCAAATTACCACTCTCTAATACGAACTAAACAAAATCCACGAATTTAATTGTAAACGCATAGATGTAGAAACGATTTCAAGAAAATTGACTATTGAACCCAAATGGAGCATGCTGTGTAATGGCAATTGATTTTCGGTGAAATTTCGGTGCTATCAAATACAACAATGAAGGAAACAACCACAAAAAAAAAACAAATGAACCGAACAAAATATTTAGTATGAAAAGAACAAACCGACACAAGTGTGTTACATCTGGGACTAACCTTATACACTAAAATTGAAATGCACTTTGAAATAAATATCATTTTGTTTGTGACATGATCATATGGATAGTGGCGCGCTGCCGTGCTATCCACCGATCAAAATCATCGGACGATTTTCCATTTGTGACAGATTCAGCATGCCTAAAATGTTGGACATTCAAAAGAAGAGAACACTTTCGTCAAAAATTCGTCGTCGCAATTTACACGCTAAAGCATTGATCGATCAAAAAAATCAAATGCAAATATCAAATGCAATATAAAACAACAGCATTTCAATTGATCATTTCCTAGAGACAAAGCCAATTGATTAATGAACAACAATAAATGGAGAACCATTCTTACCGGCGTGCTGTTTTTGTTTACGTTTCACAGCCGATTCAATTAATGCAAGCAGGTCATCCCTCGAACAATTGCTTCGGATAGCATCTTTAAGGGAAATTTCTTTGTTTCCAAAGAGACACACCTTTAAATTGCCATCAGCTGTAATGCGAAGTCGATTGCAAGAACCGCAAAAATGCTCTGTCATTGAAGTGATAAAACCCACTTGTCCTTGGAAGTCACTGACTTTGTAGGCTTTCGATGTGTCGTTTGGTTCATTTGGCAATGCATGAAAATCCGGATATTTCTCACAGATTATCGACAACATTTCACTGGAAATTAGTCGAAAATTCAAGTTTGACAGACCACAATTCCATCGTCTTTAAATGACAAAATGAGCTAGCTACTTACCGAAATGTAACCATTTTCTCTGTGTCCCATTTGTTGCCCGTAAATGGCATGTATTCAATAAATCGTACGTCAACATTACGATGTCTCGTGAATTCGACAAAATCACACAGTTCTGAGTCGTTAAACTTTTTCATAACGACGCAATTCACTTTCGGTTTATATCCCAATTGAATGGCCAAATCGATACCAGCTATAACGCGATCGAATCCTTTGCGACGTGTGATTCTTTCATATTTCAAGCTGTTCAATGTGTCTAAGCTAATATTAATGCCATTTAGGCCAGCTCTTTGCATTGGTACGAGTAATCGTGTCAACATGATGCCGTTTGTTGTGATATTGACTTGTTCAAGATTTTCAATTTGTTTTAAGTTATCTGCAAAACAGAGAGATTTACCAGCGTTGTTCCTTGTCTTTGTGGTCACTTGATTTCTTTACAATTGTCAAATACTTACATATAATATCAACGATGTCTTTTCTTACGGTTGGTTCACCTCCGGTCAGTCGAATCTTACGTATACCTTGTTCCACGAACAAACGGGCAATGTAGAATATTTCGTCGTTTGTCAATAATTCTGAATGTTTAGTCAATTGAACTCCTTCAGCTGGCATACAATATTGACCTTCGATGTGTCCGAACAGTACAAAAAACGATACAAAATTGATTTAAATTTATTCAGTTTTTTTGGTTGCGTTTTTGTCGGCTGTCTGTGTAAAAATACTTTTGTGCGTGCGTGCGTGTGTGTGTGTGTGTTTGCTCATTTCTATTGGTTTAATATGCATACGAAAAAAGATGCATCTCCATTTGTATCCACATATATATTCGAATAATGTAGCAATTCGCTCACACTTGCACACTCACTCACTTTTACGTATGTTAGCGGTTTATGAAATTCTTTTGTCACTTACATCTAAGATTACAGCGTTCGGTTAATGAAATTCGCAAATAAGTGTGGATACGACCGAAAGTATCAGTGATTGTATTGGTTGGCTGAAAAAAAAATTAAACATATTGATTTGAAAATGTTCTCGCCGTAGAATTTAAATGATCATTCCAATTAGCACCTACTTCATTCTGATTCAAACACTTACTTTGTTTACATTAAATGTGAAGTGTTGCTGTTGATTTCGAGGTTTGTGTGCTACTTGTTCGTGTGTATTGGTTGTCGACATTTGATGCTCTTGAGATAATGCGAACGTTGCCGATGATAGACAAGCATTCGACCTAACTGTGGCCTGGCGCACGACAGACCCAAAACATCGAATCGCGTACATCTCCACACGAGTTTTTTCTCAATTTCAGTAAAATTGGCTAATTAAAAAATCAAAAGATAATCGAGATTTAATCGACTAATTAAAATTTATTGCATTTTTTGTCACACAATTTCCACTACTCTAACCTCACTCCTGCGCAAAGAGATATTATATGGTATTTTGCACAGGAAATAAATGCGTGTCAGTTGTTTGAAACCTGTTGCCCTCTCGCTATTAATTCAACTTAGATTCTGCACACAAACACTCGATGATTACTCAACACTTTGCGAGATTTCAGTTCAATGAAAAATACAAAAGATTTCATGCTCAAATCTAAGAGAAATGGATCGTTCATCTATCTGTTATTGCTCAGTACGACTACTCAATAGCATGTATGATAACAGGAAGAGCCGAAGATAACAGAAAGCACGTAAATGAATGAGTTGTGCTTATATTAAGGTTTACGTAGGTATTTCAACCAATTAGACTGTGTGAGACTTTTTTGCCACATATTTGCTTGTATTTGCTTTCAAAATCACGCCGTAACAGCACAACTATTACTACATTTTGTGTATTCTATATTTTTTGTTACATTCTATGACCTTACGACATCAAAATGATGAGAGATATTTTATGGAATGAAAATTAAAAACTGTGTGTATGTCATGATGGAATGGTTAATAGCTGCAACAGTGTGATCGTTCAGTCTAAAATCTCGGTTTCAATTGGAGTTGAAATGGTTTCGGTTGAAGTGTGATGCCATCGTTTGGTTGTGTGTTTGGCAGCGATACACCGTTCGGCACTATCATATTGAATTTGTGCATAAATGTTGCGAAAAATAGAAATAAACTAGCTCGAGCCAAGTTTTCACCCATACAACGTCGTTTGCCTGAAATTGAGCATTTATTGCGAGTTATTCGATTGGAATCGTGATTTTTTTTTTTTTAGTTGAATTGACAGAAATAAAACAACTCACCTAAACCAAATGGGAAAAATTGTTCAGCATGTGAAATATATTCCCCGTTTTCATTGAGAAAGCGTTCGGGTCTGAAAACTTCCGGATCTTGCCAATAATCTTTATCCATGTTTAAACTGTACAAAGAAACAAGAATGACCGTATCTTTCGGAATCGCATAATCTCGAAATTGTGCATTTTCTGTGGATCGATGAGCTATGCCAAGTGGCGCGACATTTGAAATGCGGAGTATTTCAGAGAGAACCGCTTCGACGTATGGCAATTGATTGCGATCTTGCAAATTTGGGAATCGCTTCCGTCCAATGACTGCGTTCAATTCCGCCTGCGTTTGATAACAAACCCGACGATTATGAATCATATACATTAAACCAAAGCTGAGAGTATTGCTTGTTGTCTCGGTGCCCGCTTGAAAGAAATCCACACAAATCGACAGTAGCTGCTCATCTGCAAATTAATTTTTGTTGTTGCTTATATTCAATCAACATATGAATGATTTGGAAGAACTTACCAGTAAATGAATTGTGAATATTATCGCCATTTGACTTGCTTGTCAGTTCTTCTAAATACGAGTTTATGAAAGACTTGGGTCGATCAGTTGAGCTTTTTGTCTTCGTTTCATTAATCACTTCTCGCAAGAATCTCCAGAGTGGCTTGTGTGCATCCAACAGTGGCTTGTAGCCAGATGAATTTGGGAAAAAGTGACGAATCCATGGGCACAAATTTATTATACCTCCTGTCATATCAACCACAGAGAAGCATTTATGTATCATATATAGAAGTTGCTGCAAACGCTCATCATAGTGTTCAAATCTAAACAATAAAATGCAAGCTTAGATGGAAGGTGTTAATTCAAAATCGTGAACTAATCACCTGAATCCAGCCACTAATGTCCATAGTATATTCAATACGGGAATATCGAAAGCATGTTGCATTTCAATTAGTTGACCATTGTCAGCCTTTTTCTCAAAAAATTTAACCATTTCAATGCATTCGTATTCGATATGCTCGATCATATTGGCACGACCCATGCCCAATTGCCGCAATATCTTCAACGAGAATTTCCGTTGCACATCCCAAAAATCACCGTCGCTGAACACAACACCAAGACGCTTGTTAAATGTGCGAATGCGATAGAAAAATCCATTCGGACGACCATTCACCGAATCCAGATTGTAGAACTCTCGAATCGCATCACGGCCGGACACAATCACTAACGGATTGCATCCGATACGAATGCCAACTATTGGACCATATGTCTTGTAAAAATGGTACCAAATCAAATGAAAATACCCATAAATCGATCGCAGTTTATGCAAATCAAGAAGATTACCAATGATGGGCAACCACTTTGGACCTACGAATATCAGAGCAATTTTTGTTAATTTTTTTTTTTTTTTCATCATTTTACCCAATATTTTTCAAAGAAAATTATTTGTTTTAAAATGAATTTTCAATGAAAATTGATGAATTTTTTCATTTACCTGGTGGAAACTTTTTGGGTTTTTGCGAATCTGCCAGTAGTAAAAGACCAATCACAATAAAAATGGATAATAAAATGAGAAGCATTTTTTTTCGATTTGTCGATGCATGCACAATAACGGTAAAAATGATGTCGGTCACGATGAAACAAACGTATTGGTGTTATTTGTTCGGCGTTCACGTGAAAAATGATTCGGATGGGCTGTGGTGGTATCGTATTTATTTGATTTGTTCGTAGGCTAGTGGCGGGTAATAGATTCACAAATGAATTGTTATTCGTTCTCTCGTACGCTTTTTGTAAGTGCTATTCAAAAGCCATCGAACACAATGCATCGATACACACACCGGCTTGCAGTAAAAATACCACCGATTCAACTTCATTCTCGCTCTTTGAAATTGCTAAGATATTCAGCAGTATCGTTTCGATTATCTCTGTCATTCACTCGAGAAAAGTGTCAGAGAATGTCACACATTGGAATTTTGCTTTACCAATATTTATGTTGGCATTGCTGTGGCGATGAATGAATTGACGTGAACAAAATATTTTTTTCGCTCTTATTCTATTGTGGACACACACAAAAATGTGCGATATTTCGATTTTGACTCCCGATCGAACGCTTTTCCCAATTTATAAGTGGGCATCTAAAAATAAAATTAGAAAAAAAATGTATGGAGTACGACCATAGCGACGAGAATCGAGTCTCCAAAATCTCTTTGTTTGCATTTCTTGAATGTTTATTTTTCATCGACAAAATGTTCTTGAATGAATTTGTTCGGTAAAGGTACAGAGTAATTTTGTTTATCATTCAAATTTATGAACTTTCAAATTGAATATGTGATGCAACGGAAATGAATGCAATCAAACTATCGATGAGTGTGCCTATGTCCACACAAATCACGTGCGAACAATACGAACATGAAAGTAATTCAAGTTAAAAAAAAAATGCATTCGTAAGATAACATTACATCCATGACACTGCATGATCGATTGTATCAGGTGCAAAATGCACTTGGAATAATTTCAACACAAAAATACACAATTTCTTCAACTCACACAGGTGAAGATGCTTCGGCCACTGACGCCAACCAGAGGAAATAATGAATATGTACAATAAAGAAGAAAATTACTTACTTTTTGGTCAAAAAAATACAATTTTTCAAATTAATATATGGAGATACGAAAAAAAAAAAAAAATAGTGAGATTACATTTTAACTAGAATTTGAATTATTCTGCAATTATTTTTTCGTTTTTTCAGAATAATATGACCGACACCTCTTTCAAGAATTTGATTTTGCTTATAATTGGTATTATTACAAGTTTACTGGCACAATCGTTCTATTTTATTATCATTTGACCCATAAAATGGCCAGGTGGTAAGCGTACTGCTGATTATTGACGCGGTTTTGATTTCTTGGAAATGCGAAATGTTTTTATTTAAAATATTTCGGGTTACTCTGTTTTCAAGATTGCGGTGTGCTTCGAAGGGCTCATTAAGCAGTCGGCCCCGTACTTTGCACTCATAAATATGGTAATGTTCAGTGGTTCTTTTATCAACGTTTACCCTTCCGGTGTTGAATTCCTTTTCTCGCATGCCATCGATAATTACCGCTGGTGATTTTTATGTATTCCTGTTAAGAAAAAATGAATAATAGAATAATATGGCATTTGACTTAATAAAATAAAGGAATTCTTAACTCGTACATGATTCCACCGTTCTCATACATCTCAAGGCTGATGATGTCTCCTTCACCAATTATTTTTGCCCCTCTGTGAACATGTGATGGTGGAATGACTTTTGTGCCGTTTTCCCCACCTTTCTTTTCAATATGAACGGCCACATCCATGATTAAGTTTTGTGTAATTGTATCACTGGACTGTGGGAAAATAATCACAATTATGTTAAACAAAAATTCTGTTCAAAAAACATTGAAGAAAGAATCACTTTTCAAAAATAGAAATTTGGAATCAGAACTCATTCTGATGAGGTCGAGTCAATTTCGTCGATGCGATACATCACATCGGTTGATTCGAGATCCGCCGGATTGATAGCAAAGCAGGATTTGGTGATTCCGCGCATCGTTCTTGTTGCGATTCATATATTTAGATATTGGATGTGGAAAATTATTTCAAAATGGTTTGATTGAACAGGATGAAACCTTCTTCGCTTTGAACTGTTTTTATCAAGCAAATCACGCACTGACTTGGAATTTTTCTTTTCGGTGTTTAAATGTTTATTTTGACCCAGCTAATGCTATGTGTTTTCAGCAGAGCGATGGTTTTGTAAACAGACCGAACGAATAAAACGAGATGTGGTGTGACACTTAAACTGTTGAACGGTATAATTGAAAAAAATTGTATATTAACGGGCTATTTTCAATGTTATTTATTTATTTTTTCCATGTATAATACACAGAATGTTAAGCGCAATTCCAGTTAAACAGAGTCTACGGCAATGGCCACGGCAAACCAGTATAATCGACTGGTCCGCCGAGTCCAGCGTCAGCTTCGAGCAAGCTCATAATTAGGGCCATGGCAGCTTCATCGTTCCCTTCCGAATTGCCCATTCGGCCGCCGTTTATTATATTTGACGTTTCGGACAGCGTTGAATTCGACATCAGGCCAACTAGTTCAGTTACAGAATCTATTATTTTGTTATCAGAGAAAATGGAAAAAAATGTTTTATCTGTGTCGTTTTACGTTAAATTTGGCCCAAGCACAGTCCAAACGTCAACATTTCGTACATCTTATTTTGTGAAATGAGAGCTGTGTGCCGCGAGTACTTTTCGGCAAGTCTATCCTATTATTTGTGAATGCGTTTATCTAGTGTCTCTTTTCGTATTCTCAATGGTTGAGCTGTGTTCGGCCAAGGTGAAATGTAAAACGATACGAAATAACGAAATAATGAATATTTACTGGTATTTGCACTCGTGCTAGGCAAAACTGTGCTCCCATTGACTCGCGATGACATTCCATTTAAGCGAATGGGCGCTGAAGTTGAACTCGATAGATCGTAGGTTGATGCATCAGCGTTTTCGAAGAGCGGAGTTGCAACTGAAAAATGATTTTTTGTGTTCGGTATACGTTTTTCTGGACTGGCTCCTATTCAATCCAAATATGTCAAAGTCAGTGATTTCAATCGGAGCTTGTGTTTTGTGTGAAATAAGCGATGTTAAAATCTTTTTTCAATCGTTAACCATTGATCAATTCAAATCAATATAAATTGTTTCAAGTTTGAATTGTGCCCAATTTGTAACGATACTTTTTTTTATATCTTCTAGTATATAGATCATTTCATACAAATCAGATGAAAATTGGAATAAAGATTGAGCTCACCAATATCCCCAGTTTTACGGTGGGAATCCAACGCTTGTTCGGCAATTTGCCGACCAATTTTGATTGCTTCTACATGTGTATTAATAACCCGATGCATCTCCCGTCCATTTATCGCTAAAAAAATCAATCATTCACCATTACCAAACAAATAAGCTTAGAATGCGATACGAAATGAGTATTTTTCGAAAATACGAGTAGTATGATACGACATAAACGAGTTACATAAGATTGACGTCATCGATGAATATCGATCAAAATATTGTCGATTCATATGAACGATTTGCATGAGAATAATATTCACAGAATTGTATATACCAACATTGATTAGAAAAATTGAAATTGCCGGGAATTTGAGCTGCTGTGTTGCTAACATTTTCTGGACTCTCAACTGTCGCACAATTACTGCTGTCTGGTATCACATCACTGAAAATCAATTGAATTTTCAAACCAACTGGCTCATGCATTTTTCGCACTGTAAACTTACAAAAGTACCGAGTTTTTGGCCATCATCGATTCAATCTCTCTAGTCCACGGATTCTTAAATGTCTTCCAAACGCTTCTTAACCAAACAAAGTCATTTCGCTTCGTTCGAAATCGATATACTGATGTTGTGACCTTCTCCGTTGTTTGTAGTGTTGCTTTGTGCGCTTCAGCTAAAGCTGGTATGTCTTCGTATTGATAATATTCATACATACTTGTTCCCAATAATTCCTGGGGTAAAAATCCTAGTACTAAAGTAGCTCTGCAAATAATCATGATTTGATAAAATTAGAGATGCATTTATGTGAACAATTTGAAAATTTCTTTGAATTTATTACTGAAACTGATAAAACTATGGGCTATGATCGTTTATAGTTTCATTTTACCTTTGATCGATAAAAAGGAACTTTCCATCAATCGAGTGCCTCGATAAAAAGTGTAAATTCTTGAGACGCTCCTTGGGTTGGCCGGGCGGTGTTGCTGTTTGAAGGACATTTGGTGGAGCCCTCCCAGCAGCCACTAAGCACGATAAATTACACGAATACCCATCACCATACGATTCTCTATCTTTTAATCCAATTTTTGATTGGGTCCATGTTTTTAAATGGCCCGTGCAATGAATCACAATGTATTTCTTATCAGAATTTGTTTGCTTTTTGCAGCGAATATCTCTGGGGAACATATTGGCGTTGTCTTTTGACGGCGCTCCAGATTTACATTTCATTCGACAGAAAAATGAACGCCTGGCACCTGGACATAGTAACGATAAATCTTGCAGCACATCGGTTTTAAGTGGAAGCATTGCTATGGGCAAATGAAATTTTTCGTTATTTTCATTAGAATCGATTTGCGTTCAAATGGATTTTGAGTGATAAATTACTTCTTGCATCGATAAGCTTTTCTCTGTGGCTAAGATCAGATGAGAAAAGTTGCTCTTTAATTTTGGCCACATCCTCTGGATGTATGATATCGAACCAGCTCTGGCCTAATAAATCTTGCTAGTGGAGCATCAATGAAATCAAATTAGAAGACAAATTGAATGAACGATTGATAGGAAAGTGGGCATCCTTCCATCAATTATACCTGTGAATAGTTCAAAACTTGTGAAACTGATTCTGACATGTACAAAATTTTACCGCGATCACAACCGACAACGAACATAAATCCGTCCGCAGCTTTCAATATCAGCATTTTAAGCTCATGATCTGAAAGGAATGTGGGTTTGTAGAGGCCTTCGGTGTATGAATGCACGGAGCCGCGAACCGTTTTCATGTGCTGCACGGCCATTCGCAACACCGTTAATTTATCTAATTTCCTCGACATCGAATGGCACATCGGCACCAGTGTAGACAGTTCCGTAATATGATTGTTCATTTTATTCCGTCGTCTTTTTTCGATTTCACTATGGTTCCTTTGAAGAAAAACCATACACAAATAATTATCGAAAAATTGAATAACATACAAGTTTAAGTGTCTTTCAAAACGTTGTTGGTATTCAAAGTTCATTGGTGTTGCTTTGTTTGCCACAAGAAAATCGAAAATTACATTGTAATCGTGCTGATAAGATATTTGACGAATATGTTCACGGATATAATAAACAAACAAACTATCATGGCATTGCTGAGGTTTCACTTGACATTTTGCAAAATTATCACGTCGTCTATGCATTGCCGTCGCAGTATGTACGGTCGTTAATCAATGATGAAGGGCGCAAGCAGAATAATATGGAATAAAAACTGCGAAACATAAATTGCAATACTTACTTTTTGTTTTGACTCGCTTTGGCCTGTTTTGCATCATCCTCTGTATCGCTCTCATAATCGCTTGCATCCCTAGAATCAAACCATAACATGAATCGTTCCACATGGTATGGCATATAAAATTCAAGGAAATCATTGAAATTATTTGCTTATTTGCAGGAAGGTGAACGCTATTATTCATTGTGTTCAATCCATTTTCAATTAAAAAAAATTACAGTATGGAAAAAGAATCAAAACAACATTTATATAATCAAGAAATGAAACTGTGAAAATCATAAAATGATTGACGTCATCGTCGGCAAAATTTCTCTGCACTTTTCTTCAAAGGCATTTAAAATTCAAGCGTTTCATTTTCATAAAGTTCAAAGCCGCGCGATAACGTATAAGTTTTGTTTGTACAATGGCTTGGAAAAGTGTGAACCAATTAAAATGACAGCTACTCTCCTTAACATAGCATAGCATTGGTTCATTGTTTTGCCGAATGTAAATAGTCTCGATCGGGGGAAGGGGGCATGTTTTGTTTAAACAAAAGTCGTACACAGCTTTTGGAAGGAAGAAGTTGCCCATAGAAAAGTTAAAGGAATCCCTTGAAATTGCCATTTTGAAAGAATCGCAAACAATTTTGAATTTTTCCATCGTACACATGCGTTAGCATTCTTTGCACTCGGATTTTGCCAAACAATAAACCCTTTTTGGTTCCAGTCTCTAGGGTTGTTGGTTGCATTCTCAACTGTGTATTTCCATTTGTTCCGAGCTCAGAGATTTATTTTGTTTCTCAGGATTTGAATATTAATTACTGAGTTCATCGAGCATTACCAAACTTCAAAAATGGTGTAGCTTACAATGTGTTCGGAATTTAAATGGGAGAAAGAAAGGAAGAAAAAACAATAACCAATCAATTCACACAACATACATCGAGTTTTGGTATTTTCAGAAAACAACAGCCACCTGATTTTATGAGGTTAAAAAGCATTTGAAGTGCTTCAGCCAAGTAATTTTTGCGTCATAGTTTAAAATACATGTATATGTGTCACTTGTGAGTAAGTTATTGTCACATAATTGTCAATGTGAAAATTGTTTGAGGAAGAACATGGTATCTATGCGATCAAGGCCTCGTTTCACTTCAAATTTCATCGTACCATTTCAAATAGCAAATTATTGATGATGATAGGTTTTGTATCATTTTCGTTTATTCAATTGGCACAATACATGCTCACAAATACACCTGCACGAACACACACACACAAACTCTCGCCGACGAATCCATGTACTTACGTTGTTGAATATGCTTTTCGTTTTCTCGGATTTGGAACAAATGTGGTTGGTAGTGTACTTGATTGAAGGGCACTTTGTGCGCTGTGGGTTTCGCTCGGTGGTGCTTCATTCGTTGGTAGGCTATACGGTGTTCCATTTTCAAGAACTGTGTAATAAGCTGTATCACTATTTTTTACGTCCCCGATAATTTTTAGCGCACCAAAACGTAAAGGAAAAGAATGAAATGATCATAAGTTCGTTGCACAGATCGGAACAAAAACTATATGAAAACTATGTGCGAACCTATTGAGATTGTCGTTGAAATTGTTCAATGAATTAATATGATAGTAGAATTGATTTTGCATCTGCTGCTGCGGATACATTTGCGAATGGTAGAGATGTAATTCTGGATCGGTGCTTTGCTCGTAATTGGTTCGCGGATAATGGTAATGGTTTTGATTTAACGGTGAGTATGATTGATTGAGAATCGTTTCATCGGCTTGCAGTTGGTGGTCGTACTGCGCCTGCTGCGGAATTGTCTGATACATTATCTGATTACAATGATGGCCATGATTGTACTGTGTATCTTTTTGTGCGGAATTGTGTGAAATCAAGTTGCCGGCATTCGATTGCGACGATCCATGAATTAAGCTATGATCCTGAATATCATATGTGTTCGATTGATGCAATACATCTAATTCATTCAAATGGCACGGATTTAATTGTTCCAAATTTATAAATTCGTGATCCTCATCGGCCTCTTGACATAACCGAGAATACGGTATATCTGTCGATTTAAACGATGACATATCTTAGTTACTTGATATATGAATTCCATTTGCAATCATTTTTTCATTCGTTTGTACTTTTTAGTTTTTCTCTCTCTTTGTTCATCACTTTTAATTTGCACTTTTCCTTCCGAAAAAATTAAACAAAGAACAATCCATTGTGTTTTTCGATACGACAACTATGGCCAACATTTTACACTTGTCTACATCTTCCAACATTTTACGTTGGCATCTATTGAATGCTGATGATTTGTGTGCAGACAAAAAAAGAGAAACAATCAACCGAATTCTTTTAAAAAATCCCGGAAATTTTTTAAAAAAAAAGCGTTACATTTGCTGCCAAAATTATTGATGGCGAAAAACAAATCAAACTAGAAAACACATCGAACAGAAAGACATAGAAGAATGGAATGGAAATGTGTCTTCTGCCCTATCCGTGCGTTTAGTTTAATTCGCTTTCCGTTTTTAATTCATACTGAGACTGTGGCTATCATCGCCATAAGTTTAAATACCATAAAAACATACGAATAGACTTCACAATTGAATAAATTGTGTGTTGTATGTTCGATATACGTTTCACTTCTTGGTGCCTCACCGCCGTATGACGGCGTGTGCCATTGTTATGTGTGCAAACAAACCGAGAGAGAGCACCATCGACATTTGTGTATGCTTGCGGAATTTGCTTTATTGTTATCAGATGTACTGGCGCATGTCAAATTCATTCTAGAAATATTACTCGTCGAATGTGGAGTTGGTCTCAACAGGTAGCTAGATAATCGCATGAAAAAGGGGTTGGACATATCGTCATACACATTACCACCGCATTTATACATGTGCACCTTGGATGTATCGCCTTTCGTACCGATTGTTTGGTTTATCTCGACAAATGAATTCTTTTGATGAGATCTGGAGGAACGTCCGTCATTGATTTTTCTTTATTTTTTTAAACCATTCGATACTGATGATTTTGCTTTTACGAATGATTTTGACGGACCAATATTATTTAACTATCAAAAAATCAGTGCACATCAAAATCAGTGTATTTTTTTTTCTATATCAGGAATAAAATCAGAAATTGTGAATGAGTAAAACAGAACTGCAATTTCTTTTTCGTATTTTCTTTCTTTAGAATGGCATCATCTTATGGACGGTGCATCATTCAAACAACAAGACTTTTCAGAGTAATTTTCGGGAAAAGCAAAAACATAAAAAATCGGAATATCGGTCGGAAGTTCTTGACTCAAAATTTCTACATTAATTTCATTCAATGCGATCGTTAGTTTAAGTTCGGTTGAGTTTAGCATATGCATCAGACAGGGATCGATTGTTTCCCATTGCCTCTTGTCCATGTACCCAGATGTGATGCTTATTATTCGAGCTATTGAATGCGAATTCGTTCTTTTCTACTTCCCACAACATTTTCTCTGAATATTTTGAATAAATAACATTGAGTAGAGAGATGAAAATTCGAATAAAATATGATGGGTGAAATGGTTATTGAAGTGGGGCATTATATGCATCGAAACCCATTGAAAAAGTTTCAAAACTCAAGCAAATAACTTTGGCTGGTTTTCAGTAAAAAATATATGTTCGCATTTTTATGTTTACATACGTGCGTCATGTCCCAGATAACAGTTCTGTTAAATTGATTTTCGTTAGATTCGCATATTTCAATTTAAGGCATCACAATTATTTGGTTGCTGTTGGAAATGAAAAACCGCGTATTAAATAATATTTTGCTTCTGCCTCGTAACCCGACATTTATCCCATTTTTTTCTATTATGAAGGAGATTAATCGGATTTGTCGCGCGCGAATGCGGTGGTCACCATAATGAGCTTGATTATGAATCGTCTGCAGTATTAAAATGTAATAGTTAAATAATATCGAATTGGCGATGCTGCATACACAAAATATGCAGTTTTTGATTGTAATCCCGTAGTAAATGAATACAATTGGCTGAATCAGTTTGTCGTCAATATGTGCATGTTTTAAGCGTTCACAAGAATAATATTCACGAAATGTGTTGCATCGGCGGAACATTTAAAATTTAAATTTAATTTCGACGAGAATGGGTCGAAAAATTTAAAATGCAGGAAATTGCAACATGCGCGCTCTCGCACGTCGATATCATCCATATATATATAGAAATCTCCTATTACCACTTTCATGTATTCGAACAATCATTCACCTCGGCCATATGCGCGCATAAGGGGATTAATTGCTTGAACGTTAGGCAGTCCTAATTGATGGATTTGCCGATAAGTTCCACGTACGACGATTGACAACGGATTTTGCGAGAGTTAAAATCAACGCCATCGTTTGACATGTGCCCTTTGATGGATATTTTGGACATGGAAAATGTATAAATCCGCGTAAATCATACGATATAACATTTGTATAAACCGTATTTCCTTTAATTAATTTTTTTTTCCTTTTTCTGATGAAAATATATTCAATCTCTTTGACATCTCCTATCTCGCTCAAATATGGGAAGATCTTGTCATTGTTCCATATTTTTTCATTCCCAAAACTTTTCGTGTTTCACAAATAGAACTGGAGAGTAAAAAGCAGCGCTATACACAGCAATCATTGCTGTCCATTGTATTTGCAATATATGCAATAAGAGCGTACACAAATTTGCGATTAGGAAAAATCTCTTTTCAACTGTAACAAAATGATTTCGTCGGCAAAATCCATGTCATTCTCTTGTTTGTTTGTTCGAGTTGCTTTCTTCGTTTTCTAGTTGTGCTTCCAGAGTACAGCCGTTTTGTCAAAGAAATGCAGCGAAGAATGTGAACGCCAATTTATTTGCTGGCTATGAATGTTGTGAAAAAAGGTTGTTTGAATCATTTATTTGCATGAATTGCCGATACTGTTACACTAATCTTGATGGATTTCGTATATCGTCTGATATTTCTTAGTATAGCTCACATGATCGGCGTAGATGGATTAGTTAACGTTATCGTATAGAATCGTAAATAACAATGCTCTGCATCCTTCTGGCATGAATGCTGACCGACTTCTAATTAAAGTGTAAGTAATGATTTGACTACAGAGAATATGAGGTATCGAATATCCGTTTTAAGAGGAAGCTATTGTTTCTTTCGGCACGGAAATAATATTACTCAAAATCAACTTATCAGCTTACTAAAGGTAAACATTTTCGCGGATTTCTTTCTTTCTATCGTCACTGTGTCGTTGTACATCTGCAGTACTGCGTTGCTACTTATGACTACTACTTGAAGTCAATCTTGATTGTTAGACTCAATCAATTTCTAATTATTGGTGGTAAAACGATGATATTGATTAATAATGAAAAAAAAAACATACAAATCTAATTACGCATCGAATTACAGTCGACTTTTGGGGCCAGTGTGAAATTTGATTATATTATTGGATGCTTCGGTACTGGTTTACGCGCGAAAAATACATGGACATTTGAACAAAAAATAAGGAAGCATTCGGGTTATCAGAATAAACAAGAAATCGGTTTCAAGCAATCTACAATTCTGCTCATAGTTTAGACATCCTTTGTATATACAACGCAATATACCGTAGGTGTTATTAGAGGGGGATGAGCTCAGGTGTCCATCTAGAAATGTTAATTGCTTGTAGCTTGTTAAAGGATAACAATAGGATAACCTTCTTGCTTCATGGAACCGATGATATTTTTGAACTGCTAAATGAAAGAAGGTACCAATCATCGTCGTCACTGTTAGACGATGCGGTTTTATTTCAATTGACCGTATTTTTCCCTTTGTGACTCAAAGCGATCATTTGACTGTAATCGAAATCAAACAAATTTAGTGTCTTTTATCATATTTTCTTCAGTCTCCTTTTGCCATTCAATTAATTTGAAACAACATTGACTATAGTTGACTGAAACTTAAGTTGTCTGTTTTGTTTGAGATAATCATAGCCAAGAGTAGTCAGTCAAAAATGCCTCAATTGAGTGGCCAGTCGGGAAAAATGTCACAAGGGATAGGATAATGATATTGTTAAAATCAATGTCTTTTTTGCTTCAAAAAATCGCATGCCATTTTAATTAAAAGTTTATTGTTTTTATGAAAAATGCGTTTCGACATGGTTGAATGGAGTTTACTTCAAAGTCAGAAAATTCAATGCTAAAAGTCAGATTGTAATGTTCATGTACTGCATTTTGATAAGCGGAATCGAAGAACGATTCCAGTGAAGCGCGTAATGATGCTCGGCAACAGTGAACGCAGATGCAAAATAGAGAGCGAAAACGAATGCAATCGTTGCCAATAGTTGACTATATCCTTCGACGAAAATAATTTGTCGCTTTGTTCAAGAAAAGGAGTATACGATGTGAGAAAAAAATGATTGCAACTTATTTGCAAGTGTCGTAACATTGTGAATGGATACGGAATCGGGACGGAAATACGCAAATTGAGAAATAAGTGTCTGTTCCAAATTATTTTATGGATAAATGACATTGATTCAAAACATTCAGAAAGAACGATAATAATGCGCACACTTTTTTATTATCCTGTTATTTCATTACACAGCTTTTTTTCTATTCTTTTGTTTTGTTCAGTGGGACCCTTGTCTATTCTACCCTCTCCAATGCATTTTTTTTTTTGCTGCTGCTGTTGCGTCTATCTGTTTGTTTGCTCTCGCATCTCGCACAAACATATATCGACTGATAAGATGCTTACGCAAACCTTTGTGCAGCTCGCCGGGCTCGAGACAAATACAATTGGTTCGAATTTTTTGACAACATTTCAATTAACAGATGCAATTTGTTGACGTATTAAAACAAGAATATATGTATATTGTATACATATTTTTTATAATGGCTTCGTTTCATCGTTGACGAACCACGAAATCGTAAAATGCCACACACTACAATTACACAATTGTGTGGCTAGGATTTTACTATTCCGATTTATTCGGATATTATTATCATCAACAATTGGTTTTGCTTATTTGGTGTGTGCATGTGGTTCTGTTTATGACATCTTTGTTTCAACATATTTTGCACCCCCCATGGATCGGATTGCTTCACAGTGAAATTGATAGAACTGGAGAAAGACAAAGAAAGAAAAATTACAATTAAATTTTTTTAACAATAAATCGCTTAGTGATACCTTTATATTGGCCATAGGACGCTCTATTCTCTGAATTCGAATAAAAAAAGAAATGATTCAAATAATGCGAGCTTTAATATCCAAAACCCGTTCAATATTTTATAGTATTCTGAAATTTTGTTAGTCCATATGAAATAAAATGCTCGGTTTTATTCACCTGATTGGATTTTTTTACTCAACTATTGCTTTCTGTTACTGAAATCTGGCAATTCGCAATATATTGCAGCCATTTGATAACCATTTGTTTGGAATGAACTAGATTTGTTTTTCGATCGAGGAAAAATCACACCCTTTGTATAGAATTGCAATGACGCAAAAATGTGAAGAATAAATAAATCTCAACTGAAAAAAATTGTTGCGTTCGATTCATCGAGCAAACGACAAAGGCGTATGAAATACTGCCTCGCACGTTTCCCGCCAATACAAGTGACGCAGCATTTTTATGAACGCGTGACGCGATTTGAGTTCGACGCCGAGAAGTCTTTAAAAGCGAATGAAACGTTCGCGAAGACGATTCACGACGCTTTGTTGTCGTTTGCGTTTCGTTCCCAAGTGAACGGAAAACCAATAAAAATGCAGAGTGTTTGCATACGTAGCATAGACACTTCTGTCAATCGTCGCTTGAAGTCCACAAAAAAATATCAAACTTCTATTATCTAACAATAAGTATTGAATCACAAGTGCAGATCCCGGATGACCGATTGATTTATTGACGATTACGTTTGAATGAAACTGCAGAAGAGCTTCAATGATGATTGCAAAAGCCCAACCAAATGAAGGTGCAATTCAGACGTATAAAGTGATCATTTCTGAAAGGGGTTGTGAAATATCCATTTTAAAGAGCCAAAATGCTTTTGGGTACAGAGCCTTAGCTGATATTGGGAAGAAAGTTTTCTTTGAGCTATTGCGCGATATTTGCAAAAGCCTGTTAGAACGAGGCACACGAAAGAAGCAACTAAATAAATTGATTGAAAACGGTACATAAAAAACGGTATAAAATAATCAATATAAATCAATAAATTGGCACTGAATTCGAGACCTACAAATTAAACAGTATGTTTATTTTGTACTCAGATGTACACTTTGGAAGGTTCCATCATCATCATCATCACTGAGAGTCAGGAACAAAAAAACTGATACAGATTGACATGTCACTCTCAAAAAAGCTCAGCTCTCCTCCCATGAGGAAAAAAGATGATCAATGTGACTTCGATCAAGAACTTGAAGTTTCACCACATTTGTTTTTTGATTTCACGTTCGATGAGCTCAATTCCAAACGAAAACTCCTTGGACTGAGGAACTCTTGTTTGTTTAGCTCACTTTTGATTGACACATTTTGCCTCGTATTTGAAATGTGTAAATTTACGTGTCTGTTAATGGACAGAGCACTCAGAGTGAGCAATTCTATTGCCCACGCTGATGTGTGCGACAATTATCACTGAGCAAATACTTGCTCAGATATCCACGGGCTCAGTAAATTGTGAGTGACTATCAGCTCACGTAAAACTATATCCAATACTGTCGATTTGTGAATGCCATTTTGGGAATAAATCAGTTCAACAATGAATAGTTTCGGTAGGAGAGCAGTTGAACGAATTTGCAAATGACATCGAAAATTTATACGGCCACACAAATATTTAATGATGAACCTGAACCTTCTTCGTCATTCGTCGATGAATGTAGAAAGTTTCGGACCTCTGTCTCAATCAGCCTTTGCATTTATAGCTGCAAATGGAATTTTCATATTAAAATGACATCGTAATTCATTTAAATTTGGAATATTTGATGCGAAACACATTAAATTCAGTTGGAACTCCTGAAACAGTAAATTTTTTATTCGGAGAAAAATGTGAGATAAAAATTAGCTCGTCATGAATTTGTCCGTGGAGAATTCAATATTCAGAGTAATTGTATGAATATTTACAAACACGTTGTTGTGGAACAGCGATTTGCTACTGCTCATTATGTTTCCGATTTAATAGGTACATATGATATGTTTCCTTATTAAATTAAAGAAGGGATGAATAACTCTTTCTTCATTGAAATTTTTTATCTTTGAACGTTATCAATGTGAAAATTGATAATTCCAAGACGAAAAATTAACAAGAAACAATGAACGAAACTAATGAAATGTATGAATAGAATCATCGCAATAAAAAAATCAAAATATGCAAATATTTTCACCAATCATCGGGACGCAATGTGAGTTCGACGCAAACAGAACGCTTCTTTTAAGTAGAGATTTTAAAATGTTCAATTTATCGGTTATATTCGCCTGCTTAGCTTTAAATCGAAATCATGTTGATAGCTTGCTCGACAAATATCCGCCCACACAACTGTTTTTTTTTCATACTTGTGAATCCAACGGTGACCGCCGTGCTGTTACATGGTCATCAGAATCATTTCGGTCGTGGGTTTTTCACATGGATTTTTCTTTGAATTCATTTTTGCGTAGACAAATCTATGCGCTAACCCTGAGATGGATGTGCCGTTTGCCTTTGTATCGTCTTTGATATGATTAAAAATACCGAAATCGCAGAAATCATAAACTTTTTGATGATTTTCATATTCTTACCGATCATCAATCCGTTAAATTCGACAATAAAATGCGTCATACACATTTGCTCGCAGCCGTTCGATTGTTGTTTTTTTTTTCTTTCAAATTACAGAGCTCAGAGCGTTCACACGTGTAGCATTCTTGCATGGGAACTGTTTAGTGAGTGGCGAACGCAGCAAAAACACAATTAATATGAAAAAGACATTGCATATAATCAATGAAGAACCAAACTTTGCTCACTTTATTTTCATTTACAATGCAATCTCACAATTTCTTGATAACACTTTTTATCCAAGCATTTTAAAATCGACCACACATATTTTTGCACTTTGATTTGATAAGAATAATAAAAGGCTATCAATGTAATACGAATTGCTAGGCTAATAGATCTATTCAAATGTTAAAGACACTTTGCACCGATCAAAACGTGTATCAACAAATATTTGGGATGAGTGTAAACGATGCGACGTTCTATGCTCATTGAAACAATCAGCAAAACTAAAATCATTGCAAGACAAAGTGGCCGGTAATGTTTGTTCCCGGCTTCAATTTGCTTTTCCTTGAATGTGATGATTACTGTGAAAACAAAGCAGTGTTTAACGCGGTATCTGGTATCCGCACAATAAAACGTATCAAACGAATTTCATTTTGTTGTTGCCATTTTTCGAATCGAAAAAATTCTTATGAAGTAACACACACGCGAATGATGTATTGAATTACAACGGAATAACAGCAAATGGAGAAGCGCGTACAAGGAAAGGTGTTGAAAAATTCGGATAAAGAATTAGCCAGCACATTCTTGCACGAGCGTATGAATTGGAGACAGAAAAATGATAACACCGTTGGCACTATTTTATGCGCACCTGTTTTTTTCTTTTGCTTTGGCACAATAAAAAAAAAAAATAAACATCAGATGAATTTAACAAAAGTTACATCATAAAGGTCATTATTATTTGACCATTTTGTGACTATGCATGTATATCAAATCGCATTGTTTTTTATGTTATTGGACGGAATGAGCCAACAAATTTCCGCATTTACCACAATGTGACCGCAAACAAGTGCATTGTAATTTTCTCCAACGATATCAATTAAAAGTGTGGAATTAGGCAGCAACTGCATGATTTGTGCACACGGCACACTATGAATAAGCGTGCCCGCTCAACGTTCGCTTTAATTGAGAGGTGTTGAACCTGAAGCAATTAAACAGAACAAAAAACAGCCGTATTTTTTAGTTTCAACCCAGAATGATTTAATTGTTTCATTTTTGCAGCTAATACAAAATAAATCGTCAGCAATATTGCAAATAAACAATTACTGATAAAAACAATTTTCAATAGAAGTGAAATAAAAATCAGATGTGATTGAAGGTTGATTTGATGGAGTTTCTTTTTTCCTAAGACATAAGTGCTGGCCGCTTCTCTTTGCCCTCGAGTGCAGTGTTAGTTTGCGAGTATCCAGTGCCACCCTTAAATCAGAACAATTCGATAAGATCATGTTTGCCGTTGAAAACAAACGGTCACATACCCGCTGAAGTGGAATGATATCTTTTTCCTTCAATTTTTGGCTGGTCAACGGATGGATCATATCTTTTTTAACAAGCTTTTCGATACACTCCATGGTAACAACGTCACCGCTGCGAGGAATCAATAGATTGACATTTTTTTTCAGCCATCAATAAATTGACATCGAATAAGAGAAAGAAGAAGGTAAGTTTAAGTGGCTAACGATGATAATTGGAAAAACATAACTTACGTCGGTCGCAAAACAGCGCAAGGTACGGAATTGCTCAGAATATCATGGGTGACTGCGCACATATACCTATTTTCCTTAACGATCAAGGATTTTTTATCATCTGGATCTTGTACTATAGTAAATTTGACATCAATCAAATCCTTTGCTTTGATTGGCTTCTGTGACACGGGACATAAAATGGTCGGATCAGGCTTTGAAAGTTTCAATTTTTTGGCTGCTGGCGCTTGTGATGGCACCCAGAAGCTCGGTAGCTCTTTCTCTTTTCCATTGGCCATATTGGAAATGCTTGATGTGCTTGTGCTCGGGACAGCTGTAAATTGGCAAGAAACATTGATTTGAAAATACATTATCAAGAGGATGGAATGATGATTTGCATTTGAAATTATGAATTGATTTGAACGAACCAGCTCTTGATGTCACAATGTTTGTTTCAGTGTTGATGAATTTTATGAGCTTCTTCTGCTCTTCCAATGCACTCGCTTCAGATTCTTCATTCAGTTCCAATTGCTTTTGGCGCTCAAACTCTTTCAACTTCTTGGCGTATTCGATTTTCTTTGTGATGATGTATTGTATAATAGCTTCCTTGTCGAATAGATAGCCATCTTTTCTGCATTGACATTAGGTCATAATTATAGATAATTTATTCTCCTATTTTTTAATTTGTCCACGAAATCTATGTCAACGAATCGAGAATACTTACGTTATAACTGGATTACGACACGGCTGTAGGGTTAATGAGCAGCAATCAAAGTTTTTGATGGAATCTTTGCCAATTCGTTGCTGATTTGTTCCATAGCCGGACTCGGCTGCATCCCGTTTTTTCTCATGGTATGTATAAACCGCTCCGGCCGTACAATTTCTCGCATGACGCGTCATCTTCAGCAAAAATATCACGCCAAAAATGTGTTTTTTTAAAGTGAAATGAGTATTGAATTCGATCCAAAACAAACACTCAGAGTAAATAATACGAAACGCCTGAGTTAAAATGTCAGAATGTAGTTCCGAAAATGTCCGGTGAGTGCAGTTCACGTCATATCTTTCAAATTGATGCATTCGTTAAGTACAAAGTACATGCATATATTCATATATATCTTTTAACATAGCTTTGTGTTTCATTTTCAACAGTGCTTGGAATAACGCTGTCGAATAGCTCCGAGCCGAGCTGAGTTGGTTGATCCAGCTAGACGAACATCGTCTTGTGCGTAAAACATGTGTTGATTCATCATTGTTTTATTCGCGATGAGCGCTATCGTCAGCGGTTTCCCAAATACTGCGCTATAATCTGATATTTTAAGCTTTTTATATATTTAGAAGCTACCGTTGACCGCTTGATTGTTTCTACTGTGACGCTGAAAACTTGTTAATTCAGGTTGAGAAAAAAAGCCAGAATAGAAACCTCACAATTCATGAAACGTAATGAAGTTAGTGTTCTGTAAAAAATATTTTCTTTTTTGGCATAAAATGAAAACTTATTGATCTTGCTATATCTAAAATATGAATGAAAATTATGTCATCCAGGTTTGTTCAAATATTGATCATTGCTTCTTGATCAAATTTTAATATTGCCATCGCAAAATATTCAAATTGTAATATTGCTATCGAGCAAATTTGCATTTGAATTGAAATATATTGCTGTTGAGAAGTGAAATATCTGCCACTAGGAGCAACTTGAAACAGCTTTTGAATGAAAAGTGGATTGTTGAAAGTGTGGAACAAAAAACAGAAGCCATATATTAAATTGTGAAGAAAGGAGACTCCAAATGTCATATCGTCACATTATTTGTTTTTTGCCAAAGAATCGCAATGAAAGTTACAAAGTAATGTAGAAAAAAACAGATGTGTCCCAACACTTGAGCCGGTATTTAGAATCAAGATAACTCAGTCATTTTTGATACAGGAATCAAATGGCAAATCAACAAGAAGTCGAAATCATAAGAACAGATAAGGATTAATAAATCAACAGAAAATGATAGTAATAATACGGCTATCAAATTGTACTCTAGCTTAATTCATCATTAAAATCTCTCAATGAAATTGGATTTCAACGATTCAACGAGAGAGTCATCTTCTCGTTCTCTGGAATATATCATGAGCTCCGAAGGCATTATCTACTAATACCACACCATTCGGCTGCATTTGTCAATGCGACAAAAATTTGTGGACATCACTGCGGAATGGCAGTGCGTGCGACACATCCGACACTTAAAAAACAATACACAAAGCGCTTCATTGTATGTATGAGAATTACAGAAATTGTGTAGTTGACGTATTACTTTGTCCGCGCTATTATAACACGGATTGTTCAAATTGGCGAGCATTTATCACGTGTTATCTTGACATTTATAAACTCTCTCATTCTAAAAGCATATGCACGAAACGGTTGGGCGTCCCAGCCAATATTGACTTTGAAATAATCAGTTTCTCTGTTCCATCGGCGCGACTGCCGTTCATCCCGACTGATATATTTTTAAACAATTTAAACGGAAGACTGTGCAACGGCTATTGCAACGTCTGCTTATTTAAAAATTTGTTCACCAAATACGATTGTATCCCGGGTATCTAAAACAATTATTATTTCAATATTTACTTGATTACATTGCGGCGAATTCAATTAACGAATATTTAGTGGTGATTGAAGTAAATTAAAATTCAAGTGCATTCCAGGTCCAATATGACGTGCGTGTTTTCGAGATCAATACATTTCAAACAATTTAATCAAAATAAGGGGTCTTACATACGTTAAACTAAATTTTCCGCAATGAGATTTTAGATAATTCATGTCGCGAATCAGCCTTGCCATGTTTGCGAATGTATTAGTATTTGGTTCTAACTTACCAATAACGAGCCGTGAACTATTGACTATTGGAAAACACCACAAACTTGTGAAAATATAGATTCTTGTAGTGATCTAAAAAATTGGGCAACTTAATTCTCAAATCGCTACAAACATTTTCTCAGAGTATCGAGAGAGAGAGAGAGAGAGAGAGAGAGACAATTTGAAGATTTTGCGTAAAAGTTGTGTTATTTGTTTCTAAAAGGATTCCTTAAGAAAGGATTTTAAAAGATTCATTTTTATGTGAACTAAACATAGTCACCGTACAAATTTGTCGTAATTATATTGAAAAAATCACCATTTAATGACTAGACCCCAATTGAAACTACCCGTGCGCAAAAAAGTGACTGTAGCTTCAAATTGACCAAAGTCAACTTTAACTGGCTAACCGTGATTGAATTTCACATATGTACGAAATATATTCACTTTTAGTCAGTTAATTAATTTGGATCGCTCTTTATTTTAACTAAAGTTGATTAAATCCATCAATTTTGTTCGGAGTAATCATAGTTAGTTTAATCAAAAACGTCCCAAAATACTAAACTTCTTAGTCAAAAAATGTGCACTCGGATATCCGAAAACATTATCTGTATGATTATTGTTTTAACACATTTTTGCGTACAACGGATTACGTACCACACACGAACAACAAATCGCTCCGGGAATGGTTGCAATCGATTAAGGCTCAAAACCAATTCCGAACGGCAATTGATCATGAATCTTCTCGCTGTTCTTGAAAACATCATTGTATTCAGATAGTTACTGAAGTACATGTTTCAATCGCAGGTGTTTTTTTTTCTAATTGGGATCAAACAGAAATTTTCAGCTATATAGGTTAGGCCTTGAAAATAGGTCTATGATTACTAGTTGAACCATAAAATTTGATAAAAATTTGAAAGTGTCCGTTTGCCACAAACCTGCGTGCGCGGTAAAATATACTTAAATACAACAATAGCAAATTAAAACAAATTGTATAAAATCAGAACAAATACTTCAAAACAATTCATGTTGTGTACGCATTCCTTCAAGTATATTTGAATTGAAAATTCTCTGATAATGTGGACAAAGTGTTTCGACATCATAACAAAATGTACAAAATCGCCGCATGAACATGAAATTATCGTTCATTTAATCAGTTGACAAATACCATTATTGCTACCCTCCTAATGCAAAATGAAAAATATTTCGTGTATCTTTTATTACTTGCATGTTGATAAAACATCGAGAGCTCAACATTTGTGAAGCAAATAATTCAAATCGATTGTGCGATTAAATGGAGTACAATATTTTAAAGTCGGTTGATCCATCGTAATTCGAATATTGTTCTCGTAATATAAAAAACATCAATCACTTTTCAACTGTGAACACCCCAGAAAAAGTCCACATTTTGTATAATAATTTAGTGGATTTTGATATTCTCATTCCTTGAAATTAGTGGAAAAACGCAAGTCACTCATCTATTCCATGAAATTTTTTCAAATTTTTGATTGTCATATTCTAGAATATCCGTCAGTGCTATCAATAATGAGAGCTTAGAATGAATGCTTGTTCATGGCGTTGGCGATAGACTGCGACAATGTTTAAATCGCAACCACATTTGCACATATACCAACATTGGCGATCAAAGTTGATTTTCCATATATTCACAAATCTTTGCAATTTTCTTTGTGTGTTTTGATCTACAATGTTTTGACCGTTAGGGTTGGCATATTAGAGACATTTTATTTTCTATGTGTACGACAACTGAAGCGCAGTTAAACACATATTGTAATTCTGATAATGCCGTTTCCTGTCTTATTTATCAGTTGCTTTCGGCTTCGATGGTTATCGAAAAAAAAGTCTACGTCAAAAATGAATGACAACGCACCGTACATACAAACCAACTCCTCTTTCCGTATGAATAAATACTTAAATCATGCGTCAGCATGTGTATCCGAATACGTTTGCCCAAATAAAGCAATGTTTGTAGTAGTTTAAGGCATTATGTATAGTTTTTTGTTTAAAAAAACGACGAAAATTAATTTTTCATTGCTATTTCTCCTGTTTATATTGACTTCTTTTAAGTGTTATAAAATCTTGAGTTTCACCAAACAAAATATTTGATCTATGCATGCGCGAACTTGACATAGAAAGAAAAGAAAAACAATCACTGGTACAAAAATGGATATATTTTAATTACAAGTGTAAAACTGTAATGAATAACACGTGTTAATTGTTGTTGATTTGTTGTCGTAAAACGACGAACTTGCAGTCACGTCAATTCAATTTCGGAAGATATCATTAAATCGGATTAGTTACATTCGGTGACAGTTTCATTTATCAAAATGAGTGAGTATTTCTTGATATTATTTGTTATGCACCATATTTCTGAACAATTCAAAATGGTGCGTGTATGCGCGCAACTTCGAAAAAGATTGGGCAATTGTTTATCAGCTCATTGCAGTCGAATTCAAATTTCAATCCCTTCGTTAGTTTGTCAAGTACCGGTACATTTTTTGCCTAACGATACAGAAAAACACTTTCCTTCATTTGAGCATGTTGTTTTTTTTTCAAATAAATTGGATGGAAGAATACAATAGTTTCCGCTACGACGATCTGTAATTTGCCCATTTCACAATTACAACAAAATTTAAGCTGCGCGCGCTCAATGTCTTCGCCGTCAGTTGGTCTATTTGTTTATAAATCAAAATTGTAATCGCCGACAATAAAGATATTTTTGAAACATTCCAATGCATATGATTTTGGTTATTTGGTCATTTCCTTCGCAATTCTAATTGACTCATTAGATTTGATCAGTTGATTCCCATTCAGATATTATTAGCATTTGTTCACATTCTGTTCGGTGCATTATACTATTTCATTCTAAGGCGTCCGCAAAAAAACTTACTCCATCTCACAAATGCGCCGACAATTTGGTTCCATTTGTAGTTATATTTGGATCTGATTTGGTCAATGCGCAATTTGCAATACAAATGAAAACGGAAATCTACAACAGGAATCTTTAAGTGCGTCAGCAGTTTTTGAGTGCACAAACGTGACAAGTCAAACATTCGGTTTTTGCTTAAAAAGCACAATAGCTCAACTATTTGTCACACAAAGGAAAATTCAAATTAAAAAGAGTACGGAGTTACTGCATCTATAAAATCATGCCAATCTTGCGAATCTCCACAATATTCAAACTCTTTTTACGTTTGCCATCCATTCTATTTTTGGCACTTAAATTAAAATTTCACAAAATTTAATCAAAATTTCCGCGCAAAAAAAATATGAGTGAAAATCAAAATGTGATTGAAGATGCATGACGTTTTTTGATTCAATTTCAATGTTCTCACAAATGCCTCAGCGCATCTGCACATGTACAGCCTTAAGAAACCTTGTTTTATTTGCTTGTCGCTATTTTTACAAATCGCTAACGAATTTCGTTGGTCGCCATTCCAAAATACAGCCGCAATCACACAAGAAAAATCTACGGATGTTGGATTGAAACAGAACATTGGCCTTTTGGCCGCCGTTAATATTATTATCGGCGTTATGATTGGATCGGGCGTGTTCATATCACCGTCATCAGCATTAGAATATTCAGGAAGCGTTGGATTTTGCCTAGTGGTTTGGGCAGTTTGTGGCATCATCTCATTGCTAGGTATGATATTTTTTGAATTTCACTTTTCTCAAAATTTCTCTCACTTTTACCATTTTCCCAATTTTTTTTGTGTTTTCCTTCTTATGCTTTCATAATTTTCAAAAGAAGTTTTTATTTTATTTATTTTATGTCAAATGAAAATAGGTGCACTATGTTTCGCCGAGCTGGGAACAGTTGGTAGGCCTATAAATGACAATTTTAAGCAATTAAAATATATTACAAGAACAGTATTTAACATATGATATCTTTTCCCCGTTAGTTCCAAAATCAGGTGCCGAGTATGCGTATTTGTTCGAAACTTTTGCTAAATTGCACAAATTCTGGGGCCCGTTGCCAGCATTCATATGTAATTGGGTGTATGTGATGGTCTTGAGGCCTGCAGAAGTCGCCATCATCATTCTGATTTGTGTAACCTATGGCATTGAACCCATTAGTCATAACATTGGATTTAATGACTTGGAAAAAGTGTACCAAGAACATTTCAAAAAACTTTTGGCTGTCGTTATATTATGTAAGATTTTTTTTCACAATCTTTTCAATTGTAAAGCTGAGAGTAAAAACCGTTAAAAACATTTTATCTCCTGCTCACACCAAGGAAAATTCTCGTAAGCGTGAGCATGACGTAAGATGTTTTTAACCGTTTTTACTCACAGCCCAACAATGAAGGTTATAGTGGCCATATTATGATCTTATGTCTAATTATGATCCAACTGCGAAAATGAACTGTTTTGCACATATAAAATGAGACATTAAGGTGTTGGACATTTCAGAGTTTTTACTTACTTTGAATTTCTAAATATTTTCTTGTGAATTTACAGGTATCGTGACGTATATCAACTTGCGAAGTGTCAAACTTTTTGTGAAGATCAATAATTTCTGTAGTATTGGCAAGGTGGTAGCATGCATAATTGTAATATTAGGAGGAATTTACGAGCTGTGCCTTGGAAATACAAAAAATCTGAGCACTGGCTTTGAAGGCACCACCACAAATCCAGCAAATATTGCATTGGCATTCTACAATGGATTGTGGGCCTATGATGGATGGGTTAGCGTGACTTTGGTCACCGAGGAAATCAAAAGACCAGAAAAGTAAGATGCGATTGAAACCCATGGAAAAGGGCAAATATCTCAACAAAAATATCTTTCAGGAATATTCCGCGATCAATTTTGATTTCAGTGCCAATAATAACAGCTTTATATGTGTTTATGAATTTTTCGTATTTAATTGTTTTAACGCCGACCGAGATTATTAATTCGGACGCAGTAGCTGTTGAGTTTGGGCGTCGTGTTTTTGGACCATTTTCATTTCTGATTCCACTTGGTGTATCATTGGCCACATTTGGATGCGCGCTGAGTATTCAGTTCAGTGTGACGCGGCTGTGCTTCGTCGCCGGTCGAGAGGGTCACTTTTTGGCGCCAATGTCATACATTCATCATGAACGGATGACACCTGGGCCAGCCGTTGCTCTACAAGTATATTGATTCCATCCAATTTGTTGAAATAAAACATTAATTCTAGTGTTCACTTCTTCTGTTTGCAGGGCATAATTTCGTTAATTTTCATTATATTGGGTGATGTTCGCCAGCTCATTGAATTTGCCTCATTTTTAATATGGGTATTTTACGGTACAGCTGTTATTTGTTTGTTAGTTTTACGAAAGACGCAACCAGATTTGCCGCGGCCGTACAAAGTGCCATTGATTGTGCCATATATTACATTGGCTGTAGCAGTATTTTTGTCGGTGACTCCAATGTTTTCGGAAAAAGAAGGGGAGCGTGATAAATATTTGGCGGCGGTTTGTTTCATTTTATCCGGACTTGTATTTTATATACCCTTTGTATTTTATAAATATCGACCGAAGATAATGGGTGAGTTTCGAAACTTGGTTTCCGTTCAAAGCCTATATTTTAACACTTATTTGTTTTTCTGCTTGCAGACAAAATCACATTCTATATTCAAGTGCTATTCGAGGTCATTCCATCCGACAAAAAAGAAACGTAATCGTATAAACAGAGAGAAAGAGAGAAAGAGAGAGAGAGAGAGAGAGAGAGCGAGTTTGTGCTTCGGAAGAAACTATTTATTTGCCGGATTTTTATCTGAATCAAAATTGTCGATGAATTTATAGAACGTAATTGCTGTTAGCTCGTAATATAAACAGTATTTTGTATGAAGAGAATAAATCGAATGATTTTATTTTTTATCCGGCAAAAAGTTCGGATCTAAATAGTTATTTGATTGTGTTGTTGTTTTGGCTATATAATCTTTATCAAAATTATAAACTGAATCATCACAGCTAACTTCGCCGTGTGAATCAATGCGCGAATCATCTTCTGCTGTATCATTAATTGGATGATCGTCTCCGTCATCGTCATCGTTATCGACATCACTGTCGCTATCCGATGGCGCCCGAAAGTACGTTGCCACCCGATATCCAATGAACACATGATCGAATGGATGATGACATTCATCTTGCGTCTGTGTGACAAAACAATCTGAACAGAAATCGGTGGACTCATCTTTGCATGTTGCGCAATGCCATCGTGTGCCGCAAATTGGTTCTTCATCACAATAATCGCACTAAAATATAACATAAATGTGTTTCGTAATAAAATTGATCATGAAATAGAAAGCTGATTTAATTCAAATCTAATTTTTTTTAATATTCTCATCACCTTATATCCATTGTGTTCGCTAGATGCTGTCTCAATCGGATAATCTTTCTCTTTATCTCTCTTTACCCGATATATGATGGTTGCTATTTTGGAGCTTTCGTCGACATTTGAATCACTTTCGGTAGTTTCGGTATCGCTGGGCTCATCAACAACGACCATATTATCAATGTCATCATCATTGTTGCCCGTATTACATACATTGCGATAGTAATTGGGATCTAGTGAATTCACGTTGCTGTCATCATCGTCGTTAATGTTTACAGGTACGTAATTTGACGGGAAAAATGTTGTTGGCCGAACCATATTCTTGACCATCCCCTTTTTACGTGCATTGGCATATGATCTGGCGTTTCGCGGTATACGACCGGGTACTGGCAGACCGGCTGCATGCAATTTTTGAAAATACTTTTGTAGTCTACTTGCAACTTGACGTGGCGTACGATTCCCCAGTGCTTTTGCAATTTTGGCAAAACGTCTCATTTCGATGGGCTCAGGTGGATATTCCACCAGCAACTCCTCAAGGCGGCGCTGCTCTTCACATGTCCAAAGCTGAGAAAAAAAAAAACAAATTGAATAATTTTAGTAATTCAAAGGTGCGATGCAAATATGGATTTACTTGATTGAACGTTTCTGGTTTTGATTCATCATAAATTCTACCACGAACAGTTAGATCATTTTCTTCTTTCGATTTGACGGTGCTCGTTGAACTTGTGCTAATCGTTTGATTCGGCATATTGTACTTTTCGAATTTAATTTTTGGCATCTAAAAAATGAAAATGAGGAATAAATGTTAATAAATAAATGTTTAAACTTATTTTAAGGAAAGCGCTTACATTTTGAATGTCAATTGGTCCTGGCAAATTTAAGCCATTTCCCGATGTAAGCCGTTTGAGGAATTCATCTGGATCTTTTAATGCCCTTATTCGCACCTCAGAAATTCTATCGATGTGTTTGGCCGCTTCGATTCGTTGAGCCTCCAAAATAACAATTGTCCGTAAAACGGCACGATAGTCTGCATTTCCGCGTAGCGCCAAATGATCGGATTCAAAATAGAAATCTTCATTATCGCTATTATATTCGTCATCACTATCTGCCTGAAGCGTTTTGCAGGAGTGGTCTTCTTCCATTTTTACTATTTTAATATACAATCCGCGATGTTTAATGAAAATGTCTAAACCTGACCAATACCGTTTTTATCGTTCCATTTTTTCTGTATTATCGAACTGTTAGCTGTCATTTTTGGTGTGTATGTGTGTGCCTATTTTGACAGAAATCCATCTGTTCACGTTGGTGAAACACATGAACATGTTAAGGTAATCAAATTGTGAAAAAAATAAAAACGTAATTCGAAATGATACCGAGAATAATTCGACAGACTCTATCCCGAACGCAAAGTCATTGCATCAATCGAAGCCAATCTACTCATTATTCCGAGTTTGACACAGTCAAAAGCAATGGAGAAAATGTGACGAGGGGATCCAGTGCAGAAACACTGAAAAATTTGCTAAATAGTTCGACAGCTTTTGTAGAGACAAAACCGCGAAAAGATGAAGATAAATGGGCAACTCTACCGTATGCCGAAGGCACTTTACTTTCGAAGCGAGACCGTGATGAGCTTGATATATCGCGTCCAAAACTCGATCCAAGAGACACATCGATTATTCTGTTTCCCGGCCAAGGAACACAGTTCGTTGGCATGGCCAGAACCTTAGAAGCGGTTCCAGCCGCTAAAGACATTTTTGACTACGCGAGTGAAGTTTTAGGGTAATTATTCTCTTAAGAAAATGTTTGATGCATTTTTGAAATGACTTTTTTTCAATTTTCGTTTAAATTTCAGGTTCGATATGTTGAAATTGTGTAACAATGGGCCGAGAGTACAATTGCATGATATTCGCTATTCTCATGTTGCAATAATGACTGCTTCTCTGGCCAATTTGGAGGTTCTGCGAGAAGAACGACCGAATGCCGTGTATAATTGTGTCGGAACTGCTGGTTTTAGTCTTGGTGAAATAACTGCTCTTGTCTTTGCCGGTGCTTTCAAATTTGACCAAGGTATGGAAAGAAAATTGGAATTTTACTATTCATATTTTGCAAATTAATCGTTTCTTTTAAATTTCCATCTGTAATCTCTTGCATCATTCATTTTAGCGCTTCAATTTGTGCAGCTACGTGCGGAGGCAATCCATGCCGCCAGTGAAATGTACAAAGGTGGAATGGTGAAAATTTATTTTGGTGCCGATTCCAGATTGTTGGAAGCATGCCGAAGGGCCAAAGATTCGTGTATATGGCATGATAACGAAAATGCTGAATGCGCTATATCAAATTATATGTTTCCACGGTTTAAACTGGTTTCCGGCAGCGAGGAGGCCCTCCAATACCTAGAGAAGAATTATCAAAAGTTCCGGCTGCGATCGGTGCGGCGGCTGGAAAACACGCCACCATTCCATTGCAGTTTGATGGAACCAACTGTTGAGCCAATTAAACAGGCCCTTGAACACATGGACATTTCCAATCCACTTATTCGAGTCTACAAAAATCTTGACGGAAAACCATATGGAGATGCAAAACACATTTTAAAATGGCTACCTCAACAACTAGTTCGACCACTTAGATGGGAGCAAACCATGCATCATTTGTATGCACGAAGCCGTGGAAATTTCTTCCCTCGAACAATGATATGTGGTCCCGGCACGACTTTGAGACGAACTATCAAGGAAACAAATCTAAGAGCGTGGAAAAGCACGTTACAAGTTGGAGATAAGCAAATAAAAATAAAGAAACAGTAGATTTCATTGAATAAATCGATTTTCTAGTTAAAAATTAAAAAAAAATATGATTAAACTTCTTTTGTTGTGTAGTCTTAGAACTAAAATTAAGTTGTTCGGCGTGCCGATTTTTCAAACATCTAAAATGTAGATTCTACATTATCAAAACAAATCGGCATTACCGACATAAGCTATCTTTATTTGAAATATGTCACGTTCATGCAACACATGTGTCATTAGACAGGTTAACGCGAAGAATATAAAAGCAGTTTATAAACAAGGCGGTATTGTGTGTTTGTTTTTGCGGCGAACATGATCCAAAGACAAATGCGATCCGGGATTTTGCATAGAGCAAAACCGGTGTGCATCTCAAAGCGGTTCTTTTGCAGTTACACAGATGAAACACAGAAAAGTCAAAGTGCTGAAAATAGGAAACGTTTTCAACGGCAAAGTCAGGGATTGCACGCATTTCGGCCAGATGAAATTCCTGATAACCCGACGATAGTTCTGTTTCCGGGCCAGGGATCACAATTTGTTGGAATGGCCAAATCACTTGTAGATATTCCCCAAGCTAAAGATATGTTTGAGATTGCCAGTGATGTTCTAAGGTTACATATTCAGTGGCCATTGATCGAATTGCAATAGTAATGGCAATTTTAATTCCAGATATGATCTTTTGAAGTTGTGCAATGAGGGACCCGAAAAAAAACTCAATCAAACCATCTATTGTCAGCCAGCCATTATGATAACGTCATTAGCTTCCTTGGAGCTGTTGAAGCGGCATCGAAGCGATGCCATTGAAAGTTGCATCGGAACAGCCGGCTTTAGTCTCGGCGAAATTACATCATTAGTGTTTTCGGGCGCTTTGCCTTTTGACGAAGGTTAGCCTAGAAAAAGTATAATTAGATTTAAATTGCATCATTTTACCAAAAATATTCTCATTTCAGCCGTTAAATTGGTGAAAGTTCGTGCTGAGCAAATGCAAGCAGCGAGTGACAAATACAAAGGGGGCATGGCTACTATTATATACAAAAGTGATAAAAGTTCGAAACTAAATTTGGCGTGTGAAATGGCAAAAAAATGGTGTCTTGATGCCGGCGTTGAAAAGCCAGAATGTGTGATTGCCAATCACTTGTTCCCACAATGTAAAGTAATATCAGGCAGTGAAGAGGCATTACGATACATAAATTTAAATTTGAGCACATACAATTTGGACAAAATGAAGCGCATCCCAGCATATGGTGCCTTCCATTCGTCCCTCATGGACTCGGCCGTCGAACCATTTAGAGAAACATTACGAACGATAACGGTTGAGGAACCAATCATAAGTGTGTACTCCAATTCCAGTGCCAAACGATATAAAAACATATCACAAATTCTCAAACAGCTGCCCAAACAAATTGTGCTGCCGGTGAAATGGGAACAAACGATGCACGTTCTCTATGAGCTCAAAATAAATGAAAAACACCCTGAAACATACATATGTGGCCCTGGCACAGCGCTCAAATCCATTTTAGCACGAATCAATGCGAAAGCCAACGAATTTGCCACAAAAATTGGCGACTAGCGTACACATGTTACTCACCGAAAAGCATATTAATTGATTCATTTAATTAAGTGTAAGTTGCTAAACTTTTGTAAGATAAAGAACTTAGATGCTTGAAATAAAACAAAATACACGTTTTGATAACGATTTATTTAGTTTGTTTTCTTCGTTTTTGTCGTTTATCACTTAAGGTTAGAGTACGAGTTTATCAAGTGTTAAATTGTGTGTACGACAATGTACACATCATCAATATCAATTTTGATATACATATTATTTTTTTTTTTTCTTTTTTAGTATCATTCGATTCGTTTAGGACTTTTTTAAACAATTATAACAAAAAGCTACCTTTGTTCTCAATACATTTTGTTTTTGTGTTTTTTGTTTCTGTTTTAATCGTAAAAATATTGACAATTATTTTCTAAACAAGTAGATAAAATCACACGCTGTTCGAAAAAGCGATACGATCTAGTGATTTATGGAAGTAAATCGAAGTCGTCGCTCACATGAACCATTGGAACATGATTTTCGTCAATAACTGGCTGCGCTTTGTACTCGCACAGCATCAACTCTTTCATTTTCCATTCCCATTCCATTTTTTGTACAGCATGTAGGCTTTCGGCTTCATTGTGATGTCGCAACACCATTGCTTCCTTCAAAATAAAGAAAATAATAATACAACATGAGCATTGAATTGCAATTTCCAAATTATTATCATTAAATCAGTTTAAATGTCCGTTTGTTTAGTTTCAAGTAAAATCTAAAATTACCTTAATTTTTTCCCATTTATCGTCGACATCTTGCAGCCAACTTAGGAACAGTCTTCCATTGTATCTAGAGCGAGCATTACGATCTTTCTCTTCTTGCTCCGGCGTGATTATATTGTAAACCTCTTCATCTTTGAGAATTGTACATGCCGAGAACGGCAGAGATTGATTAGCTAAGGCACGTGCAGCCCTACCATGTACCCGTAAAATTTCTTGTTCAACCGAAAGGACCAGCTTCTCCTTCTCCACCACGTGTTGCATTTTCAATTTGTGCCTTTCTTTATCCTGTTGCATGAATAGGTCGCGCAATTGAGACGACAGATTCATCGGAAAACCGGCATTTGATTCCATTGAAGTTTTACCAGCCAACACATACGTTCGACGATTCAATAGATAATCCTTAAAACCTTGCGGTGGCTTCGGTTGCACTGGAAATAGATTTTTTTGCCGTCTCTCGATTTGTTTCCGAATATTTAAGTACATTTGATAGCAGTTGGTAATTGGTTGATCGTGCGGATGCGGTACTTCAGTACTGGTTGTATTTTCATTTTGATCATTGTTATTTGTATTTGATTGAGTTGTTGATGAGGATGACGACGACGACGATGATGATGAAGAATTAGTACTCGGCACAATCTAGATAAATGGCAAACAAATAATTTTAGTTTCAGGTGCACACACAAGAACAAATATTAATATAACTTACTTGTTTATTTTCATCTTTGCTGGCTCGGATTTTTCGCTTTCGTGGATGTAGATCGGCTGTATTCTGTGAACTCTCTTTCGTCGACGATGTCGATGATTCCGATGGGCTTGGAGCATTTGTTGGTTCGGTTTCTGTATTCATGGGATTGCTTGGGCTGGCCGTACTAGTGTTCGATGTAGCTGAGCAGCTGTCCATCGTTGTGCCAGTACCTTGAGCTGGCGTCGCCGGTTTCGAATCAACACGTGCTGTTACAGAGGAAGTTGTATTAGTGGAAGTGGCAGCTGTCGTTGTACTTGTTTGCGTCACAGGAGCCGGCGATGGGGAGCTGGTCTGGAGCTGAGGTGATGAATTATTCGAGCCTCGATCAACCGACGAACCGCCACGATTGGAACTGCGTAACACTCTTTGTTGTTTCTGATCTTCGTTGGTCAATGCAGCGCCGGTTTTCTTATCGTCAACGCTTTTCGTTGAATCCGATGGGCTAGTGCAACGTGATGAAGCACTCTCTTTATCGGCAGAATCGTTGCTATTCGATGAAGATGCCACCACATATGGCAGCGCTGCATTATTTCTCGTTGAAATATTTTTGCCATTCCGTGTACCCATTTCTTGATCGGGATTGGACGTTTGCTGTGGTATAACAATTTTCAAAGGCGGTACTTTGGGTGCGCCGCTTGCATTAAATGACTCGGAGTTCATAGTTTTGTCATCCATTTCGGCGTCGCTGTCCGTTTTCGTTGATGTTGGCTTTGGACTGGCGCATGGACTTTTTCGATCGAGTGTCGACACATTTTTGCTAGTCAAATTTGTGTTTTTGGCGGCTGCACCATGGAATTTCGAATTCTTTTCCTGACGCTGCGATGCCGGGCGATTCGATGCAGATTTATTCGAATCCTTGGACGTTCCTTCGGTATTTCGTTTTTTTCGCTTGACCTCATCATCACCGTCAACTTCAATGTCCGAATATGGACGCTTCGTTCCCTGTTCATCACTTTTCTCATCTGACGATTTATCAGAGCCTTTTCCGCAGTCCGATTTATCATCACTCGAACTGGATGACGAATCTTTGGGCGTTGTTTTGAACTCATATACATCGTCTTCCTCTTTCGATGCGGCTTTTGATGTTGATCCACTGCCTGATGCTACATTTGATTCATCATGATCGTCCATTGACTTCTTTGCGTCGTTTGCTTTCTTCATTTGTTGTTGTGCTCGATTGATAGCAGCATCTGTACATTGGAATTAGATAAATAAAACCGAACCGTGGAAAGGAAGAGAAAGAAAGAGAAAAGCAAATATTGTATGAGTCAAAGTGTGCTATTAGACAATTCACGCATTTCAGCCCTGATTACTACTAATTACAATAATGAAATATGAAATGTGTTCGGATATAAATGTAATTATAATTAAGGTTTGGAGCGCTTTCGAGCCAATCGTCATCTTAATTCACTTGAGAGGGCAGAGATTGTGCCAGTGAATGAGCGAGCAAAACCCATACATAAACTTAACAATTATGACAGTTTGAATGAAATGAAACTTCGTGCCTCATTTTGCAGTGATATCGGGAATAGATTGGTGTCGTCGTCCTGAATAAAAAATGTTTCATAATATTGTATGTGTTGTAAATGTATATATTATGTATATATACATTGTGGTTTTCTCGCAAAGAATGAAAGACAATACAAAACAACGGGTCGTGCGACAGCCGAATGAAACTGAAGTTAAGAGCAAAAAATACCGTCCAATAACACCAACTTAGATAACAGTGTTTGGTGGTGAAAATCAACCATTAAAATAAACACACAACAATAAAAATAAAATTCGGGAAAGGCAAAAGGACAAAAATTAATATAAACCAAGAAAACGAAAAAAATAAGAAGAAGTAGAGGTAGAAAAGCACTGAGACCGAAAAAAAATCAAACAGGCGGAATACGTTTTTAACTGGAGACAGAAATCGAAATCCAAAGAGAAACAGTACTGCATTGTTTACATTTTCGCTGCTGGTTTCTTTGCATTATAAAACATAAATAACATGTACACACGTATACGTTTATCTATATATTTTTAAATTTATTCACTCGTTCCGCGCTCCTCACAATCGAAAACCAATTTTCATATTATTTGCTCTTTACTGGTCTTTACACATCTCTTTATACATTCATCTTTTTATTGCACAGAAATGAATTTTTCGGTTTCGATTGTTCAGTATTTTGTGTTGTCGTCTTCGTAGTCGTTGGTGTTGTGTTGTTGCTTCTATTTGCAAGCGTAACCCCGCTATACACTTTGGCAGCCTGAGCAAATGTGCGATGTGATTTCGAATATCTGCGACACACCGAAAGAGAGAGACGGAGATAGAGATTTAGAGTGACAGCGAGTGGGAGAGCGAGAGCGCGAGGTGACGACGACAGCACATAATGTGTACACACAGAACAGCACAGCGTCTAACGATGTATAATCTTACTACACAATAAACGTACAAAGCTGTTTTTCAAGAGGAAAAATGGTGCCATTTGTTTAACTGGCAGAAAATGTAAAATTGACTACAAAGAAGTATTCGCTTAAATTTAAAATCAAGCGATGACGTGTCACCGATATTTGTACGGCGTTTTGCTGCCTTTTTACTTTCTCCCACTGCTTCTACACTGTGCGGCTTGTAAAAAGTTTCGGAGCACGGCACAGCGCGGCGAACGAATAAAAACACGTCTTGCAAAATGCAAAAACAGAGGCAGCGCAACAACAGTAATAAAGGCAAAGACAATTTCTATCAAAATTCATTCGGAAAACAATAACAATTAGGGAGTACGGCGTGGTATTGGTATTCAATTTCGGTGTGATCTTGGCCGTATTAGAGACATAGCTTCCGGTTTAAATCGTGCCGACAAATCACACGCCGATTACAAAATCGAGCGTTACCAAAACAATGTTCACAAACGCCTGAAACCATTGCCATTATTTCCAACAAAACTCTTGCCAATTTCAATCAGAACCAGCTAAACCCAATATCATTTCGTTTGTTCTTTTTTCTACGTTTTCCATTTCATTCGATCGAGCAATGTATTTTTACACACGCGAAAACATGAAGCGTGGCATTTCGAATGCACAATTTCGATAAATGGCCGGGATAATTCTCCGTAAACCAACAACATTTGACTTACACGGCGCTTAAAAATATATTAGCACTTCGAACCGAAATCCGTTTGATCGACTGTTTCATTTAATGTTCGATTGGCATCCTTTGATTTTATGCAACAAAATAACAATAACGGCAGCAGCAGGAGAAGACGAAGACGGCAAAATTGCACTGATTAACAAATTGGATTCCTCGAAATTCAACATTTTCGAGTAAGAGAGTCAAAAAGCATTGAAATTGAAATGCGTAATTAATGACGATAGTTCGTGGCCGCTGCTTTGTTCTCTTTTCTCTTTTTTTATTAAATTCTCGTTTGTTTCGAAATGTGATAGTTTTAAATTATTTGTTACCGTTGATTTCCACCTCGCAATTTTTTTTATATATGTCTTGTCGAATCTCGTATAATCTTTATTACTGTTTAATGGTTCAGTAGAACGAAGCGACGTTACTAATGCCGCTCATTTTGTCGTCATTGCATTTCAGTCGGTTTGTGTTATCATTGAAAGCGAAAAAAAATATTTGGACAAGTGATAAAGTAGAAATGACATGTTCGACTGGAGGAACCGAATGGTATGTATTTATAGGTATATTTTAATTTTGTCCGTATTTTGAGTTGCTGACCAAGAAAACGATTTTGTTTGAATTTTTTTCACGCTTAAACGTTATCGAAACCAACCAGAAAAATGAGCGGATGACGGACGACAAAAAACATAAATTACATCAGCAAACTCAGACATGAGTGAAATATTTGTCGGATTAGGTGTCGCTGTTAAGTTTATCTGCGTATGAAAAATCGATTAAATCAGATTTCGAAAACTTGACTTCCAAATTTTTAGCGAATGGTAACAACGCTATTTCTCACCCGGATAAAACTTGAACCCTTTAATGCTTTAGTTTCTAATTTAATTTGAATCGACGAGTGCGATTTTAATAATTATATAGAAATGAGCTGAAGAACAGGATGATAACACTTTGACTTATTACAAATAGAGAAATGATCATTATAAACCATCACCCACGACATTGTACGAGAATGTTTCAATTGTAGATCAACACAGGCTAATATCGTCACTCTCTGGTGCTGTTCTGTTCGGATCCATCGGACGTAATTCTGAATGAATAATGATAAGCATTGACCTGTGCAATTGGTGGAGTTCGTCAGAGCCATCGAATGAATATTGTATGCCTGGAACTGTGGCTGAGACCAGCAATTTTAGGATCAATGATTGTGATTTATAAATGGGTTTGCAGAACACCACACATGCCAATGCCCGACATTTATGGATGTTTGTGTGCGAGAGTTTGTGTTCATATTCGTGTTGTGTATATGTTTATCCATACCAACCAACCGACTGAATGACTGACTGATTGTATTTGTATATTAATTAGAAGACTCCCTGTCATAATACATTCCGTGATCGGTGTTTATTCATAGCCGCACTGAAATCCTGAAATAGTCGCAAGAGACGGGGTGTGTGAAAGACCGAGTGTGCTATGCGCGCAACCAATTATAAATCGAAAAATATCATCCGTCCATCTGAACGGATATTATCCGTATATTGTCATTCAAATAAACACAAATCAGCTCGACTTATTGATGTTGTTGTATTAAATTACTCACTTACAAAAATAGAAATTTATTTGTCATCAACAAATTTATCGTGTTCCCATGGTGAATTAACGAAGAGAATAAAAAACACAGAGAATGGAACAAGAAAATGAAGAGGAACGACGAGGATAGTGGCTCATTCAAAGCACACACTCACAAGACATGATATCGAAACGAGACGAAAGAGAGAGAATACGGAACCAGACATGAATTGTATGAAGTGACACACTATTTGACGATGGATTCCGTTACTCTCTTTGTATATATCGCTGCTGTGTGTTTCACAGGAAAATGCTGTGTGATGTGCACTGGGAAAACTGAAAACGAGTGTGGGTGATTATAAAATTATCCGTGAATCGAATTTGTACATGTTTTGCTGTGATAATATCGATATATATGATACTGTATGTCAGCACAGAATGTTTGCGCATATTTCAATTATTATTCAATATAGGTGAAACTGAACTGACATTTTGCTCACTGCTAATAGATCGAATATGCCTGTTGCGAAAATCCAATTGAATTGCCCCTCTCTGATATTGATATATATATGTTCATTGCTATCGAACCGCAAAATTACTATGCAAATCATTTACTCAATAGCATGGACCTATTATGCAACGAACGAGAGAGAGAGAGAGAGAGAGAGAGAGAGATGTGTTGGTGCGTACTGTTCTTGTGATTTCCCACCTCATTGCCGCGGCATATTAAACGCCGCTGATCACTTGAATATACTACGTATGCCTGAACTGCAGCGACCATCGTAATTCAAGAAATTTGATTTGAATGAAAGCAGCATCGAAACGGCATTGTATGCGAGCACCAAGCAATTCCCACAAAATGATAATGTCTAAGTGCGATAGCAATAGCATCTCACAACATTCGTACAATCATCAATCTCTATCGAAACGTTTGGGGCTGAATAATTGAACAATGCATTCCTTTCGCATTTTGAAATATAAGGTTGAAAATATAGTGGGTGATCTGCTTGAACTTTCAAGCTGCTTGAAAATTGTGTCACGAAAATACAATAGATTAAAGTCTTTTTTATTCTCTTCGGGGAGGAGAATCATTCGTTCACTCATAAAACACAATTTGATCAAAAAAATGTGTAACTTTTGGTTTTTGAAGTCAGAAATTATCCATATTGAAATTCAACTCCGACATGCCTCAAAATCACATGTATTTCTTTGTCCTGGATCAATAAATAAGCTCTTATATAAAATCGTGGAGTGAGCAACCGAAATTAAACACAAATGCTCTAGAATAGTTTGCTTTTTATTTTAACTGAACGGAATTTGGCAATAACAGAGAAAATTGCAGATCAATAATTCTTTTTCAATGCTTTCAATGCGTCCTGAAGCGACTCTTTCTATTCCAATCGAAACTTAACTGACCAAAAATGAGGTTTGTTCGCTTAACAAAATGAATTTTGCTCAATAAAAAATTGAGTGTTTAATTTGGTATATTTTTTGCGGCAAATTTGGCGCATAGGATTTTGATCGCATGCCAAAGACCATATCGATTGAGGTGTACATGGTATATGATATACAAATTAGTGGTTGGGCTGGACTTTGAAATCGAATATCTTTGCAAATGTTTACTCATTCAAATCTCAAATAATGACGCGAATGTTCGACGTCACATAAAGCTAATAATAGAGCTTCCATCTTGTGTATTTAAAATGTCGCATTATGGAGAAATTTGCACAAACACACGTTGTGTGTGACTCGATAGCGTCACATGCTCGATGAGCGTGATTATGATAAATGATCAACGAAACGTGTCGATATTTTAATTATACGCGTTGAAATACATATCATATCTAGGGGCATCCATCCAAAAAAATTATATGCAAATTTCAACAAATAAACAAAGTTTTAGTACGAAATCTATGCAAATAATAGCAAATATACTTGATGTTGGTGAATTTCATGCAAACATTTTGAATTTTGCAAAGATGGCAAATATGTTGCACATTTTGGAAACTCGGCAAATATTTTTCACATTTTTTCATTGATGCCACAAATTCAATGTTAAATCAATAAATGTCTGTGAGTTGGTCATGAGGAATTCGACAAATATCGCACCGAATCAATGACAGATAAAGAATCTTTGAAATGTGAGCCAAAGGTCAAGTATCATAAAAACTTTAATTATGCCACACAACAGAAACACACACACACACACACACACACACACACACACACACACACACACAATGAGGACTTTCTTCTTTCAATCAAAAATCTATGCTCTCCAATACCATGACCCATTCTCATTTTCCACCAAATTAACTATTATCAACTGATCACGGAAATATATTATACGCTTCTCATTTTTCAATTGACCTAAATTTATATACAAAAATTGAACGGCTATTGATTTTTCGTTGATCTGGCATATCGATTGCGCATAAACAAAACAATATACGGTTTGTTTAGCCGGTTATCCGGCGGTCTTATTCATACAGACCCTCCATTGATATGGTATTTTGAGTGAATGCCGTTTGTTTGAAGAATTCTTTTGGTTTAACTTCTTTTCATTAAGAAAAAAAAGAAAAAAAAATTCAAAAGATAGAAACAAGCTTAAATTACGCAAGCCATTTGTAGTTCATTCAATAAGCGGCGACGAACGAATGGTAAAAATAAATTAAAATTCACTTCAAATTTCATCGCAATTTTTCTTGTTTGCTAAATTGTGCATAATTTGAGAGATCGTATATCAAACAATTGATTTGGCTAATTTTACAGTTTCTTTCCATTTGAGTGATGTTTTTTCATTGCCAATAATAATTTATGCGCAAAAATGGAGAAAATGAAAAATAAAACAAACTTATTTTGTAATCGAATTTCTATCGATAAAATCTAATCACGCCGTGAAATGCATGGCACCTTTTTGCAAACTTGCTTGGTTCGCTTTTTCTTGTGAATGTCGTTGCGCTCAATAATGATTAGGAAAGAATTACGCGGCTAATAACAAATGAGTTATTTACCTCGTTTGATGGAGTGCGTAAAAAACTACGATATTGCGGTGTGTATTCAACTTAGAATCTGAAGCGCGTGCAAGTAACCGACAAGAGAATCGCGAACTAGAGAAAGCAAGAGCGGAAAAAGTACTTCGACACAAAATGAAGAATATATAGGAATACAGAGAGAAATTCTCCATGTGCATCATGCTCCGCAATCAGATTGTTTTCTTCGCTCTTCTTTTCACTGTAATTTTTTGTTCTTTTCCTCTCGATCGTTCAATGCGTCTACGGTCGCGCTTCTGCATGCTTTCTTGTCTTTCACTTGATCTAATCTCTCCCTTTCTCTATCGCTTTTCCCAAAACAGGCCTATCATAATTCATAGACACACATCAATCCGTGCACTAAATATCGTATCATAAACATTCAACAATATCGAATAGATTTTTGGATGAAAACGTTTATGTGTGGAGATTTTTCTCGAATGTGTTCATTTGCAATTGTATGGCGTGTGTATGCTAACGCTTTACAATGAAGGTATTTAATATGAATTGATGATAAATACTTTCGAAATGAATAAAGAACAAGAACATATCCGTAAAGCACAGCAATCGGCGACGGCAGCGATATGTAGAGGCGCATACACAACAATTTATTGTATGCATATGAACGATGCAAACGCGTTATCTTTCTCCCAGAATTGTTCAAAAATTTCTGTGTTGTGTATTGCATGCGGTTAAAGCGTATTTGCATTTTGCTTGATTTATGTATGCAATGAAAATACAATGGACAATGCGTACGGAAACTCAAGCCGACAAGCAAACCGAACTGAGCTGAACTATGGCGTTGTGCGTTGGCATTTCGCAATGTTTATTTTTAATTGTCACTCACTTGAGCCAGTAATGCACCCAGGGTTAATTCTCACACACAATGAAAGAATGCCGAAGCCATGACAATTCACATTATTCATCATCATTCGATTGGCGCGCGAGCGAGTGTGCGAGTGCTTAGGACTTGATCAATATAATTAATACTGTGTGCGGGATGCTGACGTTTGTATGCACCATTAATTTTATATGTTGCACATGAACGGAAAATTAGTTTTCACTTGAATCGAAAATAGTGAATTCACCTTCAGCGACATGAGCGGTGCGAGAGCCGCGCTAAGCATGGTTCACAGCTTCGCGCGCTATCAATCGAATATAAACGATATGATTTTATGGTATACAATGTGAATGGCACAATTGACAGCGCCAATTGGTCACTTTACGAGTAAATTAATCTGTCCACAAATCAAATCGACTATATAGATGCTGTTGATTAAGCATAGAATCGTCGTTTCACTCTCTCTCCAACTCTCTTCAAGCAATCTATTTTGCTCAAACCACGAGTGGAGCACCGATGGCAGCTATGAATTTGATTCAGTTGTGATAATAGAAAAAACGATGTTTATAAATGCTACTGACACGAAACTGTGCGATTCGTTATGCCTAAGAGTTATAAATTAACTTCATAATTAACGCATATCATGTATGATTGATGTGGTGAATTATACACCAGCTGATATGATCTTGCCTCATTCTGCGCAGAGTAATGTATGGCAAGACGCACACAGTACTTCATTCATATGCAAACGGATGATTCCATTTCATCTTGTTGTTGCTGCTGCTACTTTTTCTATTATACTCTTCTTGCATATTTTCTTCGACCGAATTTTGACAGCGTTGCTTGCTTCTGTTATTACCGTTTTTAGCTTTTTTTTACATTGAATATTTCATTCAAGTTGAACGCAATGGGGGCTACTCCGCCGATTCGTTGTTAAAAGAGAGAGAGTTTTGACCTTTCAAATAACTATATAATAGTTGAATACTATGTGTTGTTATTTTGTTGTTTGTTTTGACTTTCCAAGTCAAGTGGAGTCACCAAAGGCTATCTAAACAACGTGAAATATTCTCAATGGGTCGGTTAAATTATGTTTGAGACGTTGACGGTGCATTCGAATTTCTCCATCATTCATTAGTTTGTTGAGTCGCTTGTTTGGAGGCCTGTTTTATGATACTGTATCATTGATAGAGCATAAAATTGCTCGGATTTGATAGGGGCTCTTTCGGTTCATTTTTATTGTAAAATGAAATGCAATTGAAATGAATTTATGTATAACAAGAGATTATTTGGAAGAAAACTTGATGGCACTTTTAACAAGCTCATGTAAAAAAGTGAATCGCGCTGTATGGAGAGAGAAAAAAGCGCCGAATCGGCCAACCAAGCTCGCACACGCACCGGACGAATATGCGATAAAGAAAAATAATATAGTGGATTAGCGGGTAGCCGAGTAGCAGTAGTAATAACATTGTGTGCACCTCACAAGTCCGGAATGCTCTCTATATTGATACATGTATTTGATTGGAACTCTTTGAGTGGTGGCGCCCCCTGGATGATTTACGGCGTAGCTTCACACAGACGAAAAATATAGGCACGTGTACGCCAATACATTCAAACATACAAGAGCAGGCTCATTGTACGCGCTAGATTATCGAGGTGGCGACACCGCTCGAAGAGTTCCAATAAAACAGAAGTGTATGGGAGATTTGACACCTAATCGACAAACCGACGAAAAATGCGATATGTTTGCGTGGCTTTGAAATGTCAGAATCGGAGCTAAACTGTTATAGCAGTGCCACCAATTGTCAATTCGCGCCGCATATTCTGTTTCTTTCTATTTGATTTGTATTTTGTTGGACCCGCACACAACAGCACACCATCACGATTTATTTGTTGAAAAATAAAACTGACGAGTGTGCATACAAATGCGGAAGCAAATCGCATATCATGATACCACGTCCTGATACAAAACCGTTTTCGCGAGAGAAAACAATTATCTGTATCAAAAAGCTTGATGTAGAAACAGAAATAATCCAGCACAATGTTGTTTAAATAGAAGCAATCCGCTGTTTATCTGTCTGTGTTTCGCTAGTCACCTCTTTTCTATAAAATTAGGCATTTCGATGCCTTATTTTTGCAAATCAACAAGTTAATTGCTCAGCAGTAAGCGATTTTTTATATCCTTCACTTTTCTGAAACGCGTTTGATGTTGAAACTGGAGAATACAAGTTGAACGGATAGGCAAGCTGTTGTGGAGAACTTGCGTTCTCTCTGAGGTGGCCATCGCACTCATAAGCGTGCTCCGAAAAGCCATTACAAATCATTTGTGCCTATGCATTTATTCGGCCACAGAACAATAGTAAAAATTCACCATTTAGCTTCCTGTTGAGACTAATTGTCTAGTTTCTTTGTGCTTCTACTCGACTTTTGCACGTAATTCGCACTTGTTTACACTACATTTTCAGTTATTGTGTGTGCCATTACATTCATACAAATTTCAACAGAAAAAAGAGAAATACGATATATTTCCTCATTCGCCATAGCGGTTATGACCGCTGTATATAATATTTTCTTCTAATTTACATTTGGTTCACATTTAATGAATATCATTGTACGCGTATACAATTGCACTGAACGCTCTGCCAGCGCAATAATTCATATGCCAAATAAACGGCTACAAAGTATGGCAAAACCGTGACCTGCACATGTATTTGTTTGCCCATCGTGTGTATAACGAAGAGTGATTTGTTGTGCGTTTTTTTCTATATTCTTCTCTTGAATTCGTAGTTTATCTTTTGTATATGCGGTATTTTATCTATATATAATATTGTTTTTCACTTGAATTGTGCAAGCGGCCAATACAAGTGAACGTGCAAAAATTCTGCACTCATTCAATCGAAAGACAGAATTCTCTCCCAATGCCATCGAGAATACATTGCAAGAAGGAAAGAGAAATAAATATACGCACGCATACACGCTCACTATCGGACATAAAGCGATAGAGCAAGAGAGAAATTTCAACGAGAATCCGCACGCAATAACATCAGGAAAAAAACCGAGTCACAACGGAACAGTGAAGAAGAAGAAAACAGCCAAAGGAATGGCAACAACTATTAGCAATGGCGAACCGCGATGTGCACATTCCCGAGTATGCCGAATACACCCGTCCTCGACAAAATGTATATAAAAATGCTCTTGATCGGCTGGCATTACACTACACGATATAGACGGAGTGCATGTGTAGGTAGGTGATGTATGTCGTATATGTGAATGTGCATGTGAGAATATATGCAAATTCAGCCGCTAAACAGGCAAAGAAAAACTAGCGGAAAAATTTGACAGATTTTTTTTGCTGCTGATGATGATAATAAAAATAAATACGATACAAGTACCAAGAAAAACAATCTCGATTTTATTTGAACGATTTAAACCAATTAATCATCGATCACCGAACGCACTTATTTAATACTTTTCATTCGTTTCTTCGGACTTCTTCTTTGTGTGTGTGTGTGTGTGTGTGTGTGTGTGTGTGTGTGTATCTTTTTTATTCCTTACTATTGTTATTTTGTTTTCCTCTTTTTCTTGCTAAAACTCGCGCTTCATTGACAACTCATTAAGAATCGGACAAATAAATATTTATTTAAAAATATTTTTAAAAAAATCGTTTCACTCGATTTAAAAAACAAATGTGTAACTAAACAAAATGATCAGTTCTTTTTGTTCATCGAACAATAACAACATGAATAAAATGACGAAGAGAGCGAGCGAAAAAAAAACTGAAAACGCAATCAACAACCGAAATTGAAATCAAAACCAAAATCAAAGGATCTTCTCTTGTGTTTCGTTTCAGAATAAACTTGATGTCATTTCAAAAACCAACCATTGCAAGCCACTCTCACTGAATGATTACTGCGGCTATAAAGATAATTAGCAACCTTACACCAACACACACCGTCTTTACTTTACGTTATGTTATTTCGTTCTTTTTTTATTTTTTTTCTCAATTCAACACACAATACAATCAATTCAGTCATGTATATGCTTACGCCGCACTCACGACACTGCTATACCATGGTCACACAATCCAACAACACTCGAAAAACACATTGTGGTGATCTACAGGGCGTATGGTAATATTTCTTGTCATCACAATCAATCGCTGGTGGAAATCGCACAGACGGCAAATGATGCAATGACGATAGACGATCGCAGAGCACCCTGTTTGACAGTGCTCGGTGTGCTCCGCTGTGTATGAGAAGCACTTTATCGTGTATTCTTCAATGGTTCTTTTTGTTTCGATTCGCTGTCGGTCGTCGTGTGCCAATGGTATCACGCGCGATATTTTCAAATGAATCTAACACAGCGATATGAACGATGAACGACCACCATGCATATAGACGTCTCACTCTCATACCGCTTTTGAATGTTGACATTGTTCTATATTGGTTTGCTATAATGTGGCTACCAACAAAAAACCGCAGCCAAGAGCATGACGGCATCCAATATGTTGCAACTTTCAAATATGCTGGCCTACTTCGTCCTCTCTCTCTCCCTCAGTTTCTCTCTCTCTTTTGCTCCTTCAACCATTTTCACACATTCTCCTCTCATTTCTTCATTTTTTCTTTATTCTTTTTCGTTGGTGTTCGACATTAATACCATTTTTGACCAACCGGCAGACAGAGAATTAAATGACAGAGCCGAATAGCTTTTCCGAAACTTATCAGATCATGTCAAGATTATGCAAAGCGCAACACATCACATTCTATAGGATCATCTATACAAATAATCTTCACAAAATGGATGACGTAAAAAAGCTTAACGGAGACGCCATACAAACTTTATAAGAAAGCAAAACTAGGCTTTGGCTTCGACTATCGACTTTTATAAATACATTATTAAAAGTTGACATTTGCATGCACTTTTATCTCAATTTTAAATGTTTATCAATATTCAACGAAAAAACTGTTATTGCGAGCGAATTCTATATTTCAAGCTGTAGACAATAGACTTCAGTCAAAAATCGACACATACAAAAACAAGACGTGAATTAGATACTAGATGTCGCTGCTTGTACCATTTTTAATAATGACTACAGAAATTAATCGAAAACTTGGGACACACGCAGAAAATATTTGAGTAAAAATACAAATTAATACACCATCTTCCATTAACTATTCACTGAACAAAAAAAATTACTCGAAATTAAGTTGACCAATTCGAAATGTTCGCTTTTCACCGAAAATATAGAATGACAAAGTTTGCTCGCTATTTAATCATTCACCAGAATCCCTATTGGAGAAAGTCGAATGCAACGCATTTCATAAGTTTCGAAATACATTTCCAAGCCAAATTAAATGCCAAATTAATGAATTTTCAGCCACAAAATCGGCTCATTCGAATGACAATCATAAAATTATGGCCAACAGGTCTAGTGCCGTTGAATCGATGTCAATTCGAATACATTTAATTCACATAGTTGTAACCCCATTTTGACATTTCTATTTTACAAATACTATGTGTCGGATTGCATTTTCATCCGAATTCAATACAAATTTCGATGGAAATATATGAAAAAGATAATTATTTGTGTAAAAATTACCTCTGGCAGTTACAAGGAAATTATGGACAGCCGATGCAGCTACATCACATGGTGTTTTGCCCTTGCGATTCTTGAAACATGGATCTGCGCCGCGATCTACAAGCATTTTAACTAATCTCAACTGTCCAACAATAGCAGCGTCTAAAATCCAAAATAATGTATTTTTCAGTATATATGTATAGGAAATTCGATAAATCTAGTTGCATGTTCAATAAAATACCATGAAGAGGTGTATCATCGTCCAATCCGCGGGCATTCACATTTGCGCCAGCTTTGACCAATGTGAATGCAACATTATAGTGACCGTGGTTGCATGCTTCGTGTAATGGCGTCCAACCTAAGCAATTCAAAAAGAAATTCAATGAATTGGCCATATTCGTTTGCCTTTAAAATCATTATATTGTAAATCGTTGGAACTTACCAGCAAAATCGGAGACATTCGGGCTCATTCCTTGTTCCAGCAACTTTTTGATACCATCTTGATCTCCTTTTATGGCTGCCACATGCATTGCCGTTTCACCACGTTCATTACGATCTCTGGATCGGGCTGGACCATGTCTTTCATTACCGCCACTATTCCCAGAACTAGCAGCTTCTACACAATATATGAATACCATTCAAAATGATGTCAATTTCGTACTATTTGATTTCACAAAATCTTTGAATCATCGTCGATATACTGACCTGCTTGATTGCTTGCCGATGTCATTTGCATGAGCAAAGCCATTTGTTGGCGTTCCGACATTGGCGTATTCGCCAAAAGGCGTCCTATGCCACCGGAACCACCAGTTACTCTTGGCCGCGATGTCGATGGCATTTTTTTACTCACATTTTGGAACATGATGACCAAAATACCCGTGCAACGGTTATTGTTTTGGGCTTATGCTAATTGTCCCCAAGAAAACTGAAAACAATATTTTCTTTCTCACTGTTTTTCTGTCGATAGTGCACAGCACAACAAAGAATTCTATTACAGATTACTGCTCTCTTTTTTGCTAGTTTTGGAAAAGAGATCCTTTTAGATGAGTGTCCGAAATTATTATATTGGGTTTAACTTTTACCAATTGTTCTTTGTCATTTGGAAATTGCATATAATTTGATTGTTTTCTGTGATTTGTGAATGGCACTTTAGTTCGATTGCTCGAGTTTTAATTCGTTTTCTCTCGATCAAGTTCTCTGGAAAGAATCAAGTCACACACAAAAAACTAAACACAAAAGCTACTCTTCTAACCTAACAATGACAGTAGCAATACCAGCAGCAGTGGCAATTCGCATGATGTAAACAAATTATGTAAAGATTTAGTGGATTCTTGAGTCTTTTTTGTTAAATTGATGGTTTAAAACTCAACGATATATCAATTTCAATCAATTTACCGTTTATTTATCGAGAAAATTTGCAAACTTTGGCTAAACAAAACGATTTTACAATGCAATATTGATGTACTGAAAATATATGCAGATGTATGTATGAATTGTATGTGTATGATAGCACTTCACTTCACTTCACTTCTCGAATGCGACTACAAACGAAACACGAACACGAGCACAAGCCCTGTGTGATGAACGCAGCCACTCGTTAGCTGCGATACAAAGTCATTAGGCGTGCGGCCTTTGCTGTGCTACGTGAGTTTTGACTCAGGCTACACTGATGCTTATGTGTATGCCGCAAGCCCCCCCGCTGCAGGCATACGATGTCGTTTTGCCTGGAATCTCTTAAATAAATAGCATGGATTTTATTTGCAGGTGACTTTAACATCAAATTGTTTCGTAGTTTCCAACTTGCATCAATCTTTGCATTTTGTCCACTTTTTATCGTTCACCAAATTACAAATTTTCTCACTACTAAAATAACCAAACGAATGTGAATCATATTAGGTGATGGTCGACGACACATACGTATTGCGTGCGTCAATCACAATACTGTTGACTTGACGCACATTCAAGCGGATAACGCTAACACCGATTCCCTGAATGTAACGCTTACAAACGCACCGGTCATTTCTATGTTTTTTGCAGAATGTACTAATGATCTCAATTCGAAAAATAAGCATTTCTCGGAAGAAACATGAATGAAAACATTTTAACTTTCTGCAAATCAACATATGGAATTTCTATGGAAATGTTATCTATGCTCATCTTCTTAAGATTCTTATGGCAAATAGTCGAACATAAGTTACGATTTTAAACTTGTTTCTCATCGGATTCAATGATCACAGTGGAAAAGTTTACTTTTCGAATATTTCATAGACATTAGTGAATTTTGCCTGGTACATTTCCCAAGTACTTGTTAGATAGCCGGGTCTAGTTGACACTTTACAATTCTCGGCAGTTGCGGCAAACCATTATCTCAAGGCCTCAAAATAAAATATTGAAACTCATACAAGTGACTATGGCGGTTATATTGAAATTTCCTGATGTTTTCTTTTATATTTTGAATTTATTCACCTGCTGACAATTGAAATATCGAGAAAAAAACATCAATCACTATTTAGAACAATGAATAATTATTTATACTGGCCGTTTTCAGATAGCATGTGCATAAGGGAAATGTTTGAACGAATGAAATGAGAATGCGATGAAAACACCAATTTTGGCAATTAAGCGAGTTTTCTTTGAAAAAATCTGTCCATTAGTTCACTATAAAGCGAACCGGTACAGTTGTTCATCGCTCTCTCTCTCTCTCTCTCTCACTTTCTCTCGTTTCCTCCGCTTCTGTCTCTATTTCAAGGGATATTTCAGCATGCGATCAATCGTTGAAAATAAACTGTGTCAATCGAGTCAGTATATTGTTATACCATTTAAACGCGACAACGGCCTGTTTCATCTGTCTTTGGGCCATTCGATCAGAGTGTGAGTGTAAGTGTGTTGAGCCAAAACGGTATTGAGCTATTTGTGGAATTTTTCCCTTTCCCTTGTCAATGCTCTGGTTTTATTATCATCGTTCGTAGCTGTGTGTCTTTATCATTTTAATTCGGGTAGGCACTAGATTGAGCGTGAGGATTGACAAAAGTGAGCGAGAGCGAGTGAAAAAAGGGAGAGAGGGAGAGAGGGAGAGAGAGAGATAGAGCGTTCAACACGGGGCAACAAAATCATTGTTGTAAAGAAGAGTGTCATCAATGAGTGTCATAAAAGAGTGTCATGTTTATTTTCTTTTACCTATAAATATACAATAGACATTTATTTCGATGTTTTCATTCTCGAACCAAACAGCCGATCGACCTTTCATATCAACTACCTTTGAAGGCTAAATATTGTGCTCGAGTAACTTTGTCCTGACTTTATTGTTATGTTCAATGGAGAACAGTGAAGAAAATTCAGCGGACATTGTCCCTCATTGTTTTCAATGGAAACTGTTTGGCTATGCTTTGTGATATCCTTCGGCTCGCATTGAAAGGCATTTTGCGGTTATTGGTGTGCTTTCAGTGTGTTTTTCGATAACGCCATTAGATCGAATGGGATGTGATTCCAGTTTGTTTGGAAGAGCCTTACGAAAATTTAATCATAAAAATTAACAAAATATCAAGAGAAGAACATGCCAGCGAGCATAAAGAAAACAGAGAGCAAAACAGAAGAAAAATTCGCAGAGGCATAAAAAAGCAAGTTCGATTGGACTATGATGACGACGGTGTAAATTACAAAGTGCTAATGCGGTAACATCGTATCTTTCCGTCTCAGTCGCTCGATCTTCATGGATAATTCAAATCGGTGCCACATTGTTGCTTTTAACTTTTCTGTATGCCGAATGAGTTTATTTTGACTTCCAACTAAATCCCAACTCATAAATTTCCCCGAAAAATATTCCAACGATATGTTGAAATGAAAATGTTGCTATTGACAGAACTTCAAACATTTACATTTTGAACACTCAAACAAACATTAAACGGAATCAGTTTTTGTTCACTTTTTCTCGCCAATGAATCTGAAGTATTTAATGTGGAGTGACTAACATGTGCTCGTTGCAAATGCTTGACGGAAGAAAACTCGCATCACTTTTACCTGTTTGACGCAATGTAATCCGAGTATTAAAATTTAATAAAAAAAAAGCAACAAACTTTGACGCCGGAGTTTCTACGATCTAAAAATTCTGACGATTAAATATTTGTGATGTGGTGTAAAATTGTGTTGCCTCGTGCAAATATGAACGCGGCCAAATTTCGAAAGGGTTGAGAGAAACACAATGTTTCGCGTTGCGCGTCATCAAATATTTCATATTTCCAAGTCAATTTACGAGAAGCCAGCATATGTAAAAAAACACATGAAAATTAATACGAAAAATATTAGCAACGAAAAAAAAAAGAGAGCTAGCTCAAAAATATATTCGAACTTTCTATCACATTGAGAACGCGTGAGTCGAGTTCAATTATGTTTCCGTATCCCACGTGTCTGTGTGTGAACGCCACCCAAAAAAGTGAGCACAATGTGGAACATCAAGCGCACCAAAACCATCGTCATCATCACCAACACCACGACTACAGCCACAACCACCACCATCCCCATCCCCACGACACCGACCGCAAAGAAAGTCGCGAACAATTCAAAGAAAATTCATGGATCACTCACCGACACATTGATTTTGTAAAAATTAGTGTACTCAGTTCTTTACAAGTATCATCAATTCTACAACAGACGCAGCATCAGTTATGTAATAGACAGGTAAGTCATGTTCAAAGACTTTCCGATATCTGTTGCCCCAAAATAAATGAAAGATTTATATTTACTAGAGCAGATATAGATGTCTGTGGTCATCCCCGAAAACTGCGATTGGGAAAAACAATGAGATAGGGAGACAACATGAGATTAAGTAGTGTTATTTTGATTTGCCAAGAAAACACACGTTGATCGCATTTAGAACAAAATCCTCTTTTATTTATCAATTTATGAAAATACAACTATTTGTAAGCTATGATTTTCGATTGCGACTATTTGGCCATGGGCAAAATTATCCAACATATTATCCGAATCCTGAGAATTGAAAACCAAATCATTTCCACTAGAAAGCTAAAATAACGGATAGAAAGCGCCCTCTTGAGCGCGGGTGGAAAGGGCGAGTGCGAACGAGGTATTGGCAATGTGAAAAGTTATTGCTTGACGACTTTACATGAAATTCGGTTGTTCATCTCCAATTTGTCTTTCAATAGAAACATCTATTCGAGTTGACAGTGACATCATCCTCTCCCCCGCTCTCGCCCTCGCTCTTCGTCAATCCTTATGCTGCAGAGCTACATGCTTGGCTGTGACGTCAAAAGTTTCATTGCCTGTGGTAAATAACAGAGAGCGAAACACTAGCTACGGTCGATTCAAACGGGGCAAGTTTTGCTGTGTGAATTGAAAGGGAGTTTTTGTGCAATCGCGAATGGTAACATGGTTTCGATGTTCTAATTTTGTCTTGATTCAGCGCCTTATTTCTTCTCTTTCAAATGATTCAATAATATATATTCGTGTAATGGAAACAAGAACATTCTACATCAGCTACACACAAGCCATTGTTCGCGCGCGCGAAAGAAAGATTTGTCTGATGTATTCGCTGGTATCGTAACCAGGGATACGCGAAAATTAGGACCGCGCAAACATCGAGAGCCTAAAGTATTAACTATTAATGCTCTTTGCCAAACATGCGAGTGAATGAATAAACCAGCAGAAAAAACAACAAGAAACTATATATGCTTGACTCAATGTTTCGAGTACGTTTCGCAAACGAGAATTTTAGTGAATCAAATCATGCTCTTAACTTTTCTCACTATCAGTTGAGGTTTCATATTTCAAGGATTTAGTTCCCTTCTACACCTGAAGCACTTGTGTCTTGTAGTCCTCTATTATCTAGAACTATTGCAAAAATGGAACTATTTCGATGGAAACTGATGCTGGTTTACCCTCTCGATATTCTCTTTCACTCTCTCTTTCTCTCTCTGCATCAGAATATGAATTCTAGGCGGATTCAAGCGAATCTCTCTCTTTCTCTGGATGAGAGATTTTCTCATTTTTTTTTTGCTTGTGAAAACATATATTTGATTTGGAACAATGGAAAAATGAGCACCGCTTGTATCACATGAAGGTGCATGTGAAGAATGCTATTGTGCTCACTGCACGATTCAAACGAATGAATTCTTAATTAAATGCAACAAAAACAACGCAATTTATATGCAAGGACGAAAAGCTTGTTCACATTGAACAAGAGAGCGAGTGAGTGAGAGAACATGAATGAGAGTTAGAGTGTTCAGCCATCAAGTTTGCTTAAGCATTAACCAATCGTTATTTCCACTGAAAATGCTGGAAATCAAGGCACAATATGTGTTCTTCGAATTCACACAATTCGAGTGCTTTTAATTTGATGAAAAAAAAAATTTCGGGCGCAAAAACAACAATTTGTAAGCTGCTTCAACATGTTCAACTTTGAGTTATGTTTCTATAATCAAATTTATACAGGTGTTGCTGACGTCTTCATCGTCGCCATGCTAACTGATTTACATTTTTTATTGGCCTTCTTGCTATCAAATCCACTCAAATTATTTGGATATTTTCCTTAATTCACACGCAATCTTCGTTCGATGTTGCAACACGTTCGTTTGCATTTCATAGCCAGAACCGTTCATTGTTGGTTGGCTGGTGTTTTGTAGAATGAAAGCCGTTGCAAAAGCATAATTATTATATCAATTTTAGTAGTTCATGTGGGGGCAAATTCAACTGCATCATCGTTCATATAAAGCTTGAGAGAAGCAATAAATTCCTGCACCCGTTACGTGTTCCGCTGAAGCTCATTATTTATGTCAGCTTTTTATGGAAATCAGGTGTTTATGTGTCTATTGGTCACTTTTAAAAATGTCTTATTTCAATAAGATATAAATAGGACGATAAAGCCGTAAAAGGAGCCAGCTACTGTTCCAATTCAACTAAAATTTTATGTACAATCAACCCGCTAGCCCAAACGATGAAAATTGATGAAAATTAGTGAGCATCAGTAATGCGGTGTTACAATTTTTCCTCTAAATCATATTCGCCCCTTCTCAGTTCGCTCTCCCGCTCTCTTTTACTTTATCATTTGGCCTTCTCATGCAACAGCACATTGGAGGTTTTCACCATGAAACCTGCGTACATTCTTTAATTTTCAAATATCCCGCTGAATGTCGATAAACACGAACAAGGAATAGCATCTATGTACGCGCGTTGTTTTCCATCCTAATTCCTCAATAGAAAAGACTCTGTCGATTCGTTAGCAGCACTACACAGTATTCGCTATTTGTGTTTCAAATTACCTGAATTTATTTATTACTTTTGCAAATGGCTTTAATTAAAAACAACACGGTTCCCAGGCAGACCCATCAAGTGCAGCTCATATTTCATATTTTGTTTTCAGCCACATATTTTAAACTCGCACAAAATAAAACTAAGTTTTAAGGTTCAACCCATTATTTATTTTTCTCGTTGAAATTTTAAGCTAAATAGGACGATAATTCAATGAGAACCCATTTTCAAATTCTATAATTGGCTATCTGGGTTGAAAACATCACTTCGCACTTTTCGAATAAATGCGCTTATAAAATTATATACGTTCGAACAAACAAGACTTAGGCCAAATGGAAATGGCTATTTCGATGCTGTCTTTTTTCACGCGAATTGGACACTCAAAATATTGATAATATTTCAGGAAAAAACTGCTATTTTGCATTAAAATCCACGAGGGTATTCCGTCATACATAGAAATCTCTGTCATTTTCATGGAATTTAATGCAAAATAGCCACTATTTCTCAAATTTCATAAATATTATACCAGTTTTTACTTGTATTTAATTGCCATTTATTAGCGCTGGCCTTTAAAGAGCTTATTTTCATGTTTTCCAATGCGATGCAAATTTGCTTTGAATTCCGAGGAAGGAAAATGCAATTTTGAATTGCCGTGGGGGACATCATTTAACGAAAGAGCATAAGCTCTGTCATAACTGGGTAAACTTATAGGAATTTCATATATATTATATATTTTTTAAAGTGCCCCTAATTATCTCACTTTTTCAACTAGTCTGAATTAATTTGTGGACATTCTGAGAGCTCGTATGGTTTTTGTGCACGGGTGAGGCACTTTAATTGAATTTAATAAAAATACAATTTTGTATTATGCCAGAGATGTGCCTGGGAATGTGCACTATTAAACAGGAGGCAGAAATAGGACAAATAAGCGGCAAAAATATGTGCTTCAAATTTTTCATTATTCAAATGATTTTATCGCCAGCGGCTGAAGAGAGTTAAAGATCGTTTTACGTCGTTTAAATTATGCATGTTTTACATAAAAATGAGCAAATAAATGTCCAAGTTAAGCTAGTTTACCTGTAGCTCTAGTTGTGTCGAAGAGATAGATTCGACAACTTGTTCGACACTTCGACTTTTTGTCAAAAAATAGCGTAGTTCTTTGTGGTTTTGGCCCAGTTGACTGTTGATTACGGGAAATAAGAAATCCAATATTCTCTTCGATGATAAAAAATAAACGAAATCAAGATAACAGTTGGAGTGAGAATGATTTTTAATTAATTTTTATTATGCTTGCGTGATTTAACATTTCTTCTATATTGCAATTTAGTTTTTTTTAATAAATGGTTTTACCGGGGTAAAACTAACTTTTCCGCACATTTCCCGGAAGTTTACAGGTTTACGGGTTTTTCATTGATTAAAACAAATGTGTATTGGAGTTATGTTTATTTTTTATAGTATCATCATGTCACATGGAGAATAAGTCACCTGACTCTTACGTTATGATATAATGTGAAATTAATCTAGTCACCATACAAATGTTCGTTTTGTACCCAAAAATCGTCTCAAATCTAATCGGAATGGCTCATTTTTTTTGTTCATAAAAAATAAGATTCTGAAACCTTTATGATCAAAAAGTCCCCAAATTGTTTTTCGTAATTAAATTGAAAAACTCTATTTACAGAAATTTATGCGAAAAAGTATAAAATGCGAGAGTTGCTTCTCCTCAAAGTTTTTATTTTTGTTCCACTTAAGCGTATATGTTATGAGGAAAGGTCTCATAACACAATCATACAAAATTTGATTTTTTTCATACGCAAATTGTCTCTTGCTGATTTTTTGTTAGTATGCGCCCTATAACATCCAAAAGGCCCAAGATCTTGAAAATCTCATAGCCCTTTGCAGAGTTATGGTCCAAAATGTGAAAAAGTCAATTTTTGCTACGTTTGCTCATATTTCGCTTCCCTTATAACTCAACAACCGAATGACATAACCAAATGAATAGACCCATTTTGGAAATTTTAGGCCCCTACACATCACCGTAAGATTACAATTGTGCCAGGTATGAGGTCAAAAGTGTCGTCCTTCGCTCATTTTTTCGCCGCTTTCACACACTTATCGAGATGCTCAACGATCGGATGAAAAATGCACAACAAGTAAAAAATAATTTATAATGAAGTTACAGAGCAAAAACTGCGATTATTCAGGAATTCCATGAAATTACACTTTGGCCCATATTTCCTCATTTTGTGTAAAAACGCGCCCATCAAATTTTTCCAAACTCTGCTATTATTCAAAAAATATCCTATTGCTGATTCTATTAAATTTGAAAACATTCTGTCGAGTATTTTTTTGAATTTGTGCAATATTCAGTTAAATTTTCAACACTGAAATATATTTCCAACCCAAACACAAGAAATTTTTCCCAAACTCTACTATTATTTGCGCACGGTCGACAACTTTCCAAAATGGGTCTATTATCTTGGTTATCTCATACGGTTGTTGAGTTATAGCCCGAAATATGGGCGAAAGTAGCAAAAATTTAATTTTTCACATTTTGGGCCATAGCTCTACAACGGGCTATGACATTTTCAAGATCTTGGGCCTTTTGGAATTTGGAGGCCCTATACTAACAAAAAATCAGCAAGAGCCAATTTGCGTACGAATGCTGTATCATTGTGTAGTCATTCTCACCCATTATTTCATTTCCTATCTTTTAGGATCATTGTTATCGTTATCAAAGCCATAACATTTCGAGAGAAAGACAGAGACAGAGACAAAGAGATCGTTGGGAAATCGTATATCATTTTTCGACTGTTTCAAACAATTGCACTATACCGAATTATTATCGATTTACGATCTCTCGTGTGCACTAATTGCACTTTGAAAGCAGATACACTGTTATGAGATATGGCAAAGAGCGAATAGATAGAGGGAAAAAAGAATTAAAAAGTTAAAGAAAATGGATAAAAACAAAGAAAAATGCAATGTTTTGGTGTAAACGTGCGAAATTTATAACTGCCCATGAACTATGTATAATGTTGAACGATATGAGGGGACGTTTGAATTGATATGCACAAATATGTATTTAGTGATTGCAAAGTATGAAATATGTAGTTTTTCATAATTTGGCGTTATTGGTTAGAGAAAGGGTCTCTGAAACAAAATTATTTTTTATTATTGTTAATTGTAAATCGCAAAATACTATACATATTTTACTTTTATGAAATTTATATTTGACGTTTCGCTTTTAAGCCGATAAAAAAATTGCTACTTCATTTCCCGTCCGTGTGAAGTTCAATTTGTTGGACTTTTGTATTTCGAACACTACCAACATTCTTCATATGCTCATTCATTCAGTTTGAGTCGGTGCGAGTGCTATTATAACAAATTTTTTGCTCCAATGTGAGTAAACATAAACACAATGGAATAGACAACAGTTTGAATGACTTTTGTTGCATCATATTAATGCCAGGAAATAGCATAACAAGATCCTATTCAGTTTATTGACGATGCAAAAGAGAAAGAACGAAGGAAAAATATGACAACAGAAATTTTAACGGTGAGTTTGAAGATCAAAAGTAACGTCACCGTGTGTGTAACGTGCATAATCGAAAATTCAGAATCATTTTGTTTGCCAATTTATCAACATTTACGCATTATATGTGTGGACGTGTATGGACGACATGATATTAGGCAACGATCTAGTGTAACTAAGATATGCTGTGCGCAGGCGTTTTAAGTACAATATATGCCGAGAAAGCACCGTTCTTGAATGTCTCTGCGTGCATTTTGTAAATAAAAATGATTTTAAGAGTGGACGAGCGATCGAGCGAGCGAGAAAGCGTAAGAGAGCGCGGGTCTTTCGGAATTTATGATATCTATTACTTGATATCATTCAATCCGACACTTTTGCTGCTGTATGTGTGCGAACGCAATGGCACGACAGCACGTACATGTAAACACACAACAAAGTGAAAGATTATGAATAATCTTTAAAGCGCCGAAGTCCAATCTTTATCACTCATAATCGCATACAAAACACTAATTATATGGAACACGCATGTTTATCGCGATTGATAAGAGCTGGTTATAATTCAGTCCTGAATCAGTCGACAGCTCATTCAGCATAATCAATGACCAATTGAACGTTTATTGCTCTAAAGATTTTTTCAAAATTTGCTCGTACGCATGGAGATACGAAAACAGTTTATAATACATCTACACAATTGTACACGATAGAGAGCGCACACACTCACAATCCCGTGGGTATCAGAAATGTGGGCTTGGAAAGGGGCTTGTATGCATTTTAAAATACAATTTTTAAAAGCAGCCAATCCCGAAAATACCAAATTAATTTAGAAACAAAATAAGAAAATCTTCCAATCCATTTCATCTGAACGAAATGGATGATGAACACTAAAAACATGACAATTGGCTTGCGATGGTAGCGTTGCAAGATATTAGCCAAACATTTCTGGAATTGGACAACCAAAAACCATATCGAACAAATTGCATACGGTTGAAACCAGACGGTGAATTGGCGTCCGTGCAAGAACGCGCTGACGATATATTCAATGTCGATATTCATGTATTTGGAAAGCTCACTGCTTAGATTAAACCGTGTGTTGTGTCATTGAGATTTCGATTTTGGTTTCTACGCCTGCCGTGTTCCGTCGTGTGAATGCACATGTTAGCGCACCAAAATAAAGTGTGGCTGTGTGTGTATATATGTACAGCAAACTGGTAACGATTTGATACACAAATTCAAACACACAAATACATTTGCATCGCGACGATACGCGTTTGCGTGCGGACCGTGTACGACCGAGTAAAGCGAAACGAAGATATAAAAAAAATGACTGTTAAAAATATTTGTTTTGAATTTTGTGTTGTTGTTGTTGTCACTCAATGAAAAATAGATGTAGATGCAAAAATGAGCGTGAGATTGGGTCTCTTTGGATAACATTTGATCAATGAATCGATTCCAGTGTGACAATTTTCACAGTTTCAAATGGTTCACACCATCGTCGCAAGACGCAAAACATTATGTATCGGTGCGAAGAAACACTTTTCTACGGAGGCGAATAACCTCACGATCATTACAATAGTCGCATGACTGGTTAATGTAATTTTTATATACCTCATTTTTGTGATTGATGAATGCGACAGTGTCTGTAATTGTTTGCATTTCTTCAACAGCCAACATACACACAAAAACAAATACATGGACACGATGCCACTGATTCGCTCAAACTCAGTCGCTCGCTCACACTTACATGACAATACAATACAATCAATGCAAACGCACATTCTTACCGAAATCCATACATACAGCTACATGAACACGCATAGGGACACTATCTTCTCCAATACCAGCGCAAAACATTGAGCGAACACTTAAACTCAATGCTGAAAACTCTCAATCACACATCGTCGCAGCACCAACGTTTAAGTAGCGAAGCAGCACCACCACTAAACGTCATACAGTCTTAGTAATATGTTCTGACCTCAGTCTCAGCTCGACCAGGCTAGGCACAAGTATATAATTCATAAAACATCCGTGGTGCGTTATCATTTAATTAAAAATAAGAAGAAAATACACTCTTTTGTACAGTCGGTAGCAAAATTTGCTGTATTTTCGCTTCATTAAGTCTAAGTCAATCGTTGTCTTGTTCGCAAAATATCAAACACACAGAAAGAATCGCTATTCCAAACGATAAACCCCAAAGAGAGAGAGGAAGAGTGAGCGAGGCATTATCGTTTGATATTATTGTGTCAAAGAAGAGACAACACTTCGATAGAGCGAGAAAGATAAAAAAGTAACAGAAAGAGAGGGAGAGAGAGAGAGAGTCTAAAGAAACATGTTTACAAATTAATATATTCCACGATAAAAATAATAATAATGTTTATGAGTTTGGTTGTAATAATAATAATGTTTTGGTCGTATGTGCTAAGGTGCAGTGAATTGATTAAATGCAAATATGTTAAAATTAGACGGGAGTTGTTAGACGAAATTGCCGGAATCACAAACGTACACACTCGACACTCTTGCATGAATGTGACTTATTGTAATTTGTTATTTGTAAACTGGTCGAAGTGGGAAAAAACGGAATGAAACGGAACGGTTTTCCTTTGCATTTGTCTTGATCAAATGTGAAGCATCTCTCAATTAGCAGTAGCCAGCCTATTCGGCACTATACACACCAATCGATTCCAAGAAATATAACACGAAATTGAACGAAAGAATGAATAAGGAATGAAATTTTTTATAAATGCGCAAAGAGTAGAGTTTGAACGAAACGAGCGAAAAAAAGCGAGCGAAAAAACATTAAAACAAAGCGCAACGGTGAAGCAACAAAAAAACAAATGTAGAACAACAGCGCTTGCATGCTGATTTGAAAGTGAAAAGAAAACAACAAGAACGATTCGTTGATTGACTTTTTGTTTGCGATTTTCCTTACATTCATAATCGATTCAAACGGATCAAATAAGTCAAAGATGACATTGACGTCTTCTTACATCTGAGTTATCTTCACGCACTTATCTTATTCGATGACGTAAAAAATTCGTTAATTTTTGAAGGTATCATGTTGAAAACACTCTCTTTCTCACTCTCTGTGTGCGAGAAAAACAGAGAGAGCTTTCTGACAGAAAAATTGCGGTTAGCTATTATCCTTCGGAAAATCAAACATCCCTTCAAACGTAATATTTCAATACTTGATACTTTTCTCATCTGTACGAGCCATCATCGTCGTCGTCGTCATCTCAAATTATTTCATTCAATATTTCGTGTCGTTTGCCATTTCAACTGGTTTTGATATCGATGTTATGGACAAATGAAGAAATATTTCATTTCGACAAGTATGTACAAGATAGAAATTCGTGTCTGTGTATGGAAAGTCCTATTTATCTGTGGTCGTTCTTTTGTTGTTATTGTTGTTGTTGTTGTTGTTACGGTTGGTGCTGCTTTTGCTGTTCATATTGTAATCAATTGCTCAAATATTTACTGGTCTCGACTTTCTATGTTTTTTTCTCGTATTATTCATACAGAAATTTCACGCATACATCTCTTCACATCATATTCTAATATTACGTGTGCTACAACAAACACTCTCTAGCATTCTAGCAATCGCTGGCACTTTGGCATCCGATCTCGCAGCACACATGCCGAGTGCCCAATCACATTGAATCGAGGCGCTACCAGTAAAATCACAGCTAATATGTGTTTTATTGAAAGAATAATTTAAGCATGATATGCCGACGACCCGACGACCATAGCTATCACTCGGATTTGATGCGATTCCATTTGCTGTTTTCAGTTAGACAATGACATATATCCTCGCGCGCTCCCAGCGTTGGACGCTATACAATCCGACGATAAACGGCTACTTCGAAATCATCATTCGCACAGCTGAAATCAGCCAGAATACACATTAAATGCTTGAAAAAAGCACGATGAGCTATTTAATGCACAATTCGAGCACACACACAAATGATGCAGAAGAAGGGTGCACGATGCAAACAAAGCGAACACACCGAACCACAAGTCTAAACTACAGAAACAATAACAACATAAATAATAAATTGATTTGAATTGAATCCTTGCGGAGTGATTTGAGAGAGGGTAAAAGACATTCAAGCCATTTTCTCGACGAGCGCAGCTATGACGGGAACAATAAATATACGAGCTTCGGTTTGTTTCACCAAGGCCATTATCAATACACCGCACTCTCGAATTAGGTTCATTCGACAGCATCATCAGCAGAACCATACACTCAAGATAGATAGATTGAAAGAGTCTGAATTAAGAGATGGTCATTAACTCAGTGTGCATGCTAGACCTCATTTATTCTTCCGTTCGTTGGTTCATAGTTTCGTTCGATTGGTGAATCCTTAAATCGAATCGAACAAATACACACAGAAAATGTTGCACAGAAAAATTTAGCATTGGGGGAAAAAACTCGAAGTCTTCCGAAGCATCGCACAATAAAATTAAGAATAGAATTTCAATTGATTTATGTTGATGATGTACATACATGATTGTGCTTGTGTCAGTGACTTGGTGTGTCTATGTAAGCTCAATTTTATTTACCTGTGTTCCCTTTTTGAACCGCACACAAACAATTGTATTGGTAAAGAGATTGTGTATGTGTGTGTGTCAGCCCCAAATTACCCACTTCGGTTATGATTGGAATGCACCATTGCCATAATACGCTGAGAGCGCAAAAAATACTTGAATAAACTGCTGTTGTCAGTGATAATAAGAGAGGAAATCAAAGATATGTTAGTGCTCTTACGAAAATGCCTTCCAAACATTCGGTTAATTTTTTTTCGCTGCGTGCATTTCGGCGTGCTCGTGTAGACTCGTTCATCTTCATAAATACTGATATACTTCTAAAAATAAATTCAATTAAAAAGAGAAGAAATGAAGTGAAAATCGGATTCAATTTCATTTGAAATTGAAATTTCAATATTTCTCGTTATTCATGTTGCGTGCAAAATTTGACCATTCCAAACTCAATTTTTACACAAACAAACCCCCCGCATCCCTTCCAAAGAATCTCGTGTGTATTTGTCATGATACACTGATACAAATTCATAACTGAACTTGTGCGAAATGAAAAGATGAAAGCATCAGAAAAAATTGATAGGAAAAAGATGTGTATCATTCAAAGAAATCATATTATGAGTGTATATCGTCATTCCTGTCGCATCCAAAGTCACACACATAATATATCTAGTACATGTAGCTGAAATTTTTTGCGCGAATCCTATAGATTCTTCGTAAAATAACGAGAATGATATGGAAGGGAAAAAATTGAAAGAATCTTATTCATATCAAAGTAATTGAGTGAACGTGCGTTCGTTTTTCTGCACGTCGTGCACATACCAACGACAACGGCAACAAATATAGATATTTATATGTTTATGTACGTGTGTGTATGCATGTTTGGATCGTGCAAAAGCGCACCCAAAATATTCTCTTCCGATCAGACAAAATCTCCGATCTAATTTGCAGACATCTTTAATCGAGCTCGATGGATAGAGTATCGTTCGTGTCGAGCTGTTAGATGTGCTTGCTTGCTTTTTCTACTCTCTGGCCCTTTTAAAATTGTTATGAGTCCTTCGTCTATCGATTGTGCTACTGCCAACATTGCTATTGCTTCGGATGTGGTACTCACCACAGCTTTTTGATGCATATGAACATATCGAAGGCACACTCGCTCAAGAGTAAGCTGGCAGTTCAATGAGAACGACAGAACATGTACATTTTACAATGTGAATCGTCAAGTATGTGTCTGTCGCGTGCTAATTCAACTCTTGACTCTTATTATGAATATTCGATGGTAAATTTGCCGCACCAGCAGCAAAAACAAAATTAAGAGGAAATCAAATAACCAAAATGATTGACGCATTCGTTCGCATCGCTTTTTTTGTTTCGCAGCACTCAATGTTGCTGTTGTGTGCACGCTATTTCCTCTCTCACTTTTTCTCATTTTTTGCCTCGGTCTATTATTATCGACGATACGCAAGACCCACGTGAGCGAAAAAAGCGCCGATAAAAAAAAGCAGATTGAACAGAACGGAACAAAAAAGACCATCTACGCACAATGATTTTCATTTCACTTGCTATATACGTTTCACACAATCGTTGAATCGTCGTTCCGACCCCCCAAACGCCAATGCCACTCAATCGTTGTGAAAGCACATGTTTCCAGCGAACAAAAAGAAGCAGTAGCAATAGCAGAAGTAGCAGCAATAAAAACAGCGCAAAAAAACGAGGGGAACCATGTATATAGTAAACACATTTCCTTTTTATCATATCATATTTATCCTCCTGTTTTCTTTCTCTTTTTTATATCCACTGTGTTCGTATCTCGATTTAGTTTTTATCCGTTATCGTGCGTATTGATAGGAGAAGTAAGACTTGCAAAAGTACATGTTTATATATCCTCATCGTACAACGATGAAGGAGACCGACAGCAAAATGGAAAGAGGAAAAAGACAGGAAAAATATGGATATACAACAAAAAATCACATGTGAAAAGCGAAGCGATGAAAAGAGTTCAGCTTTTCGTACAATTTTCAAATAGAAATCGCAGTCGCAACTCTTGTAAAAATCTAAATTATTTCCTCTCTGCATTCTCTGAATTTTGCTTTTCATCTGAATAAAATTTCTATAGTTCTGTCAAATCTTTTCTCATTATTATCTTCACATTTTTGTGTTCATCTTCTCTTTTCCTGTTACCAATTTGAATTTCTCTCTCTGTGTATCTCTCTCTGTCTCTCTCTGAGTGTGTATGTGTGCTGGATGCTTTAATTGGAGCGTGAATGCGAATTTCACGCACTGAAATTGCATTTAACCGCCTTTGTGGCACAGAGTACATTCGACACGATTTGTATATCATTAGATGTTCCGCGTACGCCAAAAATGACCGGATTTGAAGAGAGCACATAGCTCAATAAGTCTCTGGCAGATAAACTGGAAAAAAGTCAACAATACAGTAAAACATAGAGACTGTTTCACCGAGATAAAATTTGCCTTAGGAGCGCAATGAACAGGAGGAATAAACTGACAAGATTACCTCCTCCTCAACGAGAATAAAATTTTAATTTTATGGATAAAACGATTAAAATCCCACTTCTATGAAAATTGTTGATTTTTATTTAGAATTTGAATTTAAGAAGCAATTTCCTCCGTATATTCCTCCTCATCACTGCACTCCTCAGACATATTTCACCTTAGTGAATAGTCTCTGGTGAAAAATAAAAAAAAGAACAAAAATTTTGGAATTGATTTAGAAACTTTGGCGAACGTAATGAAAATCGATGTTGTGCCGCAACTGTTTCTGATTTCAAGCAATTTGAGTATTTTTCTAACCGTTCATTTTCTATATATTTTCTAAAATCCAAAAGTGAACTCTATTAAAAATGATGGCCTTTTGCGAAATATGTGTGCGAACAAATGGCCCCGATTATTTCTTTATTTATTGGAATTTGATTCAATTAAAATAAACGTATAGTTTTGTGACGTAATTTACGAAAATAAAATGCCAAACATGGCATTAACTGTATTTATCGTTATTATTTTTTTGTCTTTTGTCCAGTGCTCTCTCAGTCTCGGCGTTTGCCCGTTTGCACTGGAATAAGAGCCCACTTCATATAGACATAAATATCCATCATTAACAAATTCGAAGTATGTATTCCTCGATCTATCTTTCGCACACATCGCAGCCAAACGGCTATTCATCGTGTAGCCGATTCGTAAACTAGCGCGCGCTTGAACTGTTCCAAGCGTGATCACTAGTTAGATAATGAGATTATGTACTTGAAAATAATATTACAATTTAAAAAATCACAGCGTATCTCTCGGGGAGGTACTTGAATGGTTTGGCACGTTTTCCCTCTCGCTTGCTCGCTCGCTGGCTGGTTATTTTTTCGTTTATATTGTCATTGTTATTGCTATTGTCGTGAATAGCAATTTGTTTGTTTATTTGATTCATTCATTCATTCATTCATGTGTCGGTGCACGACGATATTATTTGCCAAAACGGCGAAAAGGCAACAAATCTATAGCGAAATCATCATAGCTTAGATGCGTACTTACGCTTGATTCTTTCCATGTGTTTAATCGATATTCACCTTGATTAGAATGGTACATCAAGTTGTTGCTTTGAAATTGTACATACGATCGGTTTTTACATTCAACATGTTCAGTTAATAATATTAACTTAATATCGAATGGAAAACTGCACAATAAGAAACGATAAGTTTTGAAAGAGTTATGTCATAAAAATGCGAGCAACTAAAGCATATGAATTCGAAGTATTTAGCGCACAATCTTTGTTCAATGGTTTCAAAAATGATGTTGACGGCTGAATGTCTCTTGTCGTAAATTCATCATGCATTTCGTTAAATGTGAATGAGATTGGGCGAATGTACGTGAAAGAATCGCAATTAAAATTATGAATTCAAAAAAATTCGAACAAATTTGACCGAATGTAAAAATTATCGTTGTGCGTTTGGTTTATGAACAACAACATCTTCGCTGTGAATTTTAAAATGCGAAATGTCAAATCTTTATCATTCGATCTCTTTCTTGCTCCCGTTCATCCGATTCACTGTGCGCGAAAAGCAACATACACAAAAAACATGTAGCGCTGTATTCATTTTTAGAACCAAATTGATGAAAGAGCATCGAATTAAAATCGCTCAGCTATTCGGACGAACAAAACATCGAATTCAATAATATTAATAATCCTGTACGTCCTCGAAAATAAGGTATATATGGGACAGCGCATCGGATGATCAGCGACAGTGATTTGAAGAAAAAAAAAACATGATTTGTTTTGAATGAAATGGTTGTTTATTGATATTTCCTCTCTCATGGACATTTCCCCAGCTCATCAGTGAGTGTCGCGAATTGTCGATTTGTTGGCTTCTTAAACCTTTGACATAATAAACATATTAAACGATTGCTGGGTTCTCGCGAGAACCGCACTTTTGACGGCACGTTCATTGTGTATATTATATTTTGTATTCCATTGTATTCTCCGTATCGAAATCGTATTGAATTTAGAAAGCGCGAGAAGTTCATCATGAACAGTGGTTGTGTCAATTGAACGGCTATATTTATTTATAAGAATCACATTTGATGACGAGATTTGAAGCGCGCTCGTCGAACAAAAGCGTGAGCAATAGTAAAAAAATACACGCTGCCGAGAGAGCCGCGATTTCACTAAGGCAACAGCAATAACAAAACATAGCGTAGCGAAAAGTCTTGATTTTTTTTTTTTAATTTAATTTTCAGTGGGTGTTGTTGGGAATGAGGAGGAAAAGACAAAGCATGCCATATTGAATAAAAATAACTGGCAGCACTAATGATGAAAACTTGTGCGGACGAAAATTAATATTTTCAGTGAGAATTGTGCTGTTATAACGCGAAAATTTTACACTTGGCGAGCCGTAGAGGAGATTAAGACAGCAATACACAAACGCACACACACTGTAAAAGGAAGGAACTGAAACGTTTTCATTTTCCCCATCTTTTTTATTGGTTTCAAATTTTGAGTCCTTTAATTTTTCAAAAAAAATATTGATTTTGAGCAATCAAAATTAAAAAGAAAAGAAAAGAAATAAGAAGAAGAAGAAAAAGAATTTCAGAAAAAAGCAATAAGAAGTTGTTGATTGGAAAAGATACAAGTGGTTTCAAAATTTGTTGGACAAAATTCGAGTTTTGAAAAAAGTCACAGTGGCCGCGTCGAAAAGAGCTGGGGGAGGTGCCAAGCGTGGCCACCTAAATTCAGCTCCATCATCAACAATCAGTTCAAGGCAGGGCTCTGTCGATGGTAATATGCAAAGATGTGGACTTTGCTCAATGTTCTCACGATTGATACGACGCGCCATGTGCGTTGGATCGTCCAGACGCGGCAGTGGTGAATCATACTACCAAGAATTGGCTGACACAACTGTAAGTATCCTTTAATTCCATAATGCCACCATCTTTTTGTGTGTAAATTCAGGCCGATTAAATTCGAATGATCTCAAATGTTCATTGTTCTCGACACACGCGCGCACACAATGTAAAATTGTATTTGGGCCAACATTCGATCGGTATCTCAGTGTATCAGCCATCACAACTGGCTGTATCAATTCAAGTTAGCAAACATTTTGAGCGATGCAAATGGAAACAAAAACAACTCAAACATACGCGGCGAAGTGAAAAAAATAAAATTCCGCAAAGAATATTTTCAAAGTGAATTGTACACAATTGGCATTCAAGTACCCGATGCAAACACATTGTTCCGTAACATTTTTTCTCGCGTTGTAACTCGTATTTTTGGTTGTCACTTGTTTTCGTGTATATTCTATATAGCGTTTCGTGTGTCCCAAATTCTTTCGTTGCTTCAGCGATATCAGTTAATTTTCAATATATGCAAACGGTCCAACTGAAGTAAATTATTCGATCATCATCAGAAGAAGCACCTTGTATTCAACTTATCTTTCCTTTGGCAACTCGAATTGGAATTCGGTGGGCTTTTTATTTTCCTTGTAATTTGTTTATTCAGATGGCAATTTTTCACATTTAACCTCGTCATTTGCTCAGATGCGACACTTTTTCTCCTAGAACATTTAACCTCGTCGCCAATATCGACGAATATAAATGCCGATTCAAATAATTAGTTTCTATTCTTTCATTGTTTGGCGGCAATAAAGCCGAAAATCGGGCCCACATTCTTGGCGACTCATTTTTACTTGAGCTTGTGGATATTAACACACATGGATGATGTATCATTTCAGCTAACAGAAAAACACGTAAGCCTGCATTACTATATTCCGCACTAATTATATAGCCGAATCGAAGCTATTTCAATTTACGTAAACGAAACATTCAGCCCACAAATTGTTATTCCCTCAGAAGTCATTCGAGTCGAAAAATGTCACCATTTGTATGACAAGACTTATGTTTGGATCTAATAAATTTGGTTGATTTAATCAATAATTGATTTCGAAATCGAATTGAAACGTTAACCTAACTGAAACGGTACAAATTGAAAAATGAGAAATAGAGCTTATGAAATTGATGGCTTAAGAAACAGTTCAAATTACTGCAAAACAGAAATCAACATCCAACGCATTCGGTTCAAATGATCGTGACAAAAACACACCGTATTTCTGTCCTTTTTAAACGTATGCAGGTGACATCGAGATGAAACTTCAGTTATTCATTAAGAAGCACATACATTCATAATTCATTAATTTTTTGGGCGAAGTTGACATTTTTCCTTGCAAATACTAGCTATTTAGCTGACGAACGACCATTATATCATCTCACATATTTTCGTATGGAAATAATTATCATCATCAAAAATATGTTGCACCTGCAACATGGAATGTGAAATCGACAAGCAAAACGTAGCAATAAGACACCTGACACGATGTTTTCAGGTTTTCACACACTCTGAGAAAATACAAAACATGGCGATGAGAGGGAGAGATACAGGTTGAGTTTAAGTGAAATCGAAATTTCATTTGGAAGAGCTTTTGAAATGAGGTTTGCATATCGCACATAAGCAAATGTTTGAAGTCAACGCTTCTTGCACTCACCGCCAGTTTAATATATCGAATAGAACAGGCCAGTGAAACGCCATACAAAATCAATGGTACACGTAGTAGACTACGCTATGTAGTTTGCATAGCGTAGTCAGTACACGTAGTCAAATCGCTTCACCACCTTGTAATAGAAAAAAAACACGTCATCGATTCAACGAATATTCAATCACACACTTGTATCAGATCATTTTAATCACATATTCTATTTTCAATCGTTTTGGAGAAAAGCCAAACGAACACAAGACGCATTTAATGGTGTTTCACATGATCTCATACTGCCGTACTGCGTATATCAATCACACACATTTTCGGATCTGGGTGCATGTTTATACAGATGAATCGACCCCACCATCAATTCAATTTAGAAACTAAGCTCAAATCTCCTGAGCTGGCAAAAATACTCGATTGCATGCACTCAAAACTCAATAAATGGAACGATAATGTGATATTCTATGTTCTCATCGTGATCCAAACGCTTTATCCATAAAAATGCAAAATATGGTGAAAAATTATGACAACAACAAAGCAAAACACAGCGCAACAGCTAGCAGACATTTGTGTACGTTTTTTCGCATCTCACCTCAAACATGCAATGTCAATTTAATCGCGCTATTTCCATTCAAACACGTGAAAGTTTTTTGTGAACTCATCAAACATAGTGTGTGATGAACACGATTTCAAAATCATTCTTGAAACTAAACTATAATTGATTTTTGCAATTGATAAATTCAATTGAGTATTTTATCGCCTTTCAAAATGGGCTCACGAAGAGCATTAGGATGACATCTAATAAGTGGTTTCTTTGCACTTCGACTTCCTTTTTGGAAGTTTTTCAAAGACCCTCAACCACTTTTGTAGAGGTTTTCATTGGAAAGTTGGCATTATTTATGTGCGGCCATTTCTTTTTGTTTAATTTTTGGCTTCCGTTTGGAATTTGAATGTTTATTTGTGGCTTGTATGTCGAATTTTATCCCAGCATGTGTGTTGAATCGCGCTGCAGTGAGAACACTTTGAATGCCTTTATGCTCGTTGGATGTATTCCGTCTGCAATTCCAACAACACATATTTGCCAAATCAATGCGACAAAAAGTGGAATAAAGAATAAATATAAATTGCGGTGCAATAACAATGTGGCTGCACTGTAGTTTTTCCATGTCGCAGATTCTTTTACAACTTTTATCCATTCCGTTCGTTTTCTTGCCATTGCAATGCTGCACAACCGAAGTAGAACGTAGCAAAGCGAAAAAAGTATACAAATATAGAATGGTCGATATTTCATGTGTGTCTCGACAAGTATATCAATAGTTTTTCGTATTATTCCGTCGATTTATCCGATTCACATATTGTTGAAAATTTGTTGATAGTGCACGGATTGTACATTAGCGTTTATTTATGCGGTGATGCATATACCAATTTTGAAAGTTCAATTGCAAATGTGATTGGGTATTTGTCATTCCAGCGGGGCTTTTGATCTCTTTATCATCGAAAAAAGCCAACTGGTGTGTTTACATGCACAATCTCTGTACCACTGTTATTATTTCGGTGATTACAAAATCTATATTTTGTAACACACTGGATTTGTTTGACAAAATGTCACTCTCTAGAGCAAAGAAAACTCTTTGAAAAAAAAAGATTCGAAATATTATTCATTTTTAATGAGTTGTGATTGAAATTTTCAAATCCCTTCGATTATATGAGCAGATGGGAAAAAAGACCGACTTCATTTTTTCGCACTCAAAAACGTCACTTCTCCATATAGAAATATGTTCTTTTATCACAACAAAAAGTGCGACATAGGGGGTAGACACGAGACTCAGGAATCGTTGGGATCTCAAAAGATGCAAATGATTTGTTTATGTTACTCAAGATTCGTTCAGATTCATAGGGGTATAAAGTGATTTGAAAAGATTTGTATGATTCCAATGATTTTTTCACAGATCCGCCACCTTGAATCTGCTCAACAGAGATTCAAAAAGATTCGCATTGATTTGAATCAAATTGAGTTTTTTTTTGGGTTTAACAATTGAGAGATTCTAAAAAGTTCAAAATGATTTGAAATGATTTGAAATTTAAAAGTCGGGTCTCCCTAGTCTAGAGTCCGACGCAATTTGGTAGGCCTTTTATTCTCATGTGTGTTTTCCTTTAATTGGCTTGCGAGCTACTTTCCTTGCTGTTTGTTGACAAGGCAACAAAATGAAATAATTTTTATATAAAACTGAACGCAGTATCCCATTCAACCGTTTTCAAATCACACATATTAACTCCCTATTCAATAATAAAAACGTTTGTTTAAATAAAAAAAAAACTCTTTCGATCGCCCACTTGCTCTTTTTTCGTCGAGCCTTGAAAGGCAAATACAACTTACCCCATTGTTTTGTCGATTGCATCGAGTGATTTGAGATTCAGTGTTCCAGATTAACAATTAGCAGTGTTTGGGATGGATACACCGAATTATTTGCAAGTGCTTTTAACACATGTCCGCCTTGCTGTATATTGCCTTGACATGCCTGAATACCTTGTACGTTTCCAATATGTCGATGTAAATATATCTGACATTTTCTAATGAATGTGATGTCCCCGCAATCAATTGTACATAAATCTAGAAATCATTAATCAGCACACTATGTGATATAGAATATTATCGTTCACAGGGACACTTGAAGTTGATTTGTGGCTCGCTTTCTTTCTCCCCCTTGCGCTCTCTATCCATCACATCAAATGTGTTAATCTCGAATACATATTGATTACCGACATTCATGCCATCATATTCAGAGAAATTTCGGTCGAATGCATAAAATACTGAACTTCCACCGCGTTCGTCCACTTCCATAAGCGATATTCAAATTATCATTGGGTCGTGGTGTTTCACTGCATGACTGCGAAAGTTAGAATGCTCCACGATTATTGACATGCATATGTATATATACATACATCACGGGTGTGTATGGTTGGATGGAATTGTATAAAGAAAAACTGAAAGAACCAACCAACGAACGAATGAATGCGCGATTCATGAGATAGAGAATGTGGATAGTGGTTTTTAGCATACACACATTTACAGTTGGCCGCACGCATGTTCGTCATACAAATCAAAATCGATGCTCGCACTGAGTGTATGTACACATTATGTGAATTGAGCGTGCGTATCGATGTCTATGTATTCGTTTATTCAGCACACTGTGCCGAAGCATGCGAAAAATGGTGTTGTTCCAAAAGTAACGATCGTGTTATAGTAATCGTTATGCCAAAACCAAATCATAGTGCATGTGATTCAAGCCACTCGGATGTATGCGAATTGTTAATAGGCCTGCAGATTGTGTGTCATTGTTGAATGACCGTGGTCTGTGTACCGCAGCAGTAGAGAGGGGGCACTGGACATATATTCCATTTAACATTTTATCGGGGAGTACAGCAACAGTAGCTCATGAAGGGGTAACAACAAACCAGTTTACAATCTCAAACCAATTTTCAAGATCCAAGCGTTTTTCATCCCATAAATGTTATAGGTGGATTTTGCAGTTGAAGCATGACAAAAAGCACTTAAATTGTAGAATTATGGCCGTGCAAAAGACTTGTATGCATTCCGCCAACATACACCGAACACACTGTCTTACACAACATAATAAAGTGGCTGCGATCCTTTTCAATGCTAATACATATCTATGAGTGAGATGTAGAGTGGTGCATGTACATTTAAAATAACATAGCATACACCACTCTACGTCTCACCCATAGATATAATCTTTGTGCGTGGGTGTTAGTGGCTTCCATGTATTGACAATATGTTTAATGTTGTGCTGGCAAAACCACCATCTTTTTCAATTCATGAATGCATTCGTGAAAATGATATTTCTTTGCCGCATCTCTAGAGCTCCGCAAACACACAATAGGCGATATGCTCGGAGCTTTTGATTTTTCCGTTTGGGGAAATATTGTTTTTTCGTTGCAACACGGAAAAACAAAGTGAAGGGTGCCACCACACATACGCTCTCGTATATGAACGAAGTGGATGGAAAGAATTCGAATTCTGATTGCAGCTCAAAAGCAAATAGTTGGCTTTAGAAAATGTCAGGGCATTTTTTTTACCCACTTAAATCGTTGAACTATTTTTAGCCGAATCGGTTTAAATTTCAGCGTTTTTTTTCTTGCGTCGTCCTCATCGTAAGTGTTGTTACTGCTGCCATTGCTGCTCATTTACGCTCCTTTGACTTCATGCCAAAAATATCGTGGCGAAATATTCACATTCGAGGGTACCAAATACATACATAAACATATTTTAAGAAATGATGGCGTGAGTTTGATAGATTTTGATGGTGCATATTTTGACAATAACAGCTAGCTGCTCGGTTCGATAGAACTGAATCAGGTGTGCGAATTTAATGCTATCCGAAGGATATTTGCTTGCCAACAAATGCAAATAAAATCTTATTAAACGTTCGTAATTTTTTTCATATTTAAATCATCGTGATCCCTACGCATGTTGGATAATCCGTGTTTTATATCATAAGGCCAAACGTTACAAATTTAATGATTTCAAATATTCTTGTTTACTTTGTCGGTTCATAAAAGAAATGCTCATCTTTCTTCACAATAAATGTATGCTCATTGCTCATACTTTTCAATGTTTTTTGCGGCTTCAATTTTTATTCGACGTTTGGATTTTTCCACCCAGCCACTTAATGAGCTTTGAATGATAGCGTGAGCGTGAATTTTTCTCGCGCACAAATCTTCATTCGTCCAATTTTTACGTCTCATGCACAAAGAAAACGAAAGAATAATTTGAGGTATTCATACTTATATACAATCATAGACCCTGATAATAAATACGTGCTTAAGCTCAGTAAGTGCCACTTGCATCACATACAGAAACAAAATAACAACACATTCAATATTTGAATTCATTAAAAGCATAAATGGGTATTGTGTATATTTTTATGGGAGGTCGTGACCACTTTTGCGTTCAAGTAACTGCATGCAATCGATATCATCGAATATAAATATGCGTATTAAACGCGCAGCAATAAAATAGGTTAATATATTGTTCATATTTCTTACACGCAGATTGCATAGTAGGCTTTCTCTGAGAAATGATGAACGAAAATCACAAGAGATACGTCACAGTCATCCTGCATCCAAAACCTTTTTCCGATTAGAAAGCTAGTTTCTATTGGATATGTGAAGTTATTAATGTACGTCCATATGAAGCAAGCCATTGTAATGACTGACACTTGCTCGCATTGTGAACATTGCACACACGCATGCATGTATTTTAATAAAGTCTCTGAACCGAACAAATCGGAATAAAGTCCAGAGAATCCAGCTATCACTTGTATTATCAAACAAAACCATCAAACAAATCATATTGACGTTCGATAAATATAACGATTTTCTCGGAACGTGGGTGCAATTGACCTCAAAGGCTAAAATCTTTGTTTTTGCAACTGATAAATCGTATCAATCATTTACCTATTTGAAATGTCAATCAGATTAAACAAGAATAAACAAATTAGGATATCAAACTTATCAGGATGCAAATGTCATTTCTTAAGAATAAATGAATTGGAAAATTGGTGTTGTTTTGATTTTGAATTATATTCGCGACAGGAGACTCGTGTCTTTTAATGAAATTCAATCTTGTACACGCACGAATTCTCATTTGGCAGAAAAATCTGTTGAAATCAATTGGATTTTAATCTATTGTTTCATACACTTTATTTTAGGTTGGGATTTAACATATATTGACATTTCAGGCTGCAAATATGGAGGCGCTTGGAACTACAGATGGTGGGGACTTTATAATTTTCACGTTGCAGACTTTTATTTAAAGACAATGCGTTCAAATACATAGAATGAATCGCGCCCAAGAATGACAGTCGCATCGGTTCACCCCACATTAAAAAGCATTATATTTGACATTTTGCATATGACATTTCGGTCATTTGTGACGGATGTATTTAGCATACAATGTCAAAAATACCGATTTTGCTGAACATCTCAATGCGGCATCTTCACCAAAATAATTCTGAATCTTCCAGCATGCAGCGTTCCGGTCCTGCAGTCTCCACATGTTAATCCTTTTGATTGTATTTCGTCTAATGGCCTGACTTGTTTCAGTGGATCGGCGTGAAACAACATCGTAATCACACACATTGAATGTGAAATCCCCCCCATAAACGGCACTGCGAACCATTTATGTGGTTTTCATGCGTTGGCTGATATTCATGTTGCTCGCTCTTTTTCTCTCTCCTTTTATCTTCTATTCCTTTTTCTCGCTTAACATAATATTCGTGTGGCCTGTGTGTTGGCGTTTACCATATTTGTCGTAACGAACGCACCAAATGCTTATTCCATGTTGGCAAATGTGTGCACACACAGATTGGATGTCAAGCTTGCACAAATCGTCGAACTATAAATATGCGAAAAGCAACTGAATAAGTGAGTGAGGCAGTGTATGCCTAACGGCTGAAATAGATTGCAGCACATTTATTTAATATTCATTTTCACTCTATTTGTGCCATTTACTTATTCTTTCTCCCTCTCTCTCTCTCTCGTTGTTTTTGTGTGTTTATGTACCTCAATTTGTGCTCCGTTAGACGAACAAAAAATTTTTCGCCTCGTCATGACTTCAAGCGAGATGACGATTTCTTCAGATTGTTCAAAATGCGATTTTTTTCATATTCTTCACAATATTTCCAATCCAGTCAGGGCTGTCATCATTAATCTCCTTGTCAGCACGCCACAATGATGAGTTATTTGACGAGAGTGGTGAATGAACACAACGGCAACATCAAATAAGAATGCCTTAGAATAAAAGTACATCTTTTCTTTGCTACACGTATTATTGACACTCAGAAGCGTTGATTTTAAAAGCGAAACACAATTTTGTTACTTCATGAAAGGGGCGCAAATTTTTGTTTCAATTCAGGCTTAAAAATCGGTGTGCAATATTTACGAAGAGTTTTCATCTCGAGTTTCACTTTAACGTGCAGCAAAATGAAGATTTACTTTTATTCTAAGGCATTCATATTAAGATGCACAGAACTAACAACTGAAAAAAAATCACATTGAACAGTTATTCGAAAATAGAAAAATATGTAAGTGTTTAGAATTCAAACTCCGCTCGAATCACCAATTGTATTTATTGTTTGTGTGATCAGACCCCGACAACATAACCAAAAGTGATAAATGTATTCAATTGGAATTTGCACAGATTATGGCAAAACAGACAAACAAATAAGAGTAACGAATGTTTATGTTTTTTTGTTCGCTCTCTATTTGAATAAAAAGCACTCTATTCATTGCTCAATGTATGCCATTCTGTTGCTATAATTACGAATGCGATACATTTGTCCTTCTCAAATATCTCAGCCGAAAGCAATTATTGTTAATAGTTTTTGCCACTGCCATATTAGATGCATCGCGAACTAAGTCTTTAATGGCTGATTTCATTTCACGTGTTTTTTCTGTTATTAATGCTGCTTCTTCTTCTTCTTCCTTTTTACGAGATTCCAACTTTCACAATGAACAACTCTCATCCCAATTTTTCAATAATTATCGATAGAAAAAACAATAAGAAAACAAAAAACATCGCCTGACGACGTCGACTGCATAATTATTGGATAGCATTGGAACGCTCAAGTATTTTTATTTGAATCCTTGATTTTAGATTTCATGTATAACAAGAAAGCGGCACACAGCCAATCGATCGACATGTTTGACGTGTTGCTGAAAAACTAAGAAGAAAATATTAAAGAAATATAATAAAACGATGCAATATTTTGGGCCATTTTTTTTTGTTGTTGTTTCGTTCTCATGCTAGCTTGTACTTCACAATGGATATCTCAGAATGAATGCAACATTTGCTGAATTAATTGCATTTGCAAGTGGGATTGAAATAATGTCATGAATGAAAATATGTGTGGTGCAATGTGTTTACATTGGCGGACCAATTATATATCGTCGGCTCATGAATCACTCTCGCTTGTTACAATTTTTGCATTTTTTTCTCATTCGCGCGCAGCAAATCCGAATGTGTAGCAACAATCCAATGAAATATGCATGTACTTATCGGCTAAATGTCATTTTTCATTCAACTGTCCCAAGTAACCAAACTTTTTTGTAATGCTCTTTGTGTAACATAACGTGCACAAAAATTAAAAATTCAATTAAATAATACAAAATGTGCACATTTTGTTGCACAAAGTGCATTACAAGTGTCAATTGGGGTGGAGTGCAGGGCATTTGCATTAAATAAATACTATCTTTGTTATTAATATATAAATATTGGATAGCGGCCGAGTGCGCATACGTGTGTGTGTTTTTTGTTTCGAATTCCCACCACTTCTATGTTCAATACAAATCAAGTTCATTTGAGTTGCGCTACTGTGCAATCTCTTAAGTGAGGCTTAAGATTATAATCAATCGAGTTTGATTTTTGAAGCAGCTTCAAATGATTTTCGATCACGTTTCGCCTACAATTAATCGCAACCAATTATGAGCACTTCAATTCTTTAAATCTATAATAAATCTTCCGCGCGCTCGAATACCCCGTATTTATTGGGAATGTTTCCTAATCAGGACAAGTGACCCGAACTGCTCTACCGGTATTTTCTACTTGAATCCTTGCGTACTTACGGTACACGCTACGGGACAGCAAATTGTGATGCACTGGTATAAAGCTCGCACCGGATACAGATTCGTATCGGCGGCCAAGAAAAAAATTAGTACCGGTATTTTTCTAGGACATTGGTACCGATGCATTTTTAAGGTCAAATATTTGCGGTACACTTTTTATCGTCAATTATTCAACCATTATTGAAACATCTTTTTCAAACAAATTGATTAGAAAAATACTGATCCACATTATGTATTAGTACCGCGTACCGAAATCCGGTCACGTGCCCTGATTCTAATGTGTGCCACATATGCCCAATTTACTGTCAGTATCGAACAACGATGTCATTATTCTAACATTTTTATATCTCCTTTGTTAAAAAAAAAAAGAAAATAAATCGGTCACAAAAACGCGCGCAAATGTGGCTGAAAAGCACTGAGCGAAAAATATCGAATTCACAATTTAATACATAATTTTTTTGCGATTGCGATGAATAACAAATAACCTCATTCGTTTGACTAATAATTCTTGGTTGCCGTTTACAATAGCAGACAATTCAAATAAACTGTCATTTACGATTTCATTTGACTGTGTGATACGATTCAATGCTTGAAAATATCTGGATTGTCCCATATTTGCCATGGCCCACCTGGTTTTTTGTGTGTTCATTGTGCTGCACAATTTTTGCACGAGAAATCCATCATATAACAGTGCAATACCAATTCATTTGGGTTTCATACGCACAAAATATTACGTGATCTAAATTCATGATGTGTTTCATTTGGCTGATGTATGGCTGAATTCGTTCGGATCTGACGCCAAATGTATTAAACTGTCGATGGCTAGATTATAGACTCCCGTATGCACGTAAAATGTCGACATTTGATATAGCATTTCGAGCAACTGCAAGTGTAGCCCGCAAAATGTGGAATCTATTACATTATCAATCATTTCCCCAAATAGTTTGATCTCGATACATCCATACTTTATATATATATATAAATAGAGATAGTTTGATAGAAGAATTCCAAAGCAATATTCTTGATTCATTCGATCGATCGATCTATGTTGAAAATATGTCACGGACAAGAGATATTTTCAAAAGTCGGCAAAACATCGCTGACGAGTCACACAGAAGCGCCAAGAAACTTCGCATATACGCGCCCGCGACACCTTTCCGATACATTAAATTCGCATATATTTAAAATCAATTACGTTCTAATTGTTAAAACAACGTCTATCAATTAATGACAGTGGCTGAGAGTTTATGGCTACAAGTATTACTTGACGGCTCGCTCTCTACCTCATTGCCGTTTCTTTGTCTCTACTTCTCGTTCTGTGCGTTAAATGGTTTTGTGTGCGAAACTATTTGGCCTGGAGATTGCCTTGTTGATACTGGGCATGCTGTGAAGGCGCCTTTAGATGGTTTAACACTCGCAATGCGAATCTCGCATATCCATATATCTTTCCTTTTCGCTCTCTGTGTATCCACCACGTGCAGAGCCAATGTGTTTTATTGCCAAAATCAAAAATACAAGGCAGCGGCACGCACTTATATTGTAGTTGTCATATACACGATACCGCACACTGCCGACCCTTGCTTCCAATTTAAATATCTTTCAGCTTACATCTGCTTAGAACAGAATAAACAATTTTAAGAGTCTTTTTTATCAAATTAATATAGTTTTTTTGATTTTTATTAGCCATATCGAATAAGGAATAAATTAACTAAATTTCATTGGAACAGATCACACAATCAATAAATCAATCAAAGAAATATCGTTCATTCAATCGGCGGGGATGCGTGAATTTGCGCACGTTTTGAAATCAATTTTAATGTTATATTATGTGTATTCTTTGAAATACAGTTATTAGTGTTCATCGTTCAAAAAATCAATCCATTTAGGTTCATCTTCAAGAGAAGAATCCTCGCTGGTGCCCTCATTTCAATCAGACAAAACTTTATGAAAATGCAATCAATGGCAACAATAATAAAAAAATGCGTGTGCTCAGAAAGTCAATAGTTTCGATTGATGATATTTGAGTGCCATTCGCTGCGGGCTGTTGTTTTTCGTCGCAACGGTCAATTGTGTGGATGATTTATCTTCATTATTTTCACAGTATGCCCATTCGATTTGTGTGTGTTTATCCGAGCATCAAACCTGTGTGGCTCAGTCTCAAAATGATATTACAAATATGCCTTAGGGAATATGAATTGATTCGAACGACCTCATTTACATGCCAAATCAATTTTTCAACTCTGAAATTGACAGGAAATATTTGCTTTTTTGCATTACAATCGGATACTAAAACTATGGCTAAAGTCAAAGCCTATTCACATTCGGGGTAAATAAAATAGAAAAACCTTTAGGCGTCTATGAAGACAACAGAAAACGAGTATGATATGTGCGACTTTTTGAATGTAAAAAACTGAAAATATGATATGAACTCTCTTACTGCTCTTTTTTTTTCTAAATTGACAATTTTTTCAATCGCTTTCTCACGCTTTGCATGCGCACACACAAAAATCAAAGAATCCCGCTAAACACGTTTAATATTTCGCGTTAGCACTCAAGACCACACTGCACCGCATCGTCGATATAATACACACTATCCACGAGCGAGAGGGTGAAACCGAATAAGAAAACCAAGAAGAAATCTTCCAAGGTTCAATGTGGCACTTCCTCCACAATAAAAGCTACCTCTTCGTGTGAAACTCGAGCCGGAAGTCATCGTGATAGTTGTGTTAGCTATGTTTCAATGAAACATCATGACATTTGTCCAGTTTATGATATAAATTATCTCATCATTAATCTCTCCGTAACGAAATCAATTTGTTCTGTAATGATCTTGAGCAATCAACATGTAAACAATCATCATTAAAGACAACTCAACCTATTTACAATTCTATGCATGAAGCGAGAATGCGAATGAAAATAGTCAGTTGATCGGTGGATCGATAGAGATAGAACGAACAATCGCACACACAAAATCAAGCTATTTCACAATTGCTGAGGCAGAATGACACGTTCAATTTAGATTAATTTTCAATCATTTGGTGTTTTGTTGGAAATATTGCGAATTGAATGTTATGATATTCGATACATGCATGCGCGATACACATGTGTATGCTCGCATTGATTGTTGAAATACGTGCTAAGTTCGATTGTTCCTCCGAATACGATGTCGACGACTACGCTAAATTGGACAGAAATTAGGCATCCAATTTGAAGCGACGATGGCTATGGCAAACGATAATTATTTGGTTATTATAATTGAGAGGTGTTTATTGTAATAACCGTATTTCACATGCAAAACTGTTGTAAATATCGAAAAGTTGATGCTGCTGCTGCTGTTGTGGAGATAAGGATCGATTTCAGCGCACAAACACATTCATGCGTACAGGCATGTATGCTTGTATTCAGGTTAACACATACACACATACACACATACACACATACACACATACACACATACACCATAGTATTTTCGAAGCGTTCGTGCGATTTACTCGTAATTGAGACTGGCAACCTTCATAAGCTAAATGAATGTAAAAACAAGTAACAGTTTATGAAACGTTTATTATTCCGTTCGTAGGTTTATTACTCATTTTGTTCTCTAGCGAGAAATCTCTTTGTCACAAAACGGTGCTTTTTAGTGTGTGTGTTACTACTACACTACGACTAGGCGATCCGCAAAATCGGTTTTCAATGTAAAACAAAAAGTGAATTTCGAAAATTATGCATGAAAAATGTGCACTGTATTGTATGGCAAACAATTTATTGTTCGTGGAGTATTTATTGCCCTCAGTTCGTTTGATCTCATTTGATGTGAATTGATGGCAGTCCATTGACTACGTTGGGTCCTATGTTATCATAATATTTAGAATGCATTTCTGAAATGCCACACAGAGAAAAAAAATTGGTGATTTTGTGTCATGCGTTGTTAAATAATAGATTTTTGTTACATTTTGCTTGAATTACCACACGGACTTTGACATACATTTTGGTTCTCACATAAATTCACCAGCAGTTTGGCTTAATTTTACCAAACCTGGCTTCTGCGCCATCTGATAGTTCAAACTGGTAGATCAATGCTGGTGAATTTGTGTTTAAACCAAAATTTAATTCAAACTCTGTGTGGTAATTCAAGCAAAATTTACCAAAAATCTATTGTTTACCAAGCATGACTCGGAATCACCATTTTTTTTCTCTCTGTATCACGATACGCAGAGAAATAGAGCAAGAGCTTTCTCGGTCGCAATGAGTGGTCGCAAAAGTTCGACGATGACAGCGGCAGCTACGGCAACAGCAATTTAAAAAGTGACTAGATAACAAACGATTAAGTTTCACTTTGAGTTATTAACATTCAAATCAATTGAGATATATGTTGGCAATATGTTTTCACGTTCTAAAGCTCATTTAATTCATTTAGGTCAAATTAGCATTGTCAAATGCCTTTGAAGTTTTAAAATGAGTTTCGCTAGAGCGGGGGACGGAGACGGAGGAGGCAAGAGTGATGTTTATATGATATATACGAAAGCATTCAGTCATGCGTATCTATTTATGTACTGAGATGAAAAAGGCACGTCATGGAGTAAATACAAACAATGCTCGATTGCTATTGACGCAAGGATTCAAAATCGTGTTGCAAGTAAATTATCTCTCGTTAAATGAGATGCAAAAAGAGTGACAGAGGAAGAAAGAAAGCGATTAGTAATTACAAAACGACTGTTGACGATGCATTCACAGTCGTTTCATATTAAATTCAGTCAACGTGACTACGACATTTCTCAGGTCACCAAAGAAGAATACACTAAAATCGTGAGACGATAATCACGATAAAATGGGGCCATTATACAAAAAATACACACAGCTTTGGCACTGAAGCACAAGCAATTTCGCCGTGCACAAGGAATTTTTTTTCTACCATTTTGTCAGAGTTTTCTTCGTTTTCCTTTCATTATTTTTCCCTTAAATCTCCACTCATCTTCCACGTTTTGCCTCATTTGGGGCAGCTTTTTTATGAGTGAGTGCGTATAACGGCCATTCTGGCAATTTGTACGTCATTTTTAATGGAATACTATATGTTTTATTTTCGGCTCGTTTTCCTAGATGATGAGCGAGTCTTTTTCAAAGGGAAAATTCAATCATAGGCCCATGTTAGCAACACTCGAAATACGATGAGAAAATTAGTTCGTTGTGCGATGATATGAATTCCAAAGTAGCTATAAGATACCATCATTTCAATACCAAACTAGATATTTTTGGGGGAAAAAAATTAAATGGTGCCTAAATGTTATCGAATGAAAATTGAAAAACAACGCAACCATGGCCGCGGAAACGATGGGATCTGTCAAAAAGTAGTAGATATAAAATACGCGAATTATGTTGATGTTGCTAGAGCACACAATTGCTTCTTCCGCTCTCTAATTTTCGTGTCGAAGGAATCAAGTAGCCAATCCACATTTATTGCTATTTTCATTCTCACAAATGTACACCCTATAGCGACGTTCACATTTACACATTTGTCGTATCATTTCTGTTCGAATGCGGTTCTCGCTCTCATTCCATATCCCACATTATCTGCGGTCTTTCGCAATAAATACCTAAGCATTACATTCGGACGAATCTATTTAAGGGCATCAAAAGGTCCTTATTAATTTATCACATGAAAATGAGAAGAGAAAAAGAGAGAAAGAGAAAGAGAGAGAGAGAGAGAGAGAGAGAGCGAGAAAGAGAAAACGGACAAATAATTTGCTTAAAATGCGATTTCACTTTTATCCCAGCTCAACATTGAGTTTATTTTTAGATGTCAGCAATTAGTCGTATGCTTTTACTGACGATTGAGTGTGTATTAAGTTGACGAGCTTGTATTTTTTATGCTGAGCATTTTTTTTGTCGGTTGTGTGTACAGAAATTTGGGTCGATTAAAGAGTTCAACGCGCTCTCTATCTTTCACTTTTGTTCAATTTTAAATGAAAAATTTGCAGCCGTACAGAAGCTCCGAAAGCTGATTGCATGATTAGCGATGAGTGTCCACAAAAGGTGTAAAATATTAAAATTCAGCAGAAATCTAAATCATACATTTTGTCGAATATAAATTATTGTATATTTCATAGCTTGTCCTAAAGTGAGTAAACCTCTTGCCCAGTGAAATTGAAGCTTTTATACAGTTTTCAAAATTTGCGAAGTTTTCCATAAGAAAATTTAGTTTTCGATTTTCGAAAGCAAACGTGCTATGTGTAGGTGTGCGTATATACGACGAAAATTATATTGCAATTTGCGGTTGCGGTCAGTAGCCAAAGCTTCACCACTTGTCGCCAACAATACACACACAGCAGTTTGTGGAAGACTTCTGAAAATTAATGAAACTGTCAAAATACTACCCCCTCCTGAGTCCAACCAGCACGAGCGATAGAAGCGAAGATAAAAAAAAGCATGCAAGTCTATTCACATTCAGTAAAGATGTAAAAAAATGTATAGAGAGTTTCACGTTCCTTATTTTGTAGGTTTCGTTCGGTGCGCAAAATGTGTTTAATATCAATGAAAAACTAAAGCGAATGCACCCCAAAACTTGCGATCAAATGGAAATGCACATTTTATCAGAAGAAATGGGTTTGGGCATATGCAATAGTGTGTACGCAAAATTTCGAAACTAGGACCATTAAATTTATAATATCAGGCAATTAATATTTTTACAAAATTAGTTTGATTCGCGATCGAAGTCGAAAATTAAATATAAATAACATTTGACAGGTTTTAAGAAGATCCTATGAACGATCCTTTTATGTACGGGCAAGTACGCACTTGAGGGGGTGAGTGGTTTGCAGCGACATCTATTGCGAAAATTGATTAAGGCTAATGCAAGGGGCGGATAATTTTGTGCCAGTCGCTTCTTCTTCTTTTTCTAGCCATTTTCAAAAAACTCATAGCACATTCAATGTGAATCAGGAAGTGTCACCAACATAAGGCAAACATTGTGGCTCTGCCAACTTTTGCTCTTCAATGGATATATGGAATTCTATACTAAAAACCACCCGATGGGCTAAGGTATAATTTATGGTTATAAAATACAATGCTCTTTCGTCCAAAATAAGATACTTTTCAATCAAAAGTAGAAACTCTTTCCTCCAAAGAAACTAAAATTCAATGATGCACGGATGGGCCTTAAATAGAAGTTATGATGAATTGGATAAAAAGTATCTTATTTGGGACGAAAAAGAATTCTATTTTAAAAACATAAATTATTCTTCAGCCTTTTTCAATTTTCGCTAGTTATGTATGAAGTGGAACAGGCACAAATATCCATCTCTCTCTCACTCTATCTCTCTCGAACGACCCGAAAACCCGAAATGAGTAAACAAAACTTTTGAAGCTAATTGTTTAGTTAAAAGTCACGGATTATGCGGAGCATTTTACAACAGCATTTTCAGCAAATGAAATATGTTCGTCTAAGTAAACGTAGATGTATGATGGATGCAGCAAAATTAAGCAAGTGGAAATGTATAATACCAGGTACTTGCATATGAAACCGCGGTTGACATCTAGCGGTCAATAGCTGGTACTGTGTGATCTGTCAAACCATGTTGTTCATGCTTATTAGTAAATATGACATCTGTCAACAATACTCTATACACAATATTTCGAGTTTCATACAACAATGTGTTTTTTTCGCTCTTGAAGAATGTCGGATTTTGTGCCTGAAAATAGTGAAATGCGGACAGCACTGCTTTTCTGCTTTCGTTCAAAGAAAACTGCTGCCGAATCTCATCGAATGCTTCTAGAAGCTTACGACGAGCATGCTTTGAGTGAAACACAGTGTAGAGAGTGGTTCAGGCGATTCAAAAATGGCAATTTTGACCTGAGAAATGAAGAACGTGGTGGACCGCCGAGGAAGTTTGAAGACACTGCATTTCAGGCATTGCTGGATGAGGACGATGCTCAGACGCAACCCCAACTCGCAGAACAATTAAATGTGGACTCAGCAACTATTTCCAGACGTTTGAAAGCAATGGGAAAGATCCAGAAGGTCGGAAAATGGGTGCCACATGAACTGAATGAAAAGCAGCAGGAAAACCGAAAAACCACTTGTGAATTGCTGCTCGCAAGTGCTCGCAAGTGCTCGCAAGGTACAAAAGGAAGTCGTTTCTGCATCGGATTGTGACTGGCGATGAAAAATGGATATATTTCGAGAATCCTAAGCGCAAGAGATCATGAGAAACACCAGGCGAACCAGCGACATCGACCGCAAGGCCAAATCGGTTCGAACGGAAGACAATGCTGTGTGTTTGGTGGGATCAGAACGGTGTCATCTATTATGAGCTGTTAAAACCTGGTGAAACGGTTAATACTGATCGCTACCGACAGCAAATGATCGATTTGAACCGCGCATTACTTCAAAATCAGCCGGAATATCAAAAAAGGCAACACAAAGTGATTCTCTTGCACGACAATGCTCCATCACACACTGCAAGACTGGTCAAGGAAACGATTGAGGCACTTAGTTGGGAAGTGCTACCGCATGCGGCTTACTCACCAGACTTGGCACCGTCAGACTACTACTTGTTCGCTTCGATGGGTCACGCACTGTCGGAGCAGCGCTTCACTTCTTACGAAAATGTGAGAAAATGGCTCGATAACTGGTTTGCGTCAAAAGACGAACAGTTTTATTGGCGCGGTATTCATAAATTGTCCGAAAGATGGCAAAAATGTGCGGATTCGAATGGACAATACTTTGAATAAAATATGTTTTGCCATCATACTAAAATAAACGTGTTTTTTTAGCAAAAATACAGCGGTTTCATATGCAAGTACCTGGTATTATCAAACGCACCAAAGACCAATTGCCGTACTTGTAAAAATATGCAGTCAAAGGCCATAATATGGTCGACTGGAAAGCGAAGTGAAAAGGGAACAAAATGAATAGAAAAGGCGAACGAAGGAGACAAAAACGAAGAAAAAAATGGCAGGGTGAACTCAGTCCAACGGATTTAAGTCCTATGGAAATACAGAAATGATTCCGATGACATTACGATGATTATAAGACACATTGAGTAAATTCGTTTTTTCTGAATGTGACAATATATGTTTCAGTTATGAGAATGTAACGACCGAACTCATATGTACATTTGGTAATGAGCATACTCACCTAATCGATAGATTAGGTAATGGATCGTTAGCCTATCTATGAAACCGATCATCTGTTTTGTAACCATAATGTTTGTTTATTTTGGTTGACCAAATTGTTGGTTTTTTTTTGTTCATTGTGATTAGCAAGAAATGTGTCCAAAGTCTACATTATTCTTTCGCGAGCATAACAATTTTCTCTTTTTTTTTTGAAAATTTTGCGCGACCTCGGTACCGTTCATACATTTTTTGATACCAATAGTGAAAGTGAGTGTGAAGATAAATTGTTGAATATGGTTTACCTGAATGAATCACATTTAAGGCAATACATGGATTTCTGACGAAGTATTGATGAAAGCATACGACTTCTGCCGAAGTCAAATTTTCATCATGTTGACTATTTTTTGAATCAAATATATAATAGATTCAAAAATTTGTTTCACCTTGTAAATTCGCTCATTCCTTCATTTTCCTGTGTTATCATGCATACTGTTTGAGTTCACTGTTCTAGTTCTGCAAATTATTGACATATGTCTATTGCAGTATGGTTGAAAACGACTATAAACGTACATAATCAATCAGTAACTTTAATTCCTCATTGTTGAGGTTAGAATTCACAACAGTCAAATGGCATTTAGATCATTGCACCAAAGACGCATTTATTAACTTATTTTAATTAATCTCCGTTCTATTGACGAGTGTTAATGGTTTGGAGTACACAAATGAATGCGTGTGCGGCCATAAAAATATCCTTTGCATTCAATGATAAGCGCGCTCAAACGAGAACGAAAGGACGCGAATTAATGGACGACAAATGCTAGAGTTTTTAATTGAAATACACACAAAGTTTATATAAACTGCTGAATGCATGATAAATAGACGAATTTAATTGTTCCACTTCGAAGTCGTTATTTGTCTCTTTGTGGTGACACATTCTTTCTGATATTCACCATTTTGACTCATCTATCTCAATCTTTCTGTTTGGCATTTCTGCGTGTCCCTTTTTTTCAACTTCATGTGATGTGCTTTACAATTTCTTTCGCTCGCTCTCGCCCACAAACAATTTCAATGGAGCTTAATGCCTCTTTCGTGCACCATGCCATGCTATGCATGTGCTGTGCCGTACTATGTGTTGTTGGAAATGACCATTATTTTACTTCTGTTTTTGGCATTCATGCCGATGCTCTAGATCGATGGTGACAACAATATTTGTGTGTATGCTGCCAATTTTTATTTTTAACCCGCATTACAAAATCAGCAGAAACATGAACTAAAATTGACATGAACTATGGATGCTCGGCTAACCGAATACGGATGCCACTTTTCATTTGGCTCAGTTTCAAAACAATATAAATTTGATATTTAAAGAAAAGACAACACACAACATGCATTGCGAAAGCACTTTGTTTACAATGTATGAAATTATTATTATAGCAAACATGTTTGGCCCCATGAGTCAACCCACTGCAACCACAATGGCAGTCAATGGCTGAACTTATTCTCTATATATATATATATATATATATATATATATATATATATATATATATATATATCTATGCTGAATTGTACGCCAATTACGTTTATTTTATTGAACCGTCAACAAAAACCGCTTGAATTACGCTCCTATTCCCTCGTCAGGCCCAGACTCAGCTTAAAATGAATTATGAACCTTGTGTTGGCAACATTTACAATAACAAAAATGCTGAATGAACTTATTCGCGAAACTGCGATGGCCGGAAAATGTGCATCGTCACAGCGCGTTTTTAGAATCTATATTCGGAATCAAAAGATCCACCAAATATCCATAGCCATTTGATCAAGATTTGAAATTTGGGGACACGCTGCTAGCAACAATGAGCGAGCGAAAGAGAGAAAGAGAGAGAGAGAGAGAGAGAGAGATGAATGCAATTTGTACGGTGAAATAGATAAAGGAAAACGATTCAAATTATTTGTTTGTCACTGTCGCTTGGCCAGCATACTTTTTCCAGCTTTTATTTCAATTGCATGTAAAATTCCCGTATGACTTAGGCATTTTGTGTTCTCTTTTTTCAGCAGGGTCAAGAAATATTCAACGTCAAGTCAATTTGAAAGCGCCGTAATATCCATTCCATCCGATAATAATTAATGTGTATACGCTCTTTTTACTTTTCCGCACACACCACTGTGTGTCGTAAAAGTATTGCGATCGGTCCAAAAAATTCAAATCGCTCGGAATGAGCTTTCTATTCGTTCGTTGTACTCAAAAATTTGTTAGCACGATAACTCCTCTTATTGCTGTATGTAATAAGAATCATTTTTGAAAGAAATAACACAATTCTCAAGCAAAATCTTCAAATTCTCTCTCTCTCTCTCTCTCTCTCTCTCTCTCTCTCTCGATACTCTGAAAAAAAGTTAGTCGGGATTTGAGAAAAAAAATTGTGCTGTCTTTTATTGCACTACAAGAATCTATATTTTCACGAGTTTATGTAGTGTTTTTTTTCAATAATAAAGTAATAATTCAAATTCAACATCAACAATGGCCGATAGTTCCCGTCTCGCTATTGTGAGTTTGAACCAAATACCAATACATTCGCAAACATGGCACGGCTGATTCGTAGTATTAATTTATCTTAAATCTGATCGTAATGACTTAAAATTTGGTGTGACATATTCTCATAGTTACGATATGATACGATAAGAAATAAACATAAGCTGTGAACCCGTACACTGTCGGGGAATGTGCGGAAAAGTTAGTTTTACGTATGTAAGACCATTTATTTATAATTATTTCATTATGTTACATGCCAAAAAACACCAAATCAAAATTATTGACCGCTCTGGAGGCCAACAAACAATGATGATAATGTCATAAAAGATTTTTCTTTGACATGCGAATAAATTTGCAAAACTTACTCAATAGTTTTCCACTCTGGCAAAATCATTTGAAAGCTGAAATGAATAACTGTTAAAAAATACACATGCATGACCTGAGACCATCAAAGTATAGAATCAGGCACACATTGCATACAAAAACCTTTTTTTTTCGAGAGAAAGAGGAAAGATAGAAATTGCACCTCTTTCCCAAAAACGTGATTCGTTAAACCAACGATCGATTGCACATATGAATGAATCTATTGATTTGCTCAACTATTACTATAAATATGATTATCATTTTCATCGATTCGCGGTCTCTTTGCCAAATACCAGGCCAGTGAACCGCAATACAAAATCAATGGTACACGTAGTAGACTACGCTATGTAGTTTGCATAGCGTAGTCAGTATACATGGTCAAATCGCTGCACTGCCCTGCCAAATACAAATTAAATCAATCATATCATTTTCGTAAATATCGTTGCTTTTTTGTGGCGAAAGTATCGATTGATTGATTTAATAGTAACATGCATGTTTCATGAAAATTGCGTGCGATACATGTGCTCATAAGTAAAAATTGGGGATCGCACAGAATGGAAAAATTCACAGTATCCACAATTTTACTCCGGGTACGAAACATAAAAAAAAAGTGCTTTATTTCCCTCGAAATATTATTTATGAGAACAAAAAATGGCATTTCGAAGCAAGAGCCTCCCTTCATAATTTATTGGTGGTATAAAAACAATACATCCAGGTACTGTGACTACTAAGAATTCGCGCACGCGAGAACGATAAGGGTCCATGCTTTTCGAGCATCCACAGTGGCGACAAAAGCACGCTTAGCGGTAATAAAATGGTAAAAGCCAACATTGAGCCATATAAAAACGGCAACAATAGCATATTTTCTTTCGGTTGGGTGTTAATGCTGATATAAAACTTGTGTTTTGGTTATGATGCGCAAATTGATGAGCACACACACAAAAGAGCAGCAGGAATGAAATTTTTCCCATGTTATTATTTAGAGACAATGAAAAAAAGGAAAACCAGGATAAAAATAGACAACGAAACCTCAAAGCAAAGGACAGAAAAGAATTCATTCTTAATTGTGTTTTGATGAAGTCCTAAAATTTGGCATGGAATACGGAAGTGAATGTTTAAAATTATACAGAGACAAGTGCACAGGAGCAAAACCATATCATCATCAAGTCCACGATATGCGACAGCATCGCATTAAAGCCACCATTTAATATGCAATTGATGTAGAACACCCTGAGCATGCAACGAATGAATATTCGATAGATCCCCGAATTAAGTGCATTAACTATTGATTATGACAACGTTATTCGCATGAGCAATTTAAGTTTATCTGGTTGATAAATTGGATGGGACGAAATGTTTTTGCATAATATATGCAAGTATCATATTTTAATTCACACCAATACAATTTTTTCAAAATTATCAACTCAAGCTTTAACTCGATTGGTCTAATGGTGACATATTTTGTGTGCCTTAGCAGCAGCAGCAGAACCATTACCGTAGCGATGACGACGACTTCAGAAGCAAATAATTTTTAATCGTGTCGTATATTTACATCGTATTGATTAGTAGTTTTTTTTATACATATGCGAAGCTATATATTATTTGTCTTGAGCAAAAACTTCTAGCGATTTTTGTGTTTTCACTGTCATTTCTTTGTCTCGTGCCATATGTGGTACTCAAAAATGTCACGTACACCAGATAGCTAGAATTACTTGAATGATTTATTGATATTTATTCTTAAGCCAAACTACCGAACCATTTCAAATGCGCAAAATATATACAGTTGTGATAAACACCGAATAATGCTGGCTGGATGATATTTAAATTCAATGAGAAATATGTTTATAAGTAAGGAATTTGTGTTATATTTGATTTACGCGAATACTTCGCACATAAGATCGATGGGAGAAAGAAAAGAAAGGCCAAAAAACCTCTGCAATTCAGTGTGCGCTGTTGATTTTCGAACTGATTACCTAGCATTGTTACCTCTAGCATTTGGATTTTGCCGATTTGAATGTGGGTATTTCATATTGCTATTCACAACTTTCCTGAGAAATAGTCATCATTCACTTTATCATTTTTGTCGCTTCCAACTTTATCCGAATGCGTAGGCTTTTGAAAAGGGAATTCCTTCGATTCGAATAGTTTGCAAAAAAAAAAAATATTTCCGTCGTTATCGAAAAAATGTTGTGTACCCGAAAATGTAAATATTGCGCTAATGTCACAGGCGAGAAAGGAACGCTTAAGTGTTCGAATAGCCATGTGTTGAATAATAAAATGAAAAGACTTTAATCAATTTACCTAATTTGGAGCTGCGTTCAACTTCGGTCTTTCTACTAATTTGATTATTTAACATTTTCCGAATCAGTCTCAAAATTGGACGATCACTCTTTCTCTTCAATGTTCGTGCTCCGTCCCCTTCGCAGGAAATTTTCTGTCACATTACATTTGACGGTTGCCCTTCAACACATTTTACTCGCTTCTTTTCTTTTTCTATCTCTCTGCCATTCGCTTGTGGTTGTCACCTCGGTTTTGCTCAATTCTACTCGTTTGATGTGCAATATTCGAAACCAGGATCCACGATTTTAATACATTAAACGGCAATGAATATTCAAGCGTGTTGCATTGTTAAGTGATTTAAATATGAAAGGAGAGATATGCAAATTGGTTTTGCGTATTTTTTTCTACTTTATTTATTGGCCGTACAAGTACATTAGCAATTGAGTACATAAGTGTGTCATTAAAAATGGTGCCACATTCTATTTCTCGATATATGCGAACCGACGAGCAAGATATTTGCTGGAATTTTCCCAAGGGTGTTATACATATGCTATATATGTGCCAATGTATTGTAATGGCGAATACTGCCAAAATAAGCCATCTGTAGTTCTGATTTTCTTATAAAATAACAATATTCTTATATTTTTTTTCGTTTTAGAGGTCAATTTTTTGCTTTTGAATGTTTGCGACATTTTTTTCCACTTACAATCAATATTTCATTAATTTGATGTGATTTTGTCGTTGATTCGATATATTTTCAATCATTAAATGCCGAGTTTTTCTCGGTCGTGTACTGTTTAGTACTGAATTTATGTACAAACTGAATGGCATGGACTCATGCTGAGGTAAAATGCTATGAGTGGCAAAGTTTTCCAACGAAGCAACTGTCTCTATCGAGAAATTCATTCAAAAATCGAACGAACTAAGAACATAATCGTATAGCCATCAAACTAAAGTTTGCTGTGAATTTTGTAGTGATATTAACCAAAGTGTTTTCTAAACATCCTTGCAGAAGCAATTAATATGATGTTTACTATTTCGGCACGATTTCCGATTATGAATAGCAGCAAAACAAGGTGCATTTGTTCTGTTGATTTAGTGGATTCTATTTTATCAATTAAAATAATTCGTTGCACTCACACATATACACCGCATAAATGTTCCACATTACTACGTGACTTCAACGTTAATTGCAGTTTATAATGGTGCAATTCGGAGATTTAACCTATTATATTGCAGAACCGAATGAATGAACAACAGAAAACTAGTGAAACGAAAATAATCAAAAACCATTTCGTGTTCAAACATTTCAATTTAAAATATAAATGCTTGACAATTTTTGCACGCCATGATTCGGCATCGTTGCCTAACCAAGATATTGTGTATCGTAAATCGGATAGAAATAATTTTCGTGCTCGAAAATTTAATCGCAGTACGGATGAAACGTCTCTTTTTGTTCGCTCGCCCTCAATTTAATATATTCCCTCTTTCACTCACCCCACAAATTTATCGATTCCTCGTCACCCCCGAGTCAGAATGCGGGGAAAAACACATTTTCGAATTTTGAGTGAAAGCAAAACATCTTGACGGTTATATTTTGATAATGGTGTCCGCCTCTGATTCAATAACGATTTCTCCCTTTCTCTCACGATTCATCTATCTAGCTGTAGTATGCGTTGTGCGATGCGGACAAATGTGAGCTTACAAGCTTGGGCAAGACAAAAATAACAAAAAGAAAACCGAAATTTATTGGTTGCAAATAAAAGCTTTTGTACTTCCCTCATCCCTAGAATCAAATTGGACTTCGCATCCAAAAATAAAACTTTCAGAATAGTAACTTTTAGTTAGAGATAGAGTAAATAAAAGTAATTGGTTTCCCCCGAGGGAAGGGGGATGCATATAAAGTCACAGAGTGGTCACATGCTGTATGCTGTACGGCTCCAAAAACATCGTTTGCTGCTCTCCAGTCTCGAGGTTTTTGTTCGGCGTCCCATAAATTTGAGCATCAGAAAAATATTATTTTTTACTCTCAGCTAAACAAATTATTCATAATTTTAGAGCGTTTTCATTGTGTGCGACATTGAATGACACTTTTTTATCATCATTTATTTCCAAATTTTCCCGGCTATTGACTGGCATGTTTGTGTGTCTATCGCAAAAATGTATGTTGTCCAACCGAATTACGAGACGCGTGTGTGATGTGCATGTGTTTTTTGTTCAGTACAATGCGTGCTCAACATCGAGGTGTGTCATTGCCATTTAAAAAGTCTTTTTTTTCACGAAGTGCTCACACCAAAAAGATTTCGTTGTATTTCGCCACATTGAAAATATGGATTACGGCTGAAAGAAGTTAAAACAAAAATCAGCCAAGTTAAACACAAGATGAAATAAAGATTTAGAAACAAAAATTACTTTCGCCCCCGTTATGCTCAGCAAAGGTCAAAAAGTCTCAATTTTTGACTAAATATTTACACACTCGGAACGAGCGAGAGAGAGAGGGAGAGAGATAAATAGCTCAATAGATTTTGACAAAAAAGCTTTCAGATACGAATTATTCTTGTTTCTCCATTATCTGTGCAAGAGGTGGGCATAAACGATAGCTCAACAACAAATAAGCATCATGTATATTGAATGGGTAGATTGTGTTGATTTTTTTTTTCCCATCTCTCTGTTTCTAGATACAGTCTAGAATCGGGTGTCTATGTGTTTTTCGTTTTGCTTAGTTATATGATGATTCTTTTTTTGTTCAACATGCTTGCCGATGTAAACATTGATTTTGATTTTGATGCTTGTTTTCACTCTACCGGCTTTAGAAATTCATTTCATCCTATTTGATTTTCTTTGAATACTGTCTCTTGCTTTGTGTTTAAAATAAGCAGAGGAAAAAAAAAAACAAAGATTCTACTCTTCAATCAAAAAGTCATCTGAACCAATGAATTGCATCGATCAAATAATAAGTCTATACATCTGTGATCAATTTAGGATTTTGTGGTTTTCAACTCATTTCGGCTGTTATGTCCGAGGAGAGTCGATATATTTTTAATAGAATTCGAAAAGCAGCGAATCAAATTTGCACACGCACAAAATGATAGATTCTAAGTTAAATGATTTATGGCGTTCGAACCATAAATCCGTCAATATTTTGTTTCTCTTGATTATACAATCAAAACTATTGATAAAATTAAAGTTTAAAGTTTTCTACATTATGTTATTCAATTAAAAATGGAAGAACCGCCACATTATAAAGCATCCCACTCAAAATAATTGATGCTTTGCTTTTGTGAAACTGACTATCAAAAGACGACTTGTGTGTAGGAAATTTGGTTTCTGTTGGAATGAAACTCGTCATCTAAGCACATACATGGATCGGAAAGAGGAGAAGGGATCAAATTAATAAAAGTTTTTTGCATATTTACGATGTGCAAGCCTTGGAAAGCATGCTCAGTGAGTTTACTCTAAACGAACTATGGTTTGCTTGACAACATCAAAAGTTGAATAGAGAAGGTAAACTGATGCTGCACTACCATCATCGTCGTCGCCATGCTCATCATTTTTGTCTGCTTTGACGATGCAAAGTGGACACTGGGAACTACAAATTGTTTACTCAAAGTGTACTTCACTTGGGTAAATATAAAATAAATATCACTCAAGAATCCTATTTATTTCATTAAATTCAATCAACTCGCTAGAATTAAAGCTTATGAAGGATAATTCATTGCAAAAACTTAGTACACATTCGGTGTGTTGTTTGGAGTTGGGATGCATGGTTCTCGAATAAACAATAATACAACGATTATGAAAGCGGTGGAGAGTGTGAGTCAATTGTGCGCGCTTTTGTGTAATTGTTTTGTATTATTTGCAATTTTCCTCGTTATCGTGCATTAATTCAAGTTAATTGTACGATTTCCGATTGGAAAGCTAGAGAGATTACATTACGCCTCGTATAAAATTACCAGATTCAATCGATTTGTTCTCTCTTTCTCTCTCTCTCTCTCCCTTTCTCTCTTTCAAGCGCTTGCTAGTCGACATGCTAATCGATTGTGTTTTATTGCGTGGGATGTGCCACGTGAAGTACTTACATATCAACGTCAATGAATGTATATAGAATATCAGAGAATTGTGTGCGGGCGATGCCGATCACAGCACCGGAGAACCAAATTCTCTTCAACTATATCTATTTATACGCTGTTTTTCCCCGGGCATACTTTCATGCACACTCTCTCCGAGATTGTTATTTGAAGATAAAACTTGTTACTGGATTTAGTTTGAGTCGACGCTACAATGCTAACTTGTTGAAATGCAACGAAATGATAGAAATTACCTACGATCTATTTTCATAATATTTTCAATGATGCGTCCTCTTTCAAATCAATTGAGCCCTCGGTCATGGCTTCAACGAAGACTGTGAAATAATAAAAAATATACTTTCCACGCTCTTATTCTTTCTCTAAAAAAAAATTTAATAAGCTTGAGATTGATGTGAAGTGCGCGCAAAGTACGACTAAGCGACTGCGTTTTCGTCTCTATTAAGACCGAGTATTTCATTATTAATAAAATTATTTTCTTTTTTTATTGCAGGTAAGTATCATGTTGAATTAAGCTGCAATTCATAAACTCTCCTCAATGTGGTAAGGTCAATAACACTTGCAAAAAAATTGATATGATTGCGCGACTGCGACATGTAAATGATAATAACCAGAAAGCAAGAGGCAGCGATAGAAAGAAAATGTCAATAAGTTCAACCTCGTCAAACTATTTGCTTTTGATTTCGAGGCCTTTGCTCTGCATGTTCTTCGACTGAATGATTAATTCTCATTTTGTGTATTAATAACCCATTTCCATACAATAATAGAACCTTCTAAGTATCATCACCATGAACACGATAAGTTGCTGTTATCGAATATGTGCGGTGCTGTTGATTTATTTTCATCGGTAAAAATTTTCCGGGGGAATTCTTTATCAGTTGGCAATAGCCGAAAGCTTCATGGAATATATAGGGCTTCAATACAGCAAGTTCATTCGATATATTTATCCGAAGAATGAAACTCCCGACGAAAAACCGACAATTACGATATTAGTCTTCTTATTCCTAATATTATTGGTAATATGATAATTGCAAATAAAAAGTTTCTTCATAAATTGTGCTGATATGAATGGTACGGTGAGTACGGAGAGCGCGAAGAGGGAGAGCGGAAAGAAGGCAGCCAAAGTGAAAGATATGGACGCGCGCATATCGTTCGCTTGCCCTTGCAACCCATAAGGCAGATGTGAATATTCAAGTAACACAACACATCCATATAGGAGCGTTGGCGATAAGGCCGTCTATGAAATGGCAAGCATATCTTTAGCATATAATACTCCGTATATTAGTAATATTGAATGTTTAAATATGGCTTAGCTGGAGTTAACAGACCTCTGGTTTCGCTTAACTTTTAGCGGCAATGTATTTCTTATGGAAGATGATATTTTCCCTGTTGTAAATATTGTTCGTTGATTTGCTTCCAGCTCAGCAAAATCAGAGGTCTGTTGATCTAAAGAACTACATGCAACAAAAGCATCATTTCTCCGATATTCAATGTAAAAGAGTAAGCTCACTCTTATTAAAGCTTTCGTATTAAAAACAAATAAAACAGAAGAACGGATTCAGAGAATAAAGAAAGAAAGAAATACAGCATACACATGTAGAGAGAGTTAATCAGAGCGTTATAACGAACAAAAATCACATTGTCCTTGTGCATGTTGTCTTAATTTTTTCCGGTTACCACTTTTTCGAATCTTCACCGTCGTCGTCGGCTGCACATGAACGTTCGTTGCTTCGCCTTTTTTGCTATTTTATACTTTGCCTTCGGAGTCAGACTTCATTTTTTTATTTTCATCTATTTTTATGTGCTCTCATTGCTTATGAACGAGCGCGTGTGTCTCGTGTGCAACATTGAATCCCAAGTAACTGTTTTATCGAACGAGCTGTTTCTCTTTTATGAATTGAATACGCTTTATGAGTTGAACTATCAATTTTTTCTTCATCGCTTCATTTCCTTGAAGCCGTTTTGTTTCGCAATTGGTCCGAGTCATTGATTTTGCTGGTTGTTCTACGTTCCGCCCTGAACAATTGAATCTTCTAATGATTTCCAGCGAAATAATTGGCTGAAATTTTTGAGTCATTCTGTTTTGCTATCATTCAGTATTAATAAACCGTTGAATCACAATCCCAATTGAGTAACCTTCCAGCACTCAAAATTGCTTCATGAATCCTTTGCACTCGACTGAATCGGACATGGGGAAGTATTGAAGATCCCGTGGTCTGTTACTGATGAAAGATGTAAAAATATGCAAATGAAGATCGAACATAGCTAATTATGAGTGAACATTTCATATTTCATTTTTTTTCACCGTTCCTTTCGCCCTTTCAAATAGTTGGAGCTGTTTGAGAGAGAGAGAGAGAGAGAGAGAGAGAGAGAGAGAGAAAGCGAGTGATAGAGAAAACAATCTGTTTCTTTCAATTTGAGTAAAATTTGTTAAAATGTACAATATAAAATTTGTCTAAAATCCAAAGAATTCGTGTTTGTTCGCTTTGTGTCTGCATACACATTAGCCAAATACCATTCACATCCGAGCATAGAAAATACCATCGAATGCTGTTGGTGCATTACTTATTAGTAACCCATTCAATGGCCATAGTGTTAAGCCTACTGCGCAAATTATTGTCATTTTTATGGGTACGTTAGTTAGAGATAGTTTCGTTTTCATGATGATGCGAAGTGCCTCTATTTGCTGCTTTGTTTTCGAAAGTGTGGCATGATTTGGAGAACACGTTAACCAATAGGTCCCGTACTTGCACTTATGATTGCGGTGATGTTAAGTACACAGAGAAAAAAAATAGTGATTCCGAGTCATGCTTGGTAAACAATAGATTGTTGGTAAATGTTGCTTGAATTACCATACATAGTTTGACTTAAATTTTGGTTTTAAAAAAAAATCACCAGCATTGATCTACCAGTTTGAACTATCAGATGGCGCAGAAACCAGGTTTGGTAAAATTAAGCCAAACTGCTGGTGAATTTATGTGAGAACCGATATTTTTGTCAAAGTCCGTGTTGTAATTCAAGCAAAATGTACCAAAAATCTATTATTTACCAACGCTTGACTCGAAATCACCAATTTTTTTTCTCTGTATAGTATTTAAGTGTTAAGCTCTCACTACTAAAAGCACTCTAATCATATTGTATTGTGCCCATCGCCAGCATGCATCTAGTTTCATAAACTAGTTGCACATATAAGTATGGATGTGCAAATTTCGATTACTCGGAACAAACCGCTTCGGCTGCGGCCAAAAGGAACTTTGATATTTTCTGAATAGAATCGAACAGGCACACTTTGTGTAGATGTGTGTTCATGGCAAATACAGAAAATATGTATGTACAAAATAAGCTCTCATCGCGTCTCACTCGACGCCCTTCCAATGGAATGGAGGTGCCTTTTGCACATAAATAATAACAAAATCAAAATAAGTAATTTTATAAATCAGTTTATATTAATTTGAATAGGTCTAAAGCATTTCGAAGGCTTTACGCTTGTCGTACGAGATAAAGGGAAATACTGGTCCTGACAGAGGCAATGCTCTCACTATGTGTCAGCATTCTTTTGTTTCTAACCCATGCGATGCTATTCGGTTGTTTTATGTGTGAGAGGGAGACACTCTTTCTTCACTGCGTTCGTGAATTTGCAAAAATGCCAAATATTTCTATGCATACATGTATAACGTCAGAAATAAATGTGAGGATGTGATCTAAAAATGAATGTCTACACAGAAAAAAATGAAGAGGAAAAACTAATCTAATAACCTGTCCGAATTGAGTATTGACCGATTTGTGGGGCAATTCATCTAAAATCTGTTGAATTGTAGTATGTATGTATTGCGAGTACCCTATCGATTACTATGAATCAACGCACGCACTGACCGCTGCCTATGTGAAAATTTTACAACGCATACAAAACTTCATGATTGTTCGTCAATGCGTATTCGTTTGTATTGTAAATGCTGCACAGAGCCGCTGTAAGTGCCTGCATTAATTCATATTAGCCGTTTGAGTACTCGCAACGCATACACAATAAATTTCAACCAGCTTCAGTTTGCCACAAAAAGCCAATCAATTCGGTCAACATTCATTTTTGATCTGTCGTTGGATTAATTTTTCCTCTTCATTTTTTGCTGTGTACGTCTCCATATCGTCACCAACGCGCGGGGAATAATCTTGTAAACGGACGAGCGTGCACGGAAAGGTGCTGATATTCTCACATTATAACGATGTTAAATGAAATTAGCTCGTCGGCGTGAATATTTTTGTTGGAATTAATATAATATTCTCATGGTACATAATTTATTTTTAATGTGCGTTAGTTTTCTTCATGTTCATTGAAACGGTTTATATTGGTTGGAGATATTGTAAGCACACACAGCACTCCTTTGGCGCGTTGTTGCTTGAAATCTGTTCGTGTTCATTCCTCATTGTACATCGTACACACAATGCAAAATAGCACTTATTTGTTAAAGTATTCCATTATTTCGATGTAGTCCCTTGCGTTACGCACAAAATGACAACTCTAACCAGTCTTCGTCGCGCCCGTTCACTTTCAACTCTAATATGACTTGAAATCATTCTCGATTGAGTGGTGCACACTCGCGCACTCACGCTCTTCTCATAATTAAGTCAATTCATTTCAATTATAACGCCAAAATCCAAGTTTGACTTGAATTTGATGATAATGATGTGGTTTTTTCGGCCAAAGATTTTCTTATTAATGCCGAGAGAAAATTGAAAATATCGAACATTGTGTTGCTGTCACGAAAATAATTTTATTTTTCTCAGCATTTGAATCTAAAGAAGACGATCGAATGAGCGCAAGATGTTCTATATTATTAGCGGCTATACTATTTACACGAACTTTTCCTATTTTTATAAACGTGCCGAAAATACTTTCAATTCTCATCACTTTCACTTTATTTGCAAGCGTCGGTCAGGCTATATCGATTTTTACGGACCTATTTATAGCTCTGTGTGTTTGAATAATTAATACCAACGAATCGAAAAAGATCATTCGCTCAAAAAAAGAAAGAAATGATTCGGGTTTTGGTCGAAACCTCACCACCCCGTCTATCGAGAGTGTGATTTGCCGATTGCATGCTACTTGTTGACACAATGAAACGAGTCAAACGGGCAGCATTAAAGCTGAATACATAAATATAAACAATCATACCATTCGGAGAAATATTTATATCAAATATCAATCGCACGTAAGCAGTTAACATGAATGCTTCAAATTTGGATGTTTACTGTGCCGCGCTCACATTGAATCATTCGATCAACGATAACGAATAATAAGGACGACAACGGGAAAAAACGAATAGTAAGGAGAAAAAAATCAATCAATCAATGTTTATAAACCAAAATTTTACCTTTTCGAGGTGGAATTTTGCTTTTTTTTTAGTGTAGATGGTGAGAGGATTGCAGGACCGTACTGCATCGCAATCATACGTGCAACGGTCGTTTTGTTTTTCGGGACTGAAACAAGTATCGAGTCAAAGCATTTTAAAATGATTTCGCATCATCAAGAATCGAACTATGTCTCCATGACAGTGATACAGATAAGCGTAGTGCATTTACCGCTCGGCTACCGCCCGGAACTGAAGCAAATAATTGAGTTCGATTCTATCTATGTCTCTCTCTTCTTTTGTGTTTCATTCATAATAGTTGTATCAATATAATCAATCAATCAATATATGCATATGACCGGCAAACTAAAACATTTTGATTACATTATAACCTAAAATTTGTACTGTTATTCTCCAAAAAAGTTTCATTTTGGAATTAAAGTACAAATCTATTTGTAATACGAACGATCAAAATGAATGCTTTTTACTCTGAATGTGAAACTTTCCAATCAAATGTGATTCATTTTATTTCATGCATGCGGTACATGTACTATAAATGGTACTAATTACAAACATTCTGATGTAATCTTTCGCAATAAATTATTGAATATTTCACGATTCAATAAAAATCTATATAGCATTTGCAATTGATTTGCAGGCAAGCCGAAGTGTGATTTTTCTTCTTATTCAACGGGAAAACTTATTCAGTTAGTCTAGATTTAACAGGCTATTTTCTTTACTTCATAATTGTTTATTTTGGCAAAGCTGTTAAACTATAGCTCATAGTTCCACAAAATACGGCGGGAAATTCCTTCATTTTGTGAAGAAATAAAATTGTGTTTTTTATGGAACTGAAAATTTGCTTTGGCGTGCACGCGCGGCGCGAATCAAAGTGCCGTTGAATTTCCGAAAAATGACACATTTTTCATTGAACACATTCCCTTGTGAAAATTGTTCAACTGGTCAACTAATTTGAGACAACTAAAATCAACTTTGGTTCAAATTCTACGAATGGAAAAAAGTGGCTATTTTTTTCTAGTAACTTTTTTTCTCAAGGGATACAATAAATTATAAAATATTATGACTGTGAGTTGAAGTCTAAAGGAGTGTGTAATCATGGATTCAAAATGTTCGCGCTACACCCATTAGTTCCGAATTATTAAACATATTGAAAAAATCATGTGTGAAGCACATTTAAATGATTTTTATGGCCTTTTAATTGTCTTTGAAATTCAATTAAAATATTGAACTGAAACTTTGATAATCTGCTTGAAATGACGCTGTATGAGGCTCACAAAAAACTTTCGGACGACAGCCCTCCTCAACTTTATACACGCGTTAAAAACGTGAAAATGAACCTTTACCAAAAATTTGCATCCAAAATTGAAGCCAATTCAAATATTTAACTATCGTAAACATCGTCATTCTCTGCGCGCACATACCATCATCAGCAGCAGCAAGCGCATGAATTTTACGAAACGATTTTGTTATACGACCTGAATGTTTGAAGGATGGAAAAGAGAGCAGAAAATAGCATGCACAAATTATGTCTCGTGAATATATAGAAAAATGACGGGTACCAATTCTCAGAGGCCAAATCATAATATAAATTTTACATCTTATTCGCATGAAAAGAGTCGTTACTTATTTAACGCGTCGTTTATTTAAATGCCTCAGAGATTTCATATAGAACGCTTGCAAATACACTCATAAACACACTCGAAGCGATTCGTTGCTACACATGTCACTTCGTTTTTTCCCTCAAAAATGTTAGGCGATGAAAATGGGAGCAATTAAGTACTCTGGAACGAAGCTTTTTTCTATGGTCTCTCACATGACGCAAGTTTTTTGTGGAATCTGAACAACCCGCAAATAATGTGGTGTTTATTTTGTCTTACATGTAAATGAAATGAGTGTATACTGTGCGATTTCCATCTGAATAGTCAAAGGTCTGAATATAGTCTCACTAAACCTGTCCATGTCCATGCTTGTTGACCGAATGCCAATGCCTTCCCAAAAACTTCCGCGTTATTCATGATGATGCGACACAGGCCACCAATAAACACGTAGAAACAAAACGCCATCGGCAAAAAAACCAACTATTGACTGCATGCAATAAAAGCGCCACAGTTATCAATTAAAATGATACATCCATCCAGTCGAATATTCACACTTTTTTCCAAACAACAATAATAATTAATTACAAAGCTTTCTCCATTATGTGGTCAATCAATTACGAAAGTTTGGAAATTAAATGTGTACATTTCGCGCTATACATCGCCTTTTTGCCATCGGGGTGACATCGGTTTTGTTGATTCTTCACTTTTTATATGGATTAGGCCGGCCCCATCGTTGATTACATCAGCTCTATATGAATGGCGACATCGTACGTACATGTTTCATTCGATCTATTTGCGCGTAGTTGTTCTTTTCACTCCCTCTTATCTGATGTCAACGTGTGCGCCGAAAACGGTCAATATTCCGCTCCATGGATTCGACAATAAATGAAAGTTTTTAATTTAATTAAGCATCTCCTAACGTGCGCTAGATGAATGGAATTAGGTTCAATTATTTTTTCCTCGAATTGAACAGCACAATATCATCCTTTGTAAATGGTTCGATTTTGTTGTAGCCCTGTTATTGCTTCGCAAATAAAAAAAAAAAACAACAAAATAATATGGCAAATAGTTTCACGATGGAGAGAAGATCTTTTACATTCTGGTTCTATTCAAAATCAAAGACAAAGAAATTTTATTCGATGATAAACAGTGTAGGCCCTTACAGCGCTTACTATTCAATGCCAAATCATTCGAACATTTTCCTAAAAGTGTTTTTAACATAATTTGTTGTATTGAGTGCGTCAACGACTTTGATTGGAAAACTTCTGCATTGTCATGGCTTGGACTTTTCAGTCGAAGCCTTTTCCCCCTCCGTTCGGTTCGCTCTGTACTAGGGTGCCTCGAATATTCAAATGCCACAATTCGAGGAGAGCCTGGCGCGGACTTCGTAGAACACTGGCACTTTGGTGAAATACCGTACCCCCATACCCCGCGTTCGATTTGAAAATCGTGTGTTTTTTTTTTTTTTATTTTTCCATTTTTCCTTCGCAATTTTTTTTTTTTGATTTGGGTGAATTTTTCAAGAAATGGTAGCCATGCCAAAAAATGTGGCCATCAAAAAGCATATATTTCTAGATTTGTCAGGTAATTTCACAAAAATGTCTTTTTTCTCCCAAATACCCTACGAATTTTCATATATGTATCATTGAATTTACGTATTGATTGGATTATTGGCTCGCAACGCTTTTATTTTGATCAGAGATAGTAAAAAATGTTGTTTTTGTTCATCAAAATGTGTTTTGAAAAAAAAAGAAATGTAAGTAAAGAGGACTGGTTTCTTGATTTGATTTGTAAATTTGAGTGGGGTACGGTATTCCACCAAAGTGCCGATGAAAAAGGGATTGAGCTCATTGAGCTCTACAAAGTCTGCACTAGAATCTCCTTTTAAAAATCGATGCGCCCCACCAATGGTGGGCCACCATGTACCTTCGCTGCACTTGATGATGCCTGACAACATTTTTGTTAGGAACATGAAATTGGTTAAAGTGTCCTCTATGATTCGATTAATGAATGACGAAATTGTAATGAGATCAAATAAGTTGGCCCCAAAAGTTTTGGAGTGAACGAAAGTGATAAAAATATATATAAAGTAATAATGATTTTGTCATTTTAAAATTCAAGTTATAACTGAGCTATAAAATATCGATATTATTTGCTTCATATCATTTGAATTCGAGATTTTCAAACATATTTTTTGTCGACGTGTTGAACTTCAGCACAAATAATACAAGCTAACATGAAAGTACGATTCATTTTCAACTGTCGAGTAAGAGAAAAAAAGAACAATTTTCCATATTTTAATTTGCTCGCGTTTTATTATTTTCTTCTTGTTTAGCTTTCAGTTGAATATTTAAATTGCTTTGCATATATGAGGTAACAGGATCGCAGAGAACTTCAATGTTGTCTCCAATGAAATATCTCTCGCTATTTCTTTCGCTCATTCGTGAGTTGGTTGGTTGGCTCACGTTCATTTGGCTTTGGTGACGCCGCGCTGTGCGAATATACATTTTTGTGTGTTGATGGGTGCGTTTTTTTTCAATCATCGACGAAGACTAATATAATAAGCCATTCAGCGGCGCTGGTAGTGACGATTTATCGCATATTTAAAAAGAAGGTTTCCTCTCCCCATGCCACTCTTCTATGCAAATTTTCATATAAATTAGGATGGATTGTTTTCTCTTCCTTTCTTATATTTCATTCCCTTCTGATTCTGTTAGCGAAAGCAATAGTCTGGCTTTTGTTGAAACCGAGATAATATATTTCCCCCACAAATCCTCTTCCATCGTTCGTAATACGAACTTCGTATTCTATTATTCTTCTTCGCTCGTCCAACTGTCGGTCTCTTTCTGGCGTTCGTCACTACAACCACGGCTTAAATCCGTGTGTTAAAATGGTTTTTACCTATCCTAATGTAGCGTCTATGAAAATAAACTCGAGATTTTATTTCTCGTGCCCCAGAACGAAGACAAAATATTTTCTCATGTATGCAAGAAAAGGTACAATAAAGAAAAAGAAAGTATGAGAAAAAATGCTTCCAATAAAGATGATGAGGTCTATAGAATGTAGACGCGCGCGTTGCTGCAGTACATTTTGTGAAGAAGCAAACATAATCATTTATTATTTCTCATAAAATATGTTCAAATTTGTGTGCGCTCGCGCGTGCGTATTTTGATGCAGGCGAGTACATTTGAATCGATGTCAACGCTTTCAATGACAAATTCGCAGGACATTCACATGAAGATAGGGCGCGATTTGATGTTTGCAAACGCTTTTTCGCCCAACTAAAAAGCGGCCTATCAGTCCTAAGTATTTACTGGTTTTGTTTTATATTGAAATTTTGAAATCGATTCATTTCTCATTTTCTCCCATTATCTCGTCTACATCATCGCCATCGCCGTTGCCATTGCCGTCGCTGGCGTAATCTTTCGTACAAAAAATACGCCGAAAATATATGAGTGTCATTTTTTGTTCAACAAACATTTTATTAATCAATTCGCGGATGTATGGGCCAACTAGGAGCTTTCATGCATGACATTACAGAAGCTCATCCCCAAACGTCACAAATCATCGTTTAACCGCTGAATTTACTTGTTGTTTCTGTATGGCTACAAAATTAATAACAATTTGAAGTAGATTAATTGGAGTTTGTGTCTTGGCACGTCCATAGCATCGGCCAGTTAAGTCAGTCAGTATTTTCGTTAAAGTCATTCCGTATATTCTCTTTAAATTATCCATATTATTTTGATGGCTTCCGCTGTCTTCTGTCGCCACTGCACACTTCATTCTTATTTAGAATATTAACTAACTGTACGATGTGTATTTGCATAATGCATACTAAACACTTGAAATACAGTACATTAAAAAGGCCTGCTGAAATAAATGTTCGAGAAATTTCAATATTAAAATTACATCTGAAACGTCGTAGAGGAGAAGAGAATTTGAGTTCGTTCAACCAATCACTATTGATAACGTTACTAAAACAAACCAGAAAAATAAGAGGAACCAGGATCACAATTCAAGTGGCTTACATTTAAACCTTTAAATATCAATCGATTGCGAACAAATTGTCAAAAGAGTGAATGCCATTTAATTCATAAGTGACTCTTTATAATAAAATGTTGAGGAATTCGGAAAACTCCTTGAAATCTCAAGAAGCATACAAGAGAAGATGTCTTTGGTGAGATGGCAAAAATCAGAGAGCATAGAAAGGAAAGCGAAAGAGTGGGAATGGAAATGGAAATGGGAATTATTCACTCACAAATTATTCATAATCTGGAGTGAAGGATGAAAATGAATCGTTTCACCGTCCTTTGCTTTAACATTAAATAGGTGAATAACTGCCATGGCATGATAACCATTAAATAACAACTTGCACATGAAAGGAAAACTTTTCTGTTTTTTCTGCACATTATCTACGTCAAAATTAGCCGTCCGTCGGTCGATTTTTCGTGCTTTGTGCGACGAGGAAACAAAATGAACTGAATATATGAACGGAAATCAGGATAAGAAACAGAGAATGAAAGATGAAGAACGAAACGAGGGAAATAGATTGAGTAGCGAAAGTCTGGCCAAATTGGAATGATATATGAGTTTGTTGGTCGTTTACTATTTTCACAAACGGTGATTTATTCAAACTTTGTCGTTCGTTCCATCATAAAATCGTATTAGGTGCTCAATGTATTCAAATAACAGAAAATGTATACGTACGCAAAAGAACTTATGGTACCTTTTTCGAATTACGAACGCTTTTCCGGTCTTTTGGTCCAATTTGATATTTTTTCATTTTCTTCCAATTTCTTAGATGCGGTTTTGTATGGTGAAGTGAGTTCTAATATTTCAGGATTTCGTTCACATTTCAATAAAATACCAAGTAAAACTTTCTTACTTGTCTGCGAATCATCAAAATTTAATCCACTGCGAATGAACTGGCACGAGCAAAAGCTATATCTTCAGTATTCCATACCTTTGAAGTTTCGTAATTCAGGCTACAAGCTTTAAGTTATTCTTTCTTACCATTTTTTTTTTTTCTTCTTTTTTTAAAAAATTCCTTTTGATTCAAAAAGAACTAAAAGAATCAAAATCCGAACCATGAGTATGCGCCATTCAGCCTTCGGTACAACAAGTGCAGATGTGAAAAATGCACATTCAAAGACAAGTAAAAGCAACATTTTGATATGAATGGTAGAGCCAGTTTATTTTCTCTCGGGCTTGTTTTTTCTCTATTTTTTAATGAATTTCATCCAACCTGCAGAAAGAACGAATAGTCCGCTAAAAAACGACAGCCATTAAGGAAGATTGCAACAAATTAACAAATATACTTCAAATCTATGAGTGAGATATAGAGTGGTGCATGTACATTTAAAATAACCACTGATGTAAGATAAGCTGGACAATTGTCCACTTTTGCTTATGCTGGCGTAGGCCAACACAAATTGTCCACTAATGAGTGCGATATAGTGTGAGTGCGTCCAATGACGTTTAAACTAATACTATTTCGTTAAAAATTTGAATAAATATACGTTTTGAAGCAATCAATTAAAAGTAGAGATAAAAACCTTCGTTTGTATTCATTTTCATCTCTAATTTTAATTGATTGCTTCAAAACGTATACTTATTCAAATTTTTAACGATATAGTATTAGTTTAAACGTCATTGGACGCACTCACACTATATCGGTCTCATTAGTGGACAATTTGCGTGTTGGCTTACGCTAGCTTATAGCATATGCCAATGTCCGGACAACGAAGACGTAAGCATTTCCATCTTTGAAAATAACAAAGACATACACCACACTACGTCTCACCCATAGAAATATATTCAAATTTTAATTATTTAGCTTACTTTGCACAATTCAGTTTAGTTGTGTGTTTCGCAGCGGAAGTGAAATAATAATTATAACACTTAAAATAATAGAAACACTCCATAACTTTTGAATAAGCTGAATTGAATAAGGAAGGTGCTCGCTTCATTTAAACTCATTTTTCGATTCTGAAAAGAAACGGACAATTGTCGGCAAATCGATGACCTTCCGACGAAGTTATTTTAAAAAAGAAATATTCAAAAATTTCAATGTGACATGTTTTTTAGCATTGATATTCAACGAAGTTTTCTATTTATTCAACATCATTATTGATTTGATTTCTGTTTTATTAGATGCTTTTCATTTAATTTGATTGCCAATAAATCTAGCACGAAAATGTGTACTCGTTCACATAAGCCTCAAAGAATATATTTACAATCACTTTTCAATATGAATGCATAATCAGCCTTTTACGCATGATACTGACAATTTGTGTATTCATATTTGTGCGCCACTCACACTCCCACTCTATCAAAGTGGTGGAATAAATTAAAGGAAATTAAAATGTGATACTATGCATGCGCGGAATATGATAAATGTAACAAAATGTGAGCTATGGCTGGAGACGGCGTTGGAAACGGAGACGACAACGATGAAGAGGGAGAGAGCACCGGAGCTACAGAACAAGAGCCTGGGTCTGGACAATTTGCACGCAAGAGAGACGGAGCAAGACCAAAATCAACTGAATTTCATGCAAGAATGTGCGAATGGCAGAATTGGTATATAATTTGTTGAGTGTTATTTATTTTTCATACATAAAGGCACAAAATGAAGCGCATACGCTCAGAATAATTCATTTAATTTGCACATTTAATTGCTTCCTCAAAAAATAAACATAAAGAAAATAAAGGTATGCATGCTATTTGCGCCAAATTTATAGAGCGAACGTTTGGCGTAGCCAGCTTGATTCGTATCGAATGGCATTCTTCTCTCTTTCTTCCATTCGATGTTTTATCTTATTTCGACCGTACCTCTCTCTCTCTCTCTTTCTCTCTCCCCGTCTCTCTTTGTCGTTTCGTGTGCGCCTATTCATTCTCGTTTTGTCCGTCGTGTTTCATCTTGTTTTCATCGTATGTAAGCGGATTTTCGGGCGAGCGCAAATCTTTTGACGTAGATTTATACGTACAAAATGGAATGAAAATATATTACTAAAAGACGTTACGAACGTGTGTTCAAAACCTGATTTAGCAATATTTAGCAATCTGCTTCCTTTCTACCTTCTGTTCTTTAATTGTATGATGTTTCGTAGGTAAAAAGTTTTTCACAGCACTAGATTCTTTCATCTGTCGCTTTCATAATATGTAACATTTGATTTTATTGTGGGATTCGACGGGATGGCACCGTGTATTTGATGCTTTTAAGATAAAATAGTAATTCACACTTGGAAGAACAAAAAACTGTTTTCTTGCTTAATAATTTTGTTAATTTTTTTTTTCGTGGCTGTCGTCGTCCTTTTATGTGCTCCAGCTCAAACGATTCAAACCAGTTCTGGGATCTTTCCACTATGTACGTAGCATTCAATCTGTGTCTCTAATTAACAACAAAGCGAATAAAAGCATAGCCATAATGTAATAAAAACAATTTGTTATGTTTCTCTCTCGCTCTGAAATCAGAGAGTTCTGAAAAGTATTTGATGATATTTAATGCCAAATCATCAGTATTGAAAATGTGTAGTTGGTAACTCTAATTATCGAATTGGTGTGATTTTTTCCGCCATCCGGTTAAATGAGTTAAATTGACGGTTTACCTCAGCACAACAGCACCATTATATATTCATCATCCATTGAGAAATGCTAAAATTTGTTAAAAGCAATAAATTTCTCAATGAATTCGTAATGTTTGCGTTGAACAGTGTTTCCACAAAATATTTTGTGTATATATCAATATTTGTTTTGAGACATTTATGTTTATTTATCTCTTAAAAACACGTATACCGAAACCATTGATCGAATATGATAAATTATTTGATTTGCTGCTATTGCATTACTACCTATTGGTGCTGTTGCTGTTCCGTTCCGTTCTCATTTTCTTTCTATTGTACGTACTACATATAAATACTTAAAATGTAGTTCAGTCGGTGTAGGCGAGTGCCCAGACGATAGTTTTCCGTGCACACATAGTGTGTTCGGTCGCTTGCTTGTGCTAAACGCTTAATAACGATAACAAAACAAAACAAAACAAAAGCGAAGACACATAGCAAGTTCCCGAGATTGTAAGTATATTGGTCTGTATATTGTACAAAGCATACATACGCAATGGTCGTGTGTTCCGTATGCGTTGCCGCCCAATGACCAAATCACTTGTATAACTTGCCATTTTAAGCGACGTAAACGCGCGCGCACATAGGTGTATCGCACACTCGATTTATATGCCCACAAAGAAGAGAGAAACACATTGATATAGATTAGAATTTTCATTCTCAGTCAGTCATACGTCGCATTTTTTTCTGTTCACTTTGCTTTCTGAAAATGTAATTTGCTGCTGGTGTTTCAATTTTTCTATATTATACAAAGATACACACAGTGAATTACTCACATGTTACACACATATCGCCAATTCGTACAAACGCATGAACGAGATTTTTTTTACAATAAATAAATAAACAAAATATCATCGAGTTCGGCTTTAACATACTTTTGGTTTTTTCTCCAGTAGACATTTGATTGCCAAAGCGGCAACAACCAAACTCTCTCTCTCTCTCTCTCTCTTTCTCTCTCTGTGTATAAGTGTCAACTTGCTTTCGCATCAAACACACGACTCTCCGAAACGAGTCACAATCACAATTTCTGAAAGAATTGAGCCAGGTGGTTGTTATGCTGTGTGGTTAGTCGTTTTGTTCAACGCGCTGGTGTATCTTTTTTTATTTGTATATTCGTTGTCATTCATATATTGTTCTGTGTTTTTGTTTGTTTTTTATGTTCTTGTGAATTGTGAACAAAGCCAAGCGATTTAAAATATCATCCAATTTGCTGTATCAATTCACCGTTGTTAAGCGTTGTCAGCGTGACCTGTCCAGATTATCGTTTTCATGCATTGGGCTTGCACATTCGTTTCTTGTGTGCGCACATCAAAACGAAATAAACGAAATTTATCAATAGAACTGACCTATTCTGAAAGCAAATATTGAATTTTATGCTCGGAATGTGATTTACAGGGAATTTGTATGCCAAAAACTGCAATTCAAATCAATGAAAATTGGACAGCGGACAAAATCAGAGAAAAATTATTGGATTATTTCTGGTCAAATCGGTTGATCAATTGAATGCTCAAAAGAGGTGACTGTTTGCTTTTTCGTTATTTATTTTATTGAGCGTAAATGGTATACGTGCACCGAATCTATATGCGGTGTCAAGCGTGTCAGAGTGAAAGAGAAGAACAAAACAGAAAAACAAAATCGAATCAAAAGTCAGTTACATAAACTTTAATACGCAGTGTGAACGCTGCCGTCTCATCAATTGTTAAGAAAGTCTCTCTTTTACACACTACAAACCAAAACATAAAGCCATCGAAGAAAAAAGCATATACACTCGAAACAGAACGACAATTCGACGAAAATTATCATCAAATCTATTTGTATGCTTTATTTATTTATTTATTACGAATCCTGCGTGCGAAATATTTGTTTGCCCAGCCTCCGGCTATTTGAAATAAAACGTTTTGAAACGCTATCAATTTTCTATTGCTGGTTAGAAAATTGGTGCCATTTTTGTTGAGTTAAAAATTCATGAATTTGTCAACAAACACTTTTAAATCGACACAGAACCATTTTTCCCCGAATATGAACGTGAGTCGTTATTGTCTTTTTTTTCATTAAGTGCATTTTTCACCCTTTTGGACAATGTAAATGCATAACCATTTTCGATATTGAATCGTTCATGTGAAATTTGACTCGTCGGAACAAACAGGCGAGAAACGTAACTATATGTCACTTGTCGAACGATGTCGTTCATTTCCTTTGTGTGCGTGCCTATGCACCTTTTTATTCTATTCATGCACACACACAAAATTTAAAAAAGTAAACATTTCATCTTATTCGATATTCCTTGTTTTGAAAAGTCATTTTGAGTAACGTAGAAAACAAATATTTACTTCTTTTGGCCGTTATGAGGATAAAACGTATAGACGGGCCATTACACGCGACGACAAATAGGTCATTTATTCATAGCCATGTATCCAACATTTATTTTGTGTCTGTATTTATTTCTTGCTTCTTAATTATTTCAATTTCATCAATTAATATGGATGTCATATTTGCACGGTTGATTTTAATAGCATGGGACATAAAAGAGTCAAAATTCAAACGAATGAGCGAACAAACAAAGAAGAAATAAGAATACACCGAATCAAATGGTCTTGTCATGAACGCGCTGTCTCTTTGAAAGAAAAAGGGGTTTTTGCAATGCGAAAATGGGTTGGCACGTGCATAGCCACAAATGGTCCTTTGTGTGTCACGTCGAATTAATAAATGAATTGAGAGCGAAAGAGCGCAAAAGTTTTGAATAACCTTAGCTTTGCGTATTACATGTATAGTTTTCTGCCTTGAATGAGGATTCTGGATTATAATTGTGTTGCGGTTGGTCTCATGAATGTATATATACATCGTATTCGAGTTGAGTTCTGATTTCGCGTAACATTTGCACACATTCAAAAAGTTTGTGAGTAGCAAAAACATACACATGGAGCGATGACTATCGACGTAAGTACATTTACATAGAACATTGAACGCGGAGTGCATAACTTTTTGATATTTCACTGTTTGTATTGCCAATGAAGTTTCAGTGTGATTTTTAAATGAATTTGAGCTTGTGATAGACAGCTGAGGACATTAATCATCGTTAGTAAACCAGTTGGAATAAAGGAAATTACCTGAAAAAATTTGTTTTCAAATTAACAAAGAAATCAACTATAAATCGCAATGTGACAAACGCTTTCTCTCTAAGAGACACTCGTTTTGTCTGTCGCTCACTTGTGCGTCGCCCTAGAAAATAGCTTTTGCGCTCTATGAGTAAATGATTCGAGAGCTGGCATCAGGGGACGGTACATGCATATGGAATTGAGTAGATTAAATAGAAATTTTCGAAGTAGCTTCGTTAAATAGTGTGAATAACTATTGTTGAGGTGGAGAATGAAATGTTGATTTAAATTCAAATCATCGTTAAAGGAAGCGATGACAACATAAGTACAACTTGAACCTAAAATCACGGCCCATTTAGAATGTCCATCGTACAGACTCACATCCGTTCAGTCCGTAACAATCACTCATGCTAGGGATGCAATTATTCCATTCCCCTCTCTTTCTCTCTCTCCATCTTCATCGTCAATTGTAGTTTTGCAATAACCAGAAACTATAAATCCAATGAAAAATCAATAAATTTGATGAAAGGACAGTTCAAGTGTCTATGTTTGTATACAGTTCGACATACGAGCTTCGAATTTTTCGCACATACTTTTCTGTTTGACTGGCAATTTCTTGGCATTTGCGCTGAATGCTGTTGTCGATGACTTAAATGTAACCGCTTTCAGCTACATTCATTGAATGCGAAATGAGTTTTGATAGTCCTGGCAGACAGTTGCCAGTTCTTGTGTTGAATATTGAATCACACAATTGACTTTCGCTTATTTTAACTATGTTTTCCTTCGAATTAACATTTAAATGTATGTTCTCGGTTGACGTATCTACTTTGATAGAAGTGGATTGAATGCGGACTAGCACGCACCATGCAAATAAAAGTGATCTGTGTGTGACTCTTCTCGAGGGATCTTAATTGACCAGAAAAATGCATTTTTCATGCACTGCGAGAGCTGCTTAATTACAAGATGGTGGTCGGTGATTCAGTTAAGGCAGTTTTGATTATATTAGCATTTACCTTTAAAACTCTCATGCTATCAAAATACTATATAGACTGAATCATGCTAATATCCCATAGATCTTTCTGTCTCATACACCAATGTTCGGCTGTGTACAATGCACACCAACTAACTGACTGAGAGTATGAACGATAGAATTATGCTCAATTTACGATTGCATGATTTTGAACTTGTCGTCGTCGTTTTCGAAAAGAGTACGTAATGTCATGATTGAACCATTCCCTTTCTCCGTCGGAATGACGATTTCATTCATAAATTCCGGATGAATTCGTTCGATTGTGTTTGTTTAACAAATTTTTCCAGAGAGCGCTACACAAGCGTTTCATTGTATGCTGCTTTCATACATAGTGAGCAACGTGCATAGTATCAATAGCCACATCGGTGTAAGATGTGTGCATATATAAGTCATAATAAATTGTGATACCGAAAATTATTTAAGCTTTATGCTTTTTGTTGTCACTTGGAAGTGATGACAACGATCTATTAAGTTTAATGGAGTATCAATTTCAATAAGAAAATTGGAAAATAATGTTTGTGAATTTCGCAACGAAACTCAAACTAACATTTGCGATCAGCAAGTGACGATTATTTTACCCGCTTATTATGTGTGTGTACAATGTACATGAAACATGTCGGATAAAAGAACGGTCAAACCTTTCTCGCTTTCATTTAACATTTCCATTGTCAATATGCGACGAAAATAGTGCACAAAATGTATGACCTATCCACCAAAAGCAAGTCGCGTGCACTTTCGCAGACCAAAACTTGTTAGTCGAATCAGATCGATGTGTGTAACGATATTTCATGAAGCAAAAGAAAAAACTTTTCACTAATCTTACAAAGCCACCTCAAACTTGAATCTGGACGCGTTTGAAAAATATCTGGAATGCATTTATTCAATTGCTCATGGAAGCGGACGATGTTGGTGTTGATGATTTGAATAATCTTGAAATTATCTCGTCTTTGAAATTATAATTTCTTTCTCTCTCTCTCTCTCTCTCTCTCTCTCTCTTTCTCTTTCTCTTTCTCTTTCTCAATCTGTGTGGATGTAGTGGATCACGTCATTACTGTAATATGACCGAGATTAATGATTAATGATGTGGCTATAGATTTTTCAATGCTTTAATTTCAACATAAATGCAAAATAATGGTTTTGATGTGGCATACACGTCCTCGCATCCATTCAATGGGTAATACTGCTTGGGCTTTGATGAACCGCATTAACACAAAACATGTGTATAGGAACCGCCTTCAATTTGAAAAATCGTAAAGCCGTTGGGCTGAATTTTGCCCATTTTTCATTTGCATTTGATGTCAAGTGAGTCGCGGCCTTTGGTCACTTTGATTATTCACTGTGTCATGCATGGTCTTTTTGGATCTGCCTCACAAAAAGTTGGGTCAATTGCTTCAACTACCTCGAAATCAGAGAATGTTCCTCTGATGAAAAGAATATATGAGGAGTGAAATGATGAGGAAGAATTCTCCTCCTCAGTGAGGAGGAAAACATTTTATTCAAAATATACAGTACAGGCCAAGAATATGGATACAGCAACAGATATTCCGTTTTTCCAACTTTGTCATCATATTTTCATAATAAATTGATATTTTTTCGCTTTATTTTTGTTCTTTAATGTAAATCTGAGATTTTTTTATCATTCTGAACAAAATCTATGGCAATAAAATGAAATAATTACTTTTAATTGTTATTTTCCATGCTCAATAAGATTATTAAATATTAACGATTTCGAGGAGTGGTGTGCAGAAATGTTGGCAAAGATTCATTGAAACTGGCAGTAACATGAACAGAGCTGGACGCGGACGATCTAAAAGAGATGACAACGATATTCTATTGATTTTTGAGGCACACCGATTCAAATCACCACTCTTGCGACTGATAAACAAACGGAAACGATTAAAATTTGTCCAAGAACACAAAGATTGGTCGATCAACCCAATCGAACTTCTGTGGGACGAACTCAATCGCCATGTGAAATATTTGCGACCAAAAAGCCTTGTATATCTCTGGGAATGTCTGAAAGATTCTTGGCAAAACATACAAGTGGAAACACTGCATAATCTTGTTGAAAGATTGCCCAAAATATGCGCTGTACTCATCAAAGCCAGAGGTGGCCGTTTTAAAGAAAATCGTCTTACGTAGAATTTTCTCAATTTTGATTTGTAAAAGTCATTTAATTTATACGAAATGAATATAGAATAGTCACTAGAAGTGAATTAGTAAACATATGTGCCTTCAAAATGTAGATTAAGTCATCTGATTTCGTTATAAAGACAAAAAATTGAATTTTTCTTGCTGTATCCATATTTTTGGCCTGTACTGTATATAATGACATTTCTATAACAATTTGATTTTTTAATCATTTCAAATGATGAAATCACAAAAAGTACCTCGTTGCATTGAATAAGCATTAAATTCGTCGTGAGTTTACTAAATGCCAAGTACGCAGCCAGATTTCGAAATTGAAACTTGACGTCAACGTGGCTTGACATTTCTCTTTGTTTGCGATCCATTATTCTAACTTGTGTCTGAAAACAAACCAAAAATATGTTTTCCGTTACATTTTTATTCATTTATTAGCTCATTTTTAATATTTGAAATAAAGGCTATCATATTTTTCTTCAAATAATGAAAGTGATGAACGAAACTTGGATTGTTTGCAATACTCCAATTGTTGCAGGAAGATCTCTCTGAAACTGATATATTGCTGAACATAGTGCGATCAAATATTCCTTTTATTCTGGTACTTTTTGTACTTTCAACATATGACATGATCAACAAATCAAATTGTTATTGAAATTTCAATATTCCTTAGGAGAATTCCTCCTCGCAATATTCCTCCTCATCTTTTCACTCCTCCTCAGAGGAACATTCCCTGTCCGGAACTGAGTCACACACACACCCACATACACACACACACGCACATGAGCTCACCATTTTCTTCATTTTTTTCGTATTTCGTCTTGTTGGTCTTGTATCTGTTGAAACGAGATTTTCTTGGGCTACTCAATTTGCCACAATCGATCTAGAAATTTAGTTTATTCATGCTATTTGAGTGCACCGGAGTGTCGTTTTAACGAAGAGAATAATTTACGCTTTGATTCAAACGAGTATTATTAACTCTAGGAATTAATCGTCCGATTAATTACTTGCCTGCAGTCATCGGGGTGAAAATTGAACTATTTTGATAGTTAATAGCACAGAATCTCTGTCAATCCTCTGTACGACTAATTTCCATCTATGAATTGCTAATTCATCTTATTCCAAATAGAAATCACGATCGAAAATGGCATCACACAAAACATTGTATCATTTAAATGCGGCATGTGTTGCTATTTTGGTCATGGTCTAACTGGAAAATCTAGAATGGATATTAGTGTTGCTGTTAGCATGCGGTAAGGGTTTCTTTCTGATCCAATTTCTAGATAATTATGAAATAGCTCAATTACCGATTTCCTGAATGCCTCATTAGTTGCCAATAAGTGACATGATATCCATTTATCGTTTATTATTTTTCTCTCGATCATTCTGTTTGTAGTTTTACTGTCGTCATACTGCTGTTGATGATGCTGTAATTACGTTGTTCTAAAGTTGCCTAACAACATTTCTCTACAGTCCTTGAGCTGGGTGAGATAGAACCATTTTTATCGGTATTTGCTGTTCTCTGTCTCAGCCTCTCCTTTCGTTTGTTTTATTCTTTCTTCACAGAAATAAATTCCATCAAAAATAAGGAATTTAGCATTCAATGAAATTAGTAATATCTTAGAAATCGAAGCAAGACATTTGGTTAACGAGCGAAAACTTGAAATTCACTTAAAAACATCGGCATCATTTGATTAGCATTTTCTGTTCCCTTTTATGTGAATGTTATGTAAATGCTTAAAATTTCAGTCAGCGAAAAGTGAAGGATGTAATACTTATGTGTCTGTCTGTTTTTTAATATGTGTGTGCACGTTTCCTATTTATCTCACTTTTCACTGAACGCACCAAGAGATGACGAGGATGACGCAAAAATAAACCATTTATTATCATAACATAGCAATGAAATTTGGGAATTCGTTTGCATTCTTCGATAAATTAGATGATATAGAAAAGAGCTCCCTCCGAAACTGTTCGGAATATTGAATTCAAATGACAAAAATGTGTTCAACGTGTAATTAAAAGATGGAATGAAACAAGTCGGTGCCAAATTGTAAATTGATAATGGAACGGCACTTTTTCACCAAATGATCATCTGCCCAACACATTTTGAATGTTGTCATACTGTTAATGTTTGTCAAAATAAGATCATTTTCAAAACCTCTGAGAGCAGCGACCATATTGCTGGATATAAATTTGTATTTACCATACACAGAGCAAACTTTGAAGTTAACAAAGAACAAATCCCATAAACAGTTCACGTTCATGTTGATTTTGATTATGATTTTCGTCTTTGTTTTTATTTCATTCACTAGGCTCAAGATGTAGCTACAATGGAAACTACTGACAGCTCTATTTACATTCGCTTAAAACGTGAGTATTGCCAACTGTGTGTTGAACAATGTTTAGATTGAAAATTGTGTGTGTTGTGCATCATGCAATGTTTGTGTAGCTAAACAATGAATTCTTGTATTTGCAATTGTGTAGCCAATTCATCACAAATCCATCGATTTCGAATGTCCGATTCCGACAGAGATCGACCATTAATTGATGCGTTAGTTGCCGATGAAAAGCTAGAACATCCACGCCGCCGCTTCGCATGTACTGGCCGATTTCTCACAATGCATAAGCGAAGACGCAAGAAGTTAACAACACGCGCTCTCATCCAGGACACAGCTATCTTGGATGACATACATCACGGTCAAGTACAATGTATACTTAATCAAGTGGGCAACTGGAAATTCAATGCTTTCACTTTGGAAACAGTTACTGGAGGTGAGTTCACATCAACGTATACTTTCTCAAACACTTTATTTCCACCAAATTTACCGACACAATCAATCCTAATTTTCTCACTATTGCCCTATTCTTTCTCTCTATCAAATTGCAGGTCGTTCACTGCCAGTTTTATGTGTTCATTTGTTTCATTGGTATGGCCTTTTGGACCACTTCAAGTTAGACGTAGTTAGATTATGGAAATTATTCACATTAATTGAGGAAGGCTATCATAGCACGAATCCGTATCATAATTCAATACATGCAACTGACGTTACGCAAGCTATGCACTGTTTCCTGCAAGAGACGAAAATCATGGAGTACCTCGAGCCGGTGGAAATAATGGCTTCGCTGATTGGAGCCGTTACACACGACTTAGATCATCCGGGTGTGAATCAACCATTTTTGATTGCTACGTCAAACCATTTGGCTGCACTGTACGAAAACACATCGGTATTGGAGAATCATCATTGGCGTTCAGCTGTGGGTTGCTTGCTGGAAAGCGGTGTAGCTGAACAGATCCATAGTATTCGGCCACAATTGGAAAAACAAATAAGCTCTCTGATTTTAGCAACTGATATTACCAGACAACAAGAATTTCTATCGAAGTTCCGAGACTATCTCGCCAAAGATACGTTAGATATGCGAAAACAGGACGATAGACATTTTATTTTACAAATAGCACTGAAATGTGCCGATATTTCGAATCCGTGTCGACCATGGGAAATAAGTAAAAAATGGAGTCAAAAGGTGTGTGAGGAGTTCTTCCGACAGGGTGATTATGAGCGTCAGCTAAATTTGCCGGTAACATCGCTGTGCGATCGTTACTCGACCTCGGTTCCAAAGATACAAGTGGGATTTTTCAAATTTGTTGTGACACCATTATTCGACGAATGGCATAGGTTTCTAGGTTCAAAACTATCCACGAAAATGATGAATTTCCTGAAATACAATCAAGTGCAGTGGGAGAGGCGTGTCGCCGCCGAACAGGCCGAAGAGACGCGCACAGAAATGTCCGACGCCGAAGCATTGGAAGAAAATGAATCTGTACATGACGCACACGTCGACGGCATTGACGAGGAAGATGTAGCGGTTGACTTATCCGACAGCTCCGAAGTGTTATTACCTGATAAATTGAGAATGCCGCGTAGAAGCTCTCTACAAGTACCCAGCACAATGGCAAAGTACGATCGACGACTATCGATGCCATTGAATCCACCAAAGATTATTTTGCCCACCAAGGATTTATTATCACGTGATGCCATTCGTGAGGAGCTTGAAGCAAAATTGGACGCTGACTCATTTTCGCTATTGTCATCCGACAGCGATAGTGCACCGCGCAATAAATCATCCGATAATAGTGTACCTGATCGTGAACGTCCGCTTAGTGCTGAAACATTGGTGCCCGACCTCAGGTAGCGTATACAAATCAAACAATCTAAAATGTTTGTCAAACAAACGGCATGCGAATGACAGCAAATTATAGCTATCAGTCGGCGCTAGTAAAAAATATGTAAGATGTCATTATTGTTGCTTTTGTTCATCGTTACGAATTTTTCTTTTCAAATTTTTCAGCATTGCGACTATGAGTAACAGCGCTTGTGCGGACCATTTGAATCGTGTCATGCATGGTGCCGGCAGTGTATCGAGCACGACCGTTTCCAGTGCCGCCAATGCATCGAAGCATTTGGTGCGCCAACAAACGTTCCCGCCACTGCAACCGTATGCCTATCAAAGAGCTCGTTACATGTCAGCAACTGGTGATATCAGCACATATCCAGAAACCTTAGTCGAAAGCCGTTCATCGTCGTCCGAATCACAGACTGAAGATAACCGTGGTGTTTTAGGCATAAGTAAAAAAGACAGTTTCAAACGTGAAAAGGAACAAAATCCAACCGAAAAAGTATGCAAGATGGCCAAACTCTCTATCGTACCTGGTCAAAAGGAGAATCTGGACCCGAGTTTTCTGAAAAAGAATTTGAATCGGCGTCGTGGATCAGCTCCAGTAGCTGTGGCATTACCACCGAAAACAACACAAGAGGATGCCACATCTCTATCTGTTTTCAAAACATGTGACAAGTTTATGCGTCGCGGATCTATGCCCTCTGACAGTCTCAAAAACAGTAAGATTAAAGATTGACTTTTTTTTTATAATCAAAATGCACATTCATCTGCAAATCTCCCCAATTTGACTATCGCAGCACCATGCGTCGAACAGAGTCTTCCACAAACGTCTTCTTTGGTAACAAATCAACGACGTAGCTCCGTTCCAAGTGACAATCTCGTGGCTAACAGCCGAACTAACTGCCATAACGGAAAATCAAAGAATCGAAAGAAAATATTGCGGCGACGATCGTCCGGCGGTGCTGAGATCTTGTGTTCGAGTGTGTCAGAGACAGAGCCGAGCAGTAGCTCAAGCTCGCCCTGGTATCGTTTCAAACGAAATGAAACAACGAAAAATCGTTCTGATCTAGACTTGCTGCTTTCACGTCGAAGAGGATCGCTTCCTGTTGAGGTACTTACAACTTGTCATTCGGGTAAGTCTTCAAAAGCTCCGCCATTTCGTTCTTCATTCCCTACCCTACCCAGGCGTGGAATGCATGAATTTTAATGCTCTTGTGATAATTTATTTTATTGCAGGTACGATGCGCCATTAGGTTGAATAAAATGGCAACAAAAAAAAAACAACCATTTTGGATCACACATCTACAAACCTGTCCATAAAATCTTCGGGGTGCACACAAAATACATCGCATTTAAAACGGTTCAATATATAAAAATTATTCAGCAAACGAAAGCACAAGCATACACACACACATACATACACAAAGAGGTAAACAAGAATAAAAACATTTAGTTCAAATGGTTCATGGGCAGGACCCGTACAATTGAATCTACAGAATGCAAACACAAATATTTTAAATAAGCGAGAATCAATGATGAAAATAACGCTAAAATATACCAAAAACATTTTTTAAGAAAAATTAAACAAGCAAATGATGAGAAACAAAAAATGAAAACGAAGGAGAAATAATATGCGAGTCGCATACAGAATTGCAAATTGCAATGGGATAAGATTTTGCAATGTTTGATTTAAAGCTGTAAGAAGATGTAACATTTTAGTCGTTTTATTATTATTATTAAATTTATTATTATTTTATTATATTATTATTTGTTTCGATCGTAGGTTTATTTATGTTTGGACGTGCGCGATGCAATCGATAAACATTTTACGCGATAAAACATGCTAGACATTCAATAAATGTATGTGTTGTTGTCCTAGGGTGCTCATCACGTAATATGATCATCTTTTTTGTCGCGTGCGACCATACAAAATGTTGTTGTTTTGGTTTGATTTTTTTCTTCTCAAGTAAGATTGGAAAAAAAACTTAAAAGTTTTGTTTAAACTGTTTTACGATGAAATAAATTTTATTTTACACAATTTCAATTACTGAACGAATCCATTTTTCTTTTATTTCCCATTGCAACTTTTTCTTGTTCTTGACATAAGTTCATTTTTTTCTATGATCTATCTACCTCTTGAAAGTTTTATGACAAAAGAAGAACCCATGTAGTAAAATACCGTTTGCGGGCCAATAAGCTGCATCTATGTAAAATTATTCTTGGCAACTCATCGTTTGAGAAATAATCCTTTGAATTTGAGCACACACAGAAACCAGCATCACATTAAACCATTAAAGATAAAGAGAGATGAGAGCAAATTATATCGTTGCAAAAGCATTGGAAAATCGGATTAGCTGGTGTTGTGTAGTGCGTCATAGTCAGATTACACCAAACAAAATATTATAAGAATTAAATCTATTTTATCACAATTTCGCATAGAATCGTCAATTGATTTTATGATGTCACCGCTGTTTTTTGAAGCGTCATTTTTGCGCAGAACACATTCAGACTCAAATGCGTTCGTCGCGAACGAATATTTCAGTCATTGATTTTACATCAAACTTCAAGTATCCTTCTCTTTCAGAACCATTTGATTCGACCACAATTCTAAAACTCGTGGACCAAACGATGAATACAAAAAAAACCAACTAAACAATCAATTGAGCGAACTATATACAAAATTACACAAAAAGCAACAGCAACATGGGCGATATGAACAAAATGCATGATCTTGCAAAGACTTAGACGATTTATAATTTTATGGGATGCAAGTTGTGCCGTGAATTTGGTGCCATATTGATGATGAGCATTGGTACTAACTTACTGATCATTTTCCGATCGTACGAAAAAATGAAACCGAAAATTGTGTGGCCGATTATTATCGGATACTATATTATATTGTGGTGGTTCTATGGGGAGTACCTGCCGTTTATTCTCTCCACCACTTTCTATTTTCCAAAAACATTGTTCTATATCACTTATTTTGGATGCATCACGTCGAAATGAACATTCGAACACACTTATACATAAAGTGGCCACATCGAAAATTCTCTGCAATTTCACATCAATGCAGAGTTGGCTCCGAAGCAAAAACAGGGTAAATTGAGAGGGTAAATTATTGCGATATATATATATATATATAAAAATGAAGTCGTAATTGAGAAGAAGCAGCAGAGATAGAGGAAATTGTGCAGATCGCACAAGCACGGGTACATACAGACATCTTATAAACACATAGAGAGTGGGATTCAATTCCCGATATGACCGTATTATATCAAGCCATATAGAAGTACATGCCGGTCCGAATGTTGTTCACAACTTAACCGACAAGCTCTTAGGACCATTGTCATTGATAATAGAAATGGATGAAATTTCGTCAGGCGGATTATATGTCTAGGAGAGAAAGTTCTCTTGATTCCGCTCAAAATCTTTAGATTCCGTATATTCAAAACCTTCACCTAAATGGTGTATTAAAAAAAAAAGAGAAAAAGAAGAAGAATCAAACACGACACAAATTGTATGCATTATGTGCGAAGCATTATCACATCATGATAAAAACATGAAAAATATATACAACACGAGTATGAACGCTCAACGGTATAGAAGATATGCATATTACTGATTCGAACAGGATTGAAGTGGTTGAATTTTCTTTGGATGTAAAAACTTGTTCGAATATCAAAATATACCATTTTTCGACGTTTTATTTAATAATAATACATTTAACCGCAAATAAGCACAGAAATTGAGAGTACATTTTCAAAATGACTTGAGCTCGGCTCCGTGTCAGTAAGCGTGTTCTCACGCAAACTCATTCAACAACAAACAAATCAAATTGTAAAATCATAATTTTATGACAATTGAACATTCATTCGTCTATTGTCACACGCTAATCCCAATGTGATTATTTAGGTTTTGTTTCTTTTCGATGTTGATCTGTTGCTTGGTTTTTCCAGCTACATAGAACGTCGAGCGTGTGAGCCAAATGTGATTTTGGCAAATTATTCTAATTTCTCTTTTATGATAAATATTGTCGAAATTCTTGCCGAAATTTAAGAAGAAAAACTTTGCTCTAGCAAATCAATCACATAGCAGATACACAAATTCTTTGTAGGCGATATTGAATTTTTTCGGTTTTCCCTGTCTCTTCTGTAGTTCTATCGTTCTATCGAACGGACAGATTGATACTACATTCAAACAGAATGTGTAGATTGAACGGAACAAACAAACCAATATTTGAGCAAATAACAATTAACTGAAGATGATACATGCAGTATTATAATTCGATAAGCACAAAACCAGAAAACAGGATCAAACATTTAAATCAATATTAAAAACAATTCAACTAAAGATGAATAATGATAAAATATCTAAGGATCTCAACGACTTTAGGAAATAAACGATTATGGAGAAAAGATGAAGAGGTGGAGTAGAAGAGTTAGATATAATACAGCCAATTTAACTGCATAAGAATGTTTATTGTTTCTGTGTTACAATTGAATTCGTTATCATTGTTATTTAATTAATTAATGTTTTTTTATTTTTAAAGATAAAAGAGATTCTTTACAAAATTGGTAGAGACACAGAACAAAAGAACTGAAATTTTGCATGCAATCGAGACTTTTGGGACGAAGTCCAATTTCAGTTGATATCAGACTTATTTATTTAAATTGACACAAAAGAGATGACTGGATTAAGGAAAAATACGATGGGCTGCTAACATAAAATTGGTCGGCAATTGGTGAAATTGTGAATTTTTGTATATAAACATTATGAATATATCTAAAGTAAAAGTATCTTCCAGCAAACAAAAAATAAATATCATAATAAGTAAAATTTGTGAAAATTTCGTTCGTTTCCGTTTTATGTACGAGAATAAAAAAAATAGCGGAAAACTGATAGATATGATTTTCCGCAGCCGTTGAGTGCGATATGAACTTGTCAGGCAGAGCACACACAACGCCGCGTCACCGTAAAATTTACACAAGGGACGTCTTTTTATGTAGAAACCGTATGTGTTTATCTCAGCAAAATTTCTGAAATGCACTCGACGCATGTACCGAATAAATATCTATGGAAATAAATAAGTAACTGTTATCATGTTTATTTAATTTAGATAAAAATACGTTGATTTGTTTCATTTTGTTTCGGATGTATCGTCCTCATACTAATAAATGTACAATTATAGCTAGTTTACAATTTTCGAACAAATAGGTTGATTTCAATGATTATTAAAAGCTAACCTATTGTGCGGTGGTGAGATTCACAGTACAGATAAAGGGTGATTTTTTAAGTGGTTTCTTTTTGAAAATCGAAAAAAACGCAAAAAATTTCGAAAAGTGAATCAAATCTTTATTGAAATCGATAAATTGGTTCTTGCCATTTACTTTTTGAAAATAATTTCATGCAAATGTTGGCCGCGGCTACGGCGCAAATGGTCCATACGGGAAGTCCAATTTTGGCACACTCTCTCCAACATATCGGCCGGAATCCAACATATCGCCAATAACGCGTTCGATGTTGTCCTCCAAGTCGGCAATCGTTGCTGGCTTGTCCGCATAGACGAGAGACTTAACGTAGCCCCACAAAAAATAATCCAGGGGCGTTAAATCGCACGATCTGGCCGGCCAATGAACGGGGCCGAAACGAGAGATGAACTGTTCGCCGAACTTACGGCGCAGTTCGTCCATGGATGGACCCGATTTGCAAGCGTTGCTCGTTTGTAAGTCTTTCCATCTTGAAATTGCAAAGCATACTGAGCATTTTTGACTGTGACAGACGTCAGTTGGAATTTGACATCTGTCAAAAAATTAAACGTCAAAAAGAAACCAGCTAAAAAATCACCCTTTAGATACGAGCAATTTTTATGTGTATATAAAAACAAAATGAAATCGCTCTATATATATCTTTCGTCGGCAAAAAACAAAAAAAATATGATAGAAATTCGGAAAATGTATACATACAAATTTCGGTTGAGAATAAAATTGAAGATGAAATATAATATAGACTTGTTATGAATCCCAAAGTTTTAGCAAGTTTTAGTTCTTGTTCGCAAAAAGGCGTGGAAACAGCTTGAGACTCATATACATTTAGGTGTTCATATGATCAATTGATGGCATTCAGTGATTGAAAGAGAGACTTCTTGAAGAATAAAAAGGAATGCCAATTGCTGCGTTGTGTGTATACATAAATATTTCTGAATTAACACATAATATCTTACCAGTAAGACGACGGTTGCTCGGTTTGATTCGTGATTTGTATCTGTCGAACATGAGAAAGGCGTTTTTTGCTGTCGTGTAGACTGCCCTTCCTTTCTTCAACACCGTCAAACAATATGCGATGTGTTTCGTAAAATTGCATTCGTGGGACTAAAAATTCGAGAGAGAAATGGAATGAAATTTATTTGAATTGTTTTGATGGAATAAAAATGCATAAAAAAATCATAAACTTGCAAATTTCAAATGAAATGGACACTAAAAGTCAACATATCTCTTTCCCAGTTTCAATGTCCCGTCTAAGGTTTTCAGGTTTGAATCAAATCCGAATTCATACACGTATAATTCTTCGGTATGCTGCTTCCACACGATTTCATCATTTGCGAATTGTTCCAGTTGAAATTTGTGCATTTCGCACAGAATCGATGCCGAGACACCATCGCTGACAATGTGATCGTGAAATTTTTAGTTCGCCTTCAGTATCTTGTTGATCATTGGTACATCGAATATCTCGTTGAAATAGTGCTCTTTATTTCGGGAGGAATGTTTTATTTACCCATATAATGTGGTACATAGCATCAGCAACCATTTTCACTGACTTCCGCATGAATAAACTGATTGGAATGAATTTAACGTTTTTATATTTGAAGGTTTCGATATTGTTGGATATCCATTTCAGAAATATGTGTTATGTGTGTCTTTCTTAGCGAGGACTAACCGCCAATCCCTGTGTTTTAATGATGCCATCAATTCACTCAAAAATGTCCGCGTTTTTTATTGATGCTGGTTATTCTTTATTTTGATCATGTATACACGGTCAGACAGATTTAGGCATATAAATGAACACTCAGATCATACACTCCACGTTAACTCTCCTACCCATCAGTCAGAATAACGAATTGCATGAAGTTTAGCAAGACAACATAAATGAATACCATTGAATAATAACCATAATAACTAAAACCCTACAGAGCTCTGATCTACTTTACAAAGTTTAACACATATTTGAAATAACAAATAAAATAAAAGCATGAAAAAAAACAACAATTATGAAGATATTGTAATCCTATTCCCGACCATTTTCGGGGATGGAAATCTACCAGTAAATTTTATGTAACTAAATAATAATGATGAATACATTGAAAAGGGCGGACAAGAAATAATGAAAAAAAATATACAAGTCTATGTATACATAATATGACGTAAAATACCTAGTGATTCATATGATGTGACCATAATTGAGCATATCGAAATAATGAATTTTTGAGTCGCTGTTAGACGTGATCAAATTCATTCAAAACAAACGAATCGGTATTAGAAAAAAAGCAAGCGAAAAACATTTGAATAAAAAACTAATAATAAGAATACATATTTAGCTCTTTATGAATCATTTTATTGTTCACAACCAAACAGAAAGAGAAAAAACTCCTTAAACCAAAAATATTCGACTTAAGTGAGACGATCGTCTCTCCTCGTTGCGCTGATATGTGAACCAATCCATTTTCCCTTAATTTCCGAGCTTATTTTTGACAACTTTTTCTCTCCCTAATTAAGAATCAATATTAAATGCTGTACAACACGAACATTATGCTTATAACACTGTTCATGTCCAAAAATTTAAAGCAAAAATGTTCGGTAATAGTGAGGATAATGGTTGAAAAAAAGAAAAAAAAAATATTTATTTCGCATCTGTCAGCATCTGAAGCATACATTCTGTCCCTACGCGAAACGGCAAAGTCTAAAACACACAAAATTGGACTTTAGCCCATTTCCTGCTACCAGCAAAAACTTATTACAAATAAATATAAACAAATTGAAGAAGAATAATACAATTTTACCTAATCAATTCATAAATTGTTGGATCTCATTTCCTATTTCCTTTAACCAATCAATTTCAATCACGCACATTTTATTGTATTTATCAATGATTTTGCAAATAATCCCCACAAGCATCCAGTTAAAATAACAATATTGCCATTAAAAAAATTAAAGACACAGTTTAGAAAAGCAAACTTTCAACCGGCCATCTTTCTCTGTATTCCATATAATTGCATTAACTTATATAAAATGCTTATACAATATAAAAATGGAAATGAAAAAAACAATGACACAGAAATACAATTAGCTCCAAGGAATTCATAGCTTCTGTCTGAATAAAATGTCTGTCAATAAAAATGGAACTCAATCAAATAAATCTATATGTGTAAACAGAAATCCAGCGGGACTGGAATTTACAATTTTGAAAAAATTAAAAAAATAGGCACACAACTGATAAAAAAATACTATGTCGAATTAAGTTACTTATCACGTTCTCACTTTTACGTTGTTGTTTTCATTTGCCAGTAGAAAGAAGAACAAGAAATTGGACGGAATTTTGCAACATTTATCGACAGTAAGAGCGAAAGTGAGCACGTTAAACGTGTACGAACAAATTACGATGAATCCATATGTCATATTTGATGGGATGTTTTTTGTTGTGCATGCGTGTGCGTTGTGCTCCAATTTGCATAAACAGTGACGCACCAAACTGCTCCCAAAGATGAAAATACATTGAAACTTATGTTGAAAGTTTGTTTCGACCGTACAAAATTGCCAGCCTACACAAAAAAATAAACAATAGCTCATGACATTTACACTAATTTTGGTTCCATTTTTATACATTCGGAAATTGGAAAAAAAAGCCAACAAAATGACAAAATTTCACGAGGCAATCGCATGTTTATTTCGAAAATTCAAACGAGAGACAATTTTTGTCAAAATGTATCAAATGGAAAATTAAACGAAAATCAACCCAGATTTTTTTCGATTAAATATTGCGATTTGAACGATGAATCAGTTAAAAATTATTAACATTTTTGAACAATATATAATTATGGTAAAAAGATACCAAATCGTGTGAATTATTTTTTAACGTAATGTTAGTCAAAAAGATACCATTACAAAATTCAGTGAATAAATAAAATTAAAAAAAATCTGAATGAATAAAAAAAAAATTTGCATTTTCATTTTCATTCGAATATGTAATTTTTTGTAGTAAAACTTTAATGTAAATACAATAGCTGTAATTGTTCGGCAGAATGGATGAACAAAATCAAGGTTTTGGTAAGTTAATTGTTTATTTGCTTGTTTAAAAAAAGAAAATCGCGATTTGAATAAGAAATTGGCGGTAAAAAGAGCAAACAATGATGTAACTTCAAAGAAAAAAATCTAAAAATAAAACATAAATGAGTCATGTACAGTTACTGGCCCAAGTGTGAAGGCCTTTCCATTGATTATTTATATAATTTATGAAGAATTCAAATTAAAATGATACATTTCGGTTTGGATTCGATAGAAAATTTGCGACGAGTCCTTTCCAGATTAATAATTTAAGGAAAAAACAAGCCACGTATCGAATGTTAAATCTAAATTGTAAAAAGTCGCATAAATGAAGCAACTCAATCGAATATCAGCAAATGAAATTGTTGGCATGGTTATCGTAGAAGATCACGTGGAAAAAGTGCAATTTGTGTATGTGGCGGATCAAACAAAGACGCAGCAAAAGTATTGGCGTATTGATTTTGATAATATACAAAAACATTTGACTGGACATAGAGGACTTGCCACGTTCAATAGACACAAAATGCTGACAATCAACCGGATTGAGGAGCAGTTTCTCGCTCAGTTTCATTTCATATTCGCAAATCAATTTAAGCAATTGAATGGATGAGAATGATAACGGCTCCTAACTATTGTGAGAATTAGAACGTGACTAGACAAATCTAAAAACAAAAATGAAACCAGGAATTTAGAAATAAAAGTGAAGCAGCAAGTGAAAAAATTCTGGATTTCATTTTTATCCTCAATTTGTGGTCTCATTTTAATTTTAACAATAGTTGGAGGTCGGTTTTCATTCTCAACCATTCAATTTGGAAATGCAAGCGCGTATTATTTATTATGCAATACAATGAAATTACAATGTAAACTCATGATGTTTAATTAAGATTCGAATTGAAGTTAAGTCAAGAATGATATGAATGTAGAATTGTAGAATGAATTTACAGTCGATTCAATTGAAGATAATTTATTTGACAAAGTAATCATTTTCGATTGATTATCTAACAAATTAAAATTGTTTTGTTCTGGAGCAATTTGTTCGCTATGAAATCCTAGATGTCCCTATATAAACTCTCGAATATGCAAATTATTTTCAGAAGAGCCCAGAATTTGATCGCATTAAAGTCATGACAATTCGGATGATTCTGAAATTTTTTCACCTAATCTTGATAAGCGTACAAAGCCGCTCTTCAAATGGAGGGCAGCCGTTGGCTGTGGCCAACGCTCTTCGAGTTTTGATGCAAGCCATTGCTAAACCAGGCCATTTAACTGTAATGGCGTGCTGGGACTCAGGTAGGGCTTTATGTCTAAATTCGTTCACCTATCTTCCATTTATTAAAAATCTTATTTCAAAACCATATCCGTGTTTTTTTGCAGACTTTTCATTCCAATTTTACAAGAATTTTCATAGCAATGATGCTGAACAATTTGGAATGGACTATCAAATGGTTATCACAAATACTGATTTTGTGAATGTCCCAAATTTGATCGAAGAGCATTATGAATTCATTGTGATTGATTTTCAATGTGATGGCAGTGTTGATATTTTACTCAATGCTGGAGACAAATTCAGGATCTATCGCTGGATAATTTTTAACATAAATTTTTCCGAAGTAAATCTGTTGAGCAGCGGAATTTGAATTTTTCAATCAAACTTAATTGTGTAATTTTATTTTTGCAGCAAACGGAAAATAGAGTCTGGGAGACTTTTCAGAACATATCGATTTCACCCATAAGCGAAATCTATATCTTGAAATATGATCCATTGAGTGACATTTGGCAAATTCAGCAAATCTATCGAATTGATATGACAATACCTTTGATTATTGAACCATTTGGGGAGATTTCAAATGTTCAATTTATTGATTATCGCTGGACATCAATAACTTCGCGACGACGTCAAGATTTGGGTGGAATAACACTGAAAGCGTCTATGGTTATGACTAATAATGACACATTGAATCATTTGACTGATTACCGAGAAATTCAAACGGATCCCATAACCAAGGTCAATTATATGTTGACTGAATTTTTGATGTCCTATTTGAATGCAACGTCTCAGTATTCCATTGTCCCATCGTGGGGCTACAAAAATGATCAGACGAATGAATGGAGTGGAATGGTCGGACAGTTGGTCCATTACGAAGTAGAGCTCGGGGCATCTCCGTTGTTTATGACTGTAGAAAGAATTCCGATTATTCAGTATATCGTCTCACCAACATCAACTGGTTCTCGGTTCATATTTCGCTCTCCAAAACTGTCTTATACTGACAATGTCTTTCTGCTCCCATTCAGTAGCTTTGTTTGGTATTGTCTTATTATTTTGATAATAGTTACCGCGATGTTTTTGATCGTGGCAATAGTTATCGAATGGAAGTATGTCTCACCTTATTCACGTTCGGTGAGAAGAATTCATAGATTTTTATGTAATTTCATTCGAAATGTCTCTTTAATTGTTGATCATTTCGATCAATTTTTTCGTTTTTCTATTCAGAAAAATTCTTCTTCTGTGCTGCAGCCTTCGTTTGGTGATGTATTTTTGGTGATATTTGGAGCTACATGTCAACAAGGCTCGGCCGTTACTCCTCGTTGCATGGCTGCACGCGTCATAATGATTGTGGCATTTACAATTTTAATGTTTCTTTATACGAGCTATTCGGCAAATATCGTTGCGCTCCTACAATCTCCATCAACTCGAATCAAAACGCTCAAAGATTTATACGAATCTCGACTTGAAATTGGCGTAGACGATACTGTTTTCAATCGATACTTTTTTGCTGTAAGTTTTTCCGCGGATTTTTTCTTCATCAAAATATAACTATTATTCATTTTTTAGCATGCAGAAGAGCCGATTAGGAAAAAGATCTATTTAGAAAAAGTTTTGCAGAAAAATGGTCGTGATAATTTTATGACCTTGGAAGAAGGTGTGAAGAGAGTGAGAAAAGGTTTATTCGCATTTCATATGGAACTTGCGCTTGGTTACAAATTGATGAGTGAAACATTTTTCGAGGATGAAAAGTGTGGCATTGTCGAAATTGCATACCTGCAAGTGACAGATCCGTGGTATGCAATCAAAAAAAACTCCTCGTACAAGGAATTCTTCAAAGTTGGGTAAACAGTTTGTCAAACTAATCATAACGTATAGCCTATACAGTATAGGGGCAAAACATATTCTTTAACACAGTGGCTTTCGCCGCATGACTGCTTCTTCTTCGCACATAGTACGTTCAATGTTATGTCACTCACATGTGCATATTTTTCTTTTATTTAGTAATAATGAAATAATATTTTTTCAGACACATATAAAGGCTACTGTATGTCGGTCAGCCATTTATACGTGGTCAATATACCAACACTGAATCTTCACTGACATAACATTAGACACATCCATTGATTGCGAAAAAGAAGAAGCAGTATAAATTTGACTGCTTGAACATAAGAAAATGAAGATGCATTTTAGGTTAATGCGAATGCATGAGCATGGGCTTTCTCAGAGGGAGAACACACGAATGTACACAAAAAAGCCTAGATGTGTTGGAACCGCCGGCAATTTCATCACCGCCAGTTTGGTCGATATTAAACCTGCAATGCTAATTCTACTGTGGGGCTATTTATTGGCATTCATCACAATCGTGATCGAATTAATATTCAAACAAATTCGTGAAAAATTACATTACGTCTAACGTGGAAAATAAATAATAGTCAAAGGAATTCCCAATGCAGAAAGAACGTACATGAACACCACAATTTGCATATTGAAATAAAATGATAATACTATCATTAATGTGTGAATAACAATTTATTAAGCGAAATTCAAAGTATTTTTACTTTAAATTTAGTAAATTCAATTTACACAATTCCTTCAATAAATTCACTCATATGTGAGTGGAGGATATGAGGAATAGTTCACGTTGAGGTTCTTATTACTCATTTGATGGCCTCTTTTTTGGTGTTTTTATTGGCCGGTAATCAAGGGACCATTAAATTTAACAGCAAAGGAATCGGCTGTTTTGACAAATTTTTCCTTAGTTGCAACTGCACACGCCAACAAATGCATTACATCAGCCTCAGCCGCATGAGCGGCAGCTGGTTCATGTCCATACAGTCTTTGATAGATCTGTGCTTGTCTGTAGTAGCCGCGACCACCGGGGTTCGGTCCTATTACCGAATTATCAATTTCTTTGAAAATTTTCATTGAATCAACGCTCAACAGATCTCGACTAAATGCACTTTTCTGAATGAATGGAATTATATAAATTATTCTCAAATTTATTCAGACATTGAAGACTCTTACTAAGTCTTTCAGATGTTTTTTCAAAACTGGATAGTCAAAGAGATCTCCATTATGTGCAACCAAGCAAATAGGTCCTTTGAGTTGTTTCAAGAAGGTGTTAAGCATGATGATTGTGGTGATATCCATTGGCCTAGTTGTCTTTAGGAGATCATTGTTCATACCTATTGGTGCAAATATCATAAATATTATTTTCGTTAATTTGAAAATTCAAAATAGGCCAAATGACTGTTAAACATTTTTAGCTGTGCAGTAAATTTAAATTTATAATTTACATTTCATTATACTGAGAATACAATTTGATGCATCATTTATTGAAGCATTCAATATTTACGTGTTAACATACTACTGTGGGCAAAAAATACGGGGAAATTTGAATTTAAACTTTATTGGTCTTACGATAGGGACAAATGTTTTTATTTTAGGCTGACAGTACTGTCTTTGACATCTGTGTCAAATTTCATGATACTACCTCCATTTTTCAAGTAGTTTGGCTTGTGTTTTGTGAGCAACCAAAAGTGAATTTGGCGATTTTTACAATGTCTGCAATTATTCAACAAAGAAGTTTCATTAAAATGTGTGTGCGGAATGAAATTTCTACAGCCGAAGTGTTGAAAATGTTGCAGAAGGCCTTCAGTGAACAGGCTCTATCGAAAACACGAGTATATGAGTGGTATAAAATGTTCAAAGAGGGTCGAGAAGGCGTTGAAGACGAAGAGCGTCCCGGTCGACCAAGCACATCAACTGATGAGCAACATGTCAATCAAATCAAGGAATTGGTGCTCGAAAATCGTCGGTTGACTGTTAGAGACCTTACTGACATGGTTGGAATATCAGCAGGATCAGTGAAAACCATTTTGAAAGACCATTTGGGTCTGAGAAAAGTTAAATCTCGTTTGGTTCCAAAAATGCTCAATTTTTTGGAAAAAAGGCGTCGCGTTGAAGTGTGTGAATCGATGCTTTCTGATTATCAGGACAAGATGAAACGCATGATTACGGGAGATGAGACTTGGATTTATGCTTACGATCCGGAAACAACCGATCAATCGAGCGAATATCGTGTCAAAGGTAAGCCGAGACCAAAACAATCCCGTCAAAGTCGCTCAAAAATCAAGGTCATGTTAACAGTTTTCTTCGACCACCGTGGTGTTGTGCATTACGAATTCCTTCCATCCGGCCAAACTGTTAACAAAGAATATTATTTGAGTGTTATGCGTCGTTTGCGTGAAGCTATTCGCAAAAAGAGGCCAGAATTATGGGCTGACAACTCTTGGTTTTTGCACGACGATAATGCGGCATCTTACACTGCACTCGTTCTTCGTGACCATTTCGCCAAAAATTCAACTCATATCGTTCCGCAACCACCGTATTCGCCTGATTTAGCTCCGTGTGACTTCTGGCTATTCTCTAAGGTCAATAGACCACTCCGAGGACACCGTTTTGAGTCGATTGAAGAGATTCAACGTGAATCGGCGCGCGCTTTGAAGGCCATCCCTGAAAGTGACTTTTTGGCATGCATCGAGGATTGGAAAATACGTTGGCATAAGTGCATTGCGTCGGGAGGGGATTACTTTGAAGGCAATGAAATTGATTTAGAAGAATAAATAAAGATTTTTTGAAATATAACCAAATTCCCGGTATTTTTTGCCCACACTAGTATAATGCATTTTTCTAGAAATATTATGACCTAACATTATGAACATAATCACTTTGATATTTCTGAAAAAAATCAAATTTGTGAACGTCAGATGCACGTACCTGTTATAATAGCTGCGTCGGGCTCAATTGGTTTCATTGGATCGAATTGAAGCAAAAGCTTTTGCAACACCCGAGGCTCGGTTCCTTTCGCGGTGTTAAGTAAATGTGACCTCGAAACGGCCACAAAAGATAGCTCGGTTATTCTTGGAAGAATTTTACCCTTTGGCAGACCCGTTGTTTCAGTATCGAAAAAGACAAATGTGTTTATCTGAAAAATGTGAGACTATAAAAAAATTGTTGAACATTAAACAGATTTTAGGCGATTCTCCCACCTGTCGTTGCTCTCCTGAACACTTTGCACTGTAATAACAGACGAAAAGGCAACAAAAAATCAAATTTGATAAAGATTTCATTCCTCTTTCCGGTTTGTGACAGCTAAAATTGAAGGTAAAAACTGAATCGCGCATCTTTTATATATAACTATACGAAATTTGGCATGTTCGTGTAAAATATTTCAAATATTTAAATATATTAGGAAAATGTAACTACCACAGTAATTATTGGAAATAATTTAACCAAGCGAATGATGCTTTACATAGTCTCCTATTTTAATGCGTGGTGAATGTTGATGAAGCGCGCCATCTCTTCCTATTCGCTAAAACTATTTGCGCATATACTGTTCTGCTCACGTTCATTTCTCCGTCGCAGTGGCTGTACATTTCTCCGTCGCAAATGACACTCATTTATAACAAAGAATTCATTTTAGGTAATAAAATGGAAACAATAGAAACAACAACATCCTGGAATGAGTTTTTTATGCGTTTTGAGCCTAAGAAAAACGATTGCAACTATTCCCATAGAAATTTTTTGTCCGTGTGTGACATGTTGTCTGTTGAACGTTGTACGCAACAAAAATGTTACACGATAACTCAAAAAATGTAGATTAGAATTGGTCATATTACATGAAAGCACAAGGAGTTCTTCATTGGAAATAGAAACCTATTTTTTCAGCTCATTCGGATCATGTCTTTGAGGTCGGAACAATAAATGGGTTATTTTTCAATATTATTTAGAAACATTTGTATGGGGACTATGTTTAGTTCGCATTGTATCATAATGAAACTTCCAGAATATATTTTTTTTATTTAAAAAATAAATCGTGCAAAGTTTCAAGACAATCCGATGAGATTTACGACTACCTCACCTGCGAAATTTTTAATTTTTGGGGTCAAAATGAATAATTTATATAGGGACCATGTTTATTTCACGACGCATCATTATGAAAATTTCATAATCTCATCTTTCCACAGAAAAAGTTAGTCGCATACAATTTCAAGCCAATCTGATGAGATTTAGAAAAAAATTATATGGCAGCTCTGTTCTCAGAAACAGTGTTATGTTCAACGTGAATTTGAATCTCATTGCTCCATGTAATAATGTTCATTTTTGAAAAAACTGTTCCCACGCAAAATCTAAAAATTGTCTCTATCTCTCGATAATCTGGCAAAATGCGTGTTCAAGAAAAAAATGTTGTGTTGTCTTTTATTGAAACCCGGCTGTAGAGTAGTTGTTAACGTGCCGGCTTTGCAAGCATGGGGACGTGAGTTCGAGTCTCACTAGCGGCCGTTTGATTTTCTATCAATTTCATCATTGCTAATAACAGTGATATATTGATGGAAGACAAACTAACACATAAAACAGTGATGTTCGACTCACGGAGTGTTTCGGAGGACACTTTAAGCCGTCGGTCCCGCGTGTGTGCACAAAGAGGATTTTGAGTTAGCACAGGCACACGTAAATTGACTACCTTATCGCCAAGGTTGTGTTATTTCAATATTCAATACACCACGGAAAAAAACGTAGTAGCCATTCATAGGCTCGAGCATTCGAATGCGGTGCAGTCGTGCCCTGCAAGCCTCTCACCAATGTATTCGAATAATAGTTCTCATGCTGGTGGTATTCATGGAATACAAAAAGAGGAACCCACCTAACGGTAAACAATTCGGTCTATAAATACTGAATAATGAATGAATGTATTTTATTTCACTACAGGAATCTATATGTTCACGAGTTTTTGCCGTGTTTTTCAATACAAATAATAATATTTCAAAGTAAACATCAACAATAGATAATAGTTCCCGTCTCGCTATTGCTGAGTCTGAACCAAATACGAGGGAGGAACAAGTATCAAAATGACAGAGAAAACGTCAAAATGACCGAAAAAACCAACAGAATATCATCATTCAGCGAAAAAGATCTGTGGGTTTTTGTCGGTCATTTTGATACTTGTACCTCCTCGACCGAATACCAAAACATTCGCAAACATGGACCGGCTGATTCTTAGTATTAATTTATCATAAATCTCATCGTAATGACTTGAAATTTTGTGTGACTTATTCTCAAAGTTACATAATGACACGATAAGAAATCAACATAACCTGTGAACCCTTACACTGTCGGGGAATGTGCGGAAAGTTAGTTTTACGTATGCAATACCACAAAATTATTATAGTCTTCAAAATGTGGTAAAGAACGTGGAATGGCTTTGGACCACCTTAGGTTTCGTTTTTGAGTGGAGGCGCCTGATGCATAGATGTCAATGGCACACGAAATGAATTACGCAAAATGAATTAAATTTTAGCAATATTTCATTTTTGTTTTTGAAGATGTAAGTGTTTTCCTTCAGAGTTTCCAACGATTTTTTCGGTTTCTTGAACCTATCCAAAGAGAATATGATACACACAAAAAATAAATTAGGTAATAATTTTAGGTTGCGGGAAATTTATTTCGACTTTATATCAATTTTCACGCAACTACCAAAAATTTACCAATTTTGAGTTTTACTGGTAAAATGAATGCATTTGCGGGAAAACATATATGGTTCTGGATTCAATATGATGACATAATGTCAAAATTGGCGAATTAAAAATATTACCCAAGCTATTTTTTGTGTGTACAATTAATCCGTACGAACATCCCAGTCAACGGCTGTCACAGACATTCACTTAGACATAATAAATTTAATTTCACAATGATTTGACCTAAAACACTCAATCGATTATATGAATATATTCTATACATATTTTCAACAATAGCTATCGTTGATTTTATTTTCAAATATCCGTTGAATAAATATGATAAATAATATATTTTAACGGGAATTATTGGAGTATATTTTTTTCACAATGGTTTTTGTTTTTTAAACATACGGAAATAATAGAACCAAAATAATACGTTTAATGTTTTTTTGTAATTGATATATTTTCTGTTTAAATTCATTCGTTAAGCTGGGACAATGGAATGATTCTTATTATGATACTATTGACGTAAAAAAAATTAAACCAACATATTTTTACAAATATGCTCATCATCACAGTGAAAGAAATCCAGCTTCCCGGTTAAAGGCATTCAACGATATTTGCCATAACATTTTCTCGATTACAAAAAGCAATTACCGTTTATTATTGGGTTATTTATTACCTTCGACCAACCTCAAAAGCTAGCTGTCTGAAACATTTCCAAATGATGGCGGACTTGTACGGAATTTTTCTAATGCATTTTAATATATTAGGCATTGTATCGTTGGAGTTCGGTTGAATATTCAAGTGAACTTCAATCAGGAAGCGTAATGAAATGTCCAAAATATTGAATTAAAATTTTGAATGCAAAAAAATCAACAAAATATTTATATCAAACAATTTTAGCGAATGGAGTGAGTGTCCGAGAGTCTCTGGACATTGTTAGAAAATGCAGTAATGATCAGGCTCAAGTGTAAAAGTTTTTCTTTTGATTCTATTATCATATACATATGAAGAATTCAAATTAAAATGATTAATTTCGGTTTGTATTCGATAGAAAATTTGTAACAAGTCCTTTAGAGATCAATATTTATTCAAGGAAAAAACAAGCCACGTATCGAATGATAAATCCAAATGCTGAAAAGATTAATCTCATCAACATCATTTAGAAGAATAATTGTGACTAATTAAAAGTCTTTAAACATGAATTTATACAGTTTATGGGAAATTCATTTTTTTCGCTGCAAAAAAAGAGCTGCGATGGCCAACTTCATTCGTTGTGTGGTAAATTGTGTATGAAATATGAAAAAAGGTCGTGGTAATTCCATAGTTCCTAGTCCCAAGTTCATCTATGGATGTCGCGCCGTTTCGATATGTCAAATATCACTTCTGAAGCATTTTGCTGATTTTCTTGTAAATCCTCCGATTCGGAATGTTCATCATCGTCACTGTTGAGCAACGGTGTGTGCATATTGGAAAAGTAGTTGAGTTTCATATTTTGCTTTGCAACGCTACCATTGACAAAATTCACTTGAAGCGGTTGCTCGCGTGAGGTGGGAGTGATACCATCCGATATTATTGGCATATTTTGCATGTGTTTGATTGTTGAAAATTTATGTACAACATGGCAAATGATTCCGCACAGGCACATTACCAATCCGAGTAAATTTATTTCCGACATTTGATCGCCTTCCATAACTGCCAAAAGCAGCATCATAATTTCCTAAAATCATGTCATACGCCAATATGTAAGTAACTGTTATTCTTGCTTGATTGCACTCCATTTTTCGCTTTACCTTGAAAATATTGGCAATTGCTAATGTTAAACTCGAAGTACTTGATAGTAACATGAATTCACTAATTTCCATTGCAAATGCTACAAATGCACCGCCCGTGATTTTTGTTGCCAATAAAACAGCATTAGATGTCATCTCAGGTGATGAAGCGGATATATTCAGTAGTTTTTCGCCTAGTTTATATGGAAAAACGAAATTTATTTAGATTTAGTCTGGTCCATGGAAAATTAAATTTTCCAGACATTTTTTCGCATGCACAAATCTTTACCTTCGATTCCAATAGATAACAGTAGAATGGAACTAATCATCCATGGTTGCATAAAATAGATCATATCAATGGGGTTGTGCAAGCCGAGCTTGGATTTTTGCATGATCAACTGCGCGAAAGTCCATCGAATGCCGCTGGTCATCGACGCCAGAATCAAAAATGCAAATCCCAGCATATTGAATTGTGTTGATTTGTACGTAAACAAACAAAGGCCCGACGCAATTAACACAACTGTTAACATCAATAGGCAACTCTAAAAATTTTTTGGATACAATCAGCAAGGTTTGTTCTGAAACTCGCGCTTGAACTGTCTCATAATAGTTTAACATTTGATTTTCAAAATTCAAAGTAATGTTCATACGTGTACTGATTTGTACGTACGAACGCACTTATGAATGAACAATGTTTATGATCTATCACTTGCTCTCTATCAGTAGACAATAGATAAACTAATTCCAGCTTTAAGAGTATAATTTCCATGGCACACGATTGTTACTATACACTTCTTGTGAAGCGAATTGTGCATGATCGAGATCGCACGCCTTGAAAATTGTATCCTTATTGCAGATAATACAAATGTTACCTTCTTTTCCAGACCGAATAAGATCGCAAAGAATAAAATGAAAATGATCGTTGATGACTTGGTCATTGTATATCTGGAAAATAGTTGAGATATGGAATGAGGTTTTGGATGAGAGCAATACCAAGGGATAGTGCTCAGCTAGTAATACTTACAGTGATATCGTAACTAATTCGAGGCCCCAATTGGAAAACCCAATATCGATTCCGGCAGCAATGCCGGTTGGAGCTAATTTCTTGAATGATTTCCTCCAATCGATTTTAATGCGAGATTTCCCGGTGAAACACCGGTGAAACGATCGAAAGGCATATGCTATGACTAGCTTCAAAACTAAGTGATATAGAACAATCGTGAATGGAAATTGAAATTCCTGCAAAAAAAAAAAACAAATGAATCATCAATATATGGAAAATTAATATACATATTGTTGTCTGAAAATTGCCAAATTAATTTCAAAATTATTATGCATGTTTTTTTTTGTTTCGTGATCACATTTTATAAATCAACAACGAAAAGAAGCGACAAATTGGATCAACGTGTAATCAACTACCTGCAATAAATGCCGTTGATAAAAGGTCAATCCGATTGATAAGATAAAATATATCAAAATCAGCGTTAGTATTGCCGTTGGTGTATGCATGTTGTAGCTATTTTCGTTGAATTTATTTGGTAAATGAAGGTCGCCTGAAGCGTTTGCAGGAACTATGGTCACTGTGTCGTCGTCTAAGTTGTCAGTGAGGTAATCTTCGTCTTCGCCGTCATCCTTTTGATCCGTATGCACGTTTTGACTGATTGGAATGATTTTGTACCTCGATTCAGTCATTTTCTTTTGTTGTTGTCGTGTTAAATTGGACACGTATACCTATTTATTTTAAAACTTCCACAATGCAAACGGTTCTGTTTCCATGTTTCATTGGATATTATTCATTCGCAGTCTCACACATGCACAAAATTATAAATTCCGTATGTTCAAATATACAAAGGCTGCTGCTGCGGTTGTTGTTTGCGTAAACGTTGAAAGTCTTTGTTGCTCAATTTTTGGCTATTCAGTTCGATTGTATCTTGGTAGTATAGTCATGCCGGTTTCATCCTGCAATAAATACTTTTAAAACCCGAAGTAGGTGTGGAAGCGAGCGCACACGCTCATGCATATTGTAAAATAGTAAGTGCAATCCACATACCCATCGATTCATTTATCCTTCATTTTGACCTATCATCATTTACGACATTATGGTAAAATAATGCAAAAAGATAAGACAAATCAATTGAAACGCGTCATATTTAAGATAATTTTATGTTTAGTAAAAAAATTCGGTAATTTTTCTCAATCAAATATGACTCTATCAACAGAGACATCTATCGGAATTTTCTGAATGTGAAAGTCTACTTTATAAGTGGTTTTTCCTCTTTATTTATGTGAAATTGAACATTTCATTTGTAAAATAAAACATGTCGATCGGGGTGGAAGAGATGGAAGACTTTTTTGAAATACAGCGTCACAATACGGGAACTCCAAACAATTCTGATGTAGTTATCATGATCAAGTCAAATGTGAAAAATTTTACACATCCATGCAATAAATCAATGTGATTGTTAAATGCGTCAGAATTATATTTTGTCTTTCAAATTGTCACATTTTAATTTTTCGATTTTGTCACATAGCTAAACGAGCGTGGCATACCAACACTATTGCCATTATTGCCGAAAGATTGGAATCGAAATCGGGAATTATACGAGCTGACTTATGTACGCGAAAAGGAACTGTTTGTGTTGTTGGGCACCTTTCATGACAACAATGGTACAATGACTTTGATCTTGAAGGTAAGTATTGACGAGGGAGAGAGAGAAATTGAAGAAAAAAAACTTGTAATAAAATGTATTCATCAAATATATGGTAAAATATCACTATTTCACCGTTGAACTACGTAAAGTCCAATAACATTCACTAGATTGTTGTTATTTTTTCCTTAAATTGACTTTACTTGAGTCGGATCAAACTAATTTCAAATAAAAACTATGAATAACTTTAATGAAAATTGGAAAGCACACAGATAGAATTTGATATCACAGACATAGTGAAATCAACGGAAGGCAAGCTATCAAAAATGGTACCAGAAATTGGGAATGTCGTCAGTCGCTTGCAGCGTGATCTAATCGAACCATTCATAGCACAGCCCTCACTTTTGAAGCGGTGTTGTACATCTCGCTTGACTTGGAACAATCCACTTGCAATTCTCCACATGGTGACACTTATGGTTATTATTGGTTTTGTTTTTTAATATACATTAGTATTTCATGGAATGAATTTTGATTATTTCGGTTTAATGATTTCGACATTTTTTTTGTTATGTTGCTGTTATAGCTGCTTTTGTTGTTGTTGTTGCTACTGCTGCATTAAATTTAATAAATACAATCATTTCTTTAAATGTATCTTTTTTTCTCCAAATCGTTTGCAGGTCGTTCAGTGTTGGAGTGTTAATCACCAGAAAAAAAATAAATAGTCCCCTTCTAAATCGTATATTACAAAAGAAAATAAAGAACACAATAAGCATATGTTAAATGTTTTTTCTCTCATTTTTTATAAAAACATGTTTTATTTGTAGCAAGTAATTTTTAATTGTTGTTCAACACAGAAATAGTCTGTTGTTTGGCCAAATGATGATATTATCATTTACCACATCATTTGCTTCATTTTTGGGCTACAAAACACGTTTTATTCGTTGTAATAGGCCTAATAATACGGCTGTTGTTTTTTTCGCTAATTGAATCAGTTAGGCGGAAAGATAATCTCCGAAAAGTTAAGTACAGAAACGATACTATTCACACGTTTGTACCGAAGAGATTCAAAACAAATTTTCGCAACAAAGTGAAACAAGAATACTCGATTCTTGATGCACTTTGTAACTAAAATTTGTTCTGAATGATTTTATTATAATATTACTTATAATATTATTTAATAGAATCGAGTATTCTTGGTTCACTTTGTTACGAAAATTTGTTTTGAATCTATTTGGTATGAATAGTTTCGTTTCTGTACTTAACTTTTCGGAGGATATCTTTCCGCCCAACTGATTCAATTGTTAGATATTGTGCCATTTCACCAGCATCAGCAGCACACATAATAATTCGTCTTAAATAATCATTCCATTTTGAGTGTCCCCAATCATTTTCAATTGAAAATCGTTGGCAATATTGTTGTCGAGCATTCAATTCTACTTCCGCTTTAACACTATCCTTGATGTGTGATAATCGACTATCAGATAAGTAATGATACGTTTTACATGAAAAAACATCTTCTTGCATTTGCGATGAATCCTCATCAAGTGATGTTTCCATTTCTTCATCTTCCAAGTTGAATTTCCCACTTTCAAACCGTGTAAACCAATTTTACCATATTCGCTCAGTCAGAGCATGTTCACCATAAACTTCTACTAAAATATGATTACTTTCAGAAACGTTTTTCTTCATATTAAAGTAATGAAGTAAAACTCCTCGAAAAAATACTTTATTTGGTACAAAATTGCTCATTTTCGATGATGAAAAAACATTGTTGTTTACACTCCAACTAAATAACTCATAATAATATTTCTACCTCACGCGTGGACCACACGTACGCATGTACGTATGCCACACTCGTTTATGTGACAAAATCGAAAAATTAAAATGTGACAATTTGAAAGACAAAATATAATTCTGACGCATTTAACAATCACATTGATTTATTGCATTGATGTGTAAAATTTTCCACATTTGAAGGGTTGAGAGTGAAAGTGACCAAAGTGATCTCACCTCCTGCTCTTGTTCATAAACATTTCCATCAGCGAGAAAAGAAGGTGAGATTACTTTGGACACTTTTACTCTCAACCCTTCATTTGACATGATGATACACAATTAGCATTGAATCTCACCTGTTGACCCACTCCAAGAAAGCGAAAAGGTTTTTCATCTTTTGAGATTAAACAGGCATGAATGATCATGATAACTACTCAGAATTGTTTGGAGTTCCCGTATTGTGACGCTGTATTTCAAAATAGTCTTCCATCTCTTCCACCCCGATCGACTTGTTTTGTTTTAATTAAAAATTTAAGAGTTTAACACTTTAGGTTTGAAAACAAAACAATGATATTTGACACTCACAAATCACATTGAAATTGTGCACAAATGAAATGTTCAATTTCACATAAATAAAGAGGAAAAACCACTTATAAAGTAGACTTTCACATTCAGAAAATTCCGATAGATGTCTCTGTTGATAGAGTTATATTTGATTGAGAAAAATTGCCGAATTTCTTTACTAAACATAAAATTATCTTAAATATGACGCGTTTCAATTGATTTGTCTTATTTTTTTGCATTATTTTACATTAATGTCGTAAATGATGATAGGTCAAAATGAAGGATAAATGAATCGTTATGAAACCGGCATAACTATACTACTTACCTTACACACATATGTCGTATTGTCTCACAGCTAAAGCTCATTCATTATCTTATATAGTACATGTACGCACAATATATAGTTCACATATGTTTGAATATAATTTTTATTTATCTCTCTCTATTTTTCGTTGCTGCCGTTTACTCTGGATGATTATTGCACAGTATCTTGTTTTCGAAGTTTAGGGAACTTCTGACGAAATAGCTATCATCTACTCACTTCAATGTAATGAAATCTGTATTTCTGTTTTCTCTTTTGTTTTTTTTTTTGAAACACACAAAATCACAGGTGTAGCCAGATTATTTCGCTTATTTTGGCGAATGTTCTTTCGTATATCCGTATCTTCATTTGCTGAGTATTTTTTCTAAAAAAGCGATTGAAAAACAACAACAACCGGAAATTTCAGTGAAATTCGATATTTCATCGAATTTGATGCTCCAATCGCACCAATATCGCAGATTTCATAATATTATCTTGGAAACCTGTTAGAAATGCTCTTCAAAAAATTGATCCGTTCCAATTGTATGTGTAAAACTGTACACAGTTATAGCACTATCTACATATTTTTTGCGTTAAAAATTGAGGTGACGTTGACAACTATAATTTGTTGATATATTTGCGAGCTGGAGTCTTTTCTAGTATCATCTTCAAATATTTGTCTATTCTCGTCGGCTGAATGACAGATACAACGATGGGTGCGTCTAAAGCAAATGTCATGCGTTTATATTCAGGTTAATAATAACATTACCATTTCTCGGCCATAGATTTGTGATTAACAACTATGAAATTGCGAGAACAAGTTTTTTGACTGAAAAAAAGGTAAAGTGGATCGATGCTAACGGAAAATTGCTCTTTCTGTTATTTTTTAAATTTTTTTCTCCTTTTGTTCATAAAATTCAATATTCTTAATTTGAGAAATACACCGATATGGTGGAAAAAACTGCTGCTGATTATGCAAATTACCTGCATCAAATTGATTTCTTCAAGGAGGTAAATTGTTCGATAAAAACTGTGTGAAATAGCAAGATTTTTTGTAATTTATTTCTAAATGAATGAAAAATTAATCTAGATCAACCCCATATGTACAAACATTGATGAGATATTAACGCGAATGGATGAATTTGAATCGTCGCTTTCAATTGTATGTCTTCCAATTGATAGTAATAAGTGAGTCAACAACTAATTTCAACTAAAAGAACTCCGCTTTCTCTGTTTCGTAGATAAAAAATATTTCTGCAGCCACATCAATTTCACATATAGTTGAATGCAAAAAAGGCATCCAACAATATGCGGATAGGATTGACAAAATTCAATTGATGCTGGATCGAATTGATGGCGATGTAACGGAACTCGAACAGAATATTGGCAAAGCTGAGGAAGAGTTGGGCTATAACAGTACGGGCATAAAGGGATTTTTCAAGCCGCTGTTGGGGAAAATTGTGAAAAATGATCGTAGCCGTTCCCAAAGTTTTGACGATAATGAACTTACTTATAAACCAATCGAAACGTTCAAAGCCATCGACTATTTTGGCGAATCCAGCATTAGTTTTGCCAATGATACAGAAAATTCAAGTGATAATAATCAATAACTGAAAATTGAATAAAAGTCCTTCCATTGAAATAATTATATGTATAATTGATATATAAATAATTTAGAAAATTGGAAGCAATAAAACCTTACCATCCTAAATAATTGTTGCTTTAGGTGGTCGCACATTCAAGGCGCATTTCACAAAGTATCTGTTCTCTAGTCTGTTCTAATTCCAATTATCAGTCTTGTTATTCAAGTATTTATCGGTGAACTGCGTCGAAATTACTTCTTGAGCAGAAATTACATCTTGCTGTTTATTACAAGCACCTTCTCGTTCTAAAGTTCTACCTCTTTGAAATTTGTTGGAAGACTTTTAAATTCAGAATATGACATTTTTTTAAATGGTTTTTTCGAATAATGCACAACAGGAAGCGCAAATGCATCTATTTATTTATTTATTTTTTTATTCACGATAAATGGCAAATGTTCACACATGTACGCCCTTAAAACTAAATGAGTGCATGTGTCTAATGAATAAATAATGAAAACTCTGCAAAAATGATTCGAACATGATTTATTATTTTTTAAATGCTAATCAAATCTGAAATACATCTGAATAACTCTCATTTTACGGAATTTGAAGATCGAAAGTGTACAAAAATGAAAAAGACTCTTTTAAATATCTTCAATCTTTCGAAATCTAACTTTCTAATTGGGTTTCATTAGATTTTACCTGGGTTATTTTGGCAAAGTTCAAAAAACAAAAAATATTACACATGTACGAAACCAAAATACATTCTCGGAAAATCTGAAAATACTTCAACTTCGTGTTTTAATGCTGATCTTAAAAAGCGATTTAGCCTGTTCAATGTGATTCTTTGAAAAGGGGATTTAAAAATCAATGTAGTATTGAGTTGAATTATCAAATATGGACAAATGTGTTGATCTGATGGTAGTAAACATATTTTATCAGATTCTGTTTAATTTTTACATGTGGTAACGCGCTTATTATGGCCACTGTTGTCTACCTTTCAACTAGCTGATTATTTATCGGATTTTTGCTTTGCTACACACAACCATTTGCTCCAAATTGTACATTTAATAGCGTCAATCACTTTACAGAAACACAATCTATATGAATTTATATACAGGTTTCAAAGTGGAAATTTCTACGAATTGTCACAATATTTGTGTGTATACTTGTTATTCTCACGTGCTTCTTCATTTACTTTTTACTCTCATTTTTCTTCTTATGTTGATTTATCTTTTCGTTTACTTTCTTAATCATATCGTCAATTTCTTCCTTCTTATACATAAATAGTAATTTGCACTGCTTTGCTTGAATACGACTGTTTTTCAAATATTTAACGGCGTGCTGCAAACAATAGATGCTATCATCGTCACATTTAATCCACGATATATATACATTTGCACGACAAATATCACATTCATTTTCTTCTGTCTGTGGCTTTTTCGGTTTTACCACAATTTTTTCCAATCGATTTACGCCGCATGCCTAAACGAATTAAAAAAAAAAAATTAATAATCATAGTTTGTGAATTTCAAGGTGCGCGCAGATTTCTTCACCAGAATTTCAGCTCTCTCCTTAATTTCACGTTCATAAACTACTTTGAGCATAGGAAGTGCCGTTTCTAAAATGTCTACATTCGTCCGTACATCCGATACTACGGAAAATAGAAGCTGTTCCAAGGAAAACATTGCTGGTTCACAGCTATCGTGGATGTCCTATAGCAAAATCAACATTGTTTGAAAATGAATTAAATGCCATTGAAAAAAGTGAAATTGAATGGAGGTTCGTAAGAATACAAAATGTTGTGAACAATTAGCGATTAATCTTACCTTAAAGTCTTCTTTAGCTGTTTCCAGCCATGTCATTGGAGCAAAGTAAACACTTTCCGAAATAGAGTAACCAGTGCAAATGTTTGAGGTATAAGCGCGTGGAAAAACGACGACAAACTGTCCCGGCTCCTGTTCTGTCCGACACAATGAAACTCCACGGTCGGTTAACATATGCGGTGGCACCATGGCCGTATCGCATGGCAGCCATACGGTTTTATTTTGACAATGGGTTGGCACCAACGATGTGAATGCTGTTCGGAAATTTGTGCTCTGTTCATTTGGTACGCTGTACCAGATTTTACTGCCACCAGTATGTAAATATTCAATCCATGGCAGGCCATGCGGATCACGATACCAGCAACAAGCGCTGAAAAGCATTCCAACATGCAGTGTTGGCACAGTCACGCCACAAATTGGCCCAATGGATCGTAAAATCGAATTGTGATTGTTCGTGAGAACTTTCAAATTCCACGGATGTTTGCTGCATGTGGAGTTCTTGGTTTTTGGGCCGGGTGATGGAAATCCGTAGCCCCAGCCACTCGAATCGATCGATCCCGAATGTACGCATACGTGGCTATCGCGAACAGCAACATGTCGCCAGAATTCGGCTTCAACTTCACTTGTCGTCGGTTCGGTGTTCCTGAACCACAATGCCATTGTATTCCTTGCAACGCGGAAGAATGCACTGAGTGCCATACTTTTGCCTTTAACAATGCACTCCATTGAGCCGCTATCGCCCGATTCATCGTCATCATCATCGGACTGTTCATCAAATTCGGAATTCTCATTTGAGTTGCTGTCGCTCAATGCACTTCGATCAGCATTTCGGCGAGCTTTTGCCTCACTTTTCGCCCAGTCGGCTTCAACGCCATCGAACAGCTTCTGACGCTCGCTCGGTGAAAGTGTATCATATGGCAACAAATACTTGCAATAAATGTCATCGAGTTTCGTTACACGATCCTGGGCCAATTTCGGTATACACATCTCTTCAGCAACTCGAGCCCATTTTTTCTTTTCAATCACTTCTTTGAGACCACCTAGCTCTTGAACGGTGTGATACAATCGTGGCAAATCCACTTCCATGCCACCAATCAAGGGCGGTTGATTCAAAGTGATGCTTTGGGTGGCCAAATATTTTCGGATTGCATTAAATTCCTTGACGCTCGGCCCCCATCTGTGCAACATTTTGTGCACGTATTGATTGTAAGCGGTGAATCTCATATCATCGGAAATTTTACATTCGGGTTTGAATGTTGATGGCGGAATGATTCGGCACAGCCCAAATCGAGCGGCAATCGGAGTGATGCGATTAATAAATTCGATTGGATCTTGGAATTCCTTTTCAGTCGGCTTGAAAACAGGAGCTTCCACCATTTGTGCTGGATCGTCGTAACGTGGAAATGCGGTGTTGTTGCTCGGCTGAATGGTTTGCTCATTTTTAGTGCGCTTTACAGCTTTGGTCTTAAGTGAAAATAAAGATTGATTTGAATTATGCCGCGTTAAAGTCGAAGCTGCCGGTTGATTTGTCGGTACCACCGTCGCTGTCACTGCTGTTGCTGTTGTTTCCGCTGTTGCTGCTGTTGCTGTGGTTGCTGTGGTTGCTGCTGCTGGCAGTTCCAATGGTACAGTCGATGTACTCGGTTTCGTTGAAATTTCATTTGCTTTGAAACGTGGTTGAACCGTGCCAATCGCCACTGGCACCGATTTTGAGCTCACCATTTCCTTGTTGGCAATCAAATTTTTGACGATTTCATGAATATTTGGCATGCCCATTCCTTCGGGAATTGGTGTTGTATTTGCGCTCATTTGAGATTTTGTCACAAGCTTGGCATGCATTATAACTTTCTGATTTGGTCCCTCGGGTCCTTCGGTGCCCAATTTAACTGCAACTCCCTGAATCATTTGATCGGATGCGGTGCCAGCGTTTCCCATACAAGCCAACGGTATATAAAATGTGTGTCCTTCCGAATCGGAATCTTTGGCATCATTGTCAAATGCAATTGTTGCTTTAGACAAATCAGTTTCAACGACCGATGGCTTTTTAGCCTTCTCATTCGCTTTGGTTGAAACTGCGATTGCGGCCGATTTGTTGCTGTCCTCTGGACTCAACGTCAATGAAATCTGATGCTTTTTCATCGGTTGATCTTTATTGGATTTGCCGATCGGTGTGATATTCGCCTTTTTAATCGATGTATCGTTTTCATTATTTTTCGAATGCGTTGAGCCCCTTCGGCTATGTCGACGAAATGGAATCGCTGCTGGTATTGTGTCTTCCTCTTTGTCAAACGAATAAACACTGGCTTCATTTTCCGGTGAAAAAGCTCCGAATGTGTTGACAACTGGTGGACTTTTTACCATACTTTGATCCGCTTTTTTGGTGTTGTAAACGGGTGTTCTGCGATTGTAAATTGGTTTTTTATCCGGCGTGATTGTCACGTTACTCACATTTGTTTTGTTCTGCGGTGACTGCATTTTTACCGTTGCTACGGTTTTGATCGGCTCATTTTTCACTTCATCAGCATCTGATGCCTTATTTTGGTTGCCGGGAGTCAATTTCTTAGAAGCGGTGGATTTATCGGCAACAATTGGACTATCTTTCTTTGGAGCGACGGATTTTGGCTGGACTAGTGCCGAGTGTTCTTTTTCTACTGTCGCGGTTTTCGTCCCACATTCTGATTTTGGAAATAAATTTGTTTTTGTTTTCACAGGCATCGGATGTTGGACTTGCGATAATTTGTTATCTTTGGGTGTTTGAGTGCGAAATTTGCTTAACGATGATGCTTCCTCTCGGAAATTGTCGCCTTCGCGCAGTGGAGATGGTGTCGATAAATAGTTTATTGGTTTCGGTGGATTGGTCAAATCTAGTTCATCATCCAGCGAATCATTGATAAATGGATCAGCCGTTAACGAACATTCTGACAGCCATTTTTCAATTTGCTCGTGTGTCATATTGACCTTAGCCTTGCGTCGATCTTTGTTGGACATTTGTTCACCCAAGTAAGCTTCGGTTGGGACGCCCGGTCCCAATGATGGTTTATGTATCGAACCGCACTTGCCCAGTGTGCATTTCGTGTCAATTGGACCGGAGCTTTGTGCCAATGTTACACTAGCAATTCCAAATATTTTTCCCGATTCTTCTTTGCTTGGCATCAAATCAGCCAAAATCGCTGAGATGTTTTGTGATGAGTTTTTCCCCGTAGATGAGGCCAAGAGTGTGTCTTTGTTGAATACATTCGATTTTTCTTTTCCGAAACATGCACGCATTGTTGTGGAAAGTTTAATTGGACTGACGTTGATTGGTGGACTCAGGAGCTGTTTTACACTTTCGGCCGGCATTTTGAATTCAGTCTCATTTAAATCGATACTCTTTGGTGGCGATGGTGTATTTTTTGTTTTTGTCGTTGGTTCAGTTGTTGTTGACGTATTCTTTACCGGTGTTGCAAAGCTAGAATTTTGTGCAAGCGTTGTATATTGAGCAGTTGTCTCCAGTGGTTTACATTCAGCCGAATTGTCGGCGATTTTAAATGATGCATCAATTTTATTTTCTGACTTATTTTCCTGACTTGAATCTTTTGCAATCGGAGATGTAATCGATTTCTTCAGATTTTTCAGTGATTTTGGCTTCTTATCGAATTTTGAAGCCAGCGGCTCATCATCTGAATCACTGAAGCTCTTTTCTAACTTCGGTTTTGTTTCACCTTGTGTTACGGGTGCAATGGGCTTTTCGCTTTTGTGTCCGTTTTCAACGGCCTTTTGCGATATATCGTCTTTTACATCGAGCACAGAGCTTGTGTCTTCCCGCTTTGGTCGGCCCCTCTTGGGTGTCGATGTGAGTTCACGCTTTTCTTTCCCTATATTTGCCTTCAGCTCATTCTCCATTTGCTCCGTTTTCTTGACATTCGGTAATTCGGGAAAACTATCCACTGACGAATCACCGTCAAAATCGATGAAATTCAACTTTGGACCGATCAATTCCATGTAAATGGCGGCCGCTTCTTTGGTTTTACGCATCGGCCGTCCCGTTTTTGTTTCATTTTCACTTTGATCGGTTTGTGAAAGATCCGTAAATTCGTTTCGGCGCTTGCGCCTCACAACTTTTTTGCTTTCTTCTTGTGATTCAATCTCAGACTTATCACTTCCAATGGATGCATTATTTTGTGCAGTTGAAGCATTTTTGCGTTGTGCCGACTTTTGTAGTGCGGCAGGTACCTTTCGTTTCGTTATTGGCTCCGTTGAGCTCGCTTCCGATTTTCGGTCAACCGATTTATCGCGGCCATTGAGCTCATTGGATTGATTCCTCCGATTTGTGATTCGCTTCAGATTACGTTTTGATTTCTCTTGTCGCGCTGCCTTGCCTTTCTTCTTATCCAGCAATGGCAAGTCGTCTTCTGACGAAAATTCCTCATCCACCGTTTCGTTGGCATTTTTCTTGCTAGTTTTACTTTTTCCAACTTTGTTTGCATCATTTTCCGCTTGAATTGCACTTTTATCGGGAGTTTTGAATGATTTTGCTTCTAGCTTGGGCAATGAATAGCTTCTCTGTCTTGTTTTTCGAATTGTTTGGTTGTCGTCACGCACTTTTTCCTTTTCTTTATCTTTGTCCTTCTCCTTTTCTATTTGCCCTATAGACTTCGTGGTTCGGGTTGCTATTTTTTGACCCTGTAAATATAGAAGCAGTCAATTGTGATATACATTTTCGCCGAATATTTTTGATTTAAAGACACAATTTTCCGTTGAAAAAATTTATAAAAATTACAATTTTTGGCAAATTTGGCTTACTTTATTTATGTCAACGTTTTTCGGCGGTCGAACATTTGAATCCTTAGCCGTTTTCTGTGTTTTGTTTGGAGTCGTCTCTTCCTCGATTTGACAATTACCATTTGTTCCGCGCAATTTTCTCTTATTTCTTCCTTTGCCCGGGCTGTCTATTGAGGCATTCTTTTTCACCTCAACGTCATTTTGCTTGGATTTCTGCATTTTGCCAGTTTCAGCCTCTTTCGCCGTTGACGACCTAGTTTTGCTTTGCGCTTTATTTTTAGCGATACGTTGATCTTGATATTTTTTTTTCAAGGCTTCCACGGTTTGTTTGCGTGATCCAGCTGCAACCGTATCGGCTCGTTTTCTTACAGCAAACGGAATGAATTCCTGTGGATCGGTCTGTTTTATCACATCCGCTCCGCTTGTTTCGCATTTTTCATCCTTCAGTTCAGGTTTCTCCTCTTGTTTGACCTCTTTTGAGCTACAGCTGGGCGCTGAATTTTCCGTTTTTGGCTTGGCCGGTTGTTGATCTGAACTTTTATTTGTATTGAAAAAATCCAGATGCGACGGTAGAACGGATGTTCCACGAAAGCATAAAAATGTTAGGAAGTCCTCTGTGTTTGGCCGTCTGTTCGGTAATAGCTCTTGTGGTGGATCATGATTCATTCCTTCTGGTTTTGTGCTTCCATTTTGTGTAGTTTGATTCCCTAACAAACTAGATGGCAACGTTGACGATGCACTTCCACCACACACTTGTGCGAATTTTCGTTGTGCCTGCACTTTAGGCCTGCAAATATAAAAACCAAAGAAAAACGCATTCAAATGTTATTCATTTCAAAACAAAATTATTCGTTTCAAAGTTTTTAGAGAAATGAGCGTGAAATTAGACATTTGCTTTATTCAGCGGTAAAACCTACCGGAACGACGATTTCTCATGTTCGTTCAAAAAAAATGCAATCGGAATGTTGACTATTCAAATGTTGTAAATCGATATGTATAGAAAAAGGCGTGCAAAATTGTCTGTAAATAAAATGATGTCACTCTTATTCGCCAATGTGATAGTGATTTGTTTGAGTTTTTATTGCGTCACAAACAAACAAAGTGCGATGAGCAGTGGAGTGAGTGCGCGACGGTAGTAAACTCAAAACTGACAAAAAACTTGACGAAATCGACCAGATGTGTGTGCAAGCAAAAAAAAAAAACAAATAGCGAGCACCAATTTTGGGTGAAAAAGTTTGCACATGATTAATTCACTGTTTGAATGTCGAACTGCTTTTTATGAGTGTTAAAGTGATGTGCTGGCTCATCCACAACGATCTACACACAGTTTTCTCTCTTTCTTGTCAGTGTGGATCAATTGAATAATTGCATATGCCGCAATATTTATTCATAAATAACTGAGACTAATCAGGATAGATAGATTGAAACAACGAAACGAACGTAGGAAATTATTCTCTCAATGTGACGCCAGATCGAAATTGTCTGTCAACTTTTCTGACCTCTTTCTTCTTGAAAATCGATTAACGTTTATTCTTATATTCTTATATAAAATGATTTTATCTTCTTTCAATTGTGTTTATCGATGAAATTCAAACTGAATTGAAGTTTGTCCCGAAAATTGAGTTGAATTCGGTTTTAAAAAAAAGCAACAACATCTATTTAATTTGAATTCATTTGCATAAAGGTATGAATGAGATATGACCCAAGCATTTTATGCCAATTTATAAAAAATTGAATTATCCAAGTGGTTATACCGGAGTTCGAACTAGAAATATATATATATATATATAATACAAATATTCCGGATAGAAATAAAATTGCGTGTGTGATACGAATTCGCAACGAAAATGACTGTACATTGATACTGATTTGTCATTCATACAGAGTGGCTTTTTCCCCTATATATTTGTTTTCACAAGTAAAAGTCCCGAAAAAGAAATCGTTCAACTACGTATTTTCTGATTCATTGCATTGATTGGAATACTTGCACATACAAAACCATTTTTCTATTTTGCTACTTCTTTTATAAGCCTCCATAATCTGTTTTTCTTCTTCTTGTTTTTGTTGTTGTTTTTTTTCACTCTCCTCAACTTATCATTATAATTGTATATTGAATTGATTATATAGTAAACACAGAAGATTGTTTGTGATTCACCTTTTGGGTTGTTCCTGTGCGGGTCGTGTTTCTTTAACCGGCGGTGGATTCCTTTTACGCTTCCCAACTTTCGAGATCACCATTTTGCGTATTCTTGCTTGTGTCGCACAATCCCACAACTAACTGTACAATATTTACTTTTATTTTCAAAATTAAATGATTAAATTTGATTTTTTTCCTCTTGACGTAGTTTTTTGGTGTGTTGTGTATGAATTTAGCGCATACAACCGCATATAGAGAATAAAACAAGACGAGAGAGAGAGAAATAAATGCTACACATCAAAATACACAAACACAGATAGAAAACTGGTTACATGTTTGCAAATGATATGAAACAGCAGATATGTACGTCGTTTTATTATTGTGTATTGTTGTTGGATCCTTTTCCGTGTCACTGTTTCGGATGGTAGCCTTTTGTTCGCCTCTCGATTCCACACGTTTTGCGTTTTAATTTAATGCCTGATCTCAGCAACTATTTTTTCATTGCACCATCCACACAAAATATCTATCCGGAGATAAATTTGCTCAATTTTTTTTTTATCACTCATTCACACAGCTCAATATTGTTTGTTTCGCTTGACTGGTGATTTTTCAACTCTTCACCGTTTCTCATTCTTCGTGCATTCGTTTCATGCTCGTATGTAGTACGAATATGCATATATGTAGAGATTTTTCGGCCTCAAACTCACGTATGTGTGTGCATGAGCCCGCGCACATCCGTGTGTTTGTGTGTGTATGTGTGTGAGCTTGCAATTCAGGTCCTCTAATATTGAATAGTGAAGTTTGATATAATACGGCAGCGACTGTCAAATTATTCATCTCTCTGTACGCTTGCACAAATTCCAATGACGTTTCGCTTTATCCAATATTTCGCCTGCAAGTAATGCCATCTTGCATGAGATTTTCTACCACAGTCAACATTCATCGATTGCTTCATTTTTATTGTTATTTTTTGTATAGGAAAATCATTGGCAAAATTAATTGAAAATAATATTTTAAATGTTTCACTCAAATTTCAACGAAATATTCCTTTTATCCTAAAACACTAAATTGATACATTCATTGTCGTTTGTACGAGTCATAGCGGTCATTTGGTGAAACTCTCCACACACAACAAAGCATAGTGCTGTCATAATTTTACGCATCATCCTTTTGTGTACACGGTTTGTGTTTTTCTATTTAACAAAAGATCACAGAAAAGTGTATAGTCACTGTTTTGTATGATAGTACATAAATTGGATCGCAAAAATGAGTGACAGTGCTGGAAATTGGTGTTTAATTGAAAGTGATCCAGGCGTGTTCACTGAATTAATCAAAGAATTTGGTAGTTCGCATTCATTTGAAATATTTCCAATTGGGTTTTTAATTGATTGAGGTTATGTGCGTTTGTTTTATTTTTGCTGAAATCAGGTTGCGAAGGAGTTCAAGTCGAAGAGCTGTGGAGCTTGGATGCGGAGCAGTTCAAAGACTTATCGTATGTTGCCTGGAAAATCATTCGGTCAATGTGCGCAGTATTCATTTGAGTTTATGTTATTTTTTAATTATTTTAGGCCAGTTCATGGGTTGATATTTCTATTTAAATATGTTCAGGATGATGAACCAGCCGGTTCAGTGGTGCGTGACAGTCGATTAGAGAAAATCTTCTTCGCAAAACAAGTAAATTCACAACATTCTCTCCCAGTTTATTAAAATTCACTGAACTATTTGCTTCTGTTTTTTGTAGGTAATTAATAATGCTTGCGCGACACAAGCAATTCTCAGTATTTTGATGAATTGCGCTCATTCAGATTTGAAACTTGGTAGAACATTGTCTGATTTGAAGGAGTTTTGCATGACATTTGATGCACAGAATAAAGGTTTAGCTTTGAGCAATGCCTCGCAGATTCGAGCGGTCCACAATTCATTTGCCCGGCAAACGCTGTTCGAATTGGACAACAAAAAAGCACCCAAAGATGAAGATGTGTTCCATTTCATTGGTTATGTGCCGATTGATGGTAGACTGTACGAATTGGACGGGCTGAAAGAAGGTCCGATTGATTTGGGCGCGGTGCCAGCCGGTCAAGATTGGGTCAATATTGTCCGTCCAATCATTCAAAAACGCATCGATAAATACAGCGAAGGCGAAATTCACTTTAATCTAATGGCATTGGTTTCAGACCGACAGCTCATCTATCAAAGAAAAATCGATCATATTCTGAATGGTGCATCGGAGAACGATATGGATACTGATACGAAGCAAGCAGAAATCGCTCGTTTGCGTGGCCTAATCGAAGATGACATTGCAAAAAAGAAACAGTACAAGGTAGAATGGAAGAACTTTTTCACATGCTCAACGATTTTTTTTCCAAATGCACTTATTTTTCATTTCACCTTTCAGATTGAAAATATTCGACGCAAACACAACTATTTGCCGTTTATCGTGGAATTGCTGAAAATGTTGGCTGAACAAGGCCAATTATTGCCCATTTATGAGAAAGCCAAGCAAAGAGCTCTTGAAAGGGAACAGCAAGCAAACAATAAAGCGAAATGAACACAATTTGGTCGCAATCTCTCATCGAATTATTTTTCTTGTTTCCACACCAATTTATAATTTATGATAAAATCATCATCCGTTTATGATTCAAAACAATTATAATAAAAATCAATAATTACGATAGTAAAATTATATTTTCTCGTTCATTTGTGAAAATCTCCTTTAAACGGAATTTTCAATGATATCAACAGATGAATTGTTACAGCTGTGACAGGGTTGGATATGTTTGATTCGGTAAATTGACACTTACACATGCATTCTCGCACTTGACAGTTGAATCAAGCACATGTGAGCTAAAGAGAAAAGCGGCAAACATTGGAACAATTTGACCATCGATTTTATTTTATTATATCAAGAATATAAGTGAAATTACAATGAAATTTGTTGTGGATTTAGTAACAAAGCAATCCGGTCGAATCGGAATTTTGACAAAGGCCGATGTTGAATCGAAAACACCACTTGTGCTGCACTACACAAAGGTTTTATTCATAACTATATCTGAAATTAACGTCATCATAGGGTCCAAACAATAATATCCAACTTTCCATTGAATCTATTTATTGGAATTTGAAGGTGGCAAGTGTTCCACATTTGAGCCGCGAAATATTCGATATGCTGACGACAGAGAAACAAGGAGTTCAAATATCAATTCAAACGACGTGTGCATTGGCTGAAGCGGTAAGCATGTTGCAAAAAGGAATCACAGCATTCGCTGGAATGGAACATACATTCAGCTGTGTCACACTAAAGGACACCGGCGCAACATCACCATCTCATTTCAGTCGCACTTCCATCGAATTCATAACTCGCGGAGGCCGAGTATCCATGACACCCGAAAAATATATGAAAATGGTTGAAGCATTTAAACCAGATATGTTTCATGCGTTGTGCGATGGCGATACAAATAACAGCAGTGCTAACAAACGATTATTCAACGCTGTACATCGATCTGTAACTTTTTTTAAGGTCTGCGCTGAATTGTACAAAGCATCAGCAACACTTACTGACACAATGTTTTTAGGTGAGTCGCAAAATTCATTGATTGAGTGTTGTTCCCAACAAACATTAATGTAGTACTTAGATCATTTTAACCTAGATAATGTTTTTACCCATTTTGGAATTCTATTTGACCGTAGCTTCATCCGTTCTTACCGTCGAAATAGGGTGAAATTTGAGTGTAGCGTACGGTTGGATGACACACGAATCTCTTAATTCAAATCTGAATATATTTCTGGAAACGGCTCTATTTTGACAAAGATTTTATATTTTAATTTATTCTCTGTAGCACCAATCGAAGGCGGTTTCAGTGCTCAGTATCGCCAAGAAACGATCAGGCTTCTGAATGAAGCTACCGAGTATCAAAATATTATTGGTGGTTACTTTTTAGATGGATTTCATAGTAACGGTGAAATTGCTATGAAACTAGATTCGGCGAAAGTATGCGCAATTGTTGAGGATTGTAATATACTTTTGCCTCAAAATAAATTGAAGGTGATGTTTGGCGCGTATAGCCCCACATTAGTAATTCAACTGATACAGCTTGGAGTAGACATATTTGATACAACTTACGCTTATCTCATCACATCGATAAATCAAGCACTTACCTTCAATTACAATGTAGATGCTAATATTGATGGTGATTCGAAATTTGCGATTGATCTCTCAGATCCAATGTAAGATTCGATATTATAACCTAAATGGTCTTGTCGACTTTAAGTCAATCGGTAATAATTGAAAAAAATCTATTTACTCCTATTCAACAAGATACAAAGATCAATTCATCCCATTTGTGGAAAAATGTCAGTGTCTGGCTTGTCGAAATCACACTAGAGCATATGTTCAACATTTGGTGAATACGAGAGAGTTGTTGGCATCAATCCTTCTGATGATGTGAGTATTTTACAATGAAATAAATTCAATTTTGATTTGGGCTAAAATAAAATAAACCATTTTTTTTTTTATTGCAGCCACAACACCCATCACTATTTAGAGTTTTTCAAGGCGATTCGAGAGAATATCGCAAACGACACGCTGCCAACGCTGCTGAATGTAGTGAATGTGCAACAAGTGGAATACGAACTGGAAAGGGCAGAGCATGAAAATATGCAAAACGATGATGCTGAGGATATTAGCAGTATTAGTAAAGAGTCAAATCCATCACCACTTAAAAAACTGAAAAATGTTGCAAATGATTGAAAAAAGCATAAACGAACATGTGAAATAAATTTGAAAACTTTATTTCATTGGAAATAAAAATTTTTTAAAAATGATTCATTAATAAAAACAAATTAGTTAATGAATGCGAAATTAATAAAAATTGCTTACCTACTAGAGTTTTTTTTAACTATTTATCAACTAATATTTGAGTCTATTTGAGAAATAAAAGACGGCAAAAGCTGTACAAACAAGAGCTGAATTAGTTATGATGAGCTTCGTATCTGAAGTATGTGATGCGTGCACGCTTGCACTATCCGATAATTCCCTTCAAACGAAATAAACGTTATTTAAAAAATTGAGTTTTTCTCTATTACATGCAAAACGAACGATATCCTTAATCTAATCGATAAAAAATAAGCGGCTAATGATGTTAGTTTAATGTGTAAGATAAATCATTTTCTCTCTCACCAATTACTTTTCATCTCCGTCATTTTTAATATTATATCATAAATGAACGTTTTGGAAATTACATAAGATCCAAATAAGAAAACGAAACAAATGCAATAATTGAATTTCAACGATTAGAGTGCTAGTGTGCAGACTAAAAAATGATGTTAAAACTGAAATGCGAAATCCCAATTTCTAAATTTATCTTACATTACAGAACAAATTTATAGTCTCACTAAAAAAATGATTGAAATGGTGCAAATTATATATGTTGAACAGAAAATAGAAGCGAGCAAATGAATTGTAGCATTAGCGTTCTATGTGTATGATTCAAAGACGATGGTTACTATTGCAATTTCCACTTTCGAATGAACACAATAAATGCGCGTGTGGCAGAATTTTTTTTTTTTCATCTTTGTTTCACTCTTTTGGTTTTTTTGAATATTTTTCTTCTGTTCGAAATGTAAAAAAAGGTGGTGTGGTAATGCTTTTTCTGATAATTTTATGTGCGTTTTATTCATTAATTAGTAGGTCCCGGCCTTGACACCGATCTTCTGAAAATAAATTTTTCATCAATTGTTGTGCCGGGAATGTTTTCATAATGAAATCAAATAAATTCATTTAATTTCTGAATATGCTGTGTGCTGTTGCTGATGTTGATGTCTAACAACTCAAATCATCTTTCTATTCGACTGTCCCGCGATCGCGATTCAGAAATAAACAAGATTTTGATTGTTCCGTAAAAAAAAGAAGAAAACCATGATTCATCCATTTGATTCGTTAAATAGACTAATAAAGTATATTATTAATTTAATGTATTTGATGTTGCTGTATTTGTTTAAGCATTTTGTTGTATTTGCCGATTCAGATGGTCAATTTGGATTCGATTTGCTTTTATATATATGTTTTTAGATTCATTTGTTTCATTAAGAGTTTTTAATGCTTGATTTCAAAAAAAAAAAAAAAAAAATCGGCTGTAAAAAAAAGTTCGAGTATATGTTGTGTGAGTGTGATGGTGGCTTCGTTTATTCAACGCTCGTTGTTCTTGTTTCCTGGACGAGGTACACTTGAGATCCGGGCACTGTGCTGGATGTAACAAAGGTACGGTGCTTGGCACGGATCAGCGACAAGTTGCTTTCAGCTTGGTCAGCACGATCCTCAGCGGCTTCAAGCTCACGTTGGAAGCGACGGACACGAGTTACCGATTGTTGAGCAGTTCCTTCCTGCAATTTGGTTTTTTAAAAAAAATATCACACACATGCACACAAAAAATTGGAAAGAGAAACGAAAACAACAAAAAAAAAAAACATATTGGATTGTTGCCTATTTGCCAAAATACATTTTAACTGAATTACTTGTTCAGTCAATTGACGTTTGTAGAGATGAATTTTGGAGTTGGCCTTTTCGAGGCTTTCTTGCAACAAGATGACATTCTTTTGGTCTTCTTCGCATTGAACGAGGACTTCTTTGACGGTGCGTTCCTTCTTTCTCAAGATCTTGATGGTTTCAGCATGCCGGCGCTTCTCTTCTTCCAATTCGAGTTCCAAGTCACGGATGCGAGCTTCTAATTTGCTAATGATGCGCTTAGCCCCAACGACAGCATTGGCTTCGACTTCTTCAAGACGAACCGAGAGATTCTGAATGAAAACATTGCAAATATGATTATTGAATTGCTTTTTCAATCTCGCCTATTTCGTATTTTTGACAATGAGTTTGCTAAAAACACTTACCTTGACTTCAACCTCCAAGGATTTCTTTATGGTATCGATCTTGACAATGCGTTCTTGCTCTTCGTGCAAGATTTCTATGGTGTGCTTAAGTTCGACCTGAATTAACGTTCAAAAAACATTTTAAATAAGTTGCCATTCGCATTGGACATGACATTTTGTGGTGTAAGGCTGTCATTTTGCGACATTGTGCTTACCTGGACTTTTTGGTAGCGTTCATCGCTGATACGGAGCTCACGAGTGATTTCTTCATAATCTTGAGCAACTTGAGCGATTTCGACTTCGAGTTTCGATTTGGTTGATGCAAGGTTAACGTTGATAACGCTCAATTCGTTGATACGAGTTTGGGCATCTTCCAATGACAATTCTACATTACGTTTCGAGCGCAATGCATTTTCGTAGTTGGCGCGCACTTCTTCCAATTCGCCAGTGAGCGATTGAACACGGCGTTGGGCAACACCATATTGGTCGAGGGTTTGTTGCAATTGACGTTGAATTTCATCGTAGTGAGCTTGCAATTCGGTCAATTGCAATGATTGCTTCTTGACTACCTTTTGCAAGTCGATGTTGGTCTTGTTAGCAACATCAAGTGACATTTCCAATTCAGTTATTTGAATTTGTAACTTCTTCTTGATGCGGGCAACTTCGGTCTTGAGCTTAGTTTCAGCTTCAACGACACGGGCATTAAGTTGCTCAATTTCAATGGCAGTTTGTTTGCTGCAAAAATTGATTGACAGTTACAAAATTAGCCTTATGATCATGCACTACAGTGTCGGACGCATAAAGGCTCAACAAGCTGGGCTCTTTTTCACAAGCAAATGAAGAAATAATTTGAAAATTCTAGAAGAAAATTTATTTAAATTCAAAATATCATGATAAATATTATGAATCTAGCGAAAAATGGCTCAGTTTGTATCACTTTGGTCCGGCGGATCAAGGAATTTTCTAGGTGCTCTTGCTAAGCATCAAATTCTTCAATCAGCAAGGGACAAGAAAACAAGTAAACGACAATGGTAATCAGTTTGGCCACCTGAGCTCGGGGCGTATTTATGATGATAGTGATTACAATGATGTAACAACCGCATTTCAGTGCATTTATGATTTTTTTTTGTTTATACAGTCATAAACATCTGAATCACACATTCTTGAATTTTTTGTTTCGCAAATGGTCGGGCTTTTTAGAAATTATATAAATAAATTGTATGAACAACACGTTAAATAAAAGCAATCATGCGTCTTTTATGTGAGTTGCCTGTTTACGAACAGGACGGTACAACTAATATTTAAAAATAGATTTTTTTCATTTCTACGATGTATGCGAATCAATGCTGTTTATCTTCGTGTATTTTTCTCTTTCTTTGTTTTGCCATATCTAAATTCGTTGCATGCAATTGTTTTGAATTCGATTCGTTTAAAACTTATTTTTTATGACAAAACCTTGAATCATAATAGAGATCCGCTGATCGTTGATTGAATGACTGCAATTGATGTTTGACATCGCACAAGGATGAGCCGACTTGATGGTCCAAATTGTCAATAAGACGATTGTCGACGAGTTGGACGTGATAGGTGCGTTGAGTAATTTTCGATCTACTAGCCGATTGTTTAGCACGTGTAATCAATACGTCCTCTTGATTACGTGACACTTGGATATTTTTCTCACTCTCGGCCAACAGTGCGGCCGTTATTTGATTGGCCGTTTTGCCGCGAATCGAACTTTTCAGACCGGACGAAATTTCCACGTCTTTGTGGGAATTAAAGCGTGCCTTAATATTTTCTATATCTTCCATGATTTTAGCCAAATGACGTTCACTCGCTTCTTCCTCTAACTTTCGAATGGTACGCTCTTCAACGGTATCGTATTTGGATCTGCCTAATCGACGGCCTAAACGCGAGCCAGTTGCACTTTTTGTCACTGCTAATGGAGACCGATGGATGACTTTGTAATCTTCGAGATTGTGTTCACGTGTTTTTGCGTGTGCAGCAACTTCGTTGCTATATTTTTCAATATCGTTGGTTGTGTATATCGGTACGGTTTTACACGGCCAGAACTTTTTCAAACCACGTTCATTCGACCACGGTAGATGAGGATACTGAGGATTTGTGCCTTGTTGCTTCGCATCTAAGTAGTCTATCATCGGCTGATAGTAATTAATTGTGTAGCCGTAGTTATCTGAATAAATTGATGTGGTGGGGGGTCGTCTCTTGACAATTTGTTGCATAGAAGTCATTATTGAAAAATTTATTTATAAATTCTAAAGACGCACACTCGTACCGGGCAGTATATGACTTGTTGTGAATATATTTAAGTGCTGGTGCTGATGCTGTTGTTGTTGCTGCTGTTCGAATTTCGGCTTGTTTTCTCCCTTTTTTCCAATTTTTTTTACTGTGTTTTTTGCTGTTATTTTCGCTTCCTCGCTTCTATTTGCTGTAGATTCTCTTGCCTGTTTTCACGATTTTCTTCAATTGTATTTTGCCAAACACAAAATGCTATACGAATGGTTTTCTTTTCAATTTGTGTATATATTGTAGTTGTGCAATGAATGTAGCATTATTTTTACTCAAATCTTTTACTCCCGGCGTATATTTCAGGTCTTTTTGCTCTTGTAGTTGCGTCTAGGAATTCAAGGGCCAATGAAATTGCAACGCAGTGTGCACTGCTCTCGGTTGTTCAATGCTTTGAATGTGTGGTGAAAATTGTTATTCGTTTTGGCCGCGTTGTGCTTATAAGGATCTTTACCGAATGTCCTCTCTCACTTACAACATTCGCTGTGAAGAAGACAACACACTCAATCTGGTGTAATGTGAATCGAAAGCTGTTGGATCCAAATGAACCGCGCTGATCGGAACTATCGAAATGATTGAATTTCCGCCTGCCAGATGCCATTAAATAGCTAGTCGATTGACCTTCAAACACTAATCGAATCGATTTGATCATTCATCTATTGAACATACATGATTTCCTATTGACTATCTACTCGCGCTCATGATCGTTTGATACCGTTGAAATATAATATCAATAAATTGTTTACATTCGGTGTATCATTCTGTTTCGTCTAAAAATAATACCGTTTTCAATTTACATTATGAAAATATTCATATTACATAACGTCAAACCTAAATCGTTTAAACGCATCGTTCTCATATTTATTAATTTCATTAAGTGACCGAAAATTCATTTAGCGCTCGACTTCTTTTTCGGTTATGAGTCTCTGGGTGCACATTTCTTAATACACTTGGGCAATTCATGCATTCTAAATTGTGTTATCTTCTCATGCAGCAGTATCGAGCTCAACAGTCATTTTGTGACAAAATGGCACGTTCAAGAAAGCAATAACATATATCAAATCTCTAATAAATCCGCAAATTTAAATTGATCTAAATTTAACCGAAATCATGAGTAGTCGCCAACTGTTTGGCACCAGACTTGATTTCATAACATTTGCTCGAAGGAATCTGGCGCAATGCTGCTTTTGTTGTTGCCAATTCGGCAAACGGTTCAAGACCCCCTCCTTTTTCCCGACTAATAATTAATTGCAAATGTCAAAAGAGTGCTTGGAATATAGATCGAACCTCGAAAATGTTTGCCAATTTAGCATATGTTTTTCATCTCATTTTCCCTTTGGATGCATTCATGCAACAACTATTAGTGCTTATCAATTGAGAAGCAAGTGGAAATTATGTCGAATACTTTTTTTTATTGTTTTTCTGGGTGATGAAAAAAATAAATTGTTTGGCATATTCTTACCGAATGGACTCGATTTCTTCATCTTTTTCGGCAATGCGACGTTCAGCATCGTGACGGAATTGGTTGTATTCGGAGGCCAAACGTTGAGCACGTTGTTCTTCAGCCTTGCGACCCTTTAAGGAAAATGAAAAAAAAAAAAAAAAAAAAATATCAAATGGTACAATTTTGGGTAGATCATGTGAAATATTTACAGCTTCAGCTTCTTTGTAGGCAGCAGTTAGTTCATCGCGTTCATTTTCAAGACGACGCAACTCAATTTCAAGTTCGTGGTAGCGACGGGTCAATTCAGAAATGGTGTTCTTGGCATCACCCAAATCATCTGTTTCGATAAAAATAAAAGAAAAATTCATTTTAGCACGAAGTCCATTTTATATGAAATGAAGTGGTGGTTTGTGTTTGCAACGTACCGCCCAATTTCTTGTTTTCACGTGCCAAAGTATCGCGTTGATCCTTGGTTTTGTCCAATTCATTGTTGATGCGGACAATTTCGGCTTGCTTGTTGCGAAGATCGCGTTGAGCGGTTTCGTATAATTGGAGGGTCTCTTCCAAGCGTGCTTTAATTTCGATGTTGGTACGTTCTAGGGTGTCAACGCGCTTCTGCAATTCGCGTGCGGTTCCGTTGGCACGTTCCAAATCGATAATGAGCACTTCAATTTCGCTTTGAAGGCGGCTCTTTTGTTTTTCTAAGTTGTTGACCTTGATCAACAATTGTTCGATGTGCTCTTCTTGTTCTTGGATGCGAACAGTATATTTGCGACGGAGTTCTTCGACTTCTTCAACGCGAGCAGCAGCTTCAGCATCAGCTTTGGCGTGCCATTGTTGAGCTTCAGCTATAAGTGTGAAAAGATGAAAAGTAAAATATTGAATCAAATGCTGTTAAATTTAAATGACACAGCAATATGTTGGGACAGAGAATTTATCATAAATGCAACAGCAGAATTCAGAATTTGCGCGAAAACCTACCGTTAGCTTTGACCAATTGGCGTTCCAGGTCCAAGCGAGCTTCAGCTTCTTCTTCCAATTGCACACGAACTGATTCCAATTCGATTTCGACTTGGTGCAATGATGCTTCGAGTTGAGCACGTCGACGTTCATCATCTTCCAAGCGGCGGCGGGCGTCTTCCAATTGAGTAGCAACCTGTTGTCGCGAGTATGAGACACTTTCCAAGTTCAATTTCAAATCTTGGACATCTTTGATAAGCTCAACATTTTCTTGCGACAAGCGAGTCTTGTGCGAAGTAATATCAACGATGGTTCGGTTCAATTCTTCAATTTTAACGTGGAGCTCGTTGATGGTGATCTCTAATTTTTCAACGTGCTTGAAGCTGGTAATCTTTTCTTTGGTGACCGATTCAACTTGGGCAAGCAATTCATATACCTCAGCTTGGAATTTCGACTTTTCTTTTTCAGTTCTGAAATGTGCAAATAGATAAATGTGAATCTACATCGCATTTCGCAAATTAATCCATCATTTGTTCATAATTCAATGTGCGATTTCGCGTTTTATCGTGTCTTTTCTAGTTTCTAATTTAGTTCGGTGATATTTTCCCTTCTATCTTTAACGTTCATGTAAATAAATGAAGTGAGCAAAAAAATGTGATAAATATCAAACGGTAGACCAGACATATTTGGCCTGAAGGATTGCTCGATTTAAAAAGTGTCTAAAAATAAAGGCACATGCTGTAACGTGTGATCTCGCCTTCATGCGGCACCAAAACATATCGGCCATTCGAAAGCTTCAACGTTTCTAATCATTGAATTTTCACATTGAATTTTCCATACATTCTTTCTTTTCACACCGTTCGACTCAAATTCCGATACGTGTCCACGAATTACGAAATGACAACAACGGCGTTCAGTGTTAAATAAGAACAAGAGAAAAAAAGCGACATTCCGCCAAAAAATCAACGAATGTATATTATATGAATGTATATATAAAGAGAGTCTAAACGAGAACGAGCGAGAGCCAAAGAGAGCCAAAGTGGCTGTAAAAATGATTAAAAAGCAAAAATACCGGCGGCTTCGAAGCGTCACACCTTGGAAACATTAAAAATAGAGGAGAGTTTCCACGAAATTAATAGGTGTTCACCAGAGAGATTATGAAATCGTCATTCCTTCCTTTTGCACGCCTTTACGCGTTACACATATTTTCGAGTCGATGTTTTTCATCTTTGGAATGATATCGACAATTTGTCGGAGAATTGGTCGATTCATTTTCGGATTTCGCTGTTGTTTTCATCTGACTACTCAATACGTATGAATCGAATTACAATTCATTTACTAGAGTGATTCATAACGAGATGATTACCTAGATTTGGCTTTTGTCAAAGAATCGACTTGTTCTTGGAAATCGTTGACGATTTCTTGGTGCTTTTTCTTCAATAAATGGGCTGATTCTTCTGATTCCAAATGAACATCATCTAAAAGTTTACGCAATTTGGCTAGTTCTTGATCGCGATTGCGGTTGATGTTGAATTGACTCTCGGCGCCACCTTCAGCTTCCTCCAAACGTTCAGACATTTGAATTACTTGAACGCTAAGGTCTGCTTTTTCACGTTCAATCTAGAAAAATTGAAGAAAAAATTTACAGTTTTAGTCTCCGAACATACTTTTTGTTCTCGAAACGATTCATTGTTTTATGTGAAACATACACAAGTTACAAGCTGTTTATGATTTTAAGTATGCTTAAGCGGGTCATTTGTGGCAATAGCATTGGCTTAGTTGCATGTTCGTATCATAATTGTGTTAGATGATAATTTTAATCGAGTCGGTATGAGTCAGACTCCTATTTGAAGTAAGAATGGTATTTTGCTTTTGTTAAGTGAGCACTGATGATTCACTTGAATGCTTAGATGAAGTTTAATTTCTGCTGAAACAATTTTCAGCCAAACAGACAACAACAACAAAATAGAGATGTACGAACACGAACAAATCAATTATAATTGTGTAATTTGGAATTTAAAATAGAATTTTTGTTGCTTGAACTGTGCATAAAGTGCAAAAACCCACATTTTTGATCCCATGAGTACGTATAATTTCTTTCAAAAAGTGTGATGATTTCCGTTTATGCGGCGTCCAGAGACATAAACAATGCTAGGCGAACGCAATTTGATGAATGTGCAGTGAACGAGTGGGAGAATGATGTGTAAAGTAATATCTCATTTGGCTGACGTTTCATTTTTTCTCCCATAATGAATAATCTGATATAACCCATATTCAAGCTCCATTTTTGTCCATATTTCTTTCATTCATTCAGTATTGAAACGTGTTAGTGTGCAATTCAGATGAGTGTGCGTTTCAGAAAGATCTTGGTTTCGCGGTAACAATTTAAGGCACATTTTATATGCAATTTTCCCATATATTTCGTGCAATTGTGCCGTTTTGAACTGATGCCAACGGCAAAATTTTTTATGTTTTATGTTCCTCATCATTTTCATCATTTTGATTACAAAACATATTTGCTGTCTGAATTTCCTGCATTGGTTTGTATCAAACCGATATTTGCCATACCGAATCTGTTCTTTCAAAGCATTCTCTTTTGGCGATTGTGTTAAGTGGCAGAATCATTTGTTTCATTTCTATTTTTTTCCTGCATTTTTCGTTTCATGATGATGACGGGATATTGTGGAATATCTCGACGAAAAAAATATACAGCTGCATTTCTCATTCTCAGTATAAAGAATCAATTTTTCGGTTGATTTTTTTAAACGTCTATCACTGACAAAAAGAAAAAGTTAAAAAAAAGACAAGCCGATGCTTTTTTCAACACATAATCGTCGCAAGCGCGATCTCTCACACTTTTTTCTATTCACAATTTATTCATTCGGCGCGAGAATGAAGTGAAAATATGCATTGGCCGCTGATGATTTTGACATCTGTGTATGTGTGTGTTTGTGTAAAAGTTCGCTCATGTGTCCCGTACAAAACATACCATTTATTTATTTTCGTTCATTTTCGCGTTCTCGCATAGTGAATGTGTTATCCCATTACCACCTACTCAAGGAATACTTTTCACATCGAGACCGCGGTGTGTGAAAATCTGTGTTCGAGTTTAAAGATGATATCGTCGCTGCGAAATACGAATTCTTAGTCACACTAAAATTGCTGGCATCACCTACAAATATGAGTTTTGATGTTGACTGCCCGCACGAATCATACTCTATTTAAATTAAATGCCGTTCTATATTCGATGTTGTTGTTGTGGTTGTTGTTGATTTTCTCTCGTTCATTTTTTCGAAGAGAAAAAGTGAGGAGGCTGTAATGTGCACCTTCTCTTTTGGCCATTTCCCATTTAGAATATGACAAAATTCAGGAATTATTCTCTAGATTGTGGAAAACAATCGACGGCGATCGATCGCCAATGCATCGTTTTTGAGTTTATGTGCCGTTTTATGTGTGCAGCCTTATTATCGAATAACGATTTCACTCTCAATTTGATTGACTTAAGAATGCGATTCACAATGAAGTGCCCCCGAATATAGAATCCGCGAGACCGAATGATGCATAGTTATATAAATAAAATTTTCCATTTATATTTTGATGATGTGATTTTTCAACGCCTTATGTTTTTCACCTTTTTGAAATAATTTTGAAATGAGTCGATCGAGTGTGAGCGGAAAATTGTTGTTTTTCATGTGTGATTCATATATGAAATAAACGAAATAAAATCGCCACACCAAATCAATCGTATCAAAGCTTTTTAGATGATGAAAGCACATTGAGAAACACGCTCTATTTTTTCCTCATCTCCCCCTCTCTCTCATTACATCCATGAATGTGATTTGTGCATGTGAATATGGTTTATATCTGATTTCCATTGTTATTAATTATTTTGTTTTATGGATTAGTACAATACCATTGAGTTTCATGAGCTGGAATTTCACAAATATATATACAAAAAAGATGAAGAAAAACACTTACTCTTTGACGTAATTCCCTTTCGGATTCAAGATCATCTTGAATCAACCGAATTTTGTCCTGAAAATATGGGTAAAATAAACATAAATTAGCATTTGAAATAACTGAACTAGAGAAAGGCCTCGATAATATCATTGGTCACACAGTTCCAACATATTACGAAACTCTTCGCGTATGTGGGTGTTAAAAGAAAGAGCGCTGCAAGTGTATGTATCACCATATAAATATAAATATGAACATGAAATTTTTAGAACAAACATCATGCGAAGTGCTATATATGTTAGAATTTTCATTCCATGTCATAGCCCGAGCGAAAATATGGCCAACAAGAAAAATTAAGTTATGTGAAACATATGATGCAGGACAAATTTTGGTTGTGTGGAGTTTCTGCTTGATGTCCCTATTTCTTTCATTTATTTCATTTTGAAGATTCAAAATTCGAATTCGAACGGTTGAATTGGATTTTGTGTGTGTGCCTGTAGGTTTTGTTGATGATCTGAATTCTCTGTGCTTGTTTTCTTGAACGATCACTTGCGTGATCCATGTGCATGGTTGATTTTAGGTGCGGCAAATTAGCGCGCATCAATCAGATCGCTTGCGACTCTTTCTCGAATGTGTATGTGCTTTTTCGCTCTGTGGCTCATCACTGATTGGCTATATTACATAAAATACATGGGGTAGAGTCGAAGAAAAAATTTTTCGCATTCCGCAAACAGTTCAAATCCAATAGTGAGACGCAAGGTGCCTGGCTAAACGCCGTTAAAATCTCAATACGGTTACATGTATGTGAAAAACAGAACACAGCTCAGTTTATAGACACATACAGTTTCGGCACTTAAAACATTTCAATCGCGGTATAAATTTAGCTCTTTTCACAATTTTATATTTTGCACTTACGTAACGTTATACATATTCATTTTCACTTTTTATTTTCTCCTCAATTTATTACGCTTTTGAAACATATAAATACAAATAATTAAAAAAAATCTCGTTTGTCTCCACTTCCGTTCGATTTTTCGCATCAGGCACACTAACCTACGTATTGGATTTCATACTCGAAATTACATTTATTTTTCTCTTCAAATTTGAGAAGTGAGGACATTTTTGCGCACTTCATAAAGCAACTCTGAATGCTTGTTCGTATATGTTTAGCCGATGCTTTTGCATGATGTATTCGCAAAACAATATTCACTTTGTATTTTTTATATTCATTTGATGATGTATTCCCGCACTAATCCATATCGTATCACTTCCATTGGCAGCCCCATTTCCATGCGATATTATTTTGTAAACATTCAGGGCTGCAAAGTCGCAATTAATAAATGTATACCAACTTGCAGAATGTTTTAGCGGCGAGCGCCTCTTTCTTTTTTGTTACCAATTTCCTTTAACGTTACCAATGAAATACTTAGTTTTTCTTTACCTCCAAACGGGTGAGTGCGGTTAAATCAGCACTGTACTCGAAGTTGACATCGGCAATACCACCGCTACTAGCGCGATATGAATATTTCGAAGCTCGTGTAGTTGAAGCCATTTTTTGTCGTTATATTTTAATTTTTTGTTGAACTTGCGTTATTTTCTGTCGAAAAATAATGATAATTCCAATTGGATCGATGCAATTTACTTAGAGAAATACAATCAAAGCTCAAGCGATGGTTCGTAGCAAAACACCAACAACTCAATTTAATATATCAGCAAAAAATAAATTTTGTTTTAAAACGCACCCGAATCACTGATATTTATTCAGATTAGTTCGGAGTAAAGCTGATGATCTACTGATCGCGGGACCTCAGTCGTTCGAATGTGGACACTGATTTTAAATTCCGGCTGTAGACACGATACGACAACGGGCACCGTATATATGTCTTTTGTTAATTGCTCGTTTGTGTGTAGACACATCATCAGTTTGATTGGGTTGAAAATTTTATGCGTGCGCATCACCATAACACGACCACATTGATATTGCTGCGACGAATATTTCACCGTTTCAGTCTACAAACACCGTTACACATTTGATGGAATGCTCAGTAAGTGTGTTCACTTTATTGTTATTATTATTATGATCTCGCAGTTCATTTATTTTTTTCCTTCTTATTTCCCTTCTTGTTGTTGCTTTGGCACAAAAACTGTGAAAAACGTAATTTGCGGTGTGAGTCGGCTCGAATAAAATAAGTTCTGACCAATGTCTCTGTTTTCATTCGCCGATTTCATTTTCATTAGAAATTTTTCACAGGTGAATAGTATTTGATTGGCCGAATTTGTGGACAGTTTCGAGACAAATTTCTCCTAGTTTGGTCATTGAACATGACGCTTTTTTTCAAATTCGAGTTTCATCTTCATCAATTTTCATCTTTTCGCAATTCTTCATTTTTTCTCTGAAGCGACTTTGATGTCTTTGTGTTGAGGCGAAATGAGAAACAAAGATAATAAAATAGACCGTGAGTCATGCATTCATATCTCAGGTCATGCCGCACCTCATTTGTCATTCTTGAATGCTCAACATCATCATCACCATCCAAAGAAATGTACATTAATTTCGTCTCGGTGCGGCTGCAACATTCAAAATACAATAATTACACTTAAATTGCAATTTTAAGAAAATATTCGCCGAAATTAATGCCATTGCATTTTGAAATTCTTAAAATCAAATTGTGGAAATGGACGAAATATATTTTTAGTAGCAACGTGAATCTAGTTTAAAATAGAAGGTGTACCATTTATGTGGCGATCGGTGAAAATTTACACATCTGTGTAAATTCGTGATGATGGACCTCCACCACTCAGTGCCTTCAGGACATGGCTCATAAAGACGTTCATCGAATTAGATTGAGAGTGAGAGAAAATCATCATGAGATGTGCGAACCTGGAAAGATAAGCGCTCGGCATCTCAGGCACTTATATGCTCTACAACTGGTTATATGCTTTTATAAATAGTTTGTGATCTTATCGCGACCTAATTTACAGCATACATAATTTCCCGCGGACTCACTCAGAACGAATCAACCGATCAAAGCGCGAGAGAAAGAATGAAATAAAAAGAGAGATAGAGAGATCGATACGAGTGAAAAACGAAGAGACGACGATCAAACAGTTCATTAAACATGAGCTTCTGCACTATTATGTTTTTTGTTGAAAACATGGACTGATTTTCTTTATGCGACATGTTTCAAGTAACTCCAACGCAATTAGAAACAATCTATTTTGTTGCTGCTGTTTGAAATGCTATAAAAAAGGCACATATAAAACCCGAAATGATGCAAGAATCACCTCGTTTTCGCATTTTATTCAACTAAATAATGAAATGTTTGGACCTATGCTCTTTCTTCAGAACGAATAATCGTATAAAAAATTGATAATGTAGAAAATACATAGATGCAAAATGAGCACAAGGTCAATCGAGACATTTTCTACCATTTATCTAAATATTTCGCAGAAAATGAAACCGATTCGGATCATGAAAGAGATAAAAACCTTGTGTGTTCCTAAAGAAGAAACCGTTGCAATAGAAATCGCGGTGAAAAGTTATGTTAGAAGCAAAAATAGACATCTCGAATCGATTTAACTATACGTTGAGATCCCTCATTTCCGTAACATTTAAAAATGCAACTCTCTCAGATGATTTTTTTTAAAATCGTTGGTTATTTTTCTATAGTCGTAACCGAAGTCCACCCACTTAACTCTAGCGCAATGCCGAGGCTTGTAAATTTTTCCTAGATTCTGATTTTTGTTAATGGAATTTATATTTGAACCGAAACAGAGATTTTTTGAGTTGGTGCCCTCTGCAAGAAATTATGAAAACTTATTCGCACGTAAAAGCTTAGAAGTCGCAAAAATTTAACTACCAAAATTTACACCGAGCTTTTTAAAGGAATACACACAGCATTCGAATTTTCTCGATAGAAACGCTAAAGAATCGATGTTTTCTTGTAATTTTCAAAGCTTTTTTAATTCATTGAAAGAACAAACTTAATTTATTTCTATCGGTTAAAATTACAATTTAATTTTGAAAAATAATTCAAAATCTATTATTCTTGTTCATTCATTGCAGATTAAGCAAAACATGAGTCAAACTTAGATCCATAAATCCTTATGATCACTGTATTCATAATTCCGTAATGCATCTTGAGTTTAGCTTCTGAAATCATTAGACTTGCTTCAGTACTCAGAATTTCTGAATTTAAGTTGCGATTTCTTATGAGAATGTATCCTAGTTGTCCTCTTCTACCTCTTTCTCTTCTTTCAGAACTGATTTTAGAAAATTATAAGTGAACTGAATACATAAAATTAGAGAGATCGATAAGTTGGCGCCAGAAGGGTCAGTATTTCAGTGAGAGTCGACAAAAAATGTAAGTCAACGCGAATTGTTGCTGTACGCAATGTACAAAAACTAGATAAAAGAGATTGATTGCGGTGATTCTTCTTTTTATTGTGATTGTAACTTTGCAAGTGCGTCAAACGACGAAAATTCAATCGAAATTCATTTGTTTGCATAATTGCTTTCTATGCAATTGGGCATTGAGAATGTAGCATGAAAAGAGTTCATTGCGTTATGCGATGACGACAATGGCGATGGATCACATTTAGCTTTGCATTGCGCATATATGCAAATAATGCTCAAAATAGAGTCTAATTTGCATGCTTGGTCCGTTGCACACGAATGAATTCCGACATGAAGTGGCCAATATCCTGTAATCTAACGCCGAATGCGGCAAACACGCAAACGCAATTGCAAACTGAACTGAACAAGCACAAAACAGCAGCAACCCAATATATACAAACACACACACATTGATTTTCGAGAAACTTAGTCTCACAACAGCGGCAACACAGTAAATGCTTTTTTTCGTGTAAATTCTCTCGCTCTCGTTTCGCTGCGCTGCCCGATTATACCAAAAGAAAACTAACCAAGTTTCCTTTGCAACTGAGAACTTGTTAAAAATAACCGCAGTCGACTGAAAACGCCGGAAAAGTGAATCGAAGTGAATGTGTAATGCTCAGAGTCGCCCATTCACGTCTCAATCATTGTTGTTTTCAGTTTTGTTGTTATTTCGGCTGTGAGCTCAAGCAACTTTCACACAGAGATAGCTCGCAGATCAATCAAAACACTGTTTAAACAATTATTTTTGAATAGTCCGTCATAATCAGAAAAATAATCAACTGAGGTTTACCATGTAACGTTCTATCGTGTGATTGAAGTCACAACCAGGGAAAATTTTAAGGCATTTTCCCTTCATTTGGTACCACATCGACCAATCAATTCAATTAATTCAATTTATATTGAGACGTGAACAAGTGAATTGAGAGATTCATTTAAAAGTGTATGAGTCAGCCAATTTGTCCAATGCAAAGTTGTGTTAATCAGTGGAGAAAAAACAGTAAAGAAACAATGTTTTCGAATTTTAAGACAGCCAAATGCTGACAACACTTTATATCGATCGCGAAAAAATTACTTGTAGCTAAAAAAACCTATATGTTTTTCTTTTATAAAGATATATACTATGTGTGTTAGCTATAGCATGTATTTGGTGAAAAATAACTGCGAATAATACCGAACGATGTGAACCGCACGAAGTAGAACAGCTGAAAATTCACACTATTATTGGATAAATTCATTAGATCTACGCATCAAAATGTCGTCATACAAAGGATATGTAAGTGATTCATTTTTTTTCAAGCATTTCTCGAAGATTGCAAAATCAATGGCCGAAATAACGATGTGCTCTACATTTAAAGTCAATCAATTTTAATTCCATCTTCGCTCTTCTGATCAAGCCATAAAAAATTATTATATCAATTTTCATCGGCACTTGTGCTGAGAATAATTGAAGCCTTGAGTATCCACTAATCCTGTAAAAATTTGTATAAAAAACAAGTTTTGCAACGTGATCAAATTATTAATTTTTGAAACACAATTTTCAATTACAATTCAGTTGATATGGATTGAATGAAAAGGAATCGTCAGCAGAACGCATTTCTTCGATGAAAATATATCCGATGTAAAATAGCTGTTTAGTGAGCGCATTCTTCTCGCTTCTATTTTCGAGTATATTACAACCAAAAACACGTAACTAAATGATCACATTGACAAAAATATGCCGTCTCATTGGGATTACATTTGATTTTTATCTTTCCTTAATTTTCGGTGTATTTTCTTGCAAAGAATTTAGTCGGCGTGATTTTTTTTGTACATTCATCGCGCGCGGCTTTGCACTCACAACAAAAAAATAGTGTCAATAATCCTTGTCGAGCGTGAAGCGCGCATATTTTTATAAATTCTTTAAATGTAAACGATTCTAAGCGATTGCATATCAATAGCCCTCAACACATTGATTTTAGAACGCGATTTAACGGGAATTAACACAGCGAATGGATCTGGACGAAAAAATACCATTTTTGCTCGGATTTCATTCAATGTCGTAGGTTTAAGGAAATTATCCAAAATGTAAAGATCCATCGAATTTCCATTTGCATTTTAAAATTTTGAATCATCATTTCAACACATCGATTCTGATTCAATCAAGCTATTTCCCAATTCGTTCTATTTTTGAGTCGTCAATATGTTGCAATGCAGTGTGAATGGAATAGAAAATTTCTATCTGTTTGCACACCATTGATTTTCACGGTAATTTTTCTCAAGAGTCATAATTCGTTTATATGTTGTCTATTTTTAAATGAAAAAAGCCTGTTCAATCCTTCATGCTGATTTCCATATTGATTTTAAGCCGAAATGTAAAAAACAACACGTTGCTCATTAAAAATCTTTACGAATATTTTTTAATGTGCCAGTTGCCACAGTGGCTATAAATGTTGAACACATGTGGAATTGAGCCATAACATCGATGGTTCTCACTATAGATGCATACCCGACTCCATATAGACAATTAGACGACGAGAAATATGACGACACTCATATTATGGAAATAGAACTTTTTCTCTCAAAACAGCACGATTTGATTATGATGACGACTCAACAACGTATTTAATTAAATCGACACTTATATTGAAATTAGATTTGCATCCAACATGCGATCATAACGGCTAAACAATGTGTATCCCAAATGCGAAGTCACTCAAGTAATTTCGAAATATCACACGACGAAGATTCTTTTTGCGCTTATATAATTACAACTATCACAATCTAAATAGTTATCATCTTAATGCAGACATTTGTAAATAAAACACATTTTGAATTGCACGTTTTCGATTACAACAGGACTCATGGAAATCCAATTTATCACCCTATTTATCATCTAAAATATCGCCAGCTGGAAGCCGGGTAATTTATCCATTTCATTCGGACATTTTCGGACTTCATATTGTGTCAAAATAATTGGTTTTTTCATCCGACTCAATTGTTTATGAAGTAACACATTAATCGTTTCAATTTTTAATATTAGTATTCTTCCCGAGATGAAATGGTGAGTACGTCATCGGATAAGCCGATTACTCGCTTTGGATCAATATCATCGCCATCATCATATCGGCCTTCTTATTCCGGGGGTACATATCGTAGCATTGGAATCAAGAGAGAAACGCCAACTGCTTCAAGCTACTCAAGCCGCTGGCTCACATCCAATAAAGACACAACACCCAAAGAAACCACAACAACAACCATGAAAAAAACACCAATTAAAACGTCAAATGATGCAAGTGACAATAAATTGGCAAAAAATCAACTTCCAACAGCGTCTGGAAATTTATTGACGAAATCTAAAGCAAAAGAGCAAGCATCGAATGCAGCGCGACCAACTGTGGCCAAAGTGCGCATCCGTGATGTTGGCTCATCAAATGGTTCCTATTCCACATCCAAATCAAGGGATCCAAGTCCATGTGAAACGGCTAAAGATCGTTACACTTCATCTTCGGGCTACGTATCATCGTCGTACAGCAAATTATATCCGCGAAGTTCAAATAAATTACAAGTGAATAGTTTCAGTGACCGATCTTCACTGAATTCAATGACATCCGAGGTTTCTTATTTGAACGGAAGCGACGTCGGCGGTAGATATCGAAACAATACCGAAAAGATTGTAAAACAAACCCCACCGCCAGCATCATTATCATCATCATCGTCAGAAGAAAGTTCTTCCGTTAAGAAAACCAAAACGATCACGAGTAGCAACAGAAGCAGCGACGATTCAACCGAATCGCATTCTGAACCAATTGTTGAAATGATAGAAGTGACCGTTGTTACGAGAGCAACATCACCCAATTTATGCGCATCATTGGCGACAACAAACAATTTCACTCGCTGTCGACGAGCAGAGATAGCAAAAACCATTGAAAAAACGGTGGTGCGTCCAAAACGAAAAGTTATGGGTGAAGATAAGGAGGTACAGTCTGATCGCATGGATGATACATCGAAATATTGCCGTTTTGGTAGGTCAACTACACCATGGCCATCGTATATGGAAAACAAATACAATTCAATAAACTATTCGCGGTTCAACAATAACAGCAGCAGCAGTTCTAATTCCACATCTGTATCTCGATATACAAGTCGAAATGATAAGAATTCCAATGAAAGTTCACCTGATAAAAGCGTGGAAAAAGTTATTGAAAAATGCTCGGAAAAATTGTCCGAAAAATCTTCAGATAAATCGTCAGAAAAGTCGCCAGAGAAAAGCCCATCGAAATCATCACGGGATAGTTCAGTGTCAAAATCACCGTCGATATCACGCAGTAGTTCGTCCAAAAGTACATCGAAAAGCGAAAAATCGAAATCAAAAAGTCCTCCCGTCCCATCATGCAAGAGTACATCTTCATCGCCAATCAAACAAAAGGCGTACAATAGTAAGACATTGCCACCGCAACCGCCCAAATTAGAGTCATCAACAAAGATCATCTCGGTGTCGTCATCCAATAGTGCAAGCTCAAAATGGGCGAATAAAGATTTTCGAAAATCAGCATTGAATGTTGGTCCAACGGATCGGCCGCGAAAATCGCGATCATCGAGTGCCAGCACAGATAATGAAGATAGTAGTAGCAAAAAGTTACAGCAAAAGCCGGCTACAAATCAATTTTCATTCACTCGTTCGGATCGATCACCAAGTGTTAGCTCAGAGACAAGCTATTCAAGCGGCGGTAACGCTGACGATATGACAAAAAACTTTATGAAATTAAAAATATCACCGGTGGCAACAACAACAGCAGCAATTGAAACAGCATCACCGGCAGCACCAACCACATTAACGGATACCAACGAAATTATGCATTTAAAAAGCAGCACCGTGACGCATGAAATGAAAACTCAGCCAAATACTACACCGCTGCAAAATGAGCTGAAAGAATCACTACATTCAAATGAATTGTGCACTAAAATTGATAATACAAAATCGAACATTGTGAATCGTGTGTTGGGTCCCGTCGCCAAATTGTTCAAAACGAAATCGCAGCACGTCGTCGGCGAGAGCCAATGCGCGCTCGATAATGACAGTCCCGTTAGTATAAACGATAACATTAAGCAAGACACTTTAATCGAATCGGTGCTTAATCAAACGACAACAACAACAACGAACGGAACAAAGTTAGTGAGTAGCAACAATTATTTAGCGGACGAGTCAAGTTGGATTGATTCAACGATAAACGAACAAACGACCGACACTCAATTCGATAAATTCCAAAACGGCAATCTGGAAAACATGAAAAATCAATTAAAACATGTAGATTCCGGAAATCAAAAGGGCTGGTGGATCAACGACACGGAAAACGATGATACGATTGCCGAGGATATTACGCTGAATCAGAGTGATAACGAAACAACACGAATCAATGTAAACGTATTGGATACAAGTCAAACGGATAGATCGATACCGTGGTGGATGTCTGATGAACGAGAAAATCAACAAGATGTCGATCAAAAATACCGAATCACGCATATTCGTTCGGGTGAACGAGCTTGGTGGCTCGATGAAGACACCGAAGAAAGTGTTAATGACATTCTCGAGGCGGCCGAAACTGAAAATAACACCGGCTCCAAATTCACATTCAAAATTAAGAAAATAGAATCGGGCGAACGTGCCTGGTGGTTGTGCGAAGAAAACCAAGACGCAACGCAACTTGAAACGATCAATCAAAATGTTCCGGAAGAAACAGTTGAAGAAGAAAATCCCGATATTGACTTTTGGGCTTCGATCAATGAATCGATAGAGGCGCAAAGAAAGGAGAAATTAAAGGCACGCGAAGCACAATTGAAAAAGCAGAAATCCAAACAATTTGCCAAAAATAATCAGTATGATATCAATGCAAATTACATCGCACTTGGCGATCGAGCCAGTCCCGAAGGTTTAGAAGATTTAAATAATAACAGTGAAAATCGTTTATCGCCATACGAAAATATCGACACAACATCAGTCGAATCCAGATTCAAAAAGCTGTTTATTTCAAGGCATCAGAATATTGATGATGTCCTTGGTGTGCCATGCCATGCACTCAGCCCCATCCGTTTGGATAACGACACCGATTCGTTCGAGGAAATTCATCCAAGTCAAGTACGCATTCATGATGGAATGTACAAGCAACTGCACATCGATTCAGAAAGGTCCGAAAAATCTCGCGAAAGTAAAAATAAAATTTTAATGATATTTTTTTTATTACAGAGATATTTCTGTGCAAACTTCCCACACTCAGCCAACACCAGTTGAGGTAAGTCACAATTGCAACAATGACATATGAAAGTTTCATTCGGAAAATAAGATTTTTTGAATTGGTTCTGTTACTATGTTCTTTTCGTAAAATGTTGGCCCAGTTTTACAAATTCTGAGCGAATGATTGAGTTAGTAATCTATTTTTGTCATGAAATAAATCTCATCGTACTTATAAATAATATTGATTTACTTTGCATTGCATCTAAATCTATGGAAACAATTTATGAAGCTGTTAAAACACGCTACATTTTTTTTATTTTTTGATATCAACAATTATAACGAATTAAAATAATATACGAGAGACATTTCCAAATCATAAGTTTCGATTATGGGTTTCGGGCCATCGTGGGATCAGAGCAAGCCATATTTTTCCAAGTAACGGTAGCTCGACATAGACATTTCTGAATCTGGATTTGTATGAATTGGATTCCTCCCATCAAATTCACTCTTTCGATTCGCTGCGATTCCGTTGGTTGGCGATGCAGTTGTGGTTGTGGTTGATGTCGGCGTCGTCGCTGTGCGAGCATTTGCTGCTGTCTCATGATGATTGACCCCGTTTTGCGCTAATTTCGGCGACTGCGTATTGTTTAAATTGCATGGTAGATATTTCATAGCCAGTGCATTCATCAGCATACTCTTGTCGGTCGATGCTATTCGATCGGCAGGCGTTCGAGAAATCTCATTTGATGGCGAACCAAATGTTATTCTATAATGTTATTTTTAAATCAATCAGTTTCAATCATTAAATGATTGAATGAAAAGCTGCGGAAAAATGCAATATTCTAGAACGTACCTTTTCGACATTGCTGATATATTAACATCATCAATCTGGAAACCGACTTGTTTAATCTGAGCCGTTCGTATGTTCGGCATCCCATTTGAATTGCGACGGACTGGAAGCTCATTTGGGCTACCGTAACGATTCTCGATGTTGCCCGCCAGTTTTGGATTTTGATTTTCATTCACTCTGGCATTGCCCACTGGAGATGTGCTTTGTAGTACGTCATTCACTTGATTCAAAATATTCCCGTAAAATGTCCATCCGTTTTGGGAATCGCCTAGTTTTGAGCTTGTATCAACATTTTCGTCATTACTTCCCGAATCGGATGATTGCTGATTTCGTGAGTCACAATTGCAAATACATCCACATGATTTAATGCCTTTACTCTTAACGCGATCTATCGTATTCTTTGTAGTTGGTGTATTGAAATTTTCGTCCGCGTGAAGTGCATTCGTTTTGATATTTTGGACATTAATTTCGAGGCTGGTCATGACTCCAACTGGTTTTGCATGCAAATCGATTTGATGATCATTCGCATTTGAACCAGCGATCATTGGATTGCCACAGAACTTTTCGGATTCTAGTTGATTTGATGATGCACGCATTAGAAGCACGTGCACTTGGTTTTGTAGGTTCATCAATTGCTCCTGCTGCCGCAAAATCAAATTGAACATATCTCTCGTACTTGGCTCACTGTTGGCTAATTGCGAAACATTTGAATGTGATGACAGGTGGTCTGGCACAAATCGATCGATCTGCTGTTGCTGTTGCTGCTGCAGATACTGCTGTTGTTGCTGATGCTGTTGATTTTCTATACCGAAATATTGCGGTGATGTGTTCAATCGATTCAAATCATTTTGCCTAGTATCTTGTGCCGGTAGCGATTTGTTGTTAACCTGCATATTTCTCAGCATTTGATAAATCTCAGTCAATGTTATGTCACGCGTTGTGGTCGTATTTTGGTTCACCTTCACTTGATTTGGCATTTGATTTGCACTAGCCATTTCATTTGGTGTCATTTGCATTTGCAATCTCTTATACAGATTATCGTTTGAATTGGGCTCGTTCGACATTACCATTCTTTTGCCACATTGAAGCGGCATGAGGCCGTTGTACTGTTGCTGTTTGCCCTGCAACGTCAAATGATTGGCGGGAATTGAATGACGTCTAATATTGCTATTGAGGTTTGGTTCACACACGCTCAAATCGAGCTGTTGACAGAGAGCAGGACCACTTTCAGCTGCTTGCATTAGTGTATTTTCGTTCGGCTGTGTATTAACCGGTAGATCAAATTTCACAATTTTCTTTTTATCACTTGCTTGAATTTGGCTTGGTGACACTTTTACAATTTGTTCTTGTTGCGGCTGTTGCTGTTTCCATTCTTTGTAACTTTTTGGCTGTGCCGAACCACTAAGTTTCGGTTCATCAAATATTAGAGACACTTCTGGAACCATTGGCTTTGACATATCCTGCGAATGCAAATACATTTATTGATTTCTTCCGTTGACTTTTAATTGAAAATATATTAAACTTACCGATATGGGAAGGAAAGTCGGTTTCGGAACAATGCGTGGAATCAAATCTTCACTAAAACTTTCAAAATTCGACATTATACTCAATTAAACAATAATATTCCATACAAAATGTTTGAGATAAATTTCAATATTAATTTTAAGGTGGCAATTGTTGATCGAAAGTAGCTTACTGGTGGAACATTCAAAATGACAGTTTGGCATGAAGTTGGCTGCGTGAAAGCTGTCGCAATATCATCATTTCGAAATTTAAAATGTTCGTTAAACATTGATTGTACTGAAATTGAAATGTTCCAATTGAATTTTGAGTTTAAATTAATTTCAGTTTCTTGGGCATTTCAGAGCCGGGGAGTAAGGAGGAGAAAATTGCAAAAATGAATCTAATTAAGTAAAATAGTGTACGTGCGCTGGGTGAATCCGCGTGAAAAGTAAATAGTGAGACGACAGCACAAATTTTGTTGATGGTTTCAACATAGAATCCATTGGGCGGCACATACACCGTATATTCTCGAGAAATATCTGAATAGTGTGCGAAATCAAGTCATCTTACAGATTCAAAGAAAAATCAAATAATTTGAAATAAATACTAATCAATTCAAACAGATCGGCCATTCAATCTACGCCGATTGTTCACTCCATTTTTCCTGTTGTACATACCGAGCTAACATGTTCGAATTACTACAAATGTTCAAAATATGTTTTCATTTATTATTTCTCTGTGCTGTTACTTTATTGGCATTTTTATTCGCTAAGTACATTCGTCTCATTTGCTGATCAGTTTCGTGTGTAGCATTATAGCTGGGGCTTGCATATTTCCTGATTAACTCGACATCAATTCTACGACAAGCAGATCGCGTTAAAATCAACTGACCATACATTCTGACAATCATACTGTAAGCCGACTAAACAAAAACATTCACCCAGTCCCAAAGCACCGTAAAATATTTTATAGCTGAGAATTTTAATATTTTGTGTGTGATTTTTTTTCGTTTCTCTTCCTCTCTCATCTGCTGTATCTTTAATTTACACTTTTTTTAATGTTTTTTTTTACTCGTTATATTATTTTTTTCTCTGCTTGCCTCTGTGGTGTTGCTTACAATTTGGGTCAAAAAAAAAAACTCTTGGCTCCTCGTCTGGACTAGCGCCAATAGCATCTATGAGTAATTTTCCCGATATTTCGGTATTTTTAGAATCACATTTTTTACTCGAAATATACACATTTGCACGAGAAACGTAAAACGATTGTCACCAAATCGGCATTTTGTCGCATCGAAAGTGTCAGCCGCATTCGGTTTGTTGTCGAATGTGTGATCATAAAGATATTGCAGCATTATTATAGATTTACTTGACTTGAGAAAATGGTTAGGCAAAAATGAAGGCACCATACTACTTCGATATAGTATTTCATATTATCCTGACTCAATGAAGCGCGTTATCCCCTTTTTGTTGTTGTTCGCGTGATTTTTGTTTTTCGTATCATATTTCTTTGCATGGAAATATGTGTACAGTGTCGAGTTTATGGCAACTTGTGCGGTATCGCTGCTTGCAAAATGTTCGCCATTCGAAAAACAGAGAGCCGTGCGGTGCTTCATTCATCAATAAATGACCTAAAAACTAAAAGCCACACTGTATGACTTTAAGTTATTTCTTTTTCGGCTATATTTTATCACTATTTTGCTAATGTATATTTGTGTGTACGAGAGCGCCTTCATTATTCCACTGATGGGGACTCTTTTTGCAGGGAGAAAAGCTGCTAACGTAAAAAGAGATCGCTTTGCGTAGGTGTCCATCAGCAGATACAATAGGTTTTTGATGTGTTTTATTATGTGCTCGTTTGAGTTTTCATGTTTTCAAACAAATGAAACATGCAAACAATTTTTTTCCAAGCCATATATTCCATTTTGACGTTTGAAAAACGAGATTTTATGCTAGGAAAACCAATTTTATGTCAATAGTAAACGTTCTTCTTGCGCACTACACACACACATTCCAACACGTTGGCGATGGCCGGTGATCAGTGCGTGGGGTATCATTCGGTGAGATGTGTATGGCATGCATTTGCGGACGAGTCCAGTGCACATGTGCTCACGATATTTTCGCACGTATATCTCTTCTATTGTAGGTTTCGTGGCCCCAGACCATTTATTTAGAGTATTAGCACTGGTTTTGATATATAAACAATTTAACGCTCATTAAATATTATGATTATGCACCTTTGTGCATTTTAAAATTTTCAATTGCTGCAGATGTCGTAAGAGTTTGTGTGTGTGTGTGTGTGCCAGTGCGCGCTCGTAGTTTCATTTCGTTCTAACAATTCTTGACGCGCACAGTCACACACATTTTCTCGGTCGAGTTTTGAGAAATAGAAAAAAAAAGAGAAAGATAAATTAAGATCAGGTTTCTACTCAAACGAATGAAGGAATGAGCGACAAAAAACTTCGGTGCATATATCCGTATTTCTATTGAGCGTGTGTAACTCGTTCGGAGATATTTAGGTTGTGCGCGCTGTAATGCATGCAACTACTGAGCTTCAGGCAGAAATGCGTTCTTTTCAAATAGTCGATAGTTTATGGGCATTGTCTTTTGCTACACAACAACACATTTCGCTTAATATGAATGCATTTTCCTATCTCTGTCCCAATCCCGCAAGACATTATGCAAAATGGGCCGATGTTCTCTTTCTTTCTCTCTCTCACTCTCTCTCTCTCTCTCTCTCTCTCTCTATCTATCTATCTATTCGGTGAAGTCGATTCATTTTGTTTCGGTTTTATGTGCTTGCTTATGCGAATGAATCGAAATAGTTGTGAAGAGCACACAGAGAAAGAGCCATGAGTAAATAAATAGGAGTAAACCGAGTTATGAAACGGCAAATAAACCCGAGTATTACGTTCCCATGCGAGCACAAGAAATTCACGAGACAGAAACAATAAACACTCACTCACTTACTCATTCGGTCACCCATTCCGTCGAAATGCATAGCATTTTCGATTATTTGCTTTTGGTAGTTTGTTTCCTTCTTCTCATCGTGTGCGCGGCGCATGGGCTCATATCGTGTGTCCGCTTCTCTTTCTCTCTGTGTTTTCTTCTGCATTTCATTTTGATTTCTCTTTCTTCGTCATGTTGCTTTGTTTGCAATTTGCATATGGACTTTTCACTAGCCGTAACAAATATTTAAAGCGTTGTGTATGCTCCGAATATTCATTTGCCTATATATATATATATATATGTATATATAACTATATGTATGTGCAATTCTCTGCATTGTGGTCTCGTCTTCATCATTGCTGATCGTCTTGCGTGCGTTTCTGGTGGTTCTCTCTGGTCTGCATGTTACCAGTTGCGGTGGCTGCGACGAGATTATACCAAAACAAATAAATTCAAAATAAAAACACACATATGCCGTACACGAAAGCCAAAACACAGAAATGGCTGAACAAAGACTCAACGCAACAGCAACTGTAACAGAAAAAACAGCAATTCGCTGTGCAGTCCGTGTGCAAAAATCTCAGAGCGTACATTGCACGAAAGCAAGTATGATCGCGTAGACATGTTGCATGATACGATCCGTATCTCTCTTCGCTTTATTTTCATTTTCATTTTCTATTTATAAAAATATACATTTATATATTATATGTGTATCGGGCATTTCATTTTTATTGATTTGCAAATGTAAATTGTAAATTGTTGTATGCGTTACAGTAAATTAGTTTCTGCGTCTTTTTTCTTTGCTCCATTCCGTTCTGTGAGCCGTTGCCACGGCTCTTTTGCAGCAACATGTTCTTCAATCTTCATTCATCAGACAATGTAACATTTAAGTGTGCATCAAACCGCAAAAATTTATTAGCTCTATTTTGGCCTTTTTAAATGGCTCTTTTCCCTTTCTGAAGGTGATGAGGTGCATGGAGTGGTTGAGAGCGAGAGAAAGGATGAAAATAAAAACAAAACGCAGCAAAGAACCAGAGAAACACTTAACGATCGACATTGCATTGCGCGCCACGGCTGGCTTTCGGTTTCTCATGTTATTTTGAACAATGCAGAAATTAGGACTCTTTTGCAAATGCAAACTTAATTTTTAATGGGGTTTTAGTAGGATCAAACAAAAATCGTCACAAAAAACAAAAAACGTCAATGAATTTTGAAAAACGAGAAAAAAACGACAGTTAATCTTAGGTTCATTTACGTTAGATCGACTGACGTTCGCCTATAAAAAATCATTAAAATCAGCATAATTTTCCACCAAGCTAATTAGCCTTAATCTAAAAGTGTCCTAAACTCTATCCAAAAATCATGCAAAATAAATCAAGGAAAGTCCTAAATATTCCAGAAAAATTGACCAAAAGTTCTAAACTCATCCTTTGTTTAGAGCAATTTTTGGGAAGAGTTCTGAAAACTTTTAGAGGGGGCTTAGGCTGATTTAAGGGGAAAATTGGGATGATTTCAAGGATTTTTTTTTACAATTTTCGGTAATATTTAGGATTATTTTGTATGGTTTTAGAGTTTTTTAGCACACTTTTTGGGTTTTCCCCTTTTTCCTGTTCGATGTTTGGAATCCTCGAGTAGCGTCAAACAACAAAACGTGGACTTAAAGAGTTCATGTACCTCCCATATAAACGATTTGAAGCGGGAGAGAGTGTCGTTTCCCTCGTGTATCGAATTTTTCATCGCTTTGTAATGAGAAATGCCGAACACAAACGTGTCAAGCCAAGCTGAACGAAATTAAGATTTCATTCCAAATCGGATGCAATCTATGATGTGGTAGACTCTTGATTTGAAATATTTGTAATATTCTTGCAAATAAATGTATTATATGTGCTAACAATTAACTTCTTAGTCGCCAGCGACGACAACGGGCCTAGTATACTGTTCCAACATGGCATTGAATTGTATTTGAATTCATTTGCGAAGGAGATAAGCTCACCGACAGCGATACGGGAAAATGAGATAGAACCGTTCTTAAAATAGCTCTTGTTGGTCATAATATTCGTTTGCTGCCCCTTTCGCACAAGCTCCGTCTCTTTAACTCTCTGTCTCTCTATATGCTGATGAATGGCATAGTGTGAGAATGCAGATATGCTTTGAATTGGCAGAATTCAATTCCATTCTCTCGTTTTTTTATCGCTGATTATTCATTCATTCTTTTAGTTGTTCATTTCTTCAATTTCTCGCTGTTTCTCATATGACAAGTCACCTGCTGCATCACTTATGATAATTACAATGATCAACCAATAAAAAAGATGTTCTAGACTGTGGAAACATGCAGAGGCTTCCTAACATCTAACATGCCGTATTTACACATTATATTACAATTATATATCATTTTTAGCAAATCCCGATACACAGTCCATCGCAGAGAGACATTCACCGAAATTGTTTGGTAGCTGAATGCAAGACCGATGGCGATGGCAATAGCGATGGGAAGTGCACGGTGGTAACCGGGTGGGCAGGTGAGCACTCGTACACACGCGCTTAAATTCACTCATCCATCCATTCAATCTTTGGATGCAACAAATATCTCAAATGACACTTTTCTTAATTGTGCATCAAAGCGTCTTAAAGTGCAATACGAAACACACACACCAGCATGTCAGTAGCCATGAAAAGTATTGATTTCGTGACTGATCGTTGTCGGCTTAAATGAAAAATCAGTTCGAATTCACGAAAGCCGTATCACTTTTCTCAAATCTATTGGCTTTGACAAGAAATGATTGTATGTTTCCACTTCTCCTCATCCATGCACCCAAACAATTACATTTTTAAAATAGAATAACTGATCACTCCAGCAATTAGCGTTCTCAAAAATGCTGCAGCATAAGAATATTTTATTCGAATAAGAAAAAAAAAAAGAAATCAAACAAATGACGAACACAGCCGATACGCTTATTCTTTGGAATCATCAATCGGCTGGTTTATTTATTATTTGCCAACCGAACATCCACATCCAATGCACATGCGCCGTGTCAAAGCATTTGCATGAAGTCACCAAGAATTTTTTTGTTATTTTTCGTTTCTTTTAATTTGTTTTGTGTTTCAACAGAAAAAGAGCCTCTTCCAATTGATAAACGTGAAAGCAAACCATTGAACCAACGAACCAATGAGTCAATATTAAGTTATCAAATTGAGTATGAAGTGAGAAATTAACGGTAAAATCCATCGGAATAAGCCGAATTATCGAGAAGAGCAAGAGAGATAGGAAAAGAATTAGTGAAATGGGGAGAGGAAAAGGTCATGTGTAAATTGGTTAGATTCAAAAGAGCCTTTCTTTGCTATTCAGAGTCTCAAGGCATAAATTAAGAGCGTCATGAAATGTATATGCAATACACTTTTCGAAGTTAATCATTTGTTTTTATTGGTGCTTTGAACAGCTTCAAACATCAAACTACGCCAGATAGTGAGTTATTTCACTTGAGAAAAGTGGCTCTCCATCGACATCAAACAAATAATTTCAATAATAATAATAATAATAATAATAATAATAATAATAATAATAATAACAAAAACAGAATAATAATAAGAGCAGGGTTTTAACGCGAATCGGTTTAAAGTGTTGGATCGTTTTTCCTGTATATATTCTATCAGCATTGGGACATCAGTCTCTCTACCATATTACGCGTTAGTTGTTTCAGTCCGGTATAATAAAATGTTCTTTTTTTTCTCTCTCTCTCTCTCTCTCTCTCTCTCTCTCACTAATCGACTGACAGAATTTAATTCTCTTTCAACATATTGTTGTGGTTGCGGGGCGGGAGTTTGGCATTTTCCAACTTTTAATGAAGCGAGTTTTGTACTCTCCGGTAACACGGACTCTCTCAATGCATAAACATAATTTTACAAAGGTTAGATGAAATTTATATGACACTTTGAATAGTTGGCGCGTTAATAGAAAACAGAAAAGAAAGGTTCGGAAATGTACAAGCCATTTAAATGGTATAACTATTGCTTACTTTTGATTGTATTTTTTCGTTCGTGTTTTTCGTTCTGCGTTCAATCGAAAACGCTTTTCTTGCTAATTTGTATTGCCAAAGAATAGTTATGAGAATTGTTTATTCGGTTTTTGACCAGTGCACGTTCAGCGCCGAAAGCGCGTGTCCAATACATTTGCAAAGAATTTGACAGCTGGTAATTTCTGTTTACGTTAATCTGGACCTTTTTTTGCACGAAATACAAAACTGTCATAAATTCAGGACGATGGGAATGTTACTACAGTGGCCAATAAACACGCGCATTTGCACCTTCAATTGCATTTCAATGTTGATTTTGTATGATTATGGCTTCAACCCACTTAAGCATGCAATTTTCGCGGTCGATTCGCTGAAAACGCACACATCCAATCCAGATCAGTTCCAACAAAGCACATATAATATAGTATATTTACGAATGGTACGAAGAATAGATATCGCATATTAAATAACCGAAACTGTAGAATTATTCTGAGGCATGCAGGCATGATGATGATTCATATCGTGATCCAACGAACAACACAGACACATGCGTATGCGCAGGACAGTTGAAATCAAGTTTGAAAGAAATGCAATGCAAAACAGTGATCAACATTTAACTAAAACAGTCCCAAAAGTTACCCGCATTTTCAGGCTTCAATCGTTGGCATTTCGAATAACGGAGATTTCTGATTAGCACTAGTATAATGGGAATAAAGGGTAAAATTGGAAGGCAAATAAAAAAATGAGGAAACATTTTCACTTGCATTTGGCATGCAGTGATAGTGCTTTCGGATATATGCATTTATTTGCACTCACGACACAGGAAAGAACTTTCATGAAAAGGAGACACTGTGCAGTGTAGAACGGGAACTGGGAAGATACGTTAAGCGTATTGGAAAAAGGTATATGTGTGAAAAAGAGTACATTGCTTTTTGTTTGAAAAAAAAAAAAAACACACAGTCATGTTGTACAGACAGGTATGAAATCTTTCAGGCTCACACGCGCGCACCACACAACCTAAACTCGAAAGCGAAACGCACAAAGACAAAACGACCAAAAATTCGAAAAAACAGCATACAGAAATAACAACAACAAACTCATCGTACGCACACTTAGCAGCAGCAATCATCGAAAATTCATCTTTAATGCACAGGGTTTTTTCTCCGGCCAAAGCTCCCATGATACTCTTCTCGCTCCATATTATTTGGAAAAATTGAAACATTTGGATGTTTTATATTTTCTACAAAGAATTTTCTCATCATCATCATCATCATCATCATTCAGTATTTATAGACCGAATTGTGTACCGTTAGGTGTATTCAGTCTTTTTCGTATTCCATGAATACCACCAGCATGAGAACTATTATTCGAATACATTGGTGAGGGGCTTGCAGGGCACGACTGCACCGCATTCGAATGCTCGAGCCCATAAATGGCTACTACCTTTTTTGCGGTGGTGTATTGAATATTGAAATACCCAATAACACAACCTTAGCGTTAAGGTAGTCAATTTACGTGTGTCTGTGCTAACTCAAAATCCTCTTTGTGCACACACACGGGACCGACGGCTTAAAGTGTCCTCCGAAACACTCCGTGAGACGAAAATCGCTGTTTTTAATGTGTTAGTTTGTCTCCCATCAATATATCACTGTTATTAGTAATGATGAAATTGATAGAAAATCAAACGGCCACTAGGAGATTCGAACCCACGTCCCCATGCTTGCAAAGCCGGCACGCTAACCACTACTCTACAGCTGGGTCCGAAGAATTTTTTCAATCGAACTAAAATTGTATGATTTTTACGACGACAATGTCTTGAAAGCAATCTAAATATGTCGTTACCATAAAGATTCGTTGTGCGTTCCTGTTGGCTGTTGCCAGTGCACAACCACAAAAACAGCAGCACAACGAAATAAAATTGAAGAATATCTACTGCCAAATCAACAATAAATGTGTTGTGGTTAAGTTAGTTGTTCAGCGACCGTGTTGCTGCTAACATCGATACAGCGCGTTGCTAAGAAAGTGTCCCAAACAAAACGTTCGTTTGATCCATTTTTTTCCTTGTTCTTTTTTTGGATCGCATGCAGTTCCAACCGTAATCGCAACGGATTTCCCATCGCAAGCAAAATTCGGCTGATAACGAAATAAAAAATGCCTCTTCAACAGAGGCCTCAGAAATATTTCCGAAACATTGTTCTCGTCAAAACGTGCGACCAAAAAAAACAATACGAATTTTTTCGAAAAACTTATTAACATTTTGCGAATGAAATAAAGCAAACGAAAGGACTAAAAACGTAAATAAAGTATTTGAGAATAATTTGAGCAATGTGTTGCACAAACGACAGTCTTCACGGCAGTTTATATTAGTTTCAATTGCAAAAAAAACTTGACGAGAGTGTTTCGCATGCAATAGTTGGGAAACGGTCTAATTTTTTGTAATGCAAATGTGAAATGCAATAAAGAATGAAAAACGAATGTTTTATAAATATCGCAATAACGTGATTTGAAAGTGGCATAAAGCATTTCAAGTGATCGACATAAGAGTTTTAGCTAATAACTGCGAATTTGATACATGAGATGATGAGTAAGTGTTGAGAGGATCATGAGAACGCAAAATTCTTTGAAATACGAGCGAGAAACGAGCAAAAAACAAATAATAAGAAAACACCGAAGAAGAACAACACAATTCAAGAACAGCGAAAGTCACAACGAAAAGAAAAGTATCGACACTCATTCAAGATCCTCCAAATGATATTGTCAAAGGTGAATTTCGTAAATATTTTAGGTTGTAGTTGTCACAAACGAAAATTAAAAGTCCGGTGAAACACAAAGCTCAGCAGCAATATTTTCTTTGGCTGCTGCAATTTATGTTAAAGTTTTATTTCGTTCATTTTTTTTACAAAATGCATTCCGAAACCATAGAAATAAGAGGATTGTTTTTTGTTCTCATTTTCTGCAATTTCCGTTTTACTGTCCTCCTGCTTAACATTTACTCTTAAATTATAAACGCTTTGCTTCATTCTGCTTGCTTACAAAAATGTGTACAATTGCAAGCTTTGAAATGCGCTTCATTTTGGGCCAAATATTCAACTTAACGCATTTATTATCTTTTGCATTGGCGTCACAGGCCACTAAATAGACACTGGCCAAACATCATTCCTGTGCTATTTTGGAATTACCAAGTTTCAATGTCAATATACTGTTTGCATTTCGGCTTAGTGAGCTGAGTTTAGTGCGGTGTGCTTGTTTCATTTGTCAGTTGTTGTTCGCGGCATATGCTTTTTTTCACTTTCTATATTGTTTATATTTATCCAAAATTATAAATGAATGCGCAAATATTTTGCCAATATGGTAAGAGTGTGCATATGAATTAGTTCTTTTTTTCATATTTGTCAAATGGAAAACCAAGGTGCTAAAATATATCCGCTTCATAATTGATATGAATTTAATTTTAATACGTGAACAAAAAATTTATATCGCATCCACTTAGACAGTGTCCGGCCAATTTACACACGCCAAAGTACTTAATATCGTCTTGACGTATACGAACGAATTTTTAGCAATTGAAAAATTACTATGCAAATATTTTTCGACGGATATCACGACAGGTAATGAGAATCGAATCCTTTATTTTGCGACTTGTCAACAACACATTCCTTCAATTAAATGTTGCTGTTGCCACCATGTCGCATTGGCACATATTTCCTTACGATTTCACAATTTTAAATGACTAGCTCGTTTTCGAATGTCGCAATATTCCTTGCATTCTGTGACTTCACCCGGTAAACTTTTACTTATTAACCATACACTTGTAACTTCAATTGTTTATTATTTACTTTATCAGAAATACAAATCAATGTGTCGAAGGTGCTATACATTCCGCTTTAATGCTATTGTTGCTCGTAATCATTTAATTGTATTTGCGCGTCTCAAGCTCAAATGATAACAACGTACGTGTGCGCCCGAAATACGTCTAAAACGGAATGTGATTTCTTTATGATTCATGAAGCTCCAATAATTTTCGAAGCAATAAAAATGTCCAGGCAAAGTGAAAAATATTTACGTCTTGAACAGTCTAACTTATCATCGCCTCCATGACGATGAAGACCTCGAGAATCTTATTACATCACTTCATACTTTTGACCAAGACAATTTGTTGTTTATGCTAAATTAGATACTGTTATATGAAATTGTCACAAATTTTGTCTTTCGCATCCTTAGAGTTGATTCTTATCGAAGTAATTCACAAAACTAATGAGCGCAGGCAAATTATCACATCACTGAATGTTGAAAATACAATAATACAACTACAAAGAAATGACATCAATTCAACTAAAAATTGTTAAAATATTGCACAAATCTGTGAATGAGGAATTTGTTTCATTAAGTTTTTTGTCAATTGATTTCGAAACGATTCGTGAAAATGACGTTTATTCCACGTGAGAAAAAATTTGTCATTCGATTTTGTTGTTGTTGTTGTTGTGCCAATGCTGTTGTGAAAAGGAAAAAGGAGAGAGAAAGGCATGCAGAGAGCCGAGTATTTTTGTTTTTGAAAGGAATATATAGGTCGTTCTCCAAATGAAACGATACGAATACAATAAGCGACAAATATTTCGGAGCCCTGACATTTTTATGTAGAAATTGTGTTTTCGTTATTCTTTTGTAATTTGCTGTATTTTTTTCTTGGCCTCTATAAAACAACATCAGTCAATTTGGCAGATATTCAATGAGAAGTGATTTAGTGTATGAGTGCCTGCTCCATTGAGTATTCTTCGTCGTCAAAAACGATGAGCCAGAGCCAGACCCAGACCCAGAGTGAGAACGACGTACAGAGAACAAAAATTAAAACACACATCGATACAGAGTTCAGATGCACGCAACCAATCATCAAAAAGAACCTACTTTAAATACAATATATATTTATATGTATTTAATATTCACAATATCGATACACACACATGTTTCTTCTTTACATTCGCTCATCATTCATTCAGATACAAGCGTGCGAAATTTGCAGTGTCTCAACAATCTAGGTCTTTGTCATAAGCAACTCGTAAATTGTAATAATGTCAAACGCAAGAAAAGTATGAAGAATTTGAGTCAAACAAAAATGAAGAAATAACAAAAGGGAACAGTTAACGAAGCAATTGAAAAACAGTCAAACTGTTTCGATTATTCGAATTTTTAATATAATATTTAAATATTCCATAAAAAATTACACAAAAACCACAGCCAAAACGCTATTGATATTACCAATTGATTAAAAAAAAAAATTGATAATCAAGTTTAAATATCATTCATATCAATTTAGCTATGTCACCAATATTTTCTCTTGATTCGTCATGTGAAAAGAGCACAAACATTCGATGATAAGATAAGATGTTCGTTAGTAAAAAAATTGTTCCGTCTAAGACACCATGCAATTCATGCCATCCACACACACTCACGCGATATTCATCTACATATTTGAAAAAAAACCGAGGTTATCTTCATTCTTCGTATAACAATGAGATCAACGTAACTGATTAATTGGCCCTTTATATATGCAATGCGGCCGAAAGTAATTTTATCATTGGAATTGAAATTGCTCTGGGCGAATTCAACGATACAATGTAGGATATAAATTTGGGTATCGGAAATCATGAAATCAACATGCATTTATATTTGCATTTCAATGACGATACACATTTGCGTCACATTTCGCTAATTACAACGATTACAGTGAAAGCACATTGTTTTTCGTGCTAATTCTATCGGAATATACTAAGTATATTCTGCAGATAATTCTTTATCTGCTCTTGTTGTTTTCTCGTGTCTTTGGCGAAAGAACGAATCGCGCGCAATGATAACGACTGGAATTTCAGTTTTCACATCAAATTAAAAGCGAATGAATGCTGAATATCGCAGTCAAAGATTCCACATTCACAGCAATGCGAAAACATGACGTAGCGCAAAACAAACGGTAATCGATGAACAAAAGATAAGACCAAGAATCAGATGGAGTAAAGAAAAATCATGTCAAATTGCGTCTCTGTATTATCAGTTAGAATTGGTGGAATTTGTAAGATGTGAGCGGAATAGATGAGAATCGGGATCACCGCTTCGCTGTTGTTTCTTCCAAACAATCCCAATTGGCAATGCAGAAAAAAGAGTTAAACTGTTTGTTGTTAAATGCTCAGCGGGCTCGCTCCAGTCTCAGTTCCAGTTCAATCAATGAAACCATTTCAACTCATAAGTGAATCCATTACACACACGATTTTCACATAATAAATAGTCGAAGGCAGAAGACAAAGGTGTCGATGACAAACGAATCACGCACCGCGTATGCACGATGCATAAATGATTTTGGAGAAGAAAAAAATGGTGCAAAAAAAAGAAATTAGATGAGAAAATTAACGGATCTCATGGTTTTCTTTCCGATTCGCAATATTTAAAAAAAATATTTTGATGAAAGCGAAAGAAAAAAATTTCTTCCGGAAATTGCTGCTTGTTAAGTGTGAGGAAATGAGCGGAATTCAAAATATAAAATGTATTTCGATCGATGAACCGTATGCCGTTTCCTCGAAAGGCACTGCCAATTATAAGATTAATCAAAGATATTGTCTTATGTTTACAAACATCTTTTCCTCGCCACGAACGGATCGAAATTAGAAATCCTTGTTTGGGTGACTTCTTTGCAATCGTTAATCTGTCGACGTGTTAATTTGCGATTCCTTTGTGCGCACTCGTTTTGATAAAATGATGAAAGAAAAATGTGCCCAAAATCAACAATTCATCGGCAGTCATTTGCAAAACATGTTACGAATGGCAAATTAAATGAAAGCAACACCACAAACAACAAAAAAGCATACATCGTGTTATCAAATTGAGTTGAATTTTGCATGAGCTGCTCTTAGATTATAAAACATAACACAATGGGTGCGCACGTTTACCAAGCGAAAGATTTTACGTTCTCAGGATATTATTAATCAGTATGCATCTAGTCAATGATTCAATACACTACTCAAGTAGATTTAATTCCACCGATGAAAAATAACAAAAATAAATTTAATCGGCTGCACGCAATCAAAGGCAAGGCAATTGAAAGTATATATATATATATATATATATGTATTAAAGGAAATGATGGGTGATCCGGTAAAAATAGGAAAGAGTCTTTCTCTCTATCTCTCGGGCCCGATTGCAGCGAATTATTTTCCAAATTTGATAATAATATTTAGGCAATCAAATGATGCTATATTTGCGTTTTCTCGCGCACACATTTGTATTTTGTGTTTTGTTCGCGTCTGCTTTGTATCGAAGAATTGATTTGTTTGGGAGGGCATCTCCACAATCAATCCATTCGCAGCCATTTACAATGATTATCTGCGTTGCGTTCAAAAATAATTATTGGAAACAATCAACGATTACCTCGAATGACTGTGTGTTTTTCTTTGTGCACTCGCCAATTATAGACATGGTTTTTTGATGAATGAAACTTTTTCTTTCTTTTTTTGCCTCGCCTGTGCTACAATTTCTCAATCCTAATTTTTATTTTGGCATTCATGCGCGCACGCCGTTTGCGCTTAGTTCGATGATCCGGTTGTTTCCAAAAACATCTTTTGCAAATGAGTTCCGATCACATTCCATTCGGCACATAATTTGAATGCTTTTTCGTTCTGGATCTTCGGTAATTTATGGGCGAATCGCTTGAATACGCAAATAATGACCAATTTTCAGATAGGAAACGAGCCATTGATTTACCATCCAAAATGCGAGAAGAAGAAAAAATCTTCTTGGGAGAAAAAGCAGAGGAAAAAAGTGCAGAGCACTTCGGCATTTTTGGTAAGCGTGAGACAGTTAGCACTGTTGCGATCTTGATTTGCTTTAATTAAAAAAACCAAACCCAATGAACAGTATGTACTTTTTTTTAAATACCTGCACCAAGATGCCCAAAAGATAATGACTCAATTTGGACCATAATTACAATGTTTACTATTTATTCCGTTTTCGGTTTCTGCGTTGGCTCTCTGGGGTTTTTCTTCTCCGTGGCGCACACTGCTTTTAATGAGATCCAAAGTGTAGCATATTATGTGGCTGTGTGAGACGAGTGTTAGGTTGATCATTGGGCTATCGTGTGTTAATTACCTTTATATAGAATACAATGAAATCCAAAGAACGAACCTTACACGAACTGGTCAAAATGAAATTATTTTTCGTTTGCATTTTTTCTTCGCTTGAAATTCCCTTCTTTTTCATGGCAACAGCATGAAATGACAGACACAAATCGCACAGCATTTGGTGGAAAATTAACAGAATTTCTACAGTTTTCTTCTCTCTCTCTCTCTCCCCCCCATATATTCGCTCTTTTTTGCACTGTCAATTGCAAATTGTAAGCATTAACACCAAGCCAGCTCATTGAAACAAAATCACACCACCCAATGTCAAAATTACATACTCTTCGTTATGCTAATTTCTTTTCTTATGGCTTCATTTTGTGGACTCGTGTGAAAGCGCGCGCATCACTCACAAAAGTCTTATTGAAATGCGACGTTAATGTTCATTTTTAGCATTAAGCGTTCGAGCCATATCCGATAATTACGCCTGATAATCTCTTCATTATGGTGTGGCATTTAAAAATTCCGATAAAATATTGTGAAAAATGAGTTAATTTTTGTTAAATCTAAAGCAGATGTTCCAATTTAAGCGGTATATAAATCACAAATCAACATTTGTTATTTGAAGATGAAAAATATAATGAGATCAAGCCAGCATGTTTTTGAAATGAAAAATATCAAACATTTTCAGATTGATACTAATCAAACAGTTACATGAGTTAAAGTGAATAGCGTAAGTCATCTCGCGCAGCCAAATTTTCGCTACAAAAGCAGCAACATAAAAAACGTAACGAAAAAAAGGTGGCGGTACTTGAAAAAGCATTCAGAAATGCGCTCGTTTTTGAATGGGAATTCGATTCCATACAAAATGAAAAAAATCGTGTTTTTCAGTTGATTTTCACTAGGCTATATTCACATTGTGATCGTGGTGCATGTAAACAAATTATTATAATACAATCAAAAACATGGTTTAATTGGATTAGGAATTAAATCCTCGCCTCTTCTTGCTAATGGAAAGTTCGAAAGAAATGGAAAGAAAAGGTGAAAAAATAAAATGAAAAATAAAAGAAAAGCCATTCGTTAGCATCAATGCGAGCCCATTCATCAAAGACGCGTCGACATGGAGGCCGCCAGCCTTTGTGGAATGCCTTGTAAGCCTGATTCGTTCTTTCGCGCCAAAATTAATTGGATAGAAACTATTTGTATGCAGATCGGCTGGCTGTCAAAGCGAGTTGCCGCGTCTGTCTCTCTCGCTGTGTGTGTGTACGCACGCGCTCGCACTGCTACCGCATGGATGACGCGTGGACATGTCATGTGCAACGAAACCGCATGATTGACGCAAGGATAGCACTCGAACCCGCTACTACTGTGCTGCTATCGCGATTTCAGTCAAGGTTCGTTTCATCATCATCGAATCGAAATAATGTGTTTGCAAATGAGCCAAGCGAAGCGATACCAAACTGAGCAAGCGAGCGAGAGAGATGGAGAGAGATTCAAACGCTATTGCATGGCATGCAAGTTATTAAATTGTGGTGAAAGTTTTTCACATATGCCATCGCGAGCGCACAATGAATGAAATGAGCAAAAGAGCATACAGCATTGTTTTTTATGCGTACATCAGACGTGTTTAACATATTGAATACCATCTTCATCGTGTTATAAGTATAATTTCTTGTTTATGAGCTCGTGTATGCACGCATTAATATTACGTTTACTGGTTTTCGCTTGTAGCGAAATGCATAAATTAGAGAATGCTTTGGTTGATTTCCATGTTGCTGCCGCTGTTTTTTTTAATCGTACAACAACAGAAAAAAACAGCGATGAAAATGATTTTTCTGACGCTTGTCGTCGATGATACCGTTTTTATTCACAAAGTGATAATTTTCGTGTAATAACGAAAAATTACTGAATAGACAAAGCACGATGCACACGAAAATGAATAATTAAAATCCGATGTTCGTATTGACATCCATTGCAATACACACACAAACAGACATGTCAAAATGATGCATATGGTGGAAAAGAAGCAAAAAAGTGCAAGCAAGCTCATCAGCACATCGGCACGGCTCGCAACTGGAAAATGCGTGAGCTGTGTCAATCGTATTCGCTGCTTGCATACGATCTGCATCGAGCTAAATCAGATAGGGCTAGATGATTGGCAGCTTATTGGGAATGTGTTCATTTAGTCAACGGCATTTGTGATCTCACAAATCCGCAATTAAAAAGTACGCGTCACTCATTGGTCTTTTGCTCTTCTGTCGCATTCATGCAACAACAGCATATTTGCAATCGTGACATAAATACAATAGCAGACTCTCGCGCACGCTTGCTCGTTCATTTGAGCGGCTGCCGATAAGAAGCATCCCACATAGTTGACTATATACAGAAAATTATAATTTTATATAATGTGGCGCTTCTCCGCTTAATTTTTAGTTTGCTGCAGGCAACGTTCACAAAGCCGAACACGATACATGTTCATTTAATATTGTGCGCACACGGAACAGACTTTTTCCTTGATTGTTTTGGCGGTATCGATGCGTCGGACCGTGGATTAAATGACGTGTTTGAATCCGATTCCGGAGAATTTATTGTCAACTGATACATGTGCCGCTTTATTGTGGACTTTCACACTAAAAGACTTCGATCATTTTACCCATCAGGCATACCGGAGCAAGTCGGATCGGCCGAAGAAGAAAGGAAATTGAAATACCAAATGTGTTCCGTCTGGTGAGATAGAGACAAAAAAGAAGCGTCTCTAAAACAACATAAATTGTGTGCATTTCAACCATTGATTATCGATTTTATCCATTTTTTGCATTCTTTCTTTCAACGGCCCATAAAGTGGAAGAAACATATTTCCAACCAAGTGGACAATTGATAAAACGAAATGAAACGGAAAAAACATACAAACGTGCAACCGTCATTTTCAATTATTTAATTGGAATTTCTCCATTTTTTTTTATATCAGTAGAATTGAATTTGCTGTTGTTGTCATTTTAGCACATAAGATCATTGCAACGAACACAGAGAATTAATTTATTGTGATTTCGAGCCATGCGTTGGTAATAATAGATTTTTGGTATATTTTGCTTGAATTACAACACGGACTTTGACATACATTTTCGATCTAACATAAATTCACCAGCAGTTTGGCTTAATTTTACCAAACCTGGTTTCTGCGCCATCTGATAGTTCAAACTGGTAGATCAATGCTGGTGAATTTTTGTTAAAACCAATATTTAAGTCAAACTCTGTGTGGTAAATCAAGCAAAATTTACCAACAATCTACTATTTACCAACACATGACTCGGAATCACCTTTTTTTTGTCTGTGCGTGTACAGTTAAATTCAAATTAAGCCCAGGATTGGAGGCTGAACGTACCGCATGAATGGCGAAAAATTAAATTAAGAAGCATAAAAAATGCAATGCGAGACTAAACGGGCAACCGTGATGTGATGTGATTAAAAGACTTGAGTCGTTTCAATTCCAATAAATCGACATTATTGCAAGCAGTGCATTTAATAACAAATGGATTTATTTTATATAAAAAAAAACAATGACCAGTGTCATTAAATACGCACCGCTTATGCAGACAATTGTGAGCACAGATTTTCTTAGCAGCCCGTTACATAACCGTACAATTTGAAATGAATGGCAAGATGGAGAGCGAGAAAGGGGGGGCGAAGCCAAATTAAAAAAAATACAAAAAAAAAAAATCGCACTGAGAACCGAAACACAGAAAAATCAAATGAACTTGGCATTTTCACTAGAAGAGTGCATAAATAAAGTGTTAACAGCTTGAAATTAATTTGGCAAACGGTTTTGTTTATATTGCTCTTGAAAGACAATGAACGGTGTGGTGTGTGCGTGACCGTGCGAGAGAGCGAGAGAGCGAGAGCGCTCTTTCGACTGGTGCACAGCACAACGACCATATATTTATCATACAAATGATTCAGACACCGAGCGAGCGCAAGAGCACAGAAAGCGTCAGAACCAGAAAAGGCCGCATGTCCCATACGCCAATTCAGAGACGCTTTAGATAAAAGCTATTCACAAATAAAAGGGAAATCGGTAAAGAGAGAGAGAGAGAGAGAGAGAGAGAGAGAGAGAAAAACCAAAGCCGAATCGTATCTCAGTAAATGATTGAAAATTCATGTACCAAAATCCCGAAATGGTGTGTTCAACGCCGCAACCATTGTGGTCTATGTGTTCTCTCGGTGCCGTGCATTCTTACAATATGACTCATTTGAATATAATTTAGTTTTCATCATATGAGCCGCATGCTTTACACATTTACTTATCGCTTGTGTTTGAGCCATTAGATTTTCAGTCTAGTTCATTTTATTACTACATTTCGATCAATAAAAGAATTGTGTCTGTCCGCCGAGAAATTCGATTTGAGGCATTCTTCACGACTGATTTTTTATTCCATTGAATTTCAACTTATTGCCCTGTTTATATTAGCAAAAATTCAAGAGGCACACCGTTGTTGTTTCCGTTAGTTACACGATAGCCGCGCTTCGTACAGTTGACAACAAATGTTTCAGACAAATTGCTCATTCGTACTTTTTCAAGTATGCTGGCTCTCGGCATTCCAACTTTTGAAACGGCGGATTGTCGGCAGATATGTTCGCCATATTTTATGTCGGGTACACAAATTTATTTTTATATAGTATTATTTTCTGCGAACATTGTGAATGTCCAGAATGAGCTAATAGAATTACAGCATCTGACTGTCGATGGAGATCGGAAGACTTGCGGCCCAACTGGGAATTGTATATGTGCTGCTTATTATGTTTTTCATATGCTCGAACTTTGTTCAAACCCTTTGAAATAGATATATGGTTTGGAGCGCTCAACCAATTGGAATGATGGAGCAAATCATATAGCAATCATGTAATTAGTTTTCCAGTAACTACTCTCTTCCAATGAGGGAAAAATGCTAGGCTACTTTTTTGAGTGTCAAAAAAAGTTAAAACCCAGCGTATACACACAATTTTCCCGTTTTATTTCACTTCATCTCTCAAATTCGCTCAATCTCAATTTCTTTTTCTCATTCTTGTCGGAGCAACTGCGCGATATCTCTGGAGTTCTTTGCTTCCAATTCTTAAGCGGAAAAATCAAATGAAGCGTAAGTGCTATATATGTGAACCGCAATATTGTTTTGATTGTTTTGCGAACGCGCGCGTGAGAGATAGAGAAATGAAGAAGAGCACCGACGAAGCCCATGGGCGATAGGAAACAATGAAATTTTATTTAAGACCTGCGCGCATAACAGCGAAAAAAAAAAGAAACAGTGGAAGAACATGTTCTCTAAGAAGTTAGAAAAAAAGAAGTCGATGTGCTCAGAAGATGAACGCACCATCAAATCCGTTGTCCAACAAGTGTTTGCATACTTACACATTTACATGTGTTGATGCTGGTTGTGATGACATCCTCAAATCGAGTCAAACGCGGCTAAAACAAAACAGTTAAACGATGGCTTCATAAAATTAAATTGCAACGCAAAAGGCGAAATGACGAGAAAGTCTTTATACAATTCAATTTTTCTCATGTGTATCTCCGCGTCCTGATATTTTATGTGTTGATTTTCATTCAAGTTATTTGTTGGTAATGTGTTGCTCATGGCAAAATAGCAACAATCTCTTCTGCTCTCTGTTTCTTTTAGTCTGTGTTCCAACTGCTGAAGAGCATGAGGTGAATTTGAAGAGCGGACTATTAGAAACCCGCTGTTATTATACACATGTCTTCAATTGCACACCAATCGGATTGATAGATGATTGAATGAGGTAATGTTTGTTCAGTAAATCACACAGCCAAAGCATAGTTTGTAGTGATGGTCAATTTGCCAGACACATTCATCAAAATAGAAACCCACCAAGAATCAAGGCTCGGATAGTGCTGTCAAGCGGTATTTCTATGCCGAGATGGGCCAAGCGATGAATACGTACCATTTGTTGTTTCTTCGCTCGAATTGTTTTTTAATTTTCACTTGCTTCGATTCGGTTCAGTGAGAAGAGACAAGACTCATGATGGGACAGTCTTCGTACGAAATGAAGATTTCATTGAAAATCTGATGAAATATCAGATTCGTTTTTTTATGTTCGTATCACATATAAATTCAAATCATATACTGAATCATCTTTCTATAGAATAATTTCTTCAATGTTCAAGAAATCTACATGAAAACATTGATTTGAATCACAAAAAATTTCCCATTTCCTTGGTCGATTGCGCTCCGCACAACGCTTCCAGTGAGTTCAGTGTGAAGTTCTTCATCGATTATGAACTGGAGCGCCACGTTTGCACGAATTCAATTTTACTTAAAGTAAGTGACAGCCAATCGTCTGTTTTGTAGGATATTCACAAAAGGATAATTGAAATTGATACAAAAAATATGCGGACAATTGTAATATTGAGAACCATAACATAATAAAAGGAGTTCAAAATAATTGCTAATCCAAAACTCTTCGACGATATCAAATTATCTGATGTTTTGAATGATACATCTCTTTTTCTGGCAAAGGTGATCTGATCAATTGCATGACACATACACACCAATACTTTTTTCAAATGCCATTGGTAATTTATTATTGAAATGTCAAGAACTTACATTTTATTTCAATCGCCAATACAATAAAAATCATAGTTTTATTTTCAGTCCAAAAAATAATGGCTCGGAAAAAATTAGAGGGATCAATCGAGCGAATTGCGTTTGTCACTTAAACAATAAAATTGATATGGTTTATCTATACATTTATTAAATGCTCTCATTGGCTATTTCTACTTTCACCACTAGATTTCGCATAGTTTACCAATGAAGTTTAATGTGTGTGCATGTGCACTCTCTCACCAATCGAACGGTGTTATGCGTTGTAAAATGGCGCAAACGGAATTTTAACGCGGTATACCTTTTGGAAGGACACAATCAACTATCAGTGCTACCAACTATGGTTTGGAATGGGATATTCAATTTTAAAATGAAATTAAATGTGAACCAACATTTACCTTTTAACAATTATTTCAATACACTTCTTTTCGCTCTCTTTCCGGAATATTTCCGCTTTTCTTTCTTCTCATCGAGGTGTTTGTATGCCTCCGCCGTACTTTTTATTGCTTTTATTATTCTCATTTATTTTTTTGATATGATTATTAACATGGTTTTCGGTTTCGTTTCGCTTGTGCGCAAGAGGTGTAATCAAATAATGGAAACAATGTGAATTTTAAAAAACTATTAGAAATTGGAATATGACACGATTCTAATGAGATATAACAGTTTTTACTGTTTTCCGCTAATGTGAAAAAAACGATTTTTGGTAGATTGAATTTCGTGATAGTTGCGATCACGGCGATTTATCATAAATGAACGTGTGAACGCTCGTTCGCATGAGCGAATTTTTACGCTAAAAACTGGTCGCCGCCAACCAAAAATTATTGATCACACTGAAAACTATCAGTTTTTATATTCCCACCAATTAACGCATTCCGACTGAACAATGGTGAATATTTCAAATATAATACAATAAAACAAAATTCAATTAATTATAACAGCTTAATATTCAATCCGATGGATGAATTGATCTGTCGATGAATTTAAATTGATCGCATCTCACACAAAAAAGTGACAATTAAGTCGAATTGAAACTTTCTAGCATATAAATGGATATTTTTAATGCAGATTCAACACCTACCGTTTGGAAAGCGATATAAAAATAGAAGAAGCAAAATAAAGAAAAACGACGTGGAACAGAAAAACTAAGTCATGATTCGGATGTGACCACGATTTCGACAGAAGCCAAATGAATAATAATAAAAAAAACAAAGAAACACAGATAAAAAACATAAAATTGAAACTAAAAACAATATCAAAAAAGTTGTTGTGAGAAGAACCGAAACAAGAAAATTAATAAAACAAAAAGAGAAAAAGAACTAAGGCTTATTTTTGAATAAGTCAGAGAGAAGAATATACATACCGCCATTTTTACAAGCCACACGAAACAAATTTCTATTGTTATGAAATATAACATTCATGACTATGAGTTCTTTATCTGTTAGAGCATTATACGGCGTTTTAATCGAAAATCAAATCAGGGCTCACGCTCGAACATTCATTTAAAATACGTTTGTTTTCTCCGCAATTATTCACCACGCGCACTTATGTAAGCGATGCAGATTCTGTACCCCCAATGGACACTCCACTAAAACATTAGATGGAACAGAGAGAAGAAACATATCGATGAATACAAAACAATATGCGCATAGATTCTAATCGTCGCAACGACTTGAGAGATATAATCAGAGAGCGAGCGCGGGAGCAGGCGCGTGCAGTTTCAAACCCTGAACCGCATGAGTGAGCAAAGAAAAGTCACCTTTGCACAATGCAACATAGCATTCATTGAGTTCCGATGTAAATGAATGGCTTCGACCGAAACAACCGAAAACCAAATGTACATAGAGAACGTATCTTTTCTGCAATTTTTACATACGGTAAAACGGTGGAAAATAGTCATAATATTGTTGCTTTGATTCAATTGAATGTTAGACAAAGAGCACATATTTTTCTATATCTCATAACGACAAGCCATATTTGTATGTGTTCATCGCAAAACAAATTCAAGTCTGGGACGAAGGAGAGCGAGAGATAAATTGTGTTTGTGTAATGTTTACACTATAGCTCATTGTTTTGTTCGTGTTGTTCCATTCTGTTCTTTGTTCACCTCATTTGCATCATTGTGTTCCGAAATTATATGACTAGGGCTATTCGATTTCGGTGGCATCATGAGAAATGCTTACATTCAAATTCAACGAAATGTTGAAATTAAATTCATATTGCATTCATGGGGTCGATAAAATTTCGCTTTTCTGAGCGCTGTGTTCGTGTTCCTTTGCCGCGACACGGAAAGGCCATTTTCCACAACATTTGCTTGTAATTGATAAGGAAACGCAATTTTAATAGTGGTTCGTTCCACTTTTGTTTTTGCTCAGTTCGGCCCAAGTTTTGCATAAAAAAATCAATAAAATTCATTAATCACTCACAAAAGTGACTTTCAAAGGTTAATGAAAATGAATGGAAAAACACCGATTGCAATTTGCAAACCGAGAAATTTAATTTTCTGACGGATCGCGTGAGATTGCCACAATTTAACTTTTACGAGAGAGCGAAAAAGGAATATTTGGCTTTGCATGCACATTGCACACAATTCAGACGCAATTAGTTCACTTTTACACTATCGGGCTCTCTGTCATCACTTTTACAAAAAAGAATTCTCTGTTTTGTTTTCCCCGTGTGCCCCAGTGCACACTTCAATTCAACGTTCTTGAATGTTGTGCGTGCATCGCGTAAAAAACACAAATTACATAATTTTTCTGGTTTTCCCCATTCAAGAGACAACGAAACTTCTGACCTGCTTTAGATGTTCGATTTAGCTTAATCAAACACCAAAAAGAAATATGAAATCCATGGCATTATATTAATAAATTATTGCAGAAAGCAATATATTTGAACTGAAAAGGTAGACAGGTTCATTTGGGTGATTGCACTGATATTTAAGTAATGTTTATATTACTAGTGCTGCTCTTCTTCTTGAAATACACATCGAAATCTGATTGAAATGTCACTGACCGACGTTTGGCGATTTGCATGAAATACGCAATAGAAGCATAAAGCTAGAGTCAGAGATTTTACCTATTGTTGGGCTATTCACACATCGAATCATTACCGCGCGATTTCATCCAACAAAATTAACAATAAAACGTCGAGAAAAAGTGGAATTGTGCAATGTAATGCTTAGTTATGTTCGCTCCATCAAGGGCTGTGATAGAATAGCATTGCGTTAGCATCAATTCAGGCAATAACAAAAATATTCGGCCCCGAGATGACCGCAAAATTTCCATTACGGCGCTAATGAACAGTTTGAATTGACCTGAGAGAGCAATTGAAGAATAAACGGTTGCGATTCAGGCGTCATTCAACTATTATATACAAATCGTGTGAGCAAGGGAGGCACAATGGTTCAAACATCGCTTTGATCCATTTTCCGGTTTTCAATTATCACAATTTGTAAATACCCAATGTTATGTAAGAATATTAAATTTAACGAGGAAGAAAACGAGCAGATCGCGTAAAAATAAATTTCATTATGAAAATGACATAAACATTAAACAAAACAAAGCAGCGCTTTGTTGATGCAATGTCATATTGTGTGTTTTTTTCTTCATATGTTCATTGAAAAGATGGATGCATTTGTCCGTCTTTTTTTCGTTCTCTTCATTTAAAATCGTTTTCTCCATGCACCCAATCCATATGAATCATAATCAGATACGTAAGAAGAGGCGAACATAAGCAAAAATATGTAACAAGCACACTTCACTTAGTCTAAGCCATCAATAAAGAGTGTATTTTGTATTTTCGTGTTTTCCGGTTGCTTTTTGTGTCTTCTGTTAAGCTTATTACGTATTGTTTCTCCTCTGCGCCCGTTTATACCTTTTTTCCAACGTAAAATGTTATTTTAAATTTACAACTCTTTATGGTCATGGTAGTACCGGTAGCTCTAAATCTTCCTCTTGTCTCTTTCAGCAAGCAAAGAGTAAAAACAGCAATAATACATTCGTTTGTCTATTTTTCTTCACAGTTTATTTGCCACTAGTTCCATTTATATTTGATGGAAACAAACATACATATCGTTCAGCAGAAAGCAACGAATCGAGCCAGCAGAAAATGTCTTTTTAACGAAAATGGTTTTAAATTTTTTTGAATTGTAGTTATTTCAAAGGGATCAAACGCAAATAAAAATCAAGTGCTGATTTTACATTGGATTAGAGAGGAACGCACAAAAAATAATTTAGGAAGAGGAAAAATGCCAAATTTTTGTGAATTGTGTGTTTTTTTGATAAAATGCGAGCAATAACATTGCGGTAAATCTGTACAATTTTTTCAACATACTCAAAAATTGCGATTTAGAATTCGTTACAAAATATTGTTCAAAAATCGATTCCGAGAAAAAATAGTTGACACAAATCCCGAGAGAAAAAACCTATCAAAATTCGCTGACAAAATGATTTTAAAAATGGACCCCGATGAACTTTTCACGATCAAAGTGCAATATTTAGCCGATACAGACCCCTATAATTGTTTATCCATGTATCCAATACCATCACGAGCACCAACCTATTCATTTGCATGCACGACACCGTTGGCCACACAATTGGGCAGTGTTTTGAGGTTATTGGGAGCACCACAACGGGTGAGAGTTCAATTTAGTAATCTCATTATAAATAGAAAATTGTTCATAGAAAAAATAGGTGTAGTTATTGTTGATGTTGTAGAAATGGAGGATTGAATATATTCAAACCGGTAAATTTTCGCACAAGTTACAATCATAGCCATATAGCTGTTGAAATTGAAGATAGTTATTACTTTCAAAATAATAAAGAGATTTACAATTAACCGGTAAGAAAACCAGCACATATAAAAACGCATAGGCTCCTCTCTTACTCGAAAAATTAATCAATTTTGAATGTGCTCACAATGCCAGAGTGAAACATCGATGAGATTCTCAATCGAATCGAGAAAAAGAGTGACAGGAGAGGAAAACAGCACCAGCACATTGGCAGTGCGACTATTCAATTTCCGTTATGCATAAATCTCTCCAGACCTGGAGCTATAAATTAATCAGTTTATCGGTTTTTCGTTATACTTTACACGCATTGTACGTCATGATACGTTTCGAAAACGGTGGATATTCTCAATCTAAGTCGAAATCTAAGCTAGAATCAATGTCTGCTATCGGAAATGGCTCTTCTCTCTTTATCTCTAAACGTCTTTCTCTTTTCATTCGTCAAAAGAATTCTAAAAAAAAGTCAAATTTACGGGAAACAGGAAAAAGGAATAGAATAAATTTATAAGAATCGGTAGCGCTTTACGTGTGTGTGTGTGTGTGTGTGTGTGTGTGTGTGTGTGTGTGTGTGTGTGTTGAAACGCCTATCTGGTATTTCGCGTGGATACAATGGATTCATTGATTCTGATTCGATTCGATCCCGCCAATTATGTGATTCGGAAGGAAAATCAATAAATAAAACATTGCAAATTGCTACAATTGTGTAGACAATCAAAAAAGTGAACAAGACCGCACCGGAGCAATCGAATGATTGTCAATTTTTCACGGAACGTTCTTTTGCCATCGAACCATGTTCGATTCTTGTTTTCGATCAGATCGAACATGAACGCGTATACAATGAACAAACAAACGGAAAAAATGGTGTGTGCCGAAGAGAAAGAAAGCTGTGTGTTCGTCGAACGTCAAAGAATGCAGGAGTAATGAGCATATGCCATGATTTGTCTTGATTCGGGTTTCTTTTTGAATCGTTATGTGTCTGCAAAAGTCATTGACATGAACCGTATTTTTCAAACTAACTTAAATTGGAATATTAAGTACCTGTACACAGGCGACAACACACACACACACGAAATTCTTAAAACAATAAGAGCAAAACTGAATGATCCAGAGATAAATTCGTCTGCGCGCACGAAAATGAATGAAGGAAAGGAGGTACGAAAAAGGGCCGCCTGAAATATATCATCTTTGTTTGGACGCGCAATTGGATGTTCGTCGCCGAAATGAGCGTGAAGCTTACTTCGGCACACCATACAAAGCAATCCCGTCGAGTCCAGTCGAACGCATTGATTATCATATGTCTTGTTAGTTGTCGAAGTAGCATTTTTTATGTCAAGCGAAAGATGAAATAAGCAACAGAAATGAACCAATTCTCAAATATTTATTCATTTTCGATTTTTCAAAATAAATCAGCAATTGCAATCTCATTTGTCTTTCATTGTTCTATAAACTTTCCGTTTCATACGTTTCAGTTGGATGATGCGACTATTCAGGTGTACAAAGATGGTGATTATGGAGCTTACCTCGACCTGGAATCATCCTTAGCCGAACAGTCAGAGGAAATCGAAGGCTTACATTCAAAGTGAGTAACATCCTTCTAACTAAGCGAATTATCCTAATTGACACCGAAACATCATTGCGAGTCGTGATTGCATTGCGTGCGTGGGCGAAGTAATCAATCGATTATTGAACCAGCGATATTCTCGCTGTTAAGATGTTTGATTGCTGTTATTGTCACATGCAGTATTAACGCTTTTCATTTAATGTCAGCAAAGTCAGTGTTGTCAATCTTTCGATGATGTTGCTGCTGCAGCGCTGTTGTTATCCCCGTCTTGCTCCGAACCACAGCACTATTGACTGGATTTCTCATTCAAGCCGCGTGAACTCAACTATTGACTGTCGGCATGTTATTTATATCGTTTAAAAGTCAATGTCAAATACATTTATCGACTTTTATACATCTTGTGTAATTATCTCGAAAGATTGTAGTACAACAGCTGATGAGTACACAATATATGGCATATTTTTTGACTCTGTTGATGCTGATGCACGCTTTAGAACTTCCACTTCGAGTGCATACAATGTTGTTGACGGCTGCGCATGTGAGTCGACATGAAATGACAAGAGAACATGTCTTTTGATGCAACTAGAAACAGTTGTGGCTTTCCTGCGTTTTTCTGTTCATCTATCTGGCCATATTCTATCCCGTTTATTCGTAATAAGAGACTTTTTCCTTAGGCACTTTATGTGTCGTCTGTTCGAATGTCAGGTATGTGACTGTTTATTTCATTACTGGACGAATCGCCACTTTATTTCATTTGAAAACCGACGAATTGAATTTTTTTATTTAATGGCATTTTAAAGTTCAATACACATACACACACACACAGCACACACACATAAAAACACATCTTTCAGTGTTGGCTGCGTTGTTGTTTTCGTCGGAATAGAAAAAAAAGTTATATACCGTTAATTATTCGCTTTTTTCACTTATTGTCGTTGTTATTGCGTCGTTTTTACTTGAACATGTACCTCATCCATTCGATTATTATAGCATCTATATTCGCCTTTTTGTTTGCTTGAATTATATCTTAATCAGTTAATTGAGCCAGAACCCACGAATAAGCGCGCGCGCACTACGGAATAGAGAAAACATGTTTTCTCGTATGCAGCCAACAGCAGCAGCAGCGGCCGTATCAGCCGCATCTATCCATGAAATGGTTGATTGGATGCACAATCACTAGGCTCAATTAATGTTTAATTAATATAAATTCAACATTGTATCAACACAACGAATATAAAATGTGTAACACAACAATGACAACGAAAACGACGAAAAAAGCAGCAACACACTGGAGATGAAAAGAAAGACAGAACAAATGAACGTATTCGGCGATACTTCACATATTGTACGTGTAATCACATAAAATTTAGGTTTAAATGACGAGGGAAAAAACGACGTGTGTGTGTGTGTGTCGACGGAATTCAAAGGAACGATACGTTTCTAGCGGAATGAAATATGATAGAAGTGCGCGTGCATTGAACAAGTGTCTTTTACTTGAGCTTTGGCTCCCGAATGTCTATTGTTTACTCATTTCCCAGTGACGATGCGTCGTAGTTGCCATTTATATATTTGTCTTTTTTTTCCACATTGGTCGTGCAGAGTCAAATCAAACAAAATCATTTTCGGTTAATTTAATTGCGGAAAATGCATTTTCCGTTCGGAAATGATACCAACCTAACCATTTGTGCACAAACTCCACATATATTTCTTGAGAATTGAAATAACTTGTGCGTGTCAAATGTTTTGGACATTATTACCAATCACATAAGTGCTCATAAACTGAAATTAAACCGTCTTGTTCAAGTGAATGTAATTTCGAGCGATTATTATATGATATTTTTATAAATGCACCGACACAAATGCAACTTTTTTATAGCATACAATATCTGATCTCAGCATGTTTGAGAAGTGGATAATATTGTTCAAATGAGAATTTTGCTGCATATTTTTTCAATGTCATTTCTGCTTAGTGCATCTACAAGCAAACCGTCGCGTCAAGATCACATGGGAAATGAAGAAACAAAATATTGTTGCAATAAAAAAAGGCGTGCGCACATTTGCGCGCGCTGGCAGGAATACAAAACTGAAAATATGTATACGATAAAATTCATCATTGTTTGTAAATCTTTTAAATGGGTGAAAAAGGAGAATAATAAAAAAAATAAGTGTATTACGTTTCCTTCAAATAGACATGAACGAATTGGTATTCTTTTGTTTTTATTGTCGGCATAAAATCATAACAACAACAACAACAACAACAACAACAGATGAAGATTGTAAGTTATATGCTTGTACCAACACGCAAAGAAAAGAATGCCAAAACCAATACTAGCTGGTTCGCAAGAACGCCAGCCATATATTTTGATGCGGCACACACTGATAACAACAACAGCAACAGCCACAGCAGCAGCAACAAACAACTAAGATCGACTATGAATAAAATACATTTCTCTTTTAACAACAAAAGCAATAGCATCACGGCGCACAACGCTAACAGTTTTGATGCACTCACTCGGTTGTATGAATTTCCAGCAAAAATCTGTAAATCTCACCATTGCAAATGACTTTACATTCATTTCATTCGAAATTTTTTAATGGCTTTAGTAAATGTTATTGTTATCGCAATTATTTTTCATTTCACACGAAAACTGTAATGATGCTGAATTGGTTTTATTTGTTCGGTTTTTTCATCTTAATTTTTGTCTCCCTCTCGCCCTCTCTTTCTATCTATCTCTCTCTCTTTTTTTCAGCAATCGAAAAAACTCACTGGTTGTTCGTACACAACTAAGTGTTCGAGTGCATGCAATTATTGGTAAGTAAAGACTAGAGATCAATTTTATCAGTGAGCAGCGAAAGAAATTGCACGTTTACAGAGCAAATCGTCTCCGCTTAGTTTTTTTTCCCACTTCTTCACCACTCTGCAATGGCTGGATATGGAATCTGGAGTGGCCAATACAAAGAATTCTGGACAGAGATTTTAGTTCGAAAGTTTCTAATGTACAAAAACGATTATTCATAATCAAACAAATTAAATGACTTTCCAACCGGCGCTCAGGGAACAGTATACTTTAAAGGTACACCAACTGAATGAGTGTGGACACAGCACAAATGCCTTTTTTCTCTCTTTAGAACAAACGCATGAAAGGCGGGAGCAAAAGATTAAACTACAAAAAAATATTTTGACAATTGTATCGATCAACAGCGGTTTTTGAGTTCAGCTGTTGACCGCATCGTCCGCATTCGCTATGTTTGTTTCGCAACAGTTTTATTTGTACTGAAACAAGAGAGAAAAATATAACAGCAACATCAACAACGAACTCAAATCGAACGAAAAAAAAAAAAAAACGAAGAAATTGAAGAAAAATCAAAGCAACGCGATAAAATAAGCATTTTCGAATGGCCTTGACTTGAAGTACTTGCGCTCATTGTGGTAATATGGCAATATTTAACACGCGTCAATGATGAACAGTTGATGTTGTGAGTTGGTCTCATTTGTGCTTCAGATTTTGTACGTTTGCGTACAGATCTCATTTGTAGTTGATCGTACTTTGTGCTGCGTTGCAAACTCGCGAGATTGAGCGCTGGAATAGAATGGAATATGATGATGATGATGGAAGAGAACGAACAAACAACAATACAAAACATACACTTTGAACATAAAAAAACGTGCATTATGTCTTCACGTTTCCTCTATGATTAAAATTCTATTTCTTTGTTTTCTTCAGCATGCTTCCACTTCGCTCTATCTCAGTCACTGATCGCCACTTCATTTAAAAATTCTTCCAAACGGGCATGAGCAAACCTGACGCTTCATTACATGCTCGCCGTGTTTGTGAGTGGTTCGGTACTTGAATTAGAATCGATGGTTTTGGTTAAACTTTTGAAGGAATAATTGATATCATCAATTCAACTCTCTCTCTTTCTCTCTCTCTCTCCCTCGCCTCAAGCACAATCATAGAGAGAGTCTAGTGCCTTCGTCTATCGATCGTGCTTTCTATAGCCCTTCAATTTCATTAAATTAAGAACCAAATGGTTGAGATGTGTAAGAAAAGAGAAAATAAGAAGACTTTACACAGAATCTTCGAACGAATATAGTGGAAAAACCAAAAGTTTCGCTTCTTTGCCGGCTTACGGATAGTTCAGCAGCAGTGGGAGTGAAAAATATAATACTTTTAGTTACAATAATTTTGATTATTTCCTCCATTAATCAAATAAGTGCCGATGGCCAAAAAGAAAATAGCGAACGAACGAAGACAAACAAGAACATTCACACAAATAATCAAAACACTGACTTGCAGTATTAATCAAATCAAAAATCCGAATTTGGATGTGAGTTCCGGACGAAAATGTTACGCAAGCATGCGCATGTAATCAAAATATCTTTTTCTCTCTGTTATGTTTGACACATGTAAATAAGCATTCAACTGATCGATGGCTGATCTGCACGGTTCTATTTGGATGTGAAAAATAAACCCATCACCAGAAGATTCTGGTGCTGATGAAACAATGAGTTCATTTGTTTGGATTTCAATACATTTCATTCGTTCTGTCGATCTTCATGCGATGCTAACAAAGATGATATTGATATTTTACAATCAATATTTAATTAAATAAGATGATGGTTGCTTTTCATTTCGCGAATAGCCGCATCTCAATGTGTTTATATATATTGGGTTTTGAGATAGCCAAATAATTGAAATCAAATGGAGTTAGCTGAAATAAATGGTTATCATCAAGAAAACAGGTGATTTCCACTAATAATTCCCCTGAATTAGAGAAAAGAGCAAAATAGTGGATCATTAAAGCACTTTTTCCCCCAAAAAAGCATTCATTCCAATTAAAATATATCTAATTTCTCACGCAGCACTACGATCAAATTAGAAAAAATTGATCCGAATTGTCGGCTCCCTCGCGCCCTTTGTTGTAATGAACACATCAAAATTACGAATCGTTCAATTCATACACGTTAAGTCATTTGACTTTCATAAGAACACACCGACATGTTTTTAAGCAAGGCAAAATGTGGAGATCGGTTTTTGTCGCAAATGAGTAACAATTAATGCCAATAATCATCGCAATGATGCAACACTCGATTTTATCAATATAGAATATTGTAAAAGAAGGGTACAAGAAATGCCCATTTTCGCGCAATCGACAGCTGTTGATTTGAATCATGCATCGCGCCTCTGCTACCATTTGACCAGATTCCATTTATTTTGTCAAGTTTTTGGTTCGTTACCTGCAAATTGAGCTTTTGAAAGAAATCAACGCAAATGTCAATTTGCGTAAAATAGACTGAAACTTATTTCGAATTGTGCGCTACTTCATTAATTTGAAGGTATCGGACCCAATACTTGATCTTCTCTAGGGCGTCATTATTATTTTTCATATATTTCTTCTCTGTTTGACTCTAACTCATTCAAATTATGCTCCGACTTCAATTATTTCTTCAACCGAGAAATTGGGCTCGGGAGTTGATGGCGTATGAGCCGAATACTAGTCAAGCAAACGGTCACATTCCACAGAAAGCAAGAAAAATAGTCAAACATCATTACATTTGATCCTATATAATTCACAAGACGAAATCGTGATCGTCGAGAAGCACGATGCTGAGAATAAAATTAACAACAGCCACAGCAACGGAAAATTATGGAGTTTGCAAGGAGAAAAATAGGTTAATACGTTCATAAAACGTATGCGATCATTACGGAACATAAGCTTTGAGCAAGCACAAGCTCGCACAATGAACGATATTGATTTTAAAATCTCAAATAATAAATCAATGACTATTGAGATTTTTTACTTCAAAAGAAAAAACTCCTATTCATAAATAACCATTTTTGTGCTCTACCGCCGATTGTTGCAAGTAATTTCGAGAATTCAGTGAATTATTTTTGATAAGCCGATGCCTAGATGAATTCACGTTCTATAGCTATCCCAAAACTCCATTTGTTGAAGTAACAATACCGTATATTTATCCGTTTGCTGGGTCTGAAGCCTGAGAAGTGACTCTCATTTTACGTGTTATTTTTTTAATTCACCTTAAAATATCTTTGGAAACTTAAACACAACTCAAACAGCCGTATGGACAAAACAATAAATCCTATAAACCGGAACGAAATTACTGCTCAATTATCAGTTTCGATTCCAGCATTCCTGTGGCACATTTCACCATTCTGAGCAAAAGATTGCTATTTGTGAGAAGTTTCAGCCCCAAGATAAGATTCATTGGCACTTTTCGATTCGATTCGAGAGTTTTATTCGATCAAATTTTCGTATTGCATTTATTTTTTTTCTTAACCAAATTTCATTCAAAAGCTAAGTTTTTGAAGCAAATGATATGATAAAAAAAAAGAATGGAAATAGACAAAAAATCGAAAGAAGAACAGCAAAATGAAGTGATGTAAATACTTTCTATGTGATGGCATGGAACAATGTCGAAAGTTCATCATATGAATGGCAGAGCATTTAAATTTTGCATACATGTTAGTTCTTGTTTTTGACTTTGAAAATGGAAATATTTGGATTTCAATGTGAAGAAAGAATGAACGTTTGTCGAGATGCACGTTTTTCAATTTCGATAAAAGTGTATGTGTGAAGCAGTTCGCCATTTAAGTGCGATACGAGTTGAATAACTTTGCTGTTGATGTAGTCACAGCAGATGAAACTATTGTTATTCGGAATTCAAGTAAATTCATTTGATATTATTCATTTTATTAGTAAACAAACAGCTCTGATTCGATTCTCTGCGAGACAGTCACGATTTCATTTCTTCTGCTTCTCTTTTCTCTCTCTCTCTCTCTCTCTCTCTCTCTCTCTCGCTTTCGCTCTATTTTAATCTTTTTTTCTCCGCTCTTCTTTTTTCGCTTTATTTCCAGAGAAACTATTAACATCAGAAGGACGCGAATTGCGACGTGCACTATTTTCATTGAAGCAGATATTCCAGGATGATAAAGATTTGGTGCACGGATTTGTAGCTTTAGGTGGACTCAATTCACTGGTTCGAGTTGGTAATAATGCAGATCAAAATTACCAGAACTATATTTTGCGTGCTCTTGGCCAGGTAATTGATGATCAAATTGGCAAGAAAATGAAAATCATTTCAAGCCAAATGTTGGGCACTTACCTTCTCAAAAGAAATAACGATAAGGATTTCAAGATTCACCAAATCATTTTAATTGTAGGTGATGCTCTATGTGGATGGCATGAATGGCGTGATGCATCATAGTCCAACCATACAATGGCTTTACTCACTTATTGCATCAAAATATCGATTAGTTGTGAAAACAGCATTGAAACTTCTATTGGTCTTTGTGGAATATGTCGAGAGCAATTGTTATTTATTGGTGAATGCTATTCACGTGGTTGATGCGACTCAAGATTCATTACCTTGGTCAAATATCATGAAGTAAGTCAGACTCCCAGAGCAGAATAAATTTTAATAGTTCAGTGCATTTGTAAATATTATGATGCAGACGATGCAGTGAATGTAATGAGCAAGCGAGTAAGTGAGTGAGTGAGTGGATTTACGGATGAGTGAGCAGGTGTGTGTTTCGTTTGCATACGTATGATTGAAGACTGTTCAAACTTTCTTTTGAATCATTCTTTCATGTATTCGCATCTAATGGAATAAAAACGTGCATATTTCAGATCGTGTAATATATTATAAATTATCGATAATCTCAAAACCATAATTGTAAACAGAATTACCTTAATATTGTTCAAAATTAAATGCACGTTCTTGTATGAATTTTTCAATATATCTAATCCATGTTCATTTTTTGCGCGCAAAGGTTATTGAAAGATTATGAAAATGCTGATACTGAACTGCTCATTTATGCGACGACTTTAATTAATAAGACTTTATCGGGGCTCAGCGATCAGGATAGTTTTTACGATGAAAGTGACTTTCTTGAGCAACAGGGAATGGAAAGTGTTATACAACGTTATATGTCACGCCCTGGAACGGATTTAGATCTTTTAGATCAGCTTCAGCTTTACGATGCAGTATTAAGGTTAATTGCAACCATTTTGTACACAACAACAACAACTAATTTGTCAATGAAACATATCTACTTCTTATTTTTTAAAGATTTGAGGATGGCGAAACGGATGGCATTCGAATACCAGATAATTCCGTTCGCAAAACTCCAAGATGTCGATCGATTAATGCAAACGGAAACGATCCGTTGGAACGGAGGAAATCACGTCGTCACAGTACCGGCACCACGCCAAATTCGACGAATGGTAAATGTTACAATCCTCATTCACCGATTACCATGCATCAAACGGTCGACGAAGATAGCTCGAGTTCGGCCAATTCGGGCGAACTGAATGATGTATTCGGCAATGTATCAAAAGGATCACATGAAAATGCTGGAGTCACGCCCGGGCTCCGACGACGACGAGAACGGGCCGAGCGACAAAAATCATTTTTGCGCGAACAACAAGAAGCAGCAGCGGCTGGCTTACGACCGTTTGACATCAAAGATGACATCATCCACAATCATGGTATGTTATCGAATTGTGTCCTTTTCACATCACTGTGCTAACAATAACGGCTTTTGCATGAGATTTTCGCTATGTTTGTTTTACCAATGCATTTCTTTTTGCATACTAACAATTAATAGGTTTGCTAGTGACTGCATTACCATGCCGTCTTCAAAATGATAGCCCACCGAATTCCATCGAAGAACCGCATTTGAATAAAGAAAATTCACCAAAAGCGCCAAATATCACATCTGATCCACTACAACGCATCAATGAAAATAATAATATGATAAGAACATCAAAATTTCCGCCGGATATAGAAAGTGCGATTGATGAATCGAACTATGTGAACTTGAACGATATAACGGCAAAATGCAAAGTGATATCGAGTGATTTTGTTCTGAACGCGCAAAAATCCAATGACGCAACCATAAATGGCGTGGAAAAAACCAACCAAAATCATATCAATGCAATTGAAACGAAGAGTAAAAAATTGAATCATTTTTACCTGCAAATCAATTCGCCCACGGCACCCATCACCAACGGACAAAGCGCTTCTAAGCCCATCAAGTCTATTGTAAACCAAAAAAATTTCAACAACCTTAACAATAGCAATTTAGTAAAGAGCAATCTGAGCAATGGCAACTTCACTAATGGCAATTCAAACAGCCTAGCAAATGGTTTTGCCAATAATAATGCAAATAATTTAAATAAAAATTTCAATAACAATAACCAAATTACGAAAGGCAATTGTAACGGTATGTTAAATGATAGTCCGATCGACGCAAAGCCCATTGCAACAAACGGCGTTTTCGACTATAATAAAAATGGATTGCCTGCAGTGTCCACAACACATTTGCAGAACGATGTGCCAAATGGACATCAAACGCAGTGCACAGCGAAAAGCGGATGCCCAAATAGCCAAACACAACAAACATATGTGATACATAATGGAAATGGACTGTTAACCAACGGTAACAACGGCATTAAAGAATTACCCAGGGCTGATAGCAACAAGGGTGAGTACAAGTCCTTCTCGATTTCCTATTTCTCTTTCTCTCTCTCAATTTCCGCCGAAACTCCTTCACATGCACGGCCAACTTCAGTCGCGATATTCACGTTAATAATCGATAAATATATGTTTTTCTTTCTCGTTAGTGCGGTAGCATGCATGCGCGTTCTGTATTGATTGTATTATTTGATAACGATTCCGAATCATAGTGTTTGCCATTGAAGCATGACTAAATTAAGCTGTCGAAAATATCAAATATATCAAATGTATTTGCTAAACCACTTGAAATTACTCAGTGAATTAATCTGTTAATTGCTTTTAACTAGATTCTGAGAACGATGAAAAACGTTTGCTATTGCAAATAAAACGTGACCACACCGTTAAAGATCTCACGCAAAAATTAAGTAATCTACCAATAAATGCGCAAGAAGAGAAAACCCAAAGTCGCATTGGCGATATGAGCGGACTGATCTCAAAAGCCAAAGAGGGTCTTGCTAAGAGCAAAAGTAAAGGGGACATCTCGAGGTAAACCATTCTCGCAAATTATTTTAGCCATTCGTATTGAAAAAAATCATTCGTTAAAATCCGGGAAATAATGGATGAAATTGCGTTTTATATGTAGATCACCAAGCAAAGACCAAGAAATAAGAAAACCTGAACCAAAAAAATCCGAAAATGAGCTTCACTGGGAAGAGCTGATGAAAAATATGACGCGACCATTGACACTGTGCGACCTGGACTTTACAGATCTCCGTTCGGATGATGATAAGGACGATTTGTTGCCACGGGGATTGGGGGGCTCAGTACCACCGCCGCCGCCTCCAATCGGAATTCTTCCTCCTATGAAACCAATGCAAACCAACTTGGAACCACCACCGCCAAACTTCCGACACATGAATGGATCGAAACCCGCTAATAACTCCACCATCAAGAAAAATAAAAAGACAGTAAGTCAATATATCATTAAGATTCAACGATCATTCTTCATACTTAAGTTTACAAAAACATTGCTGATAAATATTTAAAACTGGCAGGTAAAACTGTTTTGGAAGGAGATACGAGAGGATCTGATTCCAGCAAGTATTGGAAAAACCATTTGGGATGAAATACCAATTGCTACAATTGACACACAGAAATTGGAACATCTATTTGAGTCGCGAGCAAAAGACACAGTTTCGAAGGTACAAATCCAAATTCTTTAGTCAGTCAAGGCAATTAGAGGCTTATCTTTCATACACCAGCATTTGCTGTACACATCACTTCTTCTTCTTCACATCAATAACGTTGTTTTCTTGTTGTTCAACGAGTGAGTAACTCTTTCTGACTCAACAAACAACTCGAGCGAACAACTTTCTGAGTCATATTGAGCTATTCACTCTTTCAATTACAACAAAACAATAATTTGACACAAAACATATTGAAATTATATGATATGGCAATCTTGAAGAAAAAGCAGTATTGTGCACATCGATTGTCCTTATATGAATAGCAAATGCCTGCAGGCATACCCATGAGTATTTTCATCTTTAAATAGTTATCATTTGGTTGTGCGCTTCGGAGGTTTTGAAAGACTTCTGGTTAGGGATGATATTCATGCATTTTTGCGTACAAAGAGTCATAATTTGCACATAAAAATCTTCTATGTAGAGGAATTCGCAATACAGAAAAAGCTTGCTTAAGGAAATTTAAAATCGTTGCCACGATTTGATTTCAGAGGCTAAAATTAAATCATCACTTTTCTCGTCAATTATAAATAACACACACGCACATACACACTTTAACAACCGAAAACACAAACCCACATATTATTCACTTTGCGTCAACGAACTAACAAGTGCTATTTGGAAATGGATGCAAGAACTTTATTTATTTCACAATTCGCAAGCTTCCAGATGGTGATTGGTGATTGGTCTTAAAGTCAGCAGTCAGTGAAGTCAACTATTTATCTTCTTTGGCTATGGCAGCTAAAATTCAATCATTTTGCATTTTTTTCCATCAAATAACATCAATTTTAAGCAATGACTGAATATTTTTTTGTATTTTGTTCAGAGACTGTTCCACTGAGTAGCTAATATGGCTGAGTAGCGCAGTAAGGTGGGAGAATATACTGAGAAAATTATCTCCTCCTCAACGTGGATAATAGATAAAAAAATAAAAATGTGCACGTTCTATAAAAATTGTTCTTTATTTGAAATTTATATTTCTCCTTTTTGAGGAGGACGTAATTTCCTCCGTATATACCTCCTCCTCACTGCGCTCCCCAAACATATTTCACCTCAGTGAAAAAGCGTTTGATATTGTTTCACTGAATAACATATTTTTCTACCTTTCTCTCTTGGTGGCAAACACTTGTATTCTGTGTGTGTGCATATAAAATCAGGAGGTGAGTGCAGCATTATTTGCAATTATTTTAAAGCAGACATTTGCTACTAATATCTATTTCCTTTGTTGTTGTTGTTGTTCGAAATGCGCTAAATAACACCTTTATTTCACATTGCAAGTGACAAACCGCATAATAATTCATCACATTCATTCTTGAATCTAACATCTAATGTTATTCCAAGAAGACTGTAAAATTGAATATTCTTAGAATTCAATTCCCAGTAGCTAGTTGACAAGTCCCGTAGATGCCAATAAGTCACATGTTATTATGTGTAGTGTTCGAAATGTCAGTCCCCCTCTTTTCTTCCATTTTTTTGAACACAAGTTTCCTACCTGAACCATTTTTCTATTCCATTCGATCCGGTAGAAACAACAAGAGATGAACAAAAACAAGGAGATTATCGTGCTTGATCACAAGCGATCCAATGCAATTAATATTGCAATGACGAAACTTCCACCGCCGCGAGCAATTAAAGCAGCTATTTTGAAAATGGACGCAACGGTTGTTACACGAGAAGGCATAGACAAGCTGTTGAACATGTTGCCGACCGAAGAGGAACGTGGCAAAATTCAAGAAGCTCAAATGGTCAATCCAGATTTGCCACTTGGTAGTGCTGAACAATTTTTGCTGACTCTGTCGTCAATATCGGAGCTTTCGGCACGCTTAAAGCTGTGGGCATTTAAACTTGATTTTGAGAGTAGTGAGGTAAATTCAAAAAACTGTTGCTATCGAATCTTCATTTTCAAATGCATTCATTTGGATGCTCGTCTGTTTTCTATGGCAGAAAGAGATAGCAGAACCTTTGATGGACCTGAAACAAGGTTTAGATGCGCTTCGAAACAATAAAACGTTCAAGTGTATTCTCTCCACTTTGCTATCGATCGGTACATTTTTAAATGGAGCACCGGTGAAAGGCTTCCAAATCGAATATTTGGCTAAAGTGCCCGAAGTTAAGGATACGGTGCATAAGCATTCATTACTCCATCATTTGTGTCACATTGTTATGGAATCATCGCCGGATACAACCGATTTGTATTCCGAAATTGGGCCAGTTACTCGAGCATCAAAGGCCGATTTCGCCGATCTTGCACATAATATCAATTACTTAGAAACCGAATGCAAAGCATCGTGGGATCGTCTAAAGCTGATTGCTAAACACGATTGTCCACCGCAGCTCAAACAGAAAATGGTCGATTTTTTGGCTGATTGTGCAGAACGTATAATTATTTTGCAAATTGTTCATCGTCGTGTTGTTAATCGATATCGCAAATTTTTACTGTGGTTAGGCGTGCCACAGCATCGTGTAATCGAATCTAGACCGAACGAAGTATGCCGAATTATATCCGAATTTGCACTTGAATACCGAACGACAAGAGAGCGCGTGCATCAACAGCTCGAGAAAAAAGCTAATCATCGCGAACGAAATAAGACTCGCGGCAAATTAATAATTGATGTCACCAAATTGCGATCGCAAGAGGATCGAGCCGACGCAGAACTAAAGTCAGTATACTGTTTTTCGACAAATTCATTCAGATTTTTTGATTGAAAAATCGGTTGCGCCGCATTTCTTAGGCAATTGCTTGGATCACAAAGCCCTTCAATGGACAATCTTGATAGTTCCTGTCAATATATTGGATTGAGACGACGGCGACCAGAAGTGCAACGTTCACCAGCATTAAAATTGTCCGAGGACACATTTACTGATGGAGACGATGAAATATTGGAATCATTAGTTAAAACCGCCACATCAACACCAAGAACTGCACCCCGAGAACGAAAACGCACACGTAATGCCGACAGGAAATCATGTGAGTAGTAAATTTCCGCTTTTTCTGCTCTGCATTCTCGAAATTGTTTTCAAAAATTGAGAGATGTTATGAATTATCAACATCAACATGCAAGAAATTGAAAAAAAAAAAAAAAAAAAATAAGAACTTAATCTGAATTATAGAAAATTTAAAAATAAATCGAAAGATGCGTTTTTTTTTTTAATGGAAAGTGTAAGAATTACACATTTATGTATAAGTTATATGTTGACTGCTGTCAGTGTGAAATCTGAATTCAGAAGATTAATGAAATTGCATTCTTTATAAAAATGGCAGTCAAAAGATCAAGAACTCGAGAGGGTTTCATTGTCGAACGAAGTACAGCATCTCCTCTGTAAAGAGCAAGGTTGAAGCAGAAGAGGTGAATTATTTGGTGGAACCATTAAGTGTGTAATAAAAGATATGAAATATCACAAGTCAAAGCATCTAACAGTCCCCGCGCCATACAAACGAAATCTCTAGCTGATTTTTATCTATAATAATAATAAATCGAATATTCTAACAAGAGTTGCTTTTATTTCTTAATACCAATATAACACATGTTAAAAAAGTTTTTTTTCTGAAACGAAAGAATCAATTCTAATTATTTTTTAGGCAGATTGTGAATATTTGCATGAATATGATCTTCTTAATTCTGTTTTCATAAATGTATAATTTCAACAATTTTTTTTTTCCAATTTTTAGTACGGAGAACATTGAAAAATGGTCTGAGCGAGGAGGAGAAACAACATGTTGCGACTTTCATCAAAAGCTATTGATCAATTGAAACTGATTGTAGACAAGCGAATTCTATTTAATTTATTAAAAAATTTCACATTTGCGATTAGAATTAAAATCAATTTTAATAAAAATCGATGAGACAAAAATGATGGTTTTAATTTTCATTTTTCAAAGATTAGGTCTCAAATTATCAATTAAATCGACAAAATAATGGTGGAGAGGGTAAGCTTTCTGGCCCATTATTGGATGTTCCATGCCGAAAATGAGTGAAAGTCAATTCTTTGATCTATTTCATGCTTTCTTTGGTTGCTTCCAATTTCCTTCTTTCAAATGTACTCAAACGCACCTCATCTTTCGCAATGAAAAATGCTAGAGTAATTGTCGAATGAGATAAGGCAATTAAGTGATTCGATGGTTTCGTCACACATAATTGTTAAGTAAATAGTGTCGATTGTTCGCGTCGTCATGCAACTACTGATGAATGTACGGAACTGGGCAATTTTGAGCCGGTGAACATTCAACTCAATGATAATTTGTGTCGCTTGAGGTAATACAAAGCGATTTATATAGCTAAAGTAAAAGATACTTGAAAACGGCTGCGTATCATCCAAAGCGTCGATTTTACGCTCTCTCTGTTATGCTTGTTCGGCACATTCTGATCATTTTTACTCGAAATGCATAGCTCAAGTTTATAAACGACACTCAGGCATATATCATGTTTAGTTCTTTCAATATTTTCGAAGATGGATCATCTATTGTGGTCTTCTGGTGAAAATGTCACCAATTTTTAGCGCATAAATCGCTTTTATCGACATTTATTTTATGAAAATGAAAGCTGTGAATAAACATAATATTAATCTATAAATTATAGTTTATCGGACTCATTAATTAAAATTATGTTTTCCGAAATGTCGATGATTAATCGGTCAAAATCGACGCAAATACATTTTATTTGGATAACTTTCGCGATTGTGGTTACCGAGCTGTCAATGATATTCGCCCAAATTGATTTTTTTCAAAATATTAAACCACATCGACAGCCAACATGGGGTCTTTCGCCAAGTGCAAGATGTAAGTTGACGAAACAAAAAATGCATCAATTCTAAAATCAAATCATTAAAATGAAAAAATGAAAGCTGAAAATAAAATTGATGATTTTGTTGTAGTTCTTTCGCTATTCACGATTTATCAATGGAATAACGGTTTGTGTACGGCAACGACTGGCGAATATGGTAACTGTCTGCCAGAGGCGGAATGCGCTGGGAGACGTGGCATTCTCGGCGGACCATGTGCTCAAGGCTACGGAATTTGTTGTGTTTGTAAGCGCCAAAAATTGAAGATTTACGCATATTTGCACGTTTTATTTCACGTCCATATTTATTTGTAGTTATGGCCTCCTGCGGCGAGGTAGCGCGCGAGAACGGCACTTATTTTGTAAATCCTAATCATCCAAATCAAGTAAGAAATAGTTATAAAATTAGATTTGAATTGGAATTAATCAAACGTTTATAATATTTGCACAGTACGATGGGACTGGAAGTTGTCAGTTGACGGTATTGAAAGTGAATCCGAATATATGTCAGATTCGTTTAGATTTGGAGCATTTTTCAGTGGCTGGCCCCGAGCAAATGAATCACGTTTGCAATACCGACCAATTTCTTGTGTCTGGGGGGAGTCCTACGCCAACAATTTGTGGGTCATCAAATGGAGAACATAGTAAATATCTGTAAAATTTCGATTAATCTATTTAAGCTAATGTAATAATTCAATGAATTGCTTAGTGTATATTGAAGCTGGCGTTGGAGATAATAATCCAATTATGTTGACATTGATTACGAGTGGCCCAAATTTCCCAAGAATGTGGCGCATTCGCATTTCCCAAATCCCGTGTAGTAGCATAGCAAGAGCGGATCAAGGTTGCCTGCAATATTACACTGGCGTTTATGGACGAGTCAAGAGTTTCAACTTTGATTTTAACGTTGGAAAACAGCTGTCGAATCAAGATTACAGCATTTGCATTCGAACGGAGCGCAATTTTTGTAGTATTCAGTATACAGTTTGTCCAGACACAAGTATGATCTTTTTGATGTCTCAAAGTTGAACTTCAATTATTTGATCGTGAAAGAAAAAATATTAATTAAACATATCGATTGCATTTGCACCTTTTCCGCCCTGAAATATATGTGTGTAGATTCAAACAGATCGAGAGCATTTACCTTGAGTGGAAATAGTAATATGCTGGTGACGTCAATGGTGGGAGGCGGAACTCAAGGCACTCCAAATTCTTGTATAGGTGATTGGCTTTTAATTGGATGCGCACGCGTCGCTGATCGTCTGCCACAGTCAAACACATGTGAAGATCGTATTTGTGGCGGAACTTTCAACGCCGAAGTCAGTTCTACGGATAAAACGGTTAGCAGTGAGTATTCAAGATACGGTCAAATTCAAGCTCCATCTTCAAAAAATGATGATCTGATTCTAGGTAGCGTGCGACCATTCCGTTTGGCATTCCACACCGATGCAGTTGAAGCGCCAAATGACATCGATAACAAAGGCTTTTGCTTGGACTACGTTCAACAACCTTGTACAAATGGCTGATTGGTTCAAAAATACACACAATCTTTCGGTCGAAAAAAAAATATAATTTTATTAAGCACATGTTAAGAGTGTTCAATTTTTCAGACATCAATAAGTTTTTCAAATAGTTTATAATAATGTTTAGTCCCAAGCAACAATTACATACATGATTAAGTTTAAGTTAATTCATCATTAGTTTTCGTTAAAAACACATAGACGTTTTAATTTGAAAGGATTTGTTAGTTTTAAATTTATTTGTTGTCTGTTCAGTGATTGCTTTCGAAATGAAATATATATATATATATATATATCTTTCGAAATGGTTCCCTTAAATTACATTTACGTAAATTGACGAACTCGATAGTAAAACTCGAAATCGGCTTATAAAATGTTTCAGTTATTTTTTTTTTTTTCTTCTCTCGAATCAAGAATGTTTCTTTCCTTCACTTGAAGCACAACGACAGAATGCAGCATGAAGATAGAAAAATCCTCATCAAGCCTGAACGTTGCGTGCTAGATATATAAAACTTCTTTTCTGTTTATGTTGACTGTTTGACTCAATTCTTTGCTGAACAATTTACAATCATAGTTAATAATATTAATAATAGTAAAGAAATTCTACATAAATTTTATGAACAGTATTCATCTTCATAGAAACGATCAATAGGTGCAATGCACTGCATTTTCTTGATTTTTATTGAATTTTTCCGTCAAACATATCTTGAAATAAATAAAAAAAAAAATTGCAAAAATGATTGAACATTACTTATCCATTTGAAATGAACATAAATGATGTTTTGTATCAATTTCGGCATTTCTTTTTTCAATGCATAATATTCCCAATCTACATGCTGTAAATTTGTTGTCACAAAATAGATATATTGTTTTTTTTTTTAATATTTTGCTAACAATCCTAAAAGTTCTATTAACTTCATCTAAATAATATGAGAAAAGTGCTTCGATGATGAGAGCCATTTCAAGAAAATATGCAATAAAATATTGGCTTTTCGGCTGGTCGATTAACCGATTCAATTCAATGCAACCCATTAAATATTCAGCTATGAATAAGAATGACAATAAGTCCTAAATTTCAACGAAACACAGACAATCGAAATGGCTTTTCGCATGAAACCAAAAACACAGTATATATATCATTATATCAATAAATTCCTTTAAATACGAGTGCAAAGTCATTTCTAAAATATGTTTTGCAATAGCAAAATAAATGCAACATTCAATGTGTCTATTTAATATGAGTTCAGTTAATTAAGATGTGTCAATGGAAACCCCTTTCAAATTTCCAGAAATCAATTGGGTATGTTTAAAACAGAGATTATAGAAGTCGTGTGATCAAGTTTCTGTGTATTACTTGAATTGTTTGGTATGCAACATAAAATCGATACATATTTTATTCGTTTATTGATCTTGAATGTGTCTCGTTGCATTTCATCAAAAGTTGTGAGGAAATAAAATTAATCTCTGACTTCAAATTTTGTGGCACTTTAAGATCTAGGTAAATAGAAAAAATTTAATAAGTTTTGAATTTTCGACCGTCCAATCAATTGTATTGACAAAAAATATATATGATTTTGAATTTTATGTCATACTTAACAATTCGTTTGACTTCATCAATTGTAATAATGTGAGTGAAATTGATTTTTTTTCTGTGCTTTTTTTGTTATTCATAGTCTTTGTAAATGGAAATACAAAAGTTTGCTGTGATCAAATTCCGTGTTATTTGTGTGTTGTGATTTTTTTGTTCATCTGCTTTGCATTTTCAATATGAATATTCAATACTGGCCTATGAAATTCAACAGTTGTTTGAAGGCAAATTTAGGCAAATTGATTGGTGATTAACATTATATTGAACGTTGATTTGAGTGCCTGGGAATAAAATTGAAGATACAGAATCTTGCGAGCAGGACATTTTCATTATGCGTTTTTATCACAGAAACGCTCATGTTTCACTCCTACTCAGATGTTTTTGGAAATTCACTTTTATTCTCTGGCACTCATTTTAAATTGTGCATTTTTTAGTGTAATTTTTATGCGGTTTCTCTTTTTTTTGTATTGTATTAAACATCACAAAAACGGTTGCTTTGGTGATTCATTATTAGTTTATTTTTAATTTTAAATGTGATTCATTATTATTCACATTGTGTCGATAGTTTGACAGTCACACATACTCACACACACTCAAACACACATATGCACATAAATGTGAGCCGCACCAACTATTTGTGTTTCTCATGTGCACGCACGCACATTCGTATAGTTGTGCCGTTTTGGTATTGTAATACAATTTATAATACTTAATACTCAGTATTATGACATGTTTTATTATTATAAACAACATAATACTGAGTATTAAGTATTAGTTTTAAATATTTGTAAAACTTCAAAATACTCGAGTATTATGATTTATCTTAATACTGGTATTATAACCAATGATAATACTCGAGTATTTTGAAGTATTGTTAATACTTAATACTGATATAATACTGAGTATTAAGTATTATCATTCATGATAATACTAACAAAAAAGTAGTATTAAGTATTCGGTATTTTAATACTGCAGTATTATGAGTTACAAATATACACATTCGCATAGAATATTGACATTGATATTGCGAAAATTTGACACCACCCGTCGCTTATGTCAAAATTCTTTACATATATGTTTGCAAACTGAAAACCCAAAAAAGAAGCACATTTAAGTATGTACGACTGTCAAAATGTGCACACAGTGTGAATATTTCAGCCTTGACATCCGATACAATTAGAGGGTAAATCAACATTTCTTCACATGTACATATTTTACACAATCACCTAATGTTCCATCACATTCGAATACTTTCTCTGTCATCCATAAAAATATATTTACTCGAAACATTTTTATAATACCCGGGTGTTGTTTCTGTATTAAAATCAAGAGCCTCTCATTGTCTAAACATAAATAAATAGAATAAATCAATGCTTCGACAATTTTGAGGCGAAACATATACGATTAATAAATTATCTGATTGCTATCTTCATTGAAAAGTAATGAAGTCTTATGAAACCTATTGAAATAAGGGTGTTCATTTTTGTAGAATTACTGAGAAAAGGCGAGTGCACTTCATTATTCGTTATTATTGGGATAACGCTGTTGTACAGGGTTTTCCAATAAGATGTTTCATTTTGAATAGCCCGCTATTTGGGCGGGTGTAACTTTTGAAGCGGTCATCTTTTGACATTTGACAAGTAAAAACTACGCCATTTTTAAAAATGGAACTATACACGCTTCAAAAACGCATTAAAATTTTTAAAATTCACTACAAAAATGGTGAAAATTTTGCAGTTCGCATAGGGTTTTCCAATAAGAGGTTTCATTTTGATATTAAAAAAAAGAGTATTCAGAGAAATCAAAGGATTTTATCATTACAAAGAGGAAGGTCTGCCATTAACAATGGAAAACGATATCATGTGGCCGAGAAGGTGCTTCACAACGAACCCAAAAGTGCTTTAGTTTTGCGAACTGTGACTGCAAAACTTTCACCATTTTTGTAGTGAATTTTAACAATTTTTGTGCGTTGTTGAAGCATGTATCGTTCCATTTTTAGTAATGACGTAGTTTTACTTGTCAAATGTCAAAAGGTGACAGCTTTAAAAGTGACAGCTGCCCAAATAGCTGGCTATTCAAAATGAATCTTATTTTTGGAAAACCCTTTATTATTAGTTTATATTATTATAAGTTTCGTTTACTGGAGTAATAAATGCAAGTTGTTGTTCTTTGTTGGTCATAAGCAGTCTGGGTATTCACTGCACGAAAGAAAATAGCGCGTCGCTTCAAGCTGAGCTTTCGATTTTCTGAATCTGCTTCAATGCAAATCGCAGCTGCGCTCTCATTCGATACGGAGAGTATCATGATTTTGCACATAAAAAATATTTCAATGAGGCTGTGAATCCAATCGAAGTAAAATCCAATGAGGCTGGTAATTCACTTAATTATCATGTGATGACTTCAAGAAATATGTTATCAAATCAATGGGCAATGGGAACACAATTGTTGAATTTTTCTCAGCCGAAATTGTGTTCAAGGTCTACAATTGGAAAGATAGCATTTTCTTGATTTATTTGTTTTTATTCAATTCGTTTACTTGCAATCACGCATCACAAACCTGAAGATATCTCAATTGTAAAGCGGCTGGAGAGTCACCAATCACTTCGCTAGCTTCACGCAAAGCTCGGGATGCTTTCTGTTCACCCTCAGCCGCGATGACTTTTGCACGTGCTTCTCGAGACGCCTCAGCCTCTGTTAACGGGTGAAACGATTTGAGTTTACAACATTCAAATTCAGTAAATAAAAAATAAATAATTCAAAAGATATTTTTTTTTCGCATACCTGCAGCCATAGCTCGTTGCAATTGGATCGGCAAACGAACGTCCTTTCTATATTTTTCCAGTTATTGAAAAAAAAAATAAATGATAATATTGAAAAAATTACAAAATACATCGTTTCAATAAAAGCAACTGAAACAATTACATTTCGACTCGTTCAACTTTGATGCCCCATGCTTCGGTGACTTCATCCAATTGTACCTGAAAGTAATTGCGATTGCAAAGCGATTTGATTAGCTCTTTTATGATGCATTTCAATTTGGCATTATCATTTACCTGCATCGTTCCACTTATGGTTTGACGTTCACTTAAGATTTCATGCAAATGACGAGTGCCCATTGTATTCCGAAGCGTAGTTTGAGCTAGCAAACGTGTTGAATGATGCGCATTTTCTACATTCGCTATGGACACAGTGGCATTTGACACGCGATAATAAACGACGGCATCAACGCTAACCGTAACACTGTCCTTGGTCAACACCTGTACAAAATACGCGCAATCCAATCGAAAAATATGTATCAGAAAGTCATTAATTCAAACCAAATTGGAATAGATTAATGTTATAAGGCAAGCCAGTGGTCAAATGGCATGATTTCAGATTAATATAATTTTCGATCAAATATGAGAAAAATGTTCACTTGAAAATGCTACTTAGAAGATTGCATGTTGATATCACATACCTCTTGTGGGGGCACGTCATACGTGCGTGTCCTGAGATCAACACGAGCGTATGCATCGACACATGGCAAAATGAAAAATATACCTGCAACACATGAAAAATTAGTTACATTCAATTAAATGTGGCACAGCGAAAAGCTATGCGAGAGAAAGTGTGAATGAAAAGATGTAATGATACGCAAAGCATACACAGGAAATAAGGTATCTGTTAAAAGTAATAGAAAATACTTTTTTTTCTGTGTACTGTTTGAGAGAGTTTTGCTACCATTCTCTAACTCAATGGCGTTTGTCGATTATCGGGATTGCACTTAGCGTGCATTGATTAGAACATCACTGTGAACATTAGCTGAAGTTTGCAAATTGTGCTGTATGCATTAATAAGTTAGATGACGTGTGTGCAACTTTTAATTCAGTTCATCAACAAACTTCCAAATGTTTTTCTCTTTTGTTTTGCAATCAAACTCTCTACATGAGCTGACGTCAACTGACGCGCGCCAATTCATCGTTCGGCTCAGCGATTTGAATCAAAGCAACGTACAATAAATATGAATAAGTATTTTATTATATGTGATTATGATCGTGTGTCACAGTACAGTGTACACATATGCTTTTCCAATTTTTTTCGAATCATCATTAATCCATGCGATCTAAATGTTCAACGGTAAAATACAATATTGACATACGTGAATGTGTAAGATCTAATGTCACGTACCTGGTCCTTTGGCACCTCCTTGCATTAAACGACCTAAACGAAATATAACCGCTCTCTCATATTCCTGTACAACCTGTGCGAGTATTTATGTTCATGTGGTCCGAATCGAAATATGAAACAAAAATGGAGTGAGAATGAATTCATTCTATTTTCATATATGCTACACTACTAATTTATTCAATCCCTCCATTAAATCCGAAACATCCAATAAAAAATGATTAAAATCCACGTTTAGACGCAAAACATATCTTCATAAAACGATGTGCTAATATCAAAAACGCACGTCCATTTCGATTACTAAATATACTAACTAATTTTGTACTAATCCAAACATGATAAAGCTTGTTTAAATTTGATCAAGTGAATTGTGAGTGGCGAAGTGGCTGAGCAGATTGTATGATGAAAAGTATTATTCACAATCGAGCGCTTATTAGAAAAGCAACATCTTTAAATAGAAAATACTAATTTTTCCAAACACAATATTTTCAAACGACTTTGATTAAATACAAAGATAAGTGAAGGTTTTTCGCTATCCAGCATTGTCTTCGCCTCGGCTTACTTCAACAATTGGTGTAAGCTAATAAGTAGCCAAATATTTGTGCTACTCACTACGCTCGAAGGTGTGTGTATTTACTGTATAACAATGTAAAATGAGAACGTACGCCATTTGAGATGACGTTCAGTTTACGGAAGTTTTAGTAGTTACACATAAAGTGTGGATGTAGAGTGGGATAGAGAAAGGGAGGGAGCGACATAGAAAAAAAGCAAACTTACCTTAAAGCAAACAAATAAACTAAATGGCATCGTGATAATGACAAGAGCCCAAGACAGGACAATAAGAGCCTTTCCACATGACGCTGATTCTGCCGTTTGCTCGTCCTCGGCTGTAAAAACAGAACAAAAGTCAAATTGAGAGCCTGGGTATAAAAGAGAGGATAGAGAATTGTTCGAGTAGGAGTGTCAAAAGAGCGTTGCTGTGGCGATTAAGCATCGTGAAAATGCATCATGAACGAACCTTTTTCATGATGCGTTGAACACTCATGGAATTCAATTCAATATGAAGAAGATTAGAAAGAGGCCGTGTTCTCGCGTAATGGTAGAGACAAAATGCCAACATGTAACTAGAAGCTTTTAGCCAAATCATTTAATATTCATCCATGCTTTAGCATTTCAGTCAAGCCATCTATAAAAGCATCCAAAAATATCTGAACCGATGTTAAATAGAAATGAAAATATTGGGTGTTAAATAGAAATGAAAAGGGTGAGCGGAAATGTGAGACATATTTGGTGAGCATAAATAGACGAAACAAAAAAGAAAAATTTTATTAAATGAAACATCGAGCAAATTTTTTTTTTTCAAATTTTAACATCGTATATTGCATTTCAATAAAATTTATATTCTATGTTTCGTTTTAATATAATTTGTTGTTAATGATACATTTTTATGACATATTTCTGAAAAAACAACAGAAATATTTCATAAAAATGAATCAATTATAAAAAAATTATATTAAAACGAAACTAAGAATATAAATTTTATTGAAATGCAACATACGATGTTACAATTTAAAAAATAATTTGCTCGGTGTTTCATTTGATAAAATTTTTAATTTTTGTTTCGCTTATTCATGCTCATCAAATATGCTTCAATTATGTATTCATAGTAGTAGACTAGTTGTTTCTCTCTTGCATTATGCATTCATATCAAGCAGAGCTGTTGATACGATTAGGAGAGAGAGAGAATATGATAACTCGAAAACCAACACAAATGCATCTTGCATTCAATGTCTCCTCTCTCTCTCTCTCTCTCGATTTTTGTCATTATTCACTGTTATTACCAAGACAAAGCACGTTTTCTTCGATTTTATCCTGAATATTTATATTGTGTAAATTATAGACATTTCTTAGAAATCTCTAATGTCACTTTACTGCGTTTGTCGAAACTCCATGGAAAAGACTGTGTAATACAAAACACCCATTGTAATGAATCAAAACAAAGTGATACCATAACCTCATTCCGTGTTTACCGCTCTACTTGCACTGACAAGAGATTTTCATTTATTTTTTCTATGGAACAGTCGGATTGTTTAATTTGTCGTGACTCAAAATTGAAAATTGAGTTTGTTAAACTCCCTTGTTGTTCACAAGAAATTATTTGTGCTTGTTGTTTGTTAGAACATCGGTTAACAACATTATTACCACCAAGTGAACTTGAATTCACATGTCCGTTTTGCAGATGTTTTCTTGCCGACGAAGTTTATGAATTACTATATGATCAACAAAGATTTAAGTTAAACAAAGCGCTTTTTGATCTGGAACTTCGGCAAAATATCGATATACGTATCGGTGCAAAATTGGATGAATTGAAGGAACTGTATGAAAAAAATAAAAACTGTGTAAATACAAGAAAACATCAATAACGTGGTATGTGGCGCCACCCCGTTCATTTTATTTCAACTAAATTGAAGTATAAAGAAAAATACCACGCAAAACAGAACAAAGAAATTCTGGTTTCACGGTATTCTTTTGTGTTCTCATTCATTTTATTCAAACGAAATTATTTTTCCATTGATTCGTTTTTTTTTGTCTTGTTTATAGAAAAGCAAATTAGAAAGTCATCAAAATGGATCACGAAAATAACAACTACGAAACATTAATAAATCAAAATATAATAAACCAAATTCGTGAAAGTTCGATTTTAAAAATGATTTTGGGGGAATCAGGATCACAATCAGTTCGCGATGAATTTTTGAATGGATTAAACGGCAATTGTAAACTTGAAGAAAGCGATTTGCGTCTTTTGGACTCATTGTAAGTATATAATTTTGACAAAAATATGTTTTTTGTATGAAATCATTTTGTGAACACCATACAAATAATATTATTATTTATTATTTTATCCCTTTGAATTTCAGGAGAGGCAAGTACTTTACGTACGACGATAATATTGATGAAACGGAGGACATGATGTCTCGAGTTGTGAATGGATCTACTGAAATATTTGAGGGTGCATTCACTTATGAAGACATTAGAGCAATTCTGAAAAAAATGCAAAAGTCACCAATGTTCAAACATCTCGACGCACTTCAAGAACCAAGTAGGTGTTCATTTAAAATCGATTCTAGCTGTAGTTCTGATCGGTAGATTGTTTTTAGTGATTTAAAACTGATTTAATTCCCTTTCAGAATACCAGGGTATCCCATCGAAACTCAAAGAAAACATGAAGAAGTTACAGCCCATTCAAAAATCGTTGCCATCTGCATCAACAACCAACGCATATGAACCGTATGATGAAGCACCACTGTTTATTAATGGTCAGCCAAATGCTGCGATGGTCAAATTTATGAAAATGAGACGGGAAGAAGTAGCACGCAAAAAGAATAAACCTAAAGTTGAAAAGAGTTTCGAAGATCAATTTGAATATATAGTCGAAGATAGTATCGATCTGTGGTTTAGGCGACACAAGTGAGAGCAGAAACAACAAAAGATTGAGTAGAAAGTTTTCAAACATTCAAACTCAAAATGCACATAGAATTTATATACTTACATTTACAAATGTTCTCTCTCTCTCAAACAAGCTCACCTACTTTAGCGTCGCTTTTAGCAATTGATAAGTAATATTTATATAAATTACCACGAGCAATATCATATCAAATAAAATTCCCATTCCATTCAAGTATTAATTTTAATTTCCTTTTGGATTGTGGTTTAAGTATTAGAGCAGAAACGAAAAAATATATATAGGTACTGTAAGATAGCCGCATTGCAATATCAAAACACTAAACTGCTTTTTAGCACTACATGAAATGTAGGGCTATTGCAACGAGAAGTTTTCTTTTCCACGATAAAAATTTACCACCTTCACGAACCATAACTGAGTTGAAAAATTAACTATATTAAAATAAACTATTATTAATTTTTGAATCCGGATTCCCACAGCCGAGGTTTATAAATTAATATACTTACATCATAACACAAAGTTTAGAAAATCCGAAAATTAAAATTCATATAAAATTATGTACAGTATTTTCAAACCATTATCCAACCTAATTCATTACTTCTTCAAGTAATATTATTTGCACAGAATGCACTTAAATAAAATAACCAAATAGTAATTTAATTCTTCAATTCGATATTTCAAACCGTACATTTCATGTAGTGCATTTTATAGTTTGTTAGCATAACAAACTAAATAAGTATAACTAACAAACTTCCATTTGTGTGTTTTAAAAATTAATACAAATTAATCGTTTGATCAAATGTTATACTCGCTTTATTGAAATTTTGAAAACAAATTACATAGAAATTCGATTGTTCTCGGTGAACAGAAAGGAATGAAAATTAATACACCAAAATACATGCGTAGTCATTATAAAAATATATTCAATGATGATATTAATTCTGTCGTAAAGATAAAAAGAACTAATAAAACATGCTTTGAAACTTATGCATTTGATGATTCCAATTCATTTAAAATTTCATGGTGACATTTTAATACAACAAAAATAAAACGGCAACCCTAATTGCTATGATTTGTTGACAGCAGTAAAGTGACATTAGAGATTTCTAAGAAATGTCTATAATTTACACAATATAAATATTCAGGATAAAATCGAAGAAAACGTGCTTTGTCTTGGTAATAACGGTGAATAATGACAAAAATCGCCGGCAAAATGATTGTTACGTATCTGCACCCTGTTAAATTAGAACGGTTAGAAGAAGTTACACCCATCAAACGTGAATTTGAAGTGAGAATCAAATTTTTTCTTAAGACAATTTTCTTTTTGCTTTTTTAATTCATTGCAAATCTATTTAATAAAACATTTATAATTTCAATTCATTAGTTGGAAATAATGTTAGCAAAAGTCATTCGTAATACTTACGTGCATTGTTTACAAGCAATAGCAAGATTTTATAGTAGCGTACGTATACAAAATTTTTCTTTTCATGATTCAAAATAGTTATTGCAAATAATTTAATTTTAAAGGCAATAAAGCTGGCCAAATCCAAAACAAAATTAAAAGCAGGCATGAATGCATTGTATCCTTCATTCGAAATTTACATGGAATGGAAAAAGGCAATTAATACCTTGCTTGAATGTCAGAAAGTTTCGACCCAAAAAGTGGAAGTGAAAGTCATATTACCACACCCAATGTCGAAAGCTAAGGTTAGCCGAGCTCACAGCATGGCTTCATCTGCCTTGAACTTTTTGAAACTCAAGGTATATATTAGATTTGTTAAAAAAACAAGAAATAAAAATTGTAGTTATGAAAATTATTTCACAAAAAATTCAGGTACGTGCAAATTTTCCGCTAGCGGCAGACCATGCTGATCTTTTAACCAATGAATTGATTTCGGTGTTGAAAGCGGTAGCTACAGACATCAATGCCATAGATGATTCAACACATGAAGACGCTCGGTTATTTTACGACAAAATTACGGCCAAGGATGTTGTTGTTAAAGCAATATTGAATGTACATGGAGACATCGCCGATATGTTCGACAATGATTAAATTCATTTCAATTAAATAAATTGTTCAACTAAAACCAAAAAAAATTCAAATTTAAAATAGTAATTCTACTACTATGAATACATAATTGAAGCATATTTGATGAGCATGAATAAGCGAAACAAAAATTAAAAATTTTATCAAATGAAACACCGAGCAAATTATTTTTTAAATTGTAACATCGTATGTTGCATTTCAATAAAATTTATATTCTTAGTTTCGTTTTAATATAATTTTTTTATAATTGATTCATTTTTATGAAATATTTCTGTTGTTTTTTCAGAAATATGTCATAAAAATGTATCATTAACAACAAATTATATTAAAACGAAACATAGAATATAAATTTTATTGAAATGCAATATACGATGTTAAAATTTAAAAACGTTGCTATGATTGCTAGTCATAGCGTGGTAGCGTGCGACCATTCCGTTTGGCATTCCACACCGATGCAGTTGAAGCGCCAAATGACATCGATAACGAAGGCTTTTGCTTGGACTACGTTCAACAACCTTGTACAAATGGCTGATTGGTTCAAAAATACACACAATCTTTCGTTCGAAAAAAAAATATAATTTTATTAAGCACATGTTAAGAGTGTTCAATTTTTCAGACATCAATAAGTTTTTCAAATAGTTTATAATAATGTTTAGTCCCAAGCAACAATTACATACATGATTAAGTTTAAGTTAATTCATCATTAGTTTTCGTTAAAAACACATAGACGTTTTAATTTGAAAGGATTTGTTAGTTTTAAATTTATTTGTTGTCTGTTCAGTGATTGCTTTCGAAATGAAATATATATATACATATATATATCTTTCGAAATGGTTCCCTTAAATTACATTTACGTAAATTGACGAACTCGATAGTAAAACTCGAAATCGGCTTATAAAATGTTTCAGTTATTTTTTTTTTTTTCTTCTCTCGAATCAAGAATGTTTCTTTCCTTCACTTGAAGCACAACGACAGAATGCAGCATGAAGATAGAAAAATCCTCATCAAGCCTGAACGTTGCGTGCTAGATATATAAAACTTCTTTTCTGTTTATGTTGACTGTTTGACTCAATTCTTTGCTGAACAATTTACAATCATAGTTAATAATATTAATAATAGTAAAGAAATTCTACATAAATTTTATGAACAGTATTCATCTTCATAGAAACGATCAATAGGTGCAATGCACTGCATTTTCTTGATTTTTATTGAATTTTTCCGTCAAACATATCTTGAAATAAATAAAAAAAAATTGCAAAAATGATTGAACATTACTTATCCATTTGAAATGAACATAAATGATGATTTGTATCAATTTCGGCATTTCTTTTTTCAATGCATAATATTCCCAATCTACATGCTGTAAATTTGTTGTCACAAAATAGATATATTGTTTTTTTTTTAATAGTTTGCTAACAATCCTAAAAGTTCTATTAACTTCATCTTAATAATATGAGAAAAGTGCTTCGATGATGAGAGCCATTTCAAGAAAATATGCAATAAAATATTGGCTTTTCGGCTGGTCGATTAACCGATTCAATTCAATGCAACCCATTAAATATTCAGCTATGAATAAGAATGACAATAAGTCCTAAATTTCAACGAAACACAGACAATCGAAATGGCTTTTCGCAAACCAAAAACACAGTATATATATCATTATTTCAATAAATTCCTTTAATTACGAGTGCAAAGTCATTTCTAAAATATGTTTTGCAATAGCAAAATAAATACAACATTCAATGTGTCTATTTAATATGAGTTCAGTTAATTAAGATGTGTCAATGGAAACCCCTTTCAAATTTCCAGAAATCAATTGGGTATGTTTAAAACAGAGATTATAGAAGTCGTGTGATCAAGTTTCTGTGTATTACTTGAATTGTTTGGTATGCAACATAAAATCGATACATATTTTATTCGTTTATTGATCTTGAATGTGTCTCGTTGCATTTCATCAAAAGTTGTGAGGAAATAAAATTAATCTCTGACTTCAAATTTTGTGGCACTTTAAGATCTAGGTAAATAGAAAAAATTTAATAAGTTTTGAATTTTCGACCGTCCAATCAATTGTATTGACAAAAAATATATATGATTTTGAATTTTATGTCATACTTAACAATTCGTTTGACTTCATCAATTGTAATAATGTGAGTGAAATTGATTTTTTTCTGTGCTTTTTTTGTTATTCATAGTCTTTGTAAATGGAAATACAAAAGTTTGCTGTGATCAAATTCCGTGTTATTTGTGTGTTGTGATTTTTTTGTTCATCTGCTTTGTATTTTCAATATGAATATTCAATACTGGCCTATGAAATTCAACAGTTGTTTGAAGGCAAATTTAGGCAAATTGATTGGTGATTAACATTATATTGAACGTTGATTTGAGTGCCTGGGAATAAAATTGAAGATACAGAATCTTGCGAGCAGGACATTTTCATTATGCGTTTTTATCACAGAAACGCTCATGTTTCACTCCTACTCAGATGTTTTTGGAAATTCACTTTTATTCTCTGGCACTCATTTTAAATTGTGCATTTTTTAGTGTAATTTTTATGCGGTTTCTCTTTTTTTTGTATTGTATTAAACATCACAAAAACGGTTGCTTTGGTGATTCATTATTAGTTTATTTTTAATTTTAAATGTGATTCATTATTATTCACATTGTGTCGATAGTTTGACAGTCACACATACTCACACACACTCAAACACACATATGCACATAAATGTGAGCCGCACCAACTATTTGTGTTTCTCATGTGCACGCACGCACATTCGTATAGTTGTGCCGTTTTGGTATTGTAATACAATTTATAATACTTAATACTCAGTATTATGACATGTTTTATTATTATAAACAACATAATACTGAGTATTAAGTATTAGTTTTAAATATTTGTAAAACTTCAAAATACTCGAGTATTATGATTTATCTTAATACTGGTATAATAACCAATGATAATACTCGAGTATTTTGAAGTATTGTTAATACTTAATACTGATATAATACTGAGTATTAAGTATTATCATTCATGATAATACTAACAAAAAAGTAGTATTAAGTATTCGGTATTTTAATACTGCAGTATTATGAGTTACAAATATACACATTCGCATAGAATATTGACATTGATATTGCGAAAATTTGACACCACCCGTCGCTTATGTCAAAATTCTTTACATATATGTTTGCAAACTGAAAACCCAAAAAAGAAGCACATTTAAGTATGTACGACTGTCAAAATGTGCACACAGTGTGAATATTTCAGCCTTGACATCCGATACAATTAGAGGGTAAATCAACATTTCTTCACATGTACATATTTTACACAATCACCTAATGTTCCATCACATTCGAATACTTTCTCTGTCATCCATAAAAATATATTTACTCGAAACATTTTTATAATACCCGGGTGTTGTTTCTGTATTAAAATCAAGAGCCTCTCATTGTCTAAACATAAATAAATAGAATAAATCAATGCTTCGACAATTTTGAGGCGAAACATATACGATTAATAAATTATCTGATTGCTATCTTCATTGAAAAGTAATGAAGTCTTATGAAACCTATTGAAATAAGGGTGTTCATTTTTGTAGAATTACTGAGAAAAGGCGAGTGCACTTCATTATTCGTTATTATTGGGATAACGCTGTTGTACAGGGTTTTCCAATAAGATGTTTCATTTTGAATAGCCCGCTATTTGGGCGGGTGTAACTTTTGAAGCGGTCATCTTTTGACATTTGACAAGTAAAAACTACGCCATTTTTAAAAATGGAACTATACACGCTTCAAAAACGCATTAAAATTTTTAAAATTCACTACAAAAATGGTGAAAATTTTGCAGTTCGCATAGGGTTTTCCAATAAGAGGTTTCATTTTGATATTAAAAAAAAGAGTATTCAGAGAAATCAAAGGATTTTATCATTACAAAGAGGAAGGTCTGCCATTAACAATGGAAAACGATATCATGTGGCCGAGAAGGTGCTTCACAACGAACCCAAAAGTGCTTTAGTTTTGCGAACTGTGACTGCAAAACTTTCACCATTTTTGTAGTGAATTTTAACAATTTTTGTGCGTTGTTGAAGCATGTATCGTTCCATTTTTAGTAATGACGTAGTTTTACTTGTCAAATGTCAAAAGGTGACAGCTTTAAAAGTGACAGCTGCCCAAATAGCTGGCTATTCAAAATGAATCTTATTTTTGGAAAACCCTTTATTATTAGTTTATATTATTATAAGTTTCGTTTACTGGAGTAATAAATGCAAGTTGTTGTTCTTTGTTGGTCATAAGCAGTCTGGGTATTCACTGCACGAAAGAAAATAGCGCGTCGCTTCAAGCTGAGCTTTCGATTTTCTGAATCTGCTTCAATGCAAATCGCAGCTGCGCTCTCATTCGATACGGAGAGTATCATGATTTTGCACATAAAAAATATTTCAATGAGGCTGTGAATCCAATCGAAGTAAAATCCAATGAGGCTGGTAATTCACTTAATTATCATGTGATGACTTCAAGAAATATGTTATCAAATCAATGGGCAATGGGAACACAATTGTTGAATTTTTCTCAGCCGAAATTGTGTTCAAGGTCTACAATTGGAAAGATAGCATTTTCTTGATTTATTTGTTTTTATTCAATTTGTTTACTTGCAATCACGCATCACAAACCTGAAGATATCTCAATTGTAAAGCGGCTGGAGAGTCACCAATCACTTCGCTAGCTTCACGCAAAGCTCGGGATGCTTTCTGTTCACCCTCAGCCGCGATGACTTTTGCACGTGCTTCTCGAGACGCCTCAGCCTCTGTTAACGGGTGAAACGATTTGAGTTTACAACATTCAAATTCAGTAAATAAAAAATAAATAATTCAAAAGATATTTTTTTTTCGCATACCTGCAGCCATAGCTCGTTGCAATTGGATCGGCAAACGAACGTCCTTTCTATATTTTTCCAGTTATTGAAAAAAAAAAAATAAATGATAATATTGAAAAAATTACAAAATACATCGTTTCAATAAAAGCAACTGAAACAATTACATTTCGACTCGTTCAACTTTGATGCCCCATGCTTCGGTGACTTCATCCAATTGTACCTGAAAGTAATTGCGATTGCAAAGCGATTTGATTAGCTCTTTTATGATGCATTTCAATTTGGCATTATCATTTACCTGCATCGTTCCACTTATGGTTTGACGTTCACTTAAGATTTCATGCAAATGACGAGTGCCCATTGTATTCCGAAGCGTAGTTTGAGCTAGCAAACGTGTTGAATGATGCGCATTTTCTACATTCGCTATGGACACAGTGGCATTTGACACGCGATAATAAACGACGGCATCAACGCTAACCGTAACACTGTCCTTGGTCAACACCTGTACAAAATACGCGCAATCCAATCGAAAAATATGTATCAGAAAGTCATTAATTCAAACCAAATTGGTATAGATTAATGTTATAAGGCAAGCCAGTGGTCAAATGGCATGATTTCAGATTAATATAATTTTCGATCAAATATGAGAAAAATGTTCACTTGAAAATGCTACTTAGAAGATTGCATGTTGATATCACATACCTCTTGTGGGGGCACGTCATACGTGCGTGTCCTGAGATCAACACGAGCGTATGCATCGACACATGGCAAAATGAAAAATATACCTGCAACACATGAAAAATTAGTTACATTCAATTAAATGTGGCACAGCGAAAAGCTATGCGAGAGAAAGTGTGAATGAAAAGATGTAATGATACGCAAAGCATACACAGGAAATAAGGTATCTGTTAAAAGTAATAGAAAATACTTTTTTTTCTGTGTACTGTTTGAGAGAGTTTTGCTACCATTCTCTAACTCAATGGCGTTTGTCGATTATCGGGATTGCACTTAGCGTGCATTGATTAGAACATCACTGTTAACATTAGCTGAAGTTTGCAAATTGTGCTGTATGCATTAATAAGTTAGATGACGTGTGTGCAACTTTTAATTCAGTTCATCAACAAACTTCCAAATGTTTTTCTCTTTTGTTTTGCAATCAAACTCTCTACATGAGCTGACGTCAACTGACGCGCGCCAATTCATCGTTCGGCTCAGCGATTTGAATCAAAGCAACGTACAATAAATATGAATAAGTATTTTATTATATGTGATTATGATCGTGTGTCACAGTACAGTGTACACATATGCTTTTCCAATTTTTTTCGAATCATCATTAATCCATGCGATCTAAATGTTCAACGGTAAAATACAATATTGACATACGTGAATGTGTAAGATCTAATGTCACGTACCTGGTCCTTTGGCACCTCCTTGCATTAAACGACCTAAACGAAATATAACCGCTCTCTCATATTCCTGTACAACCTGTGCGAGTATTTATGTTCATGTGGTCCGAATCGAAATATGAAACAAAAATGGAGTGAGAATGAATTCATTCTATTTTCATATATGCTACACTACTAATTTATTCAATCCCTCCATTAAATCCGAAACACCCAATAAAAAATGATTAAAATCCACGTTTAGACGCAAAACATATCTTCATAAAACGATGTGCTAATATCAAAAACGCACGTCCATTTCGATTACTAAATAAACTAACTAATTTTGTACTAATCCAAACATGATAAAGCTTGTTTAAATTTGATCAAGTGAATTGTGAGTGGCGAAGTGGCTGAGCAGATTGTATGATGAAAAGTATTATTCACAATCGAGCGCTTATTAGAAAAGCAACATCTTTAAATAGAAAATAATAATTTTTCCAAACACAATATTTTCAAACGACTTTGATTAAATACAAAGATAAGTGAAGGTTTTTCGCTATCCAGCATTGTCTTCGCCTCGGCTTACTTCAACAATTGGTGTAAGCTAATAAGTAGCCAAATATTTGTGCTACTCACTACGCTCGAAGGTGTGTGTATTTACTGTATAACAATGTAAAATGAGAACGTACGCCATTTGAGATGACGTTCAGTTTACGGAAGTTTTAGTAGTTACACATAAAGTGTGGATGTAGAGTGGGATAGAGAAAGGGAGGGAGCGACATAGAAAAAAAGCAAACTTACCTTAAAGCAAACAAATAAACTAAATGGCATCGTGATAATGACAAGAGCCCAAGACAGGACAATAAGAGCCTTTCCACATGACGCTGATTCTGCCGTTTGCTCGTCCTCGGCTGTAAAAACAGAACAAAAGTCAAATTGAGAGCCTGGGTATAAAAGAGAGGATAGAGAATTGTTCGAGTAGGAGTGTCAAAAGAGCGTTGCTGTGGCGATTAAGCATCGTGAAAATGCATCATGAACGAACCTTTTTCATGATGCGTTGAACACTCATGGAATTCAATTCAATATGAAGAAGATTAGAAAGAGGCCGTGTTCTCGCGTAATGGTAGAGACAAAATGCCAACATGTAACTAGAAGCTTTTAGCCAAATCATTTAATATTCATCCATGCTTTAGCATTTCAGTCAAGCCATCTATAAAAGCATCCAAAAATATCTGAACCGATGTTAAATAGAAATGAAAATATTGACAGATATAAAAGCGTCTATAAAAGTCAATATTACTAGTTGACATGCGACAGATTCCTAATTATCTCCGGACCCAGCCGTAATTATGATGAATCGGACGTACAATATTGTTGCTTAAATCATGTTATTGTCGATTTCTAAGGAATTTTCGGATGATTCGACGTCAAACATCCATCTGCAGCTTATGCAAACGCTATTAGCATTTCTCAGATTTACAAATTGAAATTGAATAATTTTCGTTTTCCATGCACATGAATGAGGATATTATATTCAAAGGTTCAATTTATGGTAGGTACTCTTTTGATTAGACAGAGAATTCATCATGTCTCAGCATCAATTATAAATATTTAGAAACGGATTCGAGCTTCGACAAGCATAACAATTTTCATTTATTAATCTGGGATGATGATAATAAAATGAGGCACAGAACAGAAAATTACAGTATATTAATTCATGATGACACAATATAAGCACTAATCTTTGGTATCCTTAGGATTATTTTTTTTCTTTCTTTCGTTCTTTTATTTTTTTACTGGCTTGATTGCTGGCTCGGTCGATACGTGTGAATTATTCAGAGACGTGAATATTAATTTGAACAATTTACCCTCTACATTAATGTTTCTATCGTCAGGCATATTTTCCATTTAAATTTGTAATAATTCACTTGATTAGGAATGAATTTTATATAAAAATGGCGGCGCTCCGTGGCTAGTCCTATAATTCCAACAATTTCGGCGATAAAACTTGATTTGTTCAAACGAAACTCTGCTACTTTTTAAATTCTTTCCTAACAAGAGTACACAATTCGAAAACACAGAATGTTCCTCTTATTCACTTACAAAAAGGAAATCAAATCCAAATAAATTATAGTATAAAAAGAGAATACAAATTTCAAGAAAGAAACGCAGACACACACACACTGCAAAAAAGACAGGTTGTAAACAAACTAACAAAATATTTTATTTTTCGTCGTCGCCCATAGCCTTCGGCTTTATAGCAACAAACAACGGTACGGCCGATTGAATGAATTAATGAAAGATCCCGCACGCACGCACACACACAAACACACACACGCACACATACACTCATTTACTAAGCTCACTTTGCAAAACTGACCGAGATAGAGGGAAGCAGTAACAACGAGCAAAAAATGCTGAGAGATGAAGACAGGAACTGAAATCCGTGCCACGGAAACGGTTAAGATAGCGCTTAATAATTTCTACAGACTTTTATTTCGATTGAAATGTAGTCGTACAGAGAGTTTCATGTTATAAATCGATTAATGTTGCTATTCAACTGAAAATATACTTTTTCATCTTTCGATGTGATTCACATCGTTCAGCGGCTCGGATGGAGAATGGAAATGACCAAATAATAACCAAAAATAATTCTGAACGCTTGCAGAGAATGTATTACGTTTACGATATATTACTAAATGTGGAAAATTGTGAGTAGCTTAGTTCGGAACAAATCCTTTTGTTTCAAACAAATACAAGCTTCTTTTTATGTACACACTATTGTTTTATTTGCATTGACTCACACAATCTAAATAGTCTATATCACAGATATGTACGACTTTCATGTTTAAACGATTGTGTGTCTATATTTAAAATAAATGGTCTGACATACGTAAAACTAACTTTTTCGCACATTTCCCGACAGTGTACGGGTTTACAGGTTATGTTTATTTCTTATCGTATCATATCGTAACTATGAGAATATGTCACACCAAATTTTAAGACATTACGATGAGATTTAAGATTAATTAATACTAAGAATCAGCCGTGCCATGTTTGCGAATGTATTGATATTTGGCTCAAACTCACCAATAGCGAGACGGGAACTATCGGCCATTGTTGATGTTGAATTTGAATTATTACTTTATTATTGAAAAAAACACTACATAAACTCGTGAAAATATAGATTCTTGTAGTGCAATAAAAGACAGCACAACTTTTTTTTCTTAAATCCCGACAAACTTTTTCTCAGAGTATCGAGAGAGAGAGAGAGAGAGAGAGAGAGAGAATTTGAAGATTTTGCTTGAGAATTGTGTTATTTGTTTCAAAAATAATTAATCTACGTTGAACCTTGAACTTTACAATATTTCGTTCGAACATAGCTGCCTTACAAATATTTCCCAAATCTCTTGGGAATGATTTGACATTTTGCATGACCTATTTTTTTTATAAAAGAATAATATTCTGAAAGTTTCAATTGGATACAATGTGAACTTAAGATAGTCGCCAAACACATTTTTCTTTTCGAACCCCGGAGGATGAACCCAAAAATCGAATTGATCCGATTGAGCTGAAAATTAAAACGTTTCTATTCCTCATGAATACCAATATGTGTGTTAATTTTCGTTCAATTCTAACCTCAATTTGTATAGTTATCGTGTTAAAAAAAATTTGCATACAACGTACCACACACGGAAAATTTCTCCGGGAATCGTTGCAATCGTATTTTTTTTAGGTTCAAAACGAAAAGAAAACTCATTCCGAGGGCTTTGAATTTTTTGCACCGAACGCAATACCATTACCACACACAGTGGTATGTGCGGAAAAGTGAAAATGTGTGGTTTTGGTATATTTGAAAATGAACCACAATAACACGAATATGATGATGATTGTAAATGAAAAAGGACATAATATCACACACGTGTACGTACAAAGTACAAATTGACATGTTGCTGGCATTCTGAAGATCGATTTTGATATATCTTTCATCCACACAAATTGGCATGTTTTACAGTGTGTGAATACATTTTTGTCGCACATTTGGGTCACCTGCCGTATTGTGGTTTCACTTATTCCGATTTCGTGTTTGTAAATGAAGCAATAAAACATGAAATAAATTTGAACCTCAAAAGCACAAAAATACATTGTCCACTGTCTTGCAGAACAGTACATAGTTAATCTTTAAACAAAATTGATTTCTAAATAAGGCTTATGAATTATCAAATTAAATTGATATAGTAACAATAGTTCTTAAATGTTCGTGTTTGCTTTGTATGTATTTGATTAATTGGCCACCATCGATAACAGTGAATTCATATACCTTGTAACAAGAGCTATGTTTGGCATGACTCATTTTGTTTTCAGATGTCAATCGATTAGGGTGACGACATCACCTCAATTGAAGAGAGTTAATCGAAAAACATTTCCGCGTCAATGCAGCCAAATGATTCGTATACACCAATAATTGACACGAGAGCCATTCACTTCATTCAATTGTTAATGAAGCAAATCATAGTTTTCCGTTACTTTGGCTTCATTGAATAATGAAAATGGAATACAAAAAAAAGACCATAGTTTGGTGCATCGATTTCACTATCGAATATATAAAAACACTACAGAAAAACTACATGGAGAATTTATTTGGGTGAATGACTCCAGGAATCCCTGTAGAATACTTGGCAAAGTTAAGATTTCTACAAACTTTCATGTAGCTTTCATGTAGTAATAAATAGGTTTTATACAACAAACTACATTGACACATTGTCAATTTGACAGCTGGCAAATTTTCTTCAAAGTTTGATTTCTACATGAAAGTCTAGGGAAAACACTGTAAAAATACACTCTCTCAGGAGTAAAATGACATATGACTTTACTACGTTTATGAAATACTTAACATTTACCACAATTTTTTCTATATCTGTAGCGAACTAATATATCACTATTATTGACAGTTCAAATGTCAGTTTAGTTCTGAGGAACTAAAATACTAGGATTCCTCATGGTAGCGCCGATTCTACAGGATTTCCTGTTGTCATTCGCCGGAATACATTCTTTGCTATTGCTTGCTTCACCGTGCTTGATGATAAATGCCGCTGCCTGCTTGATAAAATATTCATGTATTATTCCCATGTCAATGTGATGCTAATGCTATCGTGCCATGCAAACGAATAAATTATTTTTATCGCACCGAGCCTCTGAACTCTGTTTCTCTTTCACCAGCCAAGCCAACTGTTGTGTGCTGTGTGTCGAATCTGATAGAATTATGTTTGGCCTTCCTATGTTTTAGATTCCCGCATCACTTAAAAAACCATCCTTCGGGGCCTTCAGATTCTTTATTCGGACCAAAATTGACGAACGACCAATAAACGTGTTCCAAAATGCTAATAGATATATTTGTGCGTCTTTCTGCACATTTCTGTGGCTTTTGTCGAAAGAGAATATTTAATTTTTCTCTTTATTATTTCCCACCTCCTCTCTCTCACTTCCTTCCACTCACTTGCCTATTCAGGCTGTCGCTCAATATGAATTGCAAAAAAAAAATCATATTCCCTGGAACTGATTATAGCCCGAAAACCGAAGAAAGTGCGAAAATAGAATAATGAAATGCTTTCAAGGAAGCATCTTATAATACCGATGTTCACCTGAACATTTCGTTGAGTTGCGCATCGTTAAAAATTCAGGCATTAAAATGTGTATGGAATGCTTTTGAAAGTGTGATAATCTAGTCATCAAGCATCATTATAATGAATTCAACCAAGTTTATCATATAAGATTTTTTGAACTTTCTGTATAATATTAAATTAAAATCGAATCCTCAGTCCAAACAACAGTCATTCTGCGGAAGAAACCTCCTACATTGCAGGATGATCATTATTTTGTTCTATACTACACTGTTGTTCACAAAATAAAATCGGGAAAGAGAAGAAGATGAAGACGAAAAAGATGAACAAGACGGAAAAGATTATAAAGAAGAAAGCACGCATATTGTCATCACACCAAAAACTCTCAACCAACAAAAACGATGCATTATGTTGGATTCGGAGAGTTTTGATCTGAAAATGCGATGTTGGAGTGTGGGAACTTCAATTATCCGGATACAAAGCATCAAATGAAATACTCGCTTGTACGCAAAAAATAAAACCCCACGGAGGAATAAAAAATCATATAAAGCTCCTTTGTAATAAATATTTAGGCAATTCAATCAGTGTAGAAAAAACGAAACGAACATGAAAAAAATCATATAGCAATTCCTTCCAAATCGATTTTCTTATTTGCGAATGCGAATAGCAAAATCAGGAGAAGAGCGTGCTTTCCTGAATTTCATTTGTAAAATACATTAAACCACTTACGCTATATTAATTTTACAAGTGTTTCACTTTCTAACTAACTAATAATTATTGATCGAGATTGTAGAACGTCTGATAATAATGAAGCACATACGCTGATTGCTTTAAAGATTTCGCTGCTTCCCGAAGATGAATAATATAACATATGTCAATATTTTTATTTCATTACAACATGCGTCACTTCTTGCAGCACCGTGATGATAGGGGAGACGAGAGAGATAGAGAGAGAGAGAGAGTCGAGAGAAAAGCAGAGAGAGAGCGTTTTTTTTATATGTGTAATGTACGTACTTATGTACTTATGAAGCATTTGTAGTTGGAGCTCAAAATTTCACGAACAATGAAATCACTTTTCGTCGTTGAAAGTCGATATGGAAATGTAAAGACAACGGAATGTATTACGTATTGGAAAAAATCTAGCTAGGTTCAGTCCATCCCCTCTATTTCTCACTTGCTTCACCGTCCAATATAGCACATAACAAATAGGAGATATTTGGCAAATCGAAAGAGGTTCAAAAGCATCATCAGCGAACAGCGAACAGCGAACAGCGAGAGAGAGAGAGAGACACATCAATAGCAGCAGCAGCACTCGGGGTTCGTTGGTTTGTTTGCTTGCTTGTCGATTCAAATTGAACGGATTTTTTGATTTGCTTATGCTTACGATGTGTCTCGCGCGTATTTTCTGCTTTCTGCGTAGTATCTTTCATTTTTATTCCGTTTTATCTTAGCATTCGGACAATCTAACGTAGATGCGAGCGTCGGTAATGTTGAAACTGTCGTAATGCCCGAGCTTTATGGGAACCAAAAAATTTGATACGTTGCATCAGACTGAGACATAAGGGCGGATAGTTGGACAGTGCTCTCTCGCATGTTGATATTTAGCATTGTGCGAATTTTCATAATGGAAATCCCCACTCATTCACTCGCAAAATACATGCCAGATTTGGAATATGTAGATCAATGTGCACAGCGCTAGAACAACGTGTAAGAATGAGACAACTACTGCGTCATGTGTTGTGATTTACTAAATGAAACACATTTTTATTACTAGCAATCATTAAATAAAAAAAAATAATTACTATTAGAAAAAGTGTGAAACACCCCTTGGCCGTCGTTGTCAATTTGCTTGCACAATTGCCGGTTTTCAACACTGATACATGCAAAAGTAGTTAATCAAACAGAGAAAAATCAAATGAACATGCGAAATGGCTTTATGGGGGTAAAGCACGAGATAGTTGTGTGTGATTTAGAAGGACAGGTAAATTTAGCATATATCATGCAATTTGTCAAACAACGCTAGTTTGAATTTTTGCTTAGTTACCATGAGAGAACATTGTTACAGAGGATGTTTGTGGTTGCATGTTGCCTGGAAGACTTCCACGTTGAGGTTGCAATTGTGGCATTTTAAGGGAAGTATGCGGCCCTTGCATGGTTGGAGACATTGTATATTCCCTGCACTTCTCTATATTGGTCCGGTTGTGCATAGGATTGTATTTTCTCTATTGCTTTTCTCTCTCCTATGGGTTAATTGTTGTTTTGCAACTTCGGTATGAATTTTGTGTAAATGAAAGCACAATCGGTTGGCGCATCACACGACCCGTTTTTTTTCACACGAAAAAAAAACTTTTTGTTTTATTATTTTTATTTTGAAAAATGTACGGCCTTAATTACATGAAAACTACAGAACGCACAGGCGAAAATGGGGTTTGTTTGTTATCGAACTTGTTTCTTTTCACCAACTCAATTCACCGATGGGCAAACCGCTCCCTGTTTTCGCTTTTCATTTTTTTATAACCAACTAAAAATTCACAATAAGATTCTGGTTTTCGATGCTCAAAATCCGTGCGCCTGATGATGATGATGATGATGATGATGATGATGATGATGATGATGGTTATATTAACATTTAGAAAGGATGTAGAACGATGCTGATATCCGTTTTTGTAGCGCTTTTTTTAGGGATGCTATCGTTGCAAAAATCTCTTTTTTCAGGCTAAGCAAGCACCTTAGCTCACAATGTTCGCCAAGATCGATTTTGTACTTTGCCAATTCTTTTTAAATTGATGCGAAGTTCGAAGCAATACGCGGCAAACAAACTCACTCGTGAGGATAAGCAGATTGTTGTGTTGATGTTTCCTCAAAAGCTTATCAATTATTGAACAAAATATTGTGGAAATTATTGCTATATACTATCTAGCCGATGTTTGCCATGCGAGAGTTCGTATGAGTGCGCTGGTGCTACGCTACACAACGTAGTAGGTGTGTACCGCTCCTCTGACGCGTTGTCTCTTTTGTAATTTGTGTATATTCTGCGCATAGTCTATGCTATTAATGTGAAACCAGTCGAAATGAAGAAAAAAATAAGAGAATATAACATCAAACAAAACAAATAGAGAGCCGCGATAGAGAACATTCCGACCGAACGCCAAGTACAATAACACAACCGTCAAAAGAGAAAAAAGCAAACTGAAACGCCGCATACGTTTCCAAAAAATTGGTTTGCGGTGGTCGCCCAACAAGAGAGACAAATGCTACAATCAAACGAACTTTTCAGCGAATAAACAGTAAACACTGGCTTTATGCTAACGTGCGCACCACAAACTGTTCATTTCAAATTGCGCTTTTAATAAGAAATCGTTGAAACGCAAATTATTTGTTTACCAAAGCAAAACGGGTTTATCGGTGACGTCATTTGCCAGAGATGATGGACCCATGACGAGACCGACACAGACAAAAAGCTCATCAGCTACGCAAACGATGTTCGATGCGGCTCACAACCAAAATTCCTAGCACAATAGAGACGTTATAGGACACTTGGATCGGATACGTGATGCTCCCTGCAGGAGTCTGTATGGCGCTAAACTCTTGTTTATTCACTTCATCGCTCTACCGGAGCTCAAAATTATTCGTGCGTACATAATTTTTTGACGATGTGATGAAAAGATGGGAGAAAAGTGTCAACATTAATTCAATCAAATTTTCAAGATGCTATGCGTTTATAGTACACTGTGTGTACTCACGTATCGATATTTTTTAAATTAGTTTTCAATCGCATGAAAGAAATCATGTTGAATTCGGGACCAGGAAGATCATTATGAATAGAAAAAGGTTCGGAAATACGCAAGTGAATGTGGCCGACAGAGAGTGAGAAATTCATTTTGCTGACTGGATAATGGAGGGTGCGTGGTGGTGTGCTTAGGACGTGCTTGTCATTCGGAAATTTCAAATTCTTTAACGTTAGAGGTTGATTAAAAAAATATGCTTAATTCCCAATGAATGTCTGTTGTCACATCTATATCATTTGCAGAACCTCTTTTTTCAATTGATATAAGGATTCAATCAATAATCTGGAAAGTACCGTATTCATTAAACTCACTCTACGTATAAAATAGCATTGCTAGTGGAATTATGTACGTGGTTTTGTTTGGATAATTTAGCTTTTTTGTACCAAATTCTGAAAATGTTTGGTACACATTTTGATTTTCATCAGTACATTCCAAATGTGTACCAAATATATTTTTCGGGTTCTTTGCGATCAACACCACACCGTGTCTTCATTACGTGCCATTTGGAATTTCAACGCATCACACGCTGTGAATCAATTTAACATAACACGAATTATGTGTTGAAAAGCGAATATTTCATGCAGTAATGTATTCCACATTATATGAAAAAGCGCGTTCAAAATTTTGAGTTGAATCAGTCTGTGCTTGTTTCAATGTTTCGATGTCAGTTCTCTTTCATATTCTCCAAAAAAAGGAACGCATATACGGTTTGGTTGTTCCAAACTCAGTTTACACACAGAGAGAGAAATACTTACAATTTTTGACTTCAATTAAAATCAAGTGTCAAGAATGACAAATGAAGTCTTATAGATTTTTATAAATATATAAAACGCACATATGCACTCCAACTTATAATAAGAGTCACTGCCAAAAAGGTGGTTCATGTATTAGTAGCGACACCTTTAAAAATACGAGGAGACTTTTTTAAATACTCAATAGTGTTTTGACATATTTTTCTTCTATTTTTGCAATGATATTTTCTTAGGGATAATGGCTATATATTGCGGCCTGAGAATTGGCAAGTGACGAAAAAAGTGAGCCTTGAATTGAATATTAAAAGCCTAATAGAGAAAAGAACCTTCAATAAGAAAGAGAAAAAAAACGTTAACTCGTTTGAGAATGAATAGATTTGGTGCATAATGGGCACATATGAAACAAACTTGAAATTAAGGTTAAAAACATTCTCATCCCCAACGAATTGAAAACGTCGCAATAGACTCATCAATTTAATTACGAAAACTAATTTCGTTCTTGTCGGTTTCGATGAGTGCCCGCAGGTTGCGGGCCGCAGCTGCAACCCACTCAATTTTCATTTGATTTATTAATGAGCGTTTCATTTTCATATTGACGACAATCAATATAGTATTGAGGAAAAAGCTTTAATAATTTCCTGAAATGTTCTGGCCACCTGCCATTGATTGATAAAAAATCAGATAAATTGAAATTGTGATTATATTAATGAACCCGTTTTCGCGTTCCATCTCTGCTACTCGCATTGTCAGGTCAATCACATCAACCGATTTTATGAAGGAAGGCGTTTTGGTATTTAATTATTTTGTACAAATATTTGCTATTCACTGCTGCTTTTGTTCGTAAACAAATAGTGAAATTTATGATGTCAATTTTATGAATATTTCGGTGTGGATGAATTATTTCGAGGTGCAAGTGTTTTTCGAAAAAAATCGTCCAATTCTATCATTAAGTTAAAATTAACCACAATTTTGCTTTTGTTTTTTCGTCATCATTATGTTCAACAGTCACGGCATAGTCGCACTCATGAAAATTAAAATCTTTTGACAAAAAAAAAAACTCTTTTGAAAATAACAATTAAAACTTGTGAATTTTATCGGACGATAATCTGGAAAACATAGGTTGTGTGGGCGACTGATTGCGTGGTAATTTGGCTGAATGGTTTGGTCGAAATGCTGTCCACAGAATCGTCGAATATATGACCTGTGCGCAACTTATATAGTTCAAATGGATATTCTTGATTTGTTTTTTTTTGTTATCAATTTTTTATTTATCAAAATCAAATCAAGTCAGTCGAACTAATCATAACCTGTTATTTTCAGGTGGCTGCGTTTGATTTGCAAAAGAGTTTATGGCGTGTGCCATTGTGCCACCCGACAACACATTTCCATATATAGTTCGAAAATTGGTGGAACAATTATACTTATATTAATAGCTCTACGTACCAGTTACCCTCACTGCAGTGTTTTTGCATTGATATGCGAAGCGTTTTTATCAGCAGCAGTGCCAGCGCACACACCACATTTAATTGTGTGCGTCAATGGATAAAAATGGACATTGTGTGCATTCCCGTTGGCAATGGAACAATTCAATAGAAATAAAAACAGAATAGTTGGAAAATATGGTGAATATTGTATCAGAATTGATTTGTTGTGAGGATGATTTTTTGAATGGTTTTGTTGTGGCATCATTTTCTCTATTCTCTTAGAAAATGAGAGATGATCACTTAAGAAAACACTTTTGAAATTTCGCACGTACTTTGCAGAATGCGTTTTCGATAATCATCATCCCGATGAATTCCATTATTTGGCTGTGTTGAATTTATCGGCTCCATTGACATCATTTCTCTGTGGCTTTCGAATTATTCGATTTGGGAAAGAGCCCGAACGAACGAAACCAACGATGTCGTCAACGGAAAAAATCACTTCTCACAAAAATTTCAATGCAAAAAAAAGAAGTTTATCGACCGACAAAACGGTTCAGACGATACTAAATTGATTTGAAAATCACAGTTAAATTTTTTTTACTGACGATAAGCTATGGCCGATGACACACACATTAACGGCACGCAAATATGGTTTTATTTGTTAAATTTTAAATTTCGCTAAGAAAACGTCAGGGACGATTGCGCAGAACGCCGGTTCCGAAAGATATAGCTGACTTTTTTATAAATTGATGAATTTTATTTTGCTCATTTATTATTTTTTCTTATTTTTTCAATAAAAACAACAAAAATTGAATTATTCTAAAAATATTTCAAATGAATTAAATTAACAGTACTTAAGAAATAGTTCAAAATATGTCACTGTTGAAAGCATCTGAAGTGATGCAAAATGTTCATTTTAACTAAGATATAAAGCTAAAAATGGGGAATAGCCTATGAATGGTATACGTCCATTCCGAAGAACTAAATTGAACTGTTTATGAAACGTGGACATAGAATACAAAGGGAGCCGAACCGAGTGAAACTGAATAATTTTTGTGGCGGCTCACTGATGTATGGACAGTTGTGCGGTAGCAGAAGAACAATAGATATACAACCCGCACGGGAAAAACAACATTCGGTGTTCGTTACCGATTTTTTCCAAGCGCGATCCGAATCGAAAAATTATTCGATATTCTCCGAGTCATGCTATCGGTGTTTTCCATTTTTCTTCACACTCAATGTAAGATTGGTGGAGGCACACATCATTATTTTCCTTAAATGTTTGCGTTGTCAATTAAAGAATTGGTGGTGGTGGACACATCGTCCCCAAAGCCAACTTATTTTGTCGAATGATTTCGATGACATGGTGCCCAACATATGAGTATATCGCGTATCATATCAGCATACATTGCTCGAAGAATAAATAAACACGTTCTACTTGCATTTCTATAACCAAAATCTATTTATTCGACATTTTTCATCGTTACCCACTTAAAAGACATGCATATTTCATAGGATGCTCTATAAAATGTTGGGTGGTCGACTCCAATACCGTCTATTGCTGCACTTTGTTATCACAACACAATGGACAAATGGCATATTGAATTCTGTGCTTCCTCATTTTATGTATTTAGAACTCGCAAACAGATGAACGTTGCCAGTATATCTATCCCTCCTTACGTGTACATTTGCGAGCATTGTTTGAGTTTAGAATTATTGAACGCTAGATGAACTTCATTAAGTATGAGCAATTAAACTGAGCTTCCCCTCTTTTACTTCGTATAATATTGAGACTTTTTTTTCAAATTCCATTAAATAATTGATAATTTGATTGCACATTGAGGCTTGACAGTGAGGCCAATCAAAAATCTTATTTGCAAAATCGATAGATAGAAACTTTAAAGACTATTAGCTATAAATAATCATTTCGAACAACCACGCATTCGATTGTTGAAACGTCCGTTATTACTGTTATCAAAAAAAAAATTCCCAGGCTGACGTGGAGCGAGTGACATGTCACATGTGCACATGTTCAAAGAACGCTCTTCAATTTCAATGCTTGAGCTCCGGCCCTCTCTAACTCTCTCTCTGTCTTTCTTGTTTGCTCAAATGAATTGTTTCGTGTTAATTTAATTTAATTTACGTGTGTCATGACCATAGTAATATATGCGTGTGTACTTAATCAAAAAGAAGAGTATCCATTTCACTTATAAATTCATTGAACTATTAATATTGAATTATTAATATTGATTTTTCAAAATTTGTCCAAGGAAAATCGAAGCAAAGTGGAACTCATCAAATACGATGATGAGCCACTTGAAAAATAACAATGTTCTAATGTAATGCATAGTAACACCAACATAGACTGCCATATTGTAGAACGAAAAAAAAACGATTGTCCAAGATACGAAAACACTCCAAAATTATGAAAAAACAACATAAACGGCATGCTGCCATTTATTTGTGTGCATTGTCATTATTACATCAAGAATTTACCTAGGTAGAAAAACACACCTCATCGTACTCCTGGCATGAAGCCCTAAAACATATTAATATTGTAATACTGTTAATGTGCGAAGAGAACGAAACTTCGTTGTTGGTGTCGGCGCCCTTGATGCTCTTCTCTCTGATCTGCTGCATCGATGTTGAATTCATCGATGTGAACCAAAACATTTTCGCAAATGTCGAAATGTTGTCATTTTCAATTTCCCATCAAATAATATTGTGTAAAATATCAATCAGGAAATCGCGAATTGCTCGTCTGAATGCACCGTTAAAAGTTAGAGGAATGCTTCTCGTCCATTTTCTGTTCAATTGACAGCATTTTTGATATCAGCCTCATCCAATCGAACCATGGGGACCGTGCTATTTGAGACATTTTAATCATATCTATTCTCCAGCGCCATCTGTTGGGCAATAGTATTGATGTGATATTTCAATCGTTTCACTAACTTTTGACAATTTGTTTTTATTATTTGTATCAATAAAAATTTTGTTCGTATTACAATGGATCTAAATTGAGTTCACCTATGTAAAATAAGATGGCGCGGTCAATTGGCATACTCTCGAATAGCTCGCCAATCCCATACAAGCACGGTCCACTTGAATCGAACCAAAACCGCATTCTAGTTGTTATTTTGTTTATTTATTTATTCATTACGTGTTTTATTGTGTTCGTATACTTTCAATTTCAGATTTTAGGTGAGGCGTTTATTCTGTTGCATAACCAATTTCGTCGAGACTTTCCTTGCATTCAACAAAACGCATGGGAGAAGAGCGATTACCGAAACGGATTCTGTTCGCCGAAGCTGATGGGCCGTGAGGTAGGGGTAGACCACGTCGACGTTATTTAGATTCGGTTAAATATGATTTGAATGCGAGAGGATATGAATGGTGTGTTGAAACTCAAAACTTGGCTCTCGATCGGGGTTTGTGGAGAGGTATTGTTAGGGATATATGAGGCATTTTGTTTCGTAAAACAGACCAGACGTTGAAAGGAAAAAATGGTCTTAAAATGTTTGTTGGCCAATCAAAACGATGTTTGTCATCGAGATTTGTCACAAAATCACGGAATTCGGGAATCATAGAATTTTTGGAAATATTTTTCTTAAGAACAGCAAAAAAACAATCTTGGATGGCTTGACTTGAGCAAGAATAGAAGCGATGCCAATGAACATATTTGTGTTGCTTGCAGACTTTTGGCGTTGATATCATCAATGACTATTCTTCGATATAAGGGTCTAGAAATCGAAGGAATTGTACATTTGGTTGTAACAATTTCCTTAACGTCATGATCGTCCTTTCACTGTAGCATGGTTAACTTTCGAATGCACCTGTAAAAAGCACAAATGAAATGAATAAATTTTTAAAAAATGCACTGTTATTACAAAATGATCAATATCAATCGAAGCACATCTTACTCGTTCAAACTTCACACTCTTTCTGAACTCTCGATTCAAAATATCCGGCTGATGAAGTTCGGTGCATCATTTGAATTTTGACAGGTGATTCGTTATCCAAACGAAAATCAAAATATATCCCATCTCTTTTGATGATTTATTTTTCTTATCCCTTCCCATCCGAATGAAATTTGCTTACGAACACAGAAATAACATAACAAATCTCGATCGCTCAAAATCAAGCTGAAACAGAAATAAAAAAACCAACTAAACAAAGCTCATTCAATTCTATTAATTCAGCTCATATTTTCCACATAACATGAAATATTTGTTTCTTTCAATTCATTTGGTACTCAAATGTCCCGTATATTTTTCTCGTTTATAGATAGGTACAAATATATATATATATTTCTTTGTATTCTACCAATTTACACATTGTTTTTTTGACAATTGAGATGTATTATTTAAATAATTGTCCTACTTTTTCTTATTATTAGCGTGTTCGATTCGACAGCGTCTGCATATTTATTGATTTCAGTTTGCGGATATTTGTAATTTTTACCCCAGGTGTGAGGTTATTGCACCTATCGATAAATGACACATTTTAAATATATAAATTCAATTCGAGTCAATGATTTGTTTTGTGGTATATATATTTTACATAGGACATATGGTTTCTGAATTTGTTATCTAACTTTATTTTTTGAATATGTTTTGTTTCGACTTTTTTTGGTATTTCGTTACGATTTTATGTTCCTATCAAAAGGAATGACAGTGTTTCAGCTTTATTGATTCGATTTTGGTTAAAATTCAATATTGAAATGTGTGTTTTGCCTCAGTTCACAGCATCATTCTATTTTATAATTTGTGGGAAATGCAAATATTGGAGAGTAATAATCGGCAATCATGTCTATTATATACCGTAAAAGATTGAATATAATTTATTTATTTATTATTTTATTAATAGCCCCCAAATTGAATTAGAATGTGTAATTGACGAACAATATTTTTAGATTTTTAGTAATTATAAATTTCGAAAAAATTTAACGAATTGGAATACCATTATAACTCCGCCGCAATAAATATTCAAATTTTTCTGAATCTTAGGCAGCTCGTTCAACTTTTATCAGGATTGGGATGTGTTGGATTAAAATGGTGTGTGTTTGGGGGATATTCTCATTTCGTTGTGATTGCTTATTTAATTGAAATAAGATGAGAATTTGTAGAACGTAATTTTTTTTCAAAATATGTTTTTAAATTCAAAATATTTTAAATATTTTCTGGAAAAATAGAAAAAAAGGCTTTCATGGGATTTGACTTGTCTTCAAGTACACTTCTAAAGGTATTTCATCTCGAATTGATTTTAGTTTTTCAATGAAAAAAGAAACAAAAATAATTATGAGTTGCAATCGAAGTAGAAATTACCAAACTAATAATTATTCAATCAAAAAAAGCACGTGTAAATAGTTTTTGATTACATGATTGCATTGCGGCAGTGAGTTTCCAAATGCAATTTTTTTCTATTTCGTTTAGCAATAAATGCAAAATGTCAAGCAAGTTGTTGTTGTCGCAGCAAAACAATTTCACATGAACGTCAGTCATCTCATTTTTGCCATCATCAATTCGTCTTCAATATTTCAAATATTTGGATGAGATAGGAAACATCGTTAAAACACCATTTGGACATTTATATACAATATAAAAATATTAAATAAAATAATTTTGATCAAATGCTTCCAACTTTTTTCACTATTATGACTTAAATTTGTTTTTGTTTTTCAAGAAGATTATTTTTACGAGGCGCATGTAAAAGGCGAAGCTTCTTAAAAATAAATACTTTTTTTTGTAAATCGGTTATCGTCGCACATTATGCAATCAAAAATATAAGATTAATAGTTTCTCTTAATATTTCAATTTTTTTATTTAATTCATATCATTCGGCTATACTTATTCCGTTTGTTTTATCATTCCTAATTTCTATTGACTCCTCAATTCTATTCATTTTATTACATTTCATTTAATTTAGTTTAGGTCCCAGAGTAACAATTAAATTACTCTGCTATTTTCTTGCAAATGCTTTGCGATCGAATTGCAAAAAGAAGAAAACCAACAACATTTAGCCATTTCTTATCTATCCAATTAGCTGTGTCCCGTTTGTAGCTTGGAGCGTTAAATGCGGGAGGAGGAGCAGGAGAACAAATGAGCTAACTCAAATATTGTATAGTTCGCAATTTGGTTGTTTCTTCATTTATTCATAATTTTATTTTTAGTTTAATTCAACTTAGATCTCTATTAGAATAATTCGTTTCGGAATCGTCCAGTCTGCTCGAGATTTGTATGAACTAGCTGGTTGATTCTTCAATGATGTCCCAAAGTGAACGAATGTCCTTCTCCTTTAGATTTGGTTCAGTAAAGAGAAATATTGGCTCTGTTTTTTGAAGTCTATGTGATTCTAGCACACTCATTAGTCTTATTTTATTCATGTAATATTTGCCGATGTTTGTGATGTTGATGTTCGTGCGTTGTGCCAGTGTACCGGTAATGTGAACATCATCGATCCAGAAATATGGGGTTTGTTGGGCTTCGCGATATAATCGCCAAACCACATCATTCGAATAAATGATGGAAAAGCCGGGACAATATGGTGGATAATACCAGCCCTGGTACTCGCTCGTACTAACACGCCATTTCGATCGATACGTTCGTTTGACGCGAGCATCTTCGATCCGGAAACAAAATAAAAAATTTCGATTTCGTTCGTCGCTGCTTCTGCTGCTGCTATCCGTTTCCAAAAAATCATACACGGCTGGACTATTCACAAACACATCATCGTCGGTTTTGATAAGGTATTTCAGTTTTGGGCAGTTATATACAAACCACTTGAAGGCCATTATATGTTTGTAAGTCATGTTACGGTAGGTATCGAAAAAATTACCCTGAATTATATCTTGAAACATGTTACTCTCTTGTTGCAGTCGCTGTTGTAGTGACGATGCATTCACAGCGCCCAACAGAAAAATGATTCGCGCCCGTGGATCCCGTTGGCCCCATGTTTCGCGGATGACATTACGTTTTTGCCAATTTCGCGGCGCCGAATGTATCAGCACCAATGCAATTGGTGGTTTATTGATCGCGTTCAGATCATTATCTGAACGAATTTCATCACAGGCCGCTTGATTGATTATATAGTCAAAATTGTTTAGGTCAATCAATGTGCTTGCATCATGTTTTGCCAAGGTTTCGAAAGCTGGCTCCGTTGGTATTTGTAACGGGTTCAATGTTGTATTGCTTTTGGTGTCATTGTTGTTTTGGCTGTTGAATGACTCTAACGTATCATAAGATGAAAATTCCGTGTGCAGTTCTTGCAGTGATATCCGCCATAATGATATACACAGCATGAGCCCAATAAACAGTATGAATACAGAACGACGCTCCGACATGGCAATGATCTCAAATTTTTCCTTTTCGACCCATTCTAATAAAAATAAAACCGAGAAAGGCGAAAAAAAGGAATCGTATTAGTCTTGCGGTTCATGAACGAAATTTTATATAAATCTATTGCTAAGTAGCACTTGTTTATACGTCATTGTTAGTTAATCATCAGATTACGATCACTCAAATTGATATCACTTGATGACTTTGACCGCAGAGCGGCGTATATTTTCCATGAGTATTACCAACAACTACAACAGAAAATAAACTTCATATCGAGAGCGTGTGTAGGAGAAAGAATGTAAAATTGCGGTAGTTTCGTACCCATTATTTCACGTTGCAAATGGTATTATGTGGATATTTCGAGCGTCTTAGCGTAAATGATAGTGAAGGCGTAAATGTACATCAATACCACCGTATTTTCTGTACTGTGTACAGACAAGTACATGTATGTTGATGTTCCTTGGCTTTAAGAAATGTTGGCTCAATTGAGTAGCTCAACGCATTTACTGTACAAAGGCATTGCCGTAACGCAAAGGTACACGTTATAGCATGTACCGACATACATGTACATATACGTGTGGTATACGATGAACCATCTCTGGTAAATTATTTTCAAATCTTCAATATGGACGCCGAAGCATATGTCAATTTTTTCAATCAATGAATCTAAGCAATCAGCACTTGAGGGTGTGACTACTATTATACTATATATATTAGCATGATTTTAAGATTTTTAGCACACGTTTTGGTTTTTTTATGACGATTTTTGTTTGGCCCCTATTTTAAATTCCTGGTCAGCGATCACCCACGAGCGTGTCTAATCATTCACGGCCCAGCTGTCTTGCAATTTTAGAAAATGATGTTTGAATGTTCCATATTATTTGATAAAAAATAAAATGACCGTGTTCCCATCCCCAGCCATTCAATTGTTACCATGGGTCGATTTATTTCAGTCAAACCATCACGATTCATGAACATTACGCACAGTCAATCGCAGAGATAAGATAATCAATTATTGGCATAGCTGTGTATCTGAATTGCGATCATATTGCCACGATTCAAACAATGACCGATCGGAAGTATATCGCAAATCTTTTTTTACATATTTTTTCTCTACTTCATACATTTGTTCATGGTTCTCACTCTTTTCTTTGCATACATTTTTCTTATGAAACTACACACACACACAAATCTGTGAGTAAATATTGGATGTATTATCCCATCAATGGAATAAACATGTATTGGTTTGCTCCAGTTCGGTATAAACGTCAAACTTAGTTGCTGTACAAAAGTTTCGGTGTATTGGTTGACAAAGTTTAAAATTTGAACCAAACTGGGATAAACCAATACATTTTTATTCTATTTCGGAATGTTCCGGTAATTCATACAAAGATGGAAAAATAAATTCAAAATTTACTCACAGATTTGTGAGTGTGTATGTGAAGATAGTTTTGAACAATTTTTTGTTTTGAATGCGGTTTCTTCCCATAAAAAATGATCTAGCGCACTTGTCTTATCTTTAAAATTATTGATTTTTCATTCAGGGCAACGAATTCGGTGTATGAATCTGTGTAAAGTGTATTGAAATGAAATCGTCTTTTTTTTGAAAATTTGAAGAGAAAGAGAGATCACGAGTATATCGTGTGATAAAGAGACGGATTTTCTAGCTCAACTAGCAATTTCAAGTGGAACACAAAAGTAAATCGAACCGGTTTCCGTAACTTTTAACCTAACTCACCAAAAAACAGATTGAAGATCGTATTAATTAAAAAAAAAAAACGAATCCCTGACAAAAATGAACCAATCTGATGGTGATGAAGAAATGGACAGTTCGCGTCTTACTCGATCTCTTCGATCTGATTCACATGCCACTATGGACTGAACGAATTTAAATTTCAAATAAATTTCTGGAAAAAGCTTTGTTGGCAATGGAAAAATGGATTAATAGTTTTGTGGCGAATATTTATTTATTTTCTTGGTGTTTTAATCTATAGTGATTAAACTTCAAATGATCAAATGTGTTTGAATGGTCGGTCATGTTTAGTTTAACATGGTAACAAGTGTGCCACTGAATAATTATGATATGAGACTCACGCGAATAAATATTGTGCTGCCGCAACTGGATTGAGAATAATTATATTTTCTTGTCGCCAGCCCCGATAAAAAAAACGGATGTGTCGATTATTTTATTTTAACGACGCGCACGTTGCGATAGTAGACTTGATTCAAAGTGCCAGAATCTTCCTATTTTGATTTACATCCATTTACTTAAATATTTCATTGATATTTCCATTATTTTTAATATTTCATAAAAAATGTCTTATTTCTTCCGAAATAATACAAATATTTGGTGTGTTTTTGAAGTCCAACAATGTGATTTGGTTTTTTGTAGTGATACTTAGTGATACTTAGTAAGTATTACTTACTGAAAAATATAATAAATCCAATCAGCCAACGTATTTTTATAAACCATCCGAAAATATATACATTTAAAAAAATTGATCGTTATATTGAATAATTTAAATTATTGATAATCCAAAAAAGTAATATATATTGATATTGACGATTAATTGGTTTTTCCCAGTTTGGTTTAACTGTCAAACTTTGTCAACCAATATACCGAAACTATATTAGTTTCACGGTTTGATTTGTTCACCAAGTTTCCAAGTGATTCAAACCAAAAACAGAATTATAAACATTTTCAAGGTATCCTATCACAAATCCTGCGAACTTTTACACGTAGTCTAATTGGTAAATCTAATTGGTAAACACAATGTTTTCTGTAAAAATTCGCATTTCTTTTACGGAATTTAATAAGCTATCAAATCAGAAGAAGAATGCGTTCTTCAATGTGATATCATCGTTTCAATGCTGTGAGCTACATTGAGCTGTACGTTAAATGGTGCTGAAATTGCAAACTGATGATGTGTTTGAAATTGCACATTCATGTTTATTCAACCGATTGAAATATAATGGAATAAAATTGGAGCCCACAATTGTCAATCAAATGGCCAAAACAAAGTGTTTTTTTGTATCGATATTTTAACGGTCAGAACGAAAGTGTTTGTCTTGTTTTATGCATGTGCAATTTTCACCTTCGTCGGGTTGATTCAAAATCATGTAAAAATTACAATCATTAGCGAAATTAAGATAGAGTCATGCATTGAATGAGCGAGATTACATATTGTATATTTGAATATGCTAACATCATAATAAAGGGTGGGCCATATAAAATTTGCATTTTGACATTTAAATTTTGACATTTGAGACATTTTGACATTTGAGCTGTCATTCTCTAAATAAACAATTTTGTCAAAATGCAAACGTTAGATGGCCCACCCTGTATAATTATTCATGCTTAATGGTGAGTTTATGCTTAATGTTGATACATCCGTTAGAACTGTAAAATAAATCAAATACTATATAAGAATGTTTGAAACTGAATGGTTGCAGTTTTAAGACAGACATCAGCATACAAACTTATCACTCTAACTCAATAAAATTATCTTTTTTCAAAAGGAGAGAAAAACTTCGAAAACCGCAATCATTACAATTAGGTCTAGATTTTCCTATCATGTTGATATGATAAGTTTAGTTCGATGTTTCATTCATTACTGTTATTGATAAAGTCTTAGTTTTTCGTTTGTTCGTCCCTGCTTTTTTTCGTCAATAAGTGTTGAAATTTTATATTATTTCATTCATATGAACGCCCCTTTATGGGCCCGTCAATGGTGTGCGAATTCACATATTTTTTTTCCTAACTCTATATTTAGTTCGTAGACAGTTAAAAAACAGACAAAAAACAAATTCAGGACAATTTGGCGATGTCACGTAGGCAGAAAAAGAGACAGAGAGAAATATGCGACGCACGACATAAAAATAGAGAGACAAAATGAATTATGTGCGGTATTGCGGGTCATGTAAATGTGATTAGTGATTGAATTAATGTATTGCATGTGATCGATGCGCGTTGTGTGCTCGAAATTTGTGTAATGTGTGATCAAATGATAAACACTGTGTAATGAGTGGAGGAAAAAAAAGAAGCAGAACAGAGGCAAAACAGATTGTCTATTGTTGTTTAGTTATACGTCACAATTACCGAGTTATTTAATGATAAACACCATACAACAATGACTATAATTCGCAAATTCTACAACCTAAAATACCGGTTCTCAAATTATATGCCGAATTCGTCGTAGATATTTCATTTTGCTTTTTAATATCGGTTTGAATTGTTTACATCGAAGCTTGTTTACATTAGGCGGGTAAGTCTGTCAGAGAAAATGACTATTAGTTAGCACTACTAGTGGCTCAGAAATTTGTGTGTGTATGAACTTTTACTTTTATCACCAATTAATAAAACTAAATTATTGTCAATCGATTTTGAGCCCTTGTGAGAGCTTCATATAAATACGAAACGTAGGAAATATCTCGCCCAAACTAACCATTTTCAAAATGCTGAGTAATAAAAAATATTCACCGCATTCATCAATAAATCTATTGATATTTTTGAACATATGACTGCTCATCTCTTCGCCGACGATTGTCAGGTAACACTTGAAGTTGATAGTGACCGTATAAATGATGGAATCGCTAAAGTGAACTCCGATCTTGCTTAATTGAATGATTTCATTAAACGTCGTTGTATGAAATTAAATGGGTCGAAATCAAAAGTCATGATCCTCGGTTCTAAGTACCACACTAGTCGTCTAAATTTTTAAAATATTAATGATGTATCAATTGGGATTGGAAAACTTGAATTGTGTAAATCAATCAGGAACCTTGGCGTCATTTTTGACGAAAACCTTGATTTCCAAGAGCACGATAGGATGAAGCTACTGAAGGTGTACGGTGTGTTGAATCGCATCCGTCACACTAAGAACTTCATTCCTAACTACATTAAGCGTGACATTGCTACTGCTCTTATTGATCCAATCATTGATTATGGTAATGTGGTAACGTATGGCTGAGGTGCGCGAAGCACTGCCAATCAGAATGGTCGAATTCTTGTTGCTGACAACGACAATAACGATCTCAAACGTAACGATCACATCACTGAATATCGATAGCGGCTAAATAGTTCTACGAATGAGAGTAGAGTCAAGTACTTGAATCACATTTTTGTGCGTAACGGTGAATCTTCGCGTTATCCGGACGATCTTCGAATTCAATACCACCCGCGTACTTCTTTTGATTATAGAGCATTCAGTTACTCGGCAATTAAATGTTGGAATAGCATACCGGTTGAAATTCGTAATACAGAATCTTTGAATTCATTCAAATCCAACTTAAAACAATTTCTCCGCTCTAATCAATACAATTTCCGTCATTAAAATTATTTGATTGATCAAAACAAGACAAAGCAAAAACAAAAAATAAAATTCAAATTTCACTTATTTCATCGGTAATTTTTCTAAACCGCGGAAAGGTATGATTCAGATTGATTATGTCGCCTGAATTTTCCTGAATCAGGCCGGTTTTGCCATGGTTTTCCGGATCCAATTCTGATGTTCAAAGTTTCTTCGTGGATATCACCCCACCATGAAAATTGTAACTGTCCGTTTGCAAAAGTCGCACCATCGGCGGAATTTGTGCCGCATTGGGTCTCTGGCCAGCATGATCACAGGTTGCTGTATTCACATATTGGCATAAATGTAGGCTTCGTATCAAATAAATAGATAAATAAAATCACTGATTTGTTTTATAGAGTTGTATTGAAATCAAGCCCTATCTCATATTTTGTTTCGTTTTATTTTATAATAAACCAAACTGGATCGCGCTGTTCTACGACGGTGCGTAACATATTTGAAAATCAGCAAAGAACTACCTGAGTCCCAGTGGATCGTAGATCTTCTTGTTAGTCAAAATAACACGGCATATAAAAACTCGATTGATAATAATATTGATTGGTTCTCAAGAAAAGTATTGTACTACGCATATAAAATAAACTTTATGAGCAACACAAAATGTATTTAATTAATATATTTTGAAACAAGAATCTATGAATTTGATCTTGAAAACTCCAATTAGTGTATCAATTCATAGCTGTTGGTATAATCCCTGCTTAAATTATCACTCTATTTCAATTACGATAGCAGAATGCAACAAACGACTGGGATATTCCAAAATATTAAAATGCATAGTTTATTGCATCTAATTCGGCCGTCACACGAATTTATTGCAATATTGAAAGAATGCCAGCAACAACTAGTTCAAGCACAGAACTAGTTCAAAATATTTAATGAATTGACCACGTCACATGGACACATGGACCCGCACGCATTCGCCCAGCAAATTCATTGGAAATAAACATGATAATTAATTACCGTAGCTTTTCAAAAATTTAATGGCTATAAATATCCATTAAATCAATAGCGTTCAATACGGAAATTTTAAGGACAAAATGAAGGGTGTTGTACTCATATCGATGTCGCCATTTATGTCGATGGAATATCGTCGCATCATCATTGTTTTTTAAAAGCAAAACACAATCCGCCGAGTCAATGAAAAACATGTGCTCGCATTCACATGACTAACAAACTAGCATACTATGAGCTGGATGAGAAGAGAAAGAGGCAGAGAGTAAAAAATAAAGGAAGAAGCAACAAATAAACGAAAAGCCAAAATAATCAATGCAAATAAAATATTTATTGGTCAATTGTTAAGGGATACGACGAGTTAAAAACGTGAGTGAAATAAATTTTAGATAGTTCATAAATTCGATGATAGTCGAAAAACGGCATGAATTTGATGAATAGTTCATTTACACATCCAGTGTGTTTGCCATAGAACCGGGGTATTTGTTTTATTATTATAAAAACAAGACAAAACCTTCTCCAATTTCTTTTTTTGTATGTATTTTGTTCGATTGACATGTTCACGAAAAATATTTTACACGTTATTCTGACGTCAACACTCCTTTTTTTCATTCCAATTTTTCGAAAGCGTTTCTGGCAAACACATTTTTAGATGGTGTTAATTATTTTGGAAGGTAGTTACATCGGGATTATGCAAATAGCGAATGCCGGAACCTAGTGAAAGCGCTAATTTGAGAATGTCAATAACTTGCTACGACGTAACCAATTCGGTTATGTATTCATCCATTTACTATATTGTTTTTTTTTTCGTTTGATTGGTCATATAGTTTGGGTTCTTTATATATTTTTTTATTTGTTTTCTTCAAGTTTCTTATATTCATCCTTTCATTTCCGCTAATATTATATAAATACGTTTGAAAATTAAGTCTGTTATCCTTGTTGTTTGTTTTTCGGTTGATTTAAATCGATCAAAGTCTTAACATCTTACATTTGTGCACTCTTCAAACTATACGAGGAATACTCAGCATGCAACCAAGTGTTCGAGAATTAAATGGGGATTGTTGACTTGATGATAAAAATAATGAAGCATTTAACAGCATCATTCGGCACCAATGAACCGCTAAATGCCAAAACAAATTTAGAATTTGTGGAAGTTCGTGAGTGTGACAATAACCACATGTGCCAACAAGGATTCATCGACACATTTATTTTGTCACATATTTTGAAATAAATAAAAAAAAAAAAAATAATTCAAAGACTGTCCCTAGATCACGTGCTTCACCGTCTCTTGCTATCATGTCTTTTCCATAGATAGAAAAATAGCAAATAAAAGCTAGAATTTCATTGTAGATATTGGCAATATATTCACGTCATAGAAGAGATCGAGAGAGAACCAGAGTATACGCCGTACATAACTACGGGTGTGACCTACGTAAATAATCTTGATGGTAATAAACAAGAGAGCATGTTAGATCATATAGAGAAAGTCTATACTTTATCCGTTATAAGTATGCTTTTCATTTGTGCATGCCATTCGGAATAATAATTGAATAACAATTCAGAATGCTTCTTTAATTCATATGCCGAAAATAAATCACTCGCTTAATTAAATGGAGCGCAGAAGGAATTTTCAAAAGAGTATCGGCGAAAGAACATTTTGATCGTGTTGTTAGATTGACACTTGTATTTACCTTTTATATCGTTTAATGTTGACTTACACTCGTATCGAGATGCCAATTAATTAGAAAAAAACGAAATTATTTGTTGCGATTCCGTTTCACTTTATGCTACACATTTCCTTCTCCAAATATTTATTTTTCATCATCACCATTCGGCAATGACCAAAAAACATTTTAATTCGTTTATACACTCAGGCCAATGGTTCAAAGTCAATGTTTTCAAAAATTTATTATCACCTCAATTAACGCATAAAGCAATACAATAGTGAAAAATTAATGAAATTTAAAATAATAAGGTATAATAAAAATGCACAAGTGTTTATTTCAGGCATCGATTGTCAACTTTTCCGAGATTCGGTTGTGTTTCAGATGCAATTTATGAGCTGAACACTTGTAAAAACATTCAGCACAATTTTTATTTATTTTGAATGTTCAAAATAAAATAACAATTGTAAATGATCTCGTTTCTATTTTTGCTGTTGTATTTTATGTAATTTCTTTCGTTTTTGTCGTCTGTTCTCTCCTCTTTCTACTTCTGGCTACTTGTTTTGTAGATTATGTTTGTCGATGAGATTTCAATTCAAATTGAATGTTTGTCTTTATTTTATCGAACGTCAAATCAATAAAAGCAAACCGAACTGCAACTGTATGTATGTAGGTACTGCGCGAGAACAATACTTTCATCCTCGATTGAGTCAATTGTGTATTTCGCCTTGTCTTGTGTAGAACAAGGAGAAATGCGAGTCCGTGTTTCTTTGTGAAACTGTGTGCGAAATACATATACAGTGTGTATATGGTTGGTTGGACGAGCGATACACTAGCCAGACGTTTGTTATTGGTTTTCGATTTAGGGAAAACAAATGCTTCTTAACCCTCTAGTTCATATGTGATGTACTCTTCTCGTCTCGTCGAATCAACCGAATCTTCGAATTGCAATACATCGAAAACAGCGTTTTATTCATATAGTTCCGAACGGGGCTATCTATTTGTATTTGAGCATATCCATTGTTGAATATGTGTGTTGGTCTCTATGAGTGCGAAACATCTATAAACATCCAACAAGTCGGCCAACTGAACGAATTCGAAACGAGTTGCGAGAGAGTGCTAACGATTGAATTGAAATACACCCAAAGCTGTGAAAGATATCCAAAAAGATGCTCAGGAGCAAGAAAAAAGAAGAAAACAGACAGTTTGAGTCACACACAAAAATACGAAACGAATTGAAATTAAGAAAAGCGGGGAATAAAAAAGAAAATGAAGCGATGAAGGAGAAAATGAATAAAACGCAGAAAAAGTGGATAGAAGAATAAGTAGCCATCAATGAGTTTTCGGTGTTAGCAGTGAATCTCTTCATATTCGAGGATTGGGCTAACATATTTGAAATCCATGAATATGCCTTTACTGGATATTGTTTTATATAAATTCACCAAGCAAACACGATTCGATGTGCATCATGTAATGCGGCGACATCATTTGCCACCCCTTAATAACGTAAATGTGTTTTTTTCGCACTCAAAAAATGCGGAGAGAGTGAAAGATTTAAAACGCAAATTTCAGTGACATTGACATACGTGGATCCGTGGATGCTGTTTGCCATTTAAAGCCGCATTTCTTTTTTCCCGTTTTCCATCTTTTTATGTATCGATTATTGCTTGTAATCAGCAACATCCTTTTTGAGTGTATTGGAGTGTATTTTTCAGCAACAATTTCTTTGCTCAAACAATTTTTTATTTCGCTCCTAATTTTTTGATTTCCTTGATTTGTTTCGCAAATCGTCAGTGGATACTTCTCATTCTTTCTCTTTTTAGTTTTTTTTATGAGTTCATGATTATTGGATGGTATTTATTCATTTCACTCAGATGTAGTTGGTTGCCACCGCTGCGTGTGTTAATGAAATAATTAAACTGTTGCTCAAACTTATTTTTCTGTATAATATACTGTGCATGTGGCCGGCGAAAGAACGACTGAAGCACGTTTGGATCATGAAGTTTAAGTCAAGTGTTACAAATTTGAATGGGATAGAATAAAAACTTCTCCTCGTAAAACAGAAAATAATAGTGAACTACATAAAACTTGCCAAAGTGAACTACACAAAAATGTGAAAAAAAACAGAGTGGTAAGAAAAAGGCTTGTATAATGTTCTATAGAGTTGTAGAGGATATTCTTTAGCTCACTTTCTAGAACATTGTTTGAGCTTATCTCTCACCACTTGAGCAAAAAACGCGCACGAAACAAATATTGAAAATTTAATTTATAGTTCACTTTTCTTGCAACTTTTTTTTTCCTCGCATTTATTGGCAATTTTTATGTAGTTCACTATTATTTTCTGTTTTGCGAGAAATGAATTGGTAAATTTGCAAAATGACTACTAATTTGTTCAAATAAATATATATTTTTCCCGAAGAAAAACCCGGTTTGTAGAAAAACAATATTAATTCACTGAAAATTGGGTCTTACCTCAATGATGATAATTATGTGTGAAGCCTTTTTGAGCGATCGAGCATCGATGATAATTTATTTGAATAAATACACGATACATCACACGATTCAATTTTGTTTCAAATTATTGACGAATTCAATGATTTTTACTCCCAAAACATTTCAACAGGAACAAGTTTGCAAAAGACTCCAACTATAAACACAATGATAATATAAATACTATTGAAATTCTCGAAACAACCTCATATTCTTACTTCAAACACTATACACATAACAACTTTTTCGAATGTCGTGATAGAAAACGCTTACATATTCGAGTTTTTTTATAGTTTGACCAATTTTGTTTTGAAATTTTGGTTTTTGGCTAATACAGGCTTGGTTTCATTGTGCTGAGCAGCTGCACGAGATGCGATGAACGATGTACAGACGTACGTTGAACAATGTTTACTAAAATTATGTGGAACTCAAATCATAGCGTCTGTCCGTAACACACCATCGCATTCTTAGAAGCCCACAGTAAACACACACACATGCATGCAAATGAATATGCCTGTGTAGAAACTGTACCAAAGTCAAACATTTATTTATGTGTCTTCATAGGAATTCAATGCCGTGTCTTCACCCACACATATATAATGCCAACAACTTTCAACAGAATTGAAAGATATTTTGGTGTAGCCTATTCATTTCAAAAATTGCTTTAGTTTAGAAATTTTTGAGGAATCACAGAATAATTCTAATTAAAATATGAAATTCATTGAATGAAAAATAATGAGCTTCACTTAAGACAAAGTAAATTTATATTAATTGCTGTTGCTGCATTGAATGGATATATCAGAATTTAGTGTGTGAACGAGGCCTCACGTTGACACTTACTATTTGTGTTTGGTGATAAATCTGACTGCAATGTGAGTATTTTTTTTACGTTAAACGTCGACGATCTGTTTTAAAAATTGCGTAGTTCCTACATCACTTCAATATTTTGAGCGATGGAAATCGAAAATCTCAATCCAAATGTCTACAAAAAATCGGACGAGCGAAAAAGTTGTGCAGCCGACTTGGATGACAGTGTTGATGATCCATTTGATGAACGAGAGATATTTGGTAGGCCAAAGTGAATACAATATTTCTTCAAATGAAAATGCGATTCAACGATAAAATTGTATCTTGTAGATTTGATACGGCTTATTAACGACCCGGAGCATCCACTTACGCTAGAAGAATTGCATGTTGTCCAACAGAATCTCATCAAAGTGGACAATAAAAATAATGAAGTGTTTGTGAATTTCACACCGACAATTCCCCACTGCAGCATGGCCACCTTAATTGGTCTGTCGATTCGCGTTAAACTGTTGCGATCGTTACCACCTCGTTTCAAGGTGACCGTGGAAATAACACCCGGAACACATACATCAGAACATGCTGTGAATAAGCAATTGGCCGACAAGGAACGAGTGGCAGCCGCTTTGGAAAATAACAACCTGATAACTGTTATCAATCAATGCATAGCCGTTTGATTGTACCTATGCGCAAAGAAGAAAACACTCCGTTGAACCCATTGAATTAAGTTGAATTATTAAGAGGTGGACAAACATTGAGAGAGAGGGAAATAATCAAAAAATAAATTTTGTTTGTCTATTTTTGGCTTGGAAACGGTCTATTTACTATTTTAAACAATTTAATTGGTTTTTTTCACTTTTGTTGGATCGAATTTGTAGGTGCGAGCCAATGGACCGGTGCCGGCTCTTTCAAAATTGATTTGATCTAAGCGTCTGCGGTCTTCAATCTCTCGAGACATTTTCAAATTGGACCAAGCTGAAATGATATTGAATCGATTATGTTCGTTCTTATTTTTTGTCAAACTTTCGCTTTCCGATTAAATCATCCATTTTTACCTCCTTTGACGTTTTGAACCACACTTTGTTTCTTTTTCGCCGCAGCAGGCAGATTATATGTAATGAGTTGCGGAATATTGAAAAATGTTCGTACTCTCGGAATTTTGAATATTTGAGCCTACAAATAAAATGCGATTTAAAAATTTAATTTTGAATAAAACCAAAAATCATACCTGTATCAGTGAGCAGAAATTACTCGATGCCCAGTAGACGACCATTGCCGCTGGGAAATTCATGATGAAAGGGAAAATTACAACTGGTAAAATTTTTAAGATAAAACCCATCATTGGACTCTGTTGGCTTTGTATACGGGCGCCATCTGAGCCCATCAAAATTGTCAATGCCAGTGTACCACAAGTGACAACTGGTAAAATATAAAATGGATCAGCCAATGTTAAGTCGCTGAACCACCATAGTCCGCCCGTATGCAATGAATCAACCGGTGCATTTACCATTCTCCGAATGCCAATGAAATATGATAAGAATATTGGCATTTGAGCGATTGGAATCAGCATATTTTTCAATGGATTGAATCCCTTTTCTCTCATAAATTGCACCAATTGCTGATTATACTGCGCATATTCGATAGCGTTGCCCATTTGTCGAGCTTCGGTCAATTTGTTTTGAATTTCTTGCATTTCGGGCATCGTATTCCGCATTACAGCAATATTGCGTTGGGTCAGAATGACCAACGGCGTTAGAAGAAAACGAATAATAACAGTGCTGAGCGCTATTGTGGCATACCACGGTAAATCACATGAGACATGCATAAATTCGAGTGCAGATTGTAATAGGCCAATTGGTGAGTTTCCGCCTAATCCAAGGGAGGCGAATGTTGGTTCTCCATTAGAGGCAAGCGCCTGAATAGCTCCTTCTACATTACCAACGGGCACTTCAGGTATATCTGGAAGGTAATTCGTTTTGGTAGCAGCAGATTCAGCAGTCGCCACATTCTGGGCAGCAGTAGCCGCTGATATGCTGGGTGTCAGACTGAAATTTCGATGTGATCCGATGTATGGTGCTGATCTGAAATTGCACAAAGCAATCAAATTCAATTTGACTAATTCATATTTGATTTGTTTTGTTTGTTTATTTCATCCAACTTACATACGCTGTAAAATGGCTTCATTGAATTTCGAATTATTTGTAAAAGTTTCAATTTTTTCTGTGCGACTGGACCAGCCCTTTGCGCTGGCCATAACATGATGATTTCGGAAGTTCAAACTCTGTGTATCAATGAAAAAGGATTGGTTTCAACAAATTTTAGGTTAAGAATCAGCCTGTCTTTTACGGAAAAATCGATTTACATTCAGAAAATTGGATGACCGGCCCCAAGCGGAGCCTCGCGAAATGCACAAACATCTGGACAACATTTTTACTGGGCTCGCGATTTGTAAAACATGTAATTATTAACAAAAAGTGTTTTATATTTTCCCTGTTATGGTAACTATCGTCTAGATCCAATCACTTTTATCACACATTCAATATGTCAAAGTGTGTGTAAATAAGTGGTGAACGTGGTAGCTCGAAAAAAATTCTCTTTCTGTTTGCACACACAAATCAATCTCCATTCACTGAACATAAAATAAAAATCGTATTACGAATATGAATATGAGTTCAAAAACCAATTTCAATTGTAGTCTACACTTTCTGATTGCATTCAAACAAAATAATAATGTGGACCACGTTAAAATAAATATGAATCTCATAAGAAACTAGATTCGAGTTTGACAGGAAAGCAAGGTCCCATGAGTGTGGTGAATTGAGATTTTGACGTTTATTGAACATGCACGAAATAAAAATTTAATGAAACAAAAAGCACAATAACAACAAGAAAAGAAAGAAAGCATAATAGATTGCATATATAAATGCGTACATCTTTTTATGTGTATATTTATATCTAATAACTTCTGTCAAAAGAATTATTAAGAAAATTTGAATTTTTATTGAACGTAATATCATTTTTTCGCTGTGCTTCTAAAAAGTTGAAATTTTTGGTAATTAATTGACTGGTAATTGGATTTCTTAGCAAAATTTGCTATTTTGCACGAAAAATAATTTGGCTATTTAAGTGGGAACCTTTTTGGCTGCAAAAATATCAACCTTTTTTATCTTTTTCTTTTGTTTTCGACGATATTATTTTCTTCATCGTTTTTTTTTTTGTGGCATTGAAACGAATGTTGTGCAAAAAAACTGTTTAATCGAAAATTGTCGTGCGATTGCAGTATTTTGAAAATGTATTGAACACAGTGTATGCAATATGTAAAAAAAGAAAAAATACTGACTGGAGATTGTGAGGAACAGTTAATTTGCTATGTCGGAATAGCGAATGATCCGAGGAGGTTTTGGAATTGCAGTACAAAAATACTACGGTCAAAAAGTGAATATCTGATATAAATGTGTTATCAACGTGTTTGTCCAATTTGCTAGAATCGATTTTTCAGTTGTGATCTTATAATTCGCGTGTTCATTGGCGAAAGTATTTCCAAAATCAATAAAAATGGGAATAGGAATCGCTTGAAATTGGCCCAGCAGCAAAACTGAAAGAAAAAAAATCACACACATACACACCGTACAACACACAGTTTTTGCAACATGATAGTAGTTTGGATTGTGCAGCTGAGCGATAGATAAACAGTACATGAAAAGAAAATAAGAACGTCAATAAACGTGATAGTTTTTTGTGTACAAAGAGTAAACAACAAGCAAAAATTGAGCAAAACATTGGAAAATAATGAGTGGCCAAGTTAGTCTTAAAGAAAACGGAATTCTTGACGAAGACCTGCCAACATTGCTGGAAAATGCTTTTAGATGTTTGTCGAAAAATTTATATTTGCTCTATACGGAGAATGAGTTTAGCAATGAAATCAAACTTAGAGATGACATCGTGATCCCAAACGAAATTTGTGATAGGTTTGTGTTAAACACGTTGCTATTTAGACATAATATAAATAATTTCGTATAACACACGCGCTGTTGTTGCCGTACAGCACACACAGTATATTGCATATGGTGTTGGGTTTTTTTGACTTCGCGAGTGTTTTTGCAATTATTTTTCGTTGATGTTTTTCTGTTTATACGTGATTCTGTGGATTCTTTTTGTTCATTGCTTCGGCCCAATCGCTGAGTGGGTTTTTTCTTAGATTGTTATTTCTTAGTGGAACTTTTTGGTACCATTGACAATGAATTCGATTCGTTGGTTTTGGGAAAGCACTCGTTTGTACGGTGACCTTAACCCAAAAACCGATGGTATACGGTGTGTTTGAATGAATTATTCAAATGTGAGCGCTCTTTGATATACCCAAATCGAGCTTTGGATAAATCTGTTCGATTTCATACACATACTAACACAACATCAGTCGTGGACATTGTATTTTATTATGCTGCGTGTACGTTATGGCACCAATCAATCAATATGAACTTCAATATCAATGATCATTTCCTATGATTTCATTGTGCATTTTTGTTAGTGTTGCTGTTATTGCTGTAACATTTCTCTGTTTCTTTTCTTTCTCTATTTTTTTTTGTGTTGTAGATTTTTTAAATATCGCCAAGACTGCAGTGAAGATATAAACGACGTATTTGTAAACATTTTCCGTGATAAGCATAGAACACCGTTAAAACATGTTGCTCTTCGAAATTGTTCAATTACCGATGATGGAATGGCGATACTCTTAAACCACGATTTGGTTTCACTGTCGCTGTGGTACTGTGACGTCTTGTCGATAAAATCGTGGAAAGTGCTGATCGAACATGGCAAAAATTTAGAATATTTAGAATTGGGCCGTTATGTTGATATGCTAAAGCACAGCGAGCCAAATGAAAAGGTGCCCGTCGACTTTACACTGGTGGATCTGCCGCACATACGTAAACTTATTTTAACCGGTGTTGTGCTGCAGCCCGCTGTACAATTCAGCCATTTACAACAACTCAACTATTTGGATTTAACACAATGCACATTTCAAAGCGATTTCACATTGGAAGCGATAGTCAATCTTCCAAATCTTACAACTCTTATACTATTCAATGTGTGGCCATTGGAAATCGAATTACCAACAATATGCCGAATGAAAACATTGCGAAAACTTGACATTTCAACGGGATATTTCAATACAAATAATTTTGGAACGTTCAAAACCCCCAATGAGGTATATTCAAACTTTATTTCATTGAAAATTCAACTTCGTCATTCAATTAAAAAGAGAATCTGTTATTTGTGTATTTTCACAGACATTGGCCGAGATAGTTGAGAGCCTGCCGGAATTAACGCATCTGGATATATCCGGCACAAATTTGGCCGGTAATGGCGTGGCTCAATTTGAGGCGAAAGAACAAGTTCGCTCAGATATTCCTGGTTTAGTTAGCCGAGCAAATCGACCATTGGAATTTTTGGGTCTTTACAACACGGCCCATTCTGCTTGTCGACGCCATGATATTCCTGCTCGTCATGTAAAATTCATCGACAAATCATGCGATGGTATTGATATTAATGCGAATGTCTTTTTCATTGTAGATATCGGGTGATGCGAATGAAGAGCAAATCCTTACGTCCGCTTCGGTTTACAGAGATCGTCCAATCATGTTAACAAAGGTATGCTTTATTTGATATATTCTAAAAATTGCATCATGTCAAAAGTTTGAGAATCGTTGAAGTAGACTAATTCCAATACGTTCGATTTTGATTACCGGCTCATGCATAATGATTGATTTTTTCAGGTTTTGAATGATTTGTATCATTTGTTGCGTTTTGAAACTTGTAAATCAATTCATAGAGCTTTCGAAGTAGTCTTGTCAGCAATGGACAGGCATTTGCGAGTGAAACATATGCAAATTTCTGGCAGGTTTGTATTAATAATTGTGCTCAATTATAAAATAAATAACCGAAATTTTTGCATTGTTTCAATTTTTCCTATTCATTTCGATAGTGCGACTCTTTATTATATAATCAAGGGAAGAGATAAGCATAAATATGGTACTCCGTTTAAAAATCATATAATACGTACCTTACTGAATGGGATGTCAACTCATATTACCGACGAGGTATGATTGTCAATTCATTTTTATTTCGCATTCCACATCGACGTCACAAACTACATATTAATCAAGCGAATCTCGCTGCGGTTTCTTTATCTCCTTTTCTCTCTTCTTATTCAATTAGACTATGATGCGAAATGGTTGCCTTACTCTTTGCCAATTTTCAATTCCGAATGACGTCGTAAGTAGTTTGGGCAACTATAAATTAGTCATCACATCGTACAATATCGAGTTGATACCACCTTTTCCCATTCGTTTCAGTTATTTGAGTATGAGCGTTTGGTGAAAATATTGCTACACGCCGTTTCTGATACGGAGCAAGAAGGATTTGTTCAAAGAATAGCCATTTACTTACTTAATTCGTTAGCATGTTTGGTTGATGGAAAGCAAAAACTATTTCTTGGTGATCTCGGAGCGATAGGCGTAAGTAACTCTTCAACGTCTTTAGTATTCGCCGAACAATAAATTGTTGCATGATGCATTCAAAAACTCACAAATGTCATGCTATGAAATTTCAGACAATGTTAACCTTGATAAATGATCGCTTATCGCGTCAAGTATTCGATGATGTCATGGAAGTAGCCTGGTCAACGATGTGGAATGTGACTGATGAAACGGCCATCAACTGCGAACGCTTCCTCGATGGACGAGGAATGGAATATTTCCTCGAATGTTTACAGGTAAGCTCAATTTCGTTTTCAATTCCAAAACCCCGTTCAAAAAAAATTGTAATGAATTCACATGGGTCAATGCCACATTCAGTGTTTCAATGATAAAGAAGAGTTGCTGCGGAACATGATGGGTTTGGTGGGTAATGTTGCTGAAGTGAAGCATTTGCGTAATCGGTTAATGAAGTCAGAGTTTATAACGGTCTTCTCGAATCTGCTCGACTCAGATAGCGATGGAATCGAGGTAAAATATTTTATATATACATATATATGAGAATAATAACAAATTCTCCGGAATTAATGTGGTCATTTTAAATTCGCAGGTTAGCTATAATGCAGCTGGTGTGTTGGCGCACATCGCATCTGATGGTCCAGCCGATTGGACCATCGATACACCAAGCCGAGATGAAGTTCTGAGCCGAATGGCTCGCGCGATTGAACGATGGAACTTGAACACAGAGCGTAATATCAATTATAGAAGCTTCGAGCCGATATTAGGTTTAGTCCGATGCTATGAAACACCTGAATGCCAACACTGGGCTGTATGGGCTTTAGCGAACCTTACCAAAGTATGCATCATATTTTATTGTTCTCATACATACGAATGCAAAGTCATTCTGAATTGAAATATATGACTTTGCATTTCCTTTCGTATATTCTTCGTGAATAAGAATCCCTTTTAATCGTACTTGACAAGTTGGTCGTTGACTTTTCAATATTTCTGTTAATTTGACAAGTTTAGTAACATACAAATACAGTTTAATATTTGAAGATGTTTGGTTCCCGTACAATATTTATACAATAACAGAACGGTTCGGTCGCCAAAGCATTCAATGTCTATACGAATCATATATGACACTGTATAAATATTGCACGGAAATCAATCGTCTCGGATTAGTTCACTGCATTTGTATGTCATTTGTCTTTTCTTCTGTGTGTGAATCTCATGAGGATGTGGTTAAAATATTTTCTAGTTTATATATTCAATGATAAGAGATAACGGACCCTCTTGATATTTAACCATATATTTGTTGAAGTCACAAATCAATAATAGTATCTTATGAGTGTAATGGAAACCTCGAAAAACTGAGAGACGAAAGCTTACTTCATATTGAAGCATATAAATTTCACACGAAAAAAACCGTTTGAAATATACGCTTACCTTTGAATAAAAATCTATATATATTCATATATCCATATAATTTGAATGAGGTTTCATATCATAATTATTCAAATAATTAAAATTTGTTTATCAAAATTTACGTTATAGGTGTATCCATCGAAATATTGCAAATTGGTGGAGGAAGAGCATGGCCTGGAATTGCTGCGGGAGTTGATTAAACATGACAGACCCAACGAAAAAATTAAAGAACTAGCTGAAATGGTAATACAAAATTGCGAACTACGTAAAAGTACCGAATCGATGCAACTCGATGGGTGATACAGCGGAAATGGTTGAGGATCAAGATATACAAACACAGCAACAGCAAAAAAACTAAGACACAAAAAAAAAACAATTTATACATTTTGTCTATTGCTTGGGATCTAGAGTTTATGAATAAATTTCATAGTGTCGTCTAGAGATTAAAAGAACTAATAGGTTTAATCTCTGTTTAACTAATAGAAATATAACAAAGAGAATGTATAATTTATTTTCGTATTTCCGAGGAATTAGGATAAAAAGGGGCAACTAAAACTCATCACAAAAGTGTAATGAAAAGAATGCATGCAGAAAGAGCAAGAATATAGGAAAAGATAGAAAAGGATAAAGAAAAGCAAATAGCCAATACGAAAATGGGAAGTGATTTTCAAAATGGGAAAGTACCATAAAATTTAATGGGTCAGAATGAAAATAAAACTTGGATTATAAAAAAAAGATGGAAGTGAAACAAAATTTCATAGAAGTGAATCACGAAAAAACATCTTGTGATTCACTTTGTATAATTTCTCATTTTCATTCCAGCCCATTCAATTGAATTGATAATCAGCTCTGTTCGAAACTATAATAATCAGAGAAACATTTTAAGAATCAGGCAACACATATACACACCACATCATACATTAGTCACACTCCAATTCTAACAAATTATAATTACTCACCCAAAATCATTACTACATGTGTCGAACTTTTGCACCTCGCTTTTTTTTCATCGTGTTAAAACTCAGTGTTCAGGAGAAGAAAAAAATGGAATTTGTGCGAATAATTACAAACCAAATGATAAAATTAGTGTGAGTTTTAATCTATAAATTTCCTTTTTTCGCAAGTGCGTGTATATAAAAATCGAAGTTTATTAAATGTTTTTCCTCCATGTTTTTTTTTGTAAGCATCTTATGAACATTCAATTGAAATGGAAAATCGTTATTCTTTTTGGATTTTCACAGCTTGCTTTTGTAAATAATATTTTCAATTTTCTACTCGAAAAAATAAACAATTTATGACAAAGCGATATCATTGAAAAATAATTAAAAATTGTATGAAATGTATTTTTCTGAATTTCTTTTCTTTTTTGCTTTCGCCCTCTATCTTAAAATGGGAAATCAATAACTCGTCTTCGATTTGTAAAAATGTAATTCAAGCAATTCTTGTTATCTTATTTTTTATAGTGTTTCGTTTGGAGAAAATGAGATATGACAAAGTTAAGAGAGTCAAACAAATGAAAAAGTAAAAGCTAGTTAAGTTTAAGGAAACAGATTATATGCTTGAAATTTGTAATATTACATTAAAGTTATTTGTTATTAAATAATATGCGCGCGGTTTCGAATGCGTCAATAACCAAAAAAAAAAAAAACCAGCAAAACAACAAAATCAATTCACTATAATTACATTTAATATGAAAACGAACACAATCAAGAAGAAAACAGCAAATTAATGGTATCGATTCAGTTAATTTCTATACATAAAAAAATCATGATTGAAAATATTTATTATATTATGATTAAGTTAGAAGATTTTTCTTTCGTGGAAATGATAATAAAAATTTTTACTTAAAAACTAGAATTGTGTTTATTTGATAGATTGATCGATTTAGATTGAAGCCGCATGGGTTTAGCATTACTGACGTGGGACGTAATTCTTGGAAATGTGTAAGCGATCAATATAACTTCTAGTCATTAGGCTACGGAATAATTATTATCGTATTGCATTTAGCATTCCGTCCGAATTGAAGAATGTGCTTTTCCGATTGATCGATCATATATTTACAATACATATTTTGAAGTGTTTTGTTTATTCGAAATTCCTGGCACATTCCTGTGCAACGGTAACGGAACATTATAATGACGTCAACTCAGTTTAAATTGACTTGGAATCCCCAACGTCTCGTTCCGCTTCATATTTTCTCAGGCATTCCGAATATGTATTGATAGAAAACATGTGGAAGCGTTTGCGAAATCGCTTTTATCTCCCTCTCCCTCTCATCCTCTCTATTCTATAATATTTTATCGTGCCTTAGTCTGGCATCCAAGCTATTCGATAAGATACTGATAAAATCGCTAGTGGTTGATGTGGCGCCAAAGACGCGCCAAGTAAAAAGATGTTTTGCGTTGAATGAAAGACATATTATTGACTTGATTAAGGCGGAATAATTAGAATTAGATTAATGATATATACTGAAAATATCGTAGGCCACCACAGCTCATCATCAACCTGCCTTTGGATGTATGCAATTGGAGCGAACTGAAAGTCAAAAAGAGGGGAAATATAGAGGAAAAACAAACAATGATGCTGAATATCATCGCAGAAATGCGTACAACGTGATTTGTGCGGCCAATTCAGGTCGAAGAATTTTGTTTCCACTTTGAGTCCCTTCTGGAGCAACCTTCTACGAACCATTTCTTGGCTACTTCAAATCGAAATGCCCAAACACCACTTGTCATTCATATGATGAGTGTTTCCAAGGATTTGCTGTTTTTCCGTCGTCAATCGTCAAAATTCCATGTCGAATCGCAAAAATATAGTGTAGCAATGTGTCTGCCACAGATCAATCCATGATAATTACATTATTCAATGCATTGCATCAAAAAAAGGGCTGCCGATTACTGAATATAAGTGCGTGCTATCAGAATGTACGCATCACATAAAGGCCACATGAAATACTTCACACATGTCGAGCTAATTTCTATGTACGGAATGTGCACTTGTTCTAACATCTCATTCGACAAATCCATAAATTTTTGTGCGATCGCTTTAGTCGACGTATAACATACGCCATGTGTCCGCACATACTTTGTATGTATAATATTTGTACATATTTTGCCCAGCAGAGAGAGAGAGAGAGAGAGAGAGAGAGAGAGAAAGAGAGAGATAGGGAGAAGCAAAACACACGCAAGAACCGAGTGACAATACAAAAGAGACATGAAAAAGAGATTAGTTTTTTTAAATGACATCTCACACACACTTCAGCTAAACTAATAAATTTTCTCCATTTTTCGCTTCTTGACGATTGTGTCCAGGCATTTTAATTGTGTTATGATTCCAAAATCAAATGCAATAATATGATTTACTTAATATTTTATATCTTTTTATATCTGTCCTGGCTAAGAATGTAGCACCAAGCGAGAGCAATAGAAAGAGAGACAGAGAGAGAGAGAGAGAGAGAGAGAGAGAGAGAGAGAGAGAGAGAGAGAGATAGTGAAATATGATTAAGATAAGATGCATTTCCCCGTCATATCTCCTCTCGTGAAAGAGCATTTTCAGGAATTCATACACAAATCCAATTGAGTGTTTTTCTTTTGATTTGTTTCTGAAATTTTGCCCATGCAAGAAAGCCATGAGTGTGTCGTTCTTATTTTCGGTGCGTTTTTCCTCTCTCTTTCTCAATGTTTTGTTTTTGAATTTCAAAGCAACGAAATAAAATAGTGGTGATGAAGAGAGCGCGAGAGAGAAAAGAAAGAAAGAAGACGCGAAGAAATTATATTGCGCAAAAGAGATTGATAGTGGCGCCTAGCATGAGACATCATAATAATAATAAATTTCATTTTATAGTTTTTGTAATTTTTCAATAAATGTGCTTAAACATGTCAAGTTGTCTTATATTTGTGACACTGAATGTATTTATAATTCGTTTCTTGGTCAATTTTCCTCATGAAGCGTCGATGACTATTACACATTTTTCCCTGTACTGCTCATTTGTATGGGTTTCTCAGTTGTTGCCCGCCTCATATATTCCAAGAGAATTTCATGACCATAAATCGCACATCATCTTGCTGTGAATAGATCTCTCCTGTTTTCATTTTTCAGAGGAATGAGTGAAACAAACATCAACAAAGACAGTTGAAACGGACCAAAAAATAAGTATAAAATGAATATCACTAAAAGCATTTATTATCATATTAACGGATCCATGTTGTTCATTCCAACGATAGGTTTGCGTTTATTTATAAATATGAATCTATTTTTAATTTATATTTTATAATTGAAAAATACCAAGTCTTGATTTTTTTTGCACAATGTGAATTCCAAGGATACCATTTTTTCCCAAACGATCCGTTTTACCGCTCGCTCTCTGTCGCACGCTCGGTGCGATGTGATTTAATTGCGCTGATTCGCTCAATTACCGTTATGTGTCTATGGTATTAGGAAATCAGAAGAAGATTCACACTCTTTCATCAACCATAAAACAAAATAAAAACATAACATAAATACATTCAAATGGAAAAAGCAATCAAAATTTTTTATTGTTTTCGTGAGTTCATTCTGGCTACGGCGATCAAATTTGACTTGCACAGAAAACGGAATTTTATTAAATTAAACATGAAAATGATATTGAAACGCAGCCGTAGAACAAAAATCTCTTCCTTTCTCTCTTGCTCGATTTCATTGGGTCGCTTCTATTCTATTTTAATGATTCAACGCTCGAATCGATCATCATGTCAGGGGGTTAGCTGACGTTACCTTTACACATACAAAGTGAGTAAGTGACAAAAGCTTGCAATTTTGAATACTATTATTCTCTATGATCGTGACAATGCAGAAAAGAACAAGTTGTCTTGTCACAAGACACAGCTAAAATAAGAAGGGTTTGATTCATTAGAGCTAATTTTGGTTTAAGATGAAATGATGCCACATTTGTTTGCTCCTGATATTTCGTGTACATAACTTAGTGCTTTCAGCGAATAAATGTATCAATTTTGTTTATTTGTCACAAAATCGGCAACAAAATTGTTAACGCCACCAATGGTCAGTACAATTATTGCAAAAATCGAATTGAAAGAAAAGAAGAAAATAGGCGAAAATCCTTTCATCGAGGAAAATCCGGGCAGTTTTATTACGAACTCCAATTGCGTGTGAATTGGAAAAGCCTGTGATACGAATAAGCACAAAGTGTGCAGTTTTACTTGTAGTTCCAGCATGCATGTGACTGGCTGTGCTCCCTATGTTTGGTGTTCAATTGTTTTCCTGCCCAAAAATTATAGATTTTTGCTTTTGATTTTTGCTTCCATGGCAGTACTTAACTTATTCCTTATTCATATTACTATTACTATTATCATTTTCAAACACAAAACTTCGAACAACAGCAATAATGAATTACGTTTCAATAGGTTCTAAGACGTCACTTTTGCTATCGACTACTGATGCTGGTAATGTGCGCCAATCCTACATATCTGTTGCTGTGGTTGCCGTAGCCAGAAGAAATCTGTTCTTTTTTTTCTGCCGTTTCGAACGTTATTACAAATGAGTTTGAACCGAATGTGTGTGTGAGAGAGACACTGTACGCACCGTGCCGTATGTACTACACTCTCTCTTCGTATAATATCCCAATGGAAATACGGTATCAATATTTAGTCAGTTTGTGAACACGTCGTGATGTAGACATATTCAAAGGAGAATCTTTTACTTAATATTTAATTTGTGGTGTGATTTATTTCTGCCTCTGTCAAATGGTTTTTGATACTTTTCTGTTTTTAATCGCACATTTGAATGCAGCTCGATGGTGATTTAAACAACAACTACAGTAATAGAAGCAACGAAACAAGAGAGAGAGATTTGGAAAAAAATAAAACAAATTGTATTTGATCGAATGAACAGTCTTGTGAAGTTTGACAACAAATTTTATTTTTTTATTAATTGCTCGCCGAGAGAGAAAAAAGAAGAGCGACAGAAAAATTCACACGTAAACGAAAAAATTAAGAAAAAAAAGAAAAAAAATTACAGATCAGTTGAATTGTGCGCAGTGTTGGACGACTTTTGACACACAACTTTTGGTTTGATTAAATAGTTATTCAAAAATTAGATTAATGCGTTTGCCAATGATAGTTGAATGATTAAAACGAAACGCATTTTCAACCAGAAACAAGCGAAGGCACAAGCAATCGATACGAAAAACGAAGAAAAGGAATCATTCATTGAGACGAAACAGCACGCTGACCAAGACTTGCGAAAATGGGATCACTAGTGTACACATTAGTTTCGATGGTCCAGGTGGCATCACTTCATTGCTCCATGCGACCGGAAATTTCGCCATGTTCATGTGCGCCCCACGAGAGTTACAACAATACAATTCACGTAACATGCGAAGGACTTGCATCATTTAATCAAGTCTTTGATTCGCTACAAAATAAATTCAGCAGCAAAGACAAGATATGGCTGAAAATTACCAAGTCACAGCTGGACGATATGGAGACAAGGAATTTTAAGGATATGAATATGAACATCACCAGACTATATCTCGACTCTGACGACTTGAGGTAAATCAATACAACGGAAAACTCATATTTTCATTGTCGTTGTTGTTGTCGTCGTTGTTGTTGTTGCTGTTGCAGTTGCTTTTAATGTTGTTGTTGTTGTTGTTGCTGTTGTTGTACTTGATGTTTATTATTGTGAAACATAAGCTTCTGGGCAATTGTTAATGCCAACAATCTGAATACTTTTATTATTACTGTTGCTGCTGATGTTGATTCTTTTTTGAACTTTACACTTGATAGTGTTATCATCTATGATGTGCAACTATGTTATGGTTGATTTGAGTTTTCGAAAAGGTTAAATGAAGAATCTTTCAAGCCTTACTTGTTCCACGTTGTTGTACGCTTGTGGAAGAAGAAGAGTTTATTGTTTGCACTCATGCTCTGACTACACTCATTAAGAAATTCACAATCCTCAATTGATCACACAGTTGTGCGTTCAAATCGTTTCAAGTTAAATCCTTAAAATCTTAGTCGTAATCTCGAAAAACAATTGCTGGTCATTAATTTTGTGTTTCCTGATTTTATGAATGTTATATATTATTTGAATTACAGTTTTTAATTAACTTATTTTAATGTCTAACCCATTTAAGCCCGAGATAAAATGAGTATACTTATTTTTTATGAAATTTGGGGGGGATGATAATTGGGGGGACCTCATTTTAGAAAATGTGAAAATGTGTGACAAAACACTGTGTGTGTGTGTGTGTGTGTGTGTGTGTGTGTGTGTGTGTGTGTGTGTGTGTGTGTGTGTGTGTGTGTGTGTGTGTGTGTGTGTGTGTGTGTGTGTGTGTGTGTGTGTGTGTGTGTGTGTGTGTGTGTGTGTGTGTATGTGTGATATTATATTCATATCCCGATTTCATGCGAATGAAGTAAAAAATTTTTCAGAGGTGTTCGTTCTCAATTCCGTAACAAATTTTGGCGCCACTCTATTACATACGCACTTGTTTATTATACTGATCGACAAACTTTGTGCCGTAGTACTTTTTTACAACCGCTTCTTTCCATTGAATATCAATTGAAAAGTGGCCAGGCCAGCATATATACTCCGCGAAAACGCACATTCAAGAAATAATATTTTGTATTGCATCAGTTGACAATGACTTGATTTACGCGCGTCAAAATAAAAATTCATACACGTTGGTATGGTATCTCGATAATATAACGAACATAAAAGAACAACAACAACAAAGAAGTATCTATATTTGAATCGGTGCAAATATTCGTTCGCACAATCAGTTCATGTGAACATGCTATTTCATCGCATACGAGCTCAATAAACATACGTACATATTGTGTATTAAGCACAGACGCACACCGTTTTCTTTGGTAGCACATAACTCAATTTTCAAATGAGGATCAATTGTTGTCAACGAGGTCATAGATCAAATAGGTCGTGTGACAAATTAAATATATATAAAATCAAATACACACACACACATATATATATATATATATATATATCACGTTGCGTATGGGTGCTAACTGAATCAGTTAGGCGGAAAGATATCCTCCGAGAAGCTAAGTACAGAAACAAAACTATTCATACGTTTGTACCAAAGAGATTCAAAACAAATTTCCGTAACAAAGTGAATCAAGAATACTCGAGTTACGCAAATTTGTTTTGAATCTCTTTGGTAACTAAAATTTGTTTTGAATGATTTTATTATATATATTTTTTTTTATATATATCATCATTGATTCACTTTGTTACGAAAATTTGTTTTGAATCTCTTTGATACAAACGTGTGAATAGTTTCTTTTCTGTTCTTAGCTTCCCGGAGGATATCTTTCGGCCTAACTGATTCAACTGCTCTTTATTTTTCTATAAGCTGGCTAACATCGTCCGAAAAATTTTCTTGTAATTCATTGCTTGTGTGTGTCGCGCGCTCGCCATTCCGTCCATCCGTCCGTCCGTTCAATCTCATTGTACTCTGATAGATTTATTGGAATCTCGTTAGAATTAATGAACTATCTATTAATAGATGAACAAAAGGAAAACACAACATGAATAATGTGAATTTGTGCGCTCTGATCAACTCTCCTATTCATTGATGATTTGAGAGCTGATATTGCTTTACAGTGCCATCCATACAATATATGGTGAGTGCGGCGAACATGACGTTCTCGTATATGTGAAAATTCATATAAATCTAAACAAATTTCAAAATTTTCTTCTTCTTCTTGTATATATCGCAAACTGTGTGCGTTGATAAATAAATATATTGATTAATGAAAAATGCTATGTAATATATATAAATTAACCGAAAGCAGTAGACAAAATGTACAAATTACATATCTCGCATTTTTTGAACGAGAGAGAAATATCACTTTATGTTGTGAGTACATGGATATGCACAAATGCACACTTGGTGATCCAGGGGGCGCCACTGCCAATCAAGATCCAAGCAAATACGTGTAGCAAGATTGAAGCATTCCAGATATGGCTCTGATTCGCCACATACCAATCATTCTTTTCATTCATTTCATTCAAGTATTTATTCAATTACATTGGCTGCGCGAAAGATTTTTGGGCTTCAATTCAATAAGTTGAGCTGAGGGTGAGGGTGATTGGAGGTGTTACGCTCCTAGAAACCAAAATCTCTCTCTCGCCGAGGAAGAAAGGGAACACGTATTCAATACTTTGTATGCATTGGTATCTTTACATTTATTTCGACGCATATATGTTTTGGATTTCGGACAAATGCGTGATGAAATATATTTTCTTAATTAAATCTGTGGAAAATAAACGCAGATAATTCGAAGTGATTTTAAATCAATTCTATTTGTATTGCAATTTTTACGTAGCAATTCGTTAACGGATGCTGGTTGTGCAAATAACACAGTCTTAGCTACGATGAGAATGAGAGTGTGTGACCTAAGCAATCAAGTGGCGTCTAGAATGGTGTCTTGTCGGGCGACACTTTTTTGTATGCAAATTTGTTGTTATTGCTGCTTGGTCTGTATTTGTAATTGATTATTCTTTATCGCTTATCAGCCATTCAAATAATATACACATCTCATTTCGGACACTCAAACTTAATTTTTCATCTCTTTCTCTCTGTTTCTCATCGTCATTTGGAAATATATTTTTTCTTGCACGCTTTTTCCTACTATTTTAATTGAAGCACTAGCAGCATGTGTACGAGTAGCCCAGTTTTCAATTGTTCCATTCACAATTACCATGTAAATAGACAAAAAAAACCGATTGATAAGCATTGACAGGGTTAAGTAATCAATTCACATTCGAATTTCTGTATGTTGATAGCTGCGGTTCTAGCTAGAATGATAATAAATCCCTCAGAATAATTATGACTCAAATATTCTCGATATGGAAGATTAAATAATGAAAATAAAATTTGCAAGATTAGAACATACGGGAATATATATGTAGTTTACGACTAAACCTTTTTTTCTTTTTTTGATTTGCATGCACTTCATTGATGAGAGATAAACGACATCTGTCTTCGAAAAGTTGTAGATCAATTGAATACCTACAATGTTTGGGGGAAACACTTATCCATTATCTCTTATCAGTGATAAGCAAATCTTACAAATATTTGGTCGAAAACTATTTTTTCTTCATTCATTCTTGAATTCTTTTTTCCTGATTCAGTTGTAGATATTGGAGTCATGATTATTCATGGGCCTTAATTATGACGACATGTGTTTTTTCTCAGATGCTTGGACTTTTTTTGCCCACATCTAATACTTACAGCCATTTCAAATGAAAAAAATTCCCGCCATTGATGATAGTCATAGTTCTGTGTATACTATCTGCTCGTTGGGTGTATTTCTTTTAAGCGATTCAGTTGAAAACCCTGAATTACATCTGCTGAATGAATCATGACCATTCGAATGAATGACTCTCGAATAAGGTACCAAACTACGCAAGCAAATGACATCATGAAACGAATTCTATCGCTAAGTTCGAAAGTACAAAAACATATCGATATTATTCAAAGAAGTCAAGATCACGAAAACAACAATTGAAATATTTACAGTTCGCAAAGGAGTTTTTTAAATAGTCAACGTCGAAGTAATGGCTAATAGCACGATAAAAACAAATGCCAAATATTTACTGTAAAAAAAAAGTTGACAGCATATTTATTTGATCGGCATATGACCGCTTTCCAGGTCTATTTAGCAATGAAACATGCGTCCAAATCCAAACCACGTTCAACTTTACACTAATTTATAATATCGGCGCAATCGATCTGAATCTCAGCTGATTTGTTGGTTTCACTTTTGAATGTGTGATTTTTCCACCAATGAAGAAAACAGATAATGGCCATTTTCAATATATGATCCAAATCTGGCTATTTATGCCGTTAATAACGGTTTGACAAATCCCAATGAGATGATAAAGCGCAATAACACTTCCTTCGTTGAGATTTCAAATAGCACACGAGTTCCAAATCTGAACTAAAAACCGCTGCGATTGAGGCACATGAATTGCAATTTTTTATATACAAAATACGCGTAGAAACATTTCTAATGATATTTGAATGAACCATGAATTGAATTTGCGAAAAGATTAAACGCATAAGCCTATGGCGTTAATGTGACATCGCTAGCAAAGTTGGATTGTCACAATTTCTCCAACACAAGAAAGATCGAGTGAAAAATTAAATTGCAAAGATGTCGTAACGAAATTTTTGTATCCCTGAAAAATTCAGAATATTTTTTTTCCATTTATCATATTATGTTTCAATGTTACAAGTTACATATTTATACCATACTCTGACGTAAATAATAATTAATTGTGTTGAATTTTCCACATGTTTTTCCATTTTGAATATCATTGATTGCAGAACATTACCGGAATCATCGTTTCGTAATTTGTCGAAATTGACCTACTTCAGTTTATCCTACAATCAACTGGAGGAGGTACCACGTCACATTTTTGCTCATATGCCAAAAATTGGCACTATTGATTTGGCCAATGGACGTATCAAAACCATTCTTGCCGATGATTTTCGCAGTTTGAAGGAAGTTCAATTTTTAATATTGGTAAACAACGGACTAAGGCTTCTTGAGAAAGACTCAATGCCAAAAACCTTGAGAACTTTGCATTTGGGCCGCAATAATTTAACATCGTTGAATGGAACATTGCGAGACATCCAGGAAATGGGTGTATTGTTTTTGAACGACAACAATTTGACGACACTCGACAACGAATTACCTGTGAAATCGACAAAATTTCAATCACTTGTTGCTCATCACAATAAACTGCAGAGATTAACACAAGATTTGACAGCATTCACGTTTTTGGACGCTATGTATATATCGGACAATGAATTGAAGAGTCTTGACGGTGTTTTTCGAAATGCATCGTACATTCAAACGCTGTCGGCCCACAACAACCGAATTGAATACTTGGCTGAGGATGAATTTCTCAACACAATTCAATTACAAGAGCTCGATTTGGCCAACAATTATATTCGTGCCCTCAATAATTCACTGCTGCCGTTGAAAAGAGTGCGAATCTGTAATTTTTCGAGCAATCACATCGAAGAATTTTCGCTGAATGAAGTGCGCGGCCTAAGGGAGTTACAAGTAGTGGATCTGTCACACAATCGCATCGAAAAATTGACCGGCCGTTTGGAAAATGTGGTCGATCAAGATCTTTTTTTCGTTCAATTGCTTTTGGACCATAATATGCTGAAATCACTCGATGGTGCCATGATGAATTTGAATAGATTGAAAATACTCGATTTGTCATTCAACAAAATCAATGGGATATCACCCGATGACCTAATCGGACTAGACGATTTGGAATCATTGGACGTCTCACACAATTACCTGCAAACACTGGAAGAAACAGCTATGGTAATTATGGATTTTTTGTTTCGTTACCCATGCTTGGGCTAAATTCTGAAATTCAGAATCTGATTATTGAAAGAATCAAATTACCTTCGAAACATACTGAACGCAATTTCCTTGATATAACACTATAGACTTTCCTTCCAAAATTGGAGAAGCTCTATTCTTCCTATAACAATTTTACGAAACTCGAGCGCGACTTCCATGGCCTGCCAGTATTGTGCTTCGCCGACTTTTCAAACAATCATATTATAGAAATTGCACCCGAATTGGTAGTGAAGACGCGGTGCAACAGCCACGGTGTCATCAATAAATTGGAGATTTTATTGCAAGGTTTGATGCATTCAATTGTGTAATTTATCTGTATGCTCAGTTTTTTTTCGTGTAGAAACGAAACAACGAGAAAATTTAAAAATCAAAACTTTGATGAAATAAATTGATTTAAATTTGGTTTTTTTCTTTTTTATATAAGAAAATCCCATTCTCTGTATGGACGAATTGTCGAAGCTAGTTCCATTGATGGAAGCACAAGAAACCCGCTTGCTTGGTGTTGCCCATTGCATTGTCCCAAAAGAAGAAGAAATGATTATTGAAATTGAGCCTGAATTTATTCCACCAAAATCACCAAAATCATCCGATGAAGTAGAAAAGCCACCAGAAGTAATTGTCGAACCAGCAGATGTCGATACGCAAACATCCATTTTGCAAACATCGTTGTCATTTGAGCCAGAGAAAAGATCAAATGAACCATTGATTAATAGTGAACAGACAATATTGAGTGCTCCAAGCGATATGCCTTCAATGATTCTATCTTCATTAACATCTAATCCAGCACCAGCCATTGCAACCGAAGATTCAATCAACGTTTTTCCTTCGACAACCAACGAAATTCAAGTCCCGAATCCGGATGAGAATAACATTGACATTGTCACATATACAGATAAAATTGATGCTTCAACAACAACAACAACAACAACAAAAACAACAACAACAACAACAACAGAAGCAACAACAACAACATCGACAACAACAGTGCCGGAGAGTGAAAATGACAACGTACTCAGTTCACTAGATTTTATTAAGAAATTGGAAAATATGACAGTATTAGATGTAGCACGGTTCACAAACCTCAAATCATCCACACCACAAACCAAAAATACTAGTTCGGGAGCACAAAAACCATCCACATCGCCGTCAATAGCCGAAATCGTTTTGGGCGAAATGGAAATGGTTTCAAAGAGTCCAGAACCAGAGCCCGATAATTATATTTATGAAACATTTTCACCCATTTCGCCAGGAAATATCGGCGCCGTGTCATCATTTCAACGAAATGATCACTTAGTTCTTGCTGAAGAGCCACCAGAAATACCAAATGATGCCGTTCCCGCAGCATAGATCATTTCAAATGAATATAAAATTAAATAAAATTTACGTTAAAAGATAGAAATTAGATTAAACTAAAAAAGGTTAAAAAATTAATCACATTTCGAACAAAAAAGTATATCCTGTGTTTTATTTTTTCTTATTTAATCAAAGATTTATGAATGTTTGTGGAATCTCAAAGCACTCGTTTGAAGGACAATATAATGCCGATTTTCAAAATGATTATTCTTTCAATGCTCAAACTTTATTAATACAGAAGTACATTTTCCAATTTATTTCTTTTTTTTCAGATTTACTTTCTGTTCAAAATTGAACCGGACTGTGCAAATAAAACAACAACGGTTAATTCTTCTTCCATGTTTATTTTATCTCCTTCAAAGTAATCACCATCAGAGGCGATACACATATGCCAACGGTTTTCCCAAACTTCAAAACATATTTGGTTAACCAATTTCGGAATGGTCTTCAGCTCCCTCTGCGAAATTTTTTCATAATTCTTGCCTCTTTGGACGAATATTCTCCCAAAAACACTTTAAAACACCTAAAAAATAATATTGTGCGTTGACCGATAGACCTTGCGGAAGTAATTCTAAGTGCTCGATACCTTGAGAATCTAAGAAAAGAGTCAACACCACCATTATTTTCAAACAACTTTGACGTGGCTTTCTGGATTTCGGCTCATCTGGATAGCAGAGTGGCGCTCTGTAGATTGTTAATCTGTTTCGACGATTGATTTTGGCATAAGTCGCACTGCAACCCTTCGAATGTCCAAAACATCATATAAAATGCGGTGCGCGGATCCAGTCGATATATCAAGCTCTTCAGCTATATCTCTTACGGTCAAACGACGATTTATGAGCACAATTTTCTTCACTTTTTCGTCGTTTATTGATGCTGCTGGACGAGAAGCGTGAGGCAAGTTTTCATCTTTGAACAATTTGTGCCACTCAAATCCTGAGAAACATTGCCAGAGAACGCATTCGAACGGTTTGCGATTGGTTTTTTTCGCAATTTTTTTCACGGGAATGCCTGCGTACGTGATAGAGCAGACTCCGCATAGGTTTTCTGCAACGTTTTAAATGCATCCGAACAAGATATTCCGTTGGTAAAACAAAATTTCAAACACACCCACCTTCTTCAACTGATTTTGCATAGTAAATTCGCGGAACAGACTCGAAGATAAACAGAGTAATAACAACTACGTAACAGATCACGCTAAAAATTGACATGTAAACCTTTAACAGTCCTACCAACCTTCAGAAAAAAATATGCTAAGTATATTTCAACCTCGGTTGGATTAAATGATACAGTCTGGTTCAATTTTGAACAGTAGGTATTTCTACTTGATCGGTCACTAATGCCATCGCAGAAACCTTTGATTGAATTCTCAGTCATGTACTGTTTTTGTACAGGAATTATGAATATGAATACATTGTGAGGAATCCTAAGGTTTTGCTTTGACAGCTGTGTTATGCTCGAAGTGCCAAAATGTGCAAATCTTAAGGAATCCATAGAATATATTCAATAATTATTGGGAATCCCAGTAAAGGCAAATATTGCGAGGAAACCGTGTACGTTTCATAAGCTTTTTATGACAGCGTTGCACAATTAAACACAAAATCGTATATTTAGCTAAATATTTTGCATTTATTTTTTGCCTTTCACATTTCGTTGATCTTAAATTGTAAATTTTATTTTTAATTTTTATCTAAAGTTTCGAATTTGGAAAACGAAACAAATCAATTTGTCCCTCCTTTATTTGTAATGTTAATGCTTATTTTTTTTGTTGAGAAATTCAAGAAGAAATAAAAAAAAACGATAAACAATTTTCGATACCATTATAAATATTTTATAATATATTAATGTAGTTAATTTTAAAGTAAAGCCCGCAGAGAAGGTCACTTCAGAAATGGTTGTGGGTGCGACGAGGTTTTTTTTTTCATTTGAGTTAGTATATAAAAGTTGGATGATACACTGAATATTTAATTCGTCAAATTCGTCAAATTCGTCGGTCCATTTCTGAAGTGGCTTATGCCGCAGTCAATTCAGACATGAATATATTAGAGAAATATAATTATTCCTATTTATTCTTGTTGATCCATTTGGAACAATTGGGGAATCGTTCTGGTGTGAAGTCTGAATCCGTGCGGATACGATTTTGAACGTGATTTAATAATGCCTGCTCGTAGGAGCCGTGAGGTTCCTGGATGTGTTGGTTCGATGAAATAGCTTCATCGAGAGATGCGGCTGCACTTGCAACGGACACTGAAGACGATGATGATGCAGCTGAGTTCGGGCCATGTGATATGCGCGATTGCAGAACCTGACGTACCGCTTGTGGCAAAATATTATTTGGTTCAGCTGCTGATGGCTTTGAATTGTTTATCAATTTGCGACGTTTCGATGACATTCCGGAAATGTATGCATCGCTGAACGGCCTTTGTGGACTCTGCACAAATGCCAAAAATTTTTTTTTTTTTTTAATTGTTTGATTTTGAAAACGTGTGAGTAATTTTCGCATGTACCTGTCGCCGTTGCCGCGATATATCACGCGTTATAATTGGTAACCATGGGGCTGGGAAATTGCTATGCCAACTTTCGGAGCCGAATGTGATCGTTGGTAGCGGTTCAACTTCTTCAGTTGGTTCACTTTGATCGGCATTCATTATATCGTTGTTTGCTTCATCATCAGCATCGGTTTCCATGAGTTCATTTTGGCGTTGATCCGATGGCGTTGGAGGTGGTGGGCGTCGAATCACCAAAAATTCAATCACATCCACTGAATCAAGACGAATCTCTTGAAATCGCCGCAGAATTTCATCGTGCATATGACGTCGTAGCCATTGCAAAGCAGCCCGCGAGGTTTCTTCGTTCGCTGTAAATAGTGGAAAAATACTCGTTGAGTTTATAGAAAAACTGCACACACGTACGATTCACGCAATTGAAAATTTACCGTTTGTCGCAAATATACTCGTGAAAATTGCTTCGACAATGTTTTTCAAGTAATCTTGGGCACCCGGGCGGCCGATTGAATGTAGTAAAATGACAATAAAACGTTTCGAGAACACGCCTATTTCGCGCAGTAGCCGAGTACCAAATTCCACCGATTCATCGTCTCGAATCAAACTGATGACAAATGGCAATGTTTTTCGTATCAAATTTTCGATTGAGGCTCTTGCATCGTAGTCGGGAATGGTCAAATCTGGCAGCATCGTTAAGAAATGATTCAAAAGTGAAATCACATGATTGACAGCCTTTCGAAAAAAAGAATAAGGAACAAACGCAAACAATTTATCAAAAAACTATGTGAAATATTTCAAAAAGGAGAAAATAAAATGAGAAAAAACATAAAAATTTACCAGTGCGACATTTTCCTCGCATGGATTTGAGGTTAATGATAATTTCCACATTAAAAATTCACGGAGTTCACTTCGGATACGGTTCAATGTTGACGGAGTGGGTGAGACATTGACTAAATCACGGATTTGCAGTTGCACTTGATTCGAGCCAAATATCGGGATCGACGTATTCAATTGGGCATCATTCAAACTACCGGCCGTAGGCAAAGTGGCGCTTGATTGCATGGAGAGCTGTTGGGGCTGAGAAGGTGTGCTGGTTGTAGTAGGCGCTACTGTAGACCGATTAATTTGGTTTTGTAAATGGTTGCTAAGAAAATTCGCAAATCGCACGGAATTTGGAACAGTACGTTGAATATGGACTTGGGGTGTTCGTTGAATGTTTATTCGGTTTGTGCGAGGCTGTGGCTGTTGTTGCGGCTGATTTTCCGGCTCACGTATATGATGGCTATTGCACGGTAAGTAGCGATCGAACGATGACAATTGCATAGCTGGTCGCAAATTTCGAATTTGACCAACAGGAATGCCAGTTGTTGCATGGGCTTGTGGTCGTGCAGTGGATCGAGTTTGAGTCGAGGTTGTGGGGTGAGTGGCCGTTGTAACTCGGAATTGACTTCCTTCTAAAACGACGAAATAATACACAAGACGGTTAGATGGCTTTTCAGGTGCAACTTACTTATAATAATATTTATTTGAAAAAATAAACTCAAAATGTACACACCTGATTCGGAAGATATATTCGACGCTGATGAACCTGTTGAGCTGGTTGGTTGTTGTTGTTGTTGTTGTTGTTGTTGTTGTTGTTGTTGTTGTTGTTGTTGTTGCTGCTGCTGTTGCTGCTGCTGCTGCTGCTGTTGAATTTCGATTTGTGGCTCAAATCCTACAGGGGCATTCTGGTTGATTTCAACATGCACATCTGCATTTGCAGGCACCGAATCCATTACGGCTTGGATCAAACGCGCTACTGGGAATTGAGTCGCAGCTGCAGAAAAGCAGAGCATATTTAATTTCAAAATTAATATCTCTTCTTATATTGCAAAGAATAAATGAGGGAAAGCAATAACTAAACAGTTTCCTCAACAAAAGTTCAATTAATTGTTATTTCAAGGTGGATCACCTGTTCGAAGCGATTGCGACATATTTTCATTTGAACTTCGACCAGTGGCATTTGATTCGGTTGATGCCGCTATGACTGCCGCTGTCGCTTCATCATTTTGAGAAGTGTTATTATTGGCTGTAACGCTATTGTTGTTATTGTGGTTGGTGTTGTTATTCCCATTGGTGTCAGCACGGCGTGGCAAATGATGAATCATACTCGGTATGGCAAATCCAGAGCTAACGAAAGCCGATTGTTCCACTAAAATTGGGCGACAGCAAAGATGGCGCGGTGTGTTTTGCGATAAATCTAGCATCAAATCACTTATTGCATGTTGAGCGTGGGAAAAATAGTGCAGCGCTTCAGAGACACGATCAAAAATACGTTGGGCATTCTCGCGACCACTTGCATTCTAAAATCAATTCAACTTTCACATAAAAATATGCATGCAAACGCATTGGTTTAAGTTCACTTACACCTTCGTCGAACGTGGGCTCATTTTGCAATATGTCATAGTACTGCTGAATAAATGGTTCCAAGCGAGTTTGCACGGTGCGCATTTGTTGAACCACTTCCGCCAATGTGGTTGGGCTAGTTGTTTGTTGCCTGAAAGTAAGCATTTTGTATCAAATAAATATATGCTGTAGATACACTAAACACTAGGCTTACGCATTCGATGCTGTTTGCTCATCATTCGATTCGCTTGAACTTTGCTCAGATGATTGAGTTTGATTTGAAGAGCTTGAAGCGGACGAACTAGTCGTGGAGTTGGACGATGTAGAGCTGGATGACCCCGACTGCGAGCTCAAACTTGGATTTTGACTCACACCAATCACCCGAACGGTCGGATTTCCAAGACTGGCTGCATTCATTTCAATAGACGGTGTGGTGGCAGTTCCAAATACCAAAGGAATGGTTGCTTGTGTCGTGCCATTTACAGAATCAACTGTAATGTTTGGCAGTCCATTCTAAACATTTCCATTAGAATGATTTAACATGTTGTTAATTAAAATAGAGCTTTTTCCGGAAATATATTAAGCGTTTAATTGAGGTGCGGATTTGACCGTAGATTCATTTATTCTTACCGTCGGGAAAGGATGCAATTTGGGTGTCATCCAACCACACCCAAATTTCTGCCCTATTTCGACGGTAAGAATGGGTGAAAGAATTTTGGCTATGAATCAACAATATATTTTATAATGTGTGTATCAATCGTTCTCGCCGAAAATAAAATTTACCCACAGACAATAGCTGTACGGCACAGTTACACTACCGACAAATAATGTTTGCTTGCAGGTGAGTCCAAAATTTGTGTCGGTAGTGTACAAGGCCAAAAAATAAGGCGCGTAAACTACTAATTCGTTAACATGTTGGTTTTTTATTCTTAATTTCATCCAATTTTGACGGTAGGAATGGGATAAACTACGGTCAAATGAATCCTCAAAATGGGTAAGAAAGTTACTCTACGTTAAAATTAACTAAAAAGTGTTACATTAATGTTTGTTACATTAATGCATTGTCCAAATACATGATGATACTGATTTTGTACCTGCTGAAAAGCAGCTGAAACGGCTCCTTGGAATAGTTGCACCACATTTTGAACATCTTGCTGTGGAAGATCGGCATCGGTAACTGCCGAAATGCCAACTTCGAACACGGTCGATTCCATAGTCTGCTGCGCCAGAATGTCCATGTCAGAGTTATTCAATCCCTGGTAAAGTAACAATTGTTAATTAAAATGGAGCCGTTTCCGGGCACATATTTAGCGTTTAATTGAGGTACGGAGTTGACCGTAGATTCATTCATTCTTACCGTCGGGAAAGGATGCAATTTGGGTGTCATCCAACCACACCCAAATTTCTACCCTATTTCGACGGTAAGAATGGGTGAAAGAATTTTGGCTATGAATCAACAATATATTTTATAGGGTGTGTATCAATCATTCTCGACGAAAATAAAATTTACCTACAGTTAAATAACTGTACGGAACCGTGTGCAATATGCATACACACAGTTAAACTACCGACAAATAATGTTTGCTTGCGGGTGAGTTCAAAATTTTTGTCGGTAGTGTACGTGTGTGTACAAGGCCACAAAATCAGACGCATGTAAATGACTAATTCGTTAACATGTTGGTTTTTTTATTCTTAATAGTATGCTGCGTGATCATGTAGCGTTTAACTGTTCGCATTCGGAGCAACTTTTGTGTTGGCTCTTCTGCGTCATTGTTTTTGCATGCACTGGTGGTATTATTTGTGTTGATGGTCTCACAAAAACAATTTTTGCGAGTGTGGCGTACGGTTGAATGCAGAGAAAACATTTCGCTGCGCTGCTCAGACACGGTTGACGATAACAACTACTGTAGAAAACACGCGCGGACTGCTATGTGTTTTATTTTGGAGCAGTATACAGCAGCGCGCGTTTATGTGAACTGAGTGCATGCGTTGAAATAATAGCAAAACCGAGAGTTGCTATTGTCAGCTGTGTCTGAACAGCGCAACGAAATGTATTCCCTGTTTGAATGATATCCGAATTTCATCTAACTTTGACGGTAGGAATGGGTGAAACCACGGTTAAATGTACCTCCAAAATGGGTAGGAACGTTACTTATTTCTTTGTTAAAATGATCTAAATAATGTTACATTAATGTTTGTTGGTTGATTTTCCCGTGGACATAAGTAAATCTGTGAAAGATGATGTTTACTCACTCTCTCTGGATTTTCCAAATAATTCGCTATGTTGTTTGCACAATTTAGCATATGCCGTGCCACTGTAATTCTGTTCATGCACAATGTGGACGATGGATTCATTGAGTGCGTAATCGATTGTGTAGTCTGCAAATGTAATAGAGCATAGTCAATGTCTATGGGCTCCTAATTGCTTGGTGGACTTGAGAAGGTTTCGTTTTTACTTACGCCGCTGTTTGTGTTCATTGGTATAGCCATAGCACCCAGAACGGTTCCATCCAAAACATGAATGAATGGCACATTATTTCGACCACTGTCATTGTTGCGTTGGCGTTCGATTGAGGAGGATTCTGTATTATTGCTGCTACTTGCTCGCGTTGAGCCGGGCGGCGGACGCTGAACCAAATGTATTACTTTTCCATTTACATCTGAAGAGAACCAGAAAATTGTGAATCATTAAAAATTCGCATTGGATGATGATTTGATTCACTTTTGATGAAAAGCTCAATCTAAAGAAAATCACTTACTGTAGTCTTTCAGCGGATGATCATCATTCATAACCCGGCCACAATAAATAAGTCTTTGTAGATCTACATCTACATTGGTTTTATCGTGTATGCGTTCCTTGAGTTGTCTAACGGTAATCTGAAGCAAAAATGTTCGAAATGACAAGAGCTATATCATCATGATCAAGGTTCTAACGGGAGCTCATGTAACACATGCAATACCATGATTCAACATTTGAAATTCGGAGAAAATTCGAGAAATAATTAAATCAACTGCGATAGACTTACGTCATCTTCAACAGAGAATTCATGATCCTGTGAATCCAATGTTTTAACTCGCAAATTTATCACCATATTGAGAAAATGTTTGCTGAATTGAAAACCACCTAAAAATGAAAAAAGTCGAAATATTTTCATACATCCATTGCTTCTCATACAATATTTCGCATTGCAGTTGGCTGTGCTGTCTGACTAATACCATGCGAAACGAGCAAAACAAAGCGAAGCAAACGAAAAATTAATCAAATGAACTTGAAAACATAGCCAGAAATGATTTTTCTCGCGAGTTGGTATAATTTACACAATGCATACGGTATCACATTTGTTTGATTCAATCAATTCATCTAGCGATAGAGCGAGAATAAAATGTGAAAAATGGGAAATTGTTATGGAGGCTGTTGGATATTTTAATTAAGCATTAATTTTTTATTAGATTGATCAATACAAAACTTTAACTGGAAATGGAATGTGTGCACGATGAAATGGTAAAAAAAAGTTCTAAAATGAATTGACAATGTATATCTAGACGCCTTTTTCAAAATGTCTTCAATAATTTCATGTGCACGGACATAAATAAGATTTTTATTCACAAATACACCGAATCGCCAGTCGTCTACATGTATCGATATATATATATATATATATGTGTGCGCATAGAGCAGGTAATCGCACTGTGAGAGCGATAGAGATGCAATGAAATGGAGAATTTTTTGTGAAAGAGAGAAATTTCATATATGAATACTTACGTTATATCGAGTTAAATTAAAAATTGGACTTGCAAATAGACTATGCGATTTTGTGTTTTTTATAACGTTCTAACTACAAAAATGTTTTTCTATATCCCGATTTTTTTGCAAAATGAACACTCAAAATTCAAGGGAAGAAACTAATTTTTTATGTGGTGTCAGTCCAGACACCAAAAGTTACAATGAAAGACCTCTATTCTAAATAGAAGGAATGCGTCTGCTGTCAAAATGTGAAAGTATGGCGATATTCAATCGAAACTATCAACTGAGTGCGTCCAATGATGCTTACGTAAAAGACTATTCGCCGGTTCTACGTATTTTTCAAATTTATTCGTAATTTCAGTTCACAATCATTTCTATTCAAATCATTTTCTTCGTCTCTATGTCTATCTTTGTTCAAATTAAAAAAAAAAAAATCATTTGTCTCCAAATTATCATTTTCACTCACAAAGAAATGTTACACAACAATCAATTTTGAGAAATGACAAATATTTGTTATTTGGTTTATTTTGTTTAATATCAAAATTTTGTTTATGTCCATTCAAGTGCATATACATGGTACAAACAGAGATAAAATGTCATGAATTTTATGAGCTGGGATTGGCGGAAACTTATTCTTGACTAAAAATTTGTATGAAGAGGAGGTACTTCTTCGTTTTCCATTCTAAGAATCCAGATCACAAAGAAAACGTGAACAGTTCATAATTTCCAGCTAAACGTTTACCCTCATCTTTTTTTAACCATACTCATTCCGGTACAAAAGTCATCAGTTTACGCAAGCCGAATCAGAAGATAAAGCATTTTGAATTTGTACTACCACAACAACAAAAACTAGCTTTTATGGACCATTATTGCCCTTCAGTGTCTGGTCTGTTTAACGAAACAATTTGAATTTGTACTTTCAAATGAATACGACTACGCCAATTGGACGCCAATTGATTTGGACACCAAACGCTGTAAACGCCACAATTATTGAGCCCAATATTCTTTGCAACTGTAATCTTTTAATCAAATTAAAGTTGAATTTTATTCAGAATTGTGTAACGATGTTAGATTACGTACAAAATTAGATTAGATTTATATGAGCGTCGGCTGTGTATCAGTTATCAGCAAGGCAACAAGATAAGTTGGTTTTGGCCTTTTCACAATAAAATATAAAAAATCACCGAACATTCGATTTTATTCAGTTTGTTTCTAATTTTTTTGTCTGAACTAAAATCGAAAAATTGTATTCAAATATTTTTGTTCGAAAAATGAATGACATCGGAAGGATGCCATTGAAAATGAGGAGAATTCGAAAAACAAGGAAAACACAGAGGAGAATGACATCAATTGCATTCTAAACGATATCGGCGGGACTTTTGGAAAGTATCAAATCTGGAATTATCTGATGCTCTCACTGTCGATGACTCTTGCAGGTTTGTATGCTGTGGACTAAGTGTTCACAACAATGGAAATTGATCACAAGTAGTTGGCTGCATATAATTTCAAACAAATTGATTGAATTGCGAAAATGACAATTATTGATAAATGTGATATGTTATTCATCAAAAGATGTAAAATTGAAGAATGTGATAAATTCGAAAATGTGTTAATCGAACAAGATTGGTTGAAATATTCTATACCGTATAAAAATGGTCGGCAGGATAGCTGTCATCGTTTTGGAATATTTACAATGCGAATCAAGGTGGATCTGTCTGTGATATTGATTCATTTGACCGAAAAAGCATTTCAATTAGCGCAAACGGAACGATGAAGTACCGAAGATATGAATTGTCAATTGTGAATGAGGTGAATTAATAATTCATTCTTTTACATCAAACTGCAATAAATCATAAATACGTTTGAATTACATTGTTTAATAGTTTAATTTGACATGTTATGAAAATCGTTGGAAAACTGCCATGGTGGGCACTTGGAATAATGTTGTACGATTTCTATTCTTACCAATAATTGGATATTTGGCTGATCGGTAAGTAAAATTATATAAGAAAAAGAGTTTTTGTGTATTGGTCAGCTCATTGATTTTGATTTAGTTTCCATTTGGTCAAGTATAATGAAAAATACTTGATATTTGCAGTGGATATAAATCTTTTGTTAATAACAAAAATTCAAAGATATTGGTCGGCTTCATTGCATCTTATCTGCGTGATTATGAATGGTTGCTGCGAGTGCTAAGTCTGTGTTGTTTTGCAACATTTCAGTACATTTGGACTTTGCCAGAAAGTTTACTCTAAAAAGAAAGAATACAGAAAACAAGCAAAATCAATCGATTTGGTGGAGAGTCGCCAAGATAAATGGAATTAAACTTTCACCAAAGACATACAAAATAATTGCAAGAAAGTGTAATAGTTTCGATTAGATCAAAGAGACGAAGAAAAAAGAGGACAACGGATCATTCATCGATAAAATCAAGAGCTATACACTGCTGCCACGACTGGTGGTATGCATGTTTTGTTGGATCTCGTCAACATTTGTTACTTATGGCATTAGTATAATGGGTATAATGTCAGTAATGATGAAAGGTGATAAGTATGTAAATTTCATGGTGGTTTCATTCAGTGGTATGCCTGGTATATTAATTATCTATGTAATGTTGAAGTTCGCAAAACGGAGATGGTCATTTTCTTGGCGCTTGCGATTCTTGCATCCAAATAATTTTCAGCATATGCAACATTTTCTCTGATACTCTTTTTCTTGGCCAAACTATTGATAAATCACTCCTTTACATCGCTTTTTATGTACACAGCGTAATGGGTGTATGATCGATGATTGGACGTGTCGGCTCCATTGACGCTCCCCTCACTCCTCTGCTGGTAGGAAAATTGACTATTGACCCCATTTCATTATGGAGCTATTTCCATTCTATTGATTTGGTGGGTTTGCATTTTTATCAGCCTTTGTGATTTTATTCTTGCCCGAGAAATTTAACAAAAAAAACTATCTGATTCCATTTAAGACGTCAAAATTCTAATAAGTAAAGATTTGAGTTCCTAAGCCGACGAATTCAATCGGGGGCGATTATTGATTTAAGAAATCGTTTGTCCTCAAAGAAACACAAAATATTGCTTGGAATCATCGGCGATATTAATCGTGTACGATTAACAATCGTGTGTTTTTTTAGACGAACGATTTCTGACAAAAATCACGCACGGTTCGAATTTATGTGTTTTTCTTAACAAACGATTCGATTTATTTCGAAGATTCTTAGAACTAGTGCACGATTGCGATCGTCGGGCAAGGAAAACCAACCTTAAGAGCAATGTTCACCATGGTTATCAATGATAAATAAACGAAAAATTTGTATTGTTGACATTTGCATTGGAAAATGGAAGATATTCTTTTTAATTTTGATGTATCACAACAACGTGTCCAAAATAAAATGTTTTAAGAATGTAAAGCAATCCAGATGAGACAATAAAAATCATAATAAATAACTAACGAGTTGATTGCATCGAGATTGAAATGAACCACATAAATATGAGAATGTTGTGAGCCAGTGTAAGCGAAAACTTATCATCGACGTCGAAAATAAACACGTTAGGGGATGTTCGAAGCAACGAAGCAATATTAGTTGATTATTTGATAGCATTTTTCGTCAGTTCGTAGTAGATTGATATTTCGTGTGAGGCTCCTAAAACGACCTCCACATGAAAGGAGCCTCATTTATTTTATAAACAATATTGGCTCCACCTTCAAGACACTCTTATTTGTTATCTAGATAACAAACATCTCCAGATGGGAAAAAAAACAATTTTTTGTATGAACTTTCTTTTTCGTTCGATACACACATTACTCAATGCCACATCAACGGATTCTTGCCCCTGTGTGTTGTGCTGGCGTGCCGATTTGCCGACGAATGACACCGATCGGGGACGAACTCCATCGAAATCGTTTATTCTGTTTACGAACATTCCCCTTTCTTTCATAAAACTGAATCATGCGCCGTCCGCCAACTAATGAGCAACATTCATCGTCTTTGTGCCGTATACGTTTAGTTGCTATTTGCCATTCAATCGAAAACCATTGACGTATGCATGCACGACATCGTATTTAATCTTTCCATATTTACGTAATAAGCTTAAACTATAATATTTTGATTTTTGTTCGCTCCTAAAAATCAGGATTTTGTTTCTTCAAATAAATCATAGATACCATTTTTCCATTTCAATTTGCTGTAGTTTTGTTTCTATTTCTCAATTCTTTATTCGATTTTCTTGGATGTACTTAAATTGAAATACAATATTTAATTCGATTGCAATTGGATGAGTGAGTCAATTGGCATCAAATTGCCAGTTGATTGCTTTTGCGGTGCAGTGCAATGCAAAAAAATGAAAACTACCCCCGCTCAGCGAAAAATGAAAAATGAGACAAATCGAATGGCATACACACATCAAAATAATATTAGATTTATTTCTATCGATAATTTTTTATGTTTTAGGATTTTTTTTTCTTTTATCTTACAACTTCGTTGTTAGCATTTCCACTTTGAGACCAATTCTCAGGTTTAGTCAGCAACATCCATTTTATCTTGTTACAAATCGATTGGTAAACATAGAATACGAGATGTAGCATAAGGGTGGAAAAAAATTGACTCTATGTGAGCGGTAATATTGCGACACAATGCTCTTGTTAAAACTTAACAAATGATTGAGTTTTCATTATATGGTTCGACCAAATCATCGATATTTTTATTATCTCCGTTTTATTGCATCGGTGGCAAAGTCAATGGTAGCTTTCATCCCCTTCGACATTCATGATTTATATCGCCGACAAAATATGATTTCAAAATTGCACGAACGAGAGCTGAACAGAAATAAATACCGAATACCCCCTCAAAATATAGAGTAGAATGCAATGAATAAGCTATTTGGAAACTATGCGAATTTCGATACAATCAAGTTATTTGTAATCAGATTCGCATCAAATTCCGATTTTTGGAAAGAGAGAGTGCACTACTATCTCCACTGTTCGTCAAGACATTCACCGTTCATCTTCGTCAGAGGATGATATCTTTTGAAGTGACCGCATCCATTACCGGCTACTGTGTTCCAAAAGCTGATGCCGACTGACTGTTCACCATACAGTTTGAAGTTTGACTGTGACATTTTCTAGTTAAATATGATAGCGAAAAAAACTGTCCAAAAAATATCGCTCACACATTCTAATATCCCAAATTATTATTACCGGGTGATCTCTATCTATCGCATATTTACTAGCGAATTTCTCGGAATATTCGGAATTCAGCTCGATTGTAGCCGGCTCTTCTCCACATTGCCGTGCACATAATTCGTTGAACATTTGATTAAAAAGTTTTTCTCTAACATACCGCTTACGGGACATGGCTGCAAACAGAGCAAAAAACACAGTCAAAATGAATGTAATGAATTCTATTGACGACAAACAAAATGTTACAAACTTTTTGTAATATTGGTAACGTCAGAATTCATTATTATACGTGTGAAAGTTAAAATCACTGATAGAAAACTCACTTCGGAACTACAAAACTCAGTGTTTTGCATGCATCAAATATCAACGTGTTTATCGAACAAACGAACGGCTTTGCTGTAGCAACGAATATTGAATGTGCAATGCGACAGTTCAATTCATTCCAATGAATTCGTTCAGTTACATTTATTCAAAACTAAAATCCGAAGTGTTGAATTTGCAATGAATTTCAAAATTTATTTATAATACCATTATCACAATCAATCTGATAAAGCTTTCGAAGTTACTTAAAGTGTTTCTTTTAGACAATTTTATACAATTCTATAGTGGAACATGGATCAAATGACCACATTATTAGCACAATTGATAATTGCAATTAGAATTTGGCTTGTGTAGGAGAGAAGCAACCCCCAAAAATTCCGAAAATAAACAAGATATTTTAAATTAAATACACAAAATGAGCAAAATCGTCAATTTTAAGAATCAATCTTTCAGCACTGAGTTTGGTGCATAAAACGCATAAAACCGATGTAATGAGCCAAAAGTCCAATAAAAAAATAAGGTGAAGAAATGTCGAAAATGCTCTCGAAAAAGCAGAGACTGTTTCATACTTTCACTATAGTACTACTATACCGTGGCAAGGACGGTTTATGACCGACGCTTAACTCGGATTCGCTCCTATGAGCATCGCCATATTGGAAATGATGAATTTGGTTGAAAGCACTTTCGCAATAGTCCCCGAAGGGGCGAAACGAGCATAGGCGGTAGAGCGCGTAGTAGACTACGACATTTTTTTTTGATAGTGTAGTTAGGGCGCGTAGTCTTGTCGCTTCAATCCCCTTGCACGTCATCTTTTCTAGGCAATTTTAGACACGAAGTAACCTTGCTTATATTGCTTGCTAACATTGACTGTCAGCGCCATTGTTAGGGAATTCGTAGACCCCGCCACTGGCGAGAATTTTGAATTGTATGTGCATTCTTGCTTTAATTCACACTTCATTTTCCCTACCGTGGCAATTCAGTGTCTTTTACAAGTATCAATATCATTTGTTGGCAATCATTGGTATTGATAGTAGTATACTATTTCATATAAAGTACATGCGAGTGAAAGAGAAATCCATTGCACTGTGTCTTTTTCTTTCTCATGCACTTTATATAAAATATTATCCTACTGCATGTATACTACAAACTGCGAAAAATGTATGATTTGTCAATGTTAGCCACTTATTTCAAATTGCGTCATCTTCAATTCTTCAGAATGTAGAGGAAATTGCATTCCGATCGAATTGAATTGTAATCAAAGAGTGCTTCAGCAATAATGAGGTCAGTGTTAAACGGACAAGTGCACAGTTTCAATAAACAAGGCTTAGCAGTACTCCGCAACTTCTTTTGCAAAAGTACACGCATTCAACTGGAAATGCACAGAGAAAGTTGCACGGCGAAAGAAAAATGTAACAGCATACAAACAATTACAATTCAAGAATCACAAGATGAGTCACAAAGATAGAGAGGGGGAGATAGAGTGAACGAAAGTTCATGGAAAAAGTGTGCGAAAAGTAAGTAAAATGTCACATTAAAAAAGTTTGTACTTTGAACTCTGAAGTGAAGGAAATTAAGTGCTAAGTACAACAAACGACGTAAATTTGTATCACAAGTGAAAGAGAACACACACATAAACAAGCAAGCAATCGCAAGCGACGAACGGACGAAAAGAAATGAACAATCAAGAAAAATGGAATGCAGTTGTTCACTTGAATAGTTTAATCATGTCCAATACTGAAAATCGGATTTTCTTCATCTTCTTTATATGTTCAGTTCTTTTTCTATTATCACTAATGCGATAAAATGCTTAAAGGAGAATTTATTGAAAAGAAACGATTAGTCGGAAATGCGAATGTATTCGAGTTGCTTGGAATGAAGCAGAAAAAGGAAATCGCTGAGGAAAATGGAAAGAGATAGAGGAAAAATCGTTCTGTGAAAAGAAATGGTTGATCGTTGATGCGGCAATTCAAGGAAAGATGAAAGATGCGCTCCAATGGATGAGAAACACAGAAAACTTCAACTTGATGTGTACAACATCAAGTGCATCAATGATAAAATCTGTGATAAAAGCTAAATCATGCTTTGTTGTCCTTAATTTGGAGCCAAGAAGTATTAGACACACATCTTTCATGTGTACAAAAGCCATTCGATTCAATTTGACATTTTTTCAAGTGCACATTTCAAATAGCAAAGATAAGAGGAAGAGAGAAAAAAGTATGGCAATGAAATCAAAACAAAAATGACAAAATTTACAAGAAATTAAAGAATCCACAGCAGCACCAGCACTATTTTGATGTGCTTTTGCTATCAGCTAAAATTATCAACATATACATGCAAAACACAAAACACAAAACACAAAACACAGCAATCATCCGAGTCGAATGCACATACATCGACACTTACTGTTGAAACTAAGATAAGTTGTACAATCTTTTAAACTCTAGTTCTGCATATTATTCAAGCATTGATTACGATGGAGAGAGAGAGAAATAGAGAGAGAGAGAGAGAGATAGCGAAATATGGGGAAAGAAAGAGCATTCGATAGGAGAAAGCAAGTGGATCCGTCTCAGCGCAAATCTCAGGCAGAGGAAAACAGAGACAGAATGAAATCTATGTCAAATTACGTGCATGCTGAGTAGCAAAAACAGATATGGTAGACGCAAAAGGCGATAGAAGACGAACACGTACAAATTCCAAAATGTTCCAGGAGAAGCGATGTTAGATTCGCATGCCAAGCATTTAAAATGCATTTATTGGTACATTTCATTCCGAAGACTAAATATAAAAGCCTGCCGCTCTAATCAACATGGGAATACCTTCTGATTGCACGGAAACTGATTTTCCATATAGCCAGTAAACAAGAGCGTATTTTCTCTTGTTTTGTTAAACAATTGCATTCCGAATGATTGTTACTCTACATTGATTCAATATCAAAATCATCATTGAATATCTATAAAATATGTATTAATTGCAATATAGAATAACGTTAAACAAAAATCATGTGTAAATTGAAAATAAATAGAAAAACGATTCTTTTTTGCGGAAAATCTTGTACAGAACAGCGATTTGCGAACGATTTTACTTGTTATTCCTTTTGCATTGAGCTTATTTGTTTGTTCAATTTGGTTCACTTTTCAGCTTCTTCCACGTTCCCAAGAAAAAAAAAATTTCTGGTGATATTGCAGTGCGAGGACGATGCAAATAAAAATGATAAATAATGTATTCACTTTAAATTGGACGAACAATTTTTAACACTTAGCGTTTGGAATGCCGCTTTTCTGATGGTAATTAAGTGCAGTATTCACTTCCCTGTGCTGTGATATGATAAGGTGGTGTGCAAACAAAAACATTTATAGGGATGAGCAGTGAAAAGTGTTTGGGGAAATCGGTGTGAATGTGCGAAAAGCATTATACAATTATAGGCTCATATGCTATTGTTTATGGTAATCAGCCGTAATGACAATATAATACGACGCCTCAATAACATATTGTAAGTATAAACGCATTTGATAGCAAATATCAAAAGCAGATTGAGAGAAAGATTGCCAGAGCAAGTGAGCCGGTGTGTGTTCGTATGCGAGCTCACCGAAACAAAATAAAGAATTTACGATCATTTTTGAGCGAAATATACATCCGACAACGTGCTATCGATGTCATAAACAATTGATTAAAAACCAATGGCATCGTCGTGAAGCGCTCTCACACATGCCACATACCATCGGAATAACCATGCATTTGTATTCATTGCAATCGCGCAACATATTTCCTTTTCAATTTCAAATTTCATTACGTTCACACACAAACACACACTCTCACACCAGCTCGTTTGTTTGCTCGCTCACATTCTTTGCGCCAATGTAATTATGAAATCTAAAAGCATTGCCGTATCTTTTGCTCGCACGGTGAGCGTTGGCAAACACTTCAGCCGACATTGAACGGAAACACATGAAGTGAAACGAAGAGAAAAGCTGTAAGAAAATGTTATCAAAACCTTATGAATAATAAACAGTTTGGAAAATTTTGTTCCACATGCACAATAACGAAGACGAAGGCGTATTCGGATCGTCTTTTTTCGCCACTCTCTTCATAGTTTGAGCGGGTATTTCCATTTTCATCGATAAAGCTCGCCGCATCAAAGAGTCAACACATTTCACAAAATCGTTTTTAGGAAAAAAATTGAGAGGCGAAAAATGAGCAACCAGTGCAGGGTGGAACGTAGCACCAGCCATCATAATGAAATCCATAATATTCAAATGAATGTATGCTGAATTTGATTTTCCATCACAAGCAGAAAATAAAAAGCAAGTCCTGTTCTGATACAAAAGTGCATCAATGTGTGCACTTCCGATATAATCGCGATTTTCAGTATTTCTTTGTCTGACATTGGCACAAAAAAGAGAATGATGAACATGGACACGGATATAGACACGAATATGTATTAGCTGCCACGTTCAAGTCAGTGATTTGTTTGCAATCCAAAGTGATTTCTGTATCTCAAAGAATGCAATAAACGGGCCGCAATGGATTTGCAAAAGAGTTATTGGATGTAAATTTATTGGTTGTGAATATTGCAAATTGCGCGCGCACGTCACGTGTCAAAATTGAGAACAAATATTTGCTCAAGATACGTGAGCACAGGAACAAAAAGCGCGTCAATTATGGGTGTCGTTAGTGTATTTGATACAAACAGTGGACGCCGATTTTGGTTATTGCCATCTTCATATAATTCCCAAACATCCTCTAGATAGTGTATATCGTCGTTTTATTTCTACATATTTTTATCAATTTATGCAATGAATGCACAATTTTTACGGATTTTATAGACTTTGCAGAATGCCTGAGCCCGTAGCCATGCTGCTTTGTGTTTTGTTTTGTGCACACTTTATTCTCATACAAACTATTGAATTTGGGGAATAAATGTGAACGCAAGAAAAGGGATTTGCGAAAGCGAGACAAGTGCACTTTATTAGATTTACATAAAAGTGGCATATGATTTAAGCGTAAGAATGATTTCTTTTCCGACATCACCGAATTCCAGCGAAACAACGAAGTTTCTGGCAAATAAAAAGGCAATTGCAAACGCTTTTGAATTTGAACCATGCACCAAAATACCACCACCAAGGCTGCCAATGCGTCGTGCCGCCAATCATGTGACGATGTAGTCACAACACACGACATGACAAGCATGTTAGACGTTTTTATTTTGCGTTTCGATTACCATATAAAAGACGTTTAAGGTGACATGTACAAATCGATTTGGCTGTCACATAAGACATTTTTTTTGCTTCTCTCGCTCAATTGTTCGTTTCACTTTTTCCTTATTGTTGTGTATTCTTAACTCCTCGTCGCTTCACTTCTCAATTTGTTTTTTCCATGTTGCGCGAATAGATTCCCCATTCTTTTTGTTTCTGCCGCTCGAGATGCAAGCGTGTTTGTGTGTATGTGTGTGTGAATTGTTTCAGCCAACTTTAAGGCATATTCTCTTTAAATGTGTAGTTTGCTGTTGCACACATATGGTTTTGCACATATATGGTTAATAGCTTTCAGCTGAGTTGCACACAGCAAAAACCATGAAATAAAATCATATGCTATGTTTCCAAATTAATTACCTACAGCCATTTATATGGTGCTGCACTAAGACGATCTAGCACACAAACAGCCGCATTTTTTTGAGTTAAATGACCAGAACGCTAAAATGTGGAAACGAACAAATCAAAGGAGAAAAAAACCAGAAATACATATAAATCAAATCCAGAATCTGTTAAGTGGAAATGAATTCACTAAGGAATGTAGATCGAACGAAGACGATGATGAGAGAGAGAGAAAACGTGCAGAGGGAAATTCATCAACTTGTGTCATTTACAATTACGAAAGTAAAAGAATGAGAAAAAAACAACAGAGAAAGAGAGAAAGGAAAACTTTTAGGCAATATTAATGAGCGAACTGTAGACAAAAACACAACTTGCACGTAATTCACTTACAAGTTGCAGCATATTTTCACTTATTAAAAAGAGTGACATGAAAATAAGCTCAAGTCCATTACTTGCAAGAATTAAAACTCGCCGAATGACCGAAAAATGAACAAAAGGAATAATATTGCTGTGTGTATGGGTGTATATATGGATTGGCTGTGGTGTGGTGCTTTCAAAAATAATATTTGTGGTTGAGGCACCCGTAAATGCAAACGCATCTAATGGGAAAAAATACGATAATTTCCTGTAAGCGGAATTATTTATATATTTTCTTCTCTCTTTCTTCTTCTACTACTTCCTCTCTCTCCCCATTCAATTTCTCATTTGCCGCTTTTCATTATCCAGAACTGAACGTGGGTGTTTCCCAATTTGTATTTTCACGCTTTTTTTCTTATTTCATAAACAAACCTAATAAATGTGTGTTTGGATATGGTTGTTTTAGTTTATGATATTTGTATTTGTTTATTCTTAAATTTAATGAAAAATATGCTTGTAATGCCTGTGGCTGGAATGCGACAGGGAAATGAGGTGGTGCTGGTGGTAGTATGTGTATTCAGTAAATTATGGTGTGCAGGCTGACCTGATCTGACTCTATCTGATGCCACTCTTGCATTGACATCAAAACTTTGCGACTCGTCAAAAACAATTTTATATTTTGAACAACAGGTAATTTTAATCCGCTTCCATCCATTCAACGATTATACATCGCTATTGAGCAACATACTCTCCTATTTTGTGGTATTGGTGGCACAGCTTTTAAATTAATCTACTCGATTTTATTGGCTATTGTATGAATTTCAATTAGAGCTTTTTTTTATCATGCGACAATTTATTCAAGTACAAGTTGAAAATTTATGTGAGATTGAATAATTTCTCATGTTTAATCTCAACTTAAATAATGAGAGTGGTAGAAATAGCTGAACCAGCGAAATGCTTTGCATTTGCACTCAGTGCTCAGTCGTTTGAATCTATGAGAATGATAATGACATATTTCAGGACTCTGTTAGAGACTACTCAATTGTTTTGTGTCTCATCATGAACTTAAATTGAGAGCATGCATATTTTCTGGAAAAATGTCCAATAATCAATGTTTTCAAAATATATTTCAAATAAAAATGCTCGAAGTGTAGGAATTGACATATTGAAAATATTTTAAAAGAACCAAGGTTTGCTCATATTCTCAGCGATCCACTTTCCATTCGAGCGAAATAGTTGGGAAACAAAGAGTGTCATTCACGTGGATTATTCAGACCGAATGCCAACACTCTCGATTTTTTCTTGCATTTGATCTGATTTTTTTTAAATTTGCAAACTAATTTATAAACTTTTTTCATGCGGTCGTTTTAGATCCTATTCATTTGTACTGGTATCAAACCAACGGTAAAAAGGTTTGTTTGCGTTTTCAGAAAGAATTGGATGATAAATAAAAGCCAGTATGGAGACAGAATTGTCGCTAACTTTCAGTTGAAAGTTAAAAACAAGCGCGCAATAAAATCGATTTAATTAGTTATAACATTCACATCTAACAGTGTATGTTTAGTTAAACGCATACACACGTGCAAAGGGCATGCGAACGCGAGAAGAATAGAATTCATGAGCAAATTGAACTCATTAAACAAATCGATGTGCATACTGCAATATTTAATGAAATGACAAGAGGGGAAAACTATTGGAATTATAATTTTTGAACTAAAAGTAAGAGAAATATTATCAAACTAATTCAATTCGTGTGGATTGCTGGGGTTGGGATAAAGCGACTCTCTCTCTCTCTCTCTCTCTCTCTCTCTCTTGAGCCATCTGAACTTATTTTTATGAAATGAATTGAAAACCATATGCCAATGTTCGCAATTTGTGCTCTAGTCACCACACTGTCGATCTATCATGAAATGAATTTGAAAGTGCTTTTGTTCAGTTTTTTTTCCAGAATGACAAATAATCAAAAATCAATGAGTTCTTGACGGTTTTAATTGTAGAAACTTGTTTTGTGAACTGAGATATTAAAATTAACAAACCAAAAAAATCGCAACAGTGCAGCAAAATTAACTAGCGAAAAAATGACATTCCATGAAATGATAGCATAATTCGGATTAATTTGGCATGACAAAATGTCTCAAAGTTCAACCAGAGTCAGAGAGGGAGAGACAAAAATAGTCGGGGAAAAACGGTATCTACGAAATAAATGATGTTTCGTCGTGCAATTGACAAATTGATTACGAATCATATAAAATGGGTTTCAAAAATTGGGTTGTGCCTTCATTTTCATTCCTCGGGAAAAAAATCCAACATTGTATTTAAATTTAATACACAAAGAGAAAACGCGGAAATGTCAATGTGAATTGGTTTCAGGCTTCAGCGGTGATAGATGATTTGCGACATTTCATTTCTTCCGTCTGCATGTCAGATTGGTTTTGTTCTGTTGACCATTTGCTCCATTTGGTCCCAAATTTATTGATTGTATGGAGATGTAAATTGAACAATAAATTGAATGGCATGATTTTGTTTGCCCAGTCACATGCGTCAATTTGTATTTCGAAATTGCAATTTGCTTATCTGAACAAACGCTGCCTGCACAAATCAATGACTCTGCACTAATGCTACGGATTCTAATGTGTAAATAAAGTGAGTCCGGAATCTGATTTTATTTTCGGAAAACGCCTTGGCCGACGGGCATTTTCAGTTTCAAATGTGAATAAATATTTGATGCAAGAACCATTTTTTCACTCTCTTTCTCTCTTGCTCACAACATTTCTCTCAATGTGCAATGATTCATGTACAACAGCAAGATCAACAAAACAATTTCATTTTTCATAATAAGCCAGTTGATTACTTCTTGCAACAACACTATACTTGCAGTAACACTCATTTCTCATTTCGCTTCTAACATTTCGACGCTACGAATCAACGCGCATTACCAAGCCATTTTGCACGATAAAATAATTGAATTTCAGATTCGATTCCTTGAGCTATATGCGAAATGGATATTTTACAATACAACCATGTTATTTATTACAAATTTTATCTTTCTATGCTTTTGATTTGATTTGTTTCAATTCAATCGAGCCATCGCACAAACCGGTCGACAGCCGCTGAAAGAGCAAAACGGAACTTAATTTATATTAATGGCATCAGCACATCCTTATGCCATACTAATATCGGCCCTTTTTCATTGTCTTTTACTCGATTGAACGTGTTTCATTCCTTTTCTCTATTTTCTATTGAGGAAAAAGGTTAAAATTCTTAATATTTTGATGATAGAAATCAAAAACGTAGAATTGTTTAAAATATTGGAGATTAAAGCGAGATTCAAAAGAGAAAAAAAGTGAAATTCGTAGAGGAAAATTCGCAGTTCCTGCTTCAGCATGAGCGTGGTTCACATGTTCGGAGCACAAAATCATCGCACTTTTCGAAACAAAAATTGCTTCCCAATAAAATCAAATTATGAGACTGATTTTTGTTCTTCTGCATTTCCATTTTCACTGTGGGCCAATCCATTTTGCACTTTTGCATTTTCATTGTTCGTATTTATAGCCATGTTCAATATTGGACAAGGGTTGAAAGAAAGTAGCCTCTTGAGCTGAGCTGATGATTGGATATTTTCATTTATCTGTTGACAACAGTCAAAGTGGTTAGAATTCACTTTGGCTTGTGCTTTAACACATGCACGTAATAGCGTTCAAACACATATATCGAAAGAGATCCAAATGATAATCACGCAAACCCACTCTATAAAATATAAAAAAGTTGCAATGCATCAGATCAATTCAATCGAACATTTTTTGAATTTCAAATAGGATTTTCTATCTTTTTTTTCATCATTTATGTGAAATCTTACGTTTATTTTTGGATTTGTGTACGTGCGACGAAAGTACACATCGATGTACCTGACTACATTCACCGTCGCATAGATATAAAAAGAGTCAGTGATTTTTAATGTGCAAATATTTACTGATCATCGATGATGTTCGTCATACGGTAGAGCGTATATCGTACGTGAGTCACCGGTTACCGACATACACCCACTTATGGACGGGAATTATGTGTATAATCGCATTTATATAAGACTTTAGAGAAATCAATTGAATTCGATCCTTTTTTGGCCATTGTACATTCATTGTGTGCCCCATGGTAATCTCTAATGCAATTTCAAACAGTAAGTAATTCCATCAAATATAAAAGCAACGACTAAATCTCAAAAGTTCGGTTCTTTCCACATACTGGTTGAAAATATGACTCGAAATGAATATGCTGCAAGAAACAGCTGCTGTTAGCGTAATAGCTTTATCGTTGGGAGTCGACATTTTTGATGTCTTCAGAAAGTTGACAATATTTTCATCAAGCGATTTACAATGAAATTTATTCGCATGAAAATTATCAACAAAGTAAACTTCCTAATTATGTGCTCGTACAAATGATTTGACTTTTTTTCTGCTTAACGGCAAAAAACGACGGAACATTTCGTAGAACTAAAAGAAAAATACAAGAATTTAAGTGAATACAATGCATTGAGTTGAAATAAACTGCAAATAAGTTGATAAGTAATTTCGCACGCAAACGGTTTAATTTGCGAAAGATTTCATTTCCAGCACATTTTGTTCGCAATATTCTCGGTTCGCGTTCAACGGAAGCAAATCGTGTTACATTTGTAAAACTACCTTTTGCGATCGCCAGCGGTTCATTTAAGAAAAACTATTACAAATGATTTTTAGCATGGACAATATTATATATATGTATTTTATTCCGCTTAAAATTTGCACATCGCACATTCTTTTCAAGGAACTTTTTAACGGTAAACCAAAAGAGAAAAGTAAAAAAATGCTCCCAACTTCGCTCAAATCAAAAATAAAAATGGTTAAGCATTCAAAACGTGAATGGAAATTCACGCGCGGCAATAGTGAAGAAATGGCAAAAATGTTACAAAAAAACACTGCGATGAACCAATAAAGAATTTGAACTATTACAAAATATTCGCGCAGTGGAAGAGTGCATGGAGGCGGTGAACAGCCGAACCACAACGCAACGACATCGACGTTATAGTGCGCACAAAGGACGTTCTTTAAAATTTACTGTATTTGTGCATACCATGACCAACGACAACGACAAAAAAGAGAGCAAACGAAGCAGAGAGAATAGAATGAATGTATACAACGCACGACACACGGGCACTGGTGCTCAGGCACACAGGTTGTCCTGACAATTCAAACATTAATAGCTACAATTTAAATGCAAAACTTGATTAAAATTCCATTCTGCTTAGTTTGTCAACATCATTAACTTTTAATAGAATTCTCGAGTTATTTTTCTAGTTTTGTTTTGCCGTCGTTGTGGCGATGCTTGGCTTTGGCTTCAACTGTGCTTGTCGTTGTCTTCTCGCCAGCAAACCGCTCATTCCACCGCCTCTGCTACCAACCAGTTTCGATCGTTTTCTGGTGGTAATGGTTTTGGTGTGTTACTATTGTTTTCTCCTTTACAAGTATTTTTTTCCAACGGCAAACATGTTTCCCAATGAAAGACATAGAATACATCGACTCTCCGGCCATGCTCTTGCATACAAGATTGTCCAGGAATTGCGATCGTTTCGCAATGCAAATGCTTAAGCACTTTTTTCCCCGTGTGGCAACACGAATTAAACGCTAGAATATAGAGATGGAAAACTATGCGGCAAACACGTACAATATTCAAAGGTTTCAACCAATATTTCATAACAATATATTTCCTTAGCTGCGGCAAACCTACTACATCTCTTCCATCATAGTATCAATTCGCGGTGTTTAAGAATTCAGAAAATGATGAATGCTTTTACAGTTTATCCAAACAACAACCGAATTAGCTTAGCTTCTATGAAAACAATTACTTACATTAATCGAAGTCTGCTATTTCATGAGAACGTTCAATTTTTTTTCAGATGAAATCCTTGTTTTATTAAGGTTGATTTAAATTCCAAATCAAAGTGACAAGTCAATTGGATGATCGAATATGTCAAAGTGCATTCACCGAAAACTTTTAAATGTTGAATGTTCAGGAGAAGTTTTTGATATCAAATGAATTCCTTCAGTACTGAATTCATAATACGTTCATTAATGGCTCATTCGAAATTAAATAATCAAAAAATAAACGATATATCTTGATTCGCAACCAAATTTATTATTTAAAAAAAGACGTTATTTGAATTATAAAACAATCAGTTGTACATATAAGTAAAGTACATATGAATGTGCAAGTTCGATAATTTGTAACAAATAAAAAATTTGTCGTCCGAAAAGACCGTTTCAATTTTGATTTATATTGCATTTAGTATACTCTAGAGCTACTTAAAAAAGTATTTGAATGAGTTTTATCGATTTATGCATAAGTTTGTGGATTGAGAGTCAAAAGTGATTGCTTGAGATAAAAGTTTACGTTGGAAATGGATGGCAAAACCAAAATCCTCGACTTGAATCAGGTATTATGAATGCAACTTTTCTGCTGAGAATGGCAAAGGCAAAATATCTCCCAATGAATTGAGACACCCAAAACAATCATTGTAAAAGAATCAAGCGGAAGATAGACAAAGTAAGCGCACCTTTTCTTTATTCTATTACATAATACGTATTATCATTATGTCGTTTAAGTGCTGAGCTATTTCATTCTGAATAAACGGATTTCAGAGAGCGGTGAGCGCGTTGTCTTTGAATGTCCATGCGTTTAGCTCGGAATTATGGCAATAATAATCTATACAAACTTGAATTCTTTTGATTTGTTGTCGACGACGAGTGTTCCCTCACTCGCACTATCTTCGTGCCACTGTCGTTATTTGGTATTAATTTTTTTCTGTTAAGCATGGGACTCTTCAAGTTAACCATCAACCAAGCAAAAGAAAAAAGTTGTGTTGGCAAAAGGGCGAAAGTAAATAAAAATACGACAATTTACAGCAACAACGAATAAACACACACACATACTGACTCAATGTTTGCGTTTTTTTATTTGTCTCCTTTTGCTTTAATGCATTTTTAATAGAAAAAGTTTGGAGTCATTTTCTTGTCCCGCATTTATATGAAAGAGCAAAACACACGACGATATCATCGTAAATGTTGATGAAACCAAGGGAAAAAGATATTTATTTCTTCAAAGAAAAACACACTGAAAATTATCAATTTGGAAATTGTTTTTATGTGTTAAATATCAATTTTTTCCTTCACTTCTTCGCCAATCTGTGTATGAGACTGGCTGTTTCATTAAATTATTTTTCTCTGTCCCTATCTCTGTTTCTCCCTATCTCTGTTTCTCGCCTTGTCTTCATTTCTATGCTCTGTGATCAGGAAGTGGTTTTTCATATTCATGCTTCCGTTTATATAAATAATTACTTTAAAAGTAGCCGCATTTTTTCCACTCCATTTTTCTCTCACTCCGTCATTTTCACATTTCATTTTACTTGCATGGCTCAGGCTTGATGGCAGCACACCAAACGAAGAGGTAATGACGTGACAAGATAAACGTGTTATGTATATGTTTATATAATTTAAAGGAAAGTGCTCAACAAGTTCTAGCGACTTCAAGATTGGATTCTTTTGGGTTTACATTTTTGTATCTTCTTGTTGCTCCATGCATTTGCATTGGTACTTGAGAAACATGCCAGCAGCACGACGAACAAAGGTAAATGGCGTATATAATAGTCGAACATGTTTCGCGTAGAACAAAACGTTAATGTGCAAAGATCGTTTAATGTATGCAAGCAAAACAATTTTTCGAATAATTGCACAGCAGGAGTCAGTCCGTGGCATAAATACGTTAGAACAAGTTTTCCAACCATAAATATATTTTGATTTTTTTCCTTTCTTCAATAGCCCTCATACAAAAAGCTTCCTTTAGCCGATTTGAAATCCATAAACATTGTTTGAGCAGACGGCGGTTGGGTCCATATTGCTTTCACTAGGGCACATGAAATATATGAGCTCGTAAATTGAAGTTGAATCAACTCAAGCTCAATATTTTTAGGTCAATTTCAAACTTTCAAATACATCAAAAAGAATCGTAAATCAATTTTTGTTTCACAATCATGAATTTGCTCTCATTTCCAATAGATTACATTAAAACCATACTAACATCATTGATTTTGTATAAAAATAGTATTGTAGAAAATTCATTTCCTTCCGACGAAGGCATGGCACCGTGCACACGTTCCCCTCATCTGTGGCTTGCGAACAGACTCACAAAAACTACTATGCAAACAGCCCATCTGTTTAATACTATTGACACATCCAATGGGCTTTGCTACTGAAAAAAAAACCAACAGCCAACACCAATATTGGTTTTGAGCAAATATTTGGCGAAAAGATTAAAATTAGGTTGTGAACTGTGTGCTGTTGGACGATTGATTGCGTTGACACTGCCACTAAAAGCTATTATTAGTTTTAAGAATATCAACAACAAAAGTCTCATGATTCGATCATTTGACAAAATAAACACAACGTTTTGAAAATACATTTTAATGGTTAGTTTTGAAAATGTATTTAAGATTCATTCAAGGTATCATCAGGTGATACAATGATTTAGCTCCAGAATAAGCGGGTCTATAATTCGATATAATTAATTTATTTGGCACGATTTTTCATTTCGAATATGGCATCATACATTTGAATCACATTCAAAAATCTCTAAAAAGCAGAGAAAAGGTATCGAATAATATCGAAATGTATTTTATTGATTAAAATTTAAATCCACTTTCATCTGCTCGTCTCAGCGAGTTTAGATCAGTTGTTCAATGTCGATTAATTCTTGTCGACTGCTCAAATCTTCATTGTATGCAAATATACAAAGATTGCAAAGTACATGAGCTAAAGACTTGTACGATTTTGTGTGTGAATGCAGGCACACACTGAGCGACCAATTCAAATGCAACGCTCTTGAGTGCGTATCTTACCCACACAATAACACTTACGAATTCAAAGAAACGATGGCATAATTTTCATTTCGTCTCCGGGAAAACCATCAGCTGAAAAAACAAGTGGATAAATGGAATCACAAGCAACAAACATAAAGAAGTAAGAGAGAAAGAGAGAGATAGATGCGGTTTCGTATAGCTAAAAGGACGTCCTGTTCTCACTGTCATGTGAAAAGTTTTATTATTATCCTTTTACCGCACTAATCTTCTGACATACTTCGTGCAAACCATTAAAGGATTCAAAATAGATTAAAAAGAAGACAGACTGCATGCATGGCATGGTATTTTTACGGCGTACTCAGTATCATTTGCGCTTTATCATTCCACCAAAACACTCGAGCGGCATCTGAAACCAAACTGTAAATACGCTGTGTGTTGACAGCGCAGTGGAATAATGTATTGCAGAAATGATCTTATTGAGTGTAAGCCACAGAAAGCAAAGAAAAAAACACGGTGAGAATTGGCGAGATTTTTAAAAGGAGAGTCATTTGCTTAAGGATTAAAGCTTTTGAAATGAAAAACAATACAACTGACCTAACAATGCAATGCTACTTTTTGTTCCTATTTCAAAAATCAATATTTATTTCCGTACTCGTACTTTTGCTTGCAATTTTCAACAATATACTATTTTTTTACCAAAGTTTGACTCGTCTGACTGTTGATGTTTTACAAAATTGCTCGAATCTTGGTTTCCATTAAAAAAGATGTATGCGATGATTGTTTCAGGAAATTGTCGGACATTCGTCTATGTTTTCTCGCCCATCTCTGCTTTGCAGAATCTATTTTCCGCTAGGCGAATAAACGGCTCAACGACGAACAAGTGTACAAAAATCAAATGGAATAAGAATAAAAACATCCGAAAGAAGTTTACGTTATGAAACATATGAGCAAATCACATTTCTTCCACGGTTGGTTCGGCAACACCATGCTGCATCAAATCGACGCTATGGAACACACACAGTCTGCATTTTTAGGACAGGGAAAAAATTTAATTTCTACATCATGACATCAAAGTTAAAACCAAGTTGACATGAAAACGATTTGTACACGTCAATTCAAGCTACCTTTTTATGCGTTACGAGCCAAACGAACTGGAAATTCCCAATATACGAAATGTGCTGCGACACGTAGCGCTGGGAATACGACGTTTTTCGACTCAATTTCATATCCAAATGTGAATATTCTAGTTTTTTCGACTCTTTCGCACTTTAACGCAATATCTGGATAGTAGACGAAATAATCGTCATGTTGAATTACTTGCAGACCGCTTTACAAACCAACGAACAAAATAATTTGCAACAATATGAGATTTAAACAGAGTAAACATCAACCAAATGACGAATGGAACATACTTTGAGATTTAAACTGAAAAAATGTCGGTCCAAATGTTTTCAATCATTTTTCGTTGTGACAAAAGGTTCAATCTATTAGAAAAACAAATTTTGAGCCGGCCAATGAAGCAATTTAAATAAATTTTAACAATTTCATTCTCATTCATTCTGCCATTTCATTTCCACATTTAAATCATCAATAAGATGATATTGTATGTTGTTTCCTTCGTTTTACATCACTGTACTTCTGTCTCTTGAGTCGATGATTTCGAGTGCTGTTGCACGCCAGAAAAAACAATTTGTTTAAATGTTGATTGAAAAAGTGTTGTTTCTGGTTTTTATTCGACATTTTTAATGGCAAAAAGAAAAATTCATAAATTTGGTGGGTTTACGGAACGAAAGAAAATATTCACGGTTACTTTGCTGTCGCCTTTTTCGAATTGATCCTTTTTTTAGCGATATTAGCACTTCCAAATACATTGAGGTTTCGAATAAATGAAAATAAAAACTAAAAATATTAATAATTTGAAATAAAAATAAACTTTTAAAATAAACAAAATATAACAATATATGCATAAAGTCTATGCGATAATACTTACCACTTTGCGCATTTGAAATGAGGTAAGTTTCCGAAGGTCACTACTCGGCTCGTTATGAGCCAATATGAAGGAGCAAGACGACCAAGGAAAGAGATGTTCCTGTGACAGGCACATCTAACCAGTGACGAACTATTGCTGCATGCTGCTGCTCCTCGGAGTTTTTTTTTTGGGTATACGGCGTGTAGATGGAATATAGCTTTGCATTAGATGACAGTGTTGCATCGCTTCCGTCGTATTATTGTGGCGATGAAAATGGTGGTTGGTGTCCTCTATTCATTTTGAATACATTCCTATGCATAATTGTATCATAAAGATAGAGAAAACTATATTATTTAGTACAGACAATAATATAGAGTCTCAAATGAAAATTCTATTTTATTCTATTCGATTAGATCCTAATTTATTTGATATAAAATGAAATAAATTACGCGTAAATATTCACGCACACGAAGCAAATCGTACAGATCAACTGCAATTCAATTCTTGCAGTTTTGCAAGTGTAAAAATAAAACGTACGGCTCGATAAAGAAGAAATAATGAGAGGAAAATATGGTGCGAACATCTTCAAAATAGATTCAATGGGAGAGCAACAACATTTGCAAAAAGCAGCTGAATGATCGACGAACCCCGTTCATACATTATTTTTTTGTGGGACAAAGTTATTCACGTGAAATATTCAAATGCAGAAAAGTTTTACTATGATGACATGACTATGGCCGCAATGAGATGGCAATGCTCCAAGTGAATAATAAATGAGAAAATAACATCTGTATCATTTTTATAAGTTTAAAGAGGCCGCACGAGAAAGAGAGAGAGAGAGAGATATAGAGAGAGAGAGAGATATATAGAGAGAGAGAGAGAAAGAGAGTGAGCACAATTGGCGAACAGACACCGAAGCAATTTCTTTATCATCAAATAGCAAGTCATTTATGGTGACGACGAATGTTCGGTGTTTATCGATAAGTAAGCATATCACTTTTTGTTGAGAAACTTTGTTTGGCTGGCGTATTTATTTGAGTTCTTTATGCATCGGAAATCTCCACTGCGTTTTGCTAAAAGAAATGAAACCAAAGCCGAACGAAAATTCAAACAACGAAATAGACATTGAAAATAAAAAGAAGAAATGAAAACCAACTCAAAGTGTTAACTTCATTGCAACTCGTTCGCCTAGCAAAACAATAATAAAATAACACGAGGGTAACAACAACATCGTACAAAATACTGAATCAATAAAATATTTGTGCCGCAAATGCAAACGAAACTCCAACACAAAATATACAAGCTGTAACAAGCGGATGACAAGAAATACCCGTATAAATTGTGAAATAACTTGTCAACATTTCAATTCGATAGGTTTTTTCTTCATGTGTTTGCGCCACCAAATGCTCGAAAAGTGGACACAAGAGCGAGCAAGATAGATAGACATGTCAGTGGTTGAACGTGGCAAGAATGTGTACACCTCATCATATACATCAGGGGAATGATGAAAAATTATTTGTTTTAGTCGCAGCGGTGATATTATAATCAATCAATCATTTTTTTTTTACTTCAAACATGCAGCAGGCAGATAGACAATCAGACGCATACCTATACCCACACCCACACCCACAAGTGTTCAGCTGAAATAAGCCAAAACAACTGCTTGTCTGAGTGACAAAACACTCTGTTTTTTATGTCACACATATGTTGAAAATTGACCGATGCGATTGATATGTTGAAGTTACATTTTTGGTATTTGTTGCCGCTCATGATTTACAGTGAAAATTCATTTTAGGTAACTTTAAATTACAAATGGTATGCAACAAAACGAAGGGAATTGACATTGACATATCTTTAAAAGAGATAGATAGAGAGAGAGAGAGAGAGAGAGAGAGAGAGAGATAGAGATAAAAATCAGTGCGTGAGTGAAAGGATGTTGAATAAACAAGACCATTTATGAGTCACAATCATTTTTCGAGAGCTCCGCAAATGCCGGCTTTATTGAAACACAAACGATTACACGCTTTGAATTACCTTGCTGAGTAAACAGATACGAAATGAGGGCGGCCGCAGTTATTCGACTATTTCAGTGTTGTGCGTTGGTCAAATCTTTTCAAGCAGTAAAGGTGCGTTCATGTGATTGTGCTCATGGAAATTATTATTGCGGTTCCATTACCGTAATTATAATGAAATGTAAACTGAACAACCAACCGAAAGCAAGCAATTAGCAAGAAAATATATGTTCGTGAACAAATCGTAAGACTGTTAATATAACAGTCACCCAAGTGAACTTTTTAAAGAGCCATTCCCAAATGCCGCTTTCCATTTTATTTTCATTGTCCATTTACGTTCTTGAGTGTTAAAATGTAATGAATTCCCCTGAAATGTGATGAGTTTTCATGTTCACTTGAATGGCGATGAGCGGTGAGCAGGTCGTCTGTAAATGACGTTTCTGTCTAATTCGAGAGCAAACCTCTGATAAGTTCCCGAATCTGTTTATGAAATGCCTACTTGCACATCCCGTGTATTCAAAAGAGTTCTTAAAATTTTTACGAAATAATTCAGTCTCAGAACCAGGTATCAAGATAGAGACAGGTATTCATTTTCATCATAAAAATATTGTTAAACTGCTTAAATTAAACGCGTGAATAGCATTTTTGAGTTTTTTCATCTCAATATTTGCACCACTCTTCATTAGATTTGGTTGAATGGTTTCGAATAATGATATCGCTAATTGCTGAACTTGTGAAAATAGTTTTCAAATTAACATATGAGAACAGTAGCATTCCGTCGTTCACATGCGCTTAAATTCAAATGGAAATTTTTGCTTTTCACGCAGAAAACCTGTTGTTTCACAGCTTTGCCAAGGAGATATCCGTTAAGCATTATTGTTTGTCAACAGAACCAACTTTACAAATTTCCTCATAATCCTAACTATTATGACTCTAAGAAAAGCTTATCTCCACATCACAATGTGGCGCAACGGCGACTAAGTTTTTGCATGCAAAATGCACTTTATTCATTATACCATCTATTCTAAACGACGGCAAATACAATAAAGGAACATGCCAAGTGGCGATGCTTGAATGGTGTTACGAATATTTGCAACGATTAATTGATTGTTTAAGATGTTCCTCGAAACATTTGACACTCTCATTGCGTGTGCTCCGGTGTGTACACTTTAGTAGCTTTTTCAATAATACAATAACACGCTCACATTCAAAATACATGAGGCCGCTCATTCCAGCAAATAGTCAGTTGCATTTTTTCCGGTTTATTTTTGTTGTGATTTTTTTGTTGGCAGTGACAATTCCCTGAACGAGTCAAATTCACAAATTGTATTATTAATTATGGTAGCGATTCTCACTGGTTCCAGGTGATATAGCCAGCTATATAAACAAAATGATTATTTTATCCTCAAACTGTGTTCATTTTTTTGATTCCATTGCATTGTAAGAAAGTTCAGGCATATTTCACATCTTACTTATGTGAACCATTGTGAAAGACACAGAAAAACACCAGCGAATCACGTGCATGTTCTCGTACCAAAAGATATGTTATGGAATGAAATTTTCAGGGAGAATGGTGTGTGTATGAAATCTCTTCAATATTTTTTCCGTTTTCATGTCCCTCTTTCTCTATATCAAATGTTCGTCGGGCCAAGCAAGCTCGAGAGACGATGAGAATAAAAAGAACAATGAGCAATCGAGTCGGTTTTGATAATCGCGTTCAAAACACAGAATAATCGTAACTCATACATATACATGGACTGGTTGCTACTTTCTTATTTTCGCCATGCAAATGAGAGCATGCGAACATTAAAAAATAAAATGAATTCTGAAATTGCGACGAGCGCACAAATACACTCAATCTCTCACTCAGAGAGAAGCAGAAAAGGGCGAGTTTCGACTGAGATTGAGCTTCTACATGTTCATTGCATTCGCTATTACATCGCAAAAGTATGTGCGATTGCGGGAGCAAAGTGGAGTTAAGTGATAACTTTCACGTACCATCTGTGTGCCGTAAATTAAAATTATTATTGCCGGAATTTTTTTTTTTCGCTGGGAAATTTTCTAAAGTTTAGTTTTATGCATATTTTTGGAGCCGTTGGTTTGAACGGGGGGAGAAATCCCGAGATTGCAGCCTAATAGTTATTAATAGCCGGAAGGATTTCTTTCTCATTTTCACGTTGCCCATGCTAATACGGCCGCTCATATTCACGTTTTTTTTCTCTCTCTCTCTCTTTCTTTTTTTCTTGCCTCTCTTTTTCATTCTTGCTTTCGCTCGCTTTTTGAATCTCATGTGCATTGGTGTGAGACAGTACCATTACTTTCATTCGGTCCTTAAAGACTGCACCAAACACAACTGAATGAAAATAATATGTCTCCATGTGCCTAATTTGAGCATTAATTACTCCATGTGAAGCAATTATGCGTGAAAAACAATAATTGTGCGAATTTGTGTGAATTAATGTCAGTTTTTTCGTCTATATTAATTCGACGAGCAAACAACTGTGTTTGCATTATATCTGAATGTGATGAAACAAACCGAACGAATTGCATCAAACAGAGCAGAGAGCAGAGAGCAGAGAGCAGAGAGAAGTGAGAACTAAAATCGGTTCTACAATGCACGTTGCTTTTCCGGAAAATTTAAAGTGAGCAGAACATCTCTTCGCAACAACGTTAAACCGATTTGCCAATTTCTAATGCACTATGTATGCGAAATTATACATTTAAATTCAATTGCATAGCATTTCGGATCATTTTATTGAATAGATGTATATGCGGAAGCAAAATAATAGAATGGCCCTTCATTTTGTAGACTCGACCATCATACAGAGAGCCAACCAGACTATACTGATCCTAACTGAAGCCGGAACACTCTATAAAGTACGCCAAATATTTCAATTATTGAATGATTTATACGCAAAACGCTTGGAAATCTGTATAGGCTGCATCATACACGCACATCGTGAGCCATTTTACACGCTCTTACTCGCATATGTTCGTTGGAGATTTGCATAGAAAATGCACGAATTACGTATTTACAGATGAGGCTGGTGGCTCGGTTGTCATTGCACGTATCGAACGAGTCCAATACAGTGCATAGCTGAGCAGCACGAGCACAACGCTGCTTGCACTGACAATCAGACAAAAATAAACAAAGAATGACAAGTGCCGCATTGTTCCATTTATTATGGTGCGCGCACAAAGTGAAACCGTATAACTTTGATCAAAAGCGTCGAAAATCGAAATATTAGAAGAGCTTTTCCATTGTTAATGAGGATATTTATTTTATTATTATAATATTGAGCATAAATTGGTTGTTGGCCGCCATACTCCAAAATTTCGAAATAATAAACCCAATAAACTAGTTGCAAAGCAGTCACCACAATATACAATGCATTTACTTGACATCGAAATTCGTTAGGTAAATATTTGGAAATAGTTTGGTGCCTGTGTCTGCTGCTTAAATGCATAGATTCATACGAAATGAGCGCTTCGTTTGAAATATGCAGGTTTTGTGTCAAGAGCTTCTGCTCCTAAACGGCCAACACAATCACAGATTGAGCCATTTTAATATACACATCCGCCCAATATTGATATTCAGTTTTATTATAAAACAATTTTCCAAATCTCACGCTGTAAATATTTTCACCCAGCTCTTAATGGCATGTTTAAATTCAGTAGGATATACGTACAGATTCGCACGAATTCGCAATTTTTACTTGGTTTTATACCCATAAATTCGCATTGCTATGAACGAAATGTACGTTTCACTTGAATTTGCATCGAATTTGTACGAGTAAAATGCCGCAAAGGGCAGTCTAGTCCATCCTGAAGATTCACTGAAACCCACTTCCTGAACCGGGAGCAGTTCTGATCAATCTTGGGTATCCACTGAAACCCCTTTTCTGGATGAATCTAGTCTAGTCTTACAATCGAATTCACTAAATAAGATTGAATAAGAAATAATTATTCCAGTAAAAAATATAATAAATAATAAGTTATTTTATTATTTGTGCTGGATATAATTTAAACGTATCCAACTGAATTCCCCTGAATCGTTGTACAAACTTCGCACTTCGTGCGGACTTCACTTACTAACGACAGTTATCGAAATCGCATGAAAAGGGCGGCTCATAGATTTTCGTAGGTTGTTAAAGATTTAGTGGTAGAAGTGTGATTGCGTCCACATCTCCAAGTCGCATTTAAATAATGTGTGTGAATCTGGACCATTTTCGTGCATTTTTTATTGTCTTACTCCAAAGATTTAAGCAGCAATAAGATAAATTTAGGTTGTTGCATGCTGTGAGTCTGTGAATTGCAGGAAATGTTCTACTCTTTTATTTATCCGTATATTCCTTAATTGAATTAACGGAAGTGCGGAGAGAATAAAAAGTGCTTGCAATACAGGTATTGCCTATTGTCGGCTTGATTTTCGCTTTCAATCGATCGCCCGATAAACCGGAGATACTTTGCACTCTTTCGCATAAATTTGTTCAGGGATATGGCCATTCTTATTGTATGAGCCATCGAAGAGATCGAGAGTACGGAATGAATAAATGAAATCGCAAACAAACACGCACACACACACTTCGCATTACTACACAATTCCATCCAATTGATTCTCACTGTTGTGCGTATGGTTTGATTTTATTTTTTTTTTGCTTGTGTGTATTTGCAATCGCAAATCTCAACATGCTTATCATTATTTATTTATTTATTTACGTATTCAATCATTCATTTTTGCCCACCTCCATTGCATCTATTCTCAATGGGAATTAGTCTTGCGTGAATATTTGGAAATTTTCCGGTACTATCGTTCTTTATTTTTCAACGCTTTTATTATCATGAGCACATTCTCTCCAGATTTTATGACATTTATAAATAATTAAGCGACCAAGAGCAGTTTTCCATCGATTCCCTTTTCAAATTTATGCTTTGCAATGGATTTTATGCGAGAGAGAGAGAAAGGAAGAACAAGAGAATGATAGTCTGCATCAGAATTTCAAATTGAAATTCTTCACTAGGCGTGATTGATTCGAGGTGAATTTCATTGCAATAGCTCTCAATCGATATTCAAATAAAAAAGTGGAAACTCGTATGTGAAAAAATGGATTTCTACAATGGACCCTTCGAAATGTCCATTAATATGAAGATGCTCATTTTAATGAACATTACGATCAAATATTATCGACTACGTTCATCTGGGAATGCAGCGATATGCAGCATGATGATACCGGTTGATCGTATACGATTATTTAAATTTAAAAATTGTATTCCTTTTCGAATTCCGATTATTCAAAGGCGAAAACCATATATTTTATTTCGTAAAGCGGTTCCACCACTTTCTCCTCATTTTTGACGCAAATTAATTACTATTTAAACGATTGATACCCTCATTAGATTGTCGCTTGTGCGTGAAAAGAATTTTGCCATTGAATCTCATGATTCCATTGACAAAAATGCAAAGAAAAAGAAAATGCGATGGAATTGGAGAAGTGGGCTCGAAGCTGAGGACTCGACTGGGGCGCACCAAAAAGGGATTGCAAGAGAGCCCATGAAAATCAAATGTTGTTTATCATTTAGATCACGTACACTTTGTGATTTATGGATTCATTGTCACTCTTGTATTTGTATATATTCATTTCGATTTAACCTTGTTGCGATATCCAGTTTTGGACGCCATCCCGCCCGAAATAACAGCAAACGATTACTGCCTGTTTTGTAATATTGCTACATTCTTTTTTCATGAGCTTTGCTCCGTCGAGCACTTATTGCGTGCATTTATTTTCAGTGCTTCGGACAATATCTAATAAATGTGTGTTGTAACTACAAGAGAAATTAATGTCGTCTCCTTGGCGTTCTTCTGCTCATTCATTGTGTGCCGTTCGTCTTCCGATGTTCGACGGCAATGCGTATATGCGTACATCGCACATTTTTTCACGGGTCGCATCAAGTGCGGAAACATACGTAAGAGGTTGAACCGTTAAATCGAAACGCTATTGGAATTTGAATGAAGTACGAATGCCATTAAAAGTAAACAATGATTTTTCAGGACAAATTGTTCGAAATTAAGCGATAGATTTCTATTTGCTTGATTATATATATTTTTTTTTATTTTTGATTCAAATGTTTGAATTTTCCTGCGCTTTGAGAATAATCTCATGTAACGAGATACCTGTGCCATTCAAGCTGATTTTAGATCTCAGCATGACTCTTGTAGCATTGGTTTTGTATTAAAATTCAGGATATTCTCACGTAGCAGGAAATCCATTTCAATCTTTATATTCAAATTCAGACCAAAATTATTTCAATATTTACGTTACTCGCCAACAGAACGATGAAACCATCCATTATCATTTTTCTAAATTCCAACATCACCATTGAGTGAATTTAAAGGGAATAGGGTAAAATTTGATATTTTAAACGATAGATCCGAATTGATTGAAATGCATGAATAATTAAAATGATCACTTCCACTTAATAGGATTTAATTTATGGTGTAAATTAATATATGGTGTAAAACAGAGCTGACTTCTCCTTATTTTTTTCATTTTGTATACATAATAATATGTATGTATACATAACCATGGTTGGTCAGAATTCTTCCAAAAAAATCTCAATTTACTCTCTACTAGCCAAAAGAAGGTAAGAAAATAAAAATAGTAGAATGACTTTGAGTAAACGAATATTTGGATGGTAAACATCCCCATCCTTCAAAATCCTGGTGCTGATTTGTGGTCTAAACTGAATTTTCGCTTCTAGCAGCTGAGTAATCATGGTCAAAGCGCCTAATACCTCTATTTTCTCTCAATGTTTGTGCTTGTGCTTAAAGAGCATTTTCGGAAGGAATATGAGATGCATCTCAAATTAAGGGAAATGAAAGTAAGAAATAAATTCACGTTGAAACTCATAAGTAATATTAAATTTTCTCTCTCTGTTTGTGTGCTCTGACTTTGTGCGGCGCGTTTATTTGCCCTTGATGTGTTGAAAAGTGTACTCGAAAGTGACTTTAAAAGAACTCTTGCATGGAATTGGCGATATTTGTTGTATGTGCACAAGATGTGCTCCATGTATAGTACATTTGTTTGCATACAAACCACCACTAAATTTCCGGAGCTAAACTTTATGTTTACATAAATGTTTGTTTGATTCATTTTTTGGGTAGCATTTTTCTTTTTGTTTATCGTTAATTTTTCACATTCACTTTTTGCATTGAAGTGCTATACTCGAGTTGGCTTTTCTCGACGAATGCTCTGGTATTTCCCTTTCTGCGTTGTGAAAATATAATTTTAATGTTATGTCGTGGCTGACATTGAGCACTCGAGTGAGAAAGAGACGGGGAATGGGATAGATATAGGGGGAAAACGAAATGAATGAAAATATCCACACAGTGTTATGTGGGAATATATAATGCCAACATTAAAAGAAATTAGCCAAGTGTTGAAAATGCCAAAAGTAGTGTGATGACGATCATGGCGGTTATGTTTTTGGTGATAGCTTTGAGCCATAGGGCGTGAGAGAGTCAGCGAGAGGGAAAGAGAGATCAGCGGCTTGTTTGAAATGAGCGAAGGTTGCAACGACGTCAGCTTTATAATTCTTATTTTAAATGAGCTAATTAATGTTAACCACATTTTATTTTATACATAATATGAAATGTACAGTATTTGAGTGAACAGGAATATAGCAGAAGCGACAAGAAAACATGGAAAAGAAGCGGAATGAATAAGCGAGGGGTGCGAACAAGTCGGAAGGCAGAGAAGAGATGCCAGCCAAAAGTAAATGAGCGTGCAGATTTTCAAACATAAAATTACTGCATTGCTTTGCCTGTGACGAAAATTTCGCATGAATATTTGAGGCCATCACAGAAAAAAACAGTGCACAGATGAAAGTCACATAAAGCTGTTAACCATTCAAGTTTTTCGAATGGAAAATTTTGCGACTTTTTAATCTCCTAACGTCACATGCGTTTCGAAAGTTACCCATCTGAAAGCAAATATAAGGATATTGTAATCATTGTTTGAAACAAAAGAGCTAAATAAGTGGGTTAATATGGAGCTTTCATGCATTTGGATTCGGTTAAGTGTGACTTTGATTTATTCTTGCATTCACCCTTTGCACCAATTTTGCCGGCAAAAGTCAGTGTACTGACTTATAAAGGGTGATTTTTTAGCTGGTTTCTTTTTGACGTTTAATTTTTTGACAGATGTCAAATCCCAACTGACGTCTGTCACAGTCAAAAATGCTCAGTATGCTTTGCAATTTCAAGATGGAAAGACTTACAAACGAGCAACGCTTGCAAATCGGGTCCATCCATGGACGAACTGCGCCGTAAGTTCGGCGAACAGTTAATCTCTCGTTTCGGCCCCGTTCATTGGCCGGCCAGATCGTGCGATTTAACGCCCCTGGATTATTTTTTGTGGGGCTACGTTAAGTCTCTCGTCTATGCGGACAAGCCAGCAACGATTGCCGACTTGGAGGACAACATCGAACGCGTTATTGGCGATATGTTGGATTCCGGCCGATATGTTGGAGAGAGTGTGCCAAAATTGGACTTCCCGTATGGACCATTTGCGCCGTAGCCGCGGCCAACATTTGCATGAAATTATTTTCAAAAAGTAAATGGCAAGAACCAATTTATCGATTTCAATAAAGATTTGATTCACTTTTCGAAATTTTTTGCGTTTTTTTCGATTTTCAAAAAGAAACCACTTAAAAAATCACCCTTTATTGAAAATTTTGCTCCGTGAAACAAATATAAAACAATCATTCAGATAAATTATAAGATAAATTGAAAAAAGACTTATAGCCGACCATTTCTAAATATTATAAAAAAAACGATGACTGATAAAGGTTGATCGGAAAAAAGGAACTTCGAACGAATGAAGCGGAACATCCAATAAACTACGAACTTGTCGATTGCGCAATCAACTAGTCGCTCTGCATTTTACATCCAAACCCAAAGTAACGAACTAATTATTTTAATGGCCTTTGATCGATATTTATCTCAGATGAACTGACACACTCTGTGTGTTCTTTCTGCCTCACTCCGCACAAAAAACAACGTGTATGTGATAGTTTCAATGTGACGCAAGCTCGAGTTAATTAAATAGATGTTGATTCGAAAACGAGCCAACACTCATATAGATAGAAATAAACACAAAATTGTCGCAATAAAGTGGAAAAACGATGTGAATTAAGAAAGAGCCCGACATCGCATAAAAACATTGACCATGCTGGTTTCATCTGTATGCACCTCATTAAACAAACCCACCAGCGAAACCGTTGTACGCACATTAATTATTAAAATTACGTACGGAATATCTCCTTTCGGTTTGTCGAACCATTTAAAGCTGGCGATGTATGTGCAGCAGCAGAACAACAGTCATCGAAACATTAACACTTGTCGTGAAAATGCGGTCAACGCAAACATAGCATAGCTGCTGCTACTCCTTCCCCCATCCCTCTCTCTCTCTCTCTCTCTTTGCTTCGCTCTCTCTGTGTATATTTTGGGAGTGGGGTTTGACTAATTCCGTTTGACTCTGTTTTTGTGGTTACATTGCTGGAATATCAAGCAAAAATGTGATTATTTGTCAGTGAGAATGGCAAATGTACGTTATTTTTATGCTGTATCTGTTCCACAAACATTGAGAGTGGCCATAATTTTGTTCGTACTCTGATAAAATCGACGATGATGACCTTTGAACCAGCAGCACGTTCGCTACTAAATCGCAACCGTTGAAATATTCCCTGTGTATGTACTTTCGCTGCTAAACATTTTTTCGAGGGGGATAAAAGATCCTAAATATTATAAATAATTACCTTATAATTGATACTTTGTATATTTTTTTATCGATTGATAAACATCACGATTACTTGATGAATGTGGCCGTTCTATTTATTTCGGCGGCACGTTTTGGCTCGATTCTGAATAGGTGTACTTTTATAAATAGTCAATTTTCTTGTTAACAACATCATTAATGTAATCGCTATCAGAAATCAAAAGTGCTCTATTTACACAAAAAATCATCTGGATAAGACGTTACGACATCTTTATCATTGATTTACCGCCGTTGACAATTTCTTGAAGCCCTACATTTGTTTTGATGATAGCATGTGAATTGAAATGGAATCAAGATGACTTTTAATTAGAATCAACAATGTGAAAATTCGAAAAGTATTTTGAATGTTTTGCAAATGGTTGAACACGATGCAAATTTTGCATTGCAAAATGTAAACTAAGAGCAAAATAAAAGACACACCGAATTTATTTGAATGAAAACATGGAAGTAGTCAATTGGGCCCATTTGTATTTTGGATCGACATATAGATAGATTGTCGAAAATGCATGCTACATTATTTTAGCACAAAATGAAAGTTCCCTGTGTTTCAATTTAATTCATTTTGCAAAGAAACAGCTATCTTTATTCGATGCAATTTGTCTTTGACATTGTGGCCCGATCGGAACGGATGGCTTTCTAGTTCAACTGAATCCGGTTGTTATTGTTATTCAGCTATCCGGATCGTGTTGAACAATTTAGACATAATTTCCCAGTGGATGTATGCTTTATACGTTAAACGCTTCCTCCCTCATTCATTCAGTCTCTCTTTATCTCTTTCTCTCTCTCTCTCCATCCCCTTCCATCTCTTCACCTTCTCGTAAACACAATGAGCATGCTAGTTCAATAGTGATTGGAAATGGAAAACAAATCGCAAAACGCAAAACATAACACTCAAAACCGGATATGTACGTGCAATGGTTTTTCCATTCAAATTCGAGGCATGTTTTAGTTATTGCCACCAAAGCAGTCCAATTCTTGTTAATAGCACACAAAACATTGTTGTCAACTTAATAAACACAATCGAAAATTCAATGGCCAAATCAAATCAAACACAGAATATTGAACTGCCTCCATTGAAAAGACGGGCAAAACTTTATTTTTTACTGAATAAAAAGTGTCTGCATTGCCGAAAATCATTTCTATTTCTTTTCTTTTTCTTGATTTCTCAAAATTATGCTAAAAAAAATTTCAAATTATACTGAATGAGTGAAAAAGTTAGTGGAAATGTCGTTTGATATTACGTATTGTTGTTGCGAAGAAAAAATTATGTTTAAATAAATATGAGCGATGAGATGCACAGCGTGATTCCTCGTATTTAAAAGCTAGAAAAGAAAGTGAGTTGAGCAAGGAGTAGCATACAATGTTGCATACGAAATATATTAAATAGGAGCATGCATGAAGGCAACAAGTATACTTAGATGGTTTAAGTATTATGAATAACATTGTAGCATAATGTGTCATAATTATGAAAAATGCTTGCTATTTTCAACATAATTTTCTTTTTAAAAGTATTCGACGTTCTACAATTACGTTTCGTTTTGTTAAAGGGTTGCCATTTTGAATGTGATATTTCATTTTGCAGTGAACTCAATGACTTACAAAAAGCCGATGATGATGGTGTAGTGCGCTGGTTGTCGAAGGGGTGGGACGGCGGACGTGTCAGATGTTATTCTCTAACTGGTTGAGTGGAAATATGTGGCCACAATTTTCGGTTAGAATGGAACCGCGATGTTTTATTTAAAATAAGCTTATAACCTATACCGCTAATAAAATAAATGAATTGATGAGCTTTACATATTATATTGGAAATATGTAGCTTGTACAGATTTACGTTTTGCGATATGTTAAAAATATATATATATATTGCAAATATCGATATTAACATTTATTTTTATCAACATAGGAAATATTAAGATCCCTACTGACAATTTGTTTAGTAAATTTTTCTGTACAACATTCAGAAAAAAGGGTGGAATTCCAAATGTTTTTCATATGAAAAGGTGGCGTTTTTGTTCCGAATTCCAAATATGTTTGGTACTTATCCGATATACCAAGCAAAAATCCAAATGTTTGATAGTTTAAGCAGTCAAAAATTTGGAGTTCGGTACAAAAACGCCACCTTTTCATATGAAAAACATTTGGAATTTCAACCTTTTTTCCGAATGTTGTACCAAAATATTTTTCCAAACAAATTGTCAGTAGGGATAAGTCTTAAAACTGAATGTTAAATTCTGCATTATAATTGCTGAATTACTTAAAAAATATATATTTCTCTTAATTCCAAATTCTGTTTTTTGTGAAAAGTAATGAAATTCTATGAGCATACTCATAAGTATAGATGCATCGATAACAAAAAATGCGATATAAAGATCCCATCTTAATAAATATTAATATTCGATCTTAATACATATTAAGTATAAATCTAACAAGCAATGTCAGAGTCGCAAGAGCGACACCGAGACAGAATGTCTCGTGAGAATATCGAAACATTGCCCCAAAAATTATAGTCATTGTTTATGCTAAGTGTTTATTAGCACAAATGTGCGATGTTCATGCGTCCAAGTTAGTGTCGAGAGTGTGTTCTCGGTGAATTTGCAATTGGCGGCATATTGTGAGGGGAACCATATATGAAGGGTTGAGAGTGAAAGTGACCAAAGTGATCTCACCTCCTGCTCTTGTTCATAAACATTTCCATCAGCGAGAAAAGGAGGTGAGATTACTTTGGACACTTTTACTCTCAACCCTTCATATTTAATCTCGCGGAATACTTGTGAACCGAACGCTGAGATTTCACATCGATAAATTTAAACATTCATACCTGTCGTATACAGTGACGGTGTCGTGCGAGTGAGTATGAGTGTGTATATTAGAACCATGGCATATCTGGCCACTTCAATAGCTTTAACAAAGCGTGAAAAGGTTTCATTCCCAAAGCAGAAAAACAACTTAAGCCACACGCACACCACCATCCGAAACATACAGAAAAAGGTGTTTGCTCAGCCATTTTGATAAATAAGCAAAACTACCCATTTCTTCACTTTGATTAGTATTGTTTTGGCTTTTGTTTTGGCAGTTGACAAGCTGAAAGGTGTATATTATAGCGGCAATGTACCCCGTAAATTTCACGGTGATTTTATATCAAAAACCAGTTGAACCCATTTATTTGTAGCAGACTGAATCATTATTGGGTATCTGCTTCCCAAAAATACGATACTCACGGCGTCTGCTACGTGATTTTCTTACAAACAATTTTCAGATCGATATTGCAATGGTCAAATGTTACACAGAAAACATGCATTTTTGATGCTCACTTTGTAAGTGGATTAAAGTTAGTCACAATTTCGATGCATAGACATTCATTCAGGCTTAATTCACACGAACGAAACAACGGAACACAGTTTTGATATGAATCAAAAAGGAGATCAAAGGTCGATTTGCTACATAGATTAATAAAATAGGCAAATTTGAATTTCTAACGCACTTCTTTTCCCATTGATTGGTTGTTTCTTAATATCCCACGTGTTGGATTTTCATTAATATTCGCAACAATTTCACAAATACATTCGTAATTTATGATTGAGCATTTGATTTAGATATTTTTCAATGCAACTGAATTATTACTTTTTGTTACAGTGACGCATGCCACAAATTACACACATTTCAGTAACCGCGGACATATTCATTGCGTTGCAAACCGTGAAATTACTAAATTGATAGTAATTAAGCATTCATATTTGAATAGTCAAAATTCATTTTTTCACATATTTGTGAAATCTGATTTCAATTATGTATACGAAGGTAATACACTCAAGGTACTCAAGCAAGAAATTCAAGCAGTTCCAACTGGTTTGAAGTAATTCACAATTTCTTTGAGACAAATCGTAGTCCCAGCCACAGCAAATATCGTCGTTTTTTGTTGAAGAATTCAAAAATTGGCTAATAACATTGTTTTGTTTAAATGCACTTGGCCGGCTTATTACCAATGATAAACGTCACTAGGTAAAAATGTCAAATGTTCCACTTCACTTAAAATACATTAACTGCAAAATATTTCCGAAGTTTGAGAAACGAGAAAAAATGCAACGACCTACTAACTTCGAGAAGTGTATAAATAACTTTTTTTACCGTGCGCCCTCATGCTTTTATTATGCCTTTATACTGAAAACAACACCGGCAACGTGACATTATGCTGCTTTTGGTTTTTTTTTCACAATAAGTGTATTGCGTCGACAACCCCTTTGCATCAACACTCAATGAAGCTAGCTGCTGCTGCGTTCTAATGAAATTTGAAATATTCAAAAGAATTTATATACACTTCTACATAAGAGAATTCGAAAAAACTCAAGCAAATAGGCGAAAATCCTTGGAAGTTTCTGAAATATCATGAAAATTACCAAATCGAATGACACAGTGTAACTTATGAAGGGTTGCGAGTGGCATAAACCTCATTGTACAGGTCTTAACTGTAGCATTTTGATTGTACAAACAAATGTATTGCGTATAAAAGACACTCGAAAAACTGCACACGGAAGGTAAAATGTGCCTGCAACACAATTCTGCAAACGTAATTTTCTTACAATGCGAAAAAATTATTATATTAGAATTTCAAAAATGCATATGATATGTATTTAGCCTTTGATTTTTTTTTCGCCTATTATTTCTTCATTTCTTTTGTGATGTTCAGCGAAGCGCTCCGAACCGATCCGTTGAAGAAGCAGAAATGCAGCTCATATGAAATGTTATGCAGAAACCGACATTATTGACTGCGGATAAACATTTTATTACTCATCCTCGTTGGGATTTTCAGTTTTGAAGCTTTGTGGCTTTCAACAATCCTTAAGCAATTTCCAATTCAGCTCAAGCATTTCCACTGTAACCATGCAACTCATCATTAGCTAAAACAATTCAAAATGCAAATATTTATTTAAACCAATTGTTTCGGAATGTGAATAAAATATGCTTGAATTGTCCGGTCTTGCATATTGATTTCTTTTGTGATTCCTGGGCCGTGAAATCATGATTGATATGAATCCATATTCAGCAGATTGCTCCGTAATTGACATAAAAGTATGCAAATGCCTTTTTGTTATTTCTTCAATTTGGAAAATGAATTTCGGCTTGTGTTTTGTACCCCTGATTCCGATCAGTACGAAATTTATAGACGATATCCTAACAACTGGCCGAAAACTTTCACTTTTCGCCGGTGCATTAACATAATAAAATTTAGACATTAGGTAAACGGAACGGAAAATTGAAATACAAATTTGTCATTGTATACCGGCGCTGTGTTAATCCTTAAAGACAGAGAGAGAGGGAGACAGAGAGCAATTTGTAACAACAACAAGTGAATTAAATTCAGAATGTGAGAGAGAGTCACAAGGAAATTCTCACAACCACAAAGAAAGCATGGTCGAAGTGACGCATTTGGCTTTGTCTAGTTTTTCCCAGAGACATGTGGCGTGTAATCACTCTGAAATTGTTATGCTTTTTGGGAGGAAAAAAGGCAACGTTTCCATCACATCAATTTATGCAGACGGCTGTGTATAGAAGTTTTATTGAGCGCAACGTGGTATAATTTGGCTAGTGTTTTTTTTTTCCTTTGCTTTGCTCTTGAACTGGTCGTTTTTCTCTATTTAATTTTCCAGCGTTAGGAGCACAATTCTTGCCTACTGTTTATTTATTCATTCATAAATATTAATTTTTCTAATAAATGTACGCGGTAAAAAGCATAGAAAAGCGTCGAGCAAAAGGGGAGAATTATCAAAGGAAGTGCTCCTAATAAGTGACAACTGTGTTTTTTGGCTACACATTTTTTTCACATTCATTACGTTTCTTTATATTCATTCGCATTTGTTTCATCATTTATTAGTCAGTGGTTATATTGTTTTTTGTCGTTCGTTATGTTTGTGTGCAAGTGCCTTTTGTCATGCGGAAAAAATGCTAATGACATTTTCATTTTTCTCAGATTCTATATGGGGCTCAGTTTTGTGGCGCGCGTATTCAAATAAGTCGTCTCAAGCGTGATATGGCAAACCAAAACCAATGATAATGGCAGAAGTCACACTCACACATATTCTTTCTATCTCACAATGGGAGCGACGAAAAAAGATATGAAAATATATTCGAATTTTCTAACTCATATAACGTCGAACAGAGAGACAAAACGACGAAATGGCTTTCATTTCATTGAATATTTGGCATTGTTTATTTCAATTGGTTTCGTTTGGTTTGGTCTTGCTGTGCGCGCGCTCCATGCATTTTGTGCAAATTCATTCCAACCAGCATATGCCATTCCATTTATTTTCTTAATAACACTTTTCATGACTACCAATGCATATTTTTCTTAATATCTTTATATCAATGTACTTGCTGCTTTTGTATTACGTACGATTGTCATTTTCATAACAATGATAAAATTCATCTTCCCTTTTCACTTTATCTCACAGTGCAATTGCCATGTTGATTCGTTTATTTATTGATACGCGAATCATTGTTCTATGCATCGCATGAATGGGGCATGGCGTTCACTGAAACGATTTCAATTATCATGTGGCATATCATGCGAACATTACGAAATTGATCAATTTCTATCTATCAAAAATGGATTTCAATTTTTTGAAGGCGTTTAAAATACTGTACTCCATTTGCCGAAGCAATCGGATTGCCTTTGGTTTAACATTTGTCAAATTCAATTGCTCGCATTGTGAAAGTAAATTTATTGGGAGTGCAATCGATTACAATAAAATAAAATATATTTTCTCGCATTAAGACCCATTAATCCAATGATTCACACAATCGATATCATAATCGATGCCATTATTCCGTTTTTAACCCAGTTTATGCCATTCTAAATTAATCGAATTGAATGCCATTTGGCTTGACTTCGCCGACGATCAACAATTCTAATGCGGCGTTTGGAAAAGTGTGTTGGAATCAACATTTTATGATCTAGCACAAATGATTAACGAGTGAAATAATTTTCATACATTTTTCATTAAACATTTAATATTAAATTGGGTAGATTCATTTCGGAGGAATTCGAAGCGATTTCATAAAAATCGACAAATCCCGATTAAAGTGAAGCCTTTCTTACTATTTACTTACTCATTTAAAACTATTTCTATTACGATATACTTTTCATTTTTGGATTAGAAGATGAAGATAGGCAAAGAAGAAGGAGGAAAATTCATGAAAAAGCTAACGTAAACATCAAAACCCAATGAGAATTCCTCATAAAAGGCAATATTTCCGTATCATTTATCCGGTTTGTTCATCGAAATGATCAAATATTGTCGGTTTTACTGTTCTGTTCATGGAAATGGGCTAGATTTTTGATTTACTATCAGTTCCACCAAAATGGAAGTTCGATAATTTATAAATAAAAATTAACTAGAATCATAAATAAATTCTTACCACTCCATAGTCGTTGCGCATAAAACGAGGATTCGCAAGCGATTTGGTAAGTTTTCAGAATATGGATTTGAAGTATTTGTCCTTTTAAATGCATAACACGGGTATTCAATGGTATGCTAACAGCGATTGCTTCATTTTCCATGTGTATATTTTGCGAGTATAACCAATAAAATTTCATCAATTATTATCATGCTCGTCGACCGACAGTTCTCAATTGTTTCATTTGCTCCCTTTCTCTCTCTTCCCTATTTGCGCGTCATCCCATTTCGGGCCGCAACCGGTTGCAATCGAGAGAAATTTCTTCCTATTTCTTGTGTGGCAAAAACAAAATGCGAGAAATTAAATCGTTGTTTTATTGTATTGCATTAAGTGCATCGAACCATCTATATTTTTCGAATTTTCTCGCTCTCTCATTTTCCTTCTCGTATGGTTTGTAAAACTGCGATTTTCTATATGTTGTCTTTCATTTGATTCAGTGTATGAATGCGTGTGGCATTACCGAAAGCTTTTCAATAACGGCACTGTTTAAACTTCCATGCGGAAACGAAAACTTTTATTCGAAATAATTAAATTATGTCGAGTATCGCTCTCTTTCTCTTTCTCACTCTATCGCTTTATTTCAGCACATTGTTGTTGGTCGGGGGGATTTCATACCTTTGAACACAGCGCGACGGCAGCAACAGCACCTTCTTCCAGTGTGGCGAGAATTCAACAAATGCTTTTTAAAACCCCCAAAAAACCAGCTATACGATTAAATGAATTCAACACCTTTTCATTAACATTCCATTCGTACCACAAGTAATCCGAACAGCGAATGGGTGGGAGAGAGATAGAGAGAAGCGGAGATGAAAAAAGGATTCTCGAATTATAATGAAAAATAATAGAACTTTATGTCCGTAAGTAAGTTTGCCTTGCGGTTAGAATTCATGTTAACTTTAAACGCGCACTGAATTAGTTCACAATGTATTCGCGTGGGGAAGTTTTGGACTCGTCGAAATGCAGAACAAAATTGAATGTGAAAAAAGTATGTTGAATAAAAATCGAGGTACAGGAAATGAAAGGTGAGCCTAAATTCGGCAAGTCTTCCGTTTACATTTGGTAACATTGTCGTGCGTGCATGCGAATGACGATAGGCAGGTAAAGATTCAACGCGATGGAAAGAGGTGTGCTTCATTTTCATTTTACCTACGTCATAGAAATTCTTCTGTTGCGTGAAAATATTTTGAATTTCATTGTTTATGTCGTTTGACATTTTTCACCCAGCCCTAAGATTGATGATCTGAAACGATGGTGAAGAAACTTTCTCAAAATTGTGTGCCGAAGGAATTGATCATTGGAAGACCAAAAAGAGCGTATCATTCGCAAATAATTGGTTCTCACTAAATAGTCACGTCGAATCCATTACATTGCCATTTCGGGCATCAAATTTTAAACAAATCAAGGAATGTAATTCTATTCCATCAGAATTTTGGAAGCTTTCTCTTCATACTTCACATCTCTTTCGAACCGTGTCATTAATATCAATTTAAAAAAAATATTCCATTGACTAAGTTGAAGAGAATTAATAATGATTGATTAGCAGCGAAATACTGCATCATATTGTCGATCGCGGAAGACATTCTAATCTGGAACGAAGCAAGTGAAATTCAATCGAATCAATTCTTGTCTCTTTTTATGTGTGAAATATACATGATTGAGTTGCATTGAATCGGTGGTATTGATGAAGTTGACGATTCTCCAGATAACATTGTGCGGTAAAGTTAATATTGTGGATGAATTTACTGAGTAGATTTACACAATATCCAGGCGGTGGCCAAGAGGTATGTGCACTGCGATTATTCGTGTCACAGTCATGGGGACATAGGCTCGAACCTCGGTGATGCTAAAAAAATAAGCAGAATGCTCGTAAAATAAGCAAAATGCTGTTTGATTTAAAGTCTGTTACACTCAAAAGCTTAAAATTTCGGGGTTTAAACGTAGAGCGGTTTGGTTTGTCAACAGAATAAATTTCATGTCTTGCGAACCTAAGTAGAGCAAGGCATTAGAGTAAATAAGATGGATTTCACCATGCGATTTTGACATTTCTCTTTCAATCTCATGCGCAACACATTGCACCTCATGAAATATAAATATAATTTATTTTGTAAATTTACTCGGTAAATTCATTAACAATATTGAGCTCACCACACAGCATTCCCAGCAATTCGAAAATGTAATAAGTATGTTAATACAATTTTTTCTGATTGCCAAATGTTCCTTTTTATCATCGAGGCTAGACAAAACTCACATATCGCCGAATTGATTGGATTTTGATTGGTTCACAGCTATGAAAAAACAAACAAACAAAATGTAACGCGAAATAACACCCTCGCATTAAAACCGAACTCGCCGCAACGGCAACTTGAATCAAAGCACGTCGGCTTCGATGACAAATCATTCAAAATTAGATTCGCATGAATCATAAACACATCGGTGTCTTGCGCCGATTCAATCGCTCCCTGACTACATTATTACGCCGAGGTTTATAAATATTAAATAACTGTCAATTATATTGCGATGATTTATTGGTGTGTGTATATCAATTTCAACGTTTTCATGCATTGGATTTGGATTTGAATGCATGAGACTGCGGCACCCAACTCTATTCATATTTCTCTGTCTCTTGCGATTAGAAATTTGATTTCGCTTTTTATACACGTATAATATTCTGACTGTCTACTCTGTCTAATTCAATTACGTACTGCGCACAACTTTTTGCCATGTCATCATCCATGCGGGTGCATATGTAATTCACGTTGAATTCCACGAAATCATCGCTTCAAAGAATAAGGGAGCGAATAAAATGTAACACTTTCTATTTTCTCCCAAATCGCACTCACAATATATGAAAAATGCCTTCTATCGGTTTTATGTTTTGTTTAGTGAATGGCATTGAATGTGATTCCGAATTGCCTATCATTTTGTTGTATGGGCAATCAGCAAGGAGTGATTGCTATTCACAATTGTGTAACCGACACTGGTAAACAACAAGCCGATTGAGCTCCCCCGTCAGGCGTCTCACAGCCAATAAAGATTTATTTCATGCATTAAATTTATTCCCTAAACATATTATTGTCATTTTTCTTTCTCTTCGCCTGGTTCTTTTCACCCTCCCAATTGTTGAAGAAAGCGCAATTTCATTATGCAAGCATCTCGGAAATAATCGTATACCTTTTGGCTTCTTTACTTGTAACCTGGCGCAATAGCCAATAACAATGCCTCACAATATTCAATCATTTCACTCGTTGAACATTAAATGTCACTTTTAAATTTCACTCAACGAAAGTGTTCGAAGTGATCGAGGGGAAAAGCAGTATTCATTGAATCTAGGAATGACGTACCGAGTCAATGCCACTTCTCCGCTTTTAATGCCATTAACGGCTGATTCTACCAAATTAATGCCGACAAAAATTGCATCAATTCTTAACGCATATACCTCCATATAGCTCACACACACACACATTATATTATTTCAACATACACATCAGATATTTCCAATTCGTGGCGACGATAGTGAAAGAAGAAAAACATAATTATGTTCAAATAATAAAACCAAAATATGCAGTGAGCTATTGCAATGAATTGTTTCGACAAAAGTGACGAGTGAAAAAAATTGTCTGTATTCTAGAGCAAAAGTAGTGAAACATAAAATTGCTTTCAACGCCTCTGATTACGGATAATTGATAAACAAACAATGGAAAATACGCAGGGCAAAAAAAATTGTGCTACTCTCCCCACTGACAATTTGTTTGGAAAATATAACTGTACAACATTCGGAGAAGAGATTGAAATTCCAAGTATTTTTCATATGAAAAGGTGGTGATTTTGTACAGTATTACAAAAATGTTGTGCCAAGCAAAAATCCAAATGTTTGACAGTTTAAGCTGTCAAACCTTCAGAGTTCGATAGAAAAATGCTACCTTTTCATATTAAAAACATTTGGAACTCCAACAATTTTTCCGAATTTTATACAACAATTTTGTCCAAACGAATTGTCAGCAGGGTTGCATGTCGACTCGATCCAAGTGCGATATTTGTGTGCATTGAATCGTGTCTTATTTGGAAATGGGAAAAACAAAAACAATCATTGTAATTCAAACTATAGATCTTTATAAAACCATATTTTTGTTGGGGAAATTTAAGCTGCTATACAGTTCATAGACAGTGTGCTCCCTTCATTCGCAGAATTCACTCTATCCCACTGCTGCTGCTGCTGCTGATGCCGCTGCCTTTTTCAATACTTTTTTGTCGGGGTATTCTTTTGTTTGCAATTAACAATAGATGACACTATGACTATGACTATGATTCGAGCCTTTGAAATAAATACACGTAGTACGGTCGGTGGCTGGTGGCTGATGACTGGTGGCTGGTGACTGGTGGCTGTTCGATGCACCTCCTGAATGGCAGAGCACTGAATTTGAATAGAAAGCGAGGAGAAACAGAGAGACATGTGTCCATGAATAGAGATAGAGATACTAAACAAACAAAAGGCACAATATAAATATGGATGAATATTATGTGTTTATTAAAAATGGTTGTCGGAATTTAAAGTAGAATTGAAGAAATATCTTCAGGAAATGTTAAGTCAATGAATTGGCAAATGCCATGGCAGAAAGACGGCACGATATTCGGTGTGATTTTAATCACTTGCAGAATAGCTGGCATTATATTTGAAATGTGAAACCGTGCTTTCTGTGGCTTGTTGCCTGTTGTCGAGCAACGCCAGCATCATTGCACATTCAATTTTCCAACAATCTCATCGAATAAATCCCACTATTGTTGAATGTGTTTGCATTCAATTTAATGGTTATGTGAATCATATCTTGACCTATGGAATAATATTGATTCCAATTTTTATGCGACATTACGTTTGAAACTGTCGGAAAAAATGCAATTTGAAGTCAATGTTGATAAATTGATTGTCTTATGACACAGTTGTTGCAGAAAATTTTGGAATATGAAAGTAATCGACGGATTTACCGTGTGCGAAGCCAAAGTGTGAGTTTTACACACTCAGAGAATTGATTGTCTGTGTGTAGCTAAATCGAGTGTGACAAATCAGGAGTGCTGAAGTAGCTATAACATTGAAAGAACTTATCGATGCAAACAGAGCAAATAATACAAAGAGTATAGAGATACTAGTTTTATCATGCGACTTTTCGAATAGTTTAGTCGTTTCACTTGGGCTCAGTTCATGGTGCGAGTGATAAATACACAATTGACTGGGATAGAGTAAAAACTTCTTCTCGCAAAATATAAAATAAAAGTGAACTACATAAAAATTGTCAATAAAAGTGGTCTTTAGAAAAATTGCCAGTAAATGTGGACTAAAAAAATAATTGCAATAAAAGTGAAATATAAATTAAATTTCAATATTTTTTTCGTGCGCATCTTTTGGACAAGTGGTAAGAGTAAGGCTTGAACAATGTTCCAGAAAGTTGAGCTTAAGAATATCCGTTATAACTCTGTAGAACATTGTACAGGCCTGTCTCTTACCACTTGAGCAAAAAATGCGTACGATAAAAATATTGAACAAATAATTTATAAATAGTTCACTTTTATTGCAACTTTTTTTTTTGTTCACATTTACTGGCAATTTTTCTATAGTCCACTTTTGTTGGCAAATTTTTATGTAGTTCACTTTTATTTTCTATTTTGCGAGAAGAAGTTTTTATTCTATCCCAGTCATTTCGTGTGTTCCTGTTTCTCTTGGTTGCACATAGATGATTTCAGTTTGAAGGTGTTATGGCTCTGTCTAAAATTCAAATGCAGTGGTTGGTGTCTAACTTTTTGCAAGCTAACAACCAAGTGAACAGCAATGAGATACTAAATATACTTCTGCACGAACCTATTTTCACACTATAATCAATGGTAAAGTGAAAAAATAGAAGAAAACGAAATATCTTATTCGAAATAGCCAAACTTTTTTCTGTGCTTTTGGTTCGGCATTTTTTTTTTTCTCAATTCATGTCGTTTCGTTTTATTTTGTTTTTTTTTTTTTTGTGCGGAACATGCATGAAGAAAAATCTAATGAATTCATGTTAGCAAAGAGCGAAACTTGTGACATGACTTTCTGAATGGCTGTTTTGATTTGATGGAGAAGTACTATTCTATACATTTAAAAAGTTACTAATAGTCATTTTGCCCCTCGCTACCATTGGCGCCGATTTTTGATTTTTCGAGCAAAATATTTCATTGCGCCGCGCTCTTATGAACTGCCACGGTATTTTCCCATTTGCGAACTCAATGTTCCTATTTAGCGGCAAATTGAAAAATATTTTTTTCCTCTTTCTACTGGATAAAGTTTTGGTCGTTTATTTGTGAAATGGGATTTTTCCCATTTGCAGATTTTTCGACCAGAATGAGAGCTGGAGCTGGTAAGAGAGAAAAAGTATATGAAATTTTGTATATTTCCTATAAAAGCTTAACTCCAAACTTGTCTACACTCTACTCGATAATTTCGTTTTCGAAACAGCAAGTGAGAGAAAAATAAATAAACAAATCAAATGATAGAATCGTACGAGAGAATGGGATATCAAAAAAATATGATGATATGGCATTTTATTTGTGTGCGCATTTTTGTTTTGGCATTGTCTTTTTGCACCATCAGATTTATATGCGAAGTTGATAGTCAAAGTAAGAGAACGAAAACAGACAAACGTGAAAAAAATCATTGAAAACTTCATCTTTTGTTGAGCAACAACAACAGCACATTTGCTTTTTGTCCGCCGCATATTTGACACGAATGAGAGAATTGTGAGAAAAAGTGAGAGCGAGATCGCAATCACACCAAAATGAACAAAATCCGGGGAGAGAGCAAGAAAACTCGAACGCAAGCAGCCAACTTTCCGAATAAGTGCCAATATAGCCGACAAAGTTGAAGCTCTCTCTCTCTCTCTCTCTCTTTCTCTCTCTGGAAACAACACTGCAGTTCTTATTCACCTAAAGCACGTCGATGATGCGAAGCGAATCATTGAAAGCGAGTGAGAGAAAGCTACAGGAAAAAATATGACATGTGAATTCAATTAAAAAAGTTCTATTTGTTTTGTGTGAAACATGCCAATTTGTGACATCCTTTATCTTCGCACAAATATTTTCAATTTTGGATGGATTTAAAATGACAAAAATGGAGCCAGAAGGAGAGGCGGCTCTTTGAGTGGGGAAAACAGAGTATGACGCATTCAAACATCCGAAGAATAGCAATGAAATTGTCGGAATAATGGTGGGCATTCGACATCGAAGGATATGCGTTACTTTCCCTCTCTCTCTTTCTCTCTCTCTGCGTGTGTTTGTGTGTATAAGAGTATTTCTTCCATCGATTGATGCCATCATTTTTGTTTGTCAATGTTGTTTCGATTTTATCACGTTCCTTTTTTCCCTTCTCACAAACAATTGCAATCATTTTATATTGGAATTTGGTATGTCTTCCGAAAATTGCATTCAGTGGCATAGGAATCTGTAAACTGTCTATTTAAAAGTTTGCGACATAAATAATAAACATTTTCCCCCCTCTCTCTCTCTTTCTCTCTCTCTCTCTCCCACAAACACACTCGGAAATAAGTTGTAATAGTTTTTCATATAATTCGAATTTAATAATCCGTTCGTATCCCATATGCTATTGCTAAATTAAACGAGATTGTGCTGCAGTGCTATTGGAAAATGCTGGTCATAAAGGGTTTTGCATTACTTCGAGTTCTTTGTTTCATTTCATTTTTGATCTAACTTTTTGTTGGAATATTCGTGAACGGCATTCATGAACTATTCAAATTTAACTAAGGAAAATGGTTTAAATCACGAAGCCGGTTCATGTAAAACACTCGATCAGGTAGATTATTATTAATTCCCGGCCTGCACATTGTACGACACCGACGACGACTTCAGCCGGGCTCATACTTATCTTGGACTTTGCCTGCATTCTCCTCCCGAATGCATACTGCGGAAGTACCATATCCGGCCGAAGCAGTGAAATTATTGTCAGGTGATAGACAGAAAGAAGGAGTGCAGGGACTGCATTGTTAAAACACCGTCTGTGTAAATAGTGAGAGTAAACCATAATATTTACATGGGAAAATTACGTGAAAATCGAATTATTTACAACACGAATTAGATTAAACTGTCAAAATGTGTCGGTATTTATTCACAAAGATTGTTTAACGATAGATTTACGAGGCAGACAAGCAAGCAAGCACTTTGTTCGATTCGATCCTTATGTACATGGAACGCTGGTATCTATTGTTCCTGGTATGTGTGTGTGTGTGTGTGTGTCTCCGTTATGCTCTCTCGGACACTGTGTGTGTTCCGATGATATTAATGAGCAGTGAATGGTGAACATACAACAAGCGTTTGATGTTAAATTTTATTAGTTAAATGAAACAGATAATTGTTAGCTAAAGTTATAACGTGCATGCAAAATTTTGGTTGAATCTCTGGCCTATCCATCGCTTTGATGCCATATAATTTGATATAGAACTATAAATAAAATGAGTATTTATAAGGATTGTTTGGATTGCGTCAATGTCTATCGTTTTGTGCACGATTTTCTTTTCTGTGTGTGTTTGTATTTTTATGCGTGAGTGCTAATACATTTTCTCTTTGTTTTGTGCACTGTTGCTTTCGCTGTTCCGATTTCCTCTTCATTTCTCATTCAAAGTGATTGCAATCTTGCCGAAGTGCTCATGATAGACATATGACACTCATTGGGGAGAGCGTAATGAGACCAACCAATCGCAGAAGGGTCATTTTATCGACGGTATTTCTAATTTGAAAGAAAATAAGTCAACATCAAAATCAAGGGGGTCATATAATTCGATCGTACTAAGACATTTCGGTCATACATTTTTATAAGGTTTCTCCACGATGACGCACGATTCATTAATCGAAATTCCCCTAATCTGTTCGGCAATTTTAAATAATTAATATGAATTCAAGACAAATAATATCCACAATCAAAAGCATCTAATGAAAACCAACATCAATCTTAGGGCACATCCTGAAATTGAGTTTTAATAATTTAGCATCATTCTGATAGGAATGTTCCTTTATTGTTGTCCAGTGAATACACACAAGAGCAAGTAAATGACTGAAATCCACAGAAGGTGAAATGAATGAGGGAGCACAATCGGCTGCTGGAGTTTATCATGTTCATCTCAAAGGCGGTGACATTCCAATTGATTACTTGGATTTCTATTATTCCATGGTCGAGTTGAAAATGTAAAATATAAGAAGGCGCAACAATTTTTCCCAGCCAAACCGTAGACGAAATGACATGGTTTCGGAAATAATTTATCATGTGGCTGTCATAAAAATAATTGTTCGAATGGAACTTGGAAAATAAACTTTTCTGCGAGTCGATCGTCCTAAATATCGAATTGGAAAATGAATTACAGTTTGAAATATAATACAACGCCACGTCATCGCTTACATCGCTCACATCGCTCACATCGCTTATATTGCGCACAATTTATCTTAATATCGTGTTTACGATGCAGAAATGTATTATAGCGACCGTTAAATAAATTGTAAGCGTTTTGTAAATTGTTATTGCGATTTCGCACTATTCGCGCTCTCTCTTTCTCTCTCTTGATTTCGCTGTAATTACGGTAGCACCGCATAAGTTTAATTAACTAAGTTTGCTCAGACATTTCAATTTCATTCGACGATGCCAGTTGCTTTCAAACTTCCGGTGATTTTACTTCATGAACTATAATTTCTTGTTAGACATTCCTATCTAGCGAAAGTGTGTGTATCTGATGCGAGATTCAATTTAAATATTCATCGTAATATAGAAAATATTTTCGTTTGATTTTAAATTTGTACAATTTACCAAAATAATCGATTTTTTTGTAAATCTCAAGAAAGAACGTTTGTAATGTCAAGCAAATCAAATTCCTGCTAAATGTGTGCATTCAAAAAACTTCTTGTTAAACGGTCCAAAGTTTTGCCAAGCAAATAATACACAAAAACTTATTCCTTGCAGTAAATGAGTTTAGTAAAAGAAAAACGCGATACAATTGCATCGAGAAAACAAACAAATGATGACGACAAAGCAGAAGAACACAAAAAAATAACTGAGTTAATGACACCAAATGAATGATTTGAAGCAAGTAAAAGTCAACTTTTTTCTTGTTTCTATTGCATTTCAATATGTTAGTTTGGTGGCGGCTTGGAATTTCGTTGTGTCTGCCTTTTGAGATGCCAGCATTGTGCAAATATATTTCACTTTTATTCATGTGAATCCTAACCACATGCATACATACATTAAGATAGAGAGATTTTCATCTTTATTGTTTTTTATGCTGCTCAGAAATATTCTTGTTGTGTCTACTCGCAAAAAAACTTAACTGAACAAACAACGAGTTTTGCAACAAAAACAATGGTCTCGATACCGTCAACTGACACAACAATAGAAAAAACAACTACAACAACAAAACAGCATAACATTATTGTTGAAGCAGAAATGAGGACTTCGTCGGACTGTTTGCAGTTTTGCATGTACGATATTGCGAGGAGAACACTTATGGCTGTATAGATAGCGCCAATTCAGATATACTTTGACTTTTACATATTATTTCACAGAAGAAAAGTTTAAATAAATGAAACGCACCCAACAGAAACAACTTCAGAACGAGGAAGCAAAAGAACAAGAGAGGAAAGAAACTGCCAAAGCCACAAACAACAACTGGAGACAATAGCCATCGAGGCAAAATAGCGCGTAATTCAAAGCCACGCAATGCATGTTGTTTACAAATGATCAAAGAATTTTTTTACAATGCACACGAATCACATTATAAATAAAAAAAACAGCGAATGAAGCAAACATTTAAGACCCGAAGTTTTGAGCCAGAGAATTTCCCGTTTTTACGCTATACTTCGAATTTCCTTGTGTGTCTGTCTCTGTATAAGAATCTATCGTTGCAGCCGTCATGTGCAGCAAGTTTGTTCTTTTACGTGCCTTTGTTCTTTCATTGCAGTTTCCACTGGTATCCTTCAAAAGTCACGTGATTCGCTCACATTCCTTTTGGATGCTTTCTCTTTCTCTTTCTCTTTCTCTCTCTCTCTCTCTCTCTCTCTCTTTCTCTCTCTCTCTCTTTCTCTCTCCTATCTCTTACTCAAACTTTTCTCGGAGAAGTGTACAATGCTTTGCTGTCAAGAAAAATAGCCAGCAACGCGATGAAGCCATTAGCAATTAGTTGATAGCCATGAAAAATCCAACATCAACGAAACAATGAAAAAACAATTTTAATAGCAAATTTTAGTCACTTTAGAAATTATCCTTAAGTATTCAGCAGTCTTGTACATCTGATTTAGTTCAAAAGTTTCAAAAATTTGCATGAGACTAAAGGTGTGGATGATAAGTTTTATAATAGTTTCCGAATCTTCAAATGAAATATGCAAGAAATAATAAGTGAAGCCTTAATATGAAATCCATCTGTATGGCATTAATAAAACCATTGTATTGAATTTGTTTAAAAAAAAAAATATGAACGCCTAGGAATAATAGTGCAACATGTGCGTTGCTGTAGCAAAACGCACAATGAAAAGTGATCTCGCAGAAACGCAACATGGCTCAGAACAATTCATATTCCGTTTTTGCGAAATCACATCCTCATTATGCGTTTTTGTCACATCAAAGCCCATGTCAGACGATGCTCTAACGATTATGTTTCTGAACCATTGTTCCCAGGCACTCATATGTAAAAATGGCAGGAAAAGGGATCTTATCAATCGATTTCATGATTGAAACTAGCTCGGGAAGAACTCCATGAAATGTCAATCAATAAAGGTGTTCTTTTTATAGTTGTATTTGACTTAAAATCCAGCAGTTGCATGTTCTGATATTTATGGTGTGGTAAGGTTAAAGGTTCAGATAGAACAATTAATGAAGGACATAAAACATTTTCCATTAAAAATCAATTGAATTCTGTTTCGCTTCCACGCTTCTAATATCATTTCTGGTTCGATAATAGTTGCCAAATGTTCGAATTCACAGATTTGAAACAGTGTTGCTGCAATTCCCTTAAATCTGATTTGAAAAAAATCCTCGATGACTATAACAACACATTAAATTTGAATAACATGGTTTTTGTTGAGCTATCTCCAGTAATTTATTCTTCAATGGCGTGATTTATCGATATGACTTAAAAACACATATGTTACCAGTTTCAATTTTGGCTGCTCTGCCCAAAAAACACACTCAAACATATATTGCCGAATAAGAAGAGGCGAAAAATGCCATACTCAATGTTCGGTCTTTGTAAGTTGCGCATAGCCGATCATAAAAAAGTGCTATATTGCTAGATATCAAAAGTAAATAAACGTAGCCATCTTGCATTGAGTTCACATGAATCAACCACTATGCAAACACATTCATAAATTTAATTAATTGACCGATCGGTCGGCCGGTTGAAAGTTGAGGACAAAAAATCTGTGCATGAACGAGTGAACACGACTACAAAACGGGACAATCAACAAATGTCAGCGATGCACGAGAGCAACAGCGAAGAATATCGATAAATGGGTAACAGAGATCGAGAGAGAGTGAAAGAGAAGTGCTCTCTTTCAGTCATCAAAGCATGTTGTATTTAATGTCCGCCATGTGTCCATTGCTTTTAATTCGACATGAAAAATATTATTCACAGCATAAAATGATTGGCGCAACAAAATTTTGTAGTGGCTGCTGCCATAGGATTTATGCTTCACCAGTTAGCCAATTCAATAAATAAATTGCACGCATTTGTATGTTCCATGTTGACACTAAACAGTGGTAATAGCTTCTAGAACCAAAGTTGCACAGCGAAACATGAATAAATGGCCGGCTGAATGTTACAGAATGAAAGGAATAACTAAACACAAATACGCATGAAATTACAATAGCAATGGGAAGTGTCGGCGATGTAATCATATAAGGTGCTCCAATAGTAATCAACTTGTTCCAGCTTTGTTGGGGCGATGGGCGATTGGCGATGAGCGATGCCATGATGGCCATCTCAATTGCCGCCGCCGCCGCCACCACCCTGTGTGTGCAACACACGAATCACATACCACACTGCCATTGATTCGCATTTGCTTTTGTCCACATTCATATTGTAACCTTTCAACTGCAACATGTGCTCTGTGCATAATGTTTTTGCACTGCATGAGAATGATAAATGGATTTGGATGATTTGTATAGTTGCAAACGCTTTAATTATACCGTTATTCTCAAAGATTTTCCACATTACTTGCATGGAAAACTATGAAATTGAGCAGAATACTGCTGCTACATCGAAACCTCAAGAATATAGATGACGCCAAATGTGTAGTCTTCTCAATGTGCAACGATTCAATTTGCTTCATTTTCAAGCCTGTTCACACATTATCACGATATTTTCCATTGTTTTGTATTCGGCTTTGTTCTTGCCATCTTTCAACATTCCAAATAAAGACAACCTTTTGGGACATACATTTCCACTTCTTTTCACATATTAATGCATTTTTATTAGCACATTCATGTGAGATTTTCAATTTGAATAAATATGTTGCATTTCAGTAGCACTTTTTCTTTTCACCAATTACCGAAATTTTCGAATCTTCATTATATCTCTAAGTTGTGGTGTAATGTTATTTTCATTCAACGTGCAGCGTTCGACCTTATTTCCAATTTATTTGGCAACATATGAGAGAATCACATCATTCTACGTGATTGGTTTTTTTTCATCTATGTTTGTATGGGCATTCTTTTTGCCAAAATCGAATCATATACAATTATTTAAAGAGCTTTGATTTCTTACTTAGGTCGTTATGTTTCAAACACATTTGCTCGTCGTCCAAAAGACACGGCATGTCCCTTGTTATTTCGACGTCATCGTTCTTCGACTTTACCATTCACATCACGTTCGCTTTATTTATACATGCACTTTCTCGACCATATATTGGTAGAACAATGCTTTTTCATTTTCTCTTATGGTCCGTGTATTTGTATGTGTGTCTATGCTCACCGTCATTATCGGATCACTGTGCGAACAATACACTTTGAAATGATATGAATACGAGAGATACCAGCGAACTGAATCCGAGCTATATGATTTCAGCATCTTTCCGATATGCAACACGTCATCGTATACGGTATACCCAGTAATCTGCCGTCTTTTCAAGGAAGCTAATCGTGAACAGGAGTGAGTTGAATTCAGTGATCCGAGACATATATTTGCAAAAGACTAACACGATGGTAATATCGTTTTTTGCTACAAAAATTAACGTGGTTTTTTCTCGTTTTCAACAACACAAAAATTAAGTAATTGGAGCTAATTTTGGATACAATCATAGCATCAAACTGAAAAGAATACACTGATAGACGAGTCGATTTTTCACATCGAAAAAAAAATAATCATGTTCCGCACTATTGCTCGCTAAGCTGCTGTCGTCAAACAATCGAACCGATCAGTTCCGAAACAGTAAAATAAACTCCTGCGAACATTGGACAAACTGAATTTCAGCATGAGTTAGTAGATTAAGTGAAATGTGTTTTCTTTTAACATGGCTACTATCTCGCGTACGAATCAATAACAATAAATCAACAGGTTAGTTTTATGCTTATTGGAACTCTAGCGAGCTCGTTCCGAACGAATGGACGGACGGACGAAAGATGCTGAACGAGATCCACTATTGAATTTTTTCCATGCATGTATTAGCAGCACGTTCAAGTTGAATGTGTGATACGTGCCCGATGCACCGTAGACCGAATCTCATTACCGTTTCACTTTGATCCGAAATAAAATATTTGTGTTGAATTCAAGTCAACATTCGTTACAGTTGGCACATTTTCTCCGTGCAATCGGGAAACGAATAAGAGCACAACCGATAAAACTGGGAAAGGGAAAAGTTGGATTTTTCCAACATGGATTTCATTTTATCGACTTTTATGAGTCGAACTACGACAATAAACGTTCAACATATTCGATACTTTTATCATGCAAAATCGAATCTTGTTGGAATTTCCTTTGTGGCACTCTCAACTCTGGTAGCTGGTTAATAGATTTAAGAGTAACAAGTAAATGCAGTTAACATTTCCGCATGTGTCTTCGAATGATGCTTCCAACTAGCAATGATGGCTGGAAAAAATGTAACCAGGATGGCGAAACATCCCTGAAATTGTTTGACGCTATACGTGCAATATTTACAACAAATTTTGTTATGGTTTGTATTTTTGGTTTCACTGAATTGATTGTGTACACCGCAATGAATGGTTTGTATTGCTGTTCACCAGCGTACATCGGCTTCTCACTGCTTGTCAGCCTAACAATAGTTTTTGGTTGTTTTAGTTTATGTGTATTTGGTTTCTTTCGCGTATATTTTCCTATTTTATACATACTACAAATTAACAATCGTGTAGTCATTCGCTGCTTGAATATCAGTTTACACCGGTGCAATGGATGTGGCATATCGCACGAAAAAAAACAAAAGCAGTGTGAGAAAGGGCGAAGAGGCAAACATCGAACATCAGACAACAAAATTAGAGACGAGTAGCACGTAATACGAGTAAATGTACAAATGAAAAAATCCTATTATTAGCAGTGTTCAACTTCATGAACCCGCATTCGCGTATGTCTGTGTAATTTTCCAAAAGTTGTAATAAAAATGCATGTACATTCAGTCAACTAATAGTATTTTGGCACTCGCCAATACAAGAGTAAGAGAGGGGGATACCGTCACCACCACCACCACCATTGCCGTTGCCAGCAATAATACCAGCGGTAGCAGCAGCAACAGAAAAAAACGCATTCCTTATAAATTAACGTAGCTCTTGCATACGGTAACAGCAACATGATTCGAAATACATGCACAATCTATTTTGAAATTGAATGAGTTCAAGTGTGTTCGGCACAGATATTGCTACTGTCTGCCTGCCAACTACGAACCATTGCCACCGCAAATGAATATATCTACATTGAATCCATACAGGCAGCTCATGGAGTCCGTATTTTTTTTCCTATCTAGCTCGCTCTTTCTCTCTCTCTCTCTCTCACTCACTCACTCACTCTCTTTATAGAAAATCGGCTATTGTGGTGAATTCAATGGAAAATTACATTTCATGCCTGTCATTCTAGATAAGAAAATTGAAAATTTCAACTGTTGCACTGATTAAATTATGAACAATGTAATTATATCTGCATAAAACATTAAAAATAATCCAAAACGGCGCAAAATACACGGCATGGTACATTCGCCGATATATATATGTATATGGTTTATTTCATTATAATAGCCGAAACACAAACACACGCGACTCGATGGATACAATGATGAAATACGAAACATGAACAATGCAACCACCAGCAACATGCAAATAATCCGAACGCAGGCGATGAAATGACACAATACGCATTATACATTTCATCTCATGAAGAATGAGCGTTCATTTTTTGTTAGCTCCTTTAGGGATTGTACTAATGTAACAAATCATTTTTATACGTTACATCTGCCCATTCAGTCCTCCCATGTTGCAATTGTTTCAACATGTTAAAAAGCAGTGATGGTTTTCGATAGACATCTGTAGGCATAGACCATTGTCTATACAATCGATTGGTATAGGCAAAGTGTAGGCAATGTGCACATGTACATAACTAAAAACGTTTGTGTTAGTTTGTATCTGTGTGTATATATAGGCTGCCTATAGACATGCCTACACTTTTTTTGTCTATAGACATGTCAATCTGTTCATCACTGTTAAAAAGTACTATTTGTGAAAACATTGAAATCACAATTATCATCGGTGTACATGAATCGTAGGCCACAAATGTATCCTCACAATTTTAAATTGAAATGATGCAATTTAACGAAGAGCTTAGCAGATTTATGACAACTTATTCAAGCCGAACAAGAATGTCCGTCAATCGTATGCGAGTGAAATGTGTTCGGCTTCGTGCTTGATGTACAGTTTGATGGTTTCAACAGCCAGCGGGGGAGAATGAATAGATCATTTGGTGTTGCTATCAGAAACTAAATGGTTCAATCAATTGTGATTGGTGTTTTTGACATAATAATTTATTCTGATTTTCGCTTAATTGACATTATTCCAATGGCAATCGGGTTGTCATCACTCACATTTCGGTTGCGCGCGGGTGAACAACGATTAGCGGGCCAAGATATTATGAAAATATGTTCAGCTACTCAGCGCAACTGTTTGCGATTATATATTTATTTGTTTGTTTGGCAAAGTTGGATTCATTTTCCGGTTATATTTGGAGAGCTTGTTCTTTCGCTCTCTTATTCAATATTGTGTGCGTGTGAATGTTTATATGACAACGTAAGCATGTCGAGCATCAGGGAACGAAGAAGCGATTGCTGCGAGTGCAACGAACAAATGGAAATAAAGAGAAATATTTCCAAATAGATATATTCCTTCTTTCCGAGTTAATGACAACACGCTTACTAGTCTCATTACTTCGAAACATGATTTTTCAGGTTCTTAAAGGATCTCTCTTGTTCAATGTAAGTTTCTCTCGTTGTTACCAACTCTTGCTGTTGTATTGTTGGTGACGATGGTGGTGGTGCTGCTGATTTTGTAATCGACGCCGACGATAACATTATCCTGTTGCTGTACGGAACAACACAACGCATCTGAAACACTGTGTGATGCAGCCCAAGTACATATCATCTGCAAACGACACATTATGCCCTTTGCTCTCTAATACATATTTATTGTTATTCTTTCTTGTTTATGGGAAAATCATCTCATCTTGGCACACACATACACACTCACATACTCAATGACTCTCGCCACTTTTTTGCAACTACAGCGCTCTTTGCCACGACATTTACACGCTCGATTGTAATCAAAAATAAGCTATACGCTTTTTCGTTTTCAGTTTTATGCGAGAGAGAGAGGGAGAGAGAGAGAAAGAGAGAAATGTCATTCATATGGTCTGCAATCAGCGGTATTGCTAATGTGCGCTTCATCTTGTAGTTTTCGTTCATTGTTGTTATGTGTATATATGTGTGAGCGTGCCGAAGAACGGAAGTATCAACTCTTATGACAGTGATGATTCCACTCATTGTGCCGAACAAAAGCCAAATTGAATGTTCGAAGAAAACTTTTCGACATGTTCACGTAGTCAACGTTTACAAAAGCATATACACAATTAAAGAGACGGAAGTGAGAGATAGCGCTTTGGCATACAAAAAAGCACAGAAGAAAACCCAATACTTATCATTGCACGAATTGCTAATGCAGTGATACAAAAGAACGATGAAATGTGTCAATCTGCCCCCGCTTTCCCATTGAAATCACTGTCAAATCCGAAACTTACTTAATTTGATCAGCACTTCTTCGAGGTTTTATAATTGCGCCCAATTATACAATCACATATCTAGTGCTCATTTACGAGGCTGTGACAAGTTTAGTTTTTTCAAAGCTTTTTGCACAACGAACTACTTTCAATGGTTGATTTTTTGCATCTTAATATTCGATGACCAATCAGTGATTTTATTCATGAGCCATTGTCTTCTGTTGATTATTTCGTAGTTTCAATGAAATTCCTATGGGAAATGTACTAAAATTAAGCATCTTTAAAGAATTTATTTCATAGAAGAATTTCGTAGAGATATGAGAATAAGGTAAAAATTGATTTCCAGTTGACAGTTGAAATTATAAATTTTACGAATGGAGTCGAGAAATTCTCAACCCTGTTTGGAATATTTATTTATTTGTTTTATTTATTACGAAACTAACATTTATGCCAATACGTGTTCAAAGCAAGCTTAGAACATGCTGGTCAGAGACCCAATACAGCATAAATTCCGCCTATGGTGAGTCTTTTGCAAAGAGAGTACAGTCAGGGGAGGGATAGTATTAAAGTGAAGCTTTAATACCAGAATTGGATCCGGAAAACCATGGCAAAATCGGCCTGGCTCTGGAGAGCCTCCATGCAACTCATGTCAGAGCTACCGGCGAACTGACAGCATCATGGCAAACGGTCATCAATAAGCTAATGTTTATGTCAGATCTGAATTACAATGACAACTGACAACGTCAAACGCGTCATAACACACCGTAAAAATCAGTGTAAAACTGACATAGGCCACGCGATGGCGCCACTGATTTTTTCGGTGTGTTTTGACGCTGTCAGCTGTCATTGTTATTCAGATCTGACAACAACCACTTGATTTGAGGAGCAACTAAAATAAAATGAAATCAAATGTTTTGATTAGTTCCGTCTCAAATCAAATGATTTTGATTTAATCTAGGATTTAATATATTTTTCTCAAATCAATTGATTTAAATGTTATTTGGATTTTTACTTCAAATCAAATCATTACATTCTCGTCGAAAAAATTCATTTCAAAATTGGTAACTTGAAAATTGCAAGTACCTACGCTTTGAAAAATAAATGGTTAAATTTTTTTGAAAAATAAAGTCAAATAAATACTTTTATATTAATTTGAGCATTTCCAAGATTTTTCATTTTAATTTACTTTGTCAAATCAATTGTTTAAAAGACATTTAACATTTTTTTATGATTTGATTTCATATAAGTATCAAATTCAAATCAATTGATTTTGGTTGCTCCACAAATCAAATGATTTTGATTTTCTGATTTGGATTTGAAATATATTATAATCTTAATTCCAACCAAGGTTGAATATTTCTCCACTTTGGTTAAAAATTTGAACGTTTCGTTTTGAAAAAAACGACTGCTGTGTGAACGTTCAAAAAAAGGAGATTCAAAGGTTGAAATTGAATCTTTTATCATCTGCAATTGAGTAATGTATGCTCAATGAATTGTGCATTGAAATGTGAATATGTTTATGATTTTGCCATTGCGTATGCTCACATCGGAGTAAAAATACTAACATTGAAGTGGAATCAACAAAAAAAAAAAATCCCATTCGTTTCGACACATTATTTACCAATAAACCTATGGATCAAAGGGTAAAAGGGTGCATCAATATATTTTACATTTAGCGACATTGGAGAATTCTCTGGAATTGATATATTTTAAATGTTGCGAAAGTTTTCCGCAAAAATTTAAATTCATCTATAGTATTTAGTTTCTGCCTGTGAAGTTCAGTTGTGCACAATTCGAGTAGATTTCTCAGGAAAATTTTGGAAGAGAAAAAAATTTACGCAAATGATTGGATATTTTGAAATTATTGATTTCTGCGGCCGGTGTGCGCTATCTTTGGATATTCACTCATACATACAATAGCCACATAAACGGCACATGACGATCACATCGGTTAAATTGGGAAAAGAGCAAGAGCGTAAACAATGCGCTCAATCGCTTGAGCATTTTCATATTGAATGTGTGACGACATTTATTGCATTTAATAGTAATGTGGGAGCACATTGTTATCGAAAATAAAATAAAATTATGATTTTTCCGTAGGAATTGGCATATAAGCGAGCAAGAGTCCGAAGAACAGTGAGAGTACGGTGGAAGAGAGAAAAGGATACAAAATATTGTAAATAAATAATAACCAAAAATGAAATTGGAAAAAAATGGAGTGGAGCTGAGCCATTCGAATGGAATTCTTTGTTGCATGAGAAAATGAGTTGCATGTACAGAATTAAAGCAATAAATGCCATCGAAAAACCACCGATGAATATGCTAGCTCACACATTCACCAATATTACTTTATGCCTTTTATTTAGATGTATTGGAAAGGATCATTGCTCAAATGAATAGAATGAAAAATTGCAATGGCATTTGCTCACGAATGTCTCCATTCCAATCGAACAAGCTGAACGCTTGTTTCACGCTCAAGGATTTCGAATCCACTGGTAAACAACCACATCAAAGCGCCATCCAAATTCACATCAAAATTCATTCTTAATGCAAGCATCTCTCCACTCAATATCATATTCGAACGGCACTCAGAGAGCGAAGCAGAGCAAATAGCGGCAACGGAGAGTGAAATTTGTCAATAAGTGCATTTAATAAGGAAATCATCACCACAAAAAACGGATTAAATTCGATGAATTTCATTTTTTTCTATACAGATGCATACCAATTGAGTCGCAGGCAATTCGATTGCGAATACATTTATTATGCAAATATCGTGATATAATATTGATAAAGGACAAAAATTGGGGAAGCGTGTGTGTGAGTGTGAGTGTAACGTGTGATTTGTATAACATTCGTTTTTTGTTCTGGCTTGCGCACATTCACAGTGTATTTTAACCATTCCAAACGCTGACAAGAGGCAAGTATGGCACAACTTTAACGTATTCTAATATTCATGTCGCACATTATACCATGCGATATGGCAATATTAACAGCTACACTCACGTGTTTATATCATATCGCTGCAGTTCTTGTCTCGACTAAATCAAATGCACGGGGTTTCTGGAAATTTAAGCCTATTTGCCGTGTCTCACTCATATTTTTTTTTCTTTGCTCTTTCGCTCTGCCCATGGAACATTTTCAGCTAAATAATCTGCTCCATATGCTCATCATTAAGATAAAAACTGAATGGTATTTGACTGTCACGGCTGATCGAATGTTTATTGGGACCGTTGTTCACGGGATTGCTTGTATTTTGGCTTAAAAAGCGAAATATCTCACCAACACGATAAAAATCGAGTCAAAATCAAATTACGTTTTCGTATGCAAAATACGTGTTGATATAAATGCGACTGGTGGCTGGAATTTTTTATTCGCTTGCTCTCTCTCTCTCTCGTTCATTGCAACTCTTCCCCCTGCGTCTTCTTTATCGCGGGCTCTCTTCTCTCTGTACGCCTTCACTTCACTTCACTTCACTTCACTTTTCGATTTTCATCGGATGAATACGAAATTCCTTTGATTCCACATTTCTGTTGCACGATTGCATTTAAAATTCAATATTAAATATTGTATGAAACGGAAATCCTAGTTGATGCAGTCACCACGATTCGGATCACAACAACACACATTTATTTGAATCGAGAGCCGGAGAACAAGATGGGAAAATATGATTGTTTCATATTAAAGTTGGGGAACAGTGAACATTTATAACTGGTATGGCATATGAAAAAGCGAAAGAGAGGAAAATACCCACACATGTGTTGAATACCGTGACATTTTTCGAGATCGTGATTTTTGGTTGCATGCTCGGTTGAAAGCACGACCAAATTAAATCATTGTGCCACGAATGTAACCCGCAGCGAAAAAATCACTTCGGAGCAAAATATTATTTAATAATTTTGTGTTACATTTGACGGTGCGAAAATTTTCAGAGACAATTGCTGTTGAGAACGCTGGATAATTGTTCAAGTGACATTTACACTTAAGAAAAAATGGGCATAAAACGTATGCTTCATAGATAGCACTCATATTAATCGCATATTGCTTGAAAGATGTCGTCATCTCAATTCAATGCCTACGATATATCTTGAGAACCCTCTTGAACATACAAAGTGCGTACGAGTTATTATTGTGTTTGTGTGTGTGTGTTGTTTTTTTATTTTATATTTTATTTGCGAAAATAAATAATCGCCTAAGTTCGAATCGCCTCTACGGAAGAGAACAAAACTTCTATGCTATTTAAATGAGAATCGGTGGAAATGCCGACAAATACTGAGCAGAGAAATAAAATCTCATGCCCAAAAAGCAAGAAAAGAATGCCTTGAAATCAAATGAATTGATGCGTCATACATAGAAATTGCTATACATTTAATGCACTCCAGGGAAATTTTCCAAAGACTGAGATATATTTTTATGTTTATAATAATCTGTTCTCTGCTTGGTAGTAACGGTGCGGGAAAAAGGAAAAGAAAAAAATTGTGCGTTTTGGAAGGCGCGCTTCGTGGAATGCCATTACTGCTAGTTGACTGTGAGTGGTTGTATGTGCATTGTTGATCCATTGTTTGTCTGACATTAGGAATAACCCATCCAATTTCGAGATGGTATTCGTCCGTTTTATTGTATACATATGGATGGCAAGCATACTTTGCAAATAGAATCCATGCTTTAGAATTTTCGGTAGCCCTTGTTATGCCGAACACTCACTCACTAGAATATTCGACTACTTAATACGAATTCAACACGTGAATGAGTGTGTTCTGGATGATTGTTTAATATGAAATTCCCTAAAAATTTATTTGTTCCACTCACAATGAATATTCATGTGTTCGAAGTGCACATTATTTTCAAGGATAAAAAGGTCTACAGAAAAAAAGCATCTATTGGGGAAATTTTCACAATTTATGTTAAATTGAAATACAAAACAAAGCAAAACAAAAAATGCTTGAAGAGTCTAACGTTAGCCACTTGGTTTTCATTATTGAAATATTTGGTGAAAGTTGGCTTGGTTCTGAGGAATTTCAGACCCAAACACCCCGCTGCAAGTAATTTAGCGTTGAGTCTAGGCAACTGTCAACTCGACGGGAACTCGATTCCCGTTTGCGTCTTCTATTCATTTACATGATGATAATTTTTCTTTCACGCAATATTTCATGATATCCCATAAAAGTCGTTAATCTAATTGCATGAAAAGGGATGACAAATAAAATGGCTCAAATATTGATATCTACGATCTCTGTACTCTCCCGTTCTCTCTCTTGCTCCTTCTTTTTCGCTTAGCATTTTCCGATGTTCGCGATGCTACATTTTTAGACTTTTTTTGAAAGTTATGCATGGTAAAATATGAAAAATGAAGAAGGAAGATTAAAATACAGTTTTTTTCTCAGTGCGATGAATGTCAAGTGTAAGCCAGTATCTCACACCACGGGAAGGAGTAGCGTGATTCTTCGCCTGGCATTTTTTTTCGCTTTCGTTCGTGTCGTAATTTAATTTGATAATGCACCATCACTTGCTCTCGCTTACCCGGGCTATGCTTATCACTTAAATTAAAACTGACACCGAAGAGTACTCGACTAAGGAAACATCAACAAATATAAGGATTGCATACTTTTTTCCCTGAATATATTTTAGATACACAGATGATATTTTCATGTTTATGCATCGTTTTGATGCTTCTTTCTGCGTATCAACATTTAAACGTTCTGAATATTTCGATTCATATAATATACATAAAATGTTGCTGTCTTTTTTTCTCTGGCATTTTTCTCGCTTCTAGAAAGTGTGATGGAATTAAAATTAATTGCAACTGCAAAGCAAATGCATATACTCGGTCACACAAAAGATGTGGACGAAAAGTGTGTGCATTATTTTTAATGATGAAAACTGCTTGAGTTGCATGTAGTTTGTTTTGCTACTCGTTTATTTCCCACATGGAATATTGCTCAAAAGAGCTTTCCAAAATCGCTTTAAGCCAGAGAGAACAAGAGAAAAGAGAAAGAGAGGGTTGCTAACATGCATTAAGTTAGAAAATATAGCTTAAACTTCAAAACAAAGGTAAATTGGCAATTTTAAATAAATTGAAGTGAATATATGCGATTCTGATGCGCATCCCATTAAAAATATGACTATGGCTCTTGGGTAGGCTTTGAGGAAAGTTTTTTTCCAAGGTCAAATGCAAATCAGTATTGTTCATGGCAAGGTGGATAAATGAAGCAAACTAAATAGTCTGTTTTTTTTATACTTACTCGGTCCTCGTCAGAACAAAGTCATTGGATACTGGTAAAAAACACAATTGCAAATCTTAATGTTCATATTTTACGGTGTCACAATTTATGGAATCTATCAAAATTTTGCGGTATGAAAAAGGGGCTAAGTGAATAGAGAGAATGAATTTACGAAAGACAATGAAGAGACCGAACAAATGTTCCTGTTATTGATCAAAGCGAAATGGTGTACTGATCGGACAATTATGTTTGTGGGTTGCATGTATTTGTTTAAATCGTATTAGAGACATATTGTTCGCATTTCCGTATCATGCATGTCTAATATCTCCTCCCTCTGTTCCCTACCATGTTACGTCAGCTTTGCAAACTGCCGGAGATGTATTTCAAATAAAATGCCTTCATGGAATCTTGCTCAATCGAATATTTTAACTTTTATTTCCGATGCTCCATTGCATGTGTAAAGTAGCGAATGGACAAAAAGTAGTGGTCGCGTCGCGTAGAAATATGTATGAGACACCGTAAAAAATAAAAATTTAGGATGCAAGTACCTTTATTTCGCGATGATGTGTAATAAATTAATCGGATAGAGAATTTTCCAAGTAATTTATAGTGTTAAACATTTTCATTTGTTCTGCCTGCATTGTGTGTGTGTGTATGTTGCCATATATGCGAGGCGTGCTACGCCACAACAGCAGGAAACAACATTTTATAGGAATGGAAATGGGAAATAGTATATTGCTGGCATTTAAATGCCATTTTCAATTCCATCACTTGCTATCCGTGTATTCGATGAAGCCTGCCACTGTTTGCAGCATACAAAAACGCCGACCGATGGGCAGAAGGTGGGGAAGAGGATGAAAAAAGAAGAGCCGTATAAACCGATATTGAAAAATTTGACGCACAAAAATAAAAATTTTGTAACGGGCGATATATGAACATCATTGAAACGGTTTTCAACGGAAAACTTATTGAATATATTCTTGCACGGAACATATCGTTTTGAATTAATGGCTCTGCAGCACATTCACTTCCATTACAATAAATACATTTCCGATGTGTGAACGTTTCATTTCAATTCAGTCAGTTTTCTTTGTTTCAAGCCCACTTTATTCCATTTGCAACGTGTACAAAGTTGATTGTGATTCGAAAATAGCGACATACTTCTTCATTTCCTCATTCTCAGACAGCGAAAACGGAACGTCAAGTCATACATTGCATAGACACATTTTAAAATGTCCATTTAAATCGCGTCATTTGATTGTTTGAGATCCGTTCCTGCAAGATACAAATTCAACTCATGATCTATTTTGGGCATGCAACATGAAAAAAACGAGTAGGAACGAAAGAACGATGGAACGAAAGAAATATGCTAACCCACTTTGCACACAAGCAACAAAGACACAAAAGGACGGAACGGAACGGAAAACGGCTACAAATGCAAATGGTTTTACCGAGTATGTGTCAAAAGTTTTATGGGCATTCTTACACACGCACACGTACACACGCACACGCGCACACACACACACACACACACACACACACACACACACACACACACACACACACACACAAACAGTTTTACGTTCGATGCAATTTTGTGAGCGATTCAATGATTTGCGCTAAATACGGCGGCTTATCCCCACGGCAGTACACATTGCGCATCGGACGCAAATCACTTCGGTATTTGCGATATTGCTAAAAAGTAATTTGCATTTAAAATGAAATTCTTATTTGCATCATTAATTTATCAAAGTCTATTCCTTTTCCTTTTCTTGGCCGCCGTGTCCTTTTTATTGTTGCGGTTAATGTTGGCAATTCTCCGATAATATACATATATATTTTTTCTCTGCATTTTATTCATTTATTTCGTACTTGTCTTTTCGCTATCTCGCTATCTCTCTCTCTCTCTATCTTTCTCCCTTTCTTTCCTTTCACTGGACAAAAAGACCTCTATGTAAAGCCAAACAGTTTGAGAATAAAACCAAGTGCATATACAGAAAGAGGAATAATTCAAAGAGAAACGTTTGTATGAAGTGAATGAAAATAAACAGAAGTAAATATGTGCACAAAACTGCAAGTTTACACACAAAGACACACTCTCTCTCTATGTGTCCCTTTCACACACTTGGTGATACACATGCCCATCATTTATACTATTTAAACTGCAAGCAACGATTTTTATTACAGACAAAAAATAGGAAATACCCATAAATCTGTTTCATAGCAAATACTAAACCGTAAACCCATATAACTCACTTTTTTTCGTCTTTGTTCTGTTTTTGCGCCAAATAAAATATGTACATACATGCGAGCACTTTGAAATTCATTAAGAATCAGACACACAACGAACAAATTTATGTAAATGAACGTTCGCGCGGAAAGAGAATGAGGAAAAAAAACGGAATCAAAGTAGGAAAAAACAGCGAAGAGAAGACCGACCGATTCACTCGCTCGCCCGCTCATTGCAATCATCCCTTCGATATAAAGACACACAGTGAGAATAACAATATTAAACAACAAAATGCAACATTGATGTGCTTCAAGGGAAAAACGAATGGAATCTGAATGAAGGACACATGGAGTGGAAAAATTCATCAACGAGCTGAAAAAAAGTCACTGATATAAAGAAATCGACCGCTCAATCTGATAACCATTCACTTTTGCTGTAATGAATTTATAATGTTGTTAATTAAGTAAAACCTTATTTCGTTTGCGATAAAAAAATTGAGAATCAAGAAATTCAGTTCAAGTTACCAGCAATTGCAGCTTACAAATTATCCTTTATAAATACAAAAGAGAAATGAAATGTATAGATTATAGTTCTGAGTGTCTGAATAATCCACAAATTTGAGTTTATAAATGTACCCATACAAAAATTTGGATATGGTTGATTGAACATTTGTTGTGCTAAATCAAGGTATTCGTTCAATTTTTTTTTTGATCAAAAACCTGACACACGTAAATTTACATATCAGACGCACCAGTAAAAGTTGATTATACATGCAATTTTTAGCATTGTTCACATGTATTTTGAGCTTATGTTGTCAATTATGACATTTTGTATGAGCAATTCAAAAACCGCATGTATAAGTACTTTTATTGGCGCCACTGTCAATTCACAATGAGATTTTCAGCACAGGGGAGTACTAGAGTTTTGCTGTGTGTACGCCCCAACTAGCTTTGAAAAAATTATGTCGAAAGACACATAGAATCATTTATTACCGAGTTCGGAAATCAGTAAAAATTATGCGTGGCTAAATGTATGAAAATAGAAAGAACTCACCAGAAAATATTCACGAATTGAATATCAAAATCGTCGTAGCCGGACATTAACCGGTATGTTGACATAAATAGCAAAGCAAATCCTCTGACAACATTTATAGACTATACATATGAAACTCTGAAGAAATAACTCGAAACGGATCATTATAAACACGATAAAATGTGAAAAATACTGTTAAATAAATAACACAAATATACTGTAAAATCTCAATTTTCTATAAGAAAGTTTCTAGAACCCCTGAGAATAAAGGTGGCCATACACATCTCACCTCCTGCTCATGTTAATGGATATATCCTTGAGATGCAAATGACAACTTATATTCTCAGCCACTAAAATGAGATGTATTTATGATGAGATATTTTTTCTCGGAGTTGTTACCCGAATTAACATCATATGGAGAAGATTAAAGTAAAGACAACCTATCCAAAGAAAAATGCAAAATCTTATAAATCTCTTTGAAAAAATGTGCTGGAATTTCTGCTGCATAGATTAATAAGATGGAAAAAAAAATTTATAAATGCACAATGCATAAGTATATATCCAAATTACAGCAAAACAAACACCAAATGAAGATTGCAGAAGAAAACTGTGTGATGTGCAGCGTCAATGTCAAACCATTTTCAATCTAGTTGCTTTATTTAATATGTGGAGCAATAAGGTTCAAAATCTCTGGCCATCGTTGTTGCACATCACATCGTTTTCTTCTGTAATCTTTAAATTAATGAAGTGAGAAGTGATAAGGAAAAAAAACGAGAAATAATATTTGCAAACAGCATCGCAGCCAAACACATCTTCGAGATTGGCCGCACATCTCCTAGATCGGTCGATCGTTCGAGCTGACAAAATGTCAATATCTTGCTGCAAATAACGAGCAACAGATATTTTCAGCGATTTTCGGAATGTTGCATTCAGTTCTCAATAGTGTGTTTCACTCAATACATGAAAAAACAACATGTATACACGATGTTGCATAGGCAAGTTTCGATGAACGATAATACATGCTGACACTAAACCAATGAACATGAAAAACGGCATTGAGATACTTAGCGGCACAAGTCAGTGACGGCGACGAGACGGAGTTCGAGTTCGACTGCCGTCACAATCAGATTGATTTTGCACAATATTTTGACACTACTTCAGCAATCAATTAAAAGAGCCAACTGCGAATAATTGAAAGGCTTCCTGATTAAAGCTTGATGGTGTCACAAATAAAATTGAATTGAATGGAATTTCAATTGAGTTCATGCACATTCACCAAGTTGAATCGTTATTATTTTGAAAATGGCCCGATCAATGTTCAAAATTCCAATCTGGTCAATGCTAATGTCATGGGCTACACGCACAAACACACCGACTCTAACTCGGATCACGATTTGAATACGTATAAGGTTGAATTTCTCGCATGAATGCTGCCACAACATCATGCTCCATTTGCTGTGGAAAATGTGAAGTTTGAATTCATACGCGGATCATTTTATCGATTTGTGAAAACGAAATGCCTCCAATCCAATTTCATCAAGTTTTGCGTGCAGCTATGTATTGAAAGCCGGTTGCATCTCTCATCAGATTTTAATTAATAGAGGGCTTAAATTATATCATCCGGTCAAACTTTTTCGCTGCAGCCATGAATATTCGAAATCTCATTGAGTTTCAACACAAACTGGAATCGACTCAACTCAACTACGAAATGGGTGAAATCGTGCTGAGACATATTGATCTGAAGAATACAAAAGATACTAGCACCGCTCTCTTCTCCTAATCTATCGATGTGAATGTGCAAAAAAGATGAGTACGTTCGCACGCAAATTTATTGGAAATCCACTGAAAAACGGATAATAGAATGATAGAGTCGTTGATGATGTCACTAAGCGCTCTTTCGTACGCTTTGGTCTGTAACTTTTCAACTATCGGCTACAATATTTTCCATCATCTCCACCAAGAATAAGTAATACACTAATGCAACATTTATGTCAAATGGGCTTATCCCTTTTCGAAGTAAGGCTGTATATTGCTGTATAAGAGCATTCGCAAACTATATGTAATGTATAGGACTTGAAATACCTACGGCCATGACAAGTAAAAAGTAGATTAAGAATGTTTCCGACTTATATTCTCACACCATTGTTGACGGGAAATGCCCTCGAACTGTTAATTCATCATACCAAAATTCATGGAATGCACAAACAAAAAACCCATCCGATGACAGCCATAAGAAGAAGCAGTGGAACGCTTACAAGCATCGCTATTGTCACTTGTGTCTGGCGAGTGATAGATAGAGTGAGTGAGAGAGAGAGAGAGCCAAAAAAACAACACTAACAAAAACACCTCGAGAACAACGACCAATCTTAATGGCGACCAAAAGTGATGGTGGGCGCCTCATCGACATTTATTCAATTTTCGGCGATATCGTGTATGTCGTTCGCTTTCAATGGCCGTTTTTTCCTCGCTTTCCGGCCAAATTTTCCAATCAATTTTTTTTCTCCATATAACGACGAAAATGAAGGAGTTGAACATCAGTTTTCAATTTACCCAAATTTGCTCCATCAATAAAGGAAGCCATTTATGGCATCCATTTAAAGAATTCGCCGCTTATCGCTGGAAGTCATTAAGAGATTATTATTGAAAAATGGTTAATAGGATGGAATATTAAGTGTCAAATTCAATTTTCAATCGTATTTCTTGCAGGATTTTTTTCACAGTGCTGCGCTTTAAAAAATTTCTGTATGGCTTCATTCCACACTCTATCTTTCAAATATTGGTCGATTTTATTTATTTTTAATGGCATTTAAGTTGATTTCGCGTGCACTTTCATGACAACGAAACCATTTTCGAACGAGCCACTTGAGATGCGAGACCAATGATTCCGATTCCTTGAGTATACGCACGTCCCTATCCCCGTTCTATTCTTGCACCAAACATAGAAATACATCAATAGAATGGTATCGATTTGTGCCGTAAATCTAAAGTCACACTTTTGGATATGCACAATGCACATGTATCACTACGGACAAAATCAAAGTCTCCAAAAAACGAAGAAGACGCTGAATTCAACATGCAGCGCACGACAGAAATAAAAAAAGGGTGCAGCGAGAGAAAAGGAAAGATATGAATAAAAAGTACGAACTACTAGCACTTACGACTTACCATAATTTCTCAACCGCAAACACACGCTCCGCTTTAAATCCAGACGATTTGTAGTTGAACATGAAGCCGAAGTTACACGTTGGCCATAAATATTTATTTGTTCACAGGCAATGTACACTAAAGGTTTGGTACGGTGATAACGTGAATTGTTTGCAACTAGTTTTGTCGCTATACTTTCGCATACCCTTCCTCGCTTGCGTTCGTTCTCGCTCTCGCTCTCTCACTCTCTCTCTCTCTCTCTCTCTCTCTCTCTCTCTCTCTCTTTCTCACATATTTTCGTTTGGCCAGGGTGACGATGTATGGTTTCGGGCAGATTTGAATCAACATAAGTATAAGAATCAGAATCGAAATCGGAAATGCAGCCAAACGGCCACAATGCCAACAAGATGAAGTCTAGAAAACCCATCACCGCAACACCATTACACATTTCCATTTGTAATTCACAATTGCATAGAAAGAATTGCAAATAAATTCATTGAAATTATTTTCACCGTCTTGTTTTTTATTTGCCATCATGCTTCTTCATCGACTGCATTTTGTTCATGGTTCTAAGCAAAAGTGCAACCGGTTGTTGCAAACGAAAAATTACATTTGAATTGAACCGTACATGCTGTTTTCCGCACATGTTTTCATTCGAATTTCTCACATTGATTTCAACATTCGAATAAATCGTGACGATGGAATATGCACGTATTAGAATTGTACTAAAAATTATTTCTTTGGAAAGAATTAGTAGATTTTCCCATTAAAATCTAAATAAATTTCATCGAGGCGTCGCACAATAATCGATTGAAAAAATATGAATTTTTCATTCATTCCAAATCTTTGAGTTGCGCGCGAAAAATGCTTGAACATGCTGATACGCTTGTTTGCAGAATCGAAAATTACAAATCAGCTTCGCCTAAGAGAGATCTTTTCGCTTTCTTTCGCGAAGAAAGGAAGAACGTAAGAACAAAGTACCCTTAAGCTGGGGATAGAAAGAAAAATATAACAAAAAAGGCGCCAAGTTAAATGGAGAATGAAGGGGAGAGCACTAACAACAATGCAAGATCCATTGGATGGAAGCAATCGAAATGTTCTCATATTTCAAGCGCCTCGAATGGACGGAAAAGATATAAAAAATACGTTGCCGTCATCGAAATAGATATCATAATCGTATTTGATGACACATAATTGGCAATCATTGGATGTTCTTCAGTCGAACTTGATGAGTTTTTCATACAGAAGCATTGATTATATTATGATTCGATTCGGTAGGAAAAAAATAAAAAAGTATTGCGAAATTATTTTGATGTTATGTGTGAAGTGAATATCGAAAAGGAAACAATTTCAAAGCTTTTCGTCTGGAATTTCGGATATACGATGTTTTATCAGTCTCGATAGTTTCATAGTTCTATATCGTTGAGCAGCAAATCCCAGGTTATAATCTGGCTAGATTATATTTCATGCTAGGTTTTTGGTTGTGGCAATCGAATTGCCGCGACAGAGTGAGCAGGACGGAAAAAAGAACACACTCGGAATTCCATTTTTTATTTCGTTAAATGTATATTCGCTTGTTTCCAGACGCCAGTTAGACTTGCAAAACTCCCAATCCTTCGAAGACTGAGCCTTTCAGTTGTAATATTTTTGTTTCAAATTCCTACCGCTTCTATGTGCAATACAAATCAAGTGCATTTGAGTAGCGCTGCTGTACAAATGTTTAGGAGAGGCGTAGTTTTCGCAATTCGTAATCAAATATGTGCACAGCTCTTAAATATTGTTTGGTTTAGTGATTTGTCGAAACGCAATGTAGCAAAGATGTTAACCAAACGCATGCAAAAGCGTAGCACAAACAAAACCCCTATAATGACATTGTCTGACTCAAGAGTCATTTTGGTTTCGACTGAAAGAATGTCAAGATGGCTAGCTTTGGTTTTTTTCGTGCCCTTTCCGTTTCCAATTCGCTTTCTCTGCCACTCTCACCTTTGTCACTCGAGCACTTGATGATTACATTACCATTGTAAATAATGAAGCATTGTTGGCGGTTTATTTGAATTTCATTCCGAAAAGGATAATGGGCATTTATTTGTATATTGAAAATTTTCGGTGAACGCTCCATTTTGATACATTCAAAGAGCCACTTTGACCAATTTCTGAGGTGAACACTGAATTTTTCCCATTATTCAGTCTCGATACAATTCAAGAGGCGACTTTATATCATCAAGTCCTTTACAATGAGTGCATATAAGTTATTTAAGTGAAATAATAAGTTGAACATGCCGCAGTGCCCATAAGAATTGTCCCATGTTGAGAGTTCATGAATGAAATTCAGTCGTTTTTATAACAAATGATGTGTTTGTAACTAGGAGAATCTGTCACTTTTTACATATATCATTAAAACCAATATTTATTTACACTTACCTGATTTAATTTATATAAAAGACTATATATCTTGAATATTTTTAAATATCTGGGCGAATCGGTATATTGTATGTGGATCAATTATTGCGCAATATTAACATAGTATATCAGATTTAATATTTTTACAGAAGCTACAAAACAAATGCATGAGACAAATATTAAGAGCGAATCGTTGCTCAAATAGTGATGAAATGTTATATAGTTTAAATCTGTTGAATGTATACCAAATAATTGTATTTCTAACATTAATTTTTATATTCAAAACAATTAAGCCAGAATTCACTATTCTATACTGGAATTAAATTGTTCAATTCATTGCCGATAGAAATTAAAATTCAAGGAAATCAATTAATTTCAGTCACTCCTGAACTTTATGTGAAAGAAAATTTTCAACAAATAACTGAAATGCTGTAAAAATGGAGAAATCTAAATAAATAAATAAATAATGAAAATAATAAAATAAATACACATTTTGCACAAAATGATCCCATTTCTCAGATATTGAAAGATATTTCAAATCGTATCACATATGGAAACACCAATTTTCAATTCTGCACCACCGACCTACCTCAGTTGATATATTTTCATTGGGCCTTGTATGTGTCGAAGTCTTTTCTCGTCTTTGAGTTCCAACGCAATGTCTCTGCGAAATGTGTTAACTAGCTAAACAATAGACAGAAACCTTAATATCTAGGGGAAACATCTATTCGGAAATATATTTTCCAAATAAAACCAAATTATGCGTATACGCTGATATCTGTGGCTTATATGCATATATGCACAATATTTGCAGAAATATCTCCAAATATTTGTGCAAATTTTCACATACCAGGTACTTGCATATGAAACCGCGGTTGACATCTAGCGATCAATAGCTGGTACTGTGTGATCTGTCAAACCATGTTGTTCATGCTTATTAGTAAATATGACATCTGTCAACAATACTCCATATACAATATTTCAAGTTTCATACAACAATGTGTTTTTTTCGCTCTTGAAAAATGTCGGATTTTGTGCCTGTAAATAGTGAAATGCTGACAGCACTGCTTTTCTGTTTTCGTTTAAAGAAAACTGCTGCCGAATCTCATCGAATGCTTCTAGAAGTTTACGACGAGCATGCTTTAAGTGAAACTAGTGTGCAGAGTGGTTCAGACGATTCAAAAATGGCAATTTCGACCTGAGAAATGAAGAACATGCATTGCAGGCATTGCTGGATGAGGACGATGCTCAGACGCAACCACATCTCGCAGAACAATTAAATGTGGACTCAACAACTATTTTCAGACGTTTGAAAGCAATAGGAAAGATCCAGAAGGTCGGAAAATGGGTGCCACATGAATTGAATGAAAAGCAGCAGGAAAACCGAAAAACCACTTGTGAATTGCTGCTCGCAAGTGCTTGCAAGGTACAAAAGGAAGTCGTTTCTGCATCGGATTGTGACTGGCGATGAAAAATGGATATATTTCGAGAATCCTAAGCGCAAGAGATCATGGGTAACACCAGGCGAACCAGCGACATCGACCGCAAGGCCAAATCCGGCCAAATCGGTTCGGACGGAAGACAATGCTGTGTGTTTGGTGGGATCAGAAGGGTGTCATCTATTATGAGCTGTTAAAACCTGGTGAAACGGTTAATTCTGATCGCTACCGAGAGCAAATGATCGATTTGAACCGCGCATTGCTTCAAAAACGGCCGGAATATCAAAAAAAGGCAACACAAAGTGATTCTCTTGCACGACAATGCTCCATCACACACTGCAAGACTGGTCAAGGAAACGATTGAGGCACTTAGTTGGGAAGTGCTTTCGCATGCGGCTTACTCACCAGACTTGGCACCGTCAGATTACTACTTGTTCGCTTCGATGGGTCTCGCACTGTCGGAGCAGCGCTTCCCTTCTTACGAAAATGTGAGAAAATGGCTCGATGACTGGTTTGCGTCAAAAGACGAACAGTTTTATTGGCGCGGTATTCATAAATTGTCCGAAAGATGACAAAAATGTGCGCATTCGAATGGATAATACTTTGAATAAAATATGTTTTGCCATCATACTAAAATAAACGTGTTTTTTTAGCAAAAATACAGCGGTTTCATATGCAAGTACCTGGTATTTCCCCCTTGAAAAAAATGTGACTAGCAATCATTTAGTTGTTATCAAAATCAAAGCTGATTTGATTAGTCTATTTTTTCAAAAAAATCAAAGTTACTCAGGCAGAAAGTCAATCAAAAATGATTCAAACTAATCGACTGACTAGCCAGTCAAAAAATCGTGTCAAGTGTAGTTATCCCTCTTCATTTCTTGGTTTAAAGCAGAAACATAGTAAACAGTGGTAAATCACAAATGGCGTTAGTGGTAAATGTTTACGATTGCATTAGGGATTCATGTTTTATTTCAAACACTTTACCTTGCCTTTTCGCTTGATTTTCGGCTACAATTTAAAAAATACCTTAGAAAAATAGTAATTAATAAAATTTCGGAAGCGTTAATCATCGAAAGTAGCAAATGCGTATGAAATGAAGAATTTAATCATAAACACAATTAATCATAGTGTTATAAATTTGAATGCGAGACGATGATAAAATGCGCATTACACATTAAAGATTAAAACCTTTAACATTCATAATGTGCGAGATGTGGTCCTTTTGTGTATATCCCGTTTTTATGGTGACCAAGCAAAAGAATGGGAGAAAGAAAAATAGAAAATGTGCTAGAGATTTGCAAGCAATTCGCCATAAATCTTGTGGCCGACTGAATGGTTTAATCGTTAGCTGAGAGATGACTTCATACTTGTGTAAATTCCCGGCATTGTTGCTGTGGGTTTTGATGTCGATTTGCTCTATACAAACTAAGAAAGAGTGCGCTCAATGGCCATTGATTGCGCCGCTCAACCCTAAATGCAACGGTGCTTAGCTGATACGCGCGAACGCTTACTTCGGATAAGATGTTAAAGATTAAAATAACCGATATAAATTTTATCGGGTCTTTGTTCCTGATTTAAGCGTTTTAATTGTACGTTTGGCGGAGCCTTGAATTATTTGCTGTTGTAATCAACAATCCATTATTTAAGAATGATATTGTTTTGGCGAATGAATATTACATCTTTGCCTGTATAATACACCAAGCAATATACACACCAATCAATTTCAAACAAGCCATTGGAATGGAAGTGCACCGATTGTCAGTGTGTAAATGGCGTAGGAGCAAACGAAGAGGATGACGGGCGCCGAACGATCAAATATCCAAATTCATTTGTGCACACACATATTGCTCATCCCGTATCGCCAACACTCAACCGCTTGCGGTTGGTTTTCTTCGAAAAGTCTCGAAGGATTTGTTTTATACATGCTGCTGCTGTGTGTACCCATATGTGAGCACCATCAAAATAGATCCCTTCACTCAATTTCCCCACCCCCGATGCCCGTTTCAAATACAATAACGCAAAAGCATTTGCTCAAGTGTGCGGTTTGTGTGTATGAATGCCGAGGAAGTCAAAATCCAACAGTTCAGTCCGTCTTGTGATGAATATAAGATCTATTTACTTGGTTTAGCCTCTGTATCAGTTATATGCACGTGAAAATAAATCAAAACCATGTTGGGCCAATTTCAGTTAAAACAACTTTTCGACTAATGAACTCATACATTAAACACACACACATACACCCCAAACGTTTTCTTTTTTTACGCATTCATCTGTGTCTATCATAAATGCGGGCGTATGTATGTTTGTTGTGCGATTTACTGGAAGAGAGAGTGAGAGTTTGCTCAAGATTTATGCACAATTATTCATTGTTACATGCATAATGTTTGGTTTTTAAATCAGAAATATGAACATACCTACAAAATGTGCTTCGATGGGAACCGATGTGTGGCGATGTCTGCGTGATTTATGGTCGGCTGATGTAAAGCATTTCAGACAAGAGTCAAATTATTTATGAATTAATTGCGATTATTGCCAAATGCCAACTTCGTATGCAAATCTCACGCAAATGAACCTTTCAATCTGCACATTTTCAAAGAGCACCGATTAAATTGGATATATTAGGGATGACTACAAAATCATGCCAACATGTGACAAATTCGTACCAAAAATAAACAAATTAGTACCAAAAATAAATGATATATTAATGCACACAAAAAAAATCTACAGGAAATATATATAAATCTGCCGTAAATATTATCTCAAATTGAGATAGTTAAATGTTTGCGGTAAAATTCGATTTGAATGCGTGAAAATGCGTTGAAAGTTATCTAAATTGAAAAAAAAAAATATTTTGACAATCACATGAATTTTCACGCATTCATATTAAATTTTAACGCAACGTTGCTATATGAAATTGTCTATACGTATATTGCAGTAAAATTCTTTTCACACATTTTCACGCATTCATATCGAATTTTACCGCAAATATATTTAGGGCAGACATATAAATATTTCCTGCAGATTTCTTTGTGTGCTTAATTTTGAGTGCTTTTTAGAATACATTCAAAATTAAACATCATTTGAAATCACTTTAAATGCATTTATTGATTTGGTTATTTGTTGCTATGGTATATATGTATTTATGTACGCATAAGCTGCATATATTTGTGAATGTTCAAAACAATAAACAACACGCATGAACATAAAAATGCTATCTCTATCTCACGTGCTAGATGGAAAAATCCGCGATCTCATATAAAAACTCACCATAATTATAAAAGTAGTAATTTTGATGAAAATATTATGGAAAAAAATGTGATAGATATTTATTTTGAAAATAACTCCAAAAACATATTTTAATTGATCCTTAGGAGTTCAAACTATTTTCTATAAAGATAACCTAATCGAATATGTTCTGTCGTTCTCTCCCTCTCTCTCTGCCACAAATGAACATACGTAGCCAAAATGGCTCGACTCATTCTAAATTTCAGCAACGGTATTTGATAATTCAAGTGGCCAGCCAGATACTTCGACAGCTATCTCTGTAATGGATGACATCTTTGCAGTGCAATATCCGAACCAAACCGTCGATTTCATGTATGTGAATGTAGAACAGCCCCATCATGTTTATGCATGAATTGGAACACATGGTTGGTTAAAATGAAAACAATGTAACACCAAATGAAATAAAATGAATTATTGAATCGAAATCAATGTTTGAGAATTTGATTTTCCGATTTGTTTTTACACATTTGTTGTACGTCTCCTCCATCAATTGAAGAAATTAGAATTTTATTTGAGCAAGTGTTGTTACATAATTCCGAACCGAAAAATTGCCGTTGAGCTGTTGAATTGAATCTGCACCTTACAGCCTGCACCTTAACCTTAAGAGCATTGTTTTTGCATCGCTGTCAACATCTCTTTTCATTTTCTTCCTCTTCTAAAGCGAGTTCGTTCAATTGAAAATTGTATTTAAAAATGTGAAATGATGATATATAGAAATATTCGTAGGATTTTTTATTATTATTGTATAATATTTTATCAAAAATTATAATAAATTACTTTTAAATTTAATTTGAATTCGTCAGAACTATAAATATATATAAAAATTCTGACAACATTGAATGAGCATGGGTTGAAAGAACATACATTGAACGCACTCATTTTAGTCGCCATTCATCAGAAGAAGTATAGCATAGTTGTTGGCAGATCATTGCGTGTATTTAATCTGCAATGAAATCGAATGAAGAACATTTGTGGTACAATTTTGACCGGTGTTACTTGAAATTCGAATGCAATATAGTTCATAATAAATTGATATAGCTCAAACCGTCATTTAAATTTATTGATTATTCCGTGCTATATTCCAAAATGGTGATTGATTCACTTAAATTTGACTAAGTGATTGAACGATTAGCTAATCCAAACAATTCAACCGCTTTAATGGAATTTCCTCTTAATGGATGCGACACAAAAACAAAAAAGGACAAGAGCTTCAAACTACAATAACAACAATGGAGTCGATTCAACAGCAGAGAGCAATACAACCGAAAGAAACAAATTGCGCATAAATGACAAAGATGATAGTGTTTGCGAAAAATATAAATTATAGGAAAAGTCAATGGTGGCGTACGCAGAGTGTTGTGATGTGGGGGCTAGTCGTCGGGTGTCGAACATTCAATGCGATAAAATAAATTTTTATTGCTGTTCACTTTTCGGTGAATAACATTTTAATTGAATTTTGAAATTTATGTTTTATTTTCCGCTGCTGCAAATGGCCACGTTTCGTTTTGTTTGTTGTGTGCTAACCTTTTTTGGGTTTCGATACACACCGCGTCACTTCACGCAGATTCACTTGGCAAAGAGAATGCACATTTTACACACAAATCCGTGTATTTGTTTCATCTTATTTTCGTTACCTATTACTTCCATTTCACTAGATCTTCCCGTATAATCAACAAACACACTCCACTCGTGTTTGCAAGTACGAAGAATCGACAAGCTCAACAACAACTCTAGTTGTTCGGCTTGCTAGTGATTTATCTAAATTTTTTCTTGTTCATTAAATTCGATTGAAATTAATGTGAGAGTGAGCATTGCACACACAAGCTCATATAAGCGATCGATTTTATTTGTAGCGCGCGCTTTTAAGATGCTCTTTTATCCCGGACCGTTTCCCGTTAGAATGTTGATGTCGGCTAATGCTTTGAACACTTAAAGACAATTCGCTGTTGGATAATATGTGATGAAAGTCGCCACCGTTTCCTCTATCCCGATTTTCCCGCAATTTTTTCTCCTTTATTTTGATCGTTGCGCCGAACGTACTTGTATATTGAACGTTGAACATGTTGAAATAATCCCCAGCATTTAATTTTTTTCCTTGTAATCCTATAAAAAAGCTTAATTTACTGTTGTCTCCATCATGGTTGCTGCTTTTAATTTCTTTTACCATCGTAATACAGACCACATGAAATGATTTTACACCTTACGATTCAATAAAAAAAAAAAAAACAATTGAAAAAAAGTAGATGGTAGACGAACATTTCCGTTTGCCATCATCAACACGATAGTGTTCGAGCAATGCATTCTCAAGTAGGAGCGCAGAATGTGAAAATTTGTGGTCTATTTGAACACTTTTATTTAGCTTTTCTGTTTTATCACTTTTACTGTTGTAATTAATTTTTCAGTTCAATTTCGTACTTTCAAACGCAATGAAACATGCGGACGGCGGATGGAAAGAGTAAGAACGAGCTTATTTCACAGATCGTCAGAAAGGAGCGAGAGAGCCGATGAGAGAAGGGAGAGATAATGTGAAAGGCGAAACTTGACGAAACTAAAACACGTACTTTACATCGAAAATAATAAAATGTTGAATTAAAATTAATTAAAAGGGTGCGAGAGAAGTAAAGGCGAGGGCGGCGGAAGAAGAGAGCGCGAATCAAATGGACCCATTGGAATGATTTAACGTGTGCCATGGAATGTGGTGTTGAGTGATTGTGACAGAGGGCGGACGACTTCGCCGAGCCAAATATATATGTTTATTTCGAGTTAGTTTTAATTTCACCGGTAAACCACAATTTGCGGTGCTGCGATAAGTAATTGATTTAAAGCGCTCAGCGGGGAGTTAATTCTTTTCGTTGTGAGTTTGAACAGCCGTTTTTGCGCCGAAATTGCTATCCTCTTTTGATTTTGAGCTTCTCATTTGAAATAAACTCCAACTGCTTCATACACAACATATATTTTCTGTGTGTGTTCGTCTACAATTCAGCCGTCATTCGGACAGGCCTGAGAAATTCGCGCTGAAAGATGAAGAAAAACACAATATTGCCGACGCTCATTTAAATGAATGGCTGAGAATAATAGTGCAACGTATTTTTGTTTACAAATGAAGATTCCCTCAAAAAATTTACAATTAAAGTGTCCCTAAAAAATTTTACAGCAAAAGTGTCCCAACTTTTATGTATAAAGCTGATTAAGGTCTAGATATATGACGAAGACACGTATCACTTATTTTTTATCACTCATGCAAAAACCAAAATTGAAATGTTGGAACACTTTTACTAAAACAGTGTTCAAGGATTAAACTTATATCGTAAATTTTTTGGGGGATACTTCATTTTAAAATAATAAAACGTTGCATAACTATTCTCATCCATTCAAATATATAGTGGCATACTCTTCTCGGTCATGATTAAGCGCAAACAAATTGCCATGTATACGTATCAGCTGCTAAATGGATGTTAAACATGACTGTCGAGCATTTTGTAGCGAACAATTAATAAGCAAATAAATAAAATTTTCTTTTCGCTTTGCATGCTTTAAATCATCATCGTTCAATTGCACGTCACATACAGAAACCGAACACCGTGAAACCAGTGCGCAAGAAGAAGGATGGCGCGTCACTCTATTAGGTCAATGCATATGCTGCTGGTTTTTAACGCGCGCGCCTCGGCTCATTGACTGATATCGTCGACATCATAATTGAAAAGCGTTTTCCCGCACAACGCTCGTACAACGAGTCTAGTTAATTTGGGTTTTGCGGTATTTTAACTGAAATGATAGCAACACTTTTTTTAAAATGCGTTCCATTTCCGTCACAAAATGCTCCCTCATTTACCATGAATACATTGTAATTGGTGTGCTTTGGAGAATGAGAGAAAAAGAGGGAGAGCAATATAAAATCAGATGCGAAAATTACTAGAGCTCAAATACAAAAGAAGCATTTTAATGAGTAAAAAACACCTGTGTGCCGCTAAATCATCATTGGCGTTGCTTTTCAAAACACATTATTAATTCTATAAAGTCGAAATAAGCGGCTTGAGAATGAAGCGTGTGTCATTTGTTTTACCGAGAGTGGGCTTTAATTATTTCGCGTGCAAATGAATACAATCAATTTCAGCAAGGATTTTCGGTGACATATGCTCACGATACGAGCGTCGAAATAGAGAGAGAGAGAGAGAGAGAGAGATTTTGCTTGATTTCGCTATGTAATAGTTTGTTGAAATTTTTCCGAAATGTAGAAGATGGATACACTTAGGTTGATCCAGTTCGGCGCTGGGCTCTTTGTTATATTATAAAATCCAATCAGATTGTCGCCAATATTTGAATTTTAATATTTATACATAAATTTAATGAACGTTTTGCGCACAAATAAAATGTTTGCTTCGTGTCACAAGGTATTCATCGATTTCCCGATTCTTGAAGGATACATTTTAATCACCAAATTTGATACAAATTGATTGTAGCAAAACCAAGACAATATTCAAATGGTTCCTTGAAATAAAGATACTTCGTTTGCCTCAGCATTCATTTTAAAAAGTCCGAGTTTTGTGAAGAATGCCGCAAATGTTTTCGGTTTCGCCTAAAAACGAGAGAGGATTTGCGTGGCATGGAGTGAACCAGCTTGTTCCAACTTCTACTGTTTCCCGCTACTTTCTTTATATTTCGCATTTTTTTGCCTCTCTGGTAAATGTGTCTTATCAGTTATCAGATAAATTGCGTATATATAAAAACGGAAAACCTACATTTTGCTTTTCTTTTGTGTAATGCGTTAGTTCTGTGTGCGGCGGTGTCGGTTTCTGCCATTGTTGCTCAGCGACTATGGTTTGTGTTTTTGTTGTTGCTCTACCATTTGATTTCGTTTTCCCATGATTTTTCTTTCGTTGGTTGGAGCTCTCTCGCTCTCGTTTTGACTGTTTTCATTTTTCTTTCGCACGCCGATGACAAATAAGAATCTCGAAGGTGGAGCCAATCTATATAAACAGCACTCTTACGCTTGCTCTCGTCTCAAAGTCCGTGCTCCCTTGAGTTGTGATGTTATATTAAATTTCTTCGTCGCAAAGCTTATACTGTTCGTTTTATGTGAAAGCGTTTATATATTGTATCCATTTTATATCGTCAATGTTTATAACAAACGTAAAAGCGTTCTGCCATGAAAAAAGGCTCGTATTTGGCACATGTTTTTTGGCTTGCTGGGTCCTCAGAAGCTTCTCTTTGCATTTGAGTGTCATCATACATTTTGACAATATCCATTGAAATCCATGAATAAATTATATTAATTGAAAGTTCAAACGATAGAGATTCGGTCGTGCTTTTTTGATCGGAATGCATTCAAGAAATTTGTGCTTGAATTTAATTATTCAAACATTACTCTAATGTACGAGCTTAACGATTTATAAGCGAATGAGGTACATGCTTCGATTTTGAAACAAAGCGATCGTTTGCAAATTGTGACCAAATGCATGAATTTCTCTTCTGAATGAGAATAAATCAATTTGCAGAGCATGCACCGTATATTTTCAAATGATTTGTTGCAATATATTTCATTCACTTCAATCTCACGAACTGGCAAACAGCTTTTCGGCATTCAAATCACTCGTTTATTTTGTGCATATGTCCAATGGCACTGTTGCGATTCTACAAAGCTCAGGCTGTTCTACAAAGCTCTCGAGCCCAATTCGATGTCACGCGAATTTTCGAAATTGAAACCGAATCGATTCAATTACATGATTTGTTCGTCATATTTTTGTGTATTCTTGACCATTTTTTTAATCGCATAAATCAAACTGTCAAACGAGAGTGAATTGAAGTGCATAATTACCTTGGCAACTTCATTATTTCACTTGATATTTGCATGACGAGGAACAACTCAATTTGCGTAAAGGGTCCACATCGAAAACCCAATGCCAAAAATCGGGTTTTTCATCGTCTTATCATTTCAACGAGCTCTCTCTCTCTCTCTCTCTCTCTCTCTCTCTCTCTCTTCCAATGACAACGATATCTCAACTCGCTAACACTTCTTCACTTTAATAATAAAGTTGTTACACTTACACCTTTGAAAGTAATTACATTACGCAGTCGTGTGTTAACGGCAATTAAGCGCAATATAAATTTTTGATTTGCGAGTGTTTTTTTGTGTCTTTGCTTAATATTTGATGCGTTCGCATTTAGACTATGAGTAAATATGTAAGTTATTTTAAATTTGCCGAGTTTTTCGTGAGTGATTAATTTGCCTGAAGTTTGGGTTCTATTTGAAGGAATAAGACGATATACCGTCACGATCACACTCACATCCACACACACGCAACGTACTCTACCACAAAAAAAAATATTCAAAATGTATTAGAAATTAGACGCATTTCTTTTTACGTAATTATAAATTGTGGTTTTTCATCATCAACACATTAATTTCAGCTGAGTGTACAGGCAGATAGACACACGTTCTGATTTTATGATATGATAGTTAAACTGGTTATGCATAAATACAGCGCCATGCCATGCCATGCCGCCTGTTTAACGAGTAGAGGGAAAATGATTTATTTTTTGTCTTGCGTCATTTGTAACGAGCCAAACTAATAGGTGTGGTGGATTTTTACGAGCAACATTATATTCAAAATGTATGTACAAATTACCCCGAGCCTATTTCGGATGGTATGAAAGAATGCAGCATGAATCAAATGTTGATCCTTGATTCTATTGAGAACTTTCACGAAATCTTGAACGCGACTCATCATGATTTAAAAAAATTTCTTTTTTCGGGTGAACCGCAGCAAATGAATAGTTTTTCCCATGAATTTTATCAACATTTCACAAGTGTCACAGAATAGCTCTCCACTGCTCTTAGAAAGGTAATTGATTAAATAGATGAAAATATGCAAAACTCTTATAGTTTAACCACCACTCATAGGCTCCAAACCACCCGATGGAAGCTATATTTTTAATTTTATAATAGTTAATGCGACATTTATGTACATTTTCGTCGAAAATCCAATAAATGGACTTTGCTGTCTTCAATTAGTTTTAATTGGATACAAACAACGTTGGCACGATGATGTTTAGATGCATTCAACAATCGAAAAAATTAAACAGTTTATACAGGATATATCAATTATCATTTGAAAGAACAACATTTATAAATGTTTCGACATGTAGAATGCTCCATTTTAAATTGCATTCTGAAGTATTTAACATTTACAGGTTCAGTGCCATTTTGCTTTTAACATATCCATTTAGGTTCTATACCACCAATGAATGTTAAGACAGATGATTGCATTAGACCAATTCCACGTGGTCGATATCGAATGGCAGTCATGAATTCTCATAGAAATTTCGTTATGCTATTAAACATGGGATTTTATAATGAATACGGCTTGCTAGGGGCCTATGTCAATTTTGAAGTAGCATACACAGTGGTTATAGGTTTTCACATTTATAAGCTGCCAAACAACAATAATTTAAAATCGCAAATATACGCAAGCAACCGTATGCAGCATCAAATATTTGTGGCATTACATTCATACAAATACTGTACTAAATAAGAAATGCACACGATTGCTTGCTCTGAAAACCTCTGTGTGGTTCTTTAACCTCGATGCGTAGCTACACTATTGTTTATCTGCAAGTAGTTGATGTGCCATTGCTCCTGTCTTGATTTTTACTATATACCATAGCTGAAATAATTGATCATACTGTTTGAAAATACATTCAATGTTGCATAATTTTTGGTCGCTAGTATTTTGATTGGCTTAATTGTTTACTCATAGAGTAATATGAATTTTGAACAATGTTTGGCAGTTAATTGTTTACGATGAAATACTTCTATACTTTATAATATGCTTAATTCCGTCGTACACTGCCAGCGAAACACACACACAGAGAGAGAGAGAGAGAGAGAGAGAGAGAGAGAGAGAGAGAGAGAGAGAGCAAGAGACGCAGGAGCGAGCGGTTTGGAGTTATTGGATTCATACAAAGACCGTGTGCGTGTACGTTTTGAATTTATATTTGATTTTCGGGTTGGGAAGTTTTTCGATAGATATGTTGATCGAAATTGTCTCCATAATTAAATCGATTCCTTTTCACTTTGAGAAATGCAGCGAAGAGGAAAGCAAACTATCACCATAAATCTCAAAATGATGCATTTACATTTAGAATTGGAACTGTGAAAAGACCATCTTCGATGTCAACTCTCTCGCCCTGCAAGAGAGTTCAACATTCTCTCTTCATTATGCAATAATAAGCAGTAGCATTTAAATTAAATATTGCCTAATAAAATCATTGGAGTTTAGCAAGTATGAATGATGAATGATTGTTATTATGTTCGGGAAATTAAGACACATGCACAATGCTCGTTTCCGTCAAACCAATAAGTCGGATCGGCGCATAATGCACAATACCGTCACACACATGTACACCGATTTTCTATTCTATTACACGCTTCAGTCAACATGAATGCAATCAGCAAGCTAATACATTTTCGGTGGAAAATTTTAAATGAATTATGAAATAGTTGAACATTGAGAAAATTGATGTGTGCTGATATGGATGTGCGAATGAATGCGTTATGAGGTTAGAAATCGCAGTTTTGTGTGAACCAGACGAAAGTAGCAAAGCTGAATGCACTTAAGCATGTCACACGTTAGTGATATGGAGACGAGGGAGAGCGAGAGAGCATTGCTGGCTCCTTACTCTAACGAGTACACCAGCAAAATGTGATAGATTGACTGGATTCCAGGAATGAACAAATCGAATAGTTAAATATGCAATTTTCATGATTTTTAACGGCGGCAATCGGCATAAAATCCAATTATGAAACAAGTATATGAAACGTCTTGCCGTCACTCGCATAAATTATTCACGAAAATTAATGTTATCGTTCCAATTACATCTCATAAGCGTCATAATTTATATTTCATTCGATTATCTACTCTTTCTCCGGTAAAGAAAAGAGGCTGGCTGAGAATTGGATGGCATTGTGTGCAGGCGGGCGTCATAATCCTTTGACATTTAGCAAATCTTTGTTCGGTATCTTTCTTTTCCTTCAACTCAAAGCAAATAGAAACGGCAGAACGCCTTCGCTCACACAGTTGAAACTCTACGCTCCTGCATTCGTACATGCATGAAATATTTGCATGCACTTGATGTTGCCATTCGTTTGCTGCTACTTTCGTCTATGAATTTCTCCATTAATAGAAAATACACCTAAAATACACAGCTTCAGTGTCAATGTTTAATGGACGTAGCACACAACCTCTTTTGAAACAAAAGAAGACTATCGCTTGTCTTGCATCACTTGGTGAATGAAAAACGTTAGACAACATCGTAATGGAGGCGAAGCGAGACAAAACTTGGAGCGACATTTCTGTACAATTTTGAAGTGCAGTTATATAGATTTAATCGCTCATCATCGGCTCACGTAGTAGATGATTTAATGTATTAAGTGAAAAACTTGGTGGCGGCAGGAAAAGGAAGAGAGCAACGATACAATTTAAATAACGACGAACGATGGCTGCCAACGAAACTTCGAATTATCCGGCAAACATACAACGTACGGAATACACACCCGTTGAATTAAAAGTATTCGGATGGCAACAATAAGAAAAATGTTCAACAAGTTTTCCATTTTGTTTGGCCAAATGAGAATACATAAGTGGATCCAGATGATAGATCAGAGATTGTATCCGAAAGTAAGCAGACGTTTGCATAAGCGGCAACCAATCGCAATGTATAGGAAATAGTTCGAAAGTTCAAAAGTATTCACTTTTCAACAAGTGAGTTTGGAAGGTCACAGTAACAGACAAAAAATCATGAAAGATTGCAGAATAAATTTGGCTTGTCCAAACAATAAGCCAACTACTGAGTCTGTTCTCGTCAACAATTCCATTAATCTGCGCAATATGATGTTTTCTCGCCTTAATGACTTGAACACGCAATCTCTCGTCATTTTGACTTCTCAACAGATTTTTCTAAAAAAATCGAAATCAATATGTAATTATGATATTTTTTTTGCAATTTTAATTCCATTTATATATTTTTCCTTTGGGCAAAATTTAATTTTCACACTAAGCTTGACAGTAGCGCCCTCTGTACCTCCATCTTCTATGGATGGTAAACACTTCTTCCCCTTCTTCAAATAATGACGGCAAAGATGCGGAGCCTGTCAAACTCGCTGTGTGACATTTCATGCAATTCAAATCTAACGAATTTAAAATGAATTCTAGGCTTAGAAAAAATTGTAAATTTCAAGGAATTAAATGTGTGCTTTCTTGCGAACAATATCAGTAACATTTCCATGTACTTTTGTTATGATGTCGTTGTCGTTTTTTGATTAATCGAAACTTAACTTTGGAATAGCAGGGAATTGCTTGAGAATTCAGCGGAATGTGGTGTAAAACCTCAATATGTAATCACAAATTTTAACATGCATGTTATATATAAAAAGCAGATCCACCAAGAAAATATTTGGATTAGCCCGATCTTTGCTAATATTCGTCATTGTTTGATGAAGGGGAAGCAGAATGTTTACAATATGTCTGGCGAGAAGCTGTTGATTGAAGATTCACAAATGTTTTATTTCTAAAAACATAAAATATGGCTATTTAAATATTTTCAGGCATTACTATGCGATGGATCCATCAACTTATTTGAATCCATCGCTTAAATTTATCTACTAAATGCAATGCGACTGACGTATTCATGCTTGTCTGCTACAGCGTAAGCAGTGATACAGTGAACGCGTGTTCGTGTTCGCTGCGACGCTGTCTGTGTTACAATAATGACTGAGAGTTGCACTAACGCGTCCACTGTACCACTGCTTTCGCTGTAGCAGACAAGCATGAATACGTCAGTCGCATTGCATTTAGTAGATAAATTTAAGCGATGGATTCAAATAAGTTGATGGATCCATCGCATAGTAATGCCTGAATATTTTTTGTTTGCTGTAAACATTTGTATATCTGAATTATTCAATGCCTTTCAAAATGAATATAAATCAGCATAAACAATCCATACCAGGTACTTGCATATGAAACCGCTGTATTTTTGCTCAAAAAACACGTTTATTTTAGTATGATGGCAAAACATATTTTATTCAAAGTATTATCCATTCGAATGCGCACATTTTTGTCATCTTTCGGACAATTTATGAATACCGCGCCAATAAAACTGTTCGTCTTTTGACGCAAACCAGTCATCGAGCCATTTTCTCACATTTTCGTAAGAAGGGAAGCGCTGCTCCGACAGTGCGAGACCCATCGAAGCGAACAAGTAGTAATCTGACGGTGCCAAGTCTGGTGAGTAAGCCGCATGCGGTAGCACTTCCCAACTAAGCACCTCAATCGTTTCCTTGACCAGTCTTGCAGTGTGTGATGGAGCATTGTCGTGCAAGAGAATCACTTTGTGTTGCCTTTTTTTGATATTCCGGCCGTTTTTGAAGCAATGCGCGGTTCAAATCGATCATTTGCTCTCGGTAGCGATCAGAATTAACCGTTTCACCAGGTTTTAACAGCTCATAATAGATGGCACCCTTCTGATCCCACCAAACACACAGCATTGTCTTCCGTCCGAACCGATTTGGCCGGATTTGGCCTTGCGGTCGATGTCGCTGGTTCGCCTGGTGTTACCCATGATCTCTTGCGCTTAGGATTCTCGAAATATATCCATTTTTCATCGCCAGTCACAATCGGATGCAGAAACGACTTCCTTTTGTACCTTGCGAGCAGCAATTCACAAATGGTTTTTCGGTTTTCCTGCTGCCTTTCAGTTCATGTGGCACCCATTTTCCGACCTTCTGGATCTTTCCTATTGCTTTCAAACGTCTGAAAATAGTTGTTGAGTCCACATTTAATTGTTCTGCGAGATGTGGTTGCGTCTGAGCATCGTCCTCATCCAGCAATGCCTGTAATGCAGTGTCTTCAAACTTCCTCGGCGGTCTACCACGTTCTTCATTTCTCAGGTCAAAATTGCCATTTTTGAATCGTCCGAACCACTCTGCACACTAGTTCACTTAAAGCATGCTCGTCGTAAGCTTCTAGAAGCATTCGATGAGATTCGGCAGCAGTTTTCTTATAACGAAAACAGAAAAGCAGTGCTGTCCGCATTTCACTATTTACAGGCACAAAATCCGACATTTTTCAAGAGCGAAAAAAACAAATTGTTGTATGAAACTTGAAATATTGTATATGGAGTATTGTTGACAGATGTCATATTTACTAATAAGCATGAACAACATGGTTTGACAGATCACACAGTACCAGCTATTGACCGCTAGATGTCAACCGCGGTTTCATATGCAAGTACCTGGTACAGACAATTAGTGAAATGTTGAAGCGTATAGTACAATCGTTTATGTAGAGATGGCGCGTTCCAACGACATTTAACACCCCTTTAAATAGGAGAACATACAAAGTATCGTTCGCTTGCAGACATAAGAATTTGATATGCTAACTATTCGAAGTCTGAATTCCCGCTGAATATTTTCATCGCATGATTTATTGCATTTCATTATATATATTTGTGAACATCATGTTGAAACACCAATTAATTTGTAAATAATTACAGAAGAAGAAGTATGATAAATGTCCAAGTGGCATTTTGATCATATTACTCCTGTAATAAAAACAATCACTTTGACCATTCTGTTGCAAATTAATTTCATCCTTGATACGTTTTGTTCAACTAAAAAGCGTTGTCGGTGTGATATTTTGCATCAAAATCAAATGATACGTTTTGAAATGATCGAAATATCCTAAATAATGAAATGCAATGATTCGATTTTAAAAAAAACAAAATTTATCTGTGCGAAACGAATCGAATCAAATGAAATGGAATCCTTAAATGCATTAAGAGGCAAAAAAGTGGGTAGCTGCATCAACAGGCAACTGGGTTTGTCCGTCATAAATTATATTTCGAGAATTGGAATGCGATTTTTCATTTGCTACCGCCTTGCAAAATAAGGTGAGAGAGAGAAGGAGTATGGAAGGCTTTGGTTTCAGCCACATCGCTTCATATCCGTGTACAGTGTACAGCTTGTACACTCAAACCGAAAAATTGGCAGCAATCCAAGAAATGTCAGGTAAATTAGTGCGGCCCGATACATTCATAATCGTGATGCATGTCTTGAAACATTGAAAACTCATACAGATCCAAATCAGCGAACCGACTTTCAACAAAGTTAGACAGAGTGTGTTAGAATTAGAGTTTATTTGCGGATTTTCTCTGGGTTGCCAAAAAGCAATTCTTATTCATTTCATATTTTCCATTTGAAAATTCCGAATTTGATGTGCATCACACATTCACAGGGCAAAAAAAAAACATCTGACTGTTTTGCGCGCTAAAATACTCTCTTATGTTTCAGAATGATACGAATGAACGATGGAATTCGCGCTTGTGTGGCAATATTTTAAAACAAATATTCAGAAACAGTGCTGATGCCAATGATATATATTTTTAGAAATTGAAATATTCTGCCTGTCCATTTCAATATTTCATATTTCGTCTTATCCCACACATTGGAACATCATCTGCATTTAGTCCTGCGTACACCCGAAATGTTCTGACTCTTGAATGTTCCCTAGGTATTTGTTGCTGAAAAACAAATTTTGTATATTGATACGAACTAAGTTGATTCGATCGAAATTCAGACGAGATATGTAAGTTTTAATCAAGCTTTTCTGAATTCAGAGAAGAAACATGCCAAACATGGCTTTTGAAATCCAATTTATTTGAAAAATAAAATCTGTTGTAACTGAAAAAACCATTTATGACACAAATGAACTATGTGTTTTCACTATCGTTCCCAATTTCCGACTGTCCATTTTGATTATTGTATCGTCTGAATCACCATGAGCCTTATGTTGGCGTTAACTTTCAATGTATGATGAATCCACTCATGGGATGAATTACCTGCAATTCGAAATAAATTGCGACAACAATTTCATTTGAATTCACATGCGAAACATTCAACATCATCATTCCTATGGCATATATCACGATGCGGATAAATCGCGTACAATTTCGTTCGCCGAAAGACTCTCTTCGAAATAAACCGAACTAAAAGTTGTGTTCAAAGAAATGGCAAAAAAGACGGCTGACGAATCAACCATAAATTCAAATCCATTAAATGCATGGCTATATTCTAATTAAAGTGGCAGTTCTTACACCGTAAATAATGAATGGAAGCCGTTGCAATTAATATTTGTCGTTTAGCTTTTTTTGCTTCGTACCTTTCAATATACCGGGCGAAATGTATTTACTTACTTTGTAAACATTTGTCGTCGGCAAAAATTTCATTAATTTTTCGAATGTTGTGTACAAGGATGCGTTGCTGGTTGTTGTTATTGAGTCCATAAATTTGATATGAAAAAAAAATGCAACAGATGCCAAATGATGGAAAAATCGGATAAAAAATTACTTTCATGCTCACCTCCACCACATTTTTTTTGAATATCAATAGACAAAATATGGAGTAGTACGATTGAAAAGCAAAAAAAATCTCGGGGTCTCTCATCACCATAATCTCTATCTCGCTCATACTTGCACCCAAGCAACGCGTTGGTTAAATACAAATTGATGTTAAATATTTTTTTGTAGAGTGTTGGGGAAATGATGAAATTTGGTGTCAATTGAACTATAATCAAAGATCAAGAACACTATTCTGAATGCAGTGCTCATCGAAAAACGCTGACAACACGACGGCTTTGCTGTTGTATTGAATGAGATCACTGGAAAACGTTGGGCAGAAGGCAAATCGTTTTTATCCGAAAAATATTTGCATATAATTATTTAGGTCAACAACAATTCACATTTATCACTTTTATGTGCTTTGCTTTAGTTAAAGGACAAAAATGCCAAAATATTATACCGAGAATTGTTGTACACGTCGCGTCCACCCATTCACTCTTTTTGTGTTCGCCCGTTTCTGCATTTATACATGTGCAGTTTGTGCGACTTTTTCGTCGTTTTGATTTCATTCATCCACTCAAATAAATATAAATGTTTTAAGTGAGCATAATTTGAGAACTGAGGCTTATATGTGTACGATGTACATTCATGTGCGCGGATCACATGGCTGTGCATTTATATTTTACAATGCATCGTAGCAGTGTCATGTAAGTGCACGCTTTTTTTCAATATGATTCAATTGTTTGGGCAATATTATTGTTTCTGACTGTTTTCGATATATTGTCTCTTTGTTTTCGACCGAGACTTTGGGTCACTTTTTCACCCCTATATATTTATAAACACTTTGAATGAGAATTGTTGCTGCATTATTTTGGTTTTGGCGAACAACAAAAAAGTTTGATCGCCTTATTCGCGACGATGTATTGAACAATTGGAAAGCATTATCGTTTATCTACTGTTCACCATTCACTCACTCATCAGCGTTTCCAACGAATGGATATTATATACGGCTTCTTAAATTCGATTTTGAATAATTTCAACTTCAAGTTACAATGATGTTTTTCAACATATTGGGAAATTCCAAACATGCGCGATTCACTTCATCCAAATCCAGTGTCGCACTTATTTAAACAAACAGAATGGAATAAATATGAAGTGCAAATTGGTCTATACCAAATCCAATGAAGATAAATTCCATGATCAAATATCATTTCTATGATCACATGTTCGGTGGTGTTTATAGTTGTGTTAAAAATCGACAATATGCTTAAGTGAAGATTCAGATTATAGTAAATTAGACCGTGGATAGTTTTTACTAATTCAAAAAACAAGAGACAGGCATTTATGAGAAAGTTTGAACTACTCTGTTTTATACAAATGGTGTTGATATGTAGTTTTCGTAATGTCACAACACATTTGCATAAATAGTTGAAATGAATCAATAAACGCGCCTATTTATTCGAATTAAATCACGCATGAATTGCATATTGGTTGCTGTACATCATCTGAATTTGAGGCAATTGTCAATGTGTTGGGCTTATTTAAAGAGGGGCAATAACATGGAATTGTCACGATGCAAAGACTTAAATGGTGAAGCAATCGCAGATTTTCGAGCATTTTTCAGCACTTTGATTATCAGCTCGGTTGTATCTCGCATGGAAAGAGAGCGGGAGGCGAGGCACGGAGTATGGAGAGAGAGAGATGCTTCATATTAAAAAAAGCACATATCAAGATAATTATATGGTATAGGGTTCGATTGAACAAAATATTGAATGTACGGGGCCGTCGACAGCGACTTACAACTCATTTTTCAAAACAAAACTATCAACTCAACGCAGAAATGCGGCGCATACACAAGATTGATTGCATGAATCACACAATGCAATCGGTGCTGTTGCTCGGTGTGTCACCGAGCTGTGTATTATTGCATGATGTTGCATTGTGGCGTTCGGGAAAAATACATGACAGAAACACTTACAACTTGTTATTTTGCGTTTTCATTTCGTTCGCTTTCCATTCGCTCTGTTGATGGTTGCTTGGACCGACGGCCGGAGTGAGCGAGGGTGTACGAAAATGTGCGAAAGTCTGTGTGTTCAGCAGAGCTGCATTCACTACATGGTGTTTCCACGTTGCGAGTGAGTGTGCGAACGAGCACTTCGAACGTTTGCCAGCATAACGGCGAAAAGTAATGTAGTATGTGGACAAAATGAAAACAAACCGAAGCGGAATCAGTTGATGAACTGTGCTGAAACTGAATAGACGTATATTTTGTCGAGCTGTGTGCCCCGTTATCCCATTAGTCCTGTACGTGCAGGAACGTTTCATTTTGAATATTTTTCGTCTCGATTTCGTTGATCGAAGTGTGTAGATTAAACACTCCAAAATCCGTAAGATAGATCGTTCTTCCTTTTTTGCCTAAATACACAGCGTTTTCTCCTTTCAAAATAATAAAACAAAAAATATAATACACCATATAAAACAGCCAGATGCGTACTCATCATATTCGATTTTTCGAATCTTACACAAACACACCATACATAGATTTATTTAAATCGTGGTCTTAAATCTTCTAATGTGCATGACATATATTTTCTAGTGCGATGAACAATTAATTTATGTTCTTTTCGGCGTTTATGATGTGTGAATAAATTTCGAAACGATCAAAAGCGGTTTGGTGCGTTCGAATTTGTCAAGTCGGCTTCGTGTATAATTTACACAGTTCAAATTGCCATGTTACACAAATAATCGGTTGAACAAAAATCCCGAGACAACAAGAAGAAGAAAAAAAAAACTTAAGAAACAATAAATTGTGTAAAAATCGAAAATACAAAGGAAAAAAGAGAGAAAAAAAAGAAGAACAAAATAAGTGCAAGTGTTCGGCTTCCATTTGATATCTTTGCGGACAAACCAATCGAAACGCATGCAGATAAAAATACAACTGGAAAAATTGAGCATTGAATTGGTGCGCAAAGCTGACTAGAAAAAGTTTCACTTCCAAAAGTCATTAAAATCAACTGTTAAGTTGCTGAAATTGTGTTTTTTTCTCGATGTGCATATTTCTGTCTTGTGTTGCAAAATAATCTCATGACATTCGTGATATTGGTAAGGGAAAAAGAAAAATAGACGAGAGTTTAAGAGCACACACACACAGCTTACACGTGATAATCCGCAAATCCCAAATGTTCCCCACAAATAACAAACTCTAAAGGTACGCAATTTTGAAATGCTACTTATTCTATTTATCAGTTGTTAAATGAGCGCCTGATCTCTCTTTGAATTTGTATACGCACTCCGTTCGCTCGAAACAATATCCCTACTCATAGACTTGCATAACCTTATAAATAATTTATACTTACTATGATTATATATATATATATATATATATATATGTATATGTATATAGATCGATAATTACCACACAGCTCGTCATGAAAATTTCATTCAATTCCATGTTATTGTAATATAGCTGCATTAATTTGTGCATTTTTCAAGAATCAAGCGTGTTCGTTTGTATTTCACAACATCTGAAATTTTCGCGCGCGACTTACGATCACATTGCCGATCGTTTGCTTTAATTTTAACGATCATCGTCATTTCTTCTGAACTTCTACATTTTAAACTGGATGGTACTTTATTAAATTTTCCACATTACAAATTAACATCTAATTTTGCATATAAAATCTCAAAAAGGAAATTGAATTTACGCTTTTTATTACCGGCAACTTACAACAAAGAATGCACCCTCGTTCGAACACATGCAGTGGATATGGAGTCGTATGGAGTGCGCTTTCATTAAGTTTTGGTGCTGATGTTCTATAAACGAATGCAACGAAGCATATCAACAAATATAGAAACGGAACGTTGGCAATACGCTTCTTTCAACAATGCTTATACATGTATCATAATATGCCCTTATTGGAAAGAAGACGAGCACGACGATGGAAAAGAAGAAAGACCGGAAAAAATCCATCCAAAAAGCTCGGTAACCACTAAAATGTGTGTATCGCCAATAAGGATATCATGAAGGCATATTTTCATTCTTTCATCTTCCGTTCGTGTGTTCTGGAAATGCCGACAATCGACTGATCCACATTCGCAATCGTTCTTTTTATAAGGCCGGAATAGATTTTCAACTGTTTAATCTTTTGCGGCCGCATTCCGAAATTTTTCTATTTTTCCCGTTCTTTTTTCTTCATTCACTATCGTTCTGATTTTGTTGTTTGTTCCATTCCCGTACACACTACTTTCGTTATTACATTCAACGTTCTAACTAATATTGGCCATTTCATTTTGTGTGCAAACATTAAAAAAAGAAAAATCATAAACTTTTACAACTTTCTTTAACTACAAAAGCATAAAATAATGGCATTCGCTCCAGTAAACGTCGACCATATAGCCGAGAGTCGATGAGGGAGTGTGAGTAGATGTTTATGAGTGTTTGTCTGTGCATTGGCACTGGCACTTATCACCAACTAGAGCACCAACTATTTCATCAACGGAACCACACGTCCATGTTCGCCGCTTACATCGCTCTCGAGCACATACACGCGCAGGCATTTTAATGCATTTCTGATATATGCAATTATTATCACATTAACTTTAATTTGGTGTTGTAATTATGTGTAACAAACAAATTGAGAATTGGCTGCGGCTTTTCTTTTTGGCGAAAGCTCACAGCCAAAAACCCGAAAATGCGTTTACAAATGTTTGGTCAATGTTTTTTCAACGGCAAAATCACACTTCCCATTATCACATTGTGTCGACGAAATATCCTTCAAACCAAATATAGATTCAAATTTTCCAAAATTTATCGGACCATTTAAATTAGTCGAAAATTGAAAAATGAAGAACATTTAAATTGGATACCTGAGAGAGAAAGAGAAATATTACGTCGAGAAATGAATACATTTCATTGGACGATTATTCCACTTGACGGCTTCACTCGCATCGAGAAATGTGGAAGAAAAGTAGAGGATAGTTCTGTGCAATTTGGAAATTTTGATTCGATTTTTTTTTGTGATGGTGATGATAACGTTATATAAAATGCTTTGCTATGGTCGAGACCCACTGGCCGAAGTGAGGTGATAAATCTTGCAATTGGTAGAAAGATGGTGTTACAAATAGTAATCGAATATTTTGCAGAGAGAAAGAAGATGTCTTTTTCTTTCGAAAATCCTCTGTCAATCCTGCCGCAACCTCCGCCATCGCACGCTACTAAATGAACATTCAAAAGTGTTTATTCGAAAAGCTAGTCCTTTAATACCAGTATCAATGTATGGCAATTCAGCAAACACTTCGCAATGGGTGTTCGTAATTGAATTAAATGCAACACTAATTACAAATCAATGGGAAACATTGTGTAGAGCAACAATATACGTCGTCCATGCACTTCGGGGCCAACGTGCGAAATAGATATAAAATGCACACAAACAATGGCAAAGGCACAGTGCTGTTGTCTTTCTCTCTCTCTCTCTATCTCTCTGTGTCTGTCTGTGTGTGTGTGTGTGTGTGTGTGTGTGTGTGTGTGTGTGTGTGTTTGTTTGTATCGGTTCTACCGATAATGTGACAAGTGGTGGAACAATTCAGGACAAATCCAATGATGTATTGTAGACAAAGCCGCAACGTTGAAGAGATAATACTTCAAGGCGAATGGATTTAAGCAGAAGCATCATTTGAGGCATCTGACTGATGCTAATCGAATTAATTTGCGACGCAGAATTAGATTTATGATGTACTGAGACACCGAATACCACTCAGACATCTTTCACAAGATTGCCACACACTTGCAAACACACTGCACTTGTGCGTAAATTTGGCAGCCACGATTAAATGCAGCTGTATTTTCAAATATGTATACACGACAAAATCATTTAATAATGCCGAATAAGTTATGTGTATGGAATTTTACTTCAATATTTGATGTCACTTCACATATCGCTTCACCTCATACAAAATTAGTCCACTTTCAAACCATCAAAATTCGATCACTTGTTAGACAAGAAATTAATACGTTTATCTTAAACTGATGATACATTATCGTTCAATCGATCGTGTTGCATTGAACTCAAAGTTTCCCAATACCTGCCTGCAAAATGGATGGACATTCGACAAAAAAAAAATGCTAAATTAATCAATTGGAGTGATGTTTAAAGAGTCAACCATCATTCGCTGGTGCGAACTTTTTTAGTGTTTTGAATAGCACGAACATGAAATTTTCGTGATGTATTTTGACAATTGAAAAAGTGTAGGCAGAATAGATTTATCTGAGCTCTGCTTGACTTTCACTCATCACATACATTTTTTTTTATCAACATCATTTAACGTTTTCTGAATTGTGAATAATAAATCAGTCGAAAGTAAAAATCGTTCAATTCATTCGAAGCGCCAATTTATTCGAATAAATATAGTAACGCGTGAACGTTACATTGTTAACATATTAATCGGATTCCGAGCGAGGATCTGGTTCAATAATTCGCCCAAGCAATTGGAACATTGATAACGTCATTGATTTTTACGGTTATTTGGTAGCACCTAAATAAATATAATGAAACTCAAAGAGTAACCATCGATTGAATTATCACAAATATAAACATACCAGACTAAATATTTACGTTTGAAAGCGAAAAAAACACACATATGCACAACTTCAAAGAGAACGAGTGATCTGTTTTGATTAGTGTGATGTTCAAAATGTGCGATATGTTCCTCCACTCATAACACCCCGCGAATGCAATTCAATGAAATTTACTTATGTGTAGAGGGATATTATACAATAAATATGATTTCTGCTTTAAAATAGAATTCGTTTTTCCATTAACAGTCACTCCAAATAAACATATTAATATAAATGTTTGCTAATGAATGTTCAGCCACAATACACAGTGGCCACACTGACATACTGTGTTTCCATCGGAATGTGTAAATACATCGTGCACATTGTTTTAACCGAAGATACTACAAATAAAAGCAGTAAACACACATCAATTTATGATGCGTCCATTATATTTACAGCATATCCTTTGCTCGCTCGATGTTTCGTTTTGAATTTGCCATTTGTTTAACATTTTTAATGATATAAGTACGACCTGTGCTGTCCGGATGAACATGAGTATCGAAATTTGGATTTTTGAAAGAAAAAATACGTTAGACAATATTCAAACAATGAAGAATTTTTTTTCTATACCAAACCGTAACATATTATTCAAGTTCAAAGCAATTTTTCCAAATGCAGTTTTAACACATAGCAACATTCAGTTTGAATGAGGAATTCAAATGGAATAATTTCGTGGAATGCATGATTCAAGTTAATTTAAATAAAATGTCAATAAAACAAATTTCAAAAGATTGTTTGGTTTTTCACTTCGAAGAAAAATTTGACATTTGGTTTATTGACATTTTATTTCTGTTTATATACAAATGTAAATTAACTTGCGGATAATATACACATGCTTACAAATAAAGTACTGATAAATTGTTGGCAGTGTACATATAAACATTCTTTATGATCGTATGAAGCAGAAAATCTCGGAATATCGCACAAATCCACTATAAATAGTTCTGATTGATTTAAATCTTCACTTGCATAGGGCGTATCATTCGCAACATTTCATCCATCCAAACTCAAGCTAAAAATGAAAAACAAATAGCGTTCATGTATGTTCAAATATTTGTGAATGAATTATGTTAGAATATTGTGCAGATGAATGACAGTAGAAATGCAAAGTGTATGGCTACATTCTGTGCAAAGGTGTTTTTCTCAAACTCGAAACATTTATTTTTGACTTCTTAAAACAATTATAAACTATGAAACATTCAAGAAGTATGCAATTATAATTTTGACTGACCATGTAATATGAACGGAATGCGAGACACGTGAAATTGATTATGATTCAAATGTGCACATTTCAATCATAAAATTCGGTGAGTTTCAATGCACATAGCCAACCATTAAATGTCAATCAAAAAAAGCTACTCTTAACTCAATTTCTTCTCTTGAATGCGATTTCGAAAATTTCGGTTTTTGTTCATTTAAACGAAAGAAAAATGATACGATTGATTTACGGTCAATCTAAGTTTGGTCATAGTAAACTATCTAATATAAAGAGTGATTCATTTGAAACTTTTTTTTGAAATTTAAATTAAACGCATGAAATTGAATGTTATATTGAAAATTTTATTATGAGTCGAAAGTACAATCTATGGCATTTACTTGTTAAAGATAATTTCATTTAAATGTTGTCCACGACTCCGTTTTAAGTGGCCCATTCGAAAGGCCCAATTTTCGACAATGCGTTCGAGCATAGCGGCCGGTATCTCGAGAGTAACACGAGTAATGTTGGCTTTCAAAGCGTCAATTGAAGTGGGCTTATCCTTGAAGACCAGAGACTTCACATAGCCCAAATATAAAAAAATCCAAAGGTGTGATATCATACGATCTAGGCGGCCAATTCACGGATCCAAAACGTGAAATCAGCTGCTCGTCGAAATGGCCTCTCAATAAGTTCATTGCTTCACGCGCTGTATGGCTTGTTGCGCCGTCTTGTTGAAACCAGATATCACAGACATTACGGTCAGGTGAATTATTCTTTGAAATTTCCCGGCAATCATTCTTTTGTTAGTTGGTAGTTAGTACTATCATTGACTACAATCATTAGTTTTTGATATTAATCATGACAACAACGAATTTCATTCTGCGATTTTCATAAAGAGATGATTTCTGACGACCAAGGAAATCGGTCATGAAACGTATATTTACGAGAGAAAAGACATGGATCTATACACACGAGCCCCAACCGATCGATCAATCGAACGAATGGTGCCAAACGAATCTTGAAAACACAGACGCTGTCTGCTACAAAATACAATTATGTTTAGCTGGCTGAGAGTTCAGAACTTTAACAAAAGACGAAATTGATCTGAATTGATCGCATATACATATATATCTCAATGTAAATAATATTTTGACAAGGTAGATATCAAAATCAAATGAGTCGGTATTACTGAGCCGAATATTAGCATTTATTTGAATATTTCAATGATATCTCCAATATCTAATAATAAAAGTCTCTTCTTTCTTCTGAATTTCTATTTATTCTGTTTTCAAGTACCGAGGTATAACCCCTTAATGTTGTGAATTATGCATTTCTTCTGCCAAGCTGCGAATCAGAAAAAATGTTCGTATAAAGTATATTATGTCGGAGAGAGATATGGATGTATGGATGTGTGGATAGATGTGAGGATTTCCAAGCGGAAATCGCCGCGTAGGCCTTGCGCCTTTTGCGAAACGACTCACTTGAAATTCATGATGAATTTCAATAGAAAATTTCGGTTTCAATTACATCCTGAGGTTATTATTAGATAGTCTGTGAGTAGTGCGTATTGCAATTGAGGCTCCTATCACATTGTCTTTGTGTATAAGTGGAAGAGTAAAATGTTCCTCTAACAAGGAATCAACCCGACTGTTTGACGAAGTTTGTTATGCAAGTTACATGTGCTTCCATAACTTCGTTCGGATTGAAAAGCTCTTTTCCAAAAATCGCTTTCCTAGTTTGACTGTGATCTGTGCATGTGCAAAGGAAATGTCTTGCACTCTCTGCAGCTCTGCCACAGTAGTCGCAGTCTGGATAATTTCTGAATCCAACTCTTTTTAGGTGTTCGTTGAACCTAATATGTCCAGTGATGATTGAGATTGTTAAGCTCATATCCATCTTGTCGAGGTTGAGCAATTTATTTGCGAAGTTCTTTCTCGGTGTTTCGACAAATTCTTCAGTGAACAGGTGTTGGCAGCTAGCCATTTCTCTCTCATACACTCATCGACCCAGGAATCACAGATTACTCTGCATTTCCTTTCTTTCCACCCGAGGGGGGTTCTAGGCCTGGTGTAGAGTTTGAGGCTCCTTCTTTGGCAAGCAAATCGGCTCTGCGAATTCCTTCACACCTCAATGTCTCTATTCTGTCCCAGCATGGTTAGCGTCGGAGAGGTATAACTATGAAAGCGATGAAATTGATTTGAAAGAATAAATAAAGATTTTCCATTTTATTTAGAAAGTCACCTTACTTTTTGGACATAGCAGTATTTCGAGAATAATTGGCTTTTCAAATGCCTATCTCCTTAAACTTGAGCAAAAAATGCGTGCGAAAAAAATATTGAAAATTTAAGTTATAGTTCACTTTTATTGCAACTTTCTTTTGGTTCACTTTTACTGGCAATTTTTCTATAGTCCACTTTTATTGGCAATTCTTATGTGATTCACTTTTATTTTCTATTTTGCGAGAAGAAGTTTTTCTCCTACCTCACTCATAATATGAATTAGAAATTCATTAATTCTTATAAAGCGAAGAACTTCATTTTTACAAAATTTTCACAAAAAGATGAAAAATCTGTTTAAAATGATGATCTTTTAAAAAAAATGCAGCAACAAAGTGTCAAAAGCAAAATAAAGTGTTCCTTTATCATTTCCACAAAATTGCATACTGTTTATAGTAAATACGCATGGCAAGAAATGAAATTTTAGAATCTTCAAGAAAATTCTTCAAAATTGCTTCATTGGAAGTGTTGGTGCTGATTCACAGGATATGTTCATCACGAAAATACATTCGAACATTATTTTAAATTGGTTCTTGACTTAACTTTTTCAGATAAACTTTCCGCAGTTGGAATTTAAATCTATCGAAATAGCGGCTGAAGAAGCAGAAAAGTATCACCGAAACGGATTGTGTGCAACGAAGGGTACCGCTTTTGAAAGAGAAGCAGTAAATACTGCTTACAACACGTCATTCATGATGAAAATGTCAAAATTATCAAATCAGACGAATTCACAAGATCCGCAGGCTGTGAATTCACGAGTTTTTGTTGGAAATCTAAATACATTTCAATGTTCAAAAACAGACGTGGAAAGGATGTTCCAAAAATATGGCCGTTTAGCAGGTATTTTAATTCATTCACTTTCAATGCATCTTAAATTTAAGCATGTAGTTTAGCATTTATCATATCCAAAATTATTCGTGTAAAACGCAATAATCATGACAGTATGTATCACCGTAAGATTAATGCAACACCCATCAGTGTTAAGTGGCGATGAATGCCAAATAAGCACACCATCTCTCAAACTCTTCAACATTTTTTATTTTTTATTTTTTTTGAATTTTCATTTTTATGCTGATTGTTCTTTTCATTTCAAAAGTTATTTAATGATTCAGTGTAGATATACCAATGTGTATAAATAATAAAAAGTATTTATTTACAAGATTTTCTGTTTATAGAAATAATACATTAGTGAAAAATCTAAAATCCAAGTAAATTCATGATTTTCCAAACAATACTGAATAAAAATGGCAAAAAATTTGAGAGCTCTCATGCGTGATCTGCCAAAGAAATCCTATTGAAAAAAAAAACGTCCATATGAATCAGTCTTTATATCTTTTGTCTATTGGCGGCAGCGAGATATTGAACACTCTGGTAAAATATGGTCGTCATTCTGTTCCATCCGAGCTCTCAATTCGTCGAATAATCGATAAGCTGGAGAGTGAATTTACTTTTTTGAATACTAAGTCTCGAAATTGTAAGCGTACCGCACGTTCTGCACAAAATATAGCCGTCGTACAGGCCAATATCGAGGAAAGCCATAATTTGTCCATTACACGTCGATCTCAGGAATTGGGCTTGTCCAGCATGACTACCTGGCGTATTTTGCGGTTAGATCTTGGCCTGCATCCATATAAGATGATTTTGGCCCAAGAATTGAATGACCACCGTTTGCGTCGGTAGTTCGCCGATTGGGCTCTGGGATCAATTGGAAATGATCCCAATTTTTATCGAAAAATAATCTTTTCTGATGATGAGCATTTTTGGCTCAACGGCTTTGTAAACAAGCAAAATTAACGCTACCAAGGAAAACCCTCAGGTAATTCATTCATCTCCATTACATACCGAGAAATTAACCGTTTGTTGCGGTTTATGGTATGGTGGCATCATCGGACCATTTTTTTTTTTTCAAAAACGCCGAGAACCGAACTGTTACTGTGAATCGGGAGCGATATCGGGCCATATTAACCGCATTTTTAATTCTGTAATATTATGATATTGATGCAGAGGACCTTTACTTTCAATAAGATGGCGCAACTTGCCATATTGGCCGCCAAGATCTTGCGATTTAACGCTTCTGGTTTATTTCTATTAGGGATACGTTGAATCTAAGGTTTATGACAATAAATCAAAGGCGATTGGAAAGCTTGAAATCAAAATCCGAGCACTATTGCAGCTAACCAAGCGGACCGTGCTTGTATGGGATTGGAGAGCTATTCGAGAGTATGCCAATTGACCGCGCCATCTTATTTTACATGGGTGAACTCAATTTAGATCCATTGAAATGCGAACAAAATTTTTATTAACACAAATAATAAAAACAAATGAGTCATTGAAACGATTGAAATAGATGGCCCAATAGATGGCGCTGGAGAATAGATATGATTAAAATGTCTCAAATAGCACGGCCTCCTTGCAGCTCACCACTAGAAATGCTCCGAAAAGTCATCGAAAATTGGCATGAATTTAGGTGTGTAAGAGGAGTCGTCAAGACTTGGGAGTCGTGGGGGCCATTTGGCCGATATATTGTTTAAATCATAAATGGCATAGAAAATCCAATATAATATAAAAGATTTCGATCAAATTTTCATTCATTCATTCATTCATTATTCAGTATTTATCAGAGTTTGACAATTTACCGGTTAATTTACTCAATAGGAATATACTTTGCGCTAACTAGTATGTACTTTTGATTAACCTCTATAGTCCAAACAATGGGTGCGCCTAACGTTAAAGTAAATGAATGACAATGTAAATGCCAGTGTCAAATAAATAAATTGAAAACAAATTGTGATTTCTTGTGTTGGTTTTAATTAAGGTTGCTTCACTCATATATTTAAAATTAATGATATTATCATCATAACATTATTAGAATATTACATTTCCAATATCATTTGAAATTCAACCGAATTAACGGAAGATATAAGATGCACCCATCCTAAACCAATATGTCAAAGGTTCATCGAGGTACATACCGCTAGATGTATGTTCTTGAGTAAATGTCAACGAAATCGGTCAATTGTCAGTCTCTGGTATTTATAGACCGAATTGTGTACCGTTAGGTGTGTTCAGTCTTGTACGACTGCACTGCATTCGAATGCTCGAGCCCATGAATGGCTACTACCTTTTTTGCGGTGATGTGTTGAAAATTGGAAATACCCACTAACACAACCTTATCGTTAAGGTAGTCAATTTACGTGTGTCTGTGCTAACTCAAAATCCTCTTTGTGCACACACACGGGACCGACGGCTTAAAGTGTCCTCCGAAACACTCCGTGAGTCGAACATCACTGTTTTATGTGTTAGTTTGTCTCTCATCAATGCATCACTGTTATTAGCAATGATGAAATTGATAGAAAATCAAACGGCCGAACTCACGTCCCCATGCTTGCAAAGCCGGCACGCTAACCAATACTCTACAGCTGGCTTTTATCTTGAATTTCTCTCTCTTTGTGTATGTGTATCGTGTGCATTGTTACTTAAGATTGCGGCCGCGTCGAGCTAAATGCCAAGACTTACTCTTGTATCATACGAGTGGTATATAATATTCTAATCCCCGCTGTATTTTGTCTATTATTTAGAAAGAAAATGTTTGCAATTTTCCATATATTTCTACTGAATTGAAATTAAATTTTAAAAGTCCGGTTGAGCTATTGACTTTTCTAAACCAATCGATGGCTTTAATGAAAAGTTTCTGCAGCAATGTCTATACCAACACCACATCAAAAATGTTCAAATCACAACATCTATTTACCGAGAAAATATGTGGGAAATTATTGAATCCAATAAAATGAAATTGAATTTATTTCGACGGATTCGTTTGGTGAACTTGATGCGTTGTACTCCGACTAAATTGAATAATGACATTCAATGGGCATAAGAATGAAATAGATGCCAAATGATCATTTCATCGTTTTGAACGCAACCATAAATGTGGATCGATGGGATGGGTCAAAAAATAGTGTATGTAATGCACACGAGTCAGAAAAAAACAACGCACAGTATTTCTAATTGAATTTTCATTGCTCAATCGCGCTCACACCGAACAATAGCATCCCGTGTGGAATTAATGCGACTGACTCAGTCAGTCATTCAGTCACTTTATTTTCACTTGGATCAGCTCAATGACACGCTCAATGCTTTCATGAACTTTTCTTTATCGAAATAACTGTCTTATATGCGATACGGTGGAGATACATTATTTAAAAATTTATGATGCAATGAATACATCACACATTCACACACACGCTTGCTCGCTCTCACATAATCAGGGGACGGGGTGAATAGTGCCATCGTATTTTTACTACTTGCGAATATATGTGAAGTATTGCTCAATTTCCACGGATTCCGCTGTCGTTATTCTATTACAGCCATTCGCATTCATTTGTTACCTTGGCTCGAAATGTTGTTTGTCTTGAATTGTGTATGGGGGTTGCGAGCAGCAGCATTCGAATGCATTTGTAGTATATTGATCTTCGGCTTTTATATTTTAAATCGCTTGATTTCATGTGTGCGCGTTTGAAAATCAGTCGGTATTTTGTTGGTTCGCACCGCACTGTCCGCAATCGCAATAAGCCGCATTTGTGCAAATTAAAAAGACATGTCGCTGTCATTTATTCGTGTTTATTTAGCGTTTTTCTGGCACAATCCATTTCTATACTGTCTGAATCCGTTTGACTCAATTTCATCCCTTTTTTTTGACTCGATTTCATCCCGGTTTACCCGGAAAATGCAGAAACCAACAAATGATAAGAAAAACAAAAAATGCATACCAATCATTGAGTTGTAGCCATCATTGTCTCTTATGCAAATAGCATAGACGAACAGTACACGTGGAAATTAGAATACATACATTTTTCTTATCCATGATTTTCTATTTTGCCAACAGGAATTTCGATGCACAAAGGATATGCATTCGTTCAATTTACAAATCCGTTTGATGCCCGCAACGCTTGTCACGGCGAAGATGGCAGAACGATTCTTAGTCAAGTGTTAGGTAAGTGTATAGTTTTTTCCCCTCTGGCTTCGTCGGTACCTTTTATCATCATAATCACACATTCAGTACTAGCATATACATTTACAATCGTTGCTGTAACCACTTATTACGATTGCGGCAGAAAACACGGCTATGTGCACTTACATGTGCAAAGTGGCACGAAAAAACAAGAAAAATATGCAGTGAGTCGGCGGAGAGAAAGAGAGAGAGAGAGAATGAAACCATCACAACAGCAACGAATATTGCTGGAAATGTACATATCATTCATTATATTCTGGTTCATAATTGAAATATGAACTCAACGGTTCGAAGAGTAATCCCACATCTTTTGTGGAAATCTTTTGTTGAACATTAGATTCGACGCGTGCACGACATTCGGGGTTCAGGAGAGAATACGTAGACCGACTCTGCAAAAATATAGAAAATGCATGAAAATGCGAATAATAGTGTATTTCTCTCAATCACCACCATCTAGGTTGCATGTTATTGAAACCTTGAAAGTGTTGACAACGCTGTTGCCGCAAACAACGCAAGTACCAAATAAAATCCATTTTGCAATAATGCCGGAAAGAATGTACTTGCTCTAATGAAAGAATTTAATTATTTACGATGTAAAAGTCATTTGCGCACATCGTACAACTCTAAAGAAACACCACCAAAACCATTCCGTTTCGGCTGTCGAGCATTCAAGCGCTCGCAATATGTACCAAAACACAATTGTCTCGCAAATTTTCGGGCATTCAAATTCGACGGATGATTTTTTTTTCCTTACATCGTTTGTTTTAATATTTCAAGACGATTGCATTAAACATAAAAGCTGTACATTTCCTGTGTTCCACCATTGTATCGGAGCCGTTCGTCGTTTTGTCAATAGCACAATTGGTGAGTTTTTGTTGGGGAGCTGAAGCAGGTGAAAGACGAAGATGTATTCAAGTGAACGAGCAACAAATCCGGTTGATTGAAAACGATCAAACGGCAAATGGATTTTGCTCGCATAAAAGTGGCGTTTCTTACAGCACCAAATTGCGTTGTTATCGCAATGATTTCTCGTTCCGTTTGCAGTGGATGTCTCACACTGGGAGATGTTCGTTATATTTAACTTTAGTCAATTGAAAAGAAGGGCTGTCCCATCGATATATCTGATCTTAACGCTCCCTTCAATAGCGGAAAATATTCATCGCTTCAAAAATTGCAAGTGAATCGTCCATCTTTTAGAATATCCTATATCTTAACTATTTTAGCATGCGCTCGAGTGTTAATTGTGCGTCTTGAAACCAAAAGCAGTCCTCTCCCAAGAAACACGTCGAAATTTAAGTTGAAGCCGAAGGAAAACGAATGAAAGAAATGTTTAGAATTTCCGGCATATTCGTTTAATGACAATCGTTTTCGAGTGTTGTACGTTGTGTCATGCAATTTCCTTATAGTTGCAATGCAGGCAATAAAATATATGCGAGTGTGAGTGCATGAAGGGAAAAGTTCAAAACAAAAAACTTCATTACAACGTTCTCGCCTTTCACGTTAAATATTTGCGTTAGGTACATGTTGTCTCGATTCTGCAGCCGCTAAGCCTTCAAACAGCAACTCTACAATCATCTCCCTACCTTCGTCATTGTTTTATTCCATTTTGCTGGTTCCGGCTGCGGAGTGAGACCAACAATGTGCCTAAAAACTGTTGTTCTTTCCATCAGTGGAAAATGAAAATAATTTCAATGTGAACTAATAGAATGAAATCAAAGAGGAAGAGAAAATGAACGGAAACTTTGGACGGGCATTAATGCATTCTCAAAGAAATATGAAATGCGAAAATCTTGTAGTTTGCAGTGCGAAAATAAAAAAAGAATCATCGAATACTATGTATATTCGGAAAGTGTTTCGGATATTGTTTGTGTATGTGTTCGGCAACGTTATGCTTGATAAATTCTTCACTGATAATTGTTATGGTAAAAATCTTTTTAAAGTTCACATTTTTTGAGGGAACTTTGCTAGCAGAAGTTGTTTTACTGTTTATTTCTCCTTTCTTCGGTTTACGACAATTGCTCCTCAGCTAATTTAATTCCGTACACTCAATTTTCAATGAATATCCAATCCGTACCAGTACGTAACTGCAGATGTACCCTTTTTTTGATTGCGAATAAATATTTATGAACTTTTTGTTTTTTCATGTCAGTTTGAAAAGTATGAAGAAACAATGTTATTCCTTACGAATGAATTTCATTAGCGAACATTTTTGTCAAAACGCAACATCAAAGGAAAACCAAGTAAATGCATTATTTTACGCGGGGTGGTGAGAGTTTATTCAACCGCTGAAATGCATGAATAATACGAATCAATCCATTGACAGGGCCAATATAATCCCTTCACGTTGAACGCACTTGCAAACTTTCCAAAGCGTCATTTTTGTGCTATAAAATTAGAACTGTCATTCTGCGATAAAAATTTCGAATCTGCTATATGCGCATTCGCCACTGTCATTAACACGAGAAAAGCAACAATAGCACTGTGAAAGGCTATACAAATGCTTGCAAATACTTGCAAATGGAATCAAATACGCAAATAGTTGTTTCCCCCTAGGTGAAATAACTTGATAAGCCGATTTTATTTTATATATGAAATCTGGTTCTTTTCCAAAATTCATAATGTTTATTTCGGAAATATTTGCAGATGTGAATATGGTGGCCGAGCCAAAACCACACCAAATCGGTCGAAAGCGACAGAATGTCACCAAAACTGGAAATGATTGGGATTATTATTATGACAGGTAAGTGGGTGCTACTTTCTATATCTGATTCATCGCGAGGACAAGTGCACATGTGACAAAAAGGGGGAAGCGAGAAATCGTCGTCAAAAAATTTCACAACATAAAAAGATATAGATTCATACACAGCTTCCCGCATGTATGCAAAATTTGCAAATAAATTAATTTTTCGACAGCAAACCAATATATTGTGACAGAGAAAGCGCGTGAAACGTCCTCGCAATGGTAATGCACAGATAGATAAAGAACGCTATAGATAACGGTCAACGCACAATTGTAATAGTATTAGTCTATGTCAATTTGTGGCACAGATTAACTTAATAAAATTTGATTTTAGTACAATTATTCATGAACGCTTGTATTCTTTTATTATTTTTGTTATGAACGCTTGTAGATTTAAAACCATTTGCCGTTTAAATATTAATAAACAAATGCAAAAAAAAGCTGTCGAATTGACAGAACCATGAAGAGTTTCCGCTGTCTCGATGGATAATGCGACAACAATATAAAAATGATGCGGAAACGCACACACGCACTGGAAATAGATAATCCATACGGTGGATTGATCTGGATTTTAGTGCGTATTGTACACACACTGCACATAAAAATTTATTTGGTGTACAATTTTGGTTTTCACAATTTAAATAAATATGAATGTGAATTTATCCCCGACGTATGCTCACTGAGGGATCACATTCATTGACATGAATTAAAATTAATTTATTCTGTATGTGTGTCTATGGGGGCAAGTGGTGGTAAAACGAGAGCAAGCGATGTGTGCGTGTGTCGATTGCCCGGCAATGTGCTTCGGATATTTTTTAATAGAGTATTAAGCGGACCACGGGTTGAATCAAATGTAGAAACCTCTATTCGACTGACAATTTGCTTATATGCTATCAATCGCGTTTTTCGATTTTAATTCCAAGTGGCAGGTGATTCAAAAGCGACGTGTTGCACTTTTTGCACGAATCCATAAATCATGCGTCCAATTGATTGATTTTCTGGCGGAAAATATTTCGTTATATATCGCTCGTTATCTTCGATCGGAGGGTCACAGGCATTCATGCTACTTGCACATCGATGTGCGTATACATTAATGGGAGCAAAAGCGAAAGAACCAAACGTAAACTTAACCGTGAAACAAATTACTCGAGCAGGTGTTTCCTTTGTTACTGAATCCAATGATCACATGAACACGCATGTATTTGTATGGGTTGCATCATATTTGATTTCAATCATCGCATCATTAAAACTAAGCAAACAGATGTTTGAGAGTCACCGCGTCCGTCAATGCATATTTCGTTGAACTGTGAACAATCGTTTTCGTTGTTGAAAAATCGTCAAGTTTGAGCATATTTGGTTTCCAATTCAGTTTAATTTTATTGTAAAACTGAAACTAGACTTCCACTTAGCCGAAAATAGGACTCGAATGTTCAATAATAGTCAATCAAGATGGAAAAATATAAGGCAAGCAAACAAATGCGAATGGAGTCAGAGTTGCTGTTTAAATAAAAGTATACTTTATTTTTGTGGTTCCACAAATCACAGGTGATGTAGTTCACATCGCAGTGTTTGTGTGCAATGGTGTCATGTACATATAAAATTATCTGTCAAAGTTGTGTGCGTAAAACACCGTAAAAGACGATATTGAGCACACACAAACGTAAGATTATTCTTATAACGAAAACTTACATGTATCCCATGCATGTATATAATTGCGCGATAATTGGGTATCTGTAGTTCAAGTGCAGAGTGAGTGTGAAAGTTCAAATGGCCAATCTTGTTGAGAGTAGAGCACAGAGAATATATCGGTTTGTTTTAGAATATGGTTTCATGCTCGACGTTAGATATTTTTGTCTGTCTCATCTTTATCTGCATTTTTGCATTTTGCACTTTTGGCCACAGCTTCATGCAATCGCACTCGATTCCTACAAGCTCATACAAGCTCAGCATATTTGAATAATGTCACACACACACACACACACACACACACACACACACACACACACACACACACACGAATATTTGTGCACTGTTCTCTATTTGTATTTTGGATTTTTCATTCGTTTTCATATGTTTTTTTGTCTAATTTACAACAACCTCCCCTTCCATTCCAATCTCTCTAGCTATTGTGCCTCAACATTGTTTTCGACAACATCACCACGACCAATAAAACGTCAAAGATTAATGACACCACAAGCCCGAGGAAATTTAGTTGTTAATAATAAAGTGAATCTACCACAACAACAAATAATTTTACCAACAAGTCCGATATTAAACGGAAATAGTTTACAAAATAATAGTTGTGCATCAACTGTAATGCCAGCCACACTAAATGGCTGCAGTAACGGTAATGTAAATGCTTCAAATATCGGCGAACAAATTTCGACGTTGTATCACATAAATGGACAGCAACATTTCCTAGGACCATTTAAAGTTTATAGTAAGTGAAACCGAAAATACTATTTACGTTCTTCGTACGCTTTTTCTATCGTACGTTCGGATTTCGTTTTGGTTGGGAAGTATTGGAGCAAGGAAGAATTGCCGAAGGAGGGATATTGGGTGGAAGGAAGAAAGAGAGAGAGAGAGAGAGAGAGAGAGAAAAAAGAAAGGTGCTGCGGATTTAGGGTACAGGGAGAGAGACTTCTGTGTTTGTTTACATCTGCAAGGAATTGTTCTTTGTTTCGATTTCCTTTGTCATCCATTGAAATTTTCTTTTATGGTTGTTTTTTTTGGCCAATCGTTGTTCCCGTAACCATGGGTATTTATTTAATTTATATCTACAAAGCTCTTGGTTTACGATTTACATTTCAAAGTATGGGACTATGCTGAAAATGTGTGTTCCATTGGCATACAATTTTGTAATAGCTTTCCCACATATTTGTATGGTGTTTTTCCTCTTGTTGTTCATACTTAAAAACTCGTTTCAACTTTTCTATTTCGTTGTCGGAGTTTTTGTACGGTAACAATGAATCGAGGAGCTTCATATTTCGAATCAGATTCATCTGGATTCCATCTGCGAGCACAATTATAGATTTCATACATTTCTGTTTATTTTTGTCCCCCGGTGTATAGTTTTGATGCCGTTTCCGTTGGTTCGCTACTCTCACATGCACTCTCTCTCCCCTTCCATCTTTCTTTCTCTAGCCAATTTTTTCATTGTACTATCTCGGATAATTGAAGCCGGAACTCCAATAACTTTTAATAAATAATAGTTGATACGTCATAAAACTACATTCATTTTATTCATGCTTATTTCTGATCTCAATATGCGTTTAAAAGGTAATCCCGATACATTGATTTGCGGAAATTGCCGAGAATACTTTTCGGATCTATCCGATTTATTGGAACATAAGCGGTCATATTGTAAATTAAGATTCACTTGCAAATGTCAGGAAAATGTTCGAAGTAAGTTCGGATTACATTCAAGAGTACAAAAAAATTCCAAATGTTGAATGATTAAATGTACGTTTGTCAAATTGTTTCTTTTAGAATCGACACTTTCGTCATCCACAAAACTATTATGCGCGCTTTGCAAGGACTATTTCATTAGTCCATGGGATTTGATGGTGCACGTTCAAGCTGCACACATGATAAATATTTATGAATTGGGCTTCGACGCGACAAATAACAACCATATAAACAACAATAATAATAACAATAACCGTAGCAATAATATCACAAATAAAATCAACAGCAGCAGCAGCATCATCAACACAATCGGTACGTTGCAAAAAAATCCTAAAGCGATTTTCCAAAGGATCAGCTTTCAATGGCCTAGTAAATTTGGCCAAATTTCATGCCAATTGCAAATGTTAATAAATTTTTAAATGTGTCGATGTAGATTGTTATGACCATAGGGAAGGAGCAGTCATCAAGATCAATGAAAGTTGTGATGATAAAACAAACAACGTTGAGGCGGCAAAGGATTGTTTGGAAGAAAATGGAACACAACCAAATTCGACCGCGATTAAGGTAAATTTCAAGTGCAATTCAGTTATTTCATAAGTTTGGATTGATCGGAAAGGTTATCATAGGCCTTTAGCGAAATATGAAATTTGTGAAAAAAATGTTATTGTTCTTCTTTCTCTCTCGTTTTTCTTCTCCCTGGTCATACAGACTTCCCAAAAAATAACAGATATTGGAACGGAAACAATTGCTACACTTTTCAACGACGTGTCTTCCGGATCACCGCTTCCTGCACCCGAAATTAGATTCCATAGTTCGTCAGCATCGACTCCGAGCAGCTCGCCAAGACTAGAACTCAACTCACCGTCGCCAGATCAATCACAATCATGCATCATGCGAGCACTGAGTATTGTGAGTATTTCGTTAAATCAACAAATTTATATTTCGGAACATCTGTTTCGAATACAAGTGATCACACAGCTTTTATTTGTATAAACTATTTGGTGTTGCTCATTCTGCAGCTTCTATATTTATTCTGTCTCAAATTTTACACTTCATTTCTTCGTTTTCACATTTTTATTCATTTATGTTTCCGTTTGAATGTTTACTACAAAGGAAACTCCGTCTGGTTCAGCAAACACTGCATTGGGTATAATTGCAACTCCACTGGCAATTTCCATTGGAAACGGAACGATTGCATCTCAATAGAAATAATATAAATAGAAAAAACGATGGAAAATTCGAAAACAAACAAAAATTGAAAATGATCATAACAATCGAGGCACCAAAAATCAAATGGGACGAAACAATAAACCAAGTGTACATTTAATGACTTTTGTGAGTATTTATTCTATTCACTTACTATATTTCTAACTCCTATACTTTACCCAGAAAAAATATGAAAAAAAAGAGATGAAAAACCGCGAGGCGGTTGAAAACCTCACATTGTAATGTTTATTTTTTTAAGACAAATGAATCCACAGCCTGGCATCACCTTCTATCTTTGCATATGAATATATGTAAATAGACTATCGAGAATAGAACACTAGCGCCAATCGTGAAACAAGAGGTTCATCCGGAATAATTGTGAAACATGAAATATGTGGAAATAATGTTTCACTATTATTCCGAACAAACTCTTGTGTCACGATTTCGCTCAAATATATCCAGTTTAAATATTTTTCCAATCTAATATTATGAAGTCAAGTTTTCTTCCCACAGATTCAAATACAAATGGATATATACTGTGGTATCTATCTATCTTTCTTTGTGTGAAAAAAAACTTTAAAATTCATTGTACAATGAGGTTTGAAACCGCCCGTCTGGAAAACAGAATGTAATAATAGTAGAGAATCAGGTATGTCTTCATTTGAAATTGTTTACCGAAAACAAGCAGCCCAAGCTTAACATGTGAATGATATTGAATGGGATAGCAGAGATTTGAGTAGTTTATTTCAGCAAATATATAAAATCGATATCCTAAGTAAAAAGTGAACTATTTTAAGGTTACGAGTCACTATTTATATGCACAAACTTTATTCAAATATTCTAATAATAATCTTATACAAACAAACCAGCATGCAAAATTGTAAGGTTTGATACAGATAACATCAAACAACTTTGTTTAATTTTTTTTCGTGTGATTAAGAGTTTTTTGAAAGCGTGCAAAGTGACAGAGCAATAATCTGGACTTTATTGATGTAAGCCCACAGATACACAAAAAGGTAAACATTTGAGACATTAAGTGTCAAAATAAAGCTCTGACCTTAAATGATAACTTTCATATAATTGAAAATAAAATTGCCTACATATCTACACATTCTGATATCCCAAGCCAAAATCCAAATGTTTGACAGTTAAAGCTGTCAAACATTCGGAGTTCGGTACAAAAACGCCAATGTTGTACCAATATATTTTCCAAAAAAATTGTCAGTAGGTGGTGTTTAAACTGAATTTATAGTCAAGATATAATAGGTCTACCGGTTGAAAATGTTCGTTTTTTTCATAAAAATCAATGCTTTATTGACGAGAAATGGATACAAATTTAATATTCAAAGTATTGCCCAACGCTAGCCACACATTTTTCCCGTTTTTCTGGCAATTCACGGATACCCTTTCTGAAAAATTCGACCGGTTTGGCCGTAATTCACGAATCGATCCATTGATGCGCTTCGGTTGCTTTTTTCTTTAAATGGAAGAAGCATATTAAAACTTCCCGCAAATGTTGTTTTGATGGCACGAATGCAGACATTTTACGGCTTCACAAAAAAAAAATATTTTCACTAATGACCAATAACCTAGACTGAAATAATTAGACAATGACATGAAGTTTCTGATGTGACAGCTGTCGTAGCCGAAATTCGCCTCAAATACATATGAAGTTGTCTGCAATAACGACATTTTCAACCGGTAGACCTATTATTTGATGCAAATCTAAATTTCATTGTATTCAAAATCAATATTATAACATTGGTTATGGGCCCAAATTGTAGACTTCACAAGACTTAAAACTATTTTTTTGTTACATAAATAAAATTAAAACTTTTTTCTTATTCTTTTTTCTATATTTTTTTGTTCATTGAACGAAAAATTTCAACTAAAACCAATTTAAAATCAAGTTATTCTCTGACTTTCTCACCTTTTACAACATTTAATTTTGAAAATAATGAATGAAAGATTAATATCAAATATGTAGCCGGGACTAATCAAATCAAATAATAAGATATCTTATTACTTATTACATAGTTCGCTGTAATAATTATTACGTATTTCATCTTATAATCTTCTTAATAAGCTTCAAAAACATATTAGATGTTTCGTATCAAAATATTATTTCATCTTATTACTTCTGAAATTTTGCGTCAATGCAGCTATACTATGGATGCAGTTGTAATAACATCGCCAATCTTATTAATTTGAAATTTTTGAATTGAAATTGGAAATTATACAGTGTGACAAAAGAAACGTTGTAAAATAACCTTTTTTATTGTTTAAATTCAAGTAGAGCTATGAAAAGCAAATTCTCTGTGAATTTTGAAAAATTCAAGAAGTAGTAAGATGAAATAATATTTTGATACGAAATATCTAATAAGTTTTCGGATCTTATTATTTAATAATATTGTAATAAATATTACTTATTACAATCTTATTATTTTAATAAGATGTAGTAAATAATATGATCGCATTTTATTACAGATCCAAAAATAATAACATTTGTAATAAATATTGCAAACTGACCCAACTATAATCAAATATCTCTTGACAGTAAATTAAATTTTATAAATATTTATATCCAACAAAATGTTGTCGATTTTTCGTACAAATTTATTGGTAATTATATGAAAGCTATCGCGTAAAAAGTGAGAGTCGTAGTTCCAGGGACCGAAATCGGTTTGACGTTTTTCATACAAACCGATTTTGAAACGGTTTCACTGCTTTGCTGAGTGTTCATCGGAGCAAACCGTATCAAGCGGAACGTTCCGAGAATGGTTTGTATAAGAAGTTGTGCGAAATAGCGAAACTTTGTAGTTCATTTCCGAGTGATGTATACTAATACACGTAAGAATAAATGTTTCTGTATTCCATACAAACCATTTTTCGGAACGTTCCAAACGGTTCGGTTTGTTCACACAATCAAACCAAATATTCAATTCGGTTTGGTTTGGCTCCCTGCGTAGTTCAACCCACTACGAATTTTCATGATGTTGGACACAGTCTTCTAGTATAGCTAGTACGGAATTTTATTTAGTTTCCATAATTTGTCCTTGTTAGCCTCATTTTTATCTATTTTTTCTAATATGTACACAGAACGCGCCAGTATATATGAATTGTAATATCAGTTGCGACCCGAAATATCTTCCAAAAGAGAAGTTAACAGATTCAATACTAATTCCATAAGAGTCAATTTACTTTACAAAACTCACCAAGTGAACGATGTTTTATATTTTGAAAAATATTGAATAGTTCAGAGTAAATAAACAAGTGTGTACAAAATATAAAAAAAAGCAACATTTTCTGTTTTTAGAAATGAAACATTTTTTAAAACATCTGCTACGAAGAGCTTTTCGCTAGACATATTGTCAATATCTTCTTTCCACTTCTTCAAACAATGACAGCAAAGATGTAAAGACTTCCAAACTCGCTGTTGAACATTTGATACGATTCATAATAAATGCAATGAATGTTGTTTCGAATGTAACATGGTTTTATCAAATGCATGCGAAGTTTCACGGAAATGAAAACTATCTTTTTTTCAAATGCACATGACCGCGGTCATCATAACAAAAGTACCTAGAAATGTGGGCGATAGAGTTCGAAAAAGAGCAGAGGTCGCAGAGATGTGCATTTGAAAATCGTTGCATTTAATTTCATGATTTTTAGCATTTTTCCAATATTTCCATTTTTCTAGTTTTTTTTAGTTTACTATTGGGTGAACAAATAAATTTTAAAGGATTTTTTTCTAATTTAGAGAGTTTATTTTGAAAAGCTGGTACAATATATTTTATTCAAAGTATTGTCCATCTGAAGCCACAACATTTTCCCATCTTTTTGGCAATCTATGGATTCCTTGCCAAAACCAGTCCTCATCTTTTGAGCGAAAGAACGAATCGAGCCAATTTTTGATACCGTCGATTGAAGTGAACAGTATTCCGGCAAGGGCATTCTGCATGGATCGAAATAGATAGTAGTCAGAAGGTGCCAGGTCTGGGCTGTACGGCGATCCCCATAAGCTTCCTGCAGCACACGACGACTTTCAGCTGCAGATTTCTTCAAATGAAAGCAAAGAAGTAATCCTTCCCGCAAATTGTGTTTTGATGGAACAAAAGAAGACATATTCGGGGCACACAAAAACTATGTTGTTTACACTTCGGTGAAATGACAGATACTGAAAAGTGATGAGTAATGATGATGCTTTGACATGAAGATAGTTACAAGATTGCCCGATACGATATAGTGCTAGTATATCAACTCTTGTAAATCCTTTAAAATTCATTTGTTCACCCAATAGAATTCGTTTTAATTTTTTGATATTTGAATTGCATGAAATTTTGAACAGCAAGTTTGAAGGTCTCCGCATCCGCATTGTTTGAAGAAGAGCAAGAAGTGTATGTCATACACAAATGGTACAGAGGGCGCTGCTGTCAATCTCAGTTTCAAAATTAAATTTCGCATCTAGAGGGTGGAACTCTTTTCTCTCTCTCTCTCTCTCTCTCTCTTTCTCTCTCTCTTCTCTCTCTCTCTCTCTCTCTCTCTCTCTCTCTCTCTCTCTCTCTCTTTTTTCGAATTTTCTGGTCAATTCTTTATTTCATAGCTAGGGGAATATCAAAAAACAAATGTGATAATATTTTAGCCGATATGAGCAAATTTATATGTCATTGGCAGACTTAGGCATAATTTGTATCCGTTTTACGCATTTGCTGCATATTTGAACACAATTTGAAAAGCGTGAATTTCCATTGAATCAAAGTGTGTAGGTGACGGCGGCGACTTACTGAGTGAGAAGTAGGAGCGCATGACACACGCTAACCCGATATCACAAAACGTTTCGCGCGTGCGCTACCGCTTCTACCCGGTTCTTCGTCGCCGTCACCGCATCCGCACACTTCGATTCAATGGAAATTCTCGCCTTTGATAATGAAATTGACGACAATTATATACATTTGGACGAAATGTTAACACGTTTGTGCATAAAGTTATCAAATTGAGGAAGTTGTATTGCATTTGTTTTCACGATATTCCCCTAGTACAATAGTGTACCATCGCAATGAGAATTAAAGTGGCGTTCACGTACTCGCACAACCAGCACATAATGATCAATAGGAAAAAGATTAGGCTATTAATGTAACATATTAAATTACTCATTATGTTGAATCCAAACACGTGCTAAACGACTATAGAATACACACAAGCAATTCTATGAGCAATATTTACGCAAATTACTCCGGTTTTGCCTAATATAAAAACACTCCATACTGGAGTAACACTGTATTGGTTTTTTTCCAATTTGGTGAAGTACACACAGCCAAACTCTAGTACTCCACTGTGCTGAAAATCTAATTGTAAATTGACATATCAGTGGCGCCAATAAAAGCTTTTTATACACGCGGTTTTTAGCATTGTTTGTATATATTTTTAGGTTATGTAGTCAAATATGATATTTTGTATGAACAACACACTGACAAATTTCAAATTTACTTATGTACTAAATACGTACAAAATAGATGTATTGTATTTCTTAAGTACAATAAAATGCTGAATTGTATGTATTCGGTACAATGTACATGTGCAAGTGACTCTCCCGCGAAAAGTCACTTGCACATGTACATTGTACCGAATACATACAATTCAGCATTTTATTGTACTTAAGAAATACAATTCATGTATTTTGTACGTATTTAGTACATACAGATATCTATAATTTGTCAGTGTGAATGCGAAAACCCGCATGTATAAGTGACTTTTATTGGCGCCACTGATATGTCAATTTACAATGAGATTTTCAGCATAGTGGAGTACTAGAGTTTGGCTGTGTGTACTTTAACAAATTGGAACAAAAACAAATCAGGGTTACTCCAGAATGGAGTGTCTTAAAATTAGGCAAAACTGGAGTAATGTGCGTAAATATTGCTCATAGAATTGCTTGTGTGTATTTTATAGTCGTTTAGCACGTGTTTGGATTCAATATAATGAGTACTTCAATATGTTACATTCATTTACCTCTGATATGTCAATTTAGAATGAGATTTTCTGCACAGTGGAGTACTAGAGTTTTGTTTGTGTAGTATTGATCTTTATAGCAGCAAGTTTGACGTTAATACCATATTGGAGTAATAATTTATTGTTTTACTCTAGTACGGTATAAATGTCAAACGTGTTGCTAAAAAGTTCAAACTATCAGACCAAATTAGAAAATAACCAATACAGTGTTAGTCAACTATGGAGTGTACTCTCTTTCATATATTCATAACTGAAGTAATGTGCGTCAATAGAGCTCAAAGATTTGCTTTTGTGTACATATATCAGATCGTTTGGCTACCATTTCAGCACAATCCACAAACATAATTCATTCCATTCCCCCATACATACACACTTTTCCCTTTGAATATTTGCAATGAAATTGTCCATATATATACAAACTTGGTGGATCTCCTGTTTTTTTTCGTAATCCTTAAGAAAATTTTATCAATTTTTGAAATTTTTTTGGATTTCAATCTCATGTTTGTACAAAGAGTAAAAAAAACTCTAGACAACATATCGTCACAAAATCTTCCTAGCAGCCGAAAAGTGTTCCACAAATCTAAAACAGATATTGAATAATTCTGTGGTGATGTAAGCAACGTTATTCTCATCCTTAGCTTCGTCTTGTTTTTCAGATGAATTCTTATCTCTTCATGCAATATTCTTCGGAATTTGTCTTCACCCATTGATAGCCGCAAACTAAACCAAAGGAGATTTATTTAAAAATGAGTTAGAATCATCTCTCATATAGAGAGAGCCATAAAATGCAGTGTTCCATATTCTTCGGATGAACTAGTAAAATAGCACTGCGTTTACTTGTAGTGGAAAAACATGGAAACATCTACATAAAATAAAACGCCAAAAAGGAAGGTGCAGTGTATCTGGTCGGTATTGCTGGAGCACATGGTGACAAATATTATTGAAGAACCCGCGTTGAAATAGACAAATGACAGCCTCGGAAAGAAAGCATATCCTATAAATTTGTTGAAGAAAACGCTAATACAAAAATATTATACAAGAGACACTAACGAAAAATCGTCGAGAGTAAAAGCCAAACAAAAAAACACTCAGCGTGTAAGCCAAACTAACCTACTTGTTTGGTTTTCACTCTTGGTAATAGGTGTTTCGTAAAGTTCGGTCCGTTTTTTTGTGTTTTTTACGCATTTATTTAAATAACAAAATGAATGAATTCAATAATCAAAGTATTTGCCATCGTTAGCTAGGACTTTTTCCCATTTTTTTGGCAATTCATGGATTCCGTCCCAGTACCACTTCTCATCTTTTGAGGCTAACCATCCATCAAGCCAATTTTTCACTGCTTCGTACGAAGTGAAGTGTTGTTCGGAAAGTCCGTACTGCATCGATCGGAATAAGTAGTAGTTTGATGGAGCAAGGTCTGGTGAATACGGCGCGTGGGGTAGTACGTCCCATTTGATGTTTTCCAAATAGTTTTTCACCGGTTGTGCAATATGAGGCCGAGCATTGTCATGAAGCAAAATCACTTTGTGTGTTCGATCACCCCATTCTGGTCGTTTTCGCTTCAATGCTTGGTTCATTTTGATTAATTGTTGTCGGTAGCGATCAGCAGTAATCGTTTCACCAGGTTTTAGCAACTCATAATACACAGGTCCTCTCTGATCCCACCAAATGCGTACTGGTTGTGATGTTGATGGTTGGCCTGGGTCTACCCATGATTTTTTGCGCTTGGGATCGTCGAAATAGATCCACTTTTCATCGCCAGTAACAATTCGATGCAAAAAAGACTTTAATTTGAACCGATCAAGCAAAATTTCGCAGATGGTTTTTCGTCTTTCGATGTCTCTTTCTTTCAATTGATAAGGCACCCATTTTCCTTCTTTTTGGATCTTTCCCAATGCATGCAAACGTTCAGAAACGGTGGATTGGGAAACTTCCAATGTTTCTGCCAATTGTTTCAATGTTTGAGTTGAGTCTTCATCAAATAATGCTTGCAATTCTGCATCTTCAAACTTTTTTGGCCGTCCCGATCGTTCTCTGTCTTCAACATCAGAATCACCTTGTTTGAAGCGCCGATACCATTCTCTGCATGACTTTTCGGTTGGAGCTATTTCACCATAAACTCCCACAATATTTCTATGTGCTTCCGCTGCACTTTTACCACCATTAAAATAGAATAATAAAACTTCGCGCAAATGCTGTTTATTTGGTTTGTATTTTGCCATTTTTGTTGGAAAAACAAAGTTTGTTACTGTACGAAATGTAAACTTCTCTTGACTGATTATTGTTGACAGATGTCTAACCTTCTTAATACAACAACATTCCGTCATCATTTTAATAACTATATAGCTACTGGATCCATCTATTGAAAACGGACCGAACTTTCCGAAGCACCTATTATTTTAGTATTATTGTCTTTGGATGATAATACTCAAATGCCAAGAGTGAAAACCAAACAAGTAGGCTTGTTTGGCTTACACGCTGAGTTTTTTTTGTTTGGCTTTCACTCTCGACAATTTTTCGTAAGTGTCTCTTGTATAATATTTTTGCATTAGTGTTTTCTTCAGCAAATTCATAGGATATGCTTTCCTTCCGAGGCTGTCAAATAATGTTCTATTCTATTCGAACTGTCTGACGCTTTTTTTACGTAACACTCTCTTTTCCTTTTCATCTTATCTTGTTTCTTATAATTTTTCTATTTCTCTTCCCCGTACCTTTTCATCTAATTCCTCTTCTTCTTCGTTCAACATATATTTTACTTCATCCGTGAAACAATGTTCTCCATTGCGTCACATTGGGACACATTCCCTCGGCTGAAGTAGAATAAACTCCAATATTATTATAAGTGTGACCTGTACCACTATGATTTGAATCGGCAGGAATTAATCTGACCTCCACAGCTTCATTCAAAATTAAACTGAAACATGAAATAATGTGAAACATAAAATTAACATGCATCTGGAACACATAGAAGGTCAAAACAAAAGTGCAACATGAATTGAAATCCTCGGAAGGAAAGCATATCCTATAAATTTGCTGAAGAAAACGCTAATGCAAAAATATTATACAAGAGACACTAACGAAAAATCGTCGAGAGTGAAAGCCAAACAAAAAAACACTCAGCGTGTAAGCCAAACAAACCTACTTGTTTGGTTTTCACTCTTGGCATTTGAGTATTATTATGTTTATTTCTTATCGAATCATCATGCAACTTTGAGAATAAATCACAGAAAATTTCAAGTCATTACGATAACATCGAATTTCAAGTCATTACACATCATGTAATTTAAATTTTAATTTTAATAAAAAAAAAACAAATAAACATCTCAGTTTCTAATTTTCACTTCAACAAACGCTTCTTCAAAACCAGCGATTGAATTGGTAATATCAATTACGAATTAGTTTGCTCTGATCTGAACTTTTGATTCATGCCAACGATAGACATGGTTCCACATTTATGCTATGTATGACTTTCGTTAAAAGGTTAATGAGCATTCAAATTGATGGAAAAAAAAACAGGTTAGAAAAACACAAATACTTCATACAATTTAATGACACAATTTGAATTTTGACCACGAAAATTTAAAATTTTGTAGGGGAGGGAGTCTTAAACCTCATCAGAATGACTTGAAATTTTGCGAGACTTATTTATTTCATAAAAAAAAAAATCCTGGAAGTTTCAATAGGATACAATGTGAACTTAAGATATTCGCCATACAAATTTTCAGTTTTGACCTCTAAAGGTCCTCAAAAACCGAAAATTTTGTAGGGGAGGTAGTCCTTAATCTCATCGGAGTGACTTGAAATTTTGCATGACTCATTTTTTTCATAAAAAATAATATCCTGAAAGGTTCAATGGGATACAAGGTGAACTTAACATATTCGCCATACAAATTTTCAGTTTTGACCTCGAAAAGACCCCGAAAATCGAAAATTTTACAGGGGAGGTAGTCCTGAATCTTATCCGAATGATTTGAAATTTTGCATGACTCATTCTCTTCACAAAAAAAATAATATCCTGAAAGTTACATAACGATACAATGCGAACTAGACATTGTCCAAATGTTTCTTAAATATATTGAAAAACAGCCCATTTATTGACTCGACTCCACAAGAGCTATCCGAAGACATGATTCGATTGAGCTTAAAAGTAATAGGTTTCTATTCCTAATGTAGACAAATGTGTGTGTGAATTTTTGTTCAATTCTAAAATCTATTTTTTGAGATATCGTGTTAACAAATTTTTGCGTATGACGTACAACGTGCAACGTACAACGTACCACACACGGACAAAAAATTGCTCCGGGAATGGTTGCAATCGTTTTTTCTAGGTTCAAAACGCATAGAAAACTTATTCCGAGCGTTTTGAATTTTTTGAACCGATCGCAATACTTTTGGTGTGTGCGGAAGAGTAAAAAATACTCAGTGTGTAAGCCAAACAAACCTACTTGTTTGTTCTTCACTCTTGGCATTTTAGTGTTATTGTCTTTCGACGATAATTTGCGACGGAATTTTCTTCAGAAAATTTATAGGATATGCTTTCCTTCCGAGGCTGTCAATTTTGAATCAAGTTTCGAATGAAGTATGAAAAAATTGCATCAAAATGAATATAAAAATAAAAGTGAAACATGATTGGAATGCCCCAGAATAAAAGCATATCTTCATTTTGCTACACGTATAAGCGACACTCAAACGCATTGCTTTTAGGAGCCAAACAAAATTTTGTTACTGCATGAAAGCGGTGTAAATTGTTGTTGTAATCCCAGCTTAGAAAGCTATGTGCAATTTTTAAATGTTTCACTACTTTCATTTTTATTTTAAACACGTCCATTATTCACTATAATTTTGATCCAACTTTATGTTTCAGTGTTATTTTATAGACTGAGAGCCATAGAACAAATCATTCTCTTCATCGAATACCTAATTTTTACTACGACCTATGCAATTTAGGAAATAATGCGATTCAAAAAATATATATTTCTTAAAAAAAAAATGTGTGCAAAGGCTAAATCCGCAATTTTGAAAATTCCTCTTCCGGGCTTTTGTTGCATTTCATCCAAATATTCTTATTTTACGAGTCTATTGCGAATGGAAAATATCTTTTAAGAAACAATAGAAAGTACACAATTTGACTGAAAATCTCAAAATTAAATTTATTATGTACCCAGATCAAATGAAATCCAAATCGATTTTCTGCAGCATATATTTACTGTGCAATTTATCTTGGTTGCATCTGCAGTACCACGTACCAAATATCCCCTCTCCCTCTCTCTTTCTTTCTCTCTCTCTCTCACTCTCTCTCTCTCTCTCTCTCTCTCTCTCTCTTAAATGCAAGTAAATCACGAGATACACCGTTTTCGGTCGATCGAGCTCTATTATTTTCAGAGTAATTCGAAAGCAAACTCCGATGTTTATGTTTTTCGCCCGTCCCGAAAAAGTTGCTTGAATAAAGCCCATTATTTTTACCATCACCTCGACTAGATAGAATATGGCTAAAGTGCATGCGGTGTGCTGAGGTGTGGTGATGGTAGCGGTGGTATTGGCCACAACATCAAACCGCCAACTGTTTATTAAACAACATGAAACAGCCAACATTACAATGCAACATATTAAAACAAAACGAACGAACGAAAAAAATTATTTATGGAATAAAATGGTGAATTCGCTGTGAAAAGTGAGAGCTATCACAGTAAATTCATGTATTCAGTTCAGCTGGATCTGTTGATCATTGCCGTGTAAAATGTACAAATATTTACATTTAAAATGCATCATCGTTAGTGTGTACGCATTAGTTCATCGCACACTATTGCTGCTTTCATTGGATTCACATTTTGACGGGTGCAATTTTCGTTGCACAATGAAAGAAAAATTTTTCCTATTTAAATATGCTTGGAATCATTAAAACCGAAATAAAATATCATTTTCACATTTGTTGCGCAATAAAATGATTATATGCTGATGAATGCAATCTCTCTTTCTAAATTTTCTTCAGTATTATTGAATAATAATGGAACCCATATTATCATAGAATAATGAAACAAACACACAGAAAACAAAATATAATTCTTGTCATAAGCTATCGATATATTAAACAAAAGAACTTGCAAGCATTGAGACGATCACACAGAGAGACAGAACATAAACATAAAACCAATCAATGCTTTTCTTCCTTCAGCTTGAGTCTAGTGGAGAAAATTATAAGAGCTTTTTACCTTTTGATTACACTTTATGAAACATTCGATTCAGCCTCTTGTTAATCTATTAAATGATAAATTTGATCGACGATTCATGCGTGGTTTGTGTAAATACCAAAGAAAAAATATGAGACAATGAGAAAGAAAACAGCAAAACAACAAGAACAAATTATACACACAAAAACAACAACTTTTCATAGACACACACAAAAATGGTTAATTATTTTTATTGTAACATTTTCCTAGTTCCATAAGTAAGTTTTATTTAAAATACAATAATGCATATAAATAGATAAACAAAAGTAAAATTATGATATTCCAAAAAAACAAAGAACATAAGAAATATTATTATCATAATTATTATTGAACATATATGATATATATTTGGATTAAATAAACGGGAACTAAATAAGTCATTAAAATCGATAGTTTAATTATTTGACAATTCTTTTCCAGAATCAATAGAATCAAACGATATACGTCACCTTTGTTGCTTTCTGTTTAATATTTATGTAAATAGCAGATAACCAATACACGCATACGCATTGGGCTCAGCTGTCGCAGAGCTGTCACATGCGCATACGTATTGGGCTCAGCTGTCGCAGAGCTGTCACATGCGTATACGTATGTAAGTCTTCTGATTTTTACAGTATTTTATACAAATTATAAATACATTAAGATTATACAAGAACTAACCGGTGACATACATATATTCTGTAAGAGAAAATGTCAAATTATTATGAGTGTATGTATTGAATGAAAAAGAATACGGAACAAAACTGCGGATAAGCTTATACTTTTGGATGATCACTCAAAATTGGAAATGCTCCAGATCAAATAATAAAATTAATTCAAAAAGCAAATAAAAAAAATGTTTGTTTTGTTTCATTTATTGCAGAGTGAATAAAAGAAATCCAGTATCTCTTACTCTCAATCGACTGGTCGATTCATTTTGGTTTATATGGTTCTTGTTTTGTCGATTAGCGTTCACTCATCATTTGATTTTACCTTTTAGCCGAGGAGTGTTCATTACTCTCTGTTCGATTCGGGAAAACATTTTCGATTTTTAATTGAATTATGGAAGGTTGATTCGCATCGGTGGCATGGAAGGGACAGAGTAGTAATCTGAATACTTTGCAAATAATTATCTGCATATAACGTAGCGACAAAGTGGACGGTTTGTCAAGCAATCAAAGTGTTAATATTAAACGCCATTTCGACGCGACGATTTATTGTTTTGATTATTCAACAATTTAACCCCTCATATATTATTTATATTACATTCGATTCCATCGGCAAGAGTCGCTGTGTTTCGAAAATTATGTCTGTAGTCACATTGATTTTAAAGCGCGTGCAGAAAAATGTGCTTTTTACGAAGAATGAGACCAATTTTCAAATGAATAAAAACTCTAAAAAAAGTGATAAATAAAATTCAACAATGAAAACGTTTCAAACGCATTAAATTGGTAAATATTTGATGCGAGAAACATGTAAATTGAATATCATTCACATATCAAGTAAATTTCTTGAGAAAATTCAAATTCCATACGGTGAAAAATTGTGATATGATGTTGCTACAATTTATTCTTAGGTCTAAAAACATAATTAGGCAGCCACTCTGGTACTTTCGCTATTTACTGTTATTTCGATGGCATATTTTGAGAGCATTTATTTTTGATGTGATTATTTTGGAATCGTCGCTCTAGAATCGTTGTTCGCTGTGCGGTGATGGCAATTTTATGTTTTTCAACGAACTACTTCACCAGAAACATTTTGTGATGATGTTCGGATTTTTTTTTTGTTTCTCTTTTTCCATTGCAAAACGATTAATAGAATGCAAATGCGGGTATTCCATTTCCAGACGCAACATTGTCAAGTACATAAATATGCACGAGCATCGCACAACAACGGGTTGAATGTTGAAAATCTCTGAAAAACAGAAAAAAACGACATGTACACACACACGCACGCACACCAGTTTTATGTCGACAACTGATGCCGAACCGAAAACCGCACATTCAAACAGTTTACACTTGGTACGCAATTACATGAACAAACGCGCCGGCCGACTTCATCTGGCAATGCACGTTTATGTATGTTGGACTTGATACAGCAGCAACAGCGTATTTAGTCTGTGCAACAGCTCAACGCATGCATGTGCCGGATGGTTTTTTCAGTGTAGATTCTCGATCCTTGAACTGTCGTTTTTTTTCTTACACTCAATGGTACCTTTTTGCCGATTTGGCTTCACTTTTACTTGGTGCTTTTGCTTTTCATATGCATGCATAAATAATACGTTGACATTCATTTCATTTATCAATTCATAAGCGATGAAAAGACGCGAAATGCCGAGTGCGAAGAAGAAAATGGCTGGGTGAGTGTTGGTAAGCAATGCGATAAAAACGGTTGGCAAAGATTATGTGACGGTCGATTAAACTTATAGTGAAAATGCATTCAGTGAAATGACTTTCAACACACGACCACACGGCGGCGCGTCCTTTTCTCCACCCGCATATAAACAAACACACATGATAAAAGTGTATGTGCATGCCTTTTTCGATTTCGAAGTGTGACGGGTGGCCAACGGTATGCGTTCGATGGATTTCATTTCATTTTCAGTGCGAATCTGTTGTTTTCAACATCGTCGTCGCTTCATATGCATAACCCACAGCAGCAGCTAAATGCCTATGTTTTTCCGCTTGAGTGTAAAAACGATGGAGAATGAAAAAAATCAAAAACACACACATGAAAAAACGCTGGCTAGACGTTCAAGCGCAAAAACCTCGTATATACGATACGGATGCAAAATATCTAGGTATAAATGATGAATAAAAGAAGAACCCTATTTTAATTTTTAAGCCGTTTGCAAATGATATTCGCCACAAGGAATTGGCTTGTGATTGCATTCTACTATTGATTGAAGATTCGAGATGAAAATGGTGTTATGTGCAACGTGAATGTCAAGTAATTTTTAGACTTATTGCTCTATGTATTTCATGAAGCAATAAGGTTCAAAATCTGTCAAGCGATTGATTATGTTGCACAAAACACCATTTTCATCAGGAATCTTCAATTAGTCAAAAACGTGTTCGATTTAAGTCCAAACGGGCGACACAACCAGTATTAGATCGAACACGTTTTTGATTAATTGAGCATGTTTCTTTAGTCAGTGCAATTTCGTGCCATCGATCGATATTTTGAATGGCTTAACAAAATTCAAGTGTAGAAATCAGTTCATGGCAAATCGAAGCTATTTTGAAATTCAATTTCAATTGTAATTTACATTGAATTGAAGTTCACCGACTTTGGGTTATGTTATGAAGGTGATCCGTAATTGGAATCAATGGCTGATGCATTAAACACAAATGGTGTAATAATTTCTCTTCGATATCAAATGAATAAATAAATCAATTAGGCAATGTGAGACCGAAAATACGCGCCCGAAAATGTTATGGCCTTTCTTACTTCGGTTTTATTGGGTTTCAAAACATATTTTCTGATTAAGTCAAATAATTTTCTTCACATTATCATTTTCACGTTATCGCTATTAATTATCTTTCTTGTCATAAAAGGATAGAGAGAGGAAACGGGAGCCAGCGAATGACGCACACAGCCATCTAAACAGCGTTATAACTAATTTCGTAATATCAAAAGTCATAAAATGAAAACAACAAGAGGGAAAAAACGACACACACAGTGAACTGCGAGAAGGGGAGAGTATCTTAACAATCAATGTACACGATATTCTCTTGTCCTCGTTGCAATAGCACGAACTGAAAGAAAATGAAGGTGGAAAATGAGTGATATACATTTGAACATCTCCTTTTTCATTTAAATATTTCGCTAAAAGCGATTACTTGGTAATGTTAAAAGTCAAATAGTTGATAGGAAAATGGTTTTGAATATGCTTCGAAAGCGTTGTGAGATCGAGAGAGAAAAAACGTGTCTATTGCATTATTTCAAGCATATTCCAGTATCGTTTTGCTGGAATTTCTTCCGATTTCAACTGTATATGTAAATTCAACGACGCAACGAAGGGCAACGAACGATGTTTGTCCACCGTGATTTGTTAAAGTTTCCTCTGTGATTTCTTTTAATGTGTTTCTTCCGCTGCAGCTGTGTGTTTCTCGTTTGCGAATATAATAGAACAAAATGTTTTTACGCTCAAACCGAGCGAAAGTGCGGGCGAGCGCGCTACAGTTTGAAAGTACACACCTCCGCACCTATTTCACTTTCTTTGCGTTTTATTTATATTATGTTGATGGTCTATTTTTATGGTACATTGTGGGTAATTTTCAGCATTTGAAATGTTATTTAACGATTGTCGGGGAAAGAATGGACGATGACATTACAGTCGTATGGTGCATTCGACAGTCAATTTTCTAGCCATTTTCAGAATTACTTTTTGAAGACTTCTTACGATTCGCCAAAATACACGAATCTGGGTATTAATTTTGCCATTCAAAAGCTTTTCTTCGATTCCTAAGCACTCTCTATCAGTCAGCTGCGTAAATCCCAGGAACAATGCAAACATATTCGGCATTGATGGATAACCATAGATTGTAGGAAATACTGGATGGAAACAAATGTATGCATAGAGGTGGATATGTGATGAATTTGATGAAAAGGCCGCTTTTACTTTCAACCGTACATTGACGCGCGCGTACACACACAAAATCTCTACTTTGCATTCGACGTGATGAATCGGACCTACTGCTACCTGTTTTGTTTTTGTTATTGTTGTTATTGAATACCAAACCATGTGAAACTTGAAGATAATGTGACTGAAATATTTGTGTATGAGATTCCCCATTTATATCGCAACAGTGATCAAATCTGTAGAAATGCATTTATCATTTCATTTTGGCGTTTTTGTATGTGTTTTCGATGCTCTTCATCTTATCGATAAAAGAATTCATTCATATTAAAGGTTATTGAATGGAATGAAAGCATTCGATTGATATGAATCAATTTGGGTTTTCGAGGGAGTGGTTTGTTTATAGGATTACAAAGCGATTAAATACACGCACTCTCACACTATGTGCCCAATGAAAAGAAAATCCAAAGGACGAATGTCTGTGGAACTAATTGATATTGTCAGATGAATAATTAATTCAATGGAAGGCGCATATAAAATTGGGCGCACATTTCGAGAATGATTATAAACATTGAAGTGGATTTGTTTTTCTTTTCGATTTTTTAATGGCAACCCAAAGTGATTTGTTTACTTAATTTCAGTAGCTGCGCGATCGACTCAAGAAAAGAACACGTTATTTACTTTTTGGATATGTATGAGTTCGATAGCATTTGCAATATTTTGCTTCATCGTCGGCAGATATCAATAGTTCCGATAAAAAATCGATCTGTCTAGATAAAAGCAATTTACATTTTACTCGAAGAGACTGAAACAAAGATAATAAAAAAAAAAAACAATTTCGATAACTTTCTCAACTCAAAAACTTGTCCACTTAATTTTTCGTATATATTTTAAATGGGAACAAATTGAAAAGCTCAAGAAGGGGAGGATAGTGACTCAACATGTACTATCCTTTATTGGGACTAACATTGAAAATCGGCCGCCTTCCACTCCCTCGCTGCCAAACGAATACAAAGCCAGAAATCAATACATTCATATATGATAAAAATGCAAATTGGAATTAAGTAAATTGCATGAATGCCTCCACTGATATAAGCTAGCATTCACACACAAGGTATAAAATAGATGCGGCAATTTGTATTAGATGATGGCAATATGAAATCAAAAGTATAACCATTAGAAATTAGTAATGATAACAGCTAGGTGGGCGCACGGTTCGATCAAAATTTAGCTAATGCCATAAGAAAGAGTATCAAGTGAAGATTGCGTGTCTTGTCTATTATGCTGTAGCCTTCGTTTTATGTTTCATTTTTATTTATGCTTCGTCTTCGGCAGCATTGCTTTTGCTGCTGTTATGTGTGTTTTTTACTTTTCCGCACACACAGTGGTGTGGTAAGGTGAAAGTATTGTTATTTTATTTATTTATTACGATTCCTAAATTTATACCAATATGTACAAGAGCTACGCAGTAGCCCATGTATGCTGGCAAAGTGCCCAATACGGTATAAATTCCGCCCATGGAACGACTTAAAAAAAGACAATGGAGGATATCTACGAGTGACTATAGATACCAAATTGAATCCGGAAAACCATGGAAAACCGGCCTGACCCAGGAGAGTCAGGGGAAAAACTTAAATAACTTTAAACTAAATGATGATGGTGATGGAGAAACGTTGGCAAGGGCACAAATTCATCAACTAAGAAACGAAAATTGAAAGAAACTAAAATTATTGCGGGTTGTTGCGTAACCAGATTTTGAGCTGAAATTTAAATGAACCGATATTATTGTAGACCCATAGCCATCAAACATATTATACAACTACTTATTTTCTTGTATACGGCAGATTTTCGAAAAATTATCATTGTCCTACCGTGTTCTATCCAAAACATAACACTTTTTTCATTGTAATTGGGCGGATCACTTTACTCGCGGTTTTATTCGCGCGACGCGCAAAAGTATACTTTTTCGCACCAATACGGCAGATTTTAGTGTTAAATTCTTTGTTGTGATCCAACTAGCCTAGAAATTCAAAAATCTGTCGAAATAAGTGGGCGGTTTGTTTAAAAAAGACGAATTAAAAAGGAGAATTCTCATGTTTACAATTTACATTGGTGGAATTGACAAATACTTATAGTAAAGTTTATTCAAAACAAAACAACATAAGTACTTTGCTCTGAGCATAACCACATAGCTTAAAATGGGATCAATGAGCGTACAAGCAAAATTACGCCAAATATAATTTGGTATGATATGCCGAGTATGGCGAATTCTACTCAACACACCATAAACGTTTTGCAATTTCTCACAATTATGATTTGCAAAACTCCAGCTGTTCGCGGTCAACAACTGTGCCATCTATCATATCGAAATGTATACGATTAGTATTGTGCTTCGAACCGATAATCATAACCTTGGACTTGGCTTTATTCAGAGCCATACGGCATTTCACGGCGCGAAACAAAATCGTTAATTTTATTTAAGTCAAAATTTACTTTACTTATTCCTTCATTGATTTAATTGAAATCTAATTCGAGATGTGCCTGAAAATCATTTGCAAATAAGTGGCCAGTCATGTGTCCTGAACATATTGAGAGTGTCATTAAAATAAATTGAAAAAAAAGTTTGGCCAAAGTTAGATTGCGATCGGTCCAAAGAGTTCAAAACGCTCGGAATGAGTTTTCTATTCGTTTTGAACCTAAAAAATACGATTGCGACCATTCCCGGAGAAACTTTTGGTCAGTGTGTGGTATGTTGTCAGTTGTCAGTTGTCCGTTGTCCGTTGTCCGTTATCCGTTATCCGTTGTCCGTTGTACGTTGTACTCAAAAATTTGTTAACACGATAACTCAAAAAATTGGAATTAGAATTGAACGAAAATAAACCCACATATTGGTATTCATTAGGAATAGAAACCTATTAATTTTCAGCTCAATCGAACCAGGCAACTTATTCCGCTAGAAATAGTATCGATAAATAGGGAAGTGCACTAAATAGCAAAGCTATAAATAATATTTTATACAACACAAATCAAGTCACACGTGGAAGCACACTAAATAGCAACGCTATACATAATGTATATATTTTTGTAGTGTTCTTTTCAATAATAAAGTAATAATCCAAATTCAACATCAACAATGGCTAATTGTCCCCCCTCTCACTATTGTGAGTTTGAACCAAATACCAATACATTCGCAAACATGGCACGGCTGATTCGAAATATTAATTAATCTTAAATCTTATCGTAATGACTTAAAATTTGGTGTGAAATATTCTTATAGTTACGCTATGATATGATAGGAAATAAGCTAAACCTGTGAACCCGTACACTGTCAGGAAATTTGCGAAAAAGTTAGTTCTACGTAAGTAAGACCTTTTTTTTCTTAATTTTTAATTTATTTTTCGCCAGTTTAATTTACTTTCCGCTTCGTCCTATTTGTATGTTTGATTACTTGCCGACTTGCCGGTTTGATAGGGCGAGAGAGAGTTCAGCTAAATCGCTTTAGACGTTCACTCATGTCAAATAGGTGATATTATTTTGGCTTTACGTTGCCGTTATTGTTTTTCATTCATGCCGTCGCGCACTGGTTCTGTCACTTTGCTTTGTGTACAAGTCTATCTGGTAAGTACTTTAACTTAATTCAAATCCAAAAGTCAGTTGCCAACAAGTTTTTTCCTCCATAAAACAGTTGGACTTTCATTCTCGTTGTTCTATCACTCACTTTACATTTGCGAACGAACCCAGAGCTCTATTGTGAGTGCCAGTATGCTTTTTGCATTGTTCTTCCGTTCAAATTTGTTTATGTCTCACCCTGTCGCTTACACTGGTGGAAAGTTTGCTAGTTCAGTTACTATGAATTTCTATCTCTCACGGAGTGTATTGCTTGATGGCGTGCATGCGTGCATACTTTACATGAATCTTACGGGAAAATGTACTCTTCGACATACATGGATATGGCAGTATAATATGGAACGGCGACAACCCGCAACGTTGACTACAATGACCATAAAGTGCGAGACAACGAGATAATGAAAATAGCCCAACCACGAAACACATTTTCACAATGCTTTAATGTTTGACGAGCACTTCTGAGAGTGCGAAAGGGAGCGAGCGCAAGCAAAACGGCATCATCAATTCTAATGAAAGCAAGAAATTGATGATAGTCAATTTTATATAACATTTTTATTGATTCCATCATGTTGGCGATGAGAAATGTGTTATGAATGAAATGTTAATATGTCGAATCGAGATGAGAACAAAGAAGTCGAAAAAACAGCCAACGACGAGAAATCATTTGAAATCGCTAAGTGAAATTTCTAGTGAAATTGACAATTGCTTTAGAGCATTGTTTCACAATACATCAAAAATTGCTTATATTTTCTGTTATGTTTGTGTTTTATCACAATGAACTCGTTCGATTGGTCGACGCGTGTGTATGTGGCGCTCGAATGGAATGAAAGAAAAGTTTGGGTTGGACAGGGCAAATGGCCAAGAAGAAAACAATAAGCAGAAGTGAAGTGAAAGTCAGACAATTTCACATCTCATAGCAAAGGCCGAACACGAACCACTGACATACGAACTGCATAGCTTATAAACACGCTCAAAAACACTAATCGCACACACCACACACGAATCGAATAAAATGAAGAGCCGGTGCTAAATCCAATGCGGAAAATCGTTAAATAATAAACTGGATTGAAGATACAAACGGTGTCTGAGCATGCCATCCACATATAAGTCAGCCAACTGATAAAAAATTAAAATACAATGGGGTGAACAAAGAAACGTAAGGCCAAAAAGTCAAATAAATAAAATCAGAATGATGGCTTATGGTCAACCTATTTTCTATGTAATTATGGATAATTTTTTCGTCTTGAAAAACCGACCACAACAGTGGAAAACGATTAAATAAGAAAGCAGGAGTCATTTACGCAGCTGGCCTCAAAGATTGGTCGATATGACTTCGTCCAATTGGCATTCGATTAGTCACTAACTACAATTTTGCGGTGTAAGGTGCGATTTTTCAAAAAAAGATTCATATGCTTAGCAATATCAACATACGAATAAATGAGATGGTTATTAACATGCACACTCAATTCAATTATTAACATTCGGTAAGCAATACTCGGTGCTGTTTGATAACTGATAAAATGGATGTAAATGTTTCTATATTTCCAAATCATAATGTTTGAAGTGTGCGTCCGTTCAAAATGAATGAATAAAATTCTTGAATAGAACCTGAATTCGAGTTCTCCGCTTTATATTTAAATCGTTCATCGTCAAATACGTTTGCCGGGAAATTCGGAGAGCGGCTGAATATTGAAACACTATCAAATATATCCGGAGCGCAGATACAAATTAAATATCAATCCAAATTAAAATAATGAATGTGAATGAATGAAGTAAATTGAAAAATAATACATCTGAAATATTCCAAATCATTTTTTGCTCGGCATTAAACCGCCCGTACGAACGGTGGAGATATGGATAACAGGGCTAAGATAAGATTACATTGCAGCAGGCGAATGTTAGCTGCAGACGTACAAGCGTGTTCCGCTTTTATTTTGACTATGTATACCTTGTTCAACATCGTCATATTCTCTCTTTAATCGTCGTTTGAATTACTCTAATTCAAAATTGTTCCTAATTTCATTTTTTGAATGCTGTTTGATGCTTTCTCATTCTGATGGTTCGATTGTCATCTCTATCGCTCTGCTTCTATGTATCGTTGCTCATCGCTTGTTGCCGGTGTGTGTGCGCTGATGTATGAGATGCGTGTCAAAAGAGAGACAAGAGCCGCTCAAAAACACACAAAAGAGCTTTTCATTTCAAGTGATACAATCAAGTCGTTTATTGAATTGAAACAAGATCAAACACAGTCGTTTTCTATTTTACTAGAAGGCTGTGTAAATGGTGAGGGTGATGGCTCTCGTCTCGAATTTTTTTTTTCTTGATTCACTTCATCTTTTCATGTGTATGTATGTGCGATGGATTTGGCTGTATCGCTTCGTCCTGCTCCGGTTTCTTTTTTTCCCGGTACTTCTTTGCTATCTTGTGTAATGTTTGTCTTACACCTTAACACATAATTTATTTAGTGTATTTTTATTCTCTTTTATAGTCGACTCGTTTTTGTCTATTTTGTTTTCTTTCATTTTTTCTGTATTCCGTTCCTTTTTGCCATTCACTTACCCAATTTTAAGATCTAATTTTGTATGGTTTTTGCGTCAACATTAAGCTCAAATCGAATCTAGAATACCATCTCACATCACGGTTATTTTGAAAAAATGTCGTTTACATTAAACTACTATAATAATGCTTTGAATTCAGTTGCATTTTGTTTGTTGATTATGAGATGCTGAATAATTATTTTTCGATACGACGAATAAATTAAAATATTTGTTGTATCATAAAAACTAAAATTTTGTGCAGCTTGTTGCGAAAGCACGCACACACACAAATTACTGTCAAATTCAGTATTAAAGCTACACAGAAATCTTAAGAATTACACAGAACTTCCCAATATGTATACTCCTTTCTAGTAGAACACGACGAAATAATTGTCACATCGATTTGACACTTCGCTTTCCAATCAGTTGTGTGCACACAGTTGTGTGCGCAGAATTTGCATGCGTATGTTTGAGTTTTCTTAACATATTCGTATACAAATTTGAATGTTCTGTGTACATTACATTTTTAATAATACGGAGATTAATTTAAAGTTGTCAATCAACGAACTAAAAATGTAAATAAAGTGAATGTCATTCCAAATTGTGGAATTGATATAAAATAAGTTTTTTGCCGCTTCCCCACGATGTCGATGCCAGTTTTCTCTTTCGTTCAACACTCCTGAATCACAAACTAGCAGTTTGCCGCGGCTGCCGACCGGACCGAGTGGGAAAAGATGCAGTGGTGTCAGACGAAAGCATATTTTAGCAGCAAAACAATTTACATTTTAATTTTATTAACGTATAATCGAAAATTTATGAGAATAAAATGGCACAAGCTACGCAGCTCTAACAGTGGATGTGAACGGCACGAGCACTGAATCCAAAGTGGAAAATTGGATGCAAATTTAACCATTATAAACATTTTCGCGGTGTTTAATCATAGTGAGAATTAAATTATTCCAACCCGATCCTTCAGTTAAAATACGTTCCGAAAGCCAGCCACTTTGACACATCATTTTTGTTTACATTTTTAATATGCGCAATTAACTGAACGCGAATTGATCGTTATGTAATTGAAACCGAAATAAAATTTCATCGGATTCTATACGCTGTCTGCATTGTTCGAATAGCTTTAATTACCTACCGAATAGCGTTAAGAATTTTTTTGTTAACTTTGCGAATGCGTTAAGAAATGGACGTTATACGGGGCGAACACATGGTGCTAGAAAGCAAATCACAAAGCTGCTAGGAAGAAATAGTAGACAATGCAAATTTTCCAATCGTTAGTTATAGCGATCCACCGAAATAAATAATGGCAAATTGTATCTCTCTCACATTCATATCTTCTCGCTTTTCTCTGTATACACTACTCCAGATTGAACTTTCTGTGTCAAAGATAATTGAAGCCCTGTCTGAAGCAACGAGATGCGCAAAATATGTAGGAAGAAATGAGTGTGAGAGTGATCGCTATACCGCTATTACTTTTGGTGCATCGATATTACTGGCGATTGAAATATATTATATGCAATTTCTTTCTAGCACACTATTTGTGATTTTCTGCATGGGCGAATATCAGCTTCTGATGTTAATTGCGAGCGTTAAAAAATATTAATTAAGTTTTCAAACACCGGATTTGATGACATAATCGAAATTGAAAAAAGTAAAGAACCGGTCTAGGGACCGATGCATAAAAACAAATTTAGCTTAGTGGATGAGAGGCGACTGAGAATGAACCTATTTCAAAGTAGATTCAGTCGGAATAATCAAAGTAATAAAGATTTTTATAGTTTTGAAATTCGACGTACACACGATTTGTAGTTACCATGAATGGTAACATGTTAATGGAAATTTGAACATCAGAATTATCAAACACGTGCTCGGTGTCCAAACACGTAAAATATGAAATTCCAAATACACTCGAACCGACTAAAAGATCTTTGCAATGGAACTCATTTCATTTTGTGCAGTTGTTTTTCTTGTTTCGTTGCTTGACAATCAAACTCGGTAACTTGAAAAATGGCTTAATAAAAGATGAGAAGCATTACCAGATAATTTGAACGTATATTCGACATGGGGCGTCTTATACAAATTACAAAAATCCATACGCTTTTGGAATGTATGAAAATGAAGCGATGAAGAGACAAAAACGTGGCAATTTATCGGCGAAAGTTCGAACACAAGCCCAAGGTATATTCACATAAAATATAATCCACATTTAAATTCTCTTTTATTCCATTTAAACGTGAATTTAATGTGTTATGGTTTCGTTCACTTCGTGCCAACCGAATGTGTATTGTCTTTTTTGGGGGAGCAAAATTCCATTTTTCCTGCGTTGTTCCATTCACAACGCATTTTTCGACCCATCACACACACACACCCACACACACACACACACACACACACACACACACACACAGACACACACACACACACACACACACACACACACACACACACACACACACACACACACACACACACACACACAAACACACACACACACACACACACACACACACACACACACACACACACACACACACACACACACATTCATCTCAAGACAGTATCTTGCTCTACACTGTAATCTCGATCTTTAATTCCAATGGTACGTTCATTCGACAAATAAATGCGCTGCAATTTCACGGTTTATGAGCGAGTGCGTGTGAGCAGATGTATGTTTGTTTTTATTCGGCGGTGAGCAATTGGCATCGTGCAAATTTGCCTTAAGCTGGTGTATCGTTTTGAACTCTATTTGACACGAATCAGCAACCAAAAAAAACCGACAAAGACACAAATAGCGAGTGGAGGGTGAGCGATTAAATGTTTACCGAAATGAAATCGTATGCAATGCCAAATCTTTTACTATGTATAATTTATTCAGTGTAAACATCAAACAATTGTCAAAAGCCGGGTGATTTTTGCAGGCACAATTTTCGTTTATCAACTTCGGGTGGAAAATTGAAAGAAAAAATAGAGAGAAAATATTGAAAGGAAATAGAAATAAAATAAACTGGATCTCGTATCAGTGCAAGTGCAGTAAAAAAACAACGTTAGAGTAGTTGTTTGGAAATTAACTGCACATGGATTGACATGAATGGCGAATGTTCGAAGACATGCCTAAAAATGAATACATGATTCAGTTACACTAATTCACCCATATAACTAATTCTACACATAAAGAATGGAAGCTGTCATATTTGTGACAACTGGCGATGAAATTGCAATTTACAGGCGGTACTGCTGCTTGTATTGATAATTTCACTCATTTCTATAGTCTGCATAATTTCACTTATTTCTATAAGTTCTGAATCACGCAGCTCAGTCCGCTATCAAATTGTCAACGATTTTTATTTCGGAGATCTTCTTCCGTTATAATAATTGAACTCAAAATATTGTCTAATTTTGTATTAACTGTAAGAAGAAATTTTCCCTGTTTCACATTGTTGGCATTTGACAGAAGACTGAGCTGCGTGATTCGGTTTCCCATAGAAATTACCAATACAAGCAGCAGTACTGGCTGTAATTTGCAATTCCACCGCTTGTTGGCACAAATATTACAGCTGTTATTCTTGTATACACGCACTGCATGAAAGCGGTGGTAAATTCGAATCGAGGGGCAGCCATCAGTTGTATTGACCGAGAAGTGTCAGGAAAAATAGGAAATTGTAAATTTATTTCAAATGATTTTTATATGCTCTGTCGCTATTTTTCGTCGGTATGTGTGCGGGTAATGTAATTCGAATTGCTGGAGTCTGTTTCGTTGGGGCTATTTTGTTTCGAAATAAATCCATAGCTAAAAATTTACAACTCATGCAAATGAAAGACATTCTTCTGAATTTGCATAAAACATAAAATAAAATTATTGTGTGTTTGGTGTTTGCTGTTAATAGGCATTAGCATTATATGTTCACCAATAAACAGATCACCAATACCATTAAAATTGGTTTTTATTTGTTCGTGTTTGGTATTGTTGATGGCGAGAGTTTTGTTATGACAATCTTTTTATTCGGCGGAAAGCTCATCAAATCGAATGCAATCGCGACACAGAATAGATTCCGGGACATTCGACATGACAATATCCGCTTTCCATTGGACAAATTGAATGCGACGCGCGGTAATAATATTTGTTAATGCTATACATATGGCTATTCATCGGTTGAAAAAGTTGCGCCGCTGAAAAAAAAGGACCAATTCACAAGCGAATGTTTTGTACATCGCAGCAGCAGCAGTGGCACAGCAACGGCTGACTTTTGCAAGTTTGTACCTGCGGAACAGAATTTTTGCTAACATCCATCATGATAAATATGCATAAAAATGTTGCCAGTTTGAAATTCGTTCCAAGCGTTTTTCAGCTTAAATGCATTTCCATACGAAACACTCTCTGAATAATCCACATTCCGTGCGAAAAAAGTTTGGAAGCCCATTTTAACAAAAGTGATTTCAATTAGCACGTCCCTCTTCAACTTGCATTTGATTCGCTGAACTTTGCCGCAAATATTCATCGGTTGTTGATAACACAATTATGCATTTAATATCGGATGAAGTGTGCATTAGTCGGTCGATGATGAGTTTCACACTAGTTTTCATTTGCCAGCACGCAAAAAGTTGGTCTCCGTAATTTACGATGCGTAATCTTAGCCATCATTTTCGCCGCAAAGATATCAAGTTGTTAAAGTAATTTGATTACTTGCAGAAAACCCAAATTCATTATAAAAAGGCCAACCGATTCCAAGAACGAAATGTTGTAGATCGTCGTGTGCAAATCTTACCGCGGAAAAGATAGAAACATCGTAAAGCTTTATCGTTTGATGCATTTTTTTTCACTCATTTTTGATGAATGGCATTTGATATCGGTTTCATTGTGCATTTTTTCTCATAATTATCGGTTGCTTTCATTCCGGAATATTCCATATATATATTTTCCTTCCCATTCGAATTATTCGGTTCAATGTCGACAACCGTATCATATTTATCAATTCAGTCAGACAGATAAGCCCTAACCGTGATTTATTTATTGGAAAAAACATTCACATTTGACTGGTAGCAATTTAGTATTTCAATTTTCTGCACGGGAATTAATTGCAAAGTTTCACAATGATTTTATCACATCAATACGCATACTAAATCTGTTGACTGAATTTGATTGAAACGAAAAACGGCAACGCTGCCAAACAAATACTAAGTTCAAATGAAACGGATGCAATGTTTTGGAATTTAACATTTTTTAAAGGAATCAAATTGCATAACCTTTACTCGTATATATTTACCATCTTCCCTCATCTAGTTTTTTTGTTTATTATCCGTACGTACTATGAAGTTCAATCGGACATATGATGTTCGGACAGCTTGATAGGAATCGAAATGCATTTGAAAATTAAGTGCTTAAAATATTTAAGGATTGAAACTAGTCCTTATTAATGATAATTTTCTAATAAAATTAATGGCATTTGAGTCAAAACGGGAATATAGTATTTTGTGATTCGAATCGAAAATTAGGCAAATAAAAATTGATATTGTACATGGAGTCAAACATGATCGTCTAGTAGTACGCTGCAATTTTAATTGTAAAATTGAAAACTATAAAACGAATGAATGGGACAGAGCTCGAACTTAGAAGGAATTTGACACGCTTCCCTCGAACAGCATAAGTTAATTTTTCAAATTGTTGCGTTGAACGAAAAAATTATAGATAAAATTAAATGTCGTGCGTATCTCAGCAGCGAATCGGGAAGGAAAAACTACCATAAAGACAAATACATGTATATATTTGATGATTGCAGTGACATAAAATTGTCGAAGAAGAAGAAGACGACGATGATAGAAAAAATTAAGTGAATGATAAAGCATATGTTGTTGAGTTTTATGGCAGACATTTAAAGTCATTGGGGACTCGTTTTCCGAATGCATATGTCATAACCTCTTCATATCGACGTATATGCCGTTTAAATATAATATTAAATTCGCTACACACACGATGAATCGACAGAGATGGAAAGGGAGTTTTTTCAAGAAATCAGGCAAAAAGATGCATGAACCTGAACATTGGAACAAATGCTCGGTAAGGTCTTCGTTCGAATCTCACGTCGAATGAGCAAGAGAGAGAGAGAAAGAGAGAGAGAGAGAGAGAGAGAGAGAGAGAGAGAGCCATAGAGAATGAGTTGAGAAGCGGTAAACTTCTTTTTGCTTGAGTCGATGCAACACCGACCTGTTCATATGCCATAAGCTACGATGAAACAAACTGAATGTTCATCTTTTTTCTCCGGTCGTTTGGTTCCGATCAATGTGTTCCGAAGGGAAGAACATATGACATAATATGTATCATCACAGCGAATCATGCAACCATATTCAGATATGATCCTAATATTTGTATCATCTTAAAATTAAGCTCCAGGCGAACGACGATATAAATGTGCGAATAAACATTTTTAACACAGCGTTCACCGCTCGAATTGGCTCATTGTATTGTCGAATTGAGAGTATACGGGTTACTTTCAATTTACTCCCATTCCGTAATAGCATCTGGGTTCCTTTTTTCGCCGGCGCACGTAAAATACGTTTAACAAATTCCTACAGAGGAAAAATGTTTGCATTTCGGCGTGTGTGTGTGTGTTTGAATGACAGGAGGCGTTTGAACGGAGAAGAGAAAAAATTCAAAAATTATTGCTCAATAAGTGGTGCGTTCAACGAAATTTTATGGCGTAATATTTTTACATTTGCACAGAGCCCGCAAATATGTTGTGAGACAGCTATGGACACATTTACGCGTTAAGTTGTTGCATGGAACGAACATATGAACAGTGAAAACTCCAAGGGATAGTCACACTAATAGAGCTGTATACGTACCACCCTCTGGCAAAAATACATTTGTTCCACTGCAAAACGTTGAAGTATTGGTAGTGGCTGCCTCTCGGACAACTCTTTCCAACAGTGAACAGAGTGTGAATAATTCCATTGAGATCAAGGTTTGACAATAAAAAACGTAATGTTATGTTGATGGTATTTATTGACAAATATTTACTGCCAATTTTGAATTGTAGCCATCAGAGTGTATTAATTCGTCAGTATATCATGTTTGTTTTTATTATTTTAAGTTTAGCTAATTTATATCGATTCGTATGATTCATAACTACCAAAAGGCATTATATCCAATTGACCTTAACAAATTTAATGAGTTGATGAACAATCCATCATTTCATTGAGCTTTTAATTTTCGTAACCTTTTATTCGCTATGTGTGTCTACTCTGTAATTGCAGTTATTCAACACAATTTTACATTCGTTACGAAGTGTGCAACAATCCAACAAATATACAGAATATTTTCAAGAAGGAATTTATGCATGGTGAAATGCACCACCTAATTTACTTATTCAGTGCCTTACATTTCATTAAATTGCATAATTTATGACATACTGCATAAAATGGAGAATGCATAAATATTTCTCACTTCTTTATCTTTAGTTCAATGCTTCGATATGTGCATTGCGTGCGAGACGCCAAAGGGAAAGACAGAGAGAAAGAGAGAGAGAGAGAGCGAGAGAACGAGAGAGAGAGAGCGAGAGAACGAGAGAGAGAGAGAGCGAGAGAGCGAGAGAACGAGAGAGAGAGAGCGAGAGAACGAGAGAGAGAGAGCGAGAGAACGAGAGAGAGAGAGCGAGAAAGAGAGATAGAGAAAGAGAAAGGGTAAACGACACCGAAAGAGCAAGACAAAGCGAGAGAAGTACCGAGTGTGGTTTTGCATCTGATTTACCTTTGGATAATTTACATGCGTTTCAAGTTCAAAATATTCCCTAACATTTTTTCTGTTGCATTTTGTCGTTCCGAAACCATGTGAAAACTAATCACCTGGAAATACTGAATAGTTTAAAATTGCATGAATTATTTAATTTCCGAATGCATTTTGATTCAATATTGGAAAAAAAACTCTTTGTCAGTTGATCGCAGTTTTGGTTTGGATTTTGCAAGTTTACACCGACATTCGTCAACGAAAGAGAAAGAATGGAGAACGCTTGATGGTAGTTCAAAATCCAAAATTTATTCACCTAAAAGAATTTGAAATATGCATGGGAAGGCAGCACCAAAGAAAAAAAACACTCTCTAACTAGATTGATATATTTTCTAGCGTTTATTTTTCGACGCATTCACAAGTATACTTGTATATATAACATTTGCACGCGAATAAAATGGAATGAAGGTTGATCGTGACGCAAAAAGTTGCAATGGCGGTGAACCACCACTCCACACCATCCTTTTATTCACCTTCACGAAAAAATATTTAACTTTGCATGTAATTCTGCTATTTTGATTTTCAACCTATTAGAATACAATATGCATGTAAAGTTTAAAAACACTTTCATTGAATCAAGTGAAAAGAAGCAGCAGCATTAGCAGCGTTGGCGGCGGCGGCAGAAGTGACAATGAACGCGTGCACTTTTCATTTTGTTGCACAAAACTTGATCGTATTGAATGCGAATGGAAAAAGGAACTTTTGCAGCGTTCCACAAAGCAAAATCAAAGTACTCGGCAAACCAGACAATGCTTCGTTTCGGATGATATTGGTTCGATATAAACAAATGTAGCGTACACGTACACAGAGAGAGGGAGAAAAAAACGCGCATCAAACGCCCGGGCCGACGTTAAGAAAGTAAAAAAGTAAATAGACAGTCACAACATCAAGATCATAGTGAACAATGCAAAATCATAGCTCAACTAAACAAAATGATTTATTATTTTAAATTTCAAATGTGCGTGTTTGTGCTAGAGCTGAGAGCTGCTGAAACTGGCTGAGTTGATGTACCGTCTCTCTACTTATGTGCCAGAAAATCAGAGCAAGGGACAACAAAAGTACATTATATCGACGCTCAACCGCACCAACATATTTCCCCGAACATGCTACTCACTTTTCGTTTCCTTTGCTTCAGTTCCTCTCGCACTTTTGATTTCAAGTTAGTTCTTGTTTTACCTATTGTTAACAAGTATTTTATTGCATTTAAATTTTTCGTCTCTTCGTTGCCGATGCGGAAGCCCGACAATATGCAATCCTCACATAAGCGGAACACTACGAAATGAAACGAATGAAGGCGAATGAATATTATTATGTTCCAATGTTTAAATTAGAGATACTTACATAAATTGTAGTGTTTTGCGTATATTACGTGCCCATATATCTTGCTGCACTATGTGTATACTGAGCTCGTTGGACACTCTCATGCAAATATGCTGGCGTTTAAGTTCATTCTTTTTGCAATTTCTGTGCTGGTTTTCAAGATTTTGCGGGTACCTTAGTTATGATTTTCCCATTATTTCTCACTTATACTATACAGCAGCAACAATTCCGCGATTATTATTAGTAGGCTTATTTTTCTAGATGCATGCCATTTTCGGTAGGACTGCATACCAATGTGTGTAAAATCAGCCGAAACGATTTGTGAACGTAGCTTTTACCTAGACACTCAGGGAATGCAACTACATTTTCAACATCCGGCGACATTAATTTGAATACACACTGTCCGCATTCATATTTCTATTTATAGTCGCACCGATACATTTTTTCAGCAACAATTTACGCCCTGTACAAAAATTTGGACCATTTGAATTATCAGCCAGCTCGAATTCAATTTCTATATCTTTTTCGATTTACTTGCTAGTTGGCATATATATTTAAGGTGGATTCCCCTTAAAAACCAATTTGACGTTTGGCAGTGTCCAGCAATGCTCGATGGAAATATCCCAGTGTTCGACACATTTGTGTTTCATGGAGAATCTTCTCCAACCATGATGAAGGTGTGTATAATCTTATTACTCCACTTAATTTGAAGTTTTGGAAGCACCAGAAAATATTCATTCTCAAACAATTAATGTTCAATTTCAATTAATTCGATGTTAAGGAGTTTGCAATTTAATTTATTTTCAAGTGATCCTGACAACAGCTGTGGGTGTTTGTGTGTGCGTCTTCAGATTGCTTATGTTTGGGTTTTGTTTCTTTTTTCACAGCGAGATTCGAATGTTAATTATTTATGAGAGTAATTTGTTTTTCAACGTAACAAAGTGTTGGGGAGGAAAATATAACAAAGGCCAATCTGCGCAAAATTCTTCTTCACATTGACACAACTAAGAGAAAGCGATTTTCCTCTTTGGTTTTCTTTCATAGTTTCAAAAATATGTGAGACGGATTCGTTTTTGTTTACATTTTCACTTTCAATCTGGGCGATGATTCAGGGCCGGTTGTAAAGGTGTTGTTTACACCACGTCTGATGCAGATTATTGTCCAAACACGAAGAGTTTTATATTCGTACCAGATTTCAACGAGTCAAATTAATTTCAATGAAATAATATCCAGAAGCATTGTTTTCAGTGGCATATAAAAATTATGTGTGCACTTCCATCTCTAAGCAGAGACTTATATTTTACTAGAAAAAAAGACTAAATTAGTATTGTCACGTGATTGTTGCTCGCAATACAACGGATTCTGACATTTTCTAGGAGAATATGAAGTATTCTGTTCAAAAGATCAAATGGCCTTATGAAATATGCAGTTTGCGATGGTTGATTCCAGCTGTTTTAACGGCCTTGTCCCGTCTATGGGGTCCGCTCGCTTTTGCATGATCGCATGACAAACCAAAGGAGAAAAAACACGCGAGGAAGAATTAATTTGAAAATGCCTTCTGAATTGGATTTTTTCATGGGATTTGCGTGCGACACGATTTTTGTTATTTGTGTTAAGAAAAGTTACAAATGGCAAAAACAATATAAATCAAGTCATAAAAGTGAAACAAAACTAGAATTAATAGACAACGCCATAACCTTCATCTCGGTTTTCATTTTGTGGCAAATTTCGTGACATGGGCATGTCTACCATAGGAAATATTCAAGATTTTTGGTAGATTTCAATTGGCCGTGCTGCAAAAAGATATATTTGTATATCAAACAATCGCAAAAAAGGCACTAAGTTCTTTGTTTATTATCCATCAATGAATCGAGTCAGTTGGCTTGCATGAAGAAATGAAAAGATTAATGTGAACCAATTTAATAGAGCGATCGTTTTTTCTCTAATGAAAAAAGTGAAAAAATGGAGACAAATGGACATATGAGAAGTGTTATGAATGTATGTTAGAGGAATCGTAGTAAAGTAAATGGTTCGGTGAAAAGAACTCGCAAATTATTTTACTTTTATGCAAGAAGAAAATATACACATATGCTGAAGGACTGGTCGTAAAGAGGCGAATTGTACATAAAGGCTAGCAGCGATGTAGTTTGTCGAGCACACATCATTGCAACCGCCCAAATTGATGTGAAAACTCTCGCTAACTCTCAAATTTTTCTCCCACTCTCAGGATTCACACAATTCCGAACTCATTCTATTTAATCAATTTGCTCAAATTGACTACCGTACGTATGTAATTCCGCATTTCGTCTCTCGTATGTTTTTATGTAGACACTTTAAAATTGCTGTATCGCCTAAATGAAGAGCTATCGATTACATGTCTGTTATCCTTTTGGATTGAGAGTTATACGAAGAGTCAAGAGTATATTCTTCTGATCCTTTGCTTTTTCGGCGCACTGGAACGACAAATGCAAACGTGACCGTAGTGATGAAAGCTAATATGTTAGGGATTGAGGACTGCAAATCCGCACGAACGAAAGCCGAGAATTGCATGCGATTCAAGAGCGGAGCGAACACGCGAAATAGCGACTCCGATACCACTGCTACAATTTCACAGCTATTCGCATTTCTTTAGTTTTATTTTATCTGTTCTTTTGCTACATCGATCTGATGTTATAACCAAATAATCAGGATTTATTACATTAAATATCCAGTTTAATGCCATATATTGTACGTACTTTGTATATCAATTGGGTCCGCATTCTTTGCTCTTTTCCTTATTTTTCTGCTCTGTTGTGCGGTGGATTACTGGCGATGGCAATGAGCGAGAGGCGAGAGATGGGACGGCGCGGACGCAGTTGCCAGTCAGATAGCTGGGTGTGCAAAAGAACACATTCGAAAGAGAGATATCGCTTGAGCTTTGATGCATGTGCCATTTTATTGGAATCAGTTGCTAGATGCAACGGTATTTGTATTATTCTCATATTTTAGATGCATTTTCAGAAAAGACGCAATTATCTGTCCTGAGCTTCCCTTCTCAACGGAAACTCTTACCATGCACCAGAATGAAAATCGATGATTTTTCTTTAAAAAAAATTCTATCACACATGTGCTACTAAATGTTTGTGACCACTTTGGATTCTAGAATGTAATAAGAGATCAACATTAAATGGGAATGCGCAAAAATGTGCATACATTTAGTTTAATTATCGCTGGCTGAACAAGAAATATGCACACTTTAGCGTTCATTTGAATTATTGGATTTGACAAATTGAATTGCTTGCGCTCGATTTCTGAATGACTTCGCATTTATGGAAATAGTGTTTCGATGTTGAGGAGCGGCTGCTCTTGATTTAACAATTCAGCAGATTCAATATAAAATTCGATTCGCATGCGTTGAAGTGGTGAAACCATACTTACCTTATTATGTGCGTAAAATTGCTGTCATTCGTCTTAGCTGACACGAAATAACTTCTCTCTAATTCATTCTCCACCGCCATTGTGCTCGCATCGTTGATGCCGTTTTATTGTTGTACGCTTCTTAATTTTTCATCTTTGCAATGGGTGTACGAGAGCACAGCACAACATAACACAACACACTCGTCACATCATAGCACAAAAGACGACAAGCTAAATAGTATGAATCATAGCCTCAGTCATCGTTCATCAGATGTACATTCGGTCCCATCAAGAGACATAAATTCATCGAAACGGACGCATATGCAGAGGCACTTGGACATGATAAATAGCTCACACTTCCAACAAACTATATCGAATGAAATCCATCAAAATAATTCGTGTACTCTACCACCGCACCGAAACAATTCTCCGTCAAGCAATTATTGTTATATTCTATAAAGTGGTCGACTATTGTTATGATTATTTATCGCAATGTCTAGAAAATACTCCGACATTCTGTGAAAATCGTCGTTGGGACGGAGAACGATGAGTCCGGAAAAAAGGGTCACACAAGAATGATATTGCTGGAACATGCCATGTCGAAAATTAGCTTTAAGTGCGTGCCATCATTACATTTATAAGTTAATATTATTGTTCGAAACTTGACAATGTAATATCGATCCGATATTATCGAACGACCCGTAAATGGTTTGCAAACATGAATTTCCCCATAATTTGCTTGGACATTTTTTCGGTACAACATTCGGAAAAAAGGTTGGAACCCCAAATGCTTTTCATATGTGGTGATTTTGCACCGAATCCCAAAAATTCTTGGTACATGTGCCGATGTACCAAGATAAAATCCAAAAGTTCAACAGTTTAAGCTGTCAAACATTCGGAGATCAGTACAAAAATGCCAACTTTTCATATGAAAACATTTAGAATTTGGTTGAAACCTTTTATCTGAATGTTGTACCAAAATATTGTCCAACAAATTTAAAAATTAAGCGCAAAGTTCGATTCAAGATTCCGCCTCCTTACTTTAGCAACATTTAGTGAAGCTTTTCAAGAAGTATTTTGGCTATTATATCGTGGAGCATATTGGAAAATATGTAGGATAATGTGAAAAAACCTCAGAAGAAGCACGTAAGAGAGTGTCTATTGAAAACGGTTGTTTTTGCATTTAAAGGCCACTCTCAGAGCGAAAGAGTAAAATTGTGAATTGATCAATGATCAAAAAACCAAGATCGTAATTGCGGAAGTTTCATCAAATGATTTTTTAATTGGACTATGTCACTAATTATATTTTGAGCAATACGAGTCTCTTCCATTTTATTAAAAATAAAAATGAATCAAGCTTCGAACATTTGCAACCAAATTGTGCAATTAATCGGACAAAAAATTTGCGCATTGATTTGATGCATAGATGAGCAAATTATATCAACTTCCCACAATAATATACACGATGAAAACAAAAGAGATTATTGATATTGAAGTTGGAACAACTATACCTATTGTACCAGGTACTTGCATATGAAACCGCGGTTGACATCTAGCGGTCAATAGCTGGTACTGTGTGATCTGTCAAACCATGTTGTTCATGCTTATTAGTAAATATGACATCTGTCAACAATACTCTATACACAATATTTCGAGTTTCATACAACAATGTGTTTTTTTCGCTCTTGAAGAATGTCGGATTTTGTGCCTGAAAATAGTGAAATGCGGACAGCACTGCTTTTCTGCTTTCGTTCAAAGAAAACTGCTGCCGAATCTCATCAAATGCTTCTAGAAGCTTACGACGAGCATGCTTTGAGTGAAACATAGTGTAGAGAGTGGTTCAGGCGATTCAAAAATGGCAACTTTGGCCTGAGAAATGAAAAACGTGGTAGACCGCCGAGGAAGTTTGAAGACACTGCATTTCAGGCATTGCTGGATGAGGACGATGCTCAGAGGCAATCCCAACTCGCAGAACAATTAAATGTGGACCCAGCAACTATTTCCAGCAGGGTAGATCAAGAGATCATGAGAAATACCAGGTGAACCAGCGACATCGACCGCAAGGCCAAATCGGTTCGAACGGAAGACAATGCTGTGTGTTTGGTGGGATCAGAAGGGTGTCATCTATTATGAGCTGTTAAAACCTGGTGAAACGGTTAATACTGATCGCTACCGACAGCAAATGATCGATTTGAACCGCGCATTACTTCAAAATCGGCCGGAATATCAAAAAAGGCAACACAAAGTGATTCTCTTGCACGACAATGCTCCATCACACACTGCAAGACTGGTCAAGGAAACGATTGAGGCACTTAGTTGGGAAGTGCTACCGCATGCGGCTTACTCACCAGACTTGGCACCGTCAGATTACTACTTGTTCGCTTCGATGGGTCACGCACTGTCGGAGCAGCGCTTCACTTCTTACGAAAATGTGAGAAAATGGCTCGATAACTGGTTTGCGTGAAAAGACGAACAGTTTTATTGGCGCGGTATTCATAAATTGTCCGAAAGAAGGCAAAAATGTGCGGATTCGAATGGATAATACTTTGAATAAAATATGTTTTGCCATCATACTAAAATAAACGTGTTTTTTTAGCAAAAATACAGCGGTTTCATATGCAAGTACCTGGTATATAATAGATTTGTTCGAATTTGAAGTGGCAGCAAGTTAGAGAGAAGTTGTTATTGCTATTTATACGATTTCGTGCTGTGAATTTCACACCACAGACTGAAATAATTATACTTCAAAGTGTAATTAAAAGTCAGGAATTTGATTTACATAGTATAATAAAATTGGGTGTAAAGAGAGGCAAATAAATATCGTTCGGATGTAACCTCTTGCATACACAACTGACATCCAGCCAGGCTCGCTGAAAAATCAACTCGCAAATGTTAGCAGTAGATTATGAAAGCTGCCCAGAGAGATTCAGAGAGAGAGAGCGAGAGAGAGCGAGAGAGAGCGAGAGAGAGCGAGAGAGAGCGAGAGAGAGCGAGAGAGAGCGAGAGAGAGCGAGAGAGAGCGAGAGAGAGCGGGAGAGAGCGGGAGAGAGCGAGAGAGAGCGAGAGAGAGCGAGAGAGCGAGAGGATATTCCTTGCTTATATAAAACTTTTATCTTCGATTCACAACATTTTCGTAACAACAACAGGTGGCACACAAAATATTTTTCATCTCTGATAAATTGTTTTAAGCTAGAAGGAGCGACAGCCACACACACACACACACACACACTCTCAATGAGCCCGTTGTTTCTGCCCTTTCGATGTGAATTTCCACTCGACGAACAAAGTAAAAATAAAATACTCAAAACATGTGTTGATATTGATTACGTGCACTTGCTACAAACAGGGGTGTCCACCACAATTAATCCGAAAAACATGTCATTACATTTAAATTTGTTTCAAGCACCAGCAAAGTGATAATCCGCTGCTGTTTGGAATGAGAGGAAGAAATATGACAAACGAATAAAATGTTGGCCACCCGTTGAATTTGATGCGCTGAATAAACAGTTCACTTGTCACCTCTACAAAATGCATACTGAACTCCCGCAATGATAAAGTTAAGTTGGTAAATGTTTGCATAGCTAAATTTCTGTGTGCATAAGCACACAGTTAACTGATTCAAACTATGGGTACAAACTCGGAGACTTAAATTTTATAGACAAATATTAACCCAAAAACAACATCCAAAGTAGCAGATTAAACACAATCTTGAGTTCAACCTCCACTATGAACTGAACACCAACCGGAAAATACACACATAGCGCTGGAGTGCTGGCGTGCGTATGCATTTGATTCGAACGTGGCTTAATGGATTTATGGGTGGAAAAAGAAGTCAAATTCATGCAGTAAATGAATGATGATAAGTAAATTTTTCTTTCAGTTTCATGGATTTTGTACCTATTATGCCGTGTTCCTTTGCGCTCATTTGAACTCCTGTTGAATTCGCGTTCATCGGTGGAATAACAATTGATGCATCTATTCATCAATTGAACTTTTAAACGCTTCGATTGTATTGTTTTTATTGGAACTGAAAAATCATTAGAAAAACCAATATCGGTCGAGCGAAAGTTTGTAAAGTAATCTAATTCAACTTGGATATAAATAAATTATCATCAATTTCGAACCAAAACTTTAACCCATTCGCTCATCGCAGCGGCAATAATAATTAAAACTTACAAAATTAAAACGATAAAATATTTCACTCAAGAGAAGAAAGCAAATAAAAAAATCGTATGCCATTCGACCGTAAGCAAAATCAACAATGTGCCTTGTTTAGTCGATTTTCACATTCATTTATTTTCCTACCGCCCCATTTGCAGTGACGGAATCGAAAATGGTTATGCATCTTGATGCAACTCCTTAATGCAATTAATTCACAACAATTGCATGTGTGTTGACGCGAACAAAAAGAATTCTGCATCGTAAAATTAAGCAATAATGGCGCAATGAAATTGCCGTTTTTTATCAAATGTGTACATATTGAGTTTTGATTGGCGATACTATTGCAACTTATTCAATTTTGTGCCATTCGAAGAACAACTGCAAGTTGCGGTGACTTGCGATGCACCACAAATAAATCAAGCGAAAATGAATTGTTCATAAAAGTAGAAAATTTGGTAAAACATTGAAATATGTCGTCAAATGATGATATATGGGCAATTAATGTTCGTTAGCTCTCTTTCAATAAATTAGTTGCCAAAATGTCCAAGTATTTTAACGACAAAACTTATATCCAACGATTATTTCCGCTTCACTCATGCGCTTCTCACAAATGCGTCAAAGATAAAAGAATAACGAAATTGTAATTATTTCGTTTGTCACGACTTAATAATCGGATTGGATCTACCTGCTAATAGCTGCAATTCAAACAAATTCTCTCTTCATATTTTATGAGCGAAAACTGACTTTTATTGTCAAGTAGACACAGTTCATATATTCACTGAGCACATTCTTTTTTCTCCGTACCACTCTCATTGCACTTCCATCTACCTGCATTTAGCTTCGTTTCGCATTCTGTATTTAAATTTATTCTATTAAAAGTTAATTTAAGTTTTTCAACTTGACTGAAGAAACGAGCTTCTAAAAATTATTTGATAAGGGTAAATGAAAAATTATTCGTCGCTGACAACAAAAATAGTTAGATTGTTAATGATTTGAACGCAGTAAACAACAAAAAACTGACTGGTGAATTGCTGTCGATAAATTTTTGATGACAGTTTTCGAACTTTTAAGCCTTTAAATAGCATACCAATTTGCTATTTATTGCGAAACTTTTTGTCTCCCCTTTTGCTGTAGCTCGGTCCCAGGGATTTATTTTGCTCGAAACATATTTTTGTCTAGAGTTTGACTAATTTTCGGTTTCAGCAGTTCAACAATAGCAATCAGCCGTGGTTACGACAGAACTCCTTCAAAATAGTCTCTTGTTGGATTCGATGAAAGACATCAACGCCGTTCCGGATTTCCGGCTGCAGTACTTAAGCCATCTGGACATCAATGAATATTTGGATTCATTGCAAGAAAAATACCCACACTTGGTTCGTGTGCAAATAATTGGTTATACATTTGAAAAGCGTGCCCTTAAATCCATTCACATATCGACGTCGATGCCAAAAACAAAAGATTCAAGTCAAACCACGAGGAAGACCAAATCAGCATTGATTCATATGAAAACCAATCCAAGCAAATATTTGAGTACATCTGGACAGCATTTTAATTTGTCGCTGAGTCAAAAGCCGGTTATACTCATCGACGGAGGTATGCACGCTCGCGAATGGTGTACCATTTCAACGGCTCTCTACTGCGCTAGCCAATTGACCGATAATTTTGAAGTAAACGGAGTTTTACTTGATGCTTTCGATTTTATTATTGTGCCTATTGTCAACGCTGACGGTTACGAATACTCACGCACAAATGTTCGTGTACCGATATCTTTTCGATGTTTTGAAATTCAATTCATTAAAACTGATCAGATTCTCCATTTTCAGAAGAAAATGTGGCGGAAATCACGCCGACCGATTTTGTATTCGAAACACATTGGAGTTGATTGCAACAGGAACTTTAGTGTTGGATGGGAAACTGCATGTCCAAATACGTCCAGCTCTACGTATCGTGGAGAACGACCATTTTCAGAGCCCGAAACAAGGATTATGAAACATCTCATGCATTCACTAAAACCTACATTTTATTTGACGCTACACTCATTCAGCAAATCAATCATGTTCCCCAATATAACCAGGTAAATTCCTCAATCAAATCTTACTCTACTTTCATTTTCTTTTTGATTTTTTTATTCTTTCAATTGATTAAATGTCTTTATTGAAATAACTTTTGTTACCTGTAGCATGCCGTCGAAGTATCGTTCGAGCCTCTATAATTTGGCCAAAGCCGGCCATTTAGCAATTGAAAAGGAGACTGGTACCAAATTTCGCATTGGGAGCGTTGCGTCGATCGTAAAAAACGCAAAGAGAATTGGTGGTGGCAGTTTAGAATATGCCCACAAAATTGCTAAAATTCCATTCGCCATTGCCATGGAGCTGTCAGGCGGGAGTTTTCACCCACCGACCAATGCGATTATTAATATAATTGCTGAAAGTTGGATAGGTATCCGCGCTATGTGCTTATCTTTGAAATCCAAAAACTAAACGAGCATATAAGATTTTAACCAAAAATATAAATGGCGTCAATATGAATGACTGGTCACGTCAACAATTCTACTCTTTTACAAAGACAATAGTTCCACATATAGTTCACAATTCACTCAAAAATGCATTATTTAAGACCTAAATAAAAAATAATAGTATAATTTATGCATTTTCGCAGCTGAACAATTGTAATAAGCATAATTTATGACTACAAACCTAGTTAAAATGTCGTTTTGAAAGTAAAAGCTTAACAACAATAATAAAGATATCGATCGAGCAATTTAAATGGCATAAATATTGCATTTATAAGACTTCTTTTTGTTCAAAATTTACTACGCTGATTGATATCAAATATTGACAACAAATGTACAGGTACACGTAGTTTTCACGTAGGATTGGAAAAGTTGAATTTATTGTTTTGACGGCTGAGCTTCACTTTTGAAGGCTTCACCTGAGAGTGGTTCGGATTGTTACGCTTCAAAAATATTCAAAGTCACCACCAATGATTTAAAAAATGAATTATTTCGCAGCTGAAAGCTCCTATTGAACTCACAGATGGCGCTGGCAAACTGTACTGATATATGCTTGTAATTTATATACGTAACAATTGTCAATGTATTAAGTGTCAATGACTGGCATTGTATACAAATAAAAGTGTGTTCGTAGACCAAACAATCATAAAAAACACATTTTCGGTATTTTCTTCTATTATTTTCACGAATTTATGGTTTCAGGTGACCGCATTTGATGGTGAAATGAATTGTGATTCACTTGTGCGGTATTATTCCAGGAGAAATTATGCCTAAGATAAACACGTTTGTATTTTTTGATATTGAAGCGACTGGACTACCCAGTTGCGATCAGCCAAAGATTACTGAGATGGCCTTTATCGCTTGCTCTAGAGAGCATTTACTCCAATCGGTTAAGAAGAAAGTACCTCGAGTCACACACAAACTGATATTGCCGGTGAATCCAATGAAAACTATTCATCCAGAATCCACTCGTATAACAGGTAATTATACGCACATTTTGGTGCTCTACGTTGTTGGTAGAGCAAAATTTAATGGACCTTCTTTCTTTTCAAAGGTTTGGATAATTGGAATTTGGAGAACACCAAGAAGTTGGATTGCAATACTATAAATCTCATAAAATGCTTTTTCAATCAATTGAATAAGCCAATTTGTCTAGTTGCGCACAATGGCAAAAGATTTGACTATCCTCTTCTCAAAAGTCAGCTAACAAAATTGGTAGATTCTACTGAAATAAACAGAGAAATAATCAACTTAAATAATAAATATAATTTTAGGGTTGTTCATTTGATGAAGATCTGTTGTGCGCTGATTCGTTGGATATATTCCGTAAAATGGATGCAAATGCAACTCAAAATCCGGCCATCGAAGAGCTGTTAAATATGGATTTAAAAGCGATGCAAAGAAGAAACGAGAAAACACCATCAAAATATGAAAAAGTTACTGTTATCTCCCCGTCTCCACAAAAACCGAGTGCAGCGAAACGTCTTTTTGCTACGCCCAGATCATCGAAAATGACAATTTTGTCTGTTTCAAATGAAACGGTTGACGTGAATAATTCAATTGAAACGGCTAACGCGACAATTCCGAATGTGTCTGTTTCTAATGGAAAAACATCTAGGCGCATTTCTTATAAATTAACTGATATATACCAAAGACTGCATGGTTGCTTACCTGATGTAGCTCATAACGCCGAAGCCGATACATTGCATTTGCTTATGTGTGCTATTGCCACTAAAGAGGATTTTTTTCAATTAGCCGATCCAATGGCTGTTAGGTTTAACGAAATAAAATCCATAGTATGATTTCGAGAATTATTTAAAATGTGAACTCGTATTTTGCATGTATTCAAATTATTTTTTAAATTCATTTCTTAATACACCTATAATCAATATACCCAAAGAAAAACAAACCACAAACAAACATATATATTGTTTTTTGCAAAAATTTCAGCAATTTCTGTGAGTAAATTACCGAAAAAGTTGGTTAAATAATATATAATTTACCAAAACAAACATTGTTGTTTGCTTCTACTTACGTTCAATTTTTCACATGTTGCAGCAGCGTTTCTTCTTCTTTTGCAATCTCAATCCGTGGCCCTTTGATTTCGTTGTTAGCTTCCTTCTTCATCTGTTCGATTGTCATATATGCTTCTTTCGCAGCCCATTTTCACATCGTGATTCGAATCATTTCATCTCTATATTTAATATTCGTTTTCAATGAAAAGTTCTCACTATTTACCGGTAATGGAGTATCTTGCCCGCTTGTAATTGCTACAAACTTGTAATCTTTATATTATCACAAAAAGCGTTTATAAACCTAACGCATCACATTTATAACAACGTAGCAATATTTTTATTGCAAACAAATAAAATGAAAATGGATCATAGAAAAATCGATTGAAATAAGTTTGACCGCTACCATTTGTGCACACATTTGGCATTGAAATGGAGATCGGGGACCATCCGACCGGACGATTCAAAGATTTACATTTTATCTTAATTGACCGGAAATTTCGAAATAGTTTGAGGCAAAATAGAAACGGTAACAACAATAATATTGGTTACCATTTACAAAGAACCACTGGCCGATTCCAATAAAATTACATTGATGTGACCACCGAAATGAAAACACAACGCATTAACCGATTTTCATTTGGCATTGACAATTGAAAAAGGTAGAACTGCTGCTCTTTTTATGTGATTATGTGCTCATTAAATTTTCCTAAATTTGTGTTTTGTTGTTGTAATCAAATCAATTGTTGTTTTTAAATTAAATGCTGTTCTTTGAATTGGCAAACCATTTTGATTGCATAGATCATTTGCGAACATTCGTTCACTGCACGGTCGATAGTGTCGCCTAAATTACTTTGTTTCGGTTATTTTCCGCATTTTAAGCAACCAAATTTTCTTTTATCATTTGATTTTGTGAATTAAGTTATTACTATGAGATAAAACATTTAACCGTAGCCGAACTGATCGAGTGGGGCGGAAGAGCCCAAAGTGGTTGAACAAACATGATGATGAAAGAACATAAAAAAAATGTGTATTGTGTGCGCTGAACAACAAGGGCCAATAAATAAACCAAAATGACAAAATCTTTTTCCTAATCGGCTCTTCTGCACGCTAAAAAATGAATATTAGTTATATTTTGCTGTAGAAAAAATCTGCGGAAAAGCTTACAGCAAAAAGGTAACGATTATAAATAGTATCGTCTACGCCAATTTCAAGTCGAGATTCGTATAAATCTTTGAGCGTTTTGATTCGAGTTGATGGAAATTGTAGGAGCGCAACGATATTTGCCGAATAGCTCGTATAAAGAAACATTTAAATTGAATGCCTGAGAATAATAACGACTCAAATCTTTCCAACATGGAAGTCTGAAGCGTAGAAAAGATACACGCATTACTGAAACTGAGAATAAAACTTTTCAATATCACAACTGAAAAAATAAATTCACAAGAACGTTACATCCGAGAAGACCACATGAATATTTTTCAAGTTTCAGTTTTTCGTATTCTGTATTCAAGTTTCATTTCAATGTGTCTTCTTTTCAAGTTCTTTTGAAAAATCCATGTTAAAAATTATCCAGTGGTAGATCTTGAATTTGTCCCCAGCATTGAGTGAAATATCAACACTGCCATCACACTGAAAATCAATCACAATGAATTAATAATGCTCTTCGATCAAATTTGGGACATTCACAAAATCAGTATTTGTGATAACCATTTGATAGTCCATTCCAAATTTTTCAGCATCATTGCTATGAAAATTCTTGTAAAATTGAAATGAAAAGTCTGCACAAAAATACGAATATGGTTTTGAAATAAGATTTTAATAAATGGAAGATAGGTGAACGAATTAAGACATGAGCCCTACCTGAGTCCCAGCACGCCACTACAGTTAAATGGCCTGGTTTAGCAATGGCTTGCATCAAAACTCGAAGAGTGTTGGTCACAGCCAAAGTTTACTTTCCATTTGAAGAGCGGCTTTGTACGCTTATCAAAATTAGGTGAAATAAATTCAGAATCATCCGATTAATCATTACTTTAATGCGAACAAAATCTGGACTCTTCTGAAAATAATTTGCATATTCGAGAGTTTATATAGGGACATCTAGGATTGAGCTCACCAATTGTTCCAGAACAAAACAGTTTTAATTTGTTAGATAATTTGATAATCAATCGAAAATAATTACTTTGTCAAATAAATTATCTCCATTTGAATCGATACATCTACATTCATTCTACATTCATTTCATTCTTAACTTCAATTCGAATCTTAATCAAACATCATGTGTTAACATTGTAATTTCATTGTATTGCAAAATAAATAATGCGAGCTTGCATTTCCAAATTGCTAAACTTGATTTGCAAATACAAAATGAATAGATTTTCCAGTGCGATGAGTGAAAAATGGCGTTCATTGTGCAGACAAAAAGGCCTATTCGATGGAGAAGGTGGAATGAAACTCACAACTATTGACTTACGAAAATCGAAATTCATGCTGTATGAAAGTCACTGATTCCATAAAAAATATGGCGCTATTACACAAAGTTAAAAACATCAATTGAATGGCAAACAATTGCAACGATTTCAAGCTAAATCAACAAAATAAATTCAGATTTTTTTTAAACGAACGTGGAAAGGAGCTGAATTTCAAGTGAAATGTTGGTATAATTTATTCTGTGCATAGTTATTGTTGAATTATTTTGTATTTTTTCGAAAAATTTGTAATTGAATAACGTGCATCAGTCAGTTTTCGATTGCAACGGGAGAATTATCATCGTTATTTATCCGTGTTCTTGAGTGGAAGCATTGAAAACGAGAATGGATGCTCGACGACCGATTAAGCCGATCATTTCGGATCCATTGATCATTCCACGCGTTAAACAGGTACTTTGATTTATGACATTTTTGATTTTTTGGTTTTTCCTTCCAATTTCCACTGATTGCTCGGTTAAATTTGTTGAGGTTATGCAAATAATTATACAGCTCTAACATACAAAAAATGTTGACGATGCAAGTTGATTCACAACACGATACAATGGTTTATATGAATAAAAAAACTGCATCGGATTTTTAATAATGTTATTACAGTATTTAGAGGAAAATGTTCATCAGACATATGTAGACGTTTCAGTAATGGCGCGTCATCTGCAAGAAAAATACCGCGAATATGGTCGTCGAAAGCATCAGCCATTTCGATTTTTAGTCGACCAAGGTAAGAGCACACTATTCCATTGGCAGAGCAGCGTGATTAATGTTTTGATTCATTTGCAGCATATAAAACAGTTCTGCATAGCTACGGTTTGGATAGTAATCCATCAACAGAAGAAGAAGAAAACTCCGATCTGGAACTCATGGAGGTAAGCTTACATATTTGTTTTGATTTTGTTTTTGATATTGCTGATAAATTAGTTTCCGGTATTCGACAGGACCAACCAGCACAAAGTAATCACATGAACAACATGCTAACTGATATGTATCGCACGAATGCAAATGAAAACAGAGCGCCTGCAACACAAAATGACTTTCCCATTGATATTAGCAGCGACGAAAGTGAAGTCGCAGATTCCGTACCGAAAAATACTAATAACGGTATAATTTTGTTCCATTTTTGTATCTATACAATTTGCTTTGAAATCGAGTCCGTCATTTAGGAGTTGATTATTTTACCTTGTGGATGACATCGTTCAATATTGATATCAGACCAGAACGATTCCGTTTCAAATTTGTAAAACATTTTGGTTATCAAAATATCGACCATCTTCTGTCACTTTTCGCGCCAATTCAAGCGACACTTTTCGCGCCAATTGAATTGAAGCGCTGATGCTTTCATGAATCAATGTTATTTATCAAATATAAGCTGTTTCACAGCAAGTTTTTCATAAGAATGTAAATATTCATTGGCAAACAATTCAACAGAAAATATATGCATTTTTCTCCATTGTTAAAATAGGTCATGCCTCAAAAGAATTTTCAAAAGTACCGAAAGATATTGTGCTTGGATCGATAGCGAAAAGCACAGCGGCCGCCGAAACATTGGCCGGTGTTCGAGAGGAGAGTATTAAATCAAAAAATGTTATTGTTGCAAGTGCGTCATCAGCGACATTGTCCCCGGTTACAACAACAAAAAAACGTAAACTGGAGGCAATTTCCTTTGACAGCGGTACAGACCGAAATGCTTCGCGACACTTAACGAGTCGACACATATCGAAAAAATTCAAAAAAGAATTCACAGCAAAAAATTCGGAATATACATTCGAGAGCATTGGTGGAATCGATAAAATTCTAAAAGAACTGTGCGAATTGTTGTTGCACGTAAATAATCCGATTGTGTACAAACGCATCGGTTTGCCCGCTCCACGCGGTTTCCTTCTACACGGTCCTCCTGGCTGTGGGAAAACATTGCTAGCTCAAGCTATAGCTGGGGTTTGTACAGCATCATTTTGAATTATATATCTTTTGTTGTCACACACAATTGTTTCGTAATTCAATTCAGAATACGGAGTACTGAAACTGATTGAATGGCAAATACGTCGATTCTTCAAACGCATGTGAAATTAATCAAATAATCTGTGTGGTATTTTCAGCAATTGAAGATTGGTCTAATTCATGTTGCTGCGACGGAGCTCGTATCTGGCGTTTCAGGTGAATCAGAAGAAAGAATTCGAGAACTGTTCGAACAGGCAGCATTGTGTGCGCCATGCGTATTGTTCATTGATGAAATTGACAGTATCTCGGCGAATCGCAAAAATGCATCGAAGGATATGGAACGTCGAATTGTGGCACAGCTCATCACCAGTTTGGATGAACTCCCGAAATTGGATGGAGGTGAACAAGTGCTTGTGATCGGGGCAACAGATAGAGCAGACAGTTTAGATCCATCGTTGCGGCGAGTCGGACGTTTCGATCAAGAGATTTGTTTAGGCATACCGGATCGGGATGCGCGTTGTGAAATTTTGAGAATCATTTGCAAAAATCTTCGAGTAGAATCATTTTTCGATTTCGATTTGATTGCTGCTTTAACGCCTGGTTTTGTGGGTGCTGATCTTTTGGCATTGGCTACGCGCGCCGGTCTCTTAGCGATCAAAAAAATGTTACATGACAAACAAGAGCACGCCCTGTTACAAAGTGCCAATAAAGTCGATACGCTAAATACAAGCGTTGCAGCCGAGTTACATTTGGAAGATGGCATTCTCATGCAAATCGACGGTGAATTGCAACATAAAAACGTTGGAGAGGAATCCGTTAATTTGCCGAGCAACGTTGAACCGATGGGAGTGGCGAACAAAGACAAAGTTAAAGACAGAGACGACAGCCCGGGAAATCAAAGCTTAAATGATGTTGTACTTGAAACAAGCACAGCATCCAATGAAAATCAAAAAGAAAATGAAGAAAAATCAGAGGAGCCGCTGACTGAGGTGAAAAGCGAGGCAAACGTTGCGGAATCAAATGCAAACGGATCAAACAAGTGTGGTTCGGTTGAAGATGATGCTATGGCAGTCGATATAAGTACAAATGAAACGCTTGGCGAGGCGTTACTTAAAAACAACGCGATCAAAGATCGAATGGGTCTGGATGTTATGTTTAAATGGCTGAGCCATCAAGAAACCCTTGTTACAGAAGATGATTTGAATGAACTTTATGTCACTGTTGATAATTTTAAAGAGGCCGTTAAATTGGTTCAACCGTCCGCCAAACGAGAAGGCTTTATCACCGTACCGGATGTTACGTGGGATGATATTGGCTCACTGCGCGATATTCGTGAAGAACTTAATCTGGCCATTTTGGCACCAGTCAAGTTCCCAAATCGTCTCAAAGCATTAGGTATTTGAACAAATTATTTCAATTTCGCTACTCTTTCATTACTTTCACTATTATTCATTATTTTTTGTGATATTTCCCTAGGTATTAATGCACCGTCTGGAGTGCTACTTTGCGGTCCACCTGGTAATTATTTTCATACTTTTTATTGTCTTATAAAAACACTCGTATAAAAATATTATGTAGAAAAGAGAAGATATTTTGGGGCTCTCCACGCTCATTTTTTTCTGATTGTCGACAAAAGGTTGCGGTAAAACATTGCTAGCGAAAGCAATTGCCAACGAAGCTGGCATTAATTTCATTTCCGTGAAAGGACCAGAATTGCTGAATATGTATGTTGGTGAAAGTGAACGTGCTGTTCGACAGTGCTTTCAACGTGGCCGAAATTCAGCTCCATGTGTTATATTTTTCGACGAGTTTGATGCACTTTGCCCAAAACGCAGTGGTGCAAGTGATAATGGTTCAAGTCGAGTTGTGAATCAGCTGCTTACTGAAATGGATGGTGTCGAAGAACGCAAAGGCGTTTTTATAATGGCGGCATCAAACCGACCGGATATGATTGATCCAGCCGTCCTTCGACCCGGACGTCTCGACAAAATTCTTTACATTGGACTACCCGAGAAACAAGATCGCTTGGAAATTCTACAAGCCCAAACAAAGGTTATTATTTTAAACTTTCTTTATATATATATATATATATATCGTTGTTTTCTATGCGATAGTTCATTCTCATGAACTAAAACATGTGAGAAACTCAATTTAGTAGTTTGAATCTTTTTTACCAATAATCTTTATTATCAAATTATGAATTTTCAAACTATGAATTATAGAAAGGAAAGCAGCCAATACTAGCTAGTGATGTCAATTTGGAGGCTCTTGCCGAGTTAACTGATTCTTTCACTGGTGCTGATCTTGCTGGCCTTGTGAGGCAGGCATCTCTACAAGCACTTCGTGATTCATTGCAAGACGGAAAAACTGACGAATCCGATATTGATCTGAGCGTTCATAATCAACATTTCATGGTTGCCTTGCAACATTCGCGTCCATCTGTTCCGAAGGAGGTATGCTCAAAAAAATTCATTTACCTCTAAATAAAAATCTCACTTCAAACGAATAAATGTGTGATGTTGCTTTTAATTTGAATTTTCCAGGATAAAGTCCAATACGAAAAGCTACGGTTAAAATATGCGGCTGTTACAAAAAAATAGATCAAAAAAGCATTCAGTTTAATTTAAGTCACATGCACCGAACCGACATTGACACTCCAATTACCGCATTTTCCAAAATTTAAGGACGATCACATCAATAATTATTTCATCTTTCTTTCTTTTTTCAACGAATTATCATTTTTTGTTGTTTACGTGCCTGAAAAACTATATACCGCACTTATAAAACAAGCAATGTATTTTGAATACGCCAAATAAACAGTTTTTGAACAATATCTACGTTTCGAATAGATATTTTATATCCACAGATCAATTACAGACATGAAAAAAAAACATCAAATTAATACTTTCGTCATAGAGAAATCCACCGATAATCACAAGAGATGGCATTGAGATCGTTTGTTGTTGCGATCAAATGCTCCATTTTGTTTAACGATATTTAAAAAAAAAAATTAAGAATGATAAATTTATACACAATATATCACTTCTTACAAATCTGAACTTTTCTGGAAGGGAAACATATTTATTATCAATGCCGTTTCAATTTTCATTCGCTTTCAAAGAATTTTTACAAAATGTTTCTTTCTCTCCAACAATTAATTGCCGTTTCAGCGCTTGTTGTTTTCCCATTTCTTTCAATTCTGCTCTCAGGATCTTTTTTTCTCGTCTTTCTTCGTCTCCCACAGCAAAAAATTTATCTCGAAAATCATCCTGAATCGGTCTGCTCATATTTTCAAAATCGCTTGCTATCGGTTCACATATTTTTTCATATGTCAATAATCGCCTTGATGCTATTGAACTGAGAACTTGCTCGCTGTTGGCAACCAATTTCAGGTAATTCGACTTTGGTATGCATTCTTCGGAATAATCACGCCTTGTTTATCAACAAAATAACGAAAATTAAATATAGTTGAATATGAATTGTGGTCAGATTGTTTACTTGAAAATAGGGATCCAACAGACTAGGCGCCCACCTATCCGTAAGTGTTCGCCTGCAAATCGAAGGAGGTCATCATACAGATTCGACAGCTGATAAGGCGACATTGATGGATAGTGCACTACATCAACGGCATTTATCTTTAATGGGCGCCGCTGTTTCGTTTCAATTTTTTCTCGCGCCTCTCGAATTCCATAAGGTGCTATAATTTGGTGAAATTAAATGATCAATTTTGAAATTAAAAGTAAATAGAATTCGTATATCGTTAAAATATATTCCCAAAAATCAAGCCACTTACGGTCAGTGATTATGCTATCAAATTGAATTTTATTGCGCCACAACGGATTGGAAAAATCGGAGACAAGTACATCAACATAGAGATTATCACAATTGTATTGTCTAAGATTAGATAAAATTGATTCGTCTTCCGCTCGAACCTGGAAGTGCCAAATTGATTAGGTATTTCAATTGCTTTATTGCACGTAATACCTTTTGTCGAACCCTTGACGGCTTGGTTTTGCCATGTAGCATCAGAAAATCAATGTCAGCACCCATAACATATGCTGCGAATAAATAGATGCACACAATTAATCGTTTTTTTTTTATAGAATTTATCAAATTTCATAAATAAAAACTGTTTATTAAACAGTATATCTAGTATACCACCAAATTTAGCGGCGGCAACTAGAAGAGAGCCAGTGCCAACGAATGGGTCAAGTGTGAGATCGCCTAGTTTGACCATTGCCTGATTGGCCATCAGCAGGCTTAGCGTTGGGTCCATTGAAGTATTGCCAATAAATTTCCTCGCCTTCAACGAGATTTCTTTTATTTGTTTTCGATAACCGTCTGCCAGCTTTAAACAGAAGAGGGCCATATATATTTGGAATTGATTTAGCATAATTAACATAAAATATTTGAAACCGACCCGTTTTCCAAAGAAAATGTGATCTGGCTCTGCAGGAACATTTGCTGTATCAAGGCCATAAAATTCAATGTAAAAGTATTCGCAGTCTGGCTGTTTCAAATTCACATCTCCTTCAAATGCAAGGTAATCGAGAGTTTCGATTTTAGCTACCTTTTCTTTATGCTGAATGTGTTTATTGTATAGCTCGACAGTGATTCGAAATGAGGCTTTTTTCGATTCGCTGGAATCGTTTGCGGCAATGTACTCTTTCAGCTGACTGTGAAATGATTCATAATTATTTGCGCTAGACCAGTGTTCGATCACAGACTTAATGGAAATTGAACGTTTTGCCAATTGCAAGGCACACTCGTGGCTAGGCAACTCAACAACCACAAATGGCTTATTCAACTGAAAAAAAAAATCAAATGATTCTGTGAGACAATGCTGAATTATGAAATATTTTCAGGCTATTTCACCTCTTCTATTATATTTGGCGGATATTTGTGCGGAATGTTGAATAATCTGAAAAGCGATTGCAACTCCTTCAAACAAATAAAAGTAAATCGTTAAACAGTATATCTATGAAATCATCATTTTTAACAATATTTACTGAATATCGAAAATTAATGTGTTCCTGAGCAAACCATAAAATGTATTTATTCCAATTCATTTTGAAAACACACTGGCGGACTGTGTTTAAATCAGAACAAATGCGTGGTGTTTGACGTTTAACTTGAAAGCCTGTCAAAATAAAAATACCCATGTGTTTCTTTGAGGTTAGGCGACGCATGCGTTTGAAGCGCGTTCAATGCACACAGCGAATATGTTGAATGTTGGGTGTGAGTTGAGTGTAAATCCAATCCTTACAACGAGGAAAAAAAAACCAGAAATGCTTGCCCCATTTCATACAATGAATTGAATTGAGTATACTATTATCATTGATTTGATCAATCAATTGGTGATAAAAAATCAATCAATCCATATGTGGCATTTCGAATGGAAAATAAAATGAAAATAATATCAAATCAAAAATTGAATCAAAATTAAGATGGACTTTCAGAAAGGCTCATTCTGAGGCTTTATTCTGTTTAAAATTCTATCTAGAACAACTACAGTAGAATTCTTCATGCCTACTTACCAAAAACGGCCTTCACTGTTGTATGAAGAAAATTAAACTAAAAATAAATACAATTTTGAACATTTTAATAATTTATTTATTTGTGTAAAGCTCTTGATATCAAAATTATTTATGTTGCTAATATCAAAATAATAATATTAGAAAATAAATGAACAAACATGATTCCAATTCTGAAAATAAATTGCGTAAACTACAATAGAAATTATTATTTTTCGTTAAGTTATATAAATCGTGTAGAAGTTTTTGTTTGGGCACACACAATCAATTTCATATGGAAACGTTGCTTGAAATTTCAAATTTAAAAATAAATATGGCTTCTTTATATAACAAATATTTCTTATTAATTAAATCAAAGCAGATGGATATAATTTTGTTGACATATTTTGGATTCGAATAGTATTTTTTCGTACGTAGTTTTTTTCATCCGAAAAATACAATATGAATTTAAAACACCTCTGCTGACTCTAATCATTACTGAAAATCAGTGTTCAGCATAGATCAAAAAGCTTTCAGATATTCAGATCATATCAGTTAAAAATATGATCTACGACCTGATCTATTCAAATTAAATTTGGTCGATCTGAGCTTGGATCTGACCTCAGAACATGTACAAATCTGAAAGAATCTGAGATCAATTCCAGATCAATAGAACGCATTTTTAGTAGTGCTCTTCTAATATTTGAGCCGCGTAGAAATCGTTTATCATCTCAAAGTTTCGAAATAGCAGTTTTTGTTAAAATAAATCGATCTTTTTAACTAAAATTATAAAAAAATGGTGGCAATTTTTGTTTCATTGACAATAGTTAATTATAATTCAAATGATACAATATTTATCTGAGTAATTTTCAGATCAGATCAGATATTTAATCTGCATCTGAATATGAAAAAAATGGACCTGATCTGTATCTGAAGGGCGTGTAAATCTGGATCTGATCTGACTTTCAAAATCGACGATCTAATCATTACTTCCGAAAATGTAAAAAGGATAGAGACTCCTTGTTTGCTCCCATTGGAGAATTTCTCTTAATTTAAGAGTTTTAAAGATGATTAAAGCATGAAATATGGAAATTTGAACGATAATTTTATAAAAGAATCGGTAAAAATAAATCTGACCTCCCAACTTCATATAAAATAAAACTGTGTAACAAGGCATAAAGTTACATCTGCAACATTCAAAGAGTCAAAAAGAAAAGTGCGACATGCATTTTGGTTCACGTTTGGAATCATCATCATCATCATTCAGTATTTATAGACCGAATTGTTTACCGTTAGGTGTGTTCAGTCTTTTTCGTATTCCATGAATACCACCAGCATGAGAACTATTATTCGAATACATTGGTGAGGGGCTTGCAGGGCACGACTGCACCGCATTCGAATGCTCGGGCCCATGAATGGCTACTACCTTTTTTGCGGTGGTGTATTGCATATTGAAATACCCAATAACACAACCTTAGCGTTAAGGTAGTCAATTTACGTGTGTCTGTGCTAACTCAAAATCCTCTTTGTGCACACACACGGGACCGACGGCTTAAAGTGTCCTCCGAAACACTCCGTGAGTCGAAAATCACTGTTTTTTTTTTATGTGTTAGTTTGTCTCCCATCAATATATCACTGTTATTAGCAATGATGAAATTGATAGAAAATCAAACGGCCACTAGGAGATTTCGGTTTGGAATTAAGCATCTTGAAAAAATAGCATCAAATTAAATATCAAAATAAAAGTATTATTTATTTTTAATCTATCCATGTTTCATTATTATTTTAAACACGTTCTATTCTTCAGTATAATTTTGATCCAACTTTATGTTTCAGTTTTGATTGTATGGAGGGAGATCAGATTTATTCTTACCTCTTCAAAAGCAATTTGAAATATGGCCGATTAAAAAATTGAAAATAATTGCAGCTTGTATGTGCCATTGAATTACTCTTATTTCCCATGAAATTCAAATTGATTGTCGTAGAATCTGCAGAAAACAACTTCATTTAGCGTATACAACTGGCCATCATTAATTTCGATTTTTCTATGGGGGATATTATATTTTATTCATTTAATTATGTATGAAATAAAATTGGAATCTAATTGGCGAATGGGTGCAAGTTAGAATCGTATGAAATAAGTCACTTAATTCGTTTGGGTGTTGATTTTCAACATGGACCACCAGATAATCACTGCACTTTTTGTAAATTTAACCTCATAAATGCACGGCAATGGAATCATTATTAATGTATGGATTTGTGGATGAATTTGCACTCAATACATTTGGATTTGTTTGTGAGCCCTTTTGCATGCAATTGTGATCGATTTGTGATTTTTGATGTGCCAGTTTCAATGCGGATTTTGTCCACGCCATTGTTTCCTCTGCCGTTTGTACTTCATTATCATTTTCGGGTGATGGCGATACGTCCGCAATAATTCCACTTTCTGTTTCAAAAACAAAACAAAAATTGTTCGAATGAAATCTACAAGAATAAGGCGACTTAAGCTAGTTCATACCCATCGATATTTGACTGGCAAGTGTCGTTGATCGATGATATTTCTTTGAATTTGTCATGATTTTTAATGGAAGTGTTTCGTTTATCATGTCCAGCTCAATGCTTAGAACGGCTTCATTTCTCGTGTTTGTGTTGCTGCCGCTCGATGAGGTGCTGGCTGATGAACGACAAGTACTCGATGAAAATGATGATTCAAGGGAAATTATGGAATTTGGCCGCTGTACTAATTCCATATTTTCAGAAATTGTTGTGGGAAATGCGTACCGTAATTTTGGTGCTTTAATAAGTACAACGGATTTATTTTTTGTTAATTGAAAAAATGCATTTCATTTATTTATTTTAAAACTCACAATTACCTTTTTCCAATTGTGCAAACCTAACAGAACGATCATTTATTTGATTTCGACTCGGCCGAATGTCCAAACAGGGCTTGTTTCCGATACCCATCGACGACATTTCAGCCATGCGAATTGCTCTATTTCGTTTCGCTTGTTTCCAAAGCAATTTCGAAATTTCTTCAGTCCAAACTTTCTTTGTGTCTTCATTCATGCTCTGCAATGTCCATGTATCGTCCGGCTTCATTTTCCTAAACCAAATTTCGAATTTCGTCGTCGAATCTCCAATAAATTCTGTTAAACCGATGTCTGATGTTTTTATACTGTTTTTATACAAGTAAATGTCCAAATTCTTGCTGTCCGGAAAACGTCTGGCTTTGCTGAATAATACTAGGTCTTCAAATAAAAAAACTTGACGCAATGATTTCTTTCCACCCCTGCCTTGCCACACCAGGAATTCGTTCTGTCGCAGTAAACGGCCTTGCTCCTTTACGTTGATCTAAAAATTAGAAAAAGGATCTTAATTTAAATTGATATTATCGCAATTTGTTCCATTTAAAATGTTTGTACATAGTGTGTCTACATACGTCACAGTCCCGCAACGAATCCATAGCTAGCAAGTCATTTCCGTGTCGCAATTGAAAACGAACCATTTCTTCTGCTTTTTGCAGCTCTTCAATGTCCTCGGAAAGCTCTTGCAAAGGTGGCCCCTGTATACTGGTAACTGCTTTCATTAGCTGCTGCAGCAATAATGCATATTTTCCCATTCTTTGCACTGGTTTCAATAGATAAGATGCCAAGTCCATTCTGTCTCCTAATTCAAATTGTTTTGCCTACAAACGTGGACAAACAAATTATGAGATTTTCTATCTCTCATCAAAATGCTGTGTTTTCAAAAATCTTTCCTTCATTTAAATGTAATATATTGATAAAATACCTTGAAAAATCTGGATCCATACTCGCTCATGAGGGTTTCGCTTTTTGGTTTATTTTTATTGTATAGAGCATAAAGATAGAATTTCGATTCGTGTTCCAAGAACACGGCTCCAACTTTTAGTGGACTTTTTTCGCATCTCTCCAATTCATTGAGAAAATATTGCTGATGAAATTCGCAGATTTTTTCAACGTTACCAAAGATAACATTTCGTTGCCCTCGCAATGCCTGTGGAATATCTTCGCGATTCATTTCATCCATGTAGTTGTCGATGATATAGTGCAGTGATCGAACGTAGTCGCGTTCGGTTCCAATCATTTCGTGCATGATCAAGTGGAGCGTCCTGCATGGATCAAATCATTGTAATCTCGTAAAAAATCAAACTTATTCACGCATATTTCAAGAGTGTACACTTACTTTTGGGTTTTTGGCGCTAGGCCATAGTTGTTTTCAAAGTCTGGCAAAGCAAGTTTCGATGAATAGCTGTAAAGATGAGCATTCGGTTGGAGCGGTGACCTTTGATAGTCCATTACGCCTTTGATAGTATTACCAAAGCAGTCCTCTTCCATTTCGTCGCTGTTGTGACTTTTGTTGGTTGATTCGTCAAAACTTTGGCAAGAGCATGTGCGAATGAGTTTGTCATCCATTTCACAATGATCGCAGCCGCCCAAACCGCTATCGGCAATTTTTGAGTGATCTTCATCTTCATCGGCCATCATTTCGTCGGTTTTGTTTGATTCTAGATTGCTGTGATATCTTGTGTCATTCGGCCAATACAAGAAATTATCTGAGGTTTCTTTCAATGGTGTACTGGTCTTGTCATTTTCCAAATTTACATTGGTTTTTGCTAAATTCTGATAGCGTTCAATCAGTGCGAGTGCGCCGATTTTCTCTGCTAATTTGTGCATTTCCAGATGAACGTCTTTCTCTTTATAATCAAACTCAAGCAAATGATGAAGTCGCACAGCTCCTTCAATTCGTTCGCGAATCGCTTCCAATTTTTCACTGTATTGATTCAAATATTGTTTCAGATTTGCTCGTAAATCTTTCGAATGGTCTAAACTTAATGCAGCTTCTTCGAGGTCACGTCCCTGCGCTAAATACTTCTACAAATATATACCAGAAAGATTACAATTGATGCTTTGCAACGCTTGATTTAATGAGAATCAGTTTTTCCGTACCATTGATATGAAATAAAACTTTTCGAATTCATGTTCGCAGTCCTTTATCGATGGTTCCGTGTCTAATGGTACGTCTGCGTACTTCTTTAGCATACTTTGACCATCATTCTGAACCCATTTTGTAATCTGAAAATGGCAACAACGAAAAAAAATCAACAAAATGAAAACATCGACAAAAATGATGAAAGAGAAAAACCTACGAAACCCATTATTGATTAGACTGAAGGTATACAAGAGTCTTGTAACACTGTAACAAGACAAACTATGAATTACATTCACTATTCAATATGGCTTTTCACGCATTCAGTCGCGCGGTGATGTTCTCAACACTTTCATTCTTTGAATATAGACAAAGGCTCCATACTATCCCTGACTCTTCATTTGGAGATTTGATGAAGCTTTAACGAAGATGAATGAAGAAGAGTGTTTATTTTTGGCGGTTTCTTTTTTTCCTAATAAAATGAATCAATTGATATCTTTTTATCTATAAGGCATCACTGTTGTTTTATTTATTTTGCTATCAATAGCAATTGCTTGTTTATCAATCAAAGCTTAATGCAATACTTATTAAAACCGAGTTACAAACACACCATGAATCAATGGATAGAAAATTAACGTGAAAAAAATAACACAGAGTACCATTTTTTGGGAAGTATTGTAGCAAAATCGGTATGTATTTACTTTGCATTCCATTGCTACATCCCTCTATATTCTTTATTCTTCATTTCAACCATCTTTTGAAAGTCAATTGAATGTCTGAGAATAATAACGACTCAAATCTTTCTAACATGGAAGTCTGAAGCGTAGAAAAGATACACGTATCACTGAAACAAGGCCAGTGAAACGCCATACAAAATCAATGGTACACGTAGTTGACTACGCTATATAGTTTGCAAAGCGTAGTCAGTACACGTAGTCAAATCGCTTCACCACCTTAACTGAAACTGAGAATAAAACTTTTCAATATCACAACTGAAAAAACAAATTCACAAGAATGAAACATCCCAGAAGACCACATGAATATTTTTCGAGCTTCAATTTTTCGTATTCTGTATTCAAGTTTCATTTCAATGTGACTTCTTTTCAAGTTGATAGATAAATGAAAAATAAAATACATGTTTGTTTTTTCTATTTTGACCAGCGGACACACGTTTATGACTATATTTCTAGTGGATCGTCGTTTGCTGCCATTTGATATTGGAAGATTCAGAGAGAAAAATGAAAAAAATATCGTATGTTGACATTGCAACATTTTTGATGGATGAGCAATGAATATTTGCACAGAAAAATTCAAATGATGTCGTAAATTTATGAATATATTCATAATCGCTTTAGTCAGTTTGAATTGAAAAATCTGAAATGAACGACGACTTACCTCTTTAATTTCTTCTTCAAGTGCTTTCTGTCGCATTATTTCGCGTAATCGCTCTCGACGCCGTTCTGTCAATTGTTCTAATCGTCTGGCGGCTCGATCCACCTCACTGAATATCGCCATTACCTCCTTGAGTCGATGCGAAACATGACAATTGGAATATTCCGTCGATTCAGCGTTTGCATTATGATTTGTACTTGATTTATCATTGCTGGATATACTTTTAGCCAAACTTTGTAAGCGTGTCAGTGTGATTTGACCTTTTCGCCTCAAACACTGAAGTTCCGAATCCATGAGAGCTTGACTAAGCGCACGATGCTGCGAATACAATTGCCTTCTCGATGGCATGCCCAAGCTATCTGTCAGTCGAATCTCATTCATAACCGACACTAAATCTTGACCCACTGATACACACTGATTCCGAAACAATTCCAATGTTACAAAAAATTCCCGCCATAAGGCATGATTGTGCACGTGAGTTCCGTTGCAGATTTCCGGCGCATGTGCCGGCGGAATGTGTCCGAATAGCTCAACGGCATGAAGAATCTATCCAATCAATTAAAAAAGTAAAAAAAAAACAGAAATAGGTGAAAAAACGTCGAAAATTAAAAACAAATGAAGAACGAATAAAAATAGGTTCTACATGCAATGAATTGTTTTAAATTTTCATAGAATCCAACTGGAATTTAAAGTGAATTTGAATTTATTATCATAGTATTCTCCAGAAATGCCATACCTTGATTTTACTGGATGGTAATTGTAATTGTATCTTATCTGTGATGAACAAAGTCGAAACTAAAACTGAATCAATATGAACATGGCCAGTGAGTAGATTAAATGCGTTGTCTAGCAAATTGAATACGGATAGTTGACTGCTCTTCGACACAATTGCGTGAAGTGTGAACTTTGATGGGCTAAATGTGATTGAAAAGGAAACCGGAGATGATTATTTGAAATAATATCAAGGAAAACAGATAGATATTTTTCCGATAAAGAGAGCAACTGCCGTCGAGCACTTACTTAATCGGTATTGTATTGTAGTAAAGGATCAAAGTGGCGACTTCGTAGCAATTTAATCCTGATTCCATTAGGATCTTCGTTTCAATCGTGATTATTGGGAATCCATTTACATCATGTGTGTCTGAAAAATGACACCAAATTTTAGGAAATCTCCGTTAACCAAATGAAATTGTTAAATCGTTTACTGTTTCAAAACATCTCAAAATATTGATGTATTCGTAGCTACATTAGGATATCTTCGTCACATTATTGTATTTTATTTTCATTCAAATGGATTATCGCAATCTGCTTTGATTGCAGATGCATGTACTTTGTCATGTAAGCCCGTCTCGATATGTACAAAATGAATCTACAAGATCATCATATTGCTTGCACCAGATATTGTATTTCGAGTAGTGTACACATAGAAATAATGTGTAGATTAACAGTAGCATAATGGTTTTTATTTTTGAATATATGCGCTGATTTTTCTCGCCACTACAGTTCTTTTTTTAATCACGCGTAGTTTGACAGATTTTTGGCTGAGAATTTGAATTTTGAACGGTCAACAACTTACCTGATAAATATACAACAAAGTGTATTCAATAAAAGAACTGGTACACAACATTGAGATAGATTCGACAATAAAAATCTGAACATTATCCCGATATTGCCCCAAAAAATAATTTATACGGCGTACGACCCGATGCGTTGAAATATCGAGATATTGATGCTATCCGGCGGATAGCATCTATCGGTATTGCAATGTTTGCCCCTATCTAAGAATTTTTAAACAGATTTCAAGTAGTAATGTCATCTGTGCAATATAATTTACAATATAGATATTTATTCTCAATCAGCGCACCCGCGTCAAGCTAATAAAATGCACTGTCGTTTTGTGGATTCCACATTGCGAACACATTCGCAGTTGCATTTAAACATTGTTCTTTCCAGTAACCGGCGCGCGATGAATGAACACGGGATGCGCTGAACAAAAAGGGAACGAGCAAAAATATTGCTAATATAAACAAAAATAGTGCCACCGAAAAAAAGAAGAGATTCGGAAAATTCATAAAAATAAGTGCTATGAATTGGTACAAATGCAGGATTACTTGAATGATTCTTAACACTTTGATTAAACGGTTCCCAGAGTCGTGACGTAAATGTAATTTACGGCGAGAGCCCAGCTTAAAAAGCTAGGGCTTCCGACTTTAAACGTTTACATGAATCAATCGCAAATACACTACAAAAAATAAATAACGTCTTTTATTGACACTCGTACAGTACTGAGCTGTAAATGCATTAGTGTGCATAAACAGTGCATTAAATACTCACATGAATGAATAAACCTATAGCTATAGCTGTCACGGTTCAATCTTTCATGTGAGTATTTAGTAAACTGTTTATGCACACTAATGCATTGACAGCTCAGTAATGTACGAGTGTGAATAAAAGACGTGATAAATTTTTTAGCGTATTTTGTTTCTTGAATATGATGGATATTTTGTACATTTGGCGTATTTTTATGTATTTTGTGGCAACGGCATAGAGAAATAAAATCCCCTAGGAAAAAAGCCTTCATCCTTTCTTCTCATTTCTATTTCTGATTTTATTATTCGCGGCGTTTCCAACGCTACTACCCGTCTTACCGTCGATATCCATCTATCCATAAGTTCATGCTGCTGTCGAAATGACTTTTTATACATACATTTGTTTATTTGCTGACGGAATAATCTTACCTGATAAATATATACCAGACGTTAACAATTTCTCAGGCAAGTCTGTTATTGACTTCGGGGCCACTATGTCATGATGATAGCAAACTTCTGTAATGAAACAGAAGAACAGCGTGCAGACAATCAAACCCAATGAGAAGGTAAAAACAGAAAAAACAACGACTAGAAAAAGCTATTTTAAATAAATTGCTATGAAATAGGAAGAAAATAACATGTGTTTATATCGAGCGGATTGAATCTAAATCATACTGAATGCGTGGTGTCATTGCGCCCGCAAATTAACATTGACTGCGGATGTCTCGGATGCACGTAAATATTCTTCTCTGCATTTGACATGCAAATTTATTTTTAATTTGGGAGATATTCGAGTTCGAAAAATCATTTTTTGTAAAATTCATCCCCGAATCCATGCACATTCTCTCTTCTTAACGCTTTTTGAAAGAACAATTTGTAATCAATAAGGAGAGGACTTTGTGTGTTATATTTAATGGATTTAACATCGATCACAAAAAATAATTTACATTTTGGTATTGTTAGCCATGTTAGTATCTTTTCTACTTATTTTATTCGGTGTATATTATGCAAGTATTTTCGAGAGTTGCATGCAAGATTCTTGGCGTTCTTTGGTTTTATTCTCTTTCTCTCTTTCAATGCTGTGTCCCATCGCTGCGGTTCTGCACAATTTTCATACGTCAGAATCATGTTATATGTAAATGAGCAATGTAAACTTGTTTCAAAAGAAACATTGTACAGAAATGGCAAATATTGGGAAAAATTCGGGAAAATCTTGTTATGATTCATGAAGTTTTGTTCCAATAGCCTTATGATAAAATTTGATCGCATATCGACAGTTATAAGTTATAATATAGAGTGAGAGAGAGAGTGTTAAATATGGGCAAATATAACTTACGATAGCTTGATGATTTTGTTCCCTCGTCTTCGCTGTCTTCGTCACTGTCAATGTGTGGAAATGATCCGCCCAAACAAAACATAGGCATCATACTGTTACATGAATTCAAATTGGATGTGGTCGGTGATGATAGCTTTGATGCGTCAACATCTCTTTTTTCCATGTCGCTTCTTATGGACATGCGTCTTAGTGTGTAGCGATTCTGCAGAGGTTTATTTTTTGTAATAATTTCGCGACGCTTGATACCACACTTGGACGATCCACTTCCTGATATTAAACGAATATCGGTTTTTTGGTCCATCGTCGATTTGTCATCGTCGGAAATGTATTTGGGAATGGCCAATTCATCAAATGGACGGCTAATGGTTTGTTCGACACTCACCAATAGCGATTGCAGCAACTGAGGTAAGTCTTCGGTCAACATTTCCAATGAAAATTACGTCAACGAATCTTTTTTCGAGTCTAAGCTTAGATATACAATTTTAATTGATTCGAATGATCGCCGCACGGCGCACAGATCCACCTGACCCTTTTCCGTTGGTTTTATGAACAAATAAATATCTGCTAGTGTAACAATTAATTCATTTAATGTTCCCAACTGCAGAATTACTTTTCCGTGGATTGCAAGTGGCCAACCGGCCAAACATACACATACTGTTTTCTGAAATAGACAAAAATCAAACAACATAAATGAGAAATCGAGGAAATGAAGACGACTATATATGTAAAAGGTAAACACACACACACACACACACAAAACTATTAAGAATATTTTTTCATGTAAACTGCCAAAAAACATTGAACAACTGCTGCTGTTGTTGTTGCTGTTGCTGAAAGAACTTAAATAGATGAACCTAGGCATGACGAACTGGGTGTGTTCATTTTTGGACAAATATGAAATCTACTATGTTTTTTCGCCTTTTCATTTTGATGGACGTAAAGAAGACAAAACAAAATTATGGTTGATACAATAATAAATTGAAAAACCGATTTCCATTTGCGATGCACACAATGTGGTTTTAAGGGTTTGCACAAATACAATTAAAATGTATGTGAAATGTGATGAACGGGAGAATAGATATTGATATTTATTATTTCGGCATTTAAACAAACTATCAACTCCAGATGTTTAAAGTGAAAATACGCTAGACATTTACATTGCTAGGGGATATTATGGTTTTATGCGATGCTACCGTACATTGTATCGCGTACAATATACGTTTACGTTAAACATTGAATTCTACGGTAAATACATTGAAACTCAGCTTTGATTCCATATTCAATGTTTTGTTCATGCGTTTTTGTCTCGCTTGACATTTTCATAGCATTACAAAAACATGGGCCGATCCCACTTGTGAGCAAACAATGAAAGATAGTGCCCGAAAATTAAAAGCGATTAATCCACAACATATGCGCACTAGACTATATCATTCGCATCAAAGATCTCACACAAAATTTAACACAATAAATCGCGTTCATATCGAAAATGCATTTGGTTTAATGCCTGCGAGATATATTGAGTGTGTACCGCAAAACATGATCGCATGAAATGGAACGCAACATATTGGAAACGGATAGGGGATCTTTTTTGTTATATTAAAACCATTGTTATTAGTTGTTAAACCTTTTATTGTTTTATCTTGAGCGAATTTTATATTAGCACTTTGCAACTTTTCACAAGATAACCCTCAAAATGAGCGCACTCAATGAGTGAATACTTAAAAATTCTGACGAACCGAGTATAGATAGCACCAAAATATGTGCTGGCTTTAGAAAATTGTGTATGGTGTCTACACAATTTCAACATAAAAGAAATGAAAAACTACCAAATCACACCACATCTGCGCGCTCCGTACTGTTATAACTCGACTGGGACAATGAAATACACACCATCAAATTACATTTGCATTTGATTGATATCGATTTACCTGGATATGCACAGCATGAAATATCACAGTAGACGGTAGTCTACGCGAGTGAGACAATCACCAAAAGAATCACATGATAAATTGTTTGTTTGTAGTATTCTGATATTCGACTAATACTTTCAGGCCTGAAAACTACCCAAAAAATAAGAGTTTTTCGTTCAACTTCTTTTCGTAATGGAAGCCAGTGTGACCTATGCCAGCCTACAAAGGCCGAAAAATGGCAATTTTCAAACGGCGACTTTGGCTCAACCACTCAGCATAAAAAAGACAAAAATACCGTTAGAAATTCGTTCATGCCATCTGTCTAATCATATCTGGGTTGTGGTAATAAGTCCCCCCATCCATCCATCCATCCATCCATCCATCCATCCATCCATCCATCCATCCATCCATCCATCCATCCATCCATCCATCCATCCATCCATCCATCCATCCATCCATCCATCCATCCATCCATCCATCCATCCATCCATCCATCCATCCATCCATCCATCCATCCATCCATCCATCCATCCATCCATCCATCCATCCATCCATCCATCCATCCATCCATCCATCCATCCATCCATCCATCCATCCATCCATCCATCCATCCATCCATCCATCCATCCATCCATCCATCCATCCATCCATCCATCCATCCATCCATCCATCCATCCATCCATCCATCCATCCATCCATCCATCCATCCATCCATCCATCCATCCATCCATCCATCCATCCATCCATCCATCCATCCATCCATCCATCCATCCATCCATCCATCCATTCAAAACGAATGTATATCAAGATTTTTTATATTCGTCGATATTATTATTGTTGTTTGTTGGAAATTTACGTGTAATTTAATAAATTGTATGAAAAAAGATTTGTTTTGATTTTTTAACTATTGTTACACTTTTATTGAGAGATACTCAAATACGTATTTCGGAAGCAATGCTTCCTTCGTCGATACTTTGAAAATTTTTCTGAGTCTGAACGTATATCAAAAATTTTATATTCTTCGATACTTTGAAAATTTTTCTGAGTCTGAACGTATATCAAGAATTTTATATTCGTCGATACTTTGAAAATTTTTCTGAGTCTGAGCGTATATCAAGATTTTTTATATTCGTCATTGCACATCCATTGCACATCCATTACTCATCCATTACACATCCATTGCACATCCATTACACATCCATCCACCCATCCATCCATCCATTGCACATCCATTGCACATCCATTACACATCCATTACACATCCATTACACATCCATGACACATCCATTACACATCCATCCATTTATCAAATCCATCCATCCATCCATCCATCCATCCATCCATCCATCCATCTGATGGAGGACATCCATTCAAAACGAATGGATGGATGGATGGATGTGGGGGACTTTATACCACAACCCATCATATCTTAGATCTTCGATTTGGATATTTTAGATGGGTGCTATGGGCAAAAAACCAGGCGGGTTGCCTTCGGCCAGACACATTTAGCCAATTACCTTATGTTTAATTTAAAACGCACACACTCTCTGCTGGTGAGTCAAGCATCGCACACGAACGAAAGAAATGGTTACAATCATGCGCGGTGCACGAACGTTTTTCCTTTAAGGAAGAGAAATGCATTTCCCAAACGATTTGCTCTCAAATTAGTACATGCAGTATGTCATAAATTGACACAATAAATTTATAAAAAAAAATTGTCATTCAAATTGATTTCGTGTATACATATCAATCGTGTAAACATATCAATCGTGACGCAGGCCACCCATACCCTTCTTTTGAATCAAAATGTAACCTGGCAACAGTCATACTTACAAATATAAACGGAAAACATTACAAAACTTTTTACAAACGATTTTTTTTTTATCTCATTGAAATAATATGATGAAACCGCAAGATTTCTTGATTACTGTATGCACTTGAGTACCGAACTGTTTGCCAAAAACTGACACTACACAATAAGGGTGGCTTGCATGTGCTATATCAGTTTCGGTTGTAAATGTAATATTGCATTTTTCATCGGTTTTCCTTCACATGATTTATCTTATTATAGTGTTTTTTCTTTGTCACCTATTATGATTGCAGGTGAAATCAATAAAAGTCAATGCCGACAGGCCAATGTGAATCGAGTCATACCAAACGATATGATATGCGTGAGAAATGTGCACACGAGCGAACCATACGAACAAATAAAAACAAACCAACCGCATTGTATCAAAGTTGCCGGTGGCAAGAAACTCATCAGTTTATTGCTTCTGTTGTCTGTGATACGAATTCATGTAAATTTCTCTTCTGTGCACTGCAAAAGAAGAAGTACTGCACTTTTCACAAATGTCAAATGCACAAAGATTAATGAGCATTCGTTTATAAACGACCAAAAAGATACATAATCATTGCAGTGACTCTTGTTTCTCAATTTTAAAGTTAGAACACTTAAAAATCAAATGACTTTTGAATCGGTAAAAATAAATCTGACCTTTCAAAATTATACTGAAACAAAGAACTCATTTAAAATAATAATGAAACATGGATAGATTAAAAATAAATAATTCTTTTATTTTAATATATATTTTGACGCTATTTTTTCATACTAAATGTCAAACGTGAACCAAAATGCATGTCGCACTTTTCTTTATGACTTTTTGAATGTTGCATATGCATGTAAAATTCATGCCTTGTTACACATTAATTTTCACATTATCTCATGTTTCAGTTTTATTTTGTATGAAGTTAGGAGGTCAGATTCATTCTAACCGATTCATTTAAATTATTGCTTTACGTGGGGTGCACATAAACGAATGCGATTGGGCAACTCTCGTATTGCCAGACGCTCATCTGACATTGTCATCGTAAAGTTTGAAATTTTATAAGTAAAACGTCTCCACAGTGTTTGGTGCTAAAGACGCAATTTGTCTTGTTTACAACAATCCGAACATTTTTCATCGGCCAAAAAATGGAATTAACTCGTGAAAATGTTCGTGCTTTCATTTTTTACGATTTTTAATTAGGATCATCTCAACAACAGTGCGCCAACAAACTTGCTTCGATATTTGGCAATAAAACCCCACACCGATCCACTGTTTATCGGTGGTTCAATGAATTCAAGCGTGGCCGTCATTCGCCCAAAGACGATGTTAAGGGAGGTCGTCCAAAATCGGCTGTTATTCAAAAAAACATCGTTGCTGTGCAGAAACTGATAATGCAAGATCGTCATTTGACTTATCGTGAAATTGCGGCATGCCTTGGCATTGGTATGAAAAGCATACAAATTATTTTGCACGAAAAAATAGGAAATCGCAAGATGGCGTTAAGAGTGACAGACGTGGATTTCAGTTGCTGCCGAAACGGTTTTCACATTTTTTCGTGTTAAATTAAATTTTTGGATTTTTTAAATTTTTATTTTATTTGCAACGTGTCCAGTAATCGTGTTCGCTTTAGTATATTATGGAGCTCGCGCGAAAACTCCGATTTTCCGGGTTTATTCGTATAAAGTATGTGTTCGGTACGGGAAAGTGTACACTTGTTTACGCGGCAAATGTCAAACTCGAACATGTGAACATAAGCACCGACTAAAGTGACTATGCAACTTAGAATAATTTGGCCTTAAAATTGATTTATTTTGGATATTATGAGTAGAAGTTAAATTTTCACTCCTTTCATAGAATTTAATTTTCAAAAAAAAGTGTTTTTGTGCATTTAATATGAGTAGATGACAAGTCCATTAGTTTCAGTGCTTGTTTCCGTTAGTTCGTCAATGGCGGCCGTGAAAACAAGAAAAGTGCGCCGCGAATTAGCTTTGTCATAATTTGAACGGCGTTTTACTCATTTTAAGTTGTCATTAACTATCAATTTCAAGTTAATATTTCATTAGTACTTTTACAATTGGTTTCATGTTGTCTCCGCGCATATTCTCTACTATTAATGTCAATACTATTAATGTCAATATAACGGTAAATGTTCGGTAAATAATGCTTTGTTATTTGACGAATGTACACGTAATTGGGTGAGTTCGTTCCAATTTCATACATTTGGCAAAGTTTAATTTCGCAAATTTGTACTAATTCCGATTTCGGTAGCATGGAAATTCCGCGGACATGTCTCTTTCGGCAAAATCGTTGTGTTTTTTTCTCGGTGCAGTGTGGCTTAGCACGTGAGGGGCGTAAAAATTAAAATTCATTTAGCTCGAAATCGAAACATTGTGCCTCGACGAGGGGAGGCCACGGAGCTCGCCCTCCCCGGGACCTGACCGGAGCTCCACAGTTGAAAACCGTTTTGAATATAGGAACCTTGAATTTGAGAGGAGGTTTTGAGTCGGAGAAATTCAAATTAGTTGAGAGAGCGAATGTTTTTGGTTTAGATGTTTTAGCTTTGAGTGATGTTCGTATTAAAGGACAGTTTGAGGATACGTTAGGGAATTATCGCATATTTTCTGTCGGGTGTTTCTAGAGGAAGAGCTAATTGGGGCGTAGGGTTTTTGATTCACAAAAATTTAGAGTCTTCGGTAGTCAGTCATAGATTCGTCAATGAAAGATTAATGTGGATCTCGATTAAACTTGGGGGAGCAATTTATAGATTTGTGAGTGTTTATTCGCCTTGTGAAGGGTCAGATCCGGACCGTTTGAACGATTTCTACATCGATCTGAATGACGTAGTCGATAGAAAGGGCAGTGAAAGAGTGATTCTATAAGGCGATTTTAATGCGAGAGTGGGTAGAAATGATCCAAATTTCTCCGCTGTACTGGGAAAATTTGGTGAAAAGTCTGCCGCGAATGGAAATGGGAAGAGATTACTCGATTTATGCCAGAGTTCGGGTCTAGTTATAACTAATTCATTTTTCAAGCACAAGAAAATTCACATGTATTCGTGGAAAAAATCCTGGTCAGAATCAAAAATCTCTTCTCGATTACATTATTGTTGGGGCAAGCTTGCGCAAAACAGTTTTGAATACGAGAGTGTATAGAAGTTTTGGTTTGGACTCTGATCACTACTTGGTAGGCAGCAAACTATGCATTAGCAAGAGCAGCTTAAGAAGCTATCAGAAGTCAACAAAAAGAGTGGAAGTGGAAAGATTGCGAGATGTGAATGTAGCGAGGGAGTTTTTAGCAAAATTAGGGGAAAAATTTGCGCAAGTCGAGTGAACGAAGCGTCTGATATTGAGTATGAATGGAATTTGTTTAAGGAAGTGATCGTAGAAGTAGCAAAAGAGTGTTGTGGCATGTTTGTCGTCAAGAATGGGAGAAAGAAGACTTAATGGTGGAATGAAGATATTAGAATTGCTGTGAAGGAAAAAAGAATGAGATGGATCCGCTGGTTGCAGAACCGAACTGATGAAAGTCTGGAGTCGTATAGGGAACAAAAGCGTGTGGTGGAAATGATGGTGAAAGGAGCAAAAGAGAGAGAATGGGTGAAATTTGGTCAGGATCTAGAAGTTGCTAGACAACAGAGGAATAAGGTATTCTGGTCAAGGGTTAAGAACATTAGGAATGGAGGCAAGAAACATGCTCCTGGAGCTGTTTTGGACAAGTTGGGCAATGTAGTGATTCAAGAAAGAATGTGTTGAAACGATGGAAGGAATATTTTGATGAATTGCTGAATGTGGGAAATGCCGATTTGGTGAATGAGAATGTTAATGTAAATGTGAGTGAAGAGAGTTTGGAAATGATTAGCATGGATGAAATTCAGAGTGCAATTAATAAGTTGAGTTGGGGTAAGGCTGCGGGTGTGGATGAGATTAGGAATGAATATTTGATTAGTAGTGGTTTGGTAGGTGTTCGCTGGTTATATCGCATCTTTAATTTAGCTTGGAGTTCCTCTGTTGTCCTCGAAGAATGGGGTGGCGCAGTCATTTCGCCACTTCATAAGAAAAGCAGTAATAGAGACTGCAACAACTATGAAGGAATTTCTCTACTGAGCGTTGTCGGTTTTTGTTGGAACAAGTTTCCCAATTCAAATTTTTGAGTTGCATCTTTTCGGAAGATGGCAAGTTTAATAAAGAGTTTGAACAGCGTAGGGTTAATGGAAATAAATTAGTAGCGCAACTTAGATCACACGTTTTTAATAAACGTGTTTTGAGTATAGAAACAAAGATATTGATTCACGGGTCAATCTCCAGACCAACTATTCTATATGATAGCGAGAGCTGGATTGATTCTGAGAATTTGATTCATGATCTGGAAGTGTCTGATATGAAAGTGTTGAGAATGGTTTCGGGAGTCGCGCGCCGCAATCAGTGGGAAAACAGAATCCGGAATGAGACGATTCGGGGGGATTTAAATGTCGATTCGGTAGGAGAGGAAGCAAGCAAATCCAGACTGAGAAGGATTGGTCATGGGAGAAGAGCGATTACCGAAACGGATTCTGTTCGCCGAAACTGATGGGCCGAGAGGTAGGGGTAGACCACGTCGACGTTATTTAGATTCGGTTAAATATGATTTGAACGCGAGGGGATATGAATGGTGTGTTGAAACTCAAAACTCAAAACTTGGCTCTCGATCGGGGTTTGTGGAGAGGTATCGTTAGGGGTGTATGAGGCAATTTGTTTCGTAAATCAGACCAGACGCTGAAAGGCATTAATGGTTTATAAATGTTTGTTGTTGTTGATGAAAAAATAGGCGTAAGAAAGGTTTGTTCACGATGGATCCCGCTTAAATTGAAAGATCATGAAAAAAAGGCTCGAGTCAAATGGTGCAAGGAAATGCTCGATAAATTCAACCGAGGTACGTCAAATTCTGTGTACAACATCGTGACAGGTGATGAATCATGGATCTATGCATATGAGTCCGAAACTAAGCAACAGTCGACCGTATGGATGTTTCAATTTGAAGACAAATCAACAAAAGTAATTCGAAGTCGAAGCGTTGCCAAACAAATGGTCGCCTGTTTTTTTGTAAAAAAAGGTGATCTCGCCATTAGAGCAACGTAAAACGGTCAATTCTGAATGGTACACAACCATTTGTTTGCTAGAAGTATTTGGCAAATTAAGAAAAAACAACGAAAAGAGAAAAATTATCCTTCATCACGATAATGCGAGCTCTCACACATCGCATCAAACAAGCGACTATTTGAGTACTCAAAACATCGAATTGATGGGCCACCCGCCGTACAGTCCCGATTTGGCACCCAATGATTTCTATTTGTTCTCGAGCGTGAAGAAAAAACTGCATGGTGTGCGATTTTTGACGCCCGAAGATGCGTTCAAAACACACGTTTTGGAGACACCCATTTCGGAGTGGCACAAATGCTTCTCTAATTGGTTTGTGCGAATGCAAAAGTGTATCAATCATCTTGGAGAGTACTTTGAAAAATAATAAAAGAGTTTCAACCGAAAACGATTCCTTTTTCTAAGTGATTCGCATTCGTTTGTGTGCAACCTACGTAAATCACAATGCTACAGCATTCGTACGCAAATTGTCTGTTGCTGATTTTTTGTTAGTATGGGGCCTCCCAATTCCGAAAAGCCCAAGATCTTGAAAATCTCATAGCCCGTTGCAGAGTTATGGCCCAAAATAAGGGGGACCGTGCTATTTGAGATATTTTAATCATATCTATTCTCCAGCGCCATCTATTGAGCAGTAGTATTGATGTGATATTTCAATCGTTTCAATCAAGCGGACCGCGCTTATATGGAAATTGAGAGCTATTCGAGAGTATGCCAATTGACCGCGCCATCTTATTTTACATAGGTGAACTCAATTTAGATCCATTGTAATACGAACAAAATTTTTATTGACACAAATAATGAAAACAAATGAGTCATTGAAACGATTGAAATATCACATCAATACTACTGCCCAATAGATGGCGCTGGAGAATAGATATGATTAAAATGTCCCAAATAGCACGGTCCCGTTGGTTTCAATGACTCATTTGTTTTTATTATTTGTGTCAATAAAAATTTTGTTCGTATTACAATGGATCTAAATTGAGTTCACCGATGTAAAATAAGATGGCGTGGCCCAAAATGTGAAAAAAGCAATGGCCCGAAATATGGGCAAAAGTAGCAAAAATTGACTTTTTTCAAATTTTGGGCCATAACTCTGCAACGAGCTATGACATTTTCAAGATCTCGGGCTTTTTGGAATTTGGAGGCCCCATACTAACAAAAAATCAGCAACAGACAATTTGTGTACGAAAAAAATCAAATTTTGTAGCATTTTGCTATGCATGTATTAACTGCAACATGCTTGCTTTTGACATATGGTAATAATTTGCAGTACGGAAAATGTTAGAGTTTGTTCTTTCGTAAAATTAGATGTGATTTTGTTAAGTTGTAACATGCCATTTGCTACCAGTGAACCTCTTGCTCACTTAGAAAATGCATGCATTTTTCTCACATTCCATTTCGAATTTAATGTTTTCTGGCTGCAGTCCATATGTAATTTTGTCTGCAATTTTAGATCTTCACCACATTCTAGCAAGGAATAATGCAAGCAATCGATTAACTTTTGATTCTCACTCAAGAGAAATCCACATAAAACGGGGACATTACAATAATGAAATTACTAGCATTGCGAGTACATGATAAAATATATTTATTTATCGGGCATTGATAGAATAACTCAAAGCAAATTACCACACAGAGAGAAAGAAAATAAGATTATCTATGTATGTGCTATGGAAATGTACAATCCGAGCCGAAGTTCGGTAAAGCAGAACAGAAGTTTTTTTTGCATATATTTAAATTTGAGCGCGTTCTCACATTCATAGAAAATCTGAATTTCTTTCTCTCTGTGCACCTGCAATTCTGATTCGACTACCCACTACGTTTCAATACATTTAAATCTCCTCATTTTGTGTGTTTTTGTTGAATCAGCTATTCAGCGATTTTTAATCCGCCGCGCCTTAATCCACTTTCATACATTCATATAAAAAATGACTATCCACTTGCAGTAATGATGACTATCGCAACCGTCTGCAGCTATACTTGCAAACTCACACACTGGCATGCTAGGACTGCAAAAGAAACGTGGTAGAATTTGTAGGAATTGATTTGGAGCAAAGAGCATAGCATCTTCAACGCACACTGCACTGTCTATGCTTGAAAACACACCAAACCCAAGGTTCAATGGAATATGAGTAACAATGTTGTTGTCATAATGGATTTGTCTATTTTCATATAGATGCGAAATTTTTGGTTTTTTTCTCTGCTTTTCTATCTTTCAGTCGCAACAACGTCTCGATGCAAGGGTATATATACGTGGAAAAAACGAATACAAATATGATAGGTATGCACGGTGAATACCGTACACATTTTTTGGAGCGACTCACTCAATTTTGCACACACGCCTTTACATGTCGTTGACTGACTGCTGTTGTCGCTGCTGCCCAAACATTTCTCAACTGAATTCAATTTTGATATTTGTTGATAGACATTTCACAAATTGGTTTGGATGCAAGCTAAATTAGAGTTTCGTGGAAACTTTTCTGTAATTGAAGCCAGTCGCTTGATCTTGGGTCAATTAGACGCATGGATTGAAAGCGTTTCTTTGTATGTACGGAATTGAATTTTAATCGGTTCGACAAAACCAAAGCGATCAATATTTTAGTTCATATATAAAAAGCTGAAACAATATTTATCTCTTTGTCAAAACGCATCAAGCGTTCGTAAGTGAGAACAATATATTCATTGACTTATGTGTGGCTTGTGCATTTACTGAGCGTCAGCCAGTATATGGAATACGATGGACAACGATTTGCAGAGATTGAAAAGCACGCAATGTACTATACAATATTTTTTTAAATTTTGGATCTGTTTTGACCCACAGGATCGATCATTTGCACTGTGTTGTCTGTGACTTTGTGTCGATTTCATTGCAATTGTTTTTTGTTTCAAGCTTGTTGATTCACTTTTAAATCAATGTAATTATGTGTTTCTCCCTACAAAAACGTGTATGCGAAACAGCAGTAGCACTTCATACAGTGCCTTCCACAACATACAGCGAAAATGGAAATGAGAAAAAACGAACGAAATTGAACGCGAGCAGTGAATGTTCCGAATGGAATGTACGACATATCAAAAAAATACCCACAGAAAGAGCTATGTATAAGTCCAAAAATAAGCTCAATTTGAGATACCGCTTTATCGACAAAATGCGTCATGTATTGTGTTTTCGGTAACGGTGCAACAATGCTTCAATTGCTTCTATGGATATGTTGCCATGTGTGGTGAACAGCGACTACGCACAAATTGAAACAGATCGTGATCATTCTTCTTCCGTGTTTCTCCGTCGATTTTATTTTGTAGCTTTCTGTATGCACGACACTCCTTTATTTGGTGATCAGCGGTTCGCCATCACATAATCATATACACCCGATGCGCAATTATGCATCGGATGGAAACTGAATTTGGTATGCTTATATCGTTCTCGGGAATAAATGAGATATTGATTTTATTGGAAGTTGCTATATATTGGTTTGTAATGCTTTTCCATTTGCTCGCATATATTTATTGCGGTTTTAGATGTTGTGTTTTCGTCTGTTTACGCTTTCGTTTACAATTCAGAATGTGTTCCGATTGCGGCGGCACGAGCAAATCACTCCAAAACACACAATTGAATGAGTGGGAATGAAAGTGAGACTTCACATCTCACCTCTTGCTCTCGCTAACAGAAAATTTCATGAGAAAGACCAAGAGGCTAAATATGAAGTCTCGTTTTCATTCTCAGTCCATCAATTCACCAAGAAATTAATAAATGTGAAAGAAAGGAAATACTCATCGAAAGCACAAATAACAGCAAAAAATAATGTTCGGTGCAGTCAAAACATAAGCGCGCTCACGTGCACTCACAGTCGGAATTTTGCTCACAGTCAGTCAAATGTAGCGAAAGAAGCTTGGGCAAAATGACAGAATTAAATCGCAATAAGCGGTAATCAATAAAAGCTTAATCATCAGAGCGCGCTCGCGCTCCATAGATGAATGCGACCTTTGAAGAAACACATTGCGCTGGCGATGCTAAGATGCAAACGGAGAGTAAATGGGTGCACTTAATTTTATTTCATTTCGCTTCGATAGCTTCAAATCAGCAATTTTAAGTGCAGTCCTACCATTTTCTTACGGTTTTTATCGATTTCGGAATGCCGCGAGAATGCGCTTTTGACTTTTTTCGCGTATGTGTTCCCGGTGTACATCGTTTTTAAATCGCTTCAACTTTTTCTTTTAAGTTAACTTTGAACGAATAATTATTCGATGAAATTGGTGACAAAGGACTGATCGCATCTTAATAGTTTCCCCTCTATTTTTCATGACAATTTCTCTCTCTATTTCTTTTCTACTTCGTTTTTTTGAACTTGATCGTTGCTTCAGTTATTTCTCTCTCAAACAAATTTCGATAAATGATAACAATAATTACAATATTATATGTAGCATATGATCAACATTTGTTAGAGTCGAGGGAAAGGAACACTGTTTAATAATTTTATATTTTATTTATTCTATTTATGCTGATACACTCGTGACAAATTAAGATGCCAACTTACTAACATTGTTAAGTTCGGATCTTAATAATTTATTAAGTTCAATCTTACTAATTATTAAGATGATCCCAATGAAATTTTATTAAAATCCCATCTTAATAAATTGTTTTCTAAGAACGTTTCTGGCAGATGGAAAAGTAATAAAAATGCATTTTTGGGCCATTGGATACGTTATGGTTAGGCAGACCAATTGTGCATGGATTTTTCGGGTATTTCTAGTGGTCCGACCAGCTCGATTCTGTGGAATAGGTACTTCCGAGTTGGCGGATTTTTGTTACAATGTGTTCGAGAACGAAGAATACTATTATATTTTTTCGATCAGACCATCAGAAATGCCCGAAAAATCCATGCTAAGATTTGCCATATCATTTCCCATGAACGTATGTGTTTTGGGTCCGTACTGTCCTCTACATGGGAACTTTATATGAAACTCTCGGAAACTAGCAAATAGAACGGTCGAAACAGTGATTTGAATTTGTATGTACATGGGAGTTTGCTATGAAACCGACCGGAGAGACAAACTGTATAATAGTGGCGATATTCATTCCAATTGTAATTAATGATGCTCAATGCTCATGCCCAGTGCTCTTGCAAAAATTAAAAAAAAAAAACGCAATATTTATGACGCGCGAAACCAAGAAAATTCTAATAAAAACTCTACTATAAATCTAATGAAAACTCTACTAACAGCCACTAATAATGAATAATCTACTAACATTCTAATAAAAATCTACTAAGACCTACTAATTAGTTAGATGTTAGTCGCTAATAAAATAATAATTATTACTTCTTAGTGGCTACTAAGACCTACTAACTAATAAAATAATAAAATTGGTGAAACTACTAAAATTATAAAAAATCCACTAATTAGTGGAAAAATTAACATCTATGGCTGAGATGACGAACGAATACGATATTCATGAAAAATGCAATGATTTTAAACATCTGAAGAGACAAAAAAAAGTGGAGAAAAAAAGCTCCTATTGACTGAAGGAATGGACACCACGCGTTTGAGTTGTAGCAATTGGTGATGCGTGGATTTACTTTTATTGTATGTCACACGATAAATCAACAATTGTTCCACTACATGCCCAATGAAAATTAATAAAATTAGGTGAAACGAAGCCTGCTAGCGGTGCTGTGCAAACCAACACACTGAATGCACTACAATAGTATTGACTGAGATTGGTCAAATGTCTCTCATAATCAATACCATAGTTGTACGGTTCGAAAAATAATTGGAAAAATATGTTTGATTCCATTACTTTCTTCAGTGCGAGTAACGTTCAAACTGAACACGGGGCCGAGATCTTTTTCTTCTTCAGTTTCACTTTTTTTTCACCTACATTCAGCCAAAGTCTGAGCTCAAGCCAAACAAAAGACATCTGATGCAGTCTCTCTTAGGTTCGCGAACAATCGGTGAATGTTGTGTTCGCGTTCGTTCGTGTTCGTGTGTCCGTTTGTTCGTATTGCAGCATTATATTATTTATTACAGAGCCATAGATTTAAACTATAGGAAAAAGCAGACAGATATTTCCTTTAGTCAACTACGAGTTGCTCACACTTGAAGAAAATGTGTTCGTGTGCGTTCTTGTTTGTCTTTTGGCCATCAAACACAGTTCATGTTCGTGAACAGAGCCTCCCTCTTTTACCATGCCAAACTCGTTAGATGGATGTAAAAGTGCACGTTCCATTAATGTGCTTGTGTGGGCATGTGCGCTAGCGTGCGCACACGCACATCAGCCTAACCGCTCGAGTTTAAACACACTTTGCTCACTGGATCGATATCAATGCCAATTCACTCAACTGAAGTTCGCTAATATTCTCAAAATGCATGTTACTCTAACCCAGCCTTTCGACTGTGAACAAGCCACTTTGTTTTCAGTCCAACCGATGTGCAATGTATGAGCGTGCCATCAGTGTGCTGCAGTGCCTACGGCACAATTTAGGCAATGCCAAAAACTGAAAAAATGTCAATGAATTGTAGTGCAATTGCAGCGCAATATTCTTATTGATATTTTCGTTGTCTTGGGCAAGTACAATTTTATTTATTTTTCTCACGACAGTGACTCTAAGTTATCGATGAGGCAATTGTTGTCTTTGTATCCAGATTTCTTTTTCGAATTGTTTTTTTTTCACATTGAAAAAATCTTCTGCTGACTCGCTGCATTTCAAGATAGACCGTGCAAATATGAAATGCATTTACACTGGTAAAATATGCGTGTGCATTTAGTTCACAATGTCTGCTCTTTGCGAAAAAAATTCAATTGCAATTCTGTTCTTTAAAAACTCGGATGTTCGTTGATTACAAAATTGGAATGGCACTCAACTGTTTCTTTTATTAAACTCGACAGGCAACTGCGCGGCAACAGTGCCATCATATTCATTCATCATGAGAATATATCAAACCAAAATTTAAGTTATTACGATGAAATTTAGGATTAATTAATACTACGAATCAGGCGTGCCATATTTGCGAATGTATTGGTATTTAGTTCTTACTCACAAATAATGAGACGGGAACTATTAGCCATTGTCGATGTTTACTTTGAAATATTATTATTTTGTAATGAAAGACAGTACAAAAACTCATGAAAATACAGATTCTTGTAGGGAAATAAGACAACACAACTTTTTTTTCTCAAATCCCTACAAACTCTCTCAGAGTAAATAGTTTTCTCAGTGTATCGAAAGAGAGAGTCAATTTGAAGATTTTTCATGAAAATGGTGTTATGTATTTGTTTCAAGAATGAACTTTATGACATTGAGTAATAAGATTCAAATTCATTGACGTTTACGTTGAATCTTGAATGTTACACTGTTTCGTGCCGATTGATCACAGTTTTCATATACATATTTCCCAAATCTCATCGGATTGACTTGAACTTGTAGGCGACTAATTCTTTCGGTGAAAAGAATCTTTTCAAAAGATGAGATAACGGAATTATTGTAGCGATACGCCGTGAAATAAACATAGTCTACGGAAAATGGAGAACGGACAACGGACAACGTACATACATCACACGGACCAACGTTTTCGTTTTTTTTAGATTCAAAACGAATGAGATCATGATAACGGGCGTTCTACATTTTTTGGATTGATCGCAATACTTTTGCTACACACAGTGATGGTTGCGAAATGGAAAAAAAGCGCGAAAAGAGGAGTTCCGAAAATATTGGAACACAAAAAGGGAACATTGAATTATTGCACGAAGATTTTGAGGCCACGATTATAACAACAATATTTCTCCCATTTGCGTGGTAACCTTTTCAGAGCTCTCTTTTCGCGCGTTCTGCTCATGAATCTCTTATGAATGCAATTCAACAACAACAATAACAACTTCTTAGCATCTTTCACATTTACGCAATGAAGCAAATGACTCGAGATGCTCTTAGACTGTTTTGAGCCCAAACATGATATTGAAAATACCCAGCGAGTTAATAGTAACAGCTATAAGAAAATTAGCGTACCAACAACAGAACCAATAAGTTCCAGTCGAACTCTGGGTGTGTGTTTTCGCCGATTTCATTTGCATTATAATAAAGCACCAAAACCCAAAATTTTAATGTTCCTTACCTTCCCAGTATCATTTTGTGTATAAATGTCATACGTGAAATATACAGGCACGAAATAAGACAGGCTGAAATAGAATAGACAGACAATTGCTAATCACAACAACTCATGAAATATTGGATGGAATATTGTTAAATATGCCTACCAGAAAGCAGATTGAGCTACTAATAGTAATTTTCTATGAACTGTTGTATGCATTGACTCGCAACGATACATCGTATCTGTATACAGATTATTTGGTACACCAGAACGATTTGTTCTCCGAGTGAGATAGGAGAATTGCATACACAGTTGATGAAATATGAACACTGATACCAACGACCGATGATCTATTCGAGCGAGAGGCGTTGAAAGTGAAGCTCTGATGTGAATTTTTAGAATATGTGAATAGTGAAAAAAACGGAGAGTGGGAGATAAAGAGATGGAAAGCCATTTTTATTTTAAATTCATTCTTGGCTTTGAACCCTCGAAGGGATATCTTTACATCCTCAATTGATTTAAACATATCGCCGATTTCACACACCAGCCTAGGGGAAAATAACGGTTGGAATGCATGCAAATATGCGGTAAATAAGCAAAAACAACAATATCAGGACGATGAATGATGACTACGCAAATAGCAGCAAATGGTCTCCAATGAACGCCAATATGTGTGAATGAATATAACACAAGGGGGTAATAAGTATTTGCCCATATAATAATATGCTTACACATCTGTGTGTTTGATAGCATATTGGCCAATATTGGCAAGCATTTACATATATTTGTCGCTTATGTCTGTATATGCGTGCATCTTGATAATAAGTGCCGGTTGTGCAGTGTTCCGAACTGTCAACTGTATTTACATTATTATTGGCGCGCATTGGCACTTATTGGCGCGCAATTGCACCATTCGTTGTATTTGTGAACTATTCATGCCATTTATATGGTGGCAATGTACGCATATACAGACATAAGCGACAAATATATGTAAATGCTTGCCAATATTGGCCAATATGCTATCAAACACACAGATGTGTAAGCATATTATTATATACGTGTACATAGCTAAATACTTATTACCCCCTTGACACCAGCATCTTTTCTTATTAATGAGAGAAAGAGAGAAATAGAGAGAGAGAGAGAGAAAGAGAGAGAGAGAGAAAGAGAGAGAGAGCGAGCGAGTCTCGTACTAAGCATTGGCAGAGATGTAACGTGAGAATTTCATAGATCGAGTAGCATGATTAATTTCTCCAACGGTGTGTGCAATGGCATTCACATAATTATAAGCCTATCAATCGATCAATCAGCACAGTCTCCGAGTGAGCGGTGCGATCTAAATTGACTCATGAATGTAAGGTTATGTGGCTGAAAGTAGTTATTCGTATAATATGCAAGTGTCAGTGAATTTGAACTCTTGACTATGTCGAAAGCACATTCACAAACGGTTTACTGCATGTTCCAACTGTCAAATACGAAAAAATGAATAATATTCGCTTCCGTCGAATATAAAGAACCTGTTTGGGCAAGAGAATAGAATTTCAATTGTGTGTGTGTGTTTTTTTTTTTTACTCTAAACATACAATAGTTTCATGCGTGCACTTTATTTAATCGCTTTCAGAAAAAGAAACATGGCCCCAAAAAAAATATCGAAGAAAGAGACGCGCCGAAACGATGCGCTTAAGAAGCTTCAGTGCAAAAAATGCAATAAATACGTCAATAAACACAATCAATGTAATTGTTATATGGCTTTAGAAAACGATAGTTCTCAATGTTGCGTGTGATTGCACTTGTTTTCAACCGCACTCGCTTTACTTTCAGCGGCCACTTTCTACGGAACACTTTCAGCGGCCCATTCCTTGTCGATACTTTGTCGAATGCGCTCTACAAAAAGCATGGGCAGCATGGACAGCAGTGGAATTACGAAGTGAAAAGAATTTGCGAAAATGTGCACCGACCATACGTTTTCATTTAGTATTGTTCGAGAAACATGCATTTTTCACATTCTGTGCACGAAACAAGTTAAGTTTGAGTTGCACGCGCACGCACACACACACACACAAGAAAATTTCACGCTGACGTTTTTTATTGGTCGATGCATAAAATAAATTTCTGTCCTTGGTTCCGTTTAACTTTTATTTATTTACGTTCGTTATTGATACAATATGCGTGAAAATGAACTCATGCACACAACAATAATAATGGCATGGAATGTTTGATCAGCTCTTATCGTATAACAATTTCCCGAAATTTCATCACATCGCGAAAAAAACGAGCGGAAATATGTAAATTAAGCTGAAAACAAAGAGGATGATTAGACTGTTCGCACGGGAGAAGATAGCGGAAGAGTTGCGTCAAGAGCCGAAACGATGTTTGTCGTATTCTAACAGATTTCAGCTGGAGGAATGTACGACAGAAAAATCAGAAACAGAAGCATCACACAAAAAAATTCGCTCTACTTTTCAAATACCGGATACCATTTAGTGTCAACTGACCAACGTGCTGAAATTAAACGTTAAATAAGCTAAGTTAAAAAGAGAGATGCAAAAATCAAAATAATGATAATAATCATAATAAAGACGTGAATTCGTTGAAAGTCCCGAACCGATGTTAAATGCGCGAAAAGAATCTACAGAAAAATACATAAACGTTTGATGAGCAACGGGCTACATGAATCGGTGCAAAGGACCAGAAATCCGACAGAAGTTGCGAGAGATGAAAAAAAAAATCTGGAAAAAGTACATGTTTTACGCACTACTGAATGAAAGATTCGTGCATCCCTGAAAAAAGACTCTAAGAGAATGGAGAGAAAATGAATTAAAACGGCACAAAAAATAACACACACTGAGACAAAAAGTTTAAATTTGTATATAAAAAACAATGAAATATTCGATAAAACGTTTTTTTTAAATTTATTTAACCAATTTTTCTCATTAAATATGATTTATTATTTTATTGGTCTTTCTCTTTTGGCTTTTTACCAAAAATTTCTGTCAAACACGAGAGATGTCAGACATAAAAAAGGTTCAAATGAGCGTGGAGATAGGAGAGTAAAAAAAGTTGACGCTCAATGTTACAATAAATGACACATTAAATGACACATTAAATGCTTTTTTGAATGAAAAGAAAAGCACAGAAATGATTATCATACATAATTATTTAAATTTCTTCCATGGAGAAAAAAGACATTAAAAAAGAGAAGAGCAATATTTACAGTTCATTGTTGGCATATTGAAAACACATATATTGTGTGCACAAAACGGAAAGACCAGCCAGTTAAACGGTAATGGTTAATAGTACGATTTACTCCATGAGATTCGTCTATTTCGAATGGTATTTCAATGGCAAACTAATAAAAATTACGCTTATTTTATGCGGGATCATCGAACGATCATAAGCCATTGGACATTGACAATGCGACATAAATTCGATGTTGTGTTTGTTTAATTGCAAATTGTGTACTCTATTCTCTCTTCTCATCATCGTAAGCGCAATATCTTTTTGGAAATTAGAGATTCATTGACATTTACTGCAGTAAATAATCATATTTTGCATCGTTCGCTCCATTCTGAGGTGAGAATATTGAATAGGCTGTTGAATGAACTATGCAGATTTGCATCTGTTTGAAAACACAAGAAAACACACAATGGGCCGCAATTCTACACGCGCAATGGTCAGTCATTCAGTTTTTCTCGTAAAGCACATAAAAAAAGTGCCACTGCCTTTTCCAGTTTTTTCCCGTTATTCGTATGAACGGTGCACGAAAAATGCGTTTTTTTTGTCAAGTGGTATTTTTATCGCTTTTTTTATCTCCAAACCTCTTTTCAGAATTCTTCCGCTAACATGTATATGCTGCCACGTTATGTGAGCGCTTTCGCATATTCCGAAAAAAATATGCCTGAGCTGCCAAGAAAAAAATTTCAATAAAGATTTCAATGGATTTTTCTTATAATATTTTCTATCTGACACTGATATGCGAGCATATTTGAAGCCTTCAAACAAAGCCAGTTGAGCAGACGCATTGTGTAAAAAGTGTACTGCCACGTTTTTTTCCCTTTTCATTTCCAATTTATCCATGAAATACCATTGCTGAAGCGGACAAAACACAGTGAGAGCAAAGTGAAAAATACAAGTATACGCTTGAATTGCGCGCAACATTGCGCATAAAAAGTTGTGTGTCGTAAAACTGGTTCTTTTTGCGCCAAAAGGTTTATTATATATCTATTTTGTGAATCTAGTGAGTACGTCATCAATTGTGAAGCAACAAACCGCACAATTATTGCATATCTTCTTGCCAATGGGAAATACTTCTTACTTTCATCAAATCGATCTATGTTCTTTTCTTTTTGCTCACGAGAAGCTTGCGAAAAATGTATTGAATGAACGACTTCGTTTCTGCGCGGACAAATGCTGTTGTGTGGTGGATTGTCGTTGTTGCTTTGACACAACTGTTTTGGTCTAGATTTAATACAGTAACAGTTAACTATTAATTCAATTATCTTCATTAAGTCACCATTGATTTTCGTTAGATTACGTCGACAGACGGTTTCATTATGTGCAAGAAACAAAGAGGCGTTTTTTGCAAGCAGAAACGAACGCGGTAACTTCCGAGGATTTCTTTTCGATTGCTTGATTTCAAAAGTCGACTTTGGTGCTGACATGTCAAAAACTGATGATTGAAACATTTAACTGTTATTTCCGTTCCCTATCATTTGATGCAGCTGATTTTTAATTGTTCTTTCTACTTGCGCCAAGTCATACAGCAGCATTCGCGAATCCAAACAAAGGCAATTGTACAAATGAATAAATCAGGATTGCATTGTGTGATTGCAGAAAATGAAGAATTCATGATGAGGAGCCAACACGATTTGTTATGACAAAAATCATGTCGACCGATGAGATGGAGAGGCGAGTATGTACATTTGAAATAACACAGACATACTTGCAACATATAGAAATGCAACATAAAATAAATAATATTTCAAAGTGTAACACCAAATGAGACATCTATTTAAACTATGTCGATCTCCATGTTGCATTTCAAAATGACCCAATTTCAACGTTTTACTCTAAAATATTTCGATTCCAAGTTACACTTTTGAATATTGGATAGAACATGTTTCGATGTTACACTTTTAAATTTGTCGATATCGAAGTTGCATTTCAAAATGTTTCGATTTCGGTGTTACATTTTTAAATGTCTCCGTTTCGGTGTTACACTATGACATGTTTTTTTATTTTTCGTTGCATTTCTATATGTTGTGAATCTCACTTTCATTATCAGACATTCATATAATCACCTAAAAAATACTTCACTTTGCATCAAAATGTTTCGAGTGTTTCAATTTTACTGGTGTTGTTCCTTCTTATTCCACTTTTAAGGATCCAAAGGATCTTTATTCAAACATTCCACGAAATAGATGAAACCGATAAGACGAATGCTAAAACCGACCGATCAAGGTGCGCGTGACATCAGATAGAAAGTGTTTTTTTTTCCTTCAAATACCCGATCTGTGTTTATTGGAAAGAAGAATAGACATAACCAAACGATACCAGGGAAACAAAGACGAGGGGAATAAAATGAAACGTCTGAAATTAATCAATGGACGACAGACACTTTGGGTATACCCGACTCACACGCACGCGCTCAAATCCAAACACTGCAAGAAGATGAAACAATTGTGATTTCTTTTCACTTTTCATCCGCATGCGCGTGAATTCCATTCCAAATTACCACAATGAATTGTTAAAGTAATTTTTTTATTTTAATACTCTATTCAATGATTCAAATCGAAGTTCCGCGATTTATGGATGATTCTGTGCTGGTGCAACGAGGAACAAGCAACGAGACAAAAAGAAACAATATTGTTATTTGCGCAGAAAATAAAATTAATGTAAACATGTCAATCCCACGGTGTACCAGTGACATGTGTGAAATATTACAGAAATTTCATGAAATATGCAACCCTGGTAGGACTTTGGCAAATTACAACCGTGTATGTAACCTGTTCAAAACGTTGGAAATGTCGCAAATACAACCACAATTACACATATTTGGGAATATTTGACAAACAACACACACACGATTCCCCGTATAAATAAAGGGAATTCTATTCCAATACTGAATAAGTATGGAACATTCCGTATTGGTATAAACGTGTGAGTGTTTGTTTCAGTTCAGAACTACTGTCGAACTTACTCAACATGCGCAAGTTTGACATTTGTTCTATATTGAAGTAATCGCGCATACGATTGTTCCAGTGCGGACTGTGGAATAACCCTGCGCATGTTGTTTGCATGTAAAGTGAAACCCAGCACAACATACTGGAATACCGTTTTGCCTGTTCCAGTGTCAAAAAGAGAAGAAAAAAAGTTTATGTGCTATATGTATGAATTATGAGATGATTTCAGAATAAGAATTCAAAAAAGAATTATCTCTGCATTTATTATGCATACACAGATGGTTCAGATGGTGCTCACATCGAGCTGAATGTCAAAACTCAGTTTTGTATCTTCCGTCCGGTTGGAATATTTACATTCAATTCAGTTTCTGTGTGCTTAATCATGGCAATGTATACACGCTACATTTGCGCTGACATTCTTGGAATGGTTCATTCGAGATCCGCTAGAATCGAAGAGTTTTAACAAAATTTCATGACAACAGAGCTACGACTATTTCGAAAACAAGCAGTGACTGTGTAAGTGATCGAATCCAGAGACCGGAAGAGATACGAAAGCGATCTGTTCTAAGAATCGTCCTGTAATAAGTTCTCTCTCTCGCTCGCATGTAAATGCGATATGGAATCTTCTACATTGTGACGATAAATGGCCCATTGCTCCCCTTTGAATTACAGTTTTTTCCGCAATCATCCAGCCACTCAATAGAACCATTAAATTCGTAATTATTCTCAATGCACGCGCATGAGTTTGCCGCGCGCAGTGGCACTCTTAAAAACACTTCAAATTTTTTGAATCGCAGCCAAAGTGTTGACTATATCTCATTTGATCTGAGCACAATAAGAATGTTTTTAATAAAAAGATTAGAAAACAGATGAGCTGTGGCTTTTCGTAAACTGTACAACAATAGTGCACATTTTTGATACACGGATCATAAATTCGGAACATTCATTTTATGGCATATTTTAAGAATATGAATGGTGGCCCAAAAATATATGTGGCATCTGCATTCGAAATTTCTGCATTTCCAACAATAACCTCCAACATCTGGTCTGATTTCTATTTTTACGCTCCATAAATGTACGTATAATCATGGAATTTTGTAATTATACATAAGCGCCATATCTCTGCCTATTATTCGCTCCATTTGATGTTGAGAGTGTTGGTGCTAGGTAAATATCGCATACTATCCATAAATTCGTCGAGTGCAAACTCTCATATTTTTTGTGCAAAATTGTGCAATGCATTTGGAATTTGAGTATATAAAAATGTATGTGCACGTTAAGCATTTCCTATTCCCATTCCCATTATGGCCAAAATTATGTGTGCAGAGTCAAATCAATGCACGTATTAAAATCTATGCTTGGGTATTTTCACTTAAAACGAAGAGGCCGAATGTTATTGTTTTTGATTTCAATATAAAAGCATTTTCTTCGATTTCTCTGCATGTGTGTATATCGGTAGCTTGCAAGATTTCGTAATGTGCATTCAATTTTTGTGTGAATCGGTTGACGTGTATCGCCTAATATGAGGAAATCTCCTTATCACACGTAAACTACACTACTTTTTGTCAAGCACTGGTTCGCAGACATTTCTCTGCCAGCATAGATGGGTGCACAATGCTCATGCATCCGGAAGACGCACGCGTATTCTCATGCAACAACTGCTGGGACGACTGCTAGATCGCGTCTTGAGTATGCATGAGCATTGTGCATCACATCTCACATCGTTGATCATCTATGCTGGCATAGAATATCTATGCTAGCATAGAAATGAGCCCGAACCAGTGCTTGCTTTTTGTCTTACTGTCCCAATCGCATTTCAAATCCTTTGTCGTTTTTTTGTCGCTTTTTATATGATTGGACACAATTATTCAATCGCTTGGCGAGTCTTAGTTACTCAACCGATAAAAAAGCACTCATTAAACGAACAGCTAGCAAAAAAACATATGAGTTTTGGCCATTCAATTTGAGCCAACGACAACACGGTCAGTATAATTTGAGCAATAGTATGAGTACCTAATTTATTCGGAATGAATCAGTAAACACATTTAGTTAACTTTGTGCTCTTGAAACACACAAAATTAAGTATCCCTATCGGCCACAGCCAACAATAACCATTTAACGCACACATCAGGTTTTGAATGGGCCAACGATTTGTCGACGTGTCTCGACGCTTTCAGAGAGTGAAAAAAAGAGTACCGGCTCATAAATCAAATAAGAATATTATTGTTTATACTTTCTTTGGCACTAGAACAATCTATTCTCTTCGTTGTTTCTTGTACGTTGCTTCGTTTTTTATTCCATTGTAGACGATCAAAGGAAGCAAGTAAATTCGGTAAAGTATCGCTTTTATATGGTCGGAACTTCTAAGCAGCAGTAATATTTAACCGGAAGACATTTTTATAATTCTCTATTAAGTTTTCATGTGCTGGTGTATCGTAGTTAAGCAATCGATAGAGTTTTTATTCCTTTCTTTTTAATCATGCGTCTAATATGCGGAACAGCATTTTCATGAGTCTCTCATTGTCAAACCAATCGATGCACTAATATATTTTTTAATACAATCATTCCGCACCGCATCAGAGAGTACGAGAGATATATTTCTGTGTTATTAAACCGATTTCAAAAGTTGTGCAATCTCTTTTGTACCGGCTATATATTTTGATGATAAGGAAATGCAATGACTCGATAGCTATTCAACGGCAATATTTTAAAAAACTCTGTCACTTGGCATACGGGACAATTCTGAAAAATAAAATCGATCGGTGCAAACACTTTCGCTGTTGTGACCGATGATAAAGAATATGTTGGTCTATATATTCTTAATACATATTATAAACATCTATCCACTATTCCTCTTGCAAATTTATTTGATTAAATGCATAATGAATTATGGATTACAACGTTCATCAGCTTCCGTTAGCTACTAAAACAGCCAAAATAGAGTAAAAACAAAGAGAGGAATGATTGGGGCTTTGGACCTCGTCTCAGGCCTTTGCATGCCTTTAACATTCGATGCAGCATAGTTTCGGTAAGTGTTGGAATATAGGGCCATATTCGAGAGGATCGTTTGGGCCATATTTTTGAATTTTTAAGAACTCCCCACGTGGGAAAGGCACTTCGACACAAACCGTCCAAGTTGTATTCAATTAATATAAACGGAACGGCTTGCGTGTGTGTGATTACTGTGCGATTGGAAATTACATTCTATTTGAATACGGTTACATCGAATCTAACGCACTGATCAGAGCTCGCATTTTCGTAATACATATAAATTGTTTTGTAAAAACTACGTTAACCAAAAAAACTTGCAATGAACCGAACCGAACCCAAGTTGTTTGACGGAGCAAATGACATCAATATGATCGTCGCAAATCTGGTATTTTTTGGCTTTTAAACCTCTTTTCTCGAGTTGCAGTACTCGAATCACTGGACAACCTTTTGATGATCGCATATAAAACATTAAATCTGACGCAGCAATCGAAATTAAAATAGATTTCAAACTTTCAGGCAATTGAGATTATTCATTTTATTATGTAAATGCTCAAGGAGATTTAAAATAATTTCATCACATCTCAATACGCACAGGCTTTCAAGCTGTGGATTATGCCGCATGTTATTCGGAATTTAAGAGAAATTTCTTGAAAGAAATGGGGAACTGTACTTCTGTTTCGTGGATTTGCAGAAATCATACGACTGCATTCCCAGATCTAAGTTGTGGTCAGTCTTGGCCGAATATGGTGTGAATGGTTATCTTCTCAACGCGATTCAAAGTTTGTACGCAAGCAGTAAAGCAGCAATAAGAGTGGATGGAGATGAGTGAATGGTTTGAGGTACGCAATGGTCTACGACAGGGCTGTACAATTTCGCCTCTTCTATTCATTATTTATATGGACAAGCTGATCAAATCAGCCAATTTAAGAGGTCGAGTAGCTTTGGGGGACAATATTATCTCTGCACTCGCTTACGCAGATGATCTGGTACTGTTTGGCAATTCTGAATGGGAGCTACAAAATAGTATCAAAAATTTGGAAGAGGCTTGTACGAACTTCGGAATGACCATTAGCGGCACAAAACTCAAGTTATGCATGTGGGCAAAACTCGAAAGCCAATTCATTGCACATTGAATGGCAACCTGTTGGAACAAGTTTCCCAATTCAAATATTTGAGTTGCATCTTTTCGGAAGATGGCAAGTTTAATAAAGAGTTTGAACAGCGTAGGATTAATGGAAATAAAGTAGTAGCGCAACTTAGATCACACGTTTTCAATAAACGTGAATTGAGTACAAAAACAAAGATGTTGATTCACGGGTCAATCTCCAGACCAACTATTCTATATGGTAACGAGAGTTGGGTTGATTCTGAGAATTTAATCCATGATTTGGAAGTGTCTGATATGAAAGTGTTGAGAATGGTTTCGGAAGTCTCGCGCCGCGATCAGTGGGAAAACAGAATCCGAAATGAGACGATTCGCGGGGATTTAAACGTCGATTCGGTAGGAGAGCAAGCTAGAAAATCCAGACTGAGGTGGTTTGGTCATGTTAAACGCATGGGAGAACAGCGATTACCGAAACGGATTCTGTTCGCTGAAGCTGATGGGCCGAGAGGTAGGGGTAGACCACGTAGACGTTATTTGGATTCGGTTAAATGTGATTTGAATGCGAGGGGATATGAATGGTGTGTTGAACCTCAAAACTTGGCTCTCGATCGGAGTTTGTGGAGAGGTATTGTTAGGGGTATATGAGGCAGTTTGTTTCGTAAAACAGACTAGACGCCGAAAGGCAAAAATGGTCTATAAATGTTTGTTGGTGTTGTTGTTGTTTCGAAGTCCCCTGGTGACAACAGAATACTCCTTTGATATTTTTCTAGCTCTTATCGATAAAGCAATTCGCAGCATTTTCAAAAATGAGTCAAAGCCAATATAAACAAAGATAATATATTTTTGAAAATTGATAAAAATACCTAGAGATAAGAAATTTATTTTCTTATCCAACGATAAAGAAATAAGATATAGTGTGTTTTATATTGTATTTTACTTTTTCTTTATCTTTGATAATAATTTTACCATAGAAAACAACACATTATCTTTGAAATTATCTAGAAAAGTTAGATAAGATTTGAATAATTCTAGCCAGATAAGACTTCAAGGTAAGTGCAGAATTAAGGAGGTAATCTTAGGTAAATTATACTATTTTATATTTTAGATAGATAAGATTATCTTCAACAACACTGGCCATTCGTATGTGTCACTGCCATCATCGGCACAAATTGATTCTTGATACCAACCTGTACAAGCTTGATGAACCTGACGCAATTGAAATCTTCGGGATGCTCTGCGTGCTCACGCATTTCATGAAACTTCAATTTTACGGTTTGAGGAATAGAAAAAATCGATACATTTTGCTCGCTAGTTGTCTGCTCATTTAAATGACTATATTTTTAACGATTTTTGATGGGGGCAAAAGCGTGTATTTGTCTTCATTCGAAGTTGTCACACAACTTATAATTTTTTTGTTTGTTTTGAAAAGAAGAAACAACGCAAAGGCACATGAAAATCATGTTCAATCTTACGCTGTAACACAATGTGAACAAATTTTGCTATAAAAAAGAGTACTCAAATTCAGATAGATATTATCTTTAATATTATCTAAGATAAAATGTTGTAACGCATACATATCACCAAACGCCGGAAAGTGTGCACTGTGAACGGTCGGCGCGCTGTAGCCAATATTAATTATGATTATATGCTTATTATATTTTGAAGCAATGCTTAGATTTGAGGTGAACACAAGCGCTCAAATCTCACATTTAATATGATATACGCCTTAACTGCGTCACATAATTACTGAACGTACCGCATATTAATAATGTCCATGTTATGAAAAAAAACTGACGAAAAACTTTGGTGCGTGTATGTGTTTATCCGTGCACACACAGAAAAAAAGAGGTAAAAAAATTGCTTTGGTGGTAAATGAGTTTAAATTTACCCCCAATTTTACACCCAATGTCAATGATTGAAAACCTATTTGTGTCATATTTACCACAGCGAGCTGAAATTTACCTCATTTTAAGACGATGCGCGAATATCTGACTGAGCAAATGGTGGATTTTAGCTCGTAGAGGTAAATATGATACAAATAGGTTTCAGTAATTGAAATAGGGTGTAAAATATCGTCGTTGGGTGTAAATTTAGACTAATTTACCACTTAAGCAATTTTTTCACCTCTTTTTTTTTGTGTGTGTGTGTCGGCCAATAAAGTGAATAAAATGCCTAGCAAACTGGGAGCTTATCCGTAGAAAAACACGCAGAGTGTGGTTTTGGCACTCCATGACACGGCATGGCACGGCATTGCATGCATACAAACTATGTCATAAATTTGGCAAGATGAAATGAAATTGAAGTAATCTGTAAGATTAATTTTCGACATGCTTCCCTAACATATAATTATTAAAAATACTTTCACCTTCTTCCGTTTCATCTATATTTGGAGTTCACATTTTAGCCTTCGCTTTTGAAAGACGATTTAATAATTGATGACTCAATTTACTTGACTCATTTTTTCATTCAAAAGTCAGCATCTGATAGTTTCACAATGACATAATTTAAACTAAATACTACAAATCTTTCGTTTCGACACCGAGAAACAATTTTTTTTTTTGTGGGGTCTTGCTTTTTTGACATAATATCATCATGAAACTTACAGGATATTGTATTTATTATAAAAAAATAGTTATACAAATGTTCAAGTCATTCGGATAAAAATTGGGACTACCGCCAGTACAAAATATTCATTTTGACCCTGGAAATCGAAAATTTTGTAGGGTAGGTAGTCCTAAATCTCATCGGAATGACTTTAAATTTCTCTTTCATTATTTTATTTTGGCGACATAAACAAATGAAGAAGCCACAAAAATCTACCATTGAGAATATTTTGAGACTGATTTGTCAGTCTACTAATTTGTGACAATTTTAACTGAATATTCCTCGCTTACTAAGTTTTTGATGACAGTTGAATTGACACTTTATTTCCACAAGCGTATACCCACAAACATGAGTGCGCGCGAGCACACGCTCATGTAAAATGTACATCCATATTGATAGAATAGATGGCTACATTCCACCAGCTGAGTTGACGAATCGTATGGCAAAATTTGTGTCTAATAATAGCAAATAATCTTTCGGCACATAATTATGTGCAGGTTTATATAGCGTGAAGGAGTCGCGAGTTTTAAAAGAGAAATATTTGGAAGCGACACCGATTCAATACACAAGTGCATAAGTTTTTCGCGTGTTTCTCTCCTTCAACTGAATTCATGACATTACCACTCCCTGCCTCGATTATCTATTTTTAAGGAACGTAAACGCAAAAAGAAAACACATTTGATATTAATTCAAAAGTTTGGAATTTTTAATTTGAACTTGAGCTTCATAGGAATAAATTGCGGAACACAGCATGATAAAAATAATTCCTCAAACAAATACCAGCTTGTTTAGTTCTATTGCCTCGATTTTATGTAAACAAAATAATTAAACGTTAAACGCCAAACAAAATAGTTTGGTTTGTTTGATCAAATTGTGTATATCTGCATTATCGGTTTTGGCTGTTGCATTTCTTTTCGGTTCATTTCATTACCCTTTCATATCTAATGCATGTTCGCCCGCTCGAATGTAATGCATATAAATGCTCTAACTAAATTGTGCATTGCAAAATATTATTCTTAAATGCTGCAAATTGCGAATGCTTTTTTCTGTTTACACATTGTAATTGTTTGGAATTTGCAATTTGGTAACCATAACACCACGAATATTGAATTTGCGCTCGTATAATGTGCATATCTCACAATTCGAAAATAAAAGGGGACAAATGCCGAATAAATTGAATCCTTAGTTTTCCCATACGTTTTGTTGTTTGTAAATGGAATCAAATCGATTTTGACCCCTTCAACGGCCGAGATGTGTGCGACCCATTCCACAGTCCATTTGAATTTCCCATTCGTTCTCGTGGAAATTGGAAAATCGACGGTTTTGAACAATCGTACAAAAACTAACCTGGACAATCCGCTGCTTGCTGGGAAAAATCCCATATAAGCACTAAATAACATGATAATATCCTTAGTCGCAGCGACAACCTGCTCTCGAACCGGCATACAGCGGCCAACATTCAAACAATAACCCTGCGGGCAAAACATTTGGAGTAATTGTGGAAATATTCCGAAATGTTTTGGTAAAAATTCCAAATAAAGGGCTTCCCAATAGGGGTGATATGATTTTGAATGTCCCTATCGGGCTCATTTGAACTGACATTTTTGACGTCTACTGTCAGTTGTAATTAGTAAGGTTTGCCATTTAATTATGAGTAGTTTCACGCTTCCACAACGAATATAGCCGCCGTACAGGCCAGTATCGGAGAAAACCGTGAATTGTCCGTTTCACGCCGATCTCAGGAATTGGGCCTGTCCAGGATGACTACCTGGCGTATTTTGCGGTTGGATCTTGGCCTACATCCCTATAAGGAAAATAACACGGATTTCCAAATAGTTTTCATATGAAAAGGTGGCGTTTTATTCCAACTTCCAAACGCTGATTTGACATTTCGGAAATACTTTGAATATATCCAAAGGGTTTTCAAAATGTTCATTCTACACAAATTTCCAAACGTTCATGGATTTCGAGTCGAAAAGAATCCGAACATTTTTCCCAACATTGAACGCTTTGAACGTATATGACATCTAATATTTGGTGTTTTTCCTTAAATAAATTTAACAAAACCAAACTGAAATATGCATGAGTACCCATTAACTCGGTAAGTGTAAGTGCATTGAGTGCGCTATTATCTATACACTAAGTCATAAACGTTCAAAGCGTTCAATGTTGGGAAAAATGTTTGGATCAAGCGGACGATGCAAAATTGAATTTTGACACTTAGCTTGACAGCAGCGCCCTCTGTACCATTCGTCTATGGATGGTAAATACTTTTTCCCCTTCTTCAAACAATGACAGCAAAGATGCGGAGCTTGTCAAACTCGCTGTTTGAAGAAGGGGAAGGCGGGGAAGGTGTGAAATGTTAAAGCGTTTAGTACAATCGTTTAGGTAGAGATGGTGCGGTCCAACCACATTCATTACCCCTTTACATAGGAGAAGATACAAAGCATCGTCCGCTTGGTTTGGATTCTTTTCGACTCAAAGTCAATGAACGTTTGGAATTTTGTGCGGAAGAAACATATGGAAAATCCATAGGATATATTCAAAGTATTTCCGAACTGTCAAATCAGCGTTTGGAAGGTGGAATAAAAACGCCATCTTTTCATATGAAAAATATTCGGAAATCCATGTAACTTTCCTTGGATTCTAGGTTCGGAAAATCCGAACAATTTGCCTGCAGGGAAGCATTAAAAGTTCCAATCAAATGCGATCAAATGGCATTTAGCGAAAAAAAATTGAAGAATTCTTGAAATTTGGCCCAAGATCCCAAAAACACGAAACAACGTTGAATTTACGACGAATCGTTGGGAAAAGCAAAAAAATTAAATTGTATTAATGCGTTTGGTAATGGTTTTCCATCTAAAGACACACACCAAAAAAAGTCATTGAAATTATCTAAGACCACTTTAGCATGAAAATCGAGCATTTAACTACTTCATTAAATACTTTTCTTGAATCACAGTCAAGCCATCCATGCATATTTGTAGTTCAATTGACATTTCTGTTCCACATTTCAATGAATTTCGTGCATTGCAATCAAAGAGTTTTCCTGTATCTCAATGTATATTGAAATGTCGAAAGTCGAAATGCTGCTTTCCCCCAGAGAACGCAATCAACTTGTAGATCCCCCCGAATCGTCTTATTTCGAGTTCTGTTTTCCCACTGATTTTGATGTGAGAACACTTTTATATCAGCCACTTCCAAATCATGAATTAAGTTCTCTGAAACAGCCCAGCTTTCGCTACCATATAGAATAGTTGGGCTGAAGATTGACCCGTGAATCAACATCTTTGTTTCTGTACTCAATTCACGTTCACTGAGATCGTGCGGTTTAAGTTGTAACTTATTTCCATTAACTCTACGCTGTTCAACTCTTTATTTAACTTGCCATCTTCCGAAAAGATGCATCCCTAATATTTTATTATATATATATAATGGTTTTTGTTATTGAGTTGCTCTACCCTCGTTCTATTCTACACCTCAACACACAAACGCCAACGCCCCAAATACACGCGCCTATTGATCCTAGTATTTAATTGAACTCGCTGAGGATGAAGTTTATTTGAAATGCATCCGAACATGTTTTCAATTTAATGTATTGGGTGAACAAATGAATTTTAAAGGATTTTTTTCTAATTTAGAGAGTTTATTTTGAAAAGCTGGTACAATATATTTTATTCAAAGTATTGTCCATCTGAAGCCACAACATTTTCCCATCTTTTTGGCAATCTATGGATTCCTTGCCAAAACCAGTCCTCATCTTTTGAGCGAAAGAACGAATCGAGCCAATTTTTGATACCGTCGATTGAAGTGAACCGTATTCCGGCAAGGGCATTCTGCATGGATCGAAATAGATAGTAGTCAGAAGGTGCCAGGTCTGGGCTATACGGCGGGTGGGGTAGCGGCTCCCATCCAACATTTTTCACATAATTTTTGACCTCTTGAGTTCGATGTGGCCGAGCATTGTCATCATGGAAAATCAATGACTCATGTCTGGTCGCCCATTCTGGCCGTTTTTGCTTGATTGCTGCATTCAATTTGATGAGTTGTTGTCGGTAGCGTTCCCCAGTAATAGTTTCACCCGGTTTTAGCAGCTCATAAAACAGCACACCCTTCTGATCCCACCAAATACAGAGCATCACCTTGGCCGCATGAATATTCGGCTTCGGCGTCGATGGGCCGGGTTGGCCGCGCTTCACGTACGCTTTTTTACATTTCGGATTGTCGTAATAAATCCATTTTTCATCTTGCGTTATGATCCGATGCAAAAAAGCCTTCTTTTTGTGGTGAGCGAGCAGCATTTCAGACATGCAAAAACGCCGTTCGACGTCTCTCGGCTTCAAATCGTACGGCACCCAATTTCCTACCTTTTGGATGAATCCCAAGGCTTTTAAGCGATTGGAAATAGCTTGTTGAGTAACTCCCAATGATTCTGCAAGTTCTTCTTGCGTTTGACATGAATCTTGCTCGAGTAATTCCTCCAATTCAACATCTTCAAACTTTTGTGGGCCTCCCAGACGCTCTTTGTCGTTCGTATCAAAATCACCACTTTTTAATTGTCTAAACCAGTACTCACAAGTGTAAATCGATGGAGCATGATCCCCATAAGCTCCCTGCAGCACACGACGACTTTCAGCTGCAGATTTCTTCAAATGAAAGCAAAGAAGTAATCCTTTCCGCAAATTGTGTTTTGATGGAACAAAAGTTGACATATTTGGGGCACACAAAAACTATGTTGTTTACACTTCGGTGAAATGACAGATACTGAAAAGTGATGAGTAATGATGATGCTTTGACATGAAGATAGTTACAAGATTGCCCGATGCGATATAGTACTAGTAACGCCATCTCTTGTAAATCCTTTAAAATTCATTTGTTCACCCAATAAATTACTAAAACTTACTTTAATTGGAATAGAAAAAGCATAGTCAATAAGGTGACACAAGAGAAAACATTTTTCTTTTATTTACAATGTTTCTTGGACTGTGCGGCAACCATTCAATTTTCTCACTTTTTACACAAACATTCCCACCAAATATTTGAATTGGGAAAGTTGTTCCAGCAAGTTGCCATTCAAAGAGCACTGAATTTGGTTTCGAATTTTCCCCGCATTATGTACTTGAGTTTTTGAAGCACTAATAGTCATTCCAAAGATCGTACAAGCCGCTTCCAAGTCTCTTATACTATTGAATAGCTCTTCTACAAAATCACCAAACAGCACCAGGTCATCTGCGCAATCAAGTACAGAGCTAATATTACCACCCAATGCTATTTTACCCATAAATTGATTAATTTGATCAGCTTATCCATAAAAATAATGAATAAAAGTGGAGAAACTGTACAACCCTGTCGTAGAAAATTTCGTAATTCAAACCATTCGCTCAGACCTCCATCCAATCCTACTGATGCTTTACTGTTTGCGTACAAACTTCTACTTGCGTTGAGAAGATATCCATTCACTCCAGATTTGGCCAAGACTGATCACAAATTAGATCTACGAATTCATTATTAATATTTAAAAACTCCAACAACATTCACAATTTATATATAGAAAATAAAAAAATCGACCTATAAAATGTCATTGGGATCAGAGAATCACTTAAATCGCAATACTTATCACTTAAATCATCAAATGAAATAAAATGTTGCACATTTTTGTCGAGATAGTAAATTCTATTTCCTAATGCCAATAAAAAATTCTAAAAAAACGCGCACACGATCTTCAAAGTGCAGCAGGATCGGTCGTACGCATTGCACAGGTGTGACACGATGCGAATTCTTTCTCGGCTCCCGAGAAATGGATGCGAGAAAAAGTGGAATATAAATAAGTTTAAATGCAGCAAAATGGCGCAGCAAGAATCAAGAGCTACCACAGCCAGCAATAAAAACAAATTTCTAAACAAAATTATTTTACATACATTATTATTATAATTATTATTATAATAATAATAATAATAATAATAATTATTATTATTATTATTATTATTACCTACCTTGATGTCGTCCGATCGATAAATTTATTATATTTACTCTGCCTACCAGCTTGGGCCCCGTTTTTTTTTTGTATTCTTTTCTTCCACTAGCATTGATTAAATAGCATTAAATATTGATTTCATCGAGCGAAGATAATAATTGATCATCTTTTACTCGATTTATAAATTGGTTGTATTTAAATGATTTGAAAGTCATTTAAAGTGTAAAGGGTCACAGTGGAAGAGACACAATTCCAATGCATCGCATTTTGTCATCCATTCAAATTTTTCAATTAATTTAATCTTAACACTTAACAATTATTTAACAGTTTTAAGCACTATCCGTTCAAAACTGTCCTCTTTTCTCTACTTGTAGTCTCCCTCGTCGGTTTATCTCTGTTGATTCTTGTCTTGGGAAACAAACACACACACACACGCACACACACACGCTCTTCGTGGTTGAATTTGAAACTTGTTATTCCATTCAATGATGGTTTAAGAGTTTTTACTCAGAATTTAAGTTCATTCCGAAGAAACGATGTGTAATAATGATCGTACATATTCTCTTATGGCAAATACCAGTTCAATAGACACATTTAAAACACACACACGAAATATTTTTTTTATAATAATAAACAAACGCACAAAGAATGCAATACGTGTATATTCTTTTCATTTTATTATTCATTTCTTGTTTCTTGTTTCCTCTGATTGCTGTGATTACATTGATTTTGTGATTGTTTAACGAAAAGCGACAGATCAACAGCCCATATCAGCAGCGCGCACGAAAAATCGATGCATACCAGTTTAGAGCAAGGTCTATTGCCACTACACAAATATGGGTTTTAAATAAGCGCATATTCGTTCTATTCGCAGAATGCCATTGAATTAATACGTAGCATATATTATGTGAACACAACAATTAGAAACAAAAGATGTGAATGCACAAGATGACAACGATTGCTTGGGCTAGCAAAAAATTAAACTAACCACATGCAAAATTATATGTGTCGAACACAAACTATAGTTTTTCTATATACGTTTTCGCAATACAAAACCTACGATCTATGACAGAGGACTAAATCTTAATACACATCCGTGAACGACAACGGCTAAAAACTGAATGCTGCATTCAATTCATCGCACGGTTCCGCAACTGATATTTTTGTATGTGACGTTTTCGTTTGCATTGCACGCTTCATGCCCGACCGTCAAGAAGAACGCAATTAATCTTTAGCGGCAGCCACATTCAATGTGTGCGCCAATATCTTTCGTAGCAAATTTCGGATTAGTGTGAGGGATACAGTCATTAAAAGTAGTATTTTTTTAATATCCCAATTTAATATTGAAGTTACGCAGAGCTGTCTACTTGAAACGCTATGAAATGCGTTTCTTTTGATTGTATTTTTGAATGACGATCGGATTTAAATATGCGTATAAATTAGTCAGTAAGGTACCAAAAAACACAGCAGAAAAATCGTCTGCACTTTATTACAGTTCTTAGCCGAAAAAAATGAGAGCAAATAATAAGATTCGTATTAAATATCACAAAATGACCCGACTATACTAAAGTTACTGCAGCACGATTTAGGGTGAGTAACACCAACCAGCGACAATTGCTAAAGATTGTTCAGCGATTCTTATGCTCATTCGTTTATTGGCTCTTACGCTGTTTTCGTTCATAGTCAAACGAATGCATCAACCGTACTGTCGTTGTTGTTGTTGTTTGATGTATCACACTACATGTATATCTGCGTTTGTTTTCCTTTTATTTCGATAACCAATATGACCGCTATTCATATGTCTCATGTAGAAATAAAATGATGAACGCCTTCTGAACTGCATGTTAAAATGCAATAAAAATCATCGAAAAATAAAAAAGAGCCATGCACAGATTGATTATTTTTTGGTATCGAATGGATGGGCAAGCGACAGACGGTTGTCCGGCGGTTTGCACCAGCCCGATCAAGGTTCGATTGCGATGAAAATATATAATATTCTACAATTTCCAATGTATGCGCATATTTATAAAGCGAAAAATGCATTTGACTCGAGCCCAAATCGATCGTCGTATATATATCCGTATCCGTTTATAGTTTATACGGTTTGATTTGTGTGTACTTGCGGTTTTGTGAGAGAGTATCGAGTAAGAGTCCCTAACAGTTAGTGAGACTCGGTTCGGTTGACGCTTTTGTTTTCATTCACATTTGTTGTCATTTCTCTTCACGAGACACGGCATCTGTTCTCTTTCTTCTTGCCAATCGAAATGCAGCGAACAATTCAATCGAACAGACTATTGTGTATGTCCAAGTGCTAAGAGCTCTCTCTCACTTACTCATTAACTCACTCTCCATGTATATGCGATTCGGTCCGATTTCAAAACCGTGCAGATATGTCATCGATGGATTTTTCCACATTTCGTCCAAAATATGCATTGAGTTCGACATTTTCATTCAATACGCAGGAATTGAGTTGAGAAAGTGGTTTCGTTAATGCAATCAATAGACTATGGAATTTCAATGGGATGTGATCCAATTACACAGGCGCGCTGAATGGATCACCACCACGACAATTCATATTTGTCGACTTTATCACTGTTGACCGTGTGCCGCGCCAACTTGATAACGAAGCAATCATAAAAATTTGAAAATGTATACAGTACTCAATCACAGTCACAAAACTGATTTCATTGCTGCGTGAAATCGTTGAAAAAATTGTGATTATTTGGAATCTAGGGAACACAGCAGATAAATAAATATGTATTTTGAAAAGGCATTGCGAGCCCGACGATGACGACGAAGTTGACGACAGTAATCAGGGAATGACGACTGTTAAGGAAAAATGCGACCGACAGCGGAATATGTTCATATATCAAATGTGCACAGAGCAAAAGAAATTTATAATATTAAATCAACTGTGTGTAAAATTGAAATCAAATTTGTGTAAGCAGCACCAATGCCAAGTAGTTATTAAATTTTACCTGGTCAATGTCAAACTATACTTCGTTTCTTCATTACATCTCAATAAAAATGCCTAACGTTGTGGTGTTTTATATAAAGATAAAACTATCAAAAAAATAAATCATGATATTAATTTAAGCGATTTCAATAATTTATCTCTAGGTGACACAATATTGCAACAAAAATCAAGTTCTTCGTTATTCACCGTTTCAACCAAATTGTAAATGAATAAAAGTTTTATATTAATTTTATAATGATAATTCATAATAATTTCAACCTGTGTTTTTTATATTTTAGGTACTCAGTAAATTTAATTTTAAGCTATATAAAAATGATGTTATTGATGCTATTTAAATCAATTTGAAATTAATTTTACACATTTATTCTGTATGCATGTAAATAGAAGAAAACAGAATTATGTTTTTGGATTTCTTTTGGTTCTCGCTCAATGCAATTACTCTCGTTGTTCTTCCGCATGCTCTTCGTGACCAATGCCTTTTCTCTCTCTCTCTCTCTCTCTCTCTCTCTCTCTCTCAGAGTCGAGTTGTCTGTGTTATTTTAAATATACATACTCGCCGCTCCATCTCACTGACATTCTATGAAATAAAATCACGCATACAAATTTGAAAGAGAGAAGATTTTGTCTTGCCACATTAGATTCTATTTCGTTTTTTCTTACATTCGCGGGACACGCATGCGCTTGCTTCAAGTCTCCGAATGGGATCATATTTTCATGTCTTAGGTGAGCGAGCTCCAGCAATTAGGTTGCAACGATTTGGTTTTCAACATATATTTGTGGAATATGCCGTTTTTGTAGTGATTTTGAGATTGCAGTATATGCGTTGCAAGCCGAATGGGACATGAAAAATTGTGGAATAGATTAAAACAGAACTGAAAATACATATTCAAAACAGTCTGTCTGCATACATTCTATTTTCTTCTCAGAGCCAACGAAAAAAAGAGCCAAACAACACAACATTTAACTGGTAAAACTCATTCACTAGATTGAAAGAAATAGTTTAATTGAACCGTAGTCGTTGGGAAAATGAAAAGATGATGATCTCGCGCAATACTCTCATGCGATCTATCCATGAAGAGATGAGATGCTTGATTTAGGTTCGTTCTTAAACATCATGTTTCCCTTTGAGTTTTATAGTCTTATATGGCTACAGTATCTTCTGCTGCACTTTTCCAGCACACACATATCATCGAGCGTGTTTTGATGTAACGAAGAAAAATGTAATGTATACAAAAGGAACAAAAAAGTATGAAATAAAGCAAATTTGAAGAGATAAGATTTTAAAGAATAGTAAACTGATTTCTTTATTACAGTTGGCCGGCTATTACGTGTATGCATGGATTGAGTTAGTGAACCTGAAAAGACTTTCATCCGATGTTCTTTCGAACAATGAAGACCATTCGACGACACTTCTTCGTTCCTAGTCGAATGCATTGAGGTTTTGCGTACTGTGTCATTCAAATATTTTTTTAACATAATGCGGCCAACAAAAAAATTCACCGATACTCACTTGTTATGGTATGGGGGAAAAGATACATACTTGCAGCGTGATACGAAAGGCATTCGCCGTGTTTCCCAATGGCATACAGCCAATCAAACTATAAAAACAATAAAAAAACGACACAGCACATAAGAAACAGCGCAGTTTGAAAATTTAATTTTCATCGAAGCAGCATTTCAGCCCAATTCAACTTGGCACAATGGCCGGAATTTTGAATATCATCTAAAGCCAATTTATCGTGCAGACGAATGAAAAATTAATTGATTTCCAATGTTTTGATACGCACGCCCTTTTGAAATCGGTTGTCAAATGCTCGAGGTAAATGCTCGACAAAAAGAGATACAAAAAACACAAAAGTTCAATTTTCGATTGCCGATTTTCAATAGTCCCGATTGACGGTGACTCATGATCACTAATAAATATAACCAACAAATATATTTAGTTTAATTTTGAAATATTTTGTAAAGGGTGGACCATATAAAATTTGCATTTTGAATCGGCTATACAAAAAAAACTAATGGTTATTCTTCCAAACTTTTTTTTATTGGAAAGCTTGAACTTTGTTATCTATGAATGAAAAACGATATCGTTCAAATGACTGCCACGACTGGCCTTACAGTACGCCATTCGGTCAACCCAATTTTCAAGTACTTTTCCGATTGTTCCGGGTAGAATTTCCTGAATGGCAACTTCGATTTCATGTTTCAAATCTTTGGTAAAAATGGGCTTCATCCGAAAAGATTTTTTTTTTTTTTTTTGAAGTAAGTTTTCAATATTTCCCAATTTTGTTTAAGCCCATTTCGTAAATGTCAAACCTTTAACTAAAATATGAACACAAATTGAATGACATTTGAGCTGCCATTCTCTAAATAAACAGTAGTCCAAAATGCAAACGTTAGATGGCCCACCCTGTATTTCTCTCTGTTCAACACTTTCTATGGTATTTTTATTGAATTTCCTTTTTTATTCATTCAATGGCTAAAACTTGAATTCCAAATGCAGATGAAACGGAACAATGTAAAATTATTTTTTAAAGTAATATGTAAGTTATGCATGCAGTGAACTACATTGCGGAAAAGTTCATCTTACGGATGTAAGATTTTTATTTTTCTCTCATTTGCTGTGTGTGTACGTACTTTTGGTCGTTCTGTGGTCAACGTTTTTCAATAGCATTTGAAATCTTTGATAGATCACATGAACTTTTATTATAAATGATATTCGGTGGCGCACAACTGGGATCTGCTTGGGGTGCTGTGGAACTATTGCATTGCCGTAGTGGCTTGTATGAAACCGTTCCCGTTAATGTATCATACAAAGAATTTGCGTTGGACGCATCATGAAAAACTGTTTTTAATAAATTTAAACAATTTACATTTTCATGATCCATTCTACGCAGATTCTTCATATGATACACTCTTACGGGGACAGAGTTTTGTATTATCATAATTTTTCTCAGGCACACATATGAATGGGTGAAAATAAAAATGACATAGTTTTTCTCAACATATAAAAGAATAAAAAAAATTTGGGTCTCTGACCAGCATGTTCACAGTTCGCCGTGAACAAATATTGACATAAATTTTGGCTTCGTAATAAATAAATAAAAACAAACATTTTAATATTGTTGATTGTTGCAAGTCAAACAATGCAAAAATACGTTCATAGTTCCTTTTGCTGTTCATAAATAATCATTCATAACGCTGTTATAATGATAACGCCTATTCATTCTACATTTCAAACCTTTCTATGATATGTAGAAACATTTACAAATGTAAGCATACAAAATTAGGAAAATTCGCAAAGATTGAGAGACAGAGCTAAGCAAACCGGCCAACAAACGTAGAACATTGCGTCGACTCTGGTATTTGTATTCGCTCCGTGTTGCCATTGTTCTTTCTGACGTTTTGCATTGCGATTGATAGATTTTAATTTCGGAACGGTAAAAACGCAAGATGGCGTTGATGGTGACAGACGTAGATTTCTGTTGCTACCGAATCGGTTCTCACATTATTCGAATTAAATTTAATTTTAGGCCAGATTAAATTTTATTTTTATTTTCATTGTGTCCAGTAATCGTGTTCGCTTTAATATCTTATGGAGTTCGCGTGAATATTTCGATTTTTCGGTTTTGGTCATCGGCGCGAACTGACTGAGCCAATTGCATATCTTGCTTATGAGCGCCACGGACTCGGCTGTCAACATATTTGAAACTCAATTTCGTTTATAAATGTCCAACAGATGGCGTTGTTGTTTTTCGCAATTCCTAGATAAAACAATGAAATATTTACGTTCTATAGAAATATTTACATATATGTGGTGTTGCAATTATAGTAAGTAGTTGTATTTAACATTGCAATAGCATTAAATTTGAAAATGTATCATTTGTTGTGATTTTTTGTTGCGGTTTTGTTGTAAAGTTGGCCATATCATATGTGATATTTGTAAATTTTTTACAACTTATTCAAATCAATTTTGCATAAGTGTTGCTCGATGTCATAATATCACCAAGCCAAAAAGCCGGTAAGTTTTGAGGTTATGTCATTGTTTATTCTTGAAAATTTAAAATCATTGAAAATATCTTGTAGTGCTATTTATCAATAGATGGTGAAGAGGAAACGAATACTGTTGCCTGTTTCTTTTGTTGAGTGATAAATTCAAATCAATTTAGAATAGATCAATCAAAATGGATAAAATGTTGTTCAGTGAATCTGAAGTGATTCCAAAAATCGAAGTGAAAATATATCACCCAACGCCAGAGGAGTTCACTAAAATTATTAAAAAAAATTTAATACACATATGTGTAACCTCAATGAATAAATCATATATGATATTATGATGTACTTTGATGTTTATCGATGTTGACAAAACAAGGTTTTGAAGGTGCTGGTGAATATTGCAAACACCACCAGTGATGTTCAGAAACATCAAATTAAATGATTCAATATAGGCGAATACAAACGTGTATGTGTGAACTTGTTTGATGTTTCTGAACATCACTGGTGGTGTTTGCAATATTCACCAGCACAATACAAACACACACAATACACCAAACTCTGCACAGTATAAAAGCGTGAGAATCATAGCAGCCTTGACCATCAAGATGGATAACCAAAAAGAAGACACATTTTTGCGAAAATTAAAAGAAAAATATTTGAAAAATGAAATTTATTTGAGTACATTTTATTAAAAAACAAATGAACCCCACACTTCTGGCAGAAAACATGAGTGAGATTCTTACAATTTTTGATTTTGTACAAGGATCTTGATGATTTGTCATCATACAAAGCCCAGTGTTCGTGTCCATCAAAACGGTTCTGTGACTCAACAGACTCCATTTTACACGACGATAGTAACTTGCTTGAACACTAAAATTTTACTCGAATTTTATCACTTTATTTGAACACATCAACCTCAGTCTATTACATATGATCTTACAATAATAATAGGTCTGCACCATACAGCGTTTCTTCGCCGGAGGTGGTTTATTGAATTAATTTTTCATAATAGATGTAATCATTTAATGGAAATACAAATAAGGATCAAGTAATACAAAACATTTTACAGAATTCCATTTTATATAATATCAGTTTCTTATAAAGAACTCATTCATCCTATGCTTCACTGTTTCAGTACTTAAATTAAAATCAATAATGTAAATATCACAATCTGGGACCTTTGTACAATAAAAATTGTTAAATGTTGTCAACATGTAATTAATCGGTTCATACTGTACATAATTCGTTCTAAACACTGGCAAATTAAAAAATCGAGTAACACGTGTAAAATGAGATGGCACTCTGATGTTTAATCTATTCATAATATAACTCGACGAAATCTCACCGTTGATGACTTTCAATATAAATAATGCTTGGGCCATACTTCTTCTTTCCTCAAGTGTGACCATTTGTAAAAGCAATAACCGATGTTCGTATTTTGGCAGAACGAATCGATCTGGCCATTTTAATTTCCTGAACGAGAACAGGAGAAACTGTTTTTGAATTGACTCAATTTTTACTTTCATGTCATCATAATGTGGGTTCCATATTTGTGCACCGTACTCGATGATAGGCAAAATAAAAGCAAAAAAGAGGCGTTTAATTAACACCACGATAATTATTAACATAGCATCTATTACCATTTTTATAAACAGGCCTAACAAACGATGTTCTCCAGATTGATGGAACGTCACCAGACTGTAATGATTCACGAAACAGTGTTGTAATGGGTTCGAGCAATGAAAGTGAACATTTCTTAACAAAGATATTTGGTATGTTGTCAGGTCCTGCCACTAGATTATTCGGCAGCTGAGCAATTTTATCAAAAACAATATCTTCAGTTATTTTGATTGATGAAATATTGGCACATTTTCCCCTAATGTTAGGAAAGATGTCATTTCTTTCAAAGGCCCTTGATGTAGTGTAAGCATTTGAAAAATGTTCTGCAAACAATTCAACAACATCATTCAATTTACTGGCAGTAATTTCATTGAACTTCATTTCTGTTGGAAGGTCATCAGAACGACGCTTAATATTGTTCACGTGTTCGAAAAACTTTTGCGGGTTGGTGTCAATTATTTGTTCCATTTCCAATTTGTAATTTCTATAAGCTTCTCTAACACATTTATTGAATTCACGACGTAATTCAGTGTAGCGTTGCTTCGATTCAGCACTTTTATCCCGCTTCATTTTGAAATGCAATTTATTAACTCTATTCTTCATATTGATAACATTTTTATCATACCAAACTGGATGCGTTGAATTTTTTCTTTGTTTCAATTCGACGAATTGTTCGATTACGAGATTAATGTTTGAGTAAAACTTATTAACTTTTTCAGTGAGGGATCCTCTCCGTAAAATTTCACTCCAATTCAAATCATTCAGTCTCTCATTGATGACATCAAAGTCAGCATTGTGAAAATCTAAGTAGTTTTCAATTTTGGCATCATTCGTTAAATGTTCAGTATTGAAGTTTTGAAACAATATTTCAATTGCTGGATGATGACTTTCAAGTTTCACCAAATGTGAATCACTAAAATTTGTTTTAAATAGGTCAGGATCGGTAGTCCATATTAAATCAAGCAGTTTATGGTTCTCATTGAAATGCTTATTTATTTGATACAGGCCAAGACTAAAGCAAGCATCAAGTACAGTGTTTTCTTTTCTACTATATGCATTTATCGGAATAGCTGTGTCAGGATCTTCATCATCAAAATACCAAAGGAGGTTTGGCAAATTAAAATCACCAGAAACCAAGAACAAATCGTTTGATTGTAATGTCGATGCAAGTTCATGTAGTGCATTCATGTTTGCTTCGAAGACTTCAACTGGCGAATCTGGTCTTATGTATAATTCTGCCAATATTAATTTTTTATTCTTGCTTTCAATTTTAACTGCTACAAATTCAGCTCCAAGATGTTCTCCGGTACAAATCAACTGTGAATTGAAAAATTTATTCACAGCAATCAAAACTCCACCACCGGACGATTTTTTAATGTGTTGCACACTTTCCGTGGATGAGTTTCGATCACATCGATACACGTTGAAATCAGTTGGAAAAAATTCATATGAATTGATTGAGTCATCAACATTAAGTTCACATAACATGTAAACATTGTAATCCAGTGTCATAACATCAGATTGGCATTCAATTAGTCTAGAACGTATTCCATTGACATTTTGGCTTAGAATTCTCACATCAATTTCGTGAAAAAATTTCGTTGTTGATTTTGAAATTCGTTGTTGTTGTTGTTTCGATGGTGTTGCTAATTGGTGTTTTCCATTGAGTTCATTATTGTTGAATTCTCGTTGATCGATGGTTGATGTAGGTTTTTTTCATTTGTTTTTTGGATCTTTTCACGCTGTGCAGGTGACGGATTATCGTTACTTAGTGAGCCCAGAAAATCACCAAGTGTTACATTCTCTCGGAATTTCCGAACGGTACAATTTCGTGGCCATGTGTCTGGATCAGCAAGATGATCAAAAATTTCATTGGAAACTGCTATCTTGAACGATACAAACGAGAGTTTACTCAAATCAGCGTCTTTCTTAACGAGTTTATGACATTGGAATTAAGATTTGTCATTAATATCAGTATTATTCAGAATGAAATCATTCATATCATCTACGGTAGTGTCACGGTGGAGGCCAGAAACACGGATCGATTTATCAAATTTAGGTTTTTGTTCTTTTGCTTTCTTCGGTGTTGTCGGTTTTCCAATTGTTATTTCTCGTGTACCCATTTTTGGTGCAGGAAAATCTTTTTTGGTTGCATTCGGTTCCTGATTCATTTGACGGCGATTTCTTTTTTGCGACATTGTGGTGCTCATGTTGTTTTTAACATTTGTGCAAAAGACGGTGGTGCAAGTGGTGTGCATGGAGCATTATCAACCGAAATCATTCTGTGATTAATTTTATTCAAAGGTGGTTTTGACATTTTTTTCACTGATTGATTCGTATCATTTATAATAGATTTGATTTCATTTAAATCATTAGAATTGGCTTTAGCTACCAATTCAATCGACGATAAAATAGCTTTGAAACTGGACATTTCATTTTCAATTGCATCATTTGTGTCATTTGGTTTCGAACGTGCTCGGGAATTTGAACGTGCAGTTGGCAATTTCATCGCACTTCTACGGTCAGCCGATGACAGTGATTCATCACAGCAAACAAAAGCCAGTTGAGCCGAAAACGCGTACATTACAATACCATTAACATTGATCTTCACTACTTCATTTTCATTTTTGTCATTTTTTTTCCTTCTGCAAATTCAATGCCAAAACATTTCAAAAAACACACACTTTTACATTTGGAACATTTAATTATCGGCCCGTTTAGATTATTCGTTGGACAAGATTCACGATGGCATTTGTGTTTTGGTTGCATTGTGTTGTGTTTTATACACTAAAAAATTGTTTATTTTTTCACAGTTTTTCCTCTTAATTGTTGTTCAAGTCACAAAACTTCATAAGATTGTTATGTTTCACAGTTCATTCAATCAATACAACTTGTTTTGATCAATAAAGTACTAATTTTAATTAATAAAACATAATAAAACTAAAAGACGGTAATTAAAACAAACACATTGTTTGACAGCTCTCATTTCTAACCTCTACAATTGAAACTTCATAATCAACGACAAATTGTGTCAAATTGTCATCGGGTAGCACTAAAATCTAAATGTCAAACACAAAATATCAAATATGATATGGTGAATTAACAATTAAAAGAGCAATGAATATGACATATATAATTGAGTCTTTGAATGGAATGTGTAGAAAGCAAGTACATTACATTATTATATTTGTATATAATGAAATTAAATCACTAAATTTTATTGAAATTAGTTTGTCACTTGAGCATCATCTGTTGAGACATATTTCAATTGACATAAGTTTAATAATTTTTACAACTCAGTCCGTGGCGCCACATGTACTTGTTTTTCAAATCATCCCCATGGTTTTGGTTGTATAAAGTGTGTGTTCGGTACGGGAAAGTGTACACTTGTTTACGGGGCAAATGACAAGCTCGAACATGTGAACATAAGCACCGGCTAAAGTGACTAAAATAGATTTTATTTGGACATTATGAGTAGAAGTTAAATTTTCATTCTTCTCATAGAATTTAATTTTCAAAAATAGTATTTTTGTGCATTTAATATGAGCAGATGACAAGCCCATTAGTTTCAGTGCTTGTGTCCATTATTTCGTCAATGGAGGCCATGAAAACAAGAAAAGTGAACCGCGAATTAGCTCTATCATAATTTAAACGGCGTTTCATTCATTTTAAATTGTCATTAATTATGAATTTCGAGTTATTTCATAAGCAATTTTACAATTAATTTCATGTTGTCTGCGCGCATATTCTCTACTATTTACAGCACAGGCCAAAAATATGGATACAGCAACAAATATTCCGTTTTTCCAACTTTGTCCTCATATTTTCATAATAAATTGATATTGTTTCGCTTTATTTTTGTTCTTTAATGTAAATCTGAGATTTTTTTATCATTCTGAACAAAATATATGGCAATAAAATGAAATAATTACTTTTAATTGTCATTTTCCATGCGCAATAAGATTTATAAATATTAAAAATTTCTAGGAGTGTTGTGCAGAAATGTTGGCAAAGATTCATTGAAACTGGCAGTAACATGAACAGAGCTGGACGCGGACGACCAAGAAAGACATCTAAAAGAGATGACAACGATATTTTATTGATTTTTGAGGCAAACCGATTCAAATCAGCGTCAGATATTCGAGCTGAAATCAATCAAACATTGGCCGCTCCAATTTCCTTGAATACTGTCAAACGGCGACTGCGAGAAAATGGAATGATTGGACGAATAGCTGCTAAAAAACCACTCTTGCGACTGATAAACAAACGGAAACGATTAAAATTTGTCAAAGAACACAAAGATTGGTCGATTGCGCAATGGAAATCAGTGCTTTGGTCAGATGCGTCAAAATTTCAACTCGTCTGCAGTAATCGGCGTCAATTCATCCGTATAAAACCAGGTGAACGGCTCAATTCCGATTGTATTGCGCCAACTATAAAACACGGCGGCGGATCTGTGATGGATTGGGGCTGTTTTTCGTATGATGGAGTCGGCCAACTCAAGTAAATTGATGGAAAAATTACAAAAGAGTCATACCACAGCATTCTTCAACGCCATGCGATTCCATCTGGAAAGCAATTGATTGGTCGTGGATTTATTTTCCAGCAGGATAATGATCCAAAACACACTTCTGGATTGTGCTCCACTTATTTACAAAATAAACAAGACCTTGGTGTGCTTCAAGTCATGGAATGCCCACCACAATCACCAGGTATCAACCCAATCGAACTTCTGTGGGACGAACTCGATCGCCGTGTGAAATATTTGCGACCAAAAAGCCTTGTACATCTCTGGGAATGTCTGAAAGATTCTTGGCAAAACATACAAGTGGAAACACTGCATAATCTTGTTGAAAGATTGCCCAAAATATGCGCTGCACTCATCAAAGCCAGAGGTGGCCATTTTGAAGAAAATCGTCTTAAGTAGAATTTTCTCAATTTTGATTTGTAAAAGTCATTTAATTTATACAAAATGAATATGGAATAGTCACTAGAAGTGAATTCGTAAACATATGTGCCTTCAAAATGTAGATTAAGTCATCTGATTTCGTTATAAAGACAAAAAATTGAATTTTTCTTGCTGTATCCATATTTTTGGCCTGTACTGTATGTCAATATAACGATAAATGTTCGGTTAATACTGCTTTCATATGTGAAGGGTGTACACGTATTTTGGTGAGCTCGTTCCAATTTCATACATTTGGCCGAATTTGTTTACGTAAATTTTTACAATTTCCGATTTCGGTAGCATGGTAATTCCGTGGACATGTCTCTTTCGGCAAAATCGATTTGTTTTTTCTCGGGTGCCGTGTGGCTTAGCACGCCCGGTAGATTCAGACAGTTTGAACGATTTCTACATTGATCTGAATGACGTAGTCGATAGAATTTGAATTTATTATTAACCAAACAGATAAATCCTACAGGTTACAGTTTGTTCTTAAGATTAAAAATTACAAAAAAGGTGGAGGCACTGAGAGAAGCAACCGTAGAAGTGTGAAAGAGTGATTCTATTAGGCGATTTCAATGCGAGAATGGGTAGAAATGATCCAAATTTCTCCGCTGTACTGGGAAAATTTGGTGAAGAATCTTTCGCGAATGGAAATGAGCAGAGATTACTCGATTTTTGCCAGAGTTCAGATTTAGTTAAAACTAATTCATTTTTCAAGCACAAGAAAATTCACATTTATTCGTGGGAAAATCCTAGACAGAATCAAAAATCTCTTCTCGATTACATTATCGTTGAGGCAAGCTTGCGCAAAACAGTTTTAAATAAGAGAGTGTATAGAAGTTTTGGTTTAGCCAGCAAACTGTGCATAAGCAAGAGCGGCTTAAGAAACTATCAGAAGTCAACAAAAAGAGTGAAAGTGGGAAGATTGCGTGATGTGAATGTAGAGAAGGAGTTTTTAGAAAAATTAGGGGAAAAATTTATGCAAGTCGAAGTGAACGAAGCGTCTGGGATTGAGTATAAATGGAATTTGTTCAAGGAAGAGATTGTAGTCATGAATGGGAGAAAAAAGACTGAATGGTGGAATGAAGATATCAGAATTGCTGTAAAAGAAAAGAGAATGAGATGGATCCGCTGGTTGCAGAACAGATCTGATATCGTATAGGGAACAAAAGCGTGTAGTGAAAATGATTGATGATAAAAGGAGCAAAAGAGAGAGAATGGGTGAAGTTTGGTCAGGATCTAGAAGTTGCTGGACAACAGAGGAATAAGATATTCTGGTCAAGGGTTAAGAACATTAGGAATGGTGGCAAGAAACATGCTCCTGGAGCTGTTTTGGACAAGTTGGGCAATATAGTGATGGGTAGAAAGAATGTGTTGAAACGATGGAAGGAATATTTTGAGAAAATGCCGATTTGGTGAATGAGAATATGAATGGAAATGTGAGTGAAGAGCGTTTGGAAGAGATAAGCATGGATGAAATTCAGATTGCAATTAATAAGTTGAGTTGAGATAAGGCTGCGTGTGTGGTTGAGATTCGGAATTAATATCTGATTAGTAGTGGTTTGGTAGGTGTATGCTGGTTACATCGTATCTTCAATTTAGCTTGGTACTCCTCTGTGGTCCCTGAAGAATGGAGTGGCGCATTAATTTCGCGTTCGTCATACTCCCAAGCACTGGCTTAATAATGATATTAAACAGGCTATGGTTGAAAGAAATGCTGCCTATAAGGATTGTAAAAGAAACATTTCTCGTGGCGCAGTTACTCATCAACAGTTGCTTGATATCTATAAGGAAAAAGCCAATAGATTCAAGTCACTGATCAACAGTAGTAAAAAGAAGTCGATGGTCGAGAGCTTCAATAATGCCAACT